>OX359282.1:27025720-29425720 GCA_947179155.2 Hedera helix | reverse complement strand
GATTTATGGTGTTCCAGCTATAATTTTCAAGATTATTTAAAAATGATGTTTCTATACTTTTGGGCGTTACAATTTAGAGGAATTCAGGTTAAGTTAGTCACTATCGTGGAAACTGCAGTCTATCGAAAATATTATTTTAATGGAAATCATTGGTACCTTACTACTGATGAAGTTGATGAACCCGAGAAACAGTTTGCTAGAAAATTATTCAGTGGTATTCCCATGGTTGAAATACGTGAAGATCCGAATGAAGTATTCGGGATTCGATTTGACGATAACAGTCAAGAAACCGAATGAGGTGATAACCGGTAAGCTATTCATAAATTCTCGTGAAGTCTATGCCATATTAGATACTGGCTCTATCCACTCTTTTATCTCACCTATATGTACTCAACGTTTAAATTTGTCTATTGAAAACTTAAATCTTGTCTTATCAGTTGAAACCTCATTGGGAGAAATACCTATTACATTTACTATCTATAAATCTTGCCTAGTTCAAATCAACAACCTCACATTACCTGTTGACCTTATTTCTTTGGAGATGCGTGAATTTGATGTGATTTTAGGAATTGATTGGTTGACTACCCATCATGCTAAAATTGATTGTTTTCATAAGATTATTAGTTTTCATATTCCTAATCAACCTGTTATGCAAATTCAAGCAACTAAACCATTGAAATCTATAACTGTTATTTCTAGCCATAAAGCCATTCGTTTATTGAAAAACGGATGTCAAGCCTTTTTAGCTCATGTCACTGATTTGAACAAAAATACGTCAAACTTGAATGATATTCCCATTGTTAATGAGTTTCCTGACGTTTTTCCTGAAGAACTTCCTGGCTTACCCCCAAACCGTGAAATTAATTTTTATATTGATCTTGAACCCGGTACCAAGCCCATTTCCAAAGCTCCCTACCGAATGGCTCCCATTGAACTTCAAGAGTTAAAAGTCCAACTACAGGAATTATTGGATACCGGTTTCATTCGTCCGAGTGCATCACCTTGGGGTGCTCCTGTTCTATTTGTGAAGAAGAAAGACGGGAGTATGAGATTGTGCATTGACTACCGAGAATTGAACCATGTCACCATCAAGAACAGGTACCCGTTACCTCGGATTGATGACATGTTTGATCAATTGCAAGGCGCTCAACATTTCTCAAAGATTGATCTCCGTTCTGGATATCATCAGTTAAAGGTTAAAGCTGAGGACATTCCAAAGACTGCTTTCAGAACTTGTTATGGGCATTATGAGTTCTTAGTCATGCCTTTTGGACTAACTAATGCTCCTGCAGCTTTCATGGACATGATGAACCGGATATTCAAGGAACATTTGGATCATTTTGTGGTTGTCTTTATTGATGACATCCTCATATACTCCAAGAGTCGCGAGGATCATGAACAACACCTGAGATTGATACTACAAAAGCTCCGTGAAAACAAATTATATGCCAAGTTGAAGAAATGTGAGTTCTGGCTTGAGGAGGTCGCGTTTCTTGGGCATGTGATTTCTAGTCAAGGAATATCAGTCGATCCTGCGAAGATTGAAACGGTACTAAATTGGGAACAACCCAAAACAGTAACCGAAGTCCGAAGTTTTCTGGGTCTAGCTGGTTATTATCGGAGATTCGTAGAAGGATTTTCTCGAATCGCCACTCCATTAACGCAGCTTACTCGGAAAAGCACAAAATTCATATGGAGCGAGGAATGCGAGAAAAGTTTCCAAGAACTCAAGAAGAGACTGGTTTCAGCTCCTGTTCTGACCATACCATCAGGATCAGGAGAATTTGTTATCTACAGCGATGCTTCTGGCAAAGGTCTAGGCTGTGTCCTTATGCAACATGGAAAGGTTATAGCCTACGCCTCTCGACAACTCAAAGATTATGAGAAAAATTATCCTACTCATGATCTAGAGTTGGCAGCAGTCGTTTTCGCGTTGAAGATCTGGAGACACTACTTGTACGGAGAAAAAGTGGATATCTATACGGATCATAAAAGTCTCAAGTATTTCTTCACCCAGAAGGAACTCAACATGCGACAACGACGTTGGCTTGAGCTGTTAAAGGATTATGACCACACAATCCAGTATCACCCGGGAAAAGCGAACGTTGTAGCTGACGCTTTGAGCAGAAAATCTTATGCAAGTACAAGTGCACTGCTGACAACACAAAAGTGTATTTTGTACGACTTGCAAAAGATGGAGATAGAGCTAAAGACACCAGGGACCCGCTCGAAGATTGCTCACGTGCAAGTAGAACCAACTTTAATCGATAAAATTAAAGCTGCTCAAGCTACCGATCCGGAATTGATAAACATGATAAAGAAAGTACAAGAAGGTGCCATTCCCGAAGCAAGAATCGACGAGAAAGGAATACTTCGAGTCAACTCTCGACTCTGTGTTCCTAACGATCCTGAATTAAAGCATAAAATCATGATGGAGGCACACAACACGCCGTTTGCAATCCACCCAGGAGGTACCAAGATGTATCGAGATCTTCGACATACATTTTGGTGGAACAATATGAAAAGAGAGATTGCGGAGTTTATCTCAAGGTGCCTAACTTGTCAACGTGTCAAGGCAGAACATCAAGTTCCTAAAGGTCCATTACAATCACTTGAAGTTCCCGAATGGAAGTGGGAACACATCAATATGGACTTCGTGACGGGTCTTCCAAAAGTTTCTCAAGGCTTAGATGCAATTTGGGTGATCGTAGATAGATTGACCAAATCTGCTCATTTCTTGCCTATACGAGAAAACTTTTCACTTGAACGTCTTGCCGGTATGTACATAAATGAGATCGTGAGATTGCATGGCATGCCAGTTTCCATAGTTTCTGATTGAGATCCTAGATTCACTTCACGCTTTTGGATCAGTCTACAAAAAGCTATGGGCACTGAACTACGTTTTAGTTCTGCATACCATCCTCAAACGGACGGACAATCGGAAAGGACGATCCAGACCCTCGAAGATCTTTTGAGACTTTGTGTATTAGACTTCAAAGGAAGTTGGGATAAGTACTTGCCATTGGTGGAATTTTCTTACAACAACAGTTACCAAGCAAGCATAGGCATGGCTCCATTCGAGGCTTTGTATGGAAGGAAGTGTCGCTCTCCAATATGTTGGAATGAGGTAGGAGAAGCAAAATTGTTGGGACCCGAGTTGGTACGCTTGACGACCGAAAAGATCCAAATGATCCGACAACGAATACAGACCGCACAAGAACGACAAAAGAGTTATGCTGATCTTCATCGGAGAGACGAAAGTTTCAACGTCGGAGATCATGTATTCTTACGTGTTTCTCCATGGAAAGGGGTTACGAGATTCGGAAAAAGAGGAAAGCTCAACCCTCGATTTATTGGCCCATTTGAAATCCTCGATCGAATAGGAACCGTAGCCTACAGACTAGCCCTACCACCAAGTATGTCTCGCATCCATAACGTTTTTCACATATCTATGTTACGTAAATATGTGAAGGACCCAAACCACGTCATTGAGTTAGAACCAGACGTTATAGCAGAAGATTTAACATACGAGGAGGTACCTGTTAAGATCCTGGATAAGAAGGAGCAGATCCTACGCTCAAAGGTTATACCTCAAGTTAAGGTTTTATGGAGGAACCAAGATACTGAGGAAATGACCTGGGAGCTAGAATCTGAGATGAAATCTAAGTATCCTTACCTCTTCGATATGTCAGGTACGTCAATTTCGGGGACGAAATTTCATAAGGAGGGGAGGTTGTAAGACCCCGAATTTTATGAAATACAAAATTTAATTTTTCTTCATATATATTTTTTTTGAAACAGTAAGTGGTTAAATTAACAAAATTGAAAGTTAAGGATGTTATGTGCAAATTTTATTTTGTCGGACAATATTCGCTTTGTCGGGGAATATTCATTTGGTCGGGGAATATTCGTGCCGTACGACGGCGCCGAAATAATAAATTATTGGTGGACCCCACAACGGAATATTTGTCGGATATAGAAAACGACAGAAGTAACCTTTTTAAATAAAAATAGTCAACGGAACTGTTAAAATACCGGTGATAAAAGAATAGTAGCATACGGTAGTTTATGGTATTTTCTGTAGCACACGGTACTCTACAGTAACACACGGTATTGCATAGTGTCTCATATTATTGGTCTGATAATTGACACCGTAACTGTTACGCATCATTTCATCGATAATTGTCACTGCATAATATTTTATATTATCAATTCAATAATTGTTGTTACACAGTATTTTGCATTATTGATTTAATAATTGTCATTACACTGTATTTTATATCATTGAGTCAATAATTGTTGTTGCACTGTTTTTAAAATCATTGAACCTAATAATTGTCACAGTAACATATGCACAGTAATTCACATTATTGAATCAATAATTGTCATTACACAGTAACGTATGCTTTATTTTACATTATTGTTATCTCTATTATGATGTTATTTAAACAGTCGTATTTCATTAATTTATTAACTTGATATCTAAGAGCTAACTATACTGTATTTATAACAATTAGTCATAATAATTGAATTGATAAAGTTATTTGTTTATAATATAAAGTTAGGTGATTATTAGGTGATATGAAATGAATGGTGTAGATTAAAGTGTGAATTATTGTTGAATAATTGAATTGATTTGTTTATAATATAAAATTAGGTGATTATTAGGTGATATGAAATGAATGGTGTAGATTAAAGTGTGAATTATTGTTGAATAATTAAATTGATTTGTTTATAATATAAAGTTAGGTGATTATTAGGTGATATGAAATGAATGGTGTAGATTAAAGATAATATAATATTTGAAATGGATGGTGTAGATTAAAAGGTGATCTTTAAATGAATGGTTTAGATTAAATGAATGATAAGATTTTTGGCTATAAATAGAAGCCTTAACTTAAGGATTTTTCATAAACTTTCTTACTTGTTCTTTCTTTCTCTCTCTAAATACTTCTTGTGAAAGTTCTCTCTAAGTGTGCTTAAGTCATCTTGAGTATTTGTGAAGATCTATAAGTATACGTGTACTGTTCAAGTTAATCAACCTCATTTAAATCAATATCCAGTCACGTGTTACGGTAAGGGATACCATCTTTTTCATCTTCCATTATTCAAACATACTATGGTAAGGGATTATCATTATTTGATTCTCGATAATAATATTGTTTCTTCCTTACTCATAAGACGTGCCTTTTATTTCCATGTATTAAATTGTGGGAATAACCTTACAGAGCGGATTGCCGCCTGTTGGTGAATAACCTTTCGTATTCATTCATTATTAATCTCTGAGAATAACCTTACGGAGCGGATTGCCGCCTGTTTGGTGAATAACTCTTTGTACTCAAATTCTATTAAATTGTGGGAATAACCTTACGGAGCGGATTGCCGCCTGTTGGTGAATAACCTTTCGTATTCATTCATTATTAATCTCTGAGAATAACCTTACGGAGCGGATTGCCGCCTGTTTGGTGAATAACTCTTTGTACTCAAATTCTATTAAATTGTGGGAATAACCTTACGGAGCGGATTGCCGCCTGTTGGTGAATAACCCTTGTATTAATTTCCTTCACCTTTTGTTAATCAAACCTGCTACGGTAAGGGATATTATTTTCTTTCATACTCCTAAATCGAAATTTATTATGGAACTATTGCTTCTATAATTCCTGAAAATATTATATGTTCCATAATAGTTGAACTTCATTATTTCAACTGAACCTTCCTATTTACGTGAACCTTTCTATTGAATTGTAACCGTTATTCTGAACTGTGGATCTTGAATTTCACTCCACATCATGTTGACAATTTGGACATTATTTGAATCTGTACAAAGTAAACTTCCGATACTTATTGTTATCCTATTTCTTCTGTTCATCATTTATATCATTCTAATCATCCAAAAATCAAGCTGTTGTGAATATCTGTGGCCGGGGGCACAGATGTGATATATTTGTTGAACAGATGATAGGTTAAAGGCGATATAATAGGTTAAAGGCGATACATCTGTTCGGTGTCTTTTATGGCACGTGGTGAATGTTCTCTTTGGCCCGTAGTGCAAAGATGAACTGTTGTTTGGTATGATTATGACCAAAGGCTGAATCTGGTATAATCATGACCGTTGGTGTTATATTGAATGTCTTTGGCCCGTAGTGCAAAGATGAACTGTTGATCTGCATGATTATGATCAGGAACTGTGAATTTGTATTATCTTGACTAATGATATTTCAGATGATAAAAGTTGATGATGTTTTTCCTAAAAAGAGAACCGAGTGGACATTATAGTCTGCATTATTCTTCTAATAGATTACTCATTCCGCTGCTATTATTGATCTGAACGTTGTTTAAGAATTTAACTGCAGTTTTTGATATAAACCTTGTAGTCTATTGTATTCTATCAAGAACTCAGCTGTTGAAGACTAATGATAATTTATTCGTCATTATCTTAGTCATGATATTCTTTACTGGGCTATTTGAGCTCACCCTTTCTTTTGTTCCATTGTTTTTCAACAGGAGATGAAAACATAACAGGGTCTAGCCGGGGAATGGAGTGAGGGTCCGATGAATAGTTATCATAGTCTTCACGTTTTGTAAAATAGTGTGGCAATAATAGTGAAGACTTAGTTGTGTATTATTATACACTGTATTGTTGTACGTTGTGCTTTGTTGTAATAATTTTGTTGTAGTCTTTTGACGACTCAAGTTTGGGCTGTGTGGGCCCAGATTTGGGGGCGTCACAGTAGACACCCAAATTTTGCACTTTTGTGACGCCCCCAAATCTAGGCCCACACAGCCCAAACTTGAGTCGTCAAAAGACTACAACAAAATTATTACAACAAAGCACAACGTACAACAATACAGTGTATAATAATACACAACTAAGTCTTCACTATTATTGCCACACTATTTTACAACACGTGAAGACTAGGACAGCTATTCCTCGGACTCTCACTCCATCCCCCGGCTAGACCCCGTTACGTTCTCATCTCCTGTTGAAAACAATGGAACAAAAGAAAGGGTGAGCTCAAATAGCCCAGTAAGAAATATCATGACTAAGATAATGACGAATAAATTATCATTAGCCTTCAACAGTTGAGTTCTTGATAGAATACAATAGACTACAAGGTTTATATCAAAAACTGTAGTTAAATTCTTAAACAACGTTCAGATCAATAATAGCAGCGGAATGAGCAATCTATTAGAAGAATAATGCAGACCATAATGTTCACTCGCTTCTCTTTTTAGTAAAAATATCATCAACTTTTATCATCTGAAATACCATTAGTCATGATAATAAAAATTCACAGTTCCTGGTCATAATCATGCAAATCAACAGTTCATCTTTGCACTACGGGCCAAAGATATTCAATAAAGCATCAACGGTCATGATTATACCAGATTCAGCCTTTGGTCATAATCATACCAACCAACAGTTCATCTTTGCACTACGGCCAAAGAGAACATTCACCACGTGCCATAAAAGACACCGAACAGATGTATCGCCTTTAACCTAGTATATCGCCTTTAACCTATCATCTGTTCAACAATTATATCACATCTGTGCCCCCGGCCACAGATATTCACAACAGCTTGATTCTTGATGATTAATACAAATAACAGTGATACAAATGATGAACAGAAGAACAGGATAAACAATAAGTATCGGAAGTTTACTTTGTGCAGATTCAAATAATGTCCAAATTGCCAACATGATGTGAAGTGAAATTTAAAAATGATATTCAAGCTCCACAGTTCAGAATAACGATTACAGTTCAATAGAAATGTTCAGAAAATAGGAAGGTTCAGTTGAAATAATGAAATTCAACTATTATGGAACATATAATATTTTCAGGAATTATAGAAGCAATAGTTCCATAATAAGTTTCGATTTAGGTGTATGAAAGAAAATAATATCCCTTACCGTAGCAGGTTTGATTAACAAAAGGTGAAGGGAATTAATATCCCTTACCATAGTAAGTTTGAATAATGGAAGATGAAAAAGATGGTATCCCTTATGAGTATAAAGGAAAATGATATCACTTACGAATATGGAATAAAAGTGTCATGTGATAATTCGTGTAGACAAATTATTTCCACATGAGACAAATAAAAAGGGTTATTCACCAACAGGCGGTAATCCGCGCCGTAAGGTTATTCCCATCAATTTGAATACGAAGAGTTATTCACCAAACAGGCGATAATCCGCGCCGTAAGGTTATTCCCATCAATTTGAATACGAAGAGTTATTCACCAAACAGGCGATAATCCGCACCGTAAGGTTATTCTCAAAGATTAATAAGGAATGAATACAAAAGGTTATTCACCAACAGGCGGTAAACCGCGCCGTAAGGTTATTCCCACAATTTGAATACATGGAAGTAAATGGCACAAGAAAGAAACGATATTATTTTCGAGAATCAAAGAATGATAATCCCTTCAAGTAAGAAAGAAAATAATATCCATTTATGATGATGCAAAGAATGATACCCCTTACCGTAGTAAGTTAGAATATGAAAGAAGATAATATTCCTTACCGTAGTAAGTTTAAATAATAGAAGATGAAAGAATATGATATTCCTTACCTTAACACGTGACTGGATATTGATTTAAATGAGGTTGATCAACCTATATATTTATAATAAAATTAGTAATTACAATATATAAATTTCAAAGTGTATGATAACTCGTATAATATGAATTATCAAAATTATATATATTTAACATAATTTTTGTAGTATAATATAACTACTTTAAAATAGTTTTTAAAATAATATTCTAAAATAAATCTTCCAAAGAAAGCTTTTAAAAATGAATCTTCTCAAAGAAGAGTCTTCTAAAGGAAGATTTGTGAATACCGTGAAAAATAGGAATTTATGAAATTACTACTCTTTAATAAAAGACTTACTTGAAAAATTACTGCACTCCTTTTGGCTTTCAAACTCTCAAAATAACCTTACTATGCTCAAAATTCTCTCACAATAAACTTATAGAAAAATTTATGTATTTTAGATATGATTTTCTTATTCAGCGAAGGGCCTATTTATAGCAAATGAAGTTACTATGCGTAGCACGCCGGGGAAGGAAAAATTGGGGGGCTGCGCCTCCCCCCCGGCTGCGCAAACGTTTTTAAAATTTTTTCAATACTTGCACAGTAACTTTGCACAGTAACTTTAAAAAATTTTAAAAAGTGAACAGTAATGAACAGTAACTTCTGTCGGCAGATGAACAGTGTCTTTCCCGAGATGAACAGTAACTTCCGTCAGTGAATAGTAACTTTTCCGGGAATGAATAGTAATTTTTGAAAAATAATAATATTATATATATATATATTTTTTTTTAATACAACAAAAATACCAATTAGTAATATGACAACTAAAATAATTCTACCACAGTGATAACAATAATTCAAAATAATGTAACGACTACTGTGTCGATTATCAGATCAATAATATGAATTACTATGCATTTGTTACTGTGGCAATTATTGGTTTAATAATGCAACATGTCGTGTAGTAACAATAATGCAAAATACTGTGTAGCAATAATTATTGAATTTATAACATAAAATATTATGCAGTGATAATTATTAATGAAATGATGTGCAACAGTTACGGTGTCAATTATTAGACCAATAATACGAGACACTGTGCAATATCGTGTGCTACTGTAGAGTACCACATGCTACCGTAAAATACCATAAATTACCGTATGCTACTATTCTTTTATCACCAGTATTTAAACAGTTAACACCGTTGACTATTTTTATTTAAAAATGTTACTTCTGTCGTTTTCTATATCCGACAATTATTCCGTTGTGGGGTCCACCAATAATTAGTTATTTCGGCGCCGTCGTACGGCCCGAATATTCCCCGACCAAACGAATATTCCCCGACAAAGCGAATATTGTCCGACAAAATAAAATTTGCACATAACATCCTTAACTTTTAACTTTATCTATTTAACCACTTACTGTTTCAGAAAAAATATATATGAAGAAAATTAATTTTATATTTCATAAAATTCGGGGTCTTACAACTTTTGTACTAACCCTGATAGGAGGGCAAAATCATCACTTTACCCAACATGCGGAAAAGAAGGTGGAACCCAACACGAAGCCACCCCAACGACTTACGGTCAAAGCCGCCACAACGAACAACGAGCATCAGGTTAGGCAAACAGCTGATCCAGAAGAACCTGATTTGATCACAAAAGACGACTAATGGCTACTACGCTTACGATAGTTGGGGGTGAATGTTATACTTTTTCGTCAAAAGCAAGATTGATCATTTTGTAAGCAAAAATTATGACTTTTCGATTATCAATAAAATATCAAACTTTCACTTATACTTGAATGATCTCTTATTCAAAAGTATAGAATCAAGTGTCAGTTTGCCAAAAAAATTGAAAGAAAAAACGTTATTTAGATTAAAGATTTCATAATTATATTTTTATTATGCACATTATTGTCTTGGAGTATTAATTTGAACGGCTTATGATTCAATTCAAGTTAAATACAATCAATAAATGTTACATAAGAAAGAAATTTTATTCTGATAATCGAAATATAACATGAGTTTCTGAAACAGGAAACGAAAGATTACAAAGGACCATAATCTAAAGGCCACAACATATCAATCTGAAGAAAGGCCATAATCTAAAGGCCACGACATATTAAATTAAAGAAGGGGCATAGCTAAAGCCTCCAAGTTGACAATAGTGGAATCCCGAGCCTTTATCTTCGATGTCATCATTATCTCAAGGCCTAAAGCATTAGACTCGAGTTCCCGAAGATTAGTCTTTAATGTTAGCTATGGCATCTTGAAGCTCCAAATGCTTTCTTGAAAGTGAGTCGTTTTCATAATGACGTAAAAGTGACCTCCGAATATAGGACTGCAGTTTCCAAAAAATTAAGGAAGCAAGGTGATAGAACAAAAGTCGGAGAGATTTGACAAAAGATTGCATGAGGCATCCTACGAGAGCCCTCCTAAGGACCAGCCCTTAGGGGTTCGGCTCCATAGAGGTTCACTCTCCTAAAGAACTTCATCCTTTGAAGCTTGCAAAGATTGAGTTTCAAAGAATTGTTTAGAAAAATAAAGTAGGACTCAACATCTTAAAGTATTGACTTACTCAAAGTGTGACTCACGTGCAGGGGAGCAAATGTGAGCCCAAGTATAAATTAAGATACATATGTAACCTAAAGAATTGAATGAAAGAGGGAAAAGTCAAAAATAAACACAACGAACAATGAAAAATAAACACAACGAACAATGGCTGCCGCGCCCCTGGGCTTTCCGGGAAATGCCGATTATGTCCTAAAGCCGCGAAAATTACCAAAATGCCCCCAAAAAATAGTTTTTATTAAATAAATGTTTAAAAATTATAGAGAATTGTAGAAAAATACTAAAAATATAGAAATGATGACTGGACATTAAATTTAATATTTTTGCAAAAATATTAAATATTGGGGATTAATATTTAATTGTTTAAATATTAATCTAATAAGGTTATAATTTAGAAAATTGTTAAATAAAATTTCCGGACAACCAAATATGCTAAATTTTATCCGATGAGTCGGGTTATCCGTATTAAAGGTGTTGATATTAAGTTATATTAATATTTTTATGGGACGAGATTAATGTAATTAACCATATAAATTAATGATTAGCCAGAGATGATATTAATTAATTAAATTAATATCATAAGAAGATAAATAATTATTATTTGATTATTTTAAGATCATAGGTTGTATGAGAAGCTGTATAGAATTGAATATTTATCAATTCCACAATACAGGCAAGTTCTTCAGTCCTTTAATGTTAAATGTTGTCTGTTATGATATGTTAATTCTTGTTTCAAATGCATAGAAATTATGTGATATGTGATACGTGAATAATATGACAATTATGTGTATTTTGTGCAATGATGTGAGATATATTGTTATAGTAGGAGCACAAGCACATGACATATGACACACACCGAACATGTTAAGGTATGTGCTACGTGAAACATGAAAGGTGTTAACTATTGAACTTGCTGAGTAGTTGTGCTCATTACTTGCTTAAAATAAACTTTTGCAGGTTAAGAAATGAATTTCAGAAATATCGGATTATATTATAGATGGATCAACCTAGAAGGTTGCAAATGAAATAGTTATATTCAATATGGTAAATTGCAAAGTTTATTTTGAGGTTTCGTATATTCATATACGTTGGATCTGTATAGGATGAATAAAGTTAAATTGTGAACCGTGAATGTTCAAGATAGTTGTTACGTTAAAAATTATTATATGTTTGATTTTGAATGACGCAACAAGGAATAATTGTATGAATGTAAATAACATTATATTTTGAATGTGGAGCATTATGATACTAGCTACAGAAATGAAAAGTAAAGGTTGCGATCCAGGGACTATGATCAAGAAATGAAATTTTTAAATGATAAAATATTTATTACAATGATTGAATTGAGAAAAAAAAAATTATACCGAAAAATTTGGTAATTGATGACTATAATGTTGATAAATGAATTAATTAAGGTGATTAAAGATTTATTAACGAACCGAAATTTTGGACGTTATGAAGATAATGTATAATAAATACAAAATTTAAGAGAATAAAGTTGGTCAAATTTCGGGGTCGTTCCATGTCCCCTAGGGTTCAGCCACCCTAAGTGGTCCCGCCTTGAGACAAATTTCCATTAATAATTCCCTGATCAAACTTGATTTGAATTACCGAAACAAAACAAGGACAAATTAAAATAGAAAAAACAAATAAGGAAGGAACGAAAACTTAAGGTGCCTGTAGGACCCCTTAGAGTTTGGTCCCCTAAGGGTTGCGTCGTCTCGTTTTCCTGAAAGTTGTTCCGACTAAGTTCTGAGCGGTGTAATGACTGAATAACGAACCCAAAAGCAAGAGAGCTTATGAGGGCCTATAAATGATTTTCTTTGAATCCTCCATGATAAGATAAACTTATCACATGATCAAGAATCAAGAGAAAATGATGAAAACTAATCAAGAAAAGCTAGAACAAACGAAACGGATCGGAAGAGGAGCGAAACCCTAAGGTTTGCCTCCCTAGGATTCAACCACCTCAGGGTTTGGCCCCCTAGGGTGACCCGCTCCAGCTCCGTGTTGAGTTTCTTGAGATTTTTTGATAATAAAATTGAATGGTGTGATTTTTCGGAATGGACAACAAGAACCTTGAAAAACATCTACCACTACTCGCACGCCACTTGATCTCGAATATCAGATCATTCAAAACCAAGAGACACTTGGTGCCAACATTTCAGCAACGCGCGCACACAGCAGCAATTATCTCAAAGCATTTCTCAAGAGCACTATTGAGCACACAAAAAACACATATATAGCAATAAATACTATACAAATCTAAATCTATAATCTACAGCAGGATCATGCAGACTAATTGCTAATCGAACATTGAAGGACAATTTGCACAAACTTTATGCCAGTAAGCTAGAGGATTTCAAAATCATACAGGTTAAATATAGAAACAAAATCAAACATGTTTCAAAATGAATTTAGTGATGATAGATCCATTGGATCAGCAAACAAACTGTCACCGTGTCACGAACACTACTTCCGATCTGAATATGAAAATTAAGTGCAAACTGAAGCCGGGAAAATATGCTAGATTTGAGCAAAGACTATCGTTATAAACTGGAGTATAAAAACCAGTTAATTAATAGAAGGGTGTCTAAGCGTACATATTAAGTACGAAAAATAAGAGATAGATCCCGTTAAATATTATTTTTTTTGTATATTTGCACTGAATTCAATACATGAGATCTACTAGTATATTATTTTTTTATGCATTAAATTCAATACAAATATATAAATAAATAATATTATATATTGAATTTCGGACTTAACATATGTGAAAATTTAAGAATAATACTGAAAAAATACCTTAAGGCCATCAATGGAGAGCAGACCGCTGAGGATGCATTCTTTGAGACCAGTACCCAGAACTATGACATCGTACTCTCCATCGATGGTGTGGATCAATTGGACAATATAATTACTTGGTCAAACGAACGATCAGTAGAGAGAGAAAGTAGAAGAATAATAGGATTTCAGAAGAGAGAGTATGGATGACTTTTATATGTAAACAGTAAAGTACAAAAGATGCTTTGTGTGCTGACAGAGGAAAGCTTCAATTAATGCAGTAGTGAAAGCGACAACTATGGGATAGATTAAATAAAAGTGCAAAATTGGCCTTGATATTTTTGGCGGGAGCTCATTTAGTTTCGGATTTTTTTTCTTTCTAAAATTGCCCCTGTCATTTGAAAAGGTGACTCAACTTCATTCCTCCCATTACAAAAATTTCAGGGGTTCCTAACGGTGTTAACAGCTGTTAAAGAAAATGAGATATAAATAATTATAAAAGTCACAAATCACAATTCTCCTGGTAAAAAACATTTAAAAAAATGAGTTGCACTTATAATTTTTTTTAAAGTCAAATTTAAATAAAATTTTCAAGGTAACTCCCATCTTTACATAATAAATTTTATAGAGAATTAATCAAATAACAAAATTTAAATTAATAAATAAATATATTATACCTTAGACATTATATTCTCATAATATTACCCTCATAATATACATTCAAATATTATTATTACTCGAGTAAAACATATTTTGTAATTGTTTTATTTATTTATTTTATGATTTTTTAAATTAAAAAAAGTTTATATATATATATATATATATATATATATTGCTAGAGTAAAGCAAATTTGTAATTTTTTTATTTTTATTTATAATTTTTTAATTTGAAAACAAATTTATTAATAACGTACTATTATTAATAACTATTTATTTTTAATAATGTATTATTATCAATAACGTACTATTATTAACTTATTATTATTAATAACGTATTATTAATTTAATGATATTTATGTATACTTAATAAATAATTTTATTTAATATATATATTTTTTTTTCATAACGCATTATTTTTAACGATATTTATATTTACAGTGATAATGTATTTAATTCTATTAAATTAATTTTTTAATTCTTATTTGTCTTTTTGAAGAAATTTTTTTGTTTCTTTTTATCTATTATATGTAAATTTTAAGGAAAAAAAATAGTTATAATAGGAATGACAACTGTAACAAGAGTTCCTGAAGTTTTTGTAATAGGAGGGGTGAGGTTGTGCCACATTTTCAAACGTTAGGAGTATTTTTGGAAAAATAAATAAATTCAGGGCTAAGTGGACTCCCGCCAAACATTTGCACTTAAAGAAAAATATGCTTTAATTATGGGAATTGATGTTTTCACAAGATCAAATGAAACTCATTTGTGGGAATATCAAATTAACTTGTGAAAATATCAATTCTCGTATCAATTTCATATGAGAATTGATATTTTTACAAACTAATTAATTTGATATTTTCATAAGATAAAATATGACTCACTTGTGAAAATATCAAATTAGTTTATGAAAATATTAATTATCTTAACTATACCCTTCTAATTTTCAAAATTAGATACACAATTTAATTTTTGAAGTAAATTTACAGGACTCATAATTTTTATTCAAT
This sequence comes from Hedera helix, assembly GCA_947179155.2. Classification (NCBI taxonomy): domain Eukaryota; kingdom Viridiplantae; phylum Streptophyta; class Magnoliopsida; order Apiales; family Araliaceae; genus Hedera; species Hedera helix. The sequence goes on along the minus strand of OX359282.1, from coordinate 29,410,161 downwards.
TTCACGTGTTAAAATATTTTATAATTATAATTATGCATAAATTTATCGTAATATATAACAACACAAACAAAAATATTAAAACTATGTGAAGTGTCATGAAACATGATCAAAAACATGCACTAACTTGTGGCAAACCATCGACGAAAACATGCCTTGTCCAATTGTGACAAAAAAAATATTAACGATTAAAGCCATTTTCTCAAGGACTTGTAGTTTAAATATGATACAACAAAACTTCATAATTATTATTTAAAAATGAACTATATGTAAACTTCATCATTTATAACAAATTTAATTTGATAAAGTGGGAAGTAGGCTTGAATTTCTTTTTTGTATTAGTTTTTTTAGATATAAAAAATAAAAATATTTCAATTTTAAAGGAATACGAATATAATTATAATGAGTTACGTGCTAGTCTAAACAATTTATGAAGTTATCAACAAATATACGGCATATTGAATGAACAATGGAAAAACACTTAACAAGCAACTTAATTGTTATAAAGTCTCAGTCGTAATCATAATTAAATTAATGATGTCATAAAAATATTTTATGCGAGCCTCTTTCATTCTTTATACTCCCTTTTTTTTATTTATTATATAGGCCATTTTAGAATTTTTTAATTTTTTTTTTCAAAATATAAGACGTTAATATATTTAGGAAAAAAAATCTAATTATTTCCTACTTTACTTTTAGAGATAGTGTAATTGAGAGAAAGGAGGAGGAATACGAGGAGTTAACTAGTGCATGTGTAATAATGATATTTCAAATTAGCATTAGTTACTTAATATTAATATTAATAAAAAAAATTAATATATATAATTATATTTTAAACGACCTATATAATAAAAATGATAAAATATATAAGGTTAATGACTAAAGAACAACTGCAAGCATACCATTTTGTTATAAAAGATAAGTAATTTTATATTTTAGAAAAGAGAAAATATTATACAAATTAAATACCCATTCTAGAACCTCCTTTTTCTTTCTACTTAATTTTAATAGTTAATAATACACTAAAAACTTTATTATTAAATTAATTTTGTATATTTTGTTACTCTTGAAGTAGGTGTAATGTGATAGGTAGGAGTGTACAACGGTCGGTTTGATCGGTAAAAAAATAACTAGACTATTTAAATTAGTTATAAAAAATTAAAAATCAAAATCGCCTAAAATTTTATTTTATAATCGGTTATCGGTTTATTTGGTTATCAATTTAATCTGTTATATGCCTCATATTTAAAGTTGAAAGTATCATATTAAAATTTTCATTAGTGAAAGTAAAAATTAAAAAGTAGTTTTTGAGAAACATTTAAAAGAAGTTTTTGAGGAACACTAGTTTCTCTTTCCAACAAGTTGCTCCGCCCAGTAACAGAGTCGCCTTACTTCTTATTACTCAATAACTAAAACTGAAATGTAAAGTAAGATTTATATGTTCGACTGCAAATTCATCAAAGGAAAATAAAAAAGACATATAATACCTCCTAAATCACTGACTATGATGGAAGTTCTATAAATCCATCATATAATAAATATATAATTATATAAAATAAATAATTATTAAAAAAATATATCAATTATATTATAATTTAAAATTATTCGATCGATTTCAATTTTTTGAAATGTCAAACCAAACCCGACTGAAGTTTGATTTTCAATTTTATAACATTCGGTTTTTTCGTTTTATACTTGTTAGTTTAGTTTGATAATAATTTGATTTAGTCCGATCAATTTTTCAATTTATTTGAATTTTATATACATTCTTAATTGACAAATGTCCTAACAGTATCTAATAATTTTTTGCAAAGAGCACTTTTGTTTTGGGACACTGAATGTAAATAAACAAAAAGGGTAGTAGTTTTAAAATGATTAATCATTGCATTGAAGAAAGGGGGTGAGCCGGCAATTTTATGCAGTGCTTTGTGGTGTGTTACAAAGGATCTCACTTTCATGACCAAGTCCTGTCTATTTTTGCATTTTTTTTTTACTGTAACAAATGGATGTGGCTACGGTGAATTATAGTTATCTATATTGTACGTACAATGTTTTCGTTGGTAATTTTCCTAAACCTAAAGCAGCAAATATTTAGAGACATGGAGTAAATAATACTCCCACTATCATTGACTTAATTTGAATTTTTAAAATTAAATTGATTAATTTTAAAATAAATATTTATCTCAATTTTTAAAAATATTGATAAAAAGATTATAATCATAAGAAATTAGGTTTAATTTATTACAATATTCAATTTTTAAAAATTTAAAAATATAAATAAATTTGTTTAATTATTAATTCTAAAATTGATCAATTTGATCAAAAAAGTCAAATGAACTTGATATTTACAGGATAAAAGGAGTAATATTTTAAGAATATAATTTAGTACCGATTCTTTTATTCCATTTGTCTATCAAAAAATTAGTTTAGTTTGAATTTTAGAGTCAAATTGACCGATTTTAAAATTAAAAATTAGGCATATTTATTTATATTTTCAAATTTATGTTAGAATCTATATGTATGATTTGATAATACAAAAGTAATTAATGTATATTTGTTCAATAGCTTTTGTAAAGTCCTTATATGAGAAATATTATACAAAGACTTATAATAGAGTGATCAAACTTGTTAAGTTGATTCTTTGAATTGATGTTATGTATAAATTAATAGGATCAAATCTTTCATAGAGTCACTCTACCTATTCGTAAAGTCTTTTATTTATCGTAGAGTATCTTTGAGTTTGTAGGGCAGCAGTCGAAATCGTCAAACAAATACGTAAACTATCTGAGTAATCATAAAACAAGCCATAGAGTTGCCTAAGCAATCTTGAAGCATCATAGAGTACATCTGCATCAATCGTAATGTGAAAGTTGTTAGCAGAACACTCTAATGTTTTGCAAAGCAGTAAAAACATCTGAGTGTTAAGTATGAAAGTCTACTATCGAAAACGTAGAGCTGTTTTTGAAATCGCAAAGCTGTTATCAGAGTTGATACCAAAGCTGAGAAAACTGTTTAAAGAAAAAGTTCTTAGAGTCTGTTCTAGCATTGTAGTGTACAGTTCGTAGAGCAGATCGTAAAACATCTTACTGACTCATATAAAGATATTTATAGAGTTATGAACATTAAGTATCCTTTATCAGACTCTACGTTCTTCAACAAACTCAACGAACAAGTCAAGCTTGAAGATAGTGTCAGATCAGTCATAAATCTGACAAGTACAGAGTATTGCTGAACATCAGAGTAAATACTTCAAAGTGTTTCTCATTATCTTCAAACTCAGAAAAGAAGATCAGAAAACTGCTTTGTAGAAGGTTTGTCATCTCACTTCTGAGGTAGGTGAGAACTATTGACTGATGGGATATATAAGGACCATAAGCAAGCCTACTATCTACCCCAAAGTCAGAAGAGCATTAACTGCACTATCAAGGCATTACATGTTCCAAATGAACTCTTCAACGGAATAAATTTTAAAGAGCTATAAAATCGTATGAGGATTCAAATATAAATATAAATCACCCAAGTACAAAGTTAAACCTCTGCCAAAACAAAACGAAGAAATCTACTTTACGAAAAAATACTTGTTCAAAGCTGCTAAGTACCAAAAGAAGTCAAGCATCATTACAAAGTTTAACAGCACCTCAAACTCAATCAACAATCAGTTGCGATTCACTTGATCTGTGTGATCATTATACCAAGTCAGAATGACTTAAAGAGGTCTAAGTGTCCTGGACTGGATGTCCTAATATCCAAGTCAAAGTGGCTTAAAGAGGTCTAAGTGTCATGAACTAAGTGTTCAAATATTCAAAGACTAAGTGACTCGAAGGAATTTCAGTGATTCAATTGTAAGAGATCTTTGTGATTTGGTCAATGTGACTCATCCTTAGTGGATATCCTACTTGTTGAAGTGATTCACAAAGATCTCTTACAATTGAATCACTGAAATTCCTTCGAGTCACTTAGTCTTTGAATATTTGAACACTTAGTTCATGACACTTAGACCTCTTTAAGCCACTTTGACTTGGATATCAGGACATCCAGTCCAGGACACTTAGACCTCTTTAAGTCATTCTGACTTGGTATAATGATCACACAGATCAAGTGAATCGCAACTGATTGTTGATTGAGTTTGTGGACTAAGAGTGTTGATACTCCGAACCACTTAAAACATTTTGTGTTATTACTTTAAGCATTTACATTCTATCATAAATTGTTATATCTGTCAGTGACTAATCTTCATATACATCAAAGTTAGAATCAATATTTCACTAAAACTTTAAAGGAGATTTTATTATAATATTTCCCTGTGCTAAATTAATTAAACAAATTAATTATCTGATAATTGATCTTTTAAATAAGCAAAAAATTTCAAAGATTTATTCGACTTCCCTTTTTTAAATCTCTGTTGTGTCTCTGAAAAACAATAATTTATAAAAATTGAATGTGATAGTAAATTTGACATAATTTATCCTCTTATATTTATAAAAAAAAATAGTATACATTTTAATTATAAAAATGGTCAAATTAAATGTAAAAATCAAACTAAATTAATTTTTACGAGATGGAATAAGTACAAGTTATGGGGGAGAGGGCTTAGAATCGAACCCCAATTACCTTTACGATTAAGGCTGCAAACGAGTCGAATCAATCCGGATTTTAAACTGCTCGAATTCGACTCGTAAGGTTAAATTCATACTCGAATACTGTGACGCCCCCAAATCTAGGCCCACACAGCCCAAACTTGAGTCGTCAAAAGACTACAACAAAATTATTACAATGAAATACAACGTACAACAATACAGTGTATAATAAAACACAACTAAGTCTTCACTATTATTGTCACACTATTTTACAACACGTGAAGACTACGACAGCTATTCCTCAGACTCTCACTCCATCCCCCGGCTAGACCCTGTTACGTTTTCATCTCCTGTTGAAAAACAATGGAACAAAAGAAAGGGTGAGCTCAAATAGCCCAGTAAGAAATATCATGACTAAGATAATGACGAATAAATTATCATTAGCCTTCAACAGTTGAGTTCTTGATAGAATACAATAGACTACAAGGTTTATATCAAAAACTGTAGTTAAATTCTTAAACAATGTTCAGATCAATAATAGCAGCGGAATGAGCAATCTATTAGAAGAATAATGCAGACTATAATGTCCACTCGCTTCTCTTTTTAGTAAAAATATCATCAACTTTTATCATCTGAAATACCATTAGTCAAGATAATACAACTTCACAGTTCCTGGTCATAATCATGCAGATCAACAATTCGTCTTTGCACTACGGGCCAAAGACATTCAATATAACACCAACGGTCATGATTATACCAGATTCAGCCTTTGGTCATAATCATACCAACCAACAGTTCATCTTTGCACTACGGGCCAAAGAGAACATTCACCACGTGTCATAAAAGACACCGAACAGATGTATCGCCTTTAACCTAGTATATCGCCTTTAACCTATCATCTGTTCAACAATTATATCACATCTGTGCCCCCGGCCACAGATATTCACAACAGCTTGATTCTTGATGATTAATACAAATAACAGTGATACAAATGATGAACAGAAGAACAGGATAAACAATAAGTATCGAAAGTTTACTTTGTGCAGATTCAAATAATGTCCAAATTGCCAACATGATGTGGAGTGAAATTTAAAAATGATATTCAAGATCCACAGTTCAGAATAACGATTACAGTTCAATAGAAATGTTCAGAAAATAGGAAGGTTCAGTTGAACTAATGAAATTCAACTATTATGGAACATATAATATTTTCAGGAATTATAGAAGCAATAGTTCCATAATAAGTTTCGATTTAGGTGTATGGAAGAAAATAATATCCCTTACCGTAGCAGGTTTGATTAACAAAAGGTGAAGGGAATTAATATCCCTTACCATAGTAAGTTTGAATAATGGAAGATGAAAAAGATGGTATCCCTTATGAGTATAAAGGAAAATGATATCACTTACGAATATGGAATAAAAGTGTCATGTGATAATTCGTGTAGACAAATTATTTCCACACGAGACAAATAAAAAGGGTTATTCACCAACAGGCGATAATCCGCACCGTAAGGTTATTCCCATCAATTTGAATACGAATAGTTATTCACCAAACAGGCGTAATCCGCACCGTAAGGTTATTCCCACAATTTAATAGAATTTGAACACGAAGAGTTATTCACCAAACAGGCGATAATCCGCACCGTAAGGTTATTCTCAAAGATTAATAAGGAATGAATACAAAAGGTTATTCACCAACAGGCGGTAAACCGCGCCGTAAGGTTATTCCCACAATTTAATACATGGAAATAAATGGCACAAGAAAGAAACGATATTATTTTCGAGAATCAAAGAATGATAATCCCTTCAAGTAAGAAAGAAAATAATATCCATTTATGATGATGAAAAGAGTGATACCCCTTACCGTAATAAATTTAAAAGTGTGAAAAGAATGATATTCCTTACCGTAGTAAGTTTCAATAATAGAATATGAAAGAAGATGATGTTCCTTACAGTAGTAAGTTTAAGAGTATGAAAGAAAATGACATCCCTTACCGTAGTAAGTTTAAGTAATGGAAGATGAAAAAGAATATGATATTCCTTACCTTAACACGTGACTGGATATTGATTTAAATGAGGTTGATCAACCTATATATTTTTAATATAATCAGTAAATATCACATATAAAAATTCATGGTGCGTACTAACTCGTATATTATAAATTTGTTAAAAGTGATTTGATCAAATAGTATAATATAATAACAAAATAATAAAAACTTAAAATTAAATTACTATTCTCGAAGTTACTATTCAGGGGTTACTGTTCACTCGCGGGTTACTATTCATCCCGGAGTTACTATTCATCCCGAGGTTACTATTCATTCACGGCGTTACTATTCACAGTATATAAAAATATATAATTTTTCAAAATAAAGTCTTCCAAAAAAGTCTTCTAAAGGAAGATTTGTGAATACCGTGAAAAATAGGAATTTATGAAATAACTACTCTTTAATAAAAGACTTACTTGAAAAATTCCTGCACTCCTTTTGGCCTTCAAACACTCAAGATAACCTTACTATTCTCAGAGAAAACTTATAAAATTCTTATAGAAAAATTTTATGTTTTAGGTGTGATTTTTCTATTCAGCTGAACAAGCTATTTATAGGAGAAAAGAAGTTACTATGCGCGGTAGGTGAAATAAAAAAAAAAAAAAAAAATTCAGCAGAGGCTGCGCAGCAGCCTCCACCAACCATCCAGCAAAACACATTTCTCACATTTCATGTGGGCCCCACAATGGGTCCCACATGTTTCTTACTATTCACGTACTATTCACGTCACTATTCACGTCACTATTCACGTTACTATTTCAAATAGTAAAATTAATTATTTTATTTTTTATTTATTTATTTATTTATTTATTTATTCTTCCTGTGAGTCCAACATATAAAATAATGTTACCACAATAATGTAAGAAACACGTTACATATTTTTATTAATTTAATAATATAAATTATAGTGTATTTGCTACTGTGACAATTATTAGATTCAATAATTTTAAACTACAGTGCACCAACAATTATTGACTCGATGATATGAAATACAGTGTAATGACAATTATTGAATCAATAATGCAAAATACTGTGTAGCAACAATAATTGAATTGATAATATAAAATATTATGCAGTGACAATTATTGATGAAATGATGCGTAACAATTACGGTGTCAATTATCAGACCAATAATATGAGACACTGTGCAATACCGTGTGCTACTGTAGAGTACCGTGTGCTACAGAAAATACCATAAATTACCGTATGCTACTATTCTTTTATCACCGGTATTTTAACAGTTAACACCGTTGACTATTTTTATTTAAAAAGGTTACTTCTGTCGTTTTCTATATCCGACAAATATTCCGTTGTGGGGTCCACAAATAATTTGTTATTTCGGCGCCGTCGTACGACCCGAATATTCCCCGACAAAACGAATATTCCCCGACAAAAAGAATATTGTCCGTCCAAATAAAATTTGCACATAACATCCTTAACTTTCAATTTTGTCAATTTAACCACTTACTGTTTCATGAAAAAAAAAATATATATGAAGAAAAATTAAATTTTATATTTCATAAAATTCGGGGTCTTACAAATACGACTCGGATTCAAAATATATTTGAAAAAATTAACTCAGATTCGACTCGAATTTTTGTTACTCGAATTCGATTCGACTCAGATCGAATTATATTCAAACTACTCGCGAACTTCAAATTCAAACTCGAATTCGAGTCTCCACATAATAACTAGTTTTATAATACATATAATTATTAATTAAACTTATTATTTTACTTAGAAATAAAAATATATAATTATAATTACATTTTAAATATATAAAATTATAATTAAAATTACAAATAAAATAAAAAAAATAACAACTAATTATTCAAATTTTATTTAATTGTGTTTATATTATAAGAGAATGTATCGAGTATAGATTCGAATATGTATCAATCGATTATGTATCCGATCATGATAAAAAATTCGAATAGTTTGAATCATAAACGAGTCGAGTATAACCTTATTCAGATTATACTCGTATTTTTATTCGAACTATTTTTTGTACTCAAATTTGAATCATATTATTAATGAATTCGAGTTTCGCTCACATTTTTTGGAGTCGAGCTTGAATAGAATCCGAACTGTTTGGTTCAATTTGCAACGGTTGGGTCACGGTCAATGCTAGCCAAATTCTCACTTAATTTTTTTTAAAACAATTATCACTTAATTAATTGTGGTTAGTCAACTCAATATGTTTAAACATATAATTTATTTCAATACATAAAATGAGACACAAATAATTATACTTTTATAATTTAGCATAGTTATTTCATTTTTAGGATTTTATATTTAATTTTTTAAAATCAAGTTCCTAAATACTTTATCAATTACCAATATAAGCGGTTTCGATCATATATTTGTACATGATTTGAGTCGTAAAGTTTTATTTATTTATTTATTTTTGTGAGTGGAAAAAAGAAAGAAAAATATTCATTTAAATTGCGAAGTAAAGTCCTGCTTTGTAAATTTTATTTTACATACAATATTTCCATGTTTTATATAATGTGTATAAAAATACACATCAAATTAACTATTTTTTTTAATAATTATTTTACTTCGATTTTCTCCACTATAATTTTTTTTAGAAAATTTATTTTTTAGATCGGTAGATAATTTAATGATCAAATTTACCGTTAAATTCATGTCAAGTTATTAAAAATATATATAATTAATTTTTTGACACTAAAATTATTAAATAATTTTCAAAAATAACAAAATTTTAATCATTAATTAACTTAATCATCTTATTAAATGTAAAATTATAAAAAAGAAAAGAAAAATAAAGCGTGGGGGAGAGAAACCGGTTTTGATGCCAAAATGCTCAAAGAGGGCCATCCAGGGTCTCTCTCACTCTCTCACTCTCTCACACACATTTTCTCCCCCACTAAAATTAATCAAATTAGGTTTGCTCTCATTCTCTATCATCACTCTTATGGTTTCTATATTCTTGCATTCATTTTCGGAGTTTGGTAGGTTGATTCCTGTTATTTATTACTAGGATTATTTATTTTTTTCTTTAAATTTATTGCAGGCAGATTATTTGTACCTACCGATTGATTAATTTGTCTTTTTTGTTTGATGCGTATGTAAGGGTCTGTTGATGATGATTGACCCATGCTGTTGTTTAGGGCTGGGAAAAGGATCAATTTTCATGAATTTGATTTCTGAAGGGGTTTTAGGGTTTCTCTTGACGATGATGATGTGATGGAGCTCTGTTTGCGTGCTTTATATTGGGATTTCATACATATATGTTGGTAAAAGCTTTATTTTGATTTATCTGTGGTGGATTTATTACTAATTTCATCATTTTAATGTCCTTGCCGCAATAGATTTATCCAAGGACTTTGCTTTCTGGCTTTGTCAATTGAAAAGGAAAGCATCATATTTTAGATTTTTTCTTTTGGGGTTTTCTGTGATCTGGTGGAAGGAATTTGAGTTTGTTGAAATTAAGTTTTTTGGGCTTTTCCTCTCTTCTTACAAAATAAACATGGCCTTGGATTGAGTTTATTATGATCCCCATAGTACTTGGAAGAATCAACCGTTTGTAATTTGGGAGGAAAGTTAGGAAGACAAAATGGAGGATAAGAAAGTTTTGATGGTGGCAAGCGATTGCGAGCTTAGTTTGGGAAATGAAACTAATCCTGTTGATGAGCCTCAGTGTACCGAGATGGAAACCGATGAGATTGAAACTGGTAGTGCGAAGAATGAGGTTGTAGTTTATAATTTGGAAGGTGAGGCAAGCAATGGCAATGTAATGTTCACAGAGGAAGGTGCCCTGGTGAGTGAAAAATACGCGGGAATGACTGCAGATGGTTGTATTTGCGGTGCTGCCAAAAAACTGAAATCCAGACTGGCCACATCAGAATCCGAACTCGTCAATAATGAGAAAATTGGCCATGAAAAGAAACTTAGCAGGCAAGACAGGATTGAGTTGGGGCGATTGTTTCAGGGTGCTGTGAGTTCCCATGATTGGGAACTTGCAGAGAGTCTTATCTTGCTGGCAGATCCGCAGACTCTTAATGATGCCTTGTGCATTTCGATCGATTCCATTTGGTTTTTGAGCACACAGCAGGAGCTGTATGGGATAACAGGACTAATTAATAAAATTATTGCTAATGGTGCTTATGACTTCACAAGAGCTGCTCTCAGAACTTCGTTCCTTGCATCCTGTGTCTCTGCTTGCCAAAGTCGAACAATGAGCCTAGCAGATACTGTGTCCGTGATGGCACAACGGTAATTCTTTGTTTATTATTTTGTTGGTTCCTTTCCCCCCCTTTTCATACGGCTTGTTCATGTGATTTTCATTTCTTCTCTTAGCATTACTTTCTATGTAAAAATGAATCAAGTTCAAGAGAGTGATGATAGAAATCCATTTCTAGTGACAGTGTTCTATTCATTGTGGGATTATACAGTGGTGATGAAGACGGTTTAATTGTTGCATGTTTTTATGATTTCATCCTTTAGTTGTTATCCCGGATCACCTTGGCAACTGAACATGTTTGATAGCCTTCACCAACTGCCTTTGAAGTTTAGTTTCTGGTTGCAGCATTTTGGTTGTTTTTAGGATTGCAGTTGGTAGGTCTATGTATTACTACGTAATAAACTTCAGTGCTTTCTACACTTCTGCCATGAAAGACTACCATTGTATTTGTCAATACTTTAGACATGTACCATTTGATAAATGAATTTCTTTAGATTGATTAGCTGCTTCTTTTATCTTCTTTTTTTTCTTGGCATGTCTGGAGAAAAATTCCATCTTCCATACAGTAAATTCTTCATTTTGATGGTCTCTCAGACATGATGCTGTGTAACTTTTAACTTATCAAAAATAAAGATAAAAGTGACGCTGCTTAACTTTTTCATCAAGTGTTTAAGAAGGTAGTTAGGTTGTCAGATATCTCTTACAACATTGTATCTTTTGCTCATTTAGGAATATCTTCTGTTAACTTGTGGTGTATGGACTTGTATGTGTAGGTGTAGGTATTCATTTTTTGATGTACTCTCTAAATTGAGTGACGTTGATACTGGAATAAAGCATTGTTAATATGAAATTGCCAGACTTGATCACTTGTTGAATGTTCAAGTAAGACATTTTAGACCTATATCTCATTTGGCATTTTGGCACTCACTTGTAATGTATATGAAACATGCATTTCATGCATCAAGGAGAGTTTATATTGGGTAGTACTCCTTCTGTCCTGCAAAAACTGGCTTAGTTTGACTTTTTCAGTCAAGTTGTCTATTTTTATAATCAAAATTTAGACTATTTTCTTGTAAATATTGGTAGAGAAACTATAACCATAAGAAACTATGTTAAATTTACTATCACCTTCAGTTTTCATAAGTTTGAAAATATAAATAAATATACTTAATTCTTAATTCTAAAATTGGTCAATTTGACCAAAAAAGTCAAACTAAGCCGGTTTTTAAGAGACATAGGGAGTATTTGACTTGTGCATTGTACTGTTAATTTTTGCTCTTACCTTTGAGTATATTCTATACATGGTAGACAGCTTGCTTGAGGTGAAGTGCCATTTTAGTGGAGCTTCGAATAATTCTTAGCACAACTACTCTATGAACTTAACATCAGTATAATTGTAACATGTGGGTCACCAATTTACCCTTCTGTGATTAAGACCCAATAGAACTGAAGTGAAAGTTGTTGTCTATATCCCCACCCCCCCTCCCTCCTGTCTTTATTCTTTTAGGTATATATTTCTGTCTGTTTTTCTAATAGAACTGTCTGTTCTTTTAGTAACATGTGGGTCACCAGTTTACCTTTCTGTGATTAAGACCCAATAGAACTGAAGTGAAAGTTGTTGTCCATACCCCCCCCCCCCCCCCCCCAAACTTCTTTCTTTGTTCTTTTAGTTATATATTTCTTTCCGTTTTTCTAATTTTTTGCACAAACCAATTCATTAGTTACGTGCAGTTACTCAACTCTTCCTGTAAATGATAGGACAACTTGAAATGTCAGTTTTTTGCTATATGGGTTGCCATTTCTATGAGCTTCTATAATCACCAACTTAATTTTAAGGATAACTTGTAATGTTAGTTATTTGCCATATAGCTTACACTTTCCTTCTTCTTTTGGTTATATTTGTATGATTGTTGCATGTCCTTATAGCAGGTTGCACGAGCGTCTGCAAGAGTGCAATGGGGATGAGATTTTGAAGGCTGAAGCTGGTGCCAAGGTTCAGAAGTTCACTGAATGGGCTCTGAAATGTATAGGTTTTCATTCTCGTTGTAAAGAGAATAGGGATGGCGTCAATCAGAATTCGTCCGTCCAGATTCAACTTCAGTTATCTGCATTCAAGTCATTTCTGGATCTTGCTGGGAACCATCTTACAGGAAAGGACTTTACGGAGGCCTTTGATGCAGCTTGCTTTCCCCTTACCCTTTTCTCTGGTTCGTTTGATCCTGGTTGGGCATCAGGTATATCAGCAACTGCAATCCAAGGGTTGCTGGGCATGTTGGTAGAGGGGGGTGCAGACAATGTCAACCAATGTTTTCTCGAAGCCTCGCGTTTTGGAAGCACAGAGCTAGTTCGCATTTTGTTGCTGGTAAAGTAACTTACCGTGGCTATTATAAAGTCATAGGTTATGCTTTTTCTTTAAAAGTCCATTAGAACCTTGGATGAACCCTGGTAAATATTGGTTGGCTTTTAAGTTGATGGATAATTTTGGAAATCGTTCTTGAACTGTATTTTTTCCTTGTGCTCAGTTATCTTCTCCCTATGCATCATTCTTCTGACAAACATGTCCTGCGCTGCAACCCAAAGTCTAGTGGTACTTCGGTTTGGTCATCTTAGTTGCCGCAACTTGATCATTTTCTTTTCTACATTGAGCATGTACCTTGATTGATTTATATTCTGCATAGTTGGGGCATTGATAATTTTGAACGGAAAAATATCAAAACACAATAATATAGAAAACCTAGGAAATGGGACTGAACTCAGTCAATAGGTAAAATGACTCGGTTTCATAAGATTTACTCGTTGGCTTGCCTTATTGATAACGGTGATCAATATTGATTGCTGTAATAAAGAAAGATGAAACTCTTTCCTCGTTAGTAATAATTCATATTAATTTCTTTTTCGCATTCGTGGAAAATTAGTACCGTCCAAAATGAGAGGGTTGTTGGAAGCATAATACTGACTTTCTTGTCGACTATTTATTTTGTATTATAGAGTAAATTACTAGGGAAATAACTTAAATCCCCTGGTCTGGTTTATTGAATACATGAAGTTATATTTATCAAATCTGAAATGCATCTACTTCTTTTCCCCCATATTTGATTTCTTACTGTTTTTAGGCTTAAGTTCTGTGGCAATACTGCTTATGTTTGTTTGGCTATTTGGGGATGCATTTTTGTAGATTGCTCAAAGGAACAGTTTGGATATTGATGTTGATCTGGCTTTGGGCTTTGCTTCCCATTATGGCAAGATTGGAACCATGGAATGTCTAGTTGAAGAAGGGAATGCAATGGCTTTCTTGGGTCCCTTAATGAGAGCCGCTGAGAGGGGTTGCCTACAGGTTGTTCAGTGGTTTGTGAAGAGAGGCTGCCGAGACATGGAACTTTGTCTAGCACTCACAGCTGCCACTTCCAGCAGTAAAGTTGAGATTGCTTCCTATCTCCTTCCTCATGTCCCTCATCATGTTCTTGCAGCTCTTAGCATTGAAATTCTTAAGGCTGCTGGTGAACGAAGCAGTGGGTCCCTTGACGGTGTAGCATTTCTCCTTCGGTCCAACTTTCTTGGAGATCCTGCTGCTACTTATGCTGTGGCCGACAGCATTTCTAGGTCCAATGATGAGGCTGTTGCTCCTCAGCTCAGGGATTTTCTTCGGGAACACTGGTCAGAAGTAGCTTTCTTGAATGGGTTGAGCCAAGGACAAGAGCACTACTTAAACTTGACGAGGATTTTGAAGTGGGGTGAATCTCCTATTTGCTTGAGAGATCTCCCAGCCCCATTAAGGGTGGCAATAGCATACCTCCCGCTGTATAGAGAATCTGTCAAGGCAGGTGGCTGTTTGTTATCACAAAGACTGAGGGGACAACTTGTGGAAGCGGCAAGAAGGCTTGGAGGTAAGACATTGGAAGAGGCAGGGCAGCGAAGAGAACTTTTGGCTGTTTTGGAACATCAACTTCCTCCATTTTTGCTTTATTCGGCAAGTGTTGCTTAACCAAGATATATAATGTCTGAAAATTTTGAACTGTTTGCATCTCTCACTGCCTCCTTTCCGTCTCTCACCATCTTGTCATGGATGATAATAGCAAAATAGCAAGGCTTAAGGTGATGGAGCTCCCAGGGCTTATTTATAGAGCTTGTTGATTGAAAATGTACCTTGGGCTTCTCTGCTCTTTAACGTGTAGCCTAATGTTCATTGCATATGCATGTTAAATATATTATGTAAGATATACAACAGCATTCACCAAGGCTTATGAGATGTAAAAGTTAGACTTAACAACATGATGGGTATGTTGGCCAGTTGCTTTTTCTTCAAAGTCCATTCTACAACTAAATTAGCAAGAACCTTAATACACTAGGTGAAGTTACATACAAAGAATGATGAAACCAAGCCACAATTGCATACAACGAATGATGAAACCAAACACAATTACACCTAAGGATGGGGTCTTGGGATTCATTTATATTTTGCTTAAATTAGCAAAAAAATAAATAAATAATTTTTGGTATAATGGTTAAATCTATTTCTGGAGAATCAAGAAGTCTTGAGTTTCAACCTTTGAGAATGTCAAGATTGTTAAATTTCGCTAAAAATAAAATAAAAATAAAAACCCCGTCATGGGTTCATTACACATTTACACCTGGTACAGTTGCATACAAAGAATAATGCATGTACAACTGCAAGACATTAACTATGACAGGTTAACCAGAGCCAGGACAAATGAAAGCTGATACATTGAACTTAACTTGCCTGAAAGTATTTTTAAAAAAAATAAATTTAAATAAAAATTAACACTAACGCCATCTTGCAAAACGCTTAGTTTCTGTAGCTTCTGCTTTTTGATCTTTTAAGATGGTGGTCACATAAGATGTAATACCCGCCTTTCTTTTTCTTTTTTTCATTCAATAGTCCCACATCGCCCCTTTTCAAAAGTTCATTCCCTTCCTTAGCCTATAAATATGACTTTACCCCTCTCCTTTTAATACACTAACAAAAAAGACCTCCCATTGTGAGAAAGGACTTTTTTGTGTGAGGATTTTTTAAGTAAGAACCTCCATAGTTAAATATTTTATTTCCTTGTTTGGATTTTGGGTATTGATATAAGCCCAAATTTCTTTTGGTTTTCTTTGGAGACAGTGGATATCTTCGTAATTTCGGGTATGTTTCTTTTTCTTTTCTTGTGTATTTATTTTCTGCATTATTATTTTTATGTTGTAGCTTTAATTATTTAGTTAATTTGTTAGTTTTGCATTATTATTATTTGTAACCTTAATTGTTTAGTTTTGCATTAGTAGTATTATTTTGTAGCTTTAATTATTTAGTTTGTTAGTTTTGCTTTATTATTATTATTTGTTATTTGTAACTTTAATTTTTGTATGTTATTTAATTTAGTAGTATATATATTTTTGGTATATCTTTGTTAGTAATTAGCATTTTGGGATAATAAATTATTATTTTTGTAACGTTAGAGTTTTGACATAATATATTTGTTTATAGTAGAATTAAAAATAGAATAAATATTTTTGTAAATACACTTATATGTATTTTGGAGGGAACAAGAAATATGTTAATTATTAATATATTTTATACTATGTATTACCATGCTCAGAATATTTTTGGTAAAATGAAATGATTTCAGATTCGTCAAAGAGATGTAAAACTTAATTAATTATAATACTTAATAAAAATGTGTTATTTTTGTGAATAGATTGAATTGGGCAAGTCTAACAAATTGCAATTATAATTGTGGGTATTACATCGCTTAGTCCAGGTACGGATTCCGTACTCCTTCAGCAATATTCCTTTGATTTTAATTTGTTTGTTTTGTCTCTCAATTAGAATTCAGATATTATTTCGATATATTATTCATAGTCAAATGCTTATGATATAATTGTTTGGTTCTAGATATTCGAAAATTCATAACTTGTACTCTTTGGACTTAGAGAGCATGTCTAGTATTTATTTTGATTTTGTAGAAACGTACATGCTAATATATTTTGAGGGTTTTGTGTCGATTCGTTTCAGTTTAGCATGTGCGTATTAGAACCCCTTTTGTTTGTATTGTGTCGCATATATTGTGACATAATATTTTTGTTAGAATATACCGTAGGGTATACCTGAGCTATAACCACCTGTGGGGGTACCACAGGCATGTCCTCTTGGCACCGAGGCATGACACTTCCGTGGCAGTGTGATTAGTCCACGGCGTCTCCATTTTGTGTGCTCCGATGGGAGTTGGCCAATTGGTGTTTTGTTGTGGGAGGCGTATGGGTCGACCCTAGTTTTCTGTTTTGTTCTGCGGTTTGGTGTTGTTTGTGCCAAACACACCTTCCGATTTTGCATACATCTGGATTGCGCAGTCCGATGTATATTTCTGTTCTGTTTTGTTCTGAGCTCGGTATGAAATCACCCCAGCCATTTGATTCAGCCTATTATGTTATTCAGATTAGTTCAGTTCAGTTGGTTTTGTTATTCATTTTAGTTCTTATTTTCTTGCACTCTATATTCGTACTGGGCATTTGGCTCATGCTGTATTTTTCTTCCGGCAGGTAATCGGGGGGAGCAAGGGCATGTGTGAAGAGAGCTTCCTTTTATGTAAATAGTTTAGATATTTTGTTTAGGGCTTAATATTTTAGTTTCTAGTATTGTTGTAATACTCAGACTGTGTTTGAGCCAGTTGACAATTATCTATTTAGACTATTCGGTTTCATATTCAAGCTTTTGATTCCAATTTATTAGTTCTGTTATGTTCTGTGCGTAACCTCTCTTTCCAGTTCGGGAAGGGGGTGTTACAGAGTTGGTATCAGAGCTAGGGTTCTTTCTTGTAGAAAACCTACTTAGGTTCGACCTGTGAGTTATGGGTAGATTTCTGGGTTAGGTTTTATTCTGTTTGATATTCTGTTAAGCTATAATATTAGTTTATATTTGAATCTGCCTCGAATCTATTTTTCTTCCATCCGTTGTTCTTAGATGGCTCGTAGATCCGTTAGAGGTGCTGGGAGACAAGGTAATGGTAGAGGAAGAGGAAGAGGCGAGGCCCAACCCGATGCGCAACCTGATGTGCAACCTAATAATTTGGATATATCAGCCTTAGTAAATCAAGCAGTTAATCAAGCTTTACCGCAGTTAGTGGCACAAGTCGTTCAAGCGATACAGATGCAACAGCAAGCGCCAGAAAATCCTAATCAAGGAAACTCCGGTAATGGTGGTCCACAAGCAAATGAAGAGTTAGGAACTACAAATGGTATTGATCAGTTTGTGGTGCCAACATATGTATGGTTAGAAAGGTTTCAAAAGCAGAAACCGCATTCATTCAGTTCAGCTCCAACTCCAATTGAAGCAGCGAATTGGATTGCCCATTTAGAGAAGATCTTTGACGTGTTGGGGTGCTCTGATAACCAGAGAGTGTTGTTGGCTGCTTACAAATTAGATGGGGATGCGCAGAGATGGTGGAAAGCTATAAAAGCAACAAAGGGTGAAATATTCGTAGAGACACTTACTTGGACAGAATTTTGTGATGTTTTTTATCAGCAGTATTTCTCAGCTGCTGATAAGGAGGCATATGGTAGGGAGTTTTTGTCTATTCAGCAGAAGGATGATGAATCCATCACCGACTTCATGACAAGGTTCACCAGGTTGGCAGGTTTTGCGGGAACTTCAGCAGGGACTGCAATAGAACAGGCTGAGAAATTTAAGTGGAAAATTCACTATAAGTATCGTCAACATCTCATTAACACCAAGTTTGAGGATGTGTCGGCAGTGGCTAATGCAGCCAAGAATATCGAAATGGAACAACAAGACTTCCAAGCTTCTAAACCGGAAGGAAATCGGAAGAGGGATAGAGATGACCAACATGGTCAAGTTTTGGGTCAGCAAGGGAAGAATCAGGGCGGTCAGTGGAATAGGAACCGAAGTGGTCAGCAAAGACAGAATCATGGTCGTTACCCAGGGTCAGCAAGTGGGGGTAACCCTAATTTTATTCCAATAGCTCCATGTGCTACTTGTGGGGCTAATCATCCTGGGAGACCATGTTATAGAGTTACCGGTGCATGTTTCTTATGTGGGCAGATAGGTCACTTTGCCAAGGATTGTACCGGACCACGTAGTAATGGTGAAGGCAATAATGGTGGCAATGTCGGTCAGCGCAATGGTGGACGGGTGTTTGCTTTGGCAAATAATCAGGCGGCAGGTGCGCCAGGTACTGTTTTTAACGCTTCTTTAATTGGCAGTCGTGAGTGTCTATTTTGTTTGATAACGCTTTTACTCATTCAATTGGTACGCATTCTTTTGTTCGGCATCTTGGTATGTCATCTTAATTCTTAGGTTCTTATATGCTTATTGCTACTCCGATGAGGATTTCTGTTGTTAGCTTTAACTGGTATCGAGGATGTTCTATTAGATTTGGAGATGAAATTCGTAGGGGTTTGACAATGGGTATGCACAATTTTGATGTGAGATTTGAGTTAAAAGTTAACTTAGTCCGTTCGATAAGATTCAGAAGGAACTTTCTTGTGAAGAGCAATCTGAAGCGATTTTAGATCATTAAGAGCTAATTATTACGAGAAAGACGTTTCCATTTGTTATGATTTTGTGGAAGAAACATTCGAAACAGGAAGTTACTTGAGAATATAATTCAGATTCTATTCGAACGGAGTATTCGCATTTTTTTTGATAGATAGGTTCGTCCTATTCTTTTGATTCCGGGGACGGAATCCTTTTTAAGGGGGAAGTAATGTAATACCCGCCTTTCTTTTTCTTTTTTTCATTCAATAGTCCCACATCGCCCCTTTTCAAAAGTTCATTCCCTTCCTTAGCCTATAAATATGACTTTACCCCTCTCCTTTTAATACACTAACAAAAAAGACCTCCCATTGTGAGAAAGGACTTTTTTGTGTGAGGATCTTTTAAGTAAGAACCTCCATAGTTAAATATTTTATTTCCTTGTTTGGATTTTGGGTATTGATATAAGCCCAAATTTCTTTTGGTTTTCTTTGGAGACAGTGGATATCTTCGTAATTTCGGGTATGTTTCTTTTTCTTTTCTTGTGTATTTATTTTCTGCATTATTATTTTTATGTTGTAGCTTTAATTATTTAGTTAATTTGTTAGTTTTGCATTATTATTATTTGTAACCTTAATTGTTTAGTTTTGTATTAGTAGTATTATTTTGTAGCTTTAATTATTTAGTTTGTTAGTTTTGCTTTATTATTATTATTTGTTATTTGTAACTTTAATTTTTGTATGTTATTTAATTTAGTAGTATATATATTTTTGGTATATCTTTGTTAGTAATTAGCATTTTGGGATAATAAATTATTATTTTTGTAACGTTAGAGTTTTGACATAATATATTTGTTTATAGTAGAATTAAAAATAGAATAAATATTTTTGTAAATACACTTATATGTATTTTGGAGGGAACAAGAAATATGTTAATTATTAATATATTTTATACTATGTATTACCATGCTCAGAATATTTTTGGTAAAATGAAATGATTTCAGATTCGTCAAAGAGATGTAAAACTTAATTAATTATAATACTTAATAAAAATGTGTTATTTTTGTGAATAGATTGAATTGGGCAAGTCTAACAAATTGCAATTATAATTGTGGGTATTACATCGCTTAGTCCAGGTACGGATTCCGTACTCCTTCAGCAATATTCCTTTGATTTTAATTTGTTTGTTTTGTCTCTCAATTAGAATTCAGATATTATTTCGATATATTATTCATAGTCAAATGCTTATGATATAATTGTTTGGTTCTAGATATTCGAAAATTCATAACTTGTACTCTTTGGACTTAGAGAGCATGTCTAGTATTTATTTTGATTTTGTAGAAACGTACATGCTAATATATTTTGAGGGTTTTGTGTCGATTCGTTTCAGTTTAGCATG
This sequence comes from Hedera helix, assembly GCA_947179155.2. Lineage (NCBI taxonomy): Eukaryota > Viridiplantae > Streptophyta > Magnoliopsida > Apiales > Araliaceae > Hedera > Hedera helix. The sequence goes on along the minus strand of OX359282.1, from coordinate 29,389,446 downwards.
TGCGTATTAGAACCCCTTTTGTTTGTATTGTGTCGCATATATTGTGACATAATATTTTTGTTAGAATATACCGTAGGGTATACCTGAGCTATAACCACCTGTGGGGGTACCACAGGCATGTCCTCTTGGCACCGAGGCATGACACTTCCGTGGCAGTGTGATTAGTCCACGGCGTCTCCATTTTGTGTGCTCCGATGGGAGTTGGCCAATTGGTGTTTTGTTGTGGGAGGCGTATGGGTCGACCCTAGTTTTCTGTTTTGTTCTGCGGTTTGGTGTTGTTTGTGCCAAACACACCTTCCGATTTTGCATACATCTGGATTGCGCAGTCCGATGTATATTTCTGTTCTGTTTTGTTCTGAGCTCGGTATGAAATCACCCCAGCCATTTGATTCAGCCTATTATGTTATTCAGATTAGTTCAGTTCAGTTGGTTTTGTTATTCATTTTAGTTCTTATTTTCTTGCACTCTATATTCGTACTGGGCATTTGGCTCATGCTGTATTTTTCTTCCGGCAGGTAATCAGGGGGAGCAAGGGCATGTGTGAAGAGAGCTTCCTTTTATGTAAATAGTTTAGATATTTTGTTTAGGGCTTAATATTTTAGTTTCTAGTATTGTTGTAATACTCAGACTGTGTTTGAGCCAGTTGACAATTATCTATTTAGACTATTCGGTTTCATATTCAAGCTTTTGATTCCAATTTATTAGTTCTGTTATGTTCTGTGTGTAACCTCTCTTTCCAGTTCGGGAAGGGGGTGTTACATAAGATACCATGTCAGTCTGTTACAATGTCAATGAAAAAAATGAACAAGAGGGGGGGAATACAGAATGTAGAAGAAAATATTTTAATTTTAAGATATGATACTATGAGCTTACAAAGTATCACTACACTGTGCACCAAACCTCTATATTGGTCTGGATATCAAAACTACACAAATGCTATAACATTGCCATGAAACTCAACTGATAAGAACTGAAACAAGCTGTAATTTCCTTTAAATCAGAATAAACAAGAATTGTAATGTGAGGGGTGCAAGCTTCTCTCCGCTTAACACCCCCATTTACACTAGTGTATAAGTAACATCTCAGATGTTAGAGGGCATGAATGCCAAGAATACGAGTACTACTAGTAAACAAATCGGAAGCAGCAGCAACATGAAAGGCGGGGGCGGCAATGGGGGGAGTATCAGTGGCAGAACCAGCAACGAAGCCGTCAGACAGATTAGTATAAATAATGACTCTAAGCTAAAATAGCTTTTGGAGGAGAACATTTTCCTGCCATGTCCTTGTGAGAAAGACCTTTGATATTCTATCTTTCTACTTTCAACAAATGTAGTTGTAGTATGAGGACCCTTTCTCGGAAATGGAGGAGAATTGGAATTGTTCTTCATTGTTCTAACATCCACCATTGCGCTTCTCTAATGGTGGTCTTGCAGATTAGTCGAAAGTTTTGGCAATCTTAATTGTTCTGCTTCAAGGGTTTCAAAGCACATTTAAGCAACGAATTGATTTGGAAGTTTTGGCTCGAATCCTTTTGAGGTAAGTAAAAGGGTCGCGAAATACTTGCAGCAGATGTGCAGTCGAGACTATACCGGATGACGGAGTATTTGCAAATTGTGCAATGGGAAGACTATCTAGTATGCAATCCAATATTTACAAATCGAAATCTTTTTAAACACCCAATATTCATAAATTACTTTGACTTACAGTTGAAGCAATAATAGAGATCTTGTGCAAACTCTTCAGACCAATGCAGGTACACAAATCCTATAATGTGCATTCCAAGAAATATGAACCAGGTTCAAACCCATATCTGGAAGAACAATATACAACTCCTAAGCCACGAAACAAAGCCCGAATCTATTTCCAAGAATAATATATTTCAATTCTGGTGAATGCCTTCAAATGAACCTAGGCTAGCACCTTGTCCTCAAATTATACAACTGTTGCAAAATACATAACAATTTGAAAGATTAGATTCAATTGCAGTAATACAAATTATAATGTTCAATTCATATAATTAAAAATTAAAAAAGTTTTTTAAACAAGAAGCACCCCACAACATAAGAAGCAGAAAGAGAGGGAAAACTGAGGAATCACTATAATCTTTACATTAACATCAAATTTAAACCTCAAAAACTACAAGAAGATATATTAATGGACAACTAATCACCATAACAAATATATCAACTATTTACAATCTAAATGGGGCAAAACTTTACCAGGGCTAATAAAGATTCAAACTTTTGAAGACCTTAATTATATTTGAACACTGCCTAGTGGTATTTGCTTAGTTAGCTTAATCAATTCTTAAACATAAGAAATATAATAAAAGGAGATTAATACCCAGTTCTTAAACAAAGCTTATTATTTGAGATCAAGAAATTTAACAGTTAAAGAATATCAAACAAATAAAAAAGCTTGATATTTAGGTGGATTATTACCTGTGATTTTGTTGATAAAGATGTTGCAGGCTTTGGTGGGAACTCTCCAATTCTTTGGTTTCTGGCTTTTCACTTGAAAAAAGGCCAAGAAAATAGAAAACAGGAAATGGGTCTGTTTGTTTTTGAGATTTGCTCAAAGAGAAGGGGGTTTTGATGATGAAGGGATGAAGGAATGAAGAGGTTTTGATGGTGATTTTTGATTTTGGTATTGTTTAGGTCGGTGTCAGTTTCCTTGAAATGAATGAAATTGATTTTTGTAGGAATGAAATTTGTAGTAGTTAAATATGGAAATGAAATGGAAAGAGGGGTTGGATTCAGTGAATAGGTTTGTCAAGTGGGGCTGCGGTCTGCTGACCAGGCAAAGGCAAGTCGCAAGTTGATGTTTTTGGAAAAATATGGAAGAGGGGTGTGTTTCCCAAGGTTCTTCACCCCTGCCTAACCCTTCTATTTATCTCATCCCTCTCTTTCTCTTTATCTCTCTATAGAATGGCCTAACCAGCCAACAAGCATCTTCCCCTCTGCCCTTTACTTTCGGTAACTTTTTTGTTCCAAAAATATGGGCCCATCTCCATTTTTTATTTTATCAAAATAAAATCTCCATTTAAAGTATAATTAAAAGCAAAATATTTGATTTCATATGTACGCAAAGTATATTGTATGTTGATATTTATTTTTAAAAAAAAATATTATTATTTATTTGAAGATAAATCACGTTGATATTAGTATGTGATGAATATATAAGATAAAAATAATATTTTATCTTATCGCTTATAATTCTATATTATAATTTTCATTCAACACAAAATTAATAAATATATAAATTATGTTTATAAAATAAAGTGCTATTCCAGAAACTAAAGTAAAATGAACCTATTGGAGAATTGTAAAAAAGTAAGTATATTATTTGATTGCTATTGCTTGTAATAAACTAAAAAAAAACATGCTTAAAATTTTAGTTAGAAAGAAAATTTTGATATATAGGACTCTCATCTATTTTTCTTGGCGAATAAAGAGTAACAAAGGTCTAAAACTTTATGTGCCACGCTAAATTTGAATACCCTTTTAAAATTAATTAATTAATTTACATTATTAATTATTTATGAGAGATTATATAATCTCATAATTAATATGAGATTAATAGTATTCTTATTTTAAGTTATTAAATAATTTTATGAGACTAATAGTCTTTTTTTATGAAATAAAATAGTCCAAAATAATATCAAATTAAGATAAATACTTTAATCTTAAATATATTTTTTATAAATAAATATAATTTTTCTTAAAATCGAAAAAAATAAAAAAAATATTTAAATACTTTGCCGTATTAGTACGAATGTTAAATCGATGGATACTTCCATGAATATGACTATAAATCCTTAAATTTCTTCATCGTACGAATGTCAATATCAAATTCAGACCAAACATATGAGGAATTGTTACGCGTAGACTGCCGCCGCGGGCTTTTATACAGCTACCATGACCATGACTCCTTGTTGTTAGGTATCATAATAGGTACGGACGCAAATATAATGTGAGAGTAGATATATATTTATATGAATATTGTATGAAGTTATAATAAGAAAAATAAGTTCAATCAATCAAGCAAATTTGTAAAAAAAATCACATATAATCAATTCAAAAATGGTGGTATAATAGGTTATTGCAATACAAATCGTGTTTATTTTAAAGGTTCTTTTCTTTGTCTCTTTTGATGCTAAAACTTATTTTTTAAAACTTTTAAGTTAAAGAATTTATTAAAATGTTTTGTGCATATAAAGAACTATTAATCCTTTAATTTGTCTTTTCTACTTCCATTTTTCATGGGCAAATTATTTCTTACAAAAAATTGATATTTTTAACAGGTGCTGGTGATCTCCCATACTTGTGGGGTTGAGATCATTTGTAACTAAATTCTCTGTATTTCTGTGTCGAAACTTACGACGACGGTTTTTAGGGTCAATGGCGACAGTAATATACCGTCGTCATAGCTCTATTTTTTTGTAGGACTACGATGATAAGACATATCGTCGTCATAAACTCTAATAATCATTGTCGTAGATCCTAAAAATCGTCGTCGATATCTCGATACAGAGAAATATAGGATTTTGATTACAAAAGATCTCATATCATACTTGTGATACCCACTTAATTAGATATTAGTAATTGGACAAAAAATAATCTTATGGAAATACTAAATTTATTAGTAATTTATGCATAGTTTAACAAGTATAGTTTGACAAATTCAAGCAAATAGTCAAATGATGAAATGTATTTGTTCCTCTTTCTATAGGTTGAAAACAAATTAAAGACAGACTAAAATAAAGCTGTTGTAACATAAAATGTCATGGGTTGAATGTCATTTATATCCCTCCAAATTATCACTTACTTCTAAAGTCGTCACTAAAGTTCATTTTTCGTCAATTTGATCCTTAAAATGATATTTTTTGTCGTTTTCATTCATTTTATGTCCAAAATTTGACCCGACTCAATTTATGCGAGAAGATGAATATACTGTTCACTTGCTTCAGGAGTATGGAATAATTTTTCTGATGCCGGTGAGTTAGTGACTGTTGAAGGTTGGGGATAATATGTGATTTTGTTGTTAATTGAATGTTTTCAGATTGGTTTATTAAATTTTAATCAAAACCTTTTTTTATTTTAATTTGATATAAATTTTGAATTTTAGTCATTCATTAAATTAAAAATAATAATTATTGTTCAAAACTTTTTTTCTTTCCTTTTTTTTATAAATTTGAATTAGTTGATTAAAATTTTATTTTGGTTTTGTATTTTAATAATATTTTGAATTAGTTATTTTGATTTTTAATTTCTAAATTTTATAATCTGATATATATTTCAGTAATTTGCTTTTTGTATTTTAATTTCAATTTTTAGATTTTATTTTCTATGTTAGTCATGTGCAATCCATGTGACCTTGCTTTGTTTTTTAAATTCTAAATTCTAAATTCTAAAATCTATTATCTAATATATATTTATAAACATTCATAATGTTAAAGACACTTTTACCCTTAACAAATTGGGTCGGATGGAATTTTGGAACAGTTTCAGTAAACTCAGGTAAAATGAACGAAAACGACAACATATGTCACTTTAAAGATCAAATTGACGAAAAATAAACTTTATAGACGATTTTGAAAATAAGTGACAATTTAGAGGGACAAAAATGACATTCAGCCAAATTTCATGCAAGCAGCAGTTAGCCTTTAATTTATACCATTAATTAAGTCATGTGTTAGAGTAAGGATTAATTGCTTGTTAGCTTTGAGGTAAGGTCAAAATATGGGCTTTAAAGGGAATACTGTTATTAATCTCCCCATAGTTAAGTTTGATATTTGATGAGTTATATGAAAAATCAATAAATCATATATGTATGCCAAATTTCATATAGCAATGGTGAATATTCTCTGCAAGGTTTCACTACTAAATTTGTATTTATACGACTTAGAAGAATGAGAAAAAAGAGGATTGTTGATAACGACAAAACAATAATTATGATATTAAAATTAATATATAATTAACGATACTTATATATTTTTTTTAATAATATTTATTATTTTAACAACATAATTATTAACCTGATATTACCGACACGCGGATTAAATGAGAGACAAAATTAAAAACTTCTAATTAACACTTCTACATTTGTAAGTAAATTTGGCTATTTAGATTTAATTAGTACACATTTTTCATATAAATTAAGTTTTTTATTACGTAATAATGTAAGGGAAAATCCGAGAATAGGTCAATTATGCCCCGTTTCTCAAGTCTCACTTTTCTCCTAATTTTCAGCCTGCTCCCGCTAGGAAAAAAAGTTGGTAATGTAATAGTAATTCTTATTCCTTGACCTAAAATAGGGTAGAAAATAATGTTTTCTCTATATTTTAAAAAGAAAAATAATATGAGTTTTATTTTAATTGAATTTGGTGGATGTAGCCAATCAAAAAGTGTTGATTTGAGAAATGCATAATTTATAAGAATAAGTCTAAGTACATAATAATTATTAAATATATTAATTGAATAGAATATTAATTTTAATTATTAAAAAATTGTAGACTGACACGAAAATAAACAACTATTGCATTTTCTTGATGGAAGGAGGGGTTGCAGTTGGTCAATATCTCATGTGATTTTCCCTCTTCTGTCCATGATGTCTAATGGGTTTGTGGACCAACTTGATGTCCTCAAATACATTTATATAGAGTTATTGTTGAGATTTAATTCCACGTAAATTAAATAATAAAATAAAGAGATAAAATAATATAATATTTAATATATAAAAAATTAAAGGAAAAAATTATGAGTCGATGTTTGAATTTTTACTATATCAAAATAATGGGTTTATAATAATTCTTCTAAATTTTATGTCCTAAGACTTGAGATTACACAATATTTTATTATCCACTATATAATTTTTTACACGGAATATAAAAGGTACAAAAATTCTCTTTCTCACAAACACAAAACTCACCCACATACTCTTTCACAACTCTTAGAATACTGCATGACTTTTGATCGTATTACACTTTAACAACTAAATATCGTAACTTATTTATAGAGGGTACAACTCTCTTCTTCCTATTCAAAATAAGACATTTTCAAAACAATACTCCAGCTAAAAATAAGATTTCTTCTTTAATAGGACTCTAACGTATAATAAATATTCTATTAAAAATAGGACACCTTCATTATAATAATAGCAATCATTTTTCGAATTAGATTCGAGGAATATCTCAATAATTCCTCCTACCACTCGAATTCCCAAGTACTTCAACTTTATCTTTGAATAAGATTCGAAGACTATCCCAGTAATTCCTCCTTCGACTCAAATTCTCAAATACTTTAACTTCATTATTGACACTGTTATTGTAGTCGCCACTATCATCTACTGCATACACATCATTCACATAATTTGCATCATCCATAATATCCACATTATTTGCATTATCCGCACCATCTATATTATCTGCATTTTTCACATCATTTGTACTCTTTGTATCATTATCTTTATGTTTCTTCTTCTTCTTCATTAATATATTCATCATCTAACAACTGCAACGATGATCCTCTATAAGCGCAAAATCTCTTGTTCATCAAAATCATGACGAACATCTTTAACTCATTTAATATTCACTGTCTTTATTTGTCACTCTACCTTAGATCCAACCAACCTAACTCATGATACCACTTGTTAGAAATTAAGTCAATATAAACCAAATAATAAAATAAAGAGAGACGATAAAACAACACAATATTTAACATGAAAAACCTTTAAAGAAAAAAATTACAGGCTTAACTCCGATTCGAATCTCCACTATAACAAAATAATTGGTTTACAATAATTCTTTCAAATTTTACACCCTAAAACTTGAGGTTACATAATATTCCATTATCCACTAAATAACTTTTTGCATGCAATAAAAACTATAAAACTTTTCCTCCTATGGTACAATTTTTTTTGCACAGAATATAAAAGTAGAAAAATCCTCTCTCACACAAACACAATACCCATCACAAGTATCACTTTCACTTGAATACCAATCACAAATATCACACTTTATTTAAGTCCCCTCCGAGAACCTTAAAAAAACCCTCCCTCACACAAACACAATACCTATCACAAGTATCACTTTCACTTTGTACTCCACCCGACTTAACTTTGTTTGCTCCACTGTGCAGAGAGAGTAACATGCGGCCTGGGAATGCTCCATCCACAAGTATGTTAGATCACCTTCTTACCTAAAAGGTTAACTTATTATATTGAGAGACTACCATACTTAATTATTAACCTATCTACACTCTTAAATTTATTCAATATGAAATTCATATAAAATATCTCAACAAATATTATATCAAATATTTATTATGAAATTATTCGATTAAACATATTTCTATGTCACTTATAGGCGATATGGGTTATTCAGATTTATTTTTTAAAAAGTACTATCTTCTAATAATAACGGAATGATTAAAACTTTTAAATATGAATCGTCTTATTTTCTACGGACATTCAGAAATGTACTTGTGTGAAGGATACCAAATATTTGCTATGAATCACTCATTATATATATATATATATATATATATATATATATATATATATATATATATATATATATATATATATATATTGTTATTGTCACAACTAGTTAACTTGAAAATCGCAAAATTTGTAATTTTGAAAATTTTATGATTGACAGTGTTTTTTGACTAATTTCATAATTGTATTTCTAATAATTATTATTTTACCATTTTACTAGTAAAAAATATGTTAATTTATAACATTACAATAACCAACCTGATAGGGCAACTACAATATCAATTTTAACACACCAACATGTATAAATATATTATATGCATGTATGTAGAAGAAAGTTAAAAAATTAGGCAAATTGAGCACCTCATGTGGACCTTTCCTGCTGGAATTCAATGAATTTCCGAGCAAACTTGCGCGTTTTAAATTCCTGGTACAACTGTCTGCCAGAATTTCAAATTTGGAACCCATAAAAGATTAAAAATAATAATTTTGATAAGATCCATGAATATTGCAAAATGACTTTTGTGGTGCAGTGGTTGAATTTTGCAAGATAGAGATCAGGAATTGCTAGTCAAATAATGGCTCGTGTTTTTTTCCTATTTCTTGATTTAAAGTCGACTTGCGTAATCCATAGGGCATGTTCTGATATACGCTTTTGAAAATTTTGTTTGTGTCCCTTTGTTTCAAAATGAAAGCTAAGTATGAAATTATATATATATATATATATATATATATATATATATGACGGTTCAAAAATATACTTCTTAAATAACATATTTTTTTAAGTAATATATCTTTATCAAAACAACATAGCTTTGAAAATTCTTTGATAGCATTTTCGTAAATAAAAGAAAAACGTGTGGGGTCGCGGAATATCATATCATGTCACATCTTCTTTTAATATTATTTTTTAAAAAAAAAATCTTCAAAACGACATCGTTTGATAAAGATATGTTATTTAAGAAATATATGTTATTTAAGATGTATGTTTTAAATCCGTCCTTTATATATATATAATTAACCTTCTAACTCATTTCTTAATAAGTTAGCTAGTCACTTTCTATTAATAATAAATTTAAATAGTTACTATTATGTCAATATTTAAGCCATTTGAGAAATTAAATGTTAGTTTCGATAGTAAATACAAAGGTTGAAATTTATATTGAGAACAAATAATTGAAAATTTAAATATAAATATGTCTTGGGCAAATCTTAACATGCAATCCCATGTAAATGAATTTACCTTCCGTCCAATACACTTTTTCTCTAATTTTATTCACTACATCAACTGCTTATATTTATTAATATCCCAAGTAAAATCGACGTCAATCACTTGATCTTGTTATAGAGCTATATAATTATGCCAAATTTAAGTGTAATCGAACATCTTTTAATCATTTGATAAACAAGTGATAAAATTTATTAAAAATATTAATGGTTACATTTTTTTTAATCAACTTTTAGCACTAAAAATATTTTTAATGATTGTAATTGTTTTTTATTTTATTTTTTTTGGCGTTGAACTATCTATTAACATATTTAAATCATTATTAACAAATTTATTATGATAAAAAAAAATTCTATCAAATAAAATTGCAGAAAAAAATGTAACGGAAGAGAACTAGGTCCACCTATTTAACATACAAAGAGAGACAATGGTTGTCATATTTACAGGCCATATCTACCTTGGAGTTGCACCTAAAATCTCCACTTGTGATCCAAGAACAAAAACAAATGCCGTAGAATCAAGAAAGATGGAGAATGAGATTTGATGTTTATTTTGTAAGGATTATTTATTGTTAATCTAAATATTGATTTTGTTGCATCAACCAACCTGCCTACATCTACCATTTCTTATTAACATCAGTCCAAACGGCCGCCTTACCTTTTTTCTCCTACTTATATCTTAAATCTTATCCTTTTAATGGAGTCATCCAAATATATATTAGTGGTTTAATTTTCTCATCCTCATCTACCAAATATTGAAAGAGAATCAGAAAATATAATCTGTTCAAACTTCAACCACCAAATAACCTTGTCAATATCAAAATCGAAATTATTATTTTTTTTAGAATAAAATGGAAATGTTGAATCTACTCAAGTTGTATAATTATGCTTTTTTACTTCATGAGAAATAATGGATCCTCTATATTAGTCTAAAGTTTAATTTGGAATGATCACTGGAAAAATAAAATGTCCAAGTTTCTGAGAACATGTAAACAAAAATAAAAAGTTAAATAAAATTATCATTTCAAAACGAAAATAAATTAGCATGAAGTAAAATATACAACAGCTTATACAATTATAAGAATTACAGTTTTATGTATTGACATTGTACGTATACATATGCAGTGTTAAGATCATGACATTTTATTAGTGAAAAACATATGTTGGATACTGGTATCATTATTTTAATGACATGTCATAATTTTAATACCATTCGTGGACAGACCTTAGTGTATTAAATTTTAACTCTATTTTTAAACCTTTTGAGATATCAATATAACTATTAATAAACTTAATAATTAACATCAATTACAATATTAATAGACCTAAGATTTACAAGTCTCAAACAGAGAGGAAAGAAAATCCCACGATAAAGGAAAAAGACAAAGGGCATTATTGCATCGGTTAATTAAGAGGCAACGGGAAAGATGCATAGCAAATACTTACTATGACACTATTTAGAACAAATACATCTCTAGTTTAAAATATTTAATCTTTCCGCTACCGTTAGTAATGGATAACTTCTTTTTTTCAAATCTGAACGGCCTATTTTTTCAATAAAATAAATAATTAGAGACATATTTGTCCAAATAATGACATATCAAGCATTTATTATAAACACATACACATTATATAGGAGGGAGAGAGAGAATGAATAGTTTTATATAATCATGAGTAGTTGAAGGATTGTTGTTATTCAAAAACTAATTTTTATATTAATTATAAAGAGAAGCATGAAACATGCTTGTCTATCCGAGTCTCAAGGCTCAACTTGTTGCAAATAAAAAGGCTCCTCCATTCATGCCTTCAGATAAGTACTTTTGTGGAACTGGTCAAAAATTTGTATAAGCCTGCAGACTGGAATATTTTAATCCCTTCTGCACACAGGCTCACAGGTATTCACTTGGGTAGGAATAGGTGCTTGCAGCTTGCTGCTTTCTGTTCCACTCTGAAGTAACAGCCTAATTCCTGGCTTGTTTAACTGGGATACAGTCCATTATCACAATTATACCTCCCTCTCATGTTATACCAGTATTCGTGTGTGTAATTTAAAAAAATTTACTGAATATTTGAATAAGAATTATAAAATATGGGTGGGAAAATACAGGAGAGAGAGAAAATTAAAATAGTGACACGGTTTAAGAAAATAGTTGATCTCCTTTAGTATATATTAGTATTTGTAGCACACTACGTCTGTGCAATCAAGATTTTTAAAAAAAAAATTGAATAAGAGTATTAAAGAACGGATGAACAAATATAGTATAGAAATTAGGGATAAAATGTGGGAGAGAGAAAGGAAGTTAGTTTTAACCAAATACCAACAATCCTTCGTAGCTTGAAAATGTGACACTTCATCAAAAGCCGTTAATTTTTTTTCCCTCTCCCTTAATATAGACTAGTCTTTGTGGCACACAACCACACACTATGCTTGTGCAATTAAGAAAAAAATTAAAAATTTAAATACGGGTTGTAAAATATGGATGAGAACATATAATTAAGAGAGAAGTTAATGAATAAACGTGGGAGAAAATGTTATACAATTTCAACAAAAGCTATTATTTTCTTTTTCTATACAGCTTCAAGAACATTGTGAAACACCGAACCCAAACCACCACCCCCCCCCCCCCCCCCCCCCCCCCCCCCCCCCCCCTCTATCAATCAGAAGATTCAGAACGAAATTCTTGTGTACAATTCATTACATTTTCAAAATATCACTTCTCCAAGCAAACATCAAGAAAAGATGGAAGGCAGGAGAACACAACAGTAAAAAAGAAATTAGTTTTATGCACCAGTAATACATGAGAACATTCTCCGATGACTCCTAAATCGGACAAGTTGTTTGGATGGCTTGACAGAATCCTCAGGCGAATATCGACCACCAGCATAATCAAAATTATGGTTAAAAGACTTGTATCGTCGATGGCTGAACTTACTTTGATCAATCTTTTGATCCTGTTGTGTCTGTGCCACATACTGAAAGTTGTAACCATTCGGATAAAAATCTGCTATATTGTAGCTTTGCGTTGCAGGAGCTGAGAGATTACTGTACTGGCGGCGAGTTTTGCTCTTCTTCAACCTCTTGAACACCAGCGGGATGAGGCCTTCCATTTCTTCAGTTTTTTCTTCTTTCTTTGAGTGCAAGGAACGAACAATATTGTTACGTGAGTTATATATCTCAACTACCCTCTTTGATTTTGTAGGTGTTTGATGAGTTTTATTCCACAGTTTTGTGTTACAAGGGAAATTTCAGTCAAATGCACCTTTTCTTCTGCCACCAATATTCTCTTTTAATATATATATATATATATATATATATATATATATATATATATATATATATATATATATATATATACACACACACACGCACACACACACACAACAGAGACACGTATACGGCACATCACAAACAGATACATAAAGCAAACAAATACAAATAATGATAATAATGATATATCAGGACTAATGACAAAAAACAAATAATAAGCAAGCAAAATGGGGTGATACTTGTTATAATTGAGAACTTCTAGTGCTTTACTCAATGCTCATTAGTTAGAGTGGAATTATACATAATTTTGAAAAGAAAACAAGTTACAATTAGCGTATTGTAATATACTCTATAATTTAATAATGTAACTTCCTCATTTTTTCTTCTAATTTTCTAGAAGGACGACTTAACAAGCATATATTTTTGGTATATTATATTGACTCGGTCAAATTCTTTTTTCAAATAAAGAATCCTGGTTAACATTATTTTATACTCCCTCTCTTTTATGTTAATTTTTTATAGTCAATTTAAAATATTTTTAAATTTAAAATTTAGATGATTTATTAAAAATTATAAAATAATAAAATTTACATCGAGTAATACGTTTTAGAAAATTTATAATATTTATTATTGTATTAATTAAAATTAAAAGAATATATATTAATTTTGAATTTAAATTTTTTAAAATTAATTATAAAAAATCAATAATAATCAAATAATATGAAACGAATTAAATAATAATTATATGACTCAACAAAATTTCAAGGCAAAAAACCTAAAAAGGATGTTTCATAATTTATAAAATCACATGGTTTTACTTTTACAATAAATGAGTCAGGTTGTTCATTATTGACCAACTTTTAGCCTATAAGCCCATCGATTTCCTGTAAAATTAAAAACTAGGGGACTTACCGCAAAGTAGTAAACAAAAACATAAGTTTATACATATAATAATTAAATATTATATTTATTTATATTATTAAAAAATAAGATATGATATAAATTTTAATATTATATCTTATTTTTTAATAATATAAATAAATACAATATTTAATTATTATATATTTATACTTATTCTAAACAATAAACTACATAAATAAAGAACTTGTTATGAAGGATGTATTTTATAATTTCTGAAGGTCACGGGGGAGAGAGAAAAAAATAGAGGTGAAAAATTCATTGTTGTTTACGGCTGTTTGTACTAATGAAAGCCCATATTCGCTACAGTATTACTGATGGTAATACTTAATATATATATATATATATATATATATAGGATCGCATTTACGGTAATCGATTATTGAGAGTATTATTATGGTAATTAAATACAAGCAAGCCAAAAAAAAATTAACGCATGCCGTTAAAGGTTCTAACAACAAGTGTTAAAAAAAAAAATCGACCTGTCACTATAATTTCTAGAGACAGTATGCTGATAGCAACTGATTGTTGTAGATGTTTTACCTATATATATATATATATATATATTTGTTTACATAAACAGACCGGCAGACGGAGAGAGAGAGCATTTATCTGGCCGGCTGGATTGATAGAAACAAAATTTGGAAAATGGTATTTACATTTTTTATTAGACTTTCTTGTTTACCTAATCAACTTTGGCATGTTTCCACAGCCATAGGTTGCAGTCATTATATCGGAAGTGACAAATAAGCTAAAAAAATGTTATCATCCAAGAATTATACATAAACTCTTACCATCCAATATTCTGTCTTTTACAACCATCCCCTCTCCCATAATGATCTAAAATATATATGTACGTGTATACAGAGTACCCATCTATAGTAATTGGTTGTTAAAGAGTACTAGCAACTACATCCAGGGGTCAAGCCCTAAAGCAAGGTTAAAAAATAAAAAATTGGCCTTGCTGCTACATAAGCCTAATGCTGTTTAGCTCAAAGGTCGCACTCGTATTTCTTTTTGATATACAGCTACCTAACTGGCTAGTGGCTAAGCTTGAGCAACCATGTCTTATTACTTAAAATTCATATGAACCAACTTCTTCTATGCAGTCAAAAGAAAGACTAAAATAGACGAGAAAAAATAAAAGCAAAAATCAATGTCGTCATCCATGACATTAAGTTATTAACAAATCCACCAGCCTCTCAGAAATGAAAGGATGGTCTGTGATCATATTAACTGGTGAGACAGCCACACTATTTCGGAAGGTTCAAGACAGATGCTTCAAGACAGGGTAAGGGGAAATGGTGAAATCTGCCAGCAATTTTTCTCTTACCTGACTAATGCTTTTGCTACATTTTTAAAGGAAGGTTTTGGTTTTCTCGTGAGATTTTCGGGCACTTTGTTTCTAGTAAAATGTTCACAAAGATTTTTGGGAAATATGAAACTTGCATTTTCTTCTTTTTTGTGCAAGTCGACAAAAGACTGCGCTTCAAAAGTCTAATGACAGTAAATAATTGATTTATGATGTTGTGTGTTAAACAATTTTGGTCATGTTTATTTGTAAAAAAATATGTTTGGGATTGAACTATTTTGTCTTAATTTAATACTATTTCGGACTATTTAATCCTTTAACGAGACTATTAGCCACTTAATGTGGGACTATTAGCCCCATAAAGAAATACATTTGATAGTTTAAAATGGAAAACTATTAATCTCACATTCACATTTAATATAAAATTATATAATCCCTAATAAATAGCCTTAGAAATAACAAAAAATAGTCCATACGACTATTAATCTTCAATTATATGATAAAATAGTCCGAAATAGTGTTAAATTAAGATAAATAGTCAAATTTCAAGTTTGTTTTTTACAAACAAATATGGCCTTGGAATAAGGTGTAGTTTTCTCTCTGTTTCTACTTCTAAACATCAAATTTGCCATTAACTTTGTTGTTGTTGTTTTCAGTTTTACTTCCTGAAGTCCCTCTTTAACAAGTAAAGGAAAAAGGAAGATCTAATTGCACTTACTTATAACAATGTTAAAACAATCAGTTTCCGAAATATGTCAAACTATCAACTCCATAAGATAAACTAACTACTAACTAGCAACTGTGATGGATGGAATTCCTTTGAACTGCATAACTTGATCAAATAACCCACATTATCAACACAAAAAAAAAAAAAAACTTGATCAAATAACTACCCGTGGCCACATATTTCAAGCAAGTCAGGGCACTAAACCGTTTGGCGTCTAAAATACAAACTAGGGGAGGGTTTAACCAAGTCACTAATGCTAATTCAAATCCTATTTGAGAAAACATCTCCTGTGACCATACGAGATATTCTGCGTGCTACTTGCTGAGCAAATTTGTTGCTCATTCTTACGAATATAAACTGTGCAGATAAAGGTGAGAAAGCAGAAGGGTCACAGTCTAAAAATAAAGGAAAGGGAAAATCAATGACACCGAAAAGAAGAAAAGATGGTAAACCTCTCCCCAAAATGTTCTAGGGGAGGTTTGTCAGTCTTGTTTTGAAGAAAAAGGCTGAAGAAGCAGATTGCTGTATGTTGGAGACAGAGGGAGAAGAACTTCAGACCCCAATAAATTTGCTTTATAGCAACACATACAAACAAATGTGAAATGTGAATTTATGAACCACATTTACAATGATATGCAACATATGAAACATGAGCTTGCCTTATATCTTATATACTGCATCATAATGAGCCGTATGAAGTGCCCAACCACATACTTTTTACCGCTGTAGTAAATGAAGGCCATTTGTCCTTGTTACATCTCTTTGTGTAGCGGAGATGGGCTTAACGTAATATGAGTTTGGGCAGCCATTGGATAGGTAAGAAGTGGAGGATTATTTGACTTTACGTGAGGAAGGCTTGGCTTAGTGCATGCAGCTGTTGTTTTGAAGAATTTATTGGCATACTCAAGCACATCATCATGATGGGTATTCTAATTTTGATAGATCATAATAGGGCATGCTATATATTTTAATAAATTAAAAGCTTCCCCTAATTCATTTTTAATAAATTTCCAGGGATAATTGGGAATTGTAATTGCTAGAAAGGAACCATAATAATTCGATCATACAAGTGTATGATCAGCATAGTGAGGCAACTGATCTCCGAGCAATGTATATCATCAGTTTGTACTGAGATGGCGCCCCCTTTTGGTATCGTGTGAATACACTTATCATAAAAAAGCTTAAGCTTCATCATCAATGATCAAACAACTGAATGACACTCCATCGTGTGGTTGTAATTTAATATTTTCACACTGAAATATAAGACTTGAGGGGGCACGTAGGATTAGACCTAGCAAAATTGGTCCAAACCCGCAGTTCGACCCGATCCGATTCGATCGTAAAAAATCGGGCTTTGAGTCTTTTTTTATTTTTTATTATTATTTTTTGACATAGTTGATAGAAAAAAATATTAACTTAAAAAATGAATTAAGTAAGAAATTATAAATAACATAAGAATAAATTCTAACATGTGATCTTGAATAGTAATACAAAAAAATATTAAGAATATAATATATATATATATTACATTTAATTTTTCTTTTATTCTCTTATCTTTAATATTGATATTATATACATTTATCAATTAATTAATCACAAGATTAGTTACATTTTAATATATATGAGTACAAAATGTCTATAAAATTATTGATTATTTTATTTTATTTACTAATAATATTAAATGATTATGTAAAAATTATGCGTCATAATTGTAAATAATTAGAGTTAATATTTATTTCAAATTATGTGTTATATTTGTAAATACATACATATTTGTAAATACACACACACACACACACACACACACATATATATATATATATTATAAAATTAAAAATTATAAATTATAAAATACTAAAACAGTCCACGGGCCAGGCAAATCACAGGCTTCATTTTTCTAAGCCACAAAAAATTGAATTGTTTTAACCCGACTTGCCGATAGCCTAGCCCGTTTGGCACCCTACGTAGGATTATATCATTCTTTTCAAGGAAATATCATCTCACACAAATGACACAATCACACTGTAACCAACTAAGAAACTCAAATGGATCACTACAAACAAGTAGATTTTATATAATTCTGATTACATTTGTTAACCAGAAATCATAATGTATTTACTTGTATATTTTTTCTGTTTTACTGGTACAAGAGCAGATATAATAGATACATTCCACAAGTAAAATATCTCAAGAATCCCTCAACCAAGAAAAGAATAAGTAAAGACGTAAGAAAAAGATTCTAATGCTTGGCAATAAAATTATGTAACGACATACAGAAGTGGTCCTCAAATGACATTTCCTAGAAGCAGCTTTAACCGAGGATAGACAAACTTTGCGTTTGATTGCATATTAATGCATCTTAATAGCCCACCCCTTAATGCATTTTAATGTGATCCTCTGAATAGTTTAAATTTAATTTTATATCTTCATGATTTAGCGGCATTCAAAGGGAATTCTTTTATCTCAATTCCAAACATTAATATGCATTATGATGTAATCAAACACCACACTCTGAAATGGATGTTGAAATAAATGAGAAGGTAGCAATTATATTTCAAATAAATGGTTTTTGTAGCAAAGAGTCCAGTCTGAATCCCCAGAAGCAACTAACCCACCTCCATCAGTGCATATGGACTCTGCACATGAAGTGGGTCTCTGAGGAGATGACTTTGCTTTTCCTTTCACACCAATTCTCGGTTCATGGTCAAGAAATTCAGGAGGTCCAAAGCCATCGTCTGAAAACCTATCAATTTGTACATCAACATTGAACTCGTGATGTGCTTTTAATTGGTCTTTCTTGCTTCCCTCAGCATCATTTTCTTCATCTGACAAGCACCTGCAGCAATCTAACTCATCCATTTCAAAAATCCGACTCACTAGACCTTCCCTCCAAGATATCCTCATCTCTGATTGTGGCACATTCTCTAATGTTGAATCAGAAATCCAAGAATCGTGATTATCTAAAATATTATTAAGGTCAATAGAATTGGAAGGTGAACTCAAGTCAGCAAACCGGAAACTCAACTCACGTGGATCCCAAAGTGATATATGGCCCTTGGGGGATAAGCTTTGCCTTCGAAGAACTTCCCCCAATGAGTCAATTTCAGTTTCATGATGCTCTTTTTGAAAACCTTCCGAATCTAACCAAGATGGGTAAAAATGCCTTTCTGAGCTCGACTCTGATTTGGGAGTCTGCATAACATTCCCACTACTTAAAGAGCGGATGGAAAATGGAGAGTTTTCTCCAGCCAAATTATACCCCAATATTCTCTCTTCTTGTGAGAGAACAGCCTTACAACTAGACGTGGCAAAGGGAGAAACCACTGACAGTTGCCCATCCACTTTATCAGATGAATGCCCAGAAAACCCATGAAATTCAGAAAGTTTTCTGGGAGAAAGCAAAGTTATCCTAGTTTTGCTACCACTCAGAGTAGCATTTGAATTGGTGGTACCACTATAGGCATCCTTGTTACACAAATAGGAAGCACTACCATCAACCAACGTAGGCGAAGAGGGTAAATCAATTGTGGCAGAACTACGCAACCTATTTGCAGAATCGTCCTCACCTCCATCCTCCTCATGACATGGAGATAAATGCCAACTCATAGAAGCTTCAGCAGGCAAAGGAATTAAAGAAGACTTTGAGTTTCTAAGGACCCTTATATAATGTCCACTACTATCATCACTGTCAGTAACATTACCTTTCATGTTACAACCAGAAGCATCAAGGCCTACTCCTACAGTAAGAATGCCTCTAGGTCTACATTTCCTCTTGTCAGTGACCCCAGAAATAACATAGCCAGCAGCATAACAAGTATTGGGTGTTTTAGTACTAGTTGAATCTAACACAGAAGGACCACATTGAATCTCAGGAGATACTGAAGCCTGAACAGGTGGTGTTTTAGTAGTACTGTTTGAACCTTGCTCCACCAAAGTGTTACAACCATCATAATTTTCACAATCCAAAACAGACCCACATGCCAATTTAGCAACAGGTGTACAATTTTCAACAACATAAGTATTTAAATGCTCAGAGTACTCACCTGAATTATCAAGCTTCTTCAAATCCTTCAATTTCTGACCAAATTCTTCGGATCCAGATGGCGAATTGCCCACAACATTATCCAAATTTGTCAAAAACTTAGATCGTGGCACATTTCGTCGACTAATGGATTGTTGACTTTTACTACCGGATTGCCACTGGTAAAGACAAGGAAGGTTCTTTTTCATCTTACTAGGTTTGGGTTTAGGGAGTCGATTTTCATTAGAGGGTTTATTAGATCTAGCAGAAGAAGATAATAAGTTTGAAGACCTTTTAGCATTTGGGGCGGATTTGGGGGTTGTTTTGGTTCTGATTTTGGATTTGGCTTTGGAGAGGGAAATAGGTTTATGGAGAAGAGGGGTTTTAGAAGAAATGGGATTAGAGATAAAGAAACGAAGACAACCTCTTGGGGCATCAATGGAGACAGAAGAAGAGATGCTGCTGTTGTTTCTGGAGAAGTCATTGTTGAGATCTTGGAATGGATTCCTTTGTGTGGAGCTCTGCTTCTCCTTCTTTGTGATCGAACATTTATTTGATGATGATAACTGTCGATTCAACATCAGAAGAACATTTGTACATGAGATTTTTTTTGGAAAAAGAGTATAGATCTAGCTCTGTTCTTCGGAAACTGTTTTATTTGTTGGTAGAGTTTGGGCCTTGGGGTCTGCTCAAGTCTGGAGAGTGTGATTTAAAATGAAAAAGTAGAGGGCAATTTCACAAGGACGTTGGAGGCCCCGGTAGGTGATTTTGGTCAACTTATTTTTTATTATTAAGTGTATGATTATGATTTAATTTTTGTTTTGTAAATTAATTTATAAGTTGTTTTTGAAAAATAATAATTTTTTGCTTCATAAAAAATTACTTATAAATTATTTTCATAAATAAATTTGATCAAATATAATGATTATTATATTTTTTATTCTTTTCATAAATTATAGGCATGTTTGGTTATACTAATTTATAAGTTATTTTTTATTATTTAAGTGTTCGTATATGACTTAATTTTTAACTCCTAAATTGATTTATAAATTATTTTTAAAAATTAATAAATTTTTACTTTTTAAAAATAATTTATAAATTATTTTAAATATATAAATTTAACTAAATGTGATAATTATTATACCCTTCATCTTTTTTACAATTTATATCAATCTCTCTCCCCCCGCCTTTCTCCCTCTTCCTCTCCCTCTTCCCGTCTCTCATTCTCTCTCTCTCCCTCTATCTATTTTTTATTTTAATTTTTTACTTGATATTGAAAATTTTAAAATAATAATTAAATTTTCATTCATTAAGTTAATTCTTTTGTCAATATTTATTTAAGTTTTGGCTTCTTTTAATTATTTTGAGTTTTGTAAATCTCAAGATGTAGAAATAATAATAATAATAATAATAATAATAATAATATATTAAAATGCTAAAAGAATAACGATAATAATATTAATTAATAACTTATAGATATTATGTCAAAAAAACTCGTGGATATGGAAGTTAAGCTTCTTTTTAATATTCTATTAATGTTTGAATAGTGATTTTTATTACAAAATAATGAATCACTGTATTTTTTTAATATTTTAATTAATAATATTTATAATTTATTTTAACTTATAATTGTTATCAATTAAACATTTTTAAAATTTATTTTAATTTAATTTATAAATTAAACTAATGTCAAACATTTTTTTAAAAATTTATAATCGAAAATGACTTATAATTCAAGTCAATTGGCGAACAAGCGCATCTAATTTCTCTCTTTATATCTCCCTCCTTCCCTCTCCCCTACCCCCGTGGCCCCGTCTACCTCCTTTTCTCTCTCCTTCCATCTATTATTTATTTTAATTTTTTAATTGTTATTACAATTTTATAAAATATTAGTATTAAACTTACATTCATTAAGATAATTCTATTTTTATTATTTTGATTATTCTTTCTACATATTGATTAATAAGTCATGAATATTATGTCAAGAAAACAAAAAAGAAAAACTCATGGAGATTGAAGTTATTTATTTATTATTTTAATATTTTATTAATGTTGGAATAGTGATTTCTTACAATAAAATGTTAAATCAATGTTTTTTATTAATGTCCTTTTAATTTATAAGTTATTATCAGTTAAATACTTTTATAATTTATTTTAAATTATAAATTAAATTAATGTCGAACACTTTTTTTTATAAATTATAATTAAAAATAACTTATAATTTATAAATTATTTTAAAATAAGTCATGCGGCCCCTTAAATCGTCCCAGAGGTTAAAAAGATGCTCAAGCAACTCATGGTGAGAATAGTGAGGACCACAAGTATTCTAATTTCTAATATGGTTTTATTTTAAATTAAGTATTAATAATTAATATTAGTTTATAATTAGTTTAAAATAAGTAGTTATTTAACTTGTTTGTATTTAACTAAATAATTTCTAGTTGATTTTGGATTTTAGAGTATATATATTTTTAAACTAAAAATAGAAACGTGTATAGTAAATTTGGTCAAAATATTTTTAGAAGGAGTATAAAATTTATACTTTTAGTCAAAAACACAATTTAAATTTTTATCCCAAAATGATACTCCATTTCATTTTAAATCCATGCACTCAATAAAAGAAAGCCAATTTTCTTTTAACTGCTAGCTTAGCTCAAATAAATATACCAATCAATAATATATATATATATATATACCATGCATCTTCCATCATTCATGAATTGGTGGTGTTACTGTTACCCAACTTTGGTGCATGCATGTAAGCCCCCCTGGCCCCTACAAGTGCATATATATATAAGGATCAGAATTATGCAGTTAGCTTCATACGCAATAAAAAATATATTTTTATTCATTACAATAAAAAGATCATTTGATAGATTGTTGAACACTGTCTAATATGTCGATTTGAAAGAGAAGTTGGAGCTGATTATGGAGTTTTTTTTTATGGTTTAATGCCCTATAAATAATTAGACTTGTCTAAATCATTTGAATGTATGGAGTGATTTCTTAGTGTTTCTGCATTGGGGAGTGAAAGTCGTAAAATTGGGTCCCGACTGACTTTGGTATTTGGTGCAGAATGGAAATTTACTCGTTAGTGTCTCAGTAGACAAAATGAATGCAAATTCAATAAATAACACGTATTTATTCATATTAAATGAGCTTGGATTGATAGGTATAAAATAAAAGTAATAAATGATATCCATCCAAATTGACTTACATAATAAGTCGGTGAATGTGAGTCGTCTGTAGACCCCGATTATATACTTATCTTCAAAATTTAATTTATTTCAAAATTTGTTTTATTTCCCAGTTTCAAATATATGTTACGATTACTAGCAGTAACTAGGAACCCGCATGAATAGAAAGACAAACATAAACCAACCTAGACTCTTTACAGAGAGTTTCAAAAAGTTGGAATTAGTAGCTTATTTGAATCATAAAATGCATCACGTTATGAATATATATATATATATATATATGGTAAAAATATAGGTACACAGTTGTGTACCTACACGGTAAGCATTTAGGGACGGTTTGAATGGCTATGGCGACAGTACTATCAAGAAAACTGTCGTCATAACAATAAAAATCGTCGTCAAAAGCCTACCGTGTAGGTACACAGCTGTGTACTTACATATACCCCTATATATATATATATGGGACCGCATCTACAACAAACGTTTATCGAGAGTACTATTTTAACAATTAAAATAAAGGATAATTTATTTATTAAATTGTCTGCCGTAAAAGGCTCTAGCGGCAAAGCAAAAAAAAATTAAATTAGTCTTGCCGCTAGAGCGTCTAACGACACAAGCCAAATTGTTGTCACTAAAACTTATAGCGGCAGTATGCTGTAAATAAACGTTTGTTGTGAATGCCTTATATATATAATATATATTTGATTATAATGATAATGACAATACAGACATGTAACGATCGATTTTATTTATTTTTGGGGGGGGGGGTCGGGAATATACATCTCGAAAATACAGATACAGATTACACAAAATTGGTTCAATAATATTGTCTTGTTGTATATTTTTTTTGTTCCAAAATTAAAGATATAATTTTACTTCTTACGTTAATCTGCAAAAAAAAATAAAATGAAAATTGATATTAATTTATTTACTACTATTACAAACAATTAATTAAAACTATTGCAAATTAACTAGTTAAAATCAATGATACGAAACTATATATATATATTGCTTCAAAACCTAAATAATTTTATTTTAAAATTTATTTAACTTGACTTAAAAATTCAAAATGTATGTTTGGAAGGGAAGGAGTATAAAAATAACATGAATATTTGCAAGTTGTTGAATAGTTAGATCTCTATTAATTCCGTACCATGTTTATTTAATCAAATCATTCTTGATATATTATTTATGCAATTCAATTTTGTCTTCGACTTCTTGATGCGGCGATGTATGTATAATTAATTTTATATTTTTTCTTCAGCACTAGTAATTGAATTTTGTATAGTCCGCAATATATTTTATAAAATTTTAGAGATCGAGAGACAATTTTAGAGATAGAGATTAAAAAATAAATTTTTGCTATATAGAATAGGAGGAATTTGTATATATATTAAAAAATAAATTTCTGTTATATATAATTGGTATATAGGTTAACCCATATTTATTCATACTCATTGATGACCGTCTACTTATAACATACTAAATTTTTCAATCCATTTAAACTCAACTCATATAAACTTAAGCTCATTTATATCCGTCCGTCCATTTATTTGATTGAACATAAAATTATTATATAACTACCAAAAACAACAAAACTAAATTGAAATGAACCCTCGTCGCCAATAAAAGAAAAAAAAGAAAAAACATCTCACACTCCATAAAAGAAAATTCAAAAAATTTATAGAATTTAAAACATAATATATTATTGGGGTATCGTAAAATTAATATTAATTTTAATGACGACATATATAATTATAATTCTTGATCTTAAATGTCTGACAAGTACAAAGTTATTCAAATAAAAATTCAATCAATTTAATTAGGATAAAAGTTTGAGTTTTTTTTATTTCTAGGGCAAAAGATTTTTAAAGAATATATTTAAAGATACTTGGCCCATTTTTTAATTTTTAATTTTACTCGTGTTGTCTGTTATACCAATTTTTTAGTGGTATTGGGTTGCTTAAATAGATCCGGGTTGAAGCCCAAATTGGGCTCCTCTCTAGCTGCTGCTGTCGGCAGCAGGAACCAAAATGACAAGTGTCACTCTTTCGTTTCTTCAGCAGCTGTAGCCTGTAGGCAGCACCACTAAAATGGGTAGGAATTTTTTTGAGCCCGAATTGAATATGACATATGACATGTGTCACCCTTGTAGTCATTTACTATAAAACCTAAATGAGTTTACTCATTAACTCTTAAAAGTTCTAATATGGGTCGGATCTTTTCAAAACAAAAATGAATTTAGTCACTTATTTGCAAAATCACCAAAACTCACAAAAATAAATACTCTCCTACATCTTACTCCATCTTCTTTTATATTCTCTCTAAAAGCTCAATACTTGATTTTATGATTGTTTGAAGCTCAATACTTGATTTTATGATTGTTTGTTATGCATGGCTATACTTGTTATAGCATTGTTATAATTGTTATGGTATAATTATATCTTTTTGAGATTTTGAAAAAGAGATTTCGTAAAGACAAACACGCTACATAAAAAAATGTTACTATAAGATTTATATTTTAAACTCAAATTGTTATACTCAAGTGCTTTAAATACAAATTAAGTTGGGGGTAGATAGGAACAAAGCTACATATGTAGATGTGGGGTCAATCGACCCCACTAGAAAAAAAAAATTGTTATATAATGTAAGGTAAATTTTAATTTTTTTAAGTGTAATATATATATATATATATATATATATATATATATATATATATATTGATCTCATTTAAATTTTATAAATTTTTTACTATATGGGGTTAAATTTATAATTTATAATTTTCTCAATTAAATTTTGACCACATAGTCACTTCTACCCCTTATATATATATATATAATATTTTAAAACTAAATAATTGTCTAACTTAGATTATTTTTTAAAATAATTAATGAATTAATTATTTATGATAAAAAGTATATTAGGAGTCAATATAATGTTTATATATTATTGTTATCAGTTATTGTATTGTCATTGTTAGGATGAATATTTAACCAGGCTTGATCCAGGAAATGACATTGGGCCAGGCCCAATAGACCGTCAGCCTGGTAACCTTCCTAGTGGGCTTACAGCACGTGGGTGAAGGATGAAACGTACATGTATCATAACTACCTAGTGTAATGGTCAGAACCGTTACACAGGTGACCGTTAATCAGGTACGTAGTATAAATACCCAGTTGACAATGGAGAGAAGGGTAACGCATAATTTGCTACACTAGATATTCAGACCTCCATTGTTGACTTTTCCATATACCTTCACTAACACTCACACCGGAGGAGTCCACCAACGGCCCAAGCCGTTCGGACTTTTGTGCAGGTATTCTTACCGGACGGCCAGCAGGATTGCCCGACAGAATCAGGCGTCAACATTGGCGCTAGAAGGAGGGCCCTAGTAAAACTTCCATCAACTTTTGTTAACATGGAAACATCACAGTCGCAGAGTCATTCACGGCGACCTCCTCTCTCTCGGTCTCATCAGGAGACGGCAGCTGATAAAGACCGCCGCCTCCAGATAATCCTCGACAGAAAAAAGGCTCTGGACCTCCAGCAGAAGGAGCTTGACAAACAGTACGAGGAGTTAACCGAGGCGGGTAATGAACTTTTGAGCCAGAGAGGCTCGGCCTCCCGCTCAACCCGCTATACCAGACGAGAGGATAATGAACCCCGAGGGGAAGTAAACCGAAACCGCGGGAAAGAGCCGGCTCGCTCTAAGTCGATCTGGACAGCAGATTTGAGAAAGCGAGCCAGATCGCCGACGAGGAAATATCGGGAAGACCGACATAGTCATGGGAGCCACACTGGCGAATCTTTACCCATCAAGGTTTCGGATAAGTATTATGGGTCAAAAAAGGCCCGATTCTCACCATTCTCGAAGGACCTCGAAGAGGCTAAGATCGACCGATCCCGTAAGGTCCCTACTTTGGAGATGTTTGACGGGACGGGTGATCCACATGATCACACTTATTCCTTCGAGCAGGCCATGCACTTTCATGGTCATGATGCAGTGGCGATGTGCCACTTGTTTTTATCCACTCTGAAGAAAACTGCCAGAGAATGGATTATCTCCCTCCCAGCAGGATCCATCAAATCATGGGAGGAATTACAAGAACAGTTCCACAACCGCTTCGGGAGCAACAAGCGGCGAGCCCGAATGATGACATCCCTTCTGCAAGTAAAACAGAGGCCGAATGAAACTCTTCGGCAGTATATTAAAAGATTCAGAGAGGCTGTGTCAGAAATCAACGGGATTGACCCGAAGCAGGTAATCCAATTTTTAACCATGGGATTAAATGTTGATAAATCCAGCAGGTTAATTGAGGAGCTTATCTCGAAGTCCCCAGAGACCTTATCGGAGACTTATGAGAAGGTGGACAAGTTCGTAGAGTTGGAAGAGGCTCTCGCCAATCTACGGGGATCCTCGAAAAACACAGGTGATTTTCACCAGAGAGACCCCGGAGGCGTTAGTGCCGAAAAGAAATCCAACGGCAATGGTAAAAAGGGGAATGATCGAAGGGATTCTAACAAGGATCGGCAACAAAAGAATGATCCCCCGAGGGATCGAAGAGGTGCCGAGAAAGATTACACACCCCTGAACACCAACAAGAGCAATATCGTGAAAGCGATAAAAAATAAACCCTTCTATGAGAAGCCCCCGAAGATCCGGGTTTTTGCAAGGCAAAAGGAAGGAGATCGGTATTGCACTTACCACGAAGCCAAAGGGCATGATACTGAGGAATGCTACCATCTTAAAGACTTCCTCGAAAAACAGGTACGGAGTGGCAATCTGGACAGTTATGTTGCCGATTCCTACAGACCATCGGCCTTTGATCGCCTCGAGCCACCTCCTCCCATTACTGAAGCAAGAGGCGTGGTTGATGTTATTTCCGGAGGATCAATTTCCGCTCTGTCCAATCGAAAGAGAAAAGCTTTCGGCAGAGAAGTACATCAAGTGTCCGGGAAACCAATGAGTGCCAAAACCGACCCCATCACTTTCTCCGATGATGATTACCCCTCGGGGATGGTCACTCCCCATCAGGATGCACTGGTCATAACAGCTCAGGTCGGCACCATGGATATGAAAAGGATGCTTGTTGATAATGGGAGTTCAGTCGATGTACTGTATAGCCAAGCGTACAATCGGCTGGACTTGGGGGGAAGAAAGCTGGAGATCTGCAACGAGTCCCCTCTATATGGGTTCGGGAATAACCCAGTTCGTATAGCAGGGACGATTGAGTTGCCTGTGATCTTCGGGACTGCCCCGAAACAAGCTTCCATTATGGTCCGCTTTTACGTGGTTCAAGTGGAAAGCAACTACAATGCCATCTTGGGAAGAACAACTCTATCGGCATTAAAAGCAATTACATCCATCCCCCATTTAAAAATGAAATTTCCAACCAAAAATGGGATCGGAGAATCTGTTGGAGATCAGGATCTTTCCCGAAGATGTTATCTGCAGACCATACAGACATCCTCTCCCAGTGATAGCAAACAGAAAGCTACAATGAAGATCGAGCTTGAACCATTCACTGAGGGATGTACTGAACCATTAGCAACGCCAGCCGAAGATACAGTTGAAGTCCCACTATTTCAAAATGATGATCAGAAAACTGTACAGATTGGCACAAACCTTCGAGAGGAAACCAAAACTCGGTTGGTCTCGCTTCTTCGGGAATATGCTGACATCTTTGCATGGGTCCCAGCCGATGTGCCGGGCATTGACAAAACTGTGGCCGTACATCAGCTGAGTGTCAATCCGAACTCCAAGCCCGTAAAGCAAAAACGGAGAAACATAGCTCCCGAGAGGCAACAGGTAATTGATAATGAAATTGACAAACTTTTGGCTGCTGACTTCATTTTTGAAATCAATTACCCAGAATGGCTTGCTAATGTGGTGCTGGTCAAAAAACACAATGGGAAGTGGAGGATGTGCGTGGATTATACAGATCTCAACAAAGCATGTCCGAAAGATTACTACCCTCTCCCGAGCATAGACCAATTGATCGATTCAACCTCGGGACACACCATAATGAGCTTCTTAGACGCTTTCTCGGGGTATAATCAAATAGCCATGCTTGAAAGCGATATACCAAAGACGGCTTTCATCACCCATCGAGCCATATATGCTTACAAGGTCATGTCCTTCGGGTTGATTAATGCGGGGGCTACCTATCAGAGGATGATGAACAAGGTGTTCAGCAGCCAGATCGGGAGAAATATGGAAGTCTATGTTGACGACATGATAGTCCGAAGCATGAAGGAGGATGATCATTTGTCCGATCTAAAAGAATGCTTCGAGAATGTCAGGACAAACAACATGAGACTTAACCCAACTAAATGCACATTTGGCCTCGGGTCAGGCAAATTTTTGGGGTATATGGTTAGCCGAAGAGGGATTGAGGCAAATCCCGAAAAGATATCGGCTATCCTTGAAATGCAGCCACCGAAGAACTTCAAAGAAATTCAACGGTTGACCGGGAGGCTGGCAGCTCTTCGGCGGTTTGTGGCCCGATTAGCAGAGAAATGTCTCCCATTCTTCGGGACTCTCAAAGGAGCTCAGAATCAGAAAACTTTTCAATGGACCGAAGAATGCCAAGAGGCTTTTGAGCAGATTAAAAGATATATCTCCTCACCTCCGATATTGAGCAAAGCATTGCCTGAGGAGGATCTACAACTATACTTGTCTGCCATATCCTTGGCAGTTGGGTCAGCATTGATCAGAGAAGATTCGCAAGGACAAAAGCCAGTCTACTACGTAAGCCATGCTCTTCGGGACGCTGAAACAAGGTACCCAAATTTAGAGAAGTTGGTTTACGCACTGGTTATCTCCAGTCGGAAACTGAGGCATTATTTCCAGGGGCGAACTATCATCGTCCTCACAGATCAACCACTACGAAAAGTCCTCTACAGACCTGAGTCCTCGGGGAGATTGGCAGCATGGGCCATCGAGCTAAGTCAGTTTAACATTGAGATCCGTCCTCGGACGGCTATAAAAGCTCAGGCTCTCATCGATTTCATTATCGAGTGTTCGTTCCCCGAGGATACCAAAGAGAAAGAATCTGAGTCCGAGGAAGTGACAGTAACCCCCGAGGAGATTGCGTGGGTTTTATATGTCAATGGATCCTCTACCGGGACAAGAAGCGGGGCTGGGGTAATTCTCACCTCCCCAGAAGGCTTCAAGGTACAACAATCTATCCGGTTCGGGTTCATGGCCACTAACAACATAGCCGAATACGAAGCACTAGTGGCAGGATTGAAATTGGCCCGAAGTCTGGAAGTAAAAAACTTGACAATTTACAGCGACTCCCAACTGGTTGTGAAGCAAGTGCTGGGAGAATATGAAGCAAGGGAAGTTCATTTACAAGCCTATCTGCATCTGGTTCGGTCATTATTAACGTCTTTCCCGAAGTATCAGATAGTAGGCGTGGTCAGATCGGAAAATACTATGGCCGATGTTCTTTCAAAACTGGCAACCACCGATCAGAGGGAGTTAGATGGGGCAGTATACCTAGAAAATCTTCAACAACCAAGCACCCTCGTTCAGACAGTAATGGATATTGAACAGGGGGATTCGTGGATGACCCCTATCTTCAAATTTCTCTTGAATGGTGAATTGCCCGAAGACAAAGCTCTGGCCCGAAGAATAAAGTACAAATCCACCAAGTACTGTATTCACAATGACCATCTGTACCGAAGATCTTACTCTTCCCCATTGCTTCGATGTCTCGACCCTAGGGAATCCAATTATTCTCTTCGGGAAGTTCATGAAGGAATCTGCGGGGATCACGTGGGAGCAAAAGCACTTGCCCATAAAATTTTACGACAAGGATATTTTTGGCCGACAATGCTTGAAGATGCCAAAGACTTCGTCAAAAAATGTCACAAGTGCCAAATATTTGCATCCGTCCCACACCAACCTCCCGAGGAATTATCCCCTATACTCTCCCCGATACCATTTTCTGTGTGGGGAATAGACATTTTGGGCCCTCTTCCCCAGGGTAAGGGGCAAGTGAAGTTTGTAATCGTCGCTATCGATTATTTCACCAAGTGGGTAGAAGCCAAACCACTTGCCAAGATCACCGAGCATACATGTCTTCAATTCTTCAAAGAGCAAGTGGTCTATCGGTTCGGCATCCCGATGATTCTGATTTCCGACAACGGCCTTCAATTTGTTGGAAAAACATTCGAGGGATTCTTGACAGAGCTTAACATCCAACATCGACGGACCTCGGTAGCTCATCCACAAGCAAATGGTCAAGTAGAAGTAACGAACAGAACACTTCTTCATGGCATTAAAAGAAGGTTGGAGGATGCTAAGGGTGCTTGGCCCGAGGAGCTTTTGCATGTCCTTTGGGCCTACCGAACAACTCCTCGGACTATTACTGGGGAGACACCTTTTAAGATGGCCTATGGTTCCGAAGCCCTGATACCTATTGAGATCGGAGTACCTTCTCCGAGAGTCTTAAACTTCGACGAAATACTCAATAGCGAAGGTCTTCGGTTAAACCTCGACTTATTAGAAGAGGAACGTGACTCAGTTGTCCTCAGATTGGCTGCTTATCAACAACGAACTGCTCGGCACTTCAACAAAAATGTTAAAAGCAGGTCATTCAATGTGGGCGATTTGGTCCTTCGACAAGCTGAGGCATCCACTCCTCGGGAAACTGGCAAACTTATGCCAACATGGGAAGGACCATACTTAGTGATCGAAGTGCTGAGGGCTGGAACTTACAAGCTTCAGGGCATGGATGGAAAAAATGTTCCAAATACTTGGCATGCTATTCGGCTTCGTAGGTATTATCAGTAGTTCACACTTTGTACTTAGTCCCATTTTGAGGCTATTATTGAAGCCGATCAAATTTTGTACATAGTCTAAATTTTGAGGCTCTCTTTTTAGCCGATCACATGTCATCTTTTCGATATTCATGAGAATATTTTTTATCATCTGGTCTCTGTATTACTGTTTTGATACATACTTTAAAATTAATTTGCTAGCCTCATCGGATATGCATTCGATCAGGCTAGTGGGGGGTGAAGCAGTATAAGTGAACAGTTGTACATACAGATGATAGGAAAGAACTCATGAGAAAAGATAAGTGGGAAAAGATAAATCATTTCATTGATAATTACTGGAAGCATTACATGATATAAAAACAACAACAAAAACAATGTATTCACAAATCAGTCTTCGGGAAATACAATTCCTAGCTG
This sequence comes from Hedera helix, assembly GCA_947179155.2. NCBI lineage: Eukaryota > Viridiplantae > Streptophyta > Magnoliopsida > Apiales > Araliaceae > Hedera > Hedera helix. The sequence continues at coordinate 29,357,073 of OX359282.1, read as the reverse complement.
ATCGGGATCATGACCCTTCTCCTTGGCAAGCTCCCGAGCATATTCGAATCCGTCGCTGAATTCATTAGCAACAGATGGCAAGATATCAGCCTGAAATTGATTCGAGGCCTTATATTCTTCTATCACCTTCTGTTTGAGCTCGGGGATCAAGACGCTCGGGGAGGCAGAGGCAATCGGCCCTTTGAGCCAATCGGCTTCTTTTGCAGCCCAACCTTCGACGATCAGTTCGACATTGTCCTTGAGATTCTTCATCTGATCGGTCTGAAGTTGGAGGATGTTTTCCGATTGGGCCAGGAGGATCTTTTGACTCTGGACTTGGGCTTCGAGCTCATTTTTATTTTTCTCAAGTTCTATTTTCTTGAGCTCTTTGGATTGCACCAAATCCAGGGCACGGGTATTCGCCTTCTCCAGATCAATTATCCGGGACTGCAGGAAGCTGATCTCCTTGTCCTTTTCTTGACGAACCTCCCGAGCCGAGTCATGATCCTTCTTCATGATTTGGAAGGAATCGTGAAGAGTTTTCAGCTGGTCCTTGGTCTTCTTATGGTTCGACAGAGCTTCGGCAAGTTTTTTGTTGCTCTCCTCGGCTCTCCGTTCCAGGACCTTTTGCTCATTGGACACTTTCAGGAGAAGTGTATTTCCCTACAAAGAGATGGTCAATCGATGAACAAGTCAGAATTATAATCACTTCAAACAGGAGAAATTTATGAGGAGATCTTTACCTTGGCATGGCAGGAGAACAACATCTCCATCAACGTCTTCAGATCAGCCCCCTCGGCACCGGCTTCGGCGAAGGGAATCATTGAGGTACCCAAGGCAGACGTATTGACCCCCTCCTCGGGCCTAGGACCCCCGGACGATATTGGGGGATCCATCGGACCTCCTTGGGTGCTTGAAGGCTCTTGACCTTCAGCGGGTCTTTTCCCTTTATTTTGAGGAGGGGCAGCAACGGGTTCCTCTGGCTGCCTGATGACGTTCTGCTCGGCAGGAGGATTGGTCGTCGTCCCAGCTTGGGAGGATGGGGCCTGCTGGGTTCGTGCCTCCAGCACGGATCTCAGGACCAACCTCCTCCTCTTTACTCTCGGTCTGCTGGCCCCCGAGTCTTCGGCAGCAGACTTTTCTCCTTCGGTGGGCTTGATAGTATCATCCGCCTGAGGAGATCCCGAGCCCGTCTCGGGATTGGCAGCAGCAACAGTAGAGTCTTTGGGCTTTGCAGCCCTCAAGCTTCGGCTTACCTTCAATTTCTCGGCGGCACTCATCTTGACCCTGGAAACTCCGGCTGCTTCCATTATGGCTTCGTTATCGGGGTGTTTCCCTTGGTCAGCCACTGCAACACAATCAGAACAACAGAATGAGTATACCAAAATATTCAGAATAAAGGAGCAGTCATGACAGAATACTTACAACCGAAGGAGTATAACCAGTCCTGGTCATTAAGGAGACTTCGGTCCCACTTCACAGATGGTCTCTTGGAATATAAGACCTCGAACTCTTCTAACCGTGCCCGAGAGATTCTCTTCGGATTCAGCTGGTCTTTGTTCGGGTCTGACCAAGGTCCTACCATCTCAGTGTCCGGCCCCTTAATGAAGAACCAGTCCACGTGCCACCCTTTATTACTCGAAGGGGTCTCCATCAGGGTATCCCTCCCAGGGTTCTTTATTACAGTATAAAACCCTTTTTCCTTATTATTCGTAATGGAAAAGAATTGAAAGAAGAAATCTATGGCGGGGATGGTTGATTCGGAAAAGCAAAAGGCGATGAAGCTATTTATATGGATGAAGGAGTTGGGGGATAGTTGATTCAAACTGAGCCCCGTCGTATGAAGTAGCTCTAATACGAAGGGGCGAAGAGGGAATCGGACCCCATAAAGCAGTGACTGCCTATGGATCGGGATCCAACCCCCCTCGAGTTGGTAGTACATCCTCTCCCCAGCCCCGGGTCTTTTGATTTCATAAGCATTGGGGATATAAAATTCTGTTTGGGCTAGGTCGAAATACTGGTTCCGGATAGAAGATGGGATATTGGCTACTCTATACTTGATGTTAAAGTATTTGTTCCTATTGTACTCCTCTACATCCCTCATGCGCTCAACGACTACCGGTTTCCAAGGTTGACCCTCTGGAATTCCCGCTTCGGCAACAGTAACTTCGTCCTCAACCCGGGAAGACGAAGCTTGTGCCCTTTTATCTTGAGTACTCCTAGTCATTATGAGAAATTGAGGAAAAGAGGGTTAAAAACTTACTTGATTTCAGAAAGGAGATTGATCGAAAAATAGCAGAGCAAGAACGACAGAATCTGGGCTGGGAATGAAGTTATTCTCTCTCAAACGTCCTTTCTCTCGTGATAAGTTGCTTCTGATAAAAAGATGATCTGTTGGAAAGGAATCCTTTTATCGTGATCCAAACGTTGCAACGGTTCAGATGGAAAAGATCTGACGGATGGGGCGCACGCGCGGTATTTACTGCAGCGTAATAAATGCTCCTTCCCGCGTACGCTTCACCATTGATTGGGCACCAATTTCAAAATTCAAAAAGTAATAAATTGCCATATGAAACGTCTGGGCAAACTTTTGGGCCGGTTCGATTGGGTTGAGAATATAAGACTTTGGGCTTGATTGACACAAAGGCCCAAGGTCTTATCCAAGGCGTGAAACCCAGATAACAAAGGCCCAAGTCTTTAACCCAAAAGCTTTCCCATCGGTCTGATGCCTCCGGGCTCCCGATAGAGAGTTCCTCTTCGGTCTGATGCCTCCGGGTTCCCGAATGATATTTCCCATCGGTCTGATGCCTCCGGGCTCCCGATGGAGTTCCTCTTCGGTCTAATGCCTCCGGGCTCCCGAATGATATTTCCCATCGGTCTGATGCCTCCGGGCTCCCGATGGAGTTCCTCTTCGGTCTGATGCCTCCGGGCTCCCGAATGATATTTCCCATCGGTCTGATGCCTCCGGGCTCCCGATGGAGTTTTTCTTCGGAAGGTTTCATTCTACTCCCCCAGCACATTCATATACTGGAGGAGTGGGGGGCAATGTTAGGATGAATATTTAACCAGGCCTGATCCAGGAAATGACATTGGGCCAGGCCCAATAGACCGTCAGCCTGGTAACCTTCCTAGTGGGCTTACAGCACGTGGGTGAAGGATGAAACGTACATGTATCATAACTACCTAGTGTAATGGTCAGAACCGTTACACAGGTGACCGTTAATCAGGTACGTAGTATAAATACCAAGTTGACAATGGAGAGAAGGGTAACGCATAATTTGCTACACTAGATATTCAGACCTCCATTGTTGACTTTTCCATATACCTTCACTAACACTCACACCGGAGGAGTCCACCAACGGCCCAAGCCGTTCGGACTTTTGTGCAGGTATTCTTACCGGACGGCCAGCAGGACTGCCCGACAGAATCAGGCGTCAACAGTCATTATAATAAAGTATATATTTATATATATTTCTTAAAAGGGTATTTATTGAAGTTTGTATCGTAATTGTATTTGTGAGAAAATAGTGATTTTTAGATAAAGACTAAAATCTTACACAAGTCAACAAAAATTTGAGTTTTTAACGTGCTTGCGAGAAAAGGGAAAGATCTTGAGTTCTAAGACTAAATCAACATGAGTACAAAGTTCAAGATTTAAGCATGCTTTGAGAGGAAGGAGTAGAAAGCGATAGTCCAAGATAAGAAATTGTAATTTATAGTTGGAAGATTGTCTATAGAACTTTGTAAAAGTTTTTTCACTTATTGAAAGAGAAGTTTATCATAATGATAGGATCTTAAGTTTTAGAGAGGAGTTTGAGGCTGAATGTAACAATATACCCTGAATATGTATTGTGAACTAGACAAATCGTGAAATCGACTTGTGCATCATGTGATTTGTTATCTATTTCCTTAATTATTTATTTTACTTGTTATATATTTATGTATTATTAAACAAATATTTTCAAACGAGTCACATAAAATACAGATTAATTTTTAAAAAGTATTTTTTTTAAAATATAATAATTTATTCAATCCCGTTATATTATATAAAAAAAGAAACTAGCAATAGAAGTTTCATCTTAACTAATTTTGTCTAAAGCCTTAGTAATTATAGTACAATGTAATATATATAATAAAATTCATAATAATTACAAGAAACTAAACCAAGTAAAAGAACCAAATTAAAAGGATTTTTTTTTTGGTTTAAGAAATTATTCAAAATACAAATATGTAATTTATGTATGTGTTTATATACCGGGTTAAATATTGGATCCCATTAACCCAACCCAACTCATTCTGTTCCTACTTGTAGTCCCGGTCTATAAATAAGTGAATCGGGGACGATTCTAAAACCGAGAAATACTCTCCATTGTCTGTCTGCCCCAGGGGCCTTTCTCTCTATCACTCAGTGGTAAGAAAGACAAAATTTATCAAAAAACCCTAGATCAGATCCACTTGAATTTCAACAAAATCAAAAACAAAACCCTATAATTGATTGATCAATCAAACAATTAATGGCTCAGCTATCATCAGATTCATTATCTGCAACCCTAGATTCTTCTCGCGCCGATGATCAACAACAATGTCAGAGCTCTTCTTCTGATCCATCTCCACAACTGTCACGAAATCTGTCATCGAGTCGACTTAACGCTAAGGCGCCTGAGTTCGTACCTCGAAGTAGCAGTTCAACTGATCCAACTCAGCAGACCCAGCTCATGTACCATCAACCGCCGGTTAGCCCGGGCAGTGGTTACTTTCATGCGCCGGTGATTCAGGGTCACGTGAGGGTGCCGGTTCAGAACCATCGTCCGTATGCTCACCACGTGCCGGTTCAGTACCATCATAATCATAACCATACGCATCATCATCAGGTTGCTCAAGCTCAGAAACAAGGTGCCATTGATTCGGATCATGCTCCTAATAATGGTCTCACTGAGGAAGCTACTCAGAAGATTCTTAATCAGGCATGGTTGCCCTTTTATTTTTAAAATTCAGTCTAGTTGTCACTTCACTTATGTATAATTCTAATGTTGTTTTCTTAATTAGTGCCAAATTGTTTGCTTGTTGGTTTATGGGAAAGGAAAATGATTAATAATTTTTGTATAAAACTAGACCTTGAATTTTCTTTAGTGGAAATAAAGCTGTCTAAATATCCCAAAGTTCTTGCAAGTGATCTAGGTCCACCTTGGGTAAGTGATCTTCCATGTATGAATCAGCTAGAACGGATGTGTGCATATGGCATATCATTGGGTTGGCTTGGTTCGGTATTAGATCGTGTAGATACTTCTTTCCAACACTTAAATTGACAGTGGTGACACATTTGTCTATTACCTGTTGAAATATAAAATTAAAAATTGACATTCTAGTGAAGAAGATTTTGATTGCTTATCCAAGTAGGAGAAATAAGGAAATATTAACTCTTGAGTAATAGATTGTAGTTACCTAGTTTATTCCAAAATATGTATAAATTTTCATATTTGAGTAGCTGTTTTATGGAAACTTCAAATGATGAAAAAAAATAGAGCAAAAGGACAATATCAAACATGTGGCGTACTCCGCAACTTTAGGATAATTTTGACTCTTAGCACACGAAAATGCTACTTACTACAGTTTTATTTATCATCATTTTGTCCTTAGACGTCACTGTTATACTTTGTTTCTTTCCCCATTTTTCCTTAAAACCTATCATTGATATTTAGAATATGTTGTCTTTTTCACTGTGGCACCCAGATTAAAGGTTACTCCTTGTATCTTGTTTAATGGATGGGAACATAAATAATCAAAATGCCCTTGGTTCTGAAATTACAATAAAAGACAGAGATGAGCAATAAATACCTCTCCCCTTCTAGACTAGCACGTTGAAATTTGCTAGATCATGTTTCTAGTCTCTTTCCTTTTAATGTAGTTATGTGTATTTTCGATATTATTAGTTGCTGTAAGTACCATTCTTAATCCTTGTACCATTATTAATCCTCATAGCATTGTTAATCCTCTTACCTTTAATCTGGTCTCTTGATCTATCGTGAATTTAAACAATTTGGCAGGTGGAGTATTACTTCAGTGACGTAAATTTGGCTACTACTGATCATCTAATGAGGTTCATCAACAAAGATCCTGATGGATATGGTACGATTTTGTATATTACTTTTTCATTGTTGGTAGATTCTTAATACAGTGCAATTTACTGTATAAACTCTTATTTTTATTGCTTCCTATTAGATGTGTAATTAGAATTCTAATCATTTGCATCAATATAAATTTGACAGGGTATAGAACTTGTTACCACTTAATTTTAATTCATGCAGCATTTGATTGCGTTTCTTAAATTCCAAAATGGAACTTTTAACAAGGTAGAAATGTCGTGAATGACTGAACTTTGAAGTTGTCAGGAAACATAACCATAGATTGAAATTATGCCATTTTTTAGTATACAAGGGCTTATATACTCGTTCTAAATGGTGCGCCAAAGTGAAGATTGTAACATCAATGGGAATAGAAATAATATTCCAATTTATACATCTATTAGAATTGAAATAATATTCCAATTTAAGAAAAAATTACCTAGAAAACAACCCTATAAGGGACAACATATTCATTTCAAACATAACTCTGACTTTATTTTTTCATATGCTAGGGAATAAAAACCCAAAGAAAGGGCCGAAGAAATCTACCTAGACAGGATAGGTTGGAAATATTTTTATAGTGTTTACAGCCAAATCAACGCGGTGGAGGGCCGATTATGTCTATGCCGATTTTAGAGCGTCGAGTTTGATTAATAATTTCCGCTGCTAAGCCCCGAGTAGAAAATTTACAAGGGGGAATGATGTGTTGCCTTTTATGCATGTTGCCTGCTTGATTTTCTAATTGTTGAATTTCCATATTATTCTTACATTAGTATTTTTCTTTATTGTTATGCAGTGCCAATTTCTGTTGTGTCATCTTTCAAGAAGATTAAATCTCTTATTAGTAGTAATTCCCAGCTTGCGAGTATTCTTCAGGACTCGGCAAAGCTTGTGAGTGTTTTTATATTTCTTTGATAGATACTTTTTTCCTCTCTTTCTGATGGTATCCTCATGTTTTGCGATTCTTATTATATTATTTACCGCTTTATTTTTTCCTCACAACAACCTGTAGGCGGTGAGTGAAGATGGGAAAAAAGTTAGACGCCAACTTCCCCTTACAGAGTCAGATATGGAAGAGTTGCAAGTAGGTTTAATGTTTAGGTTACTGTAGTTCTAGTTTAATATGATATCAAGTTCTATTTGGTTTACAACTTCTTTCTGCTTCACTGGGTGGACATACTCTGAATAAATTTGTGAATGAATTGTATTGGTTATCTTACAATTTACCATGAAACTTCCGTTTTACTTACTATATGTTAAAAGTGGTAAAGTTGAGGTATGTGGTGTCTATGTTTAGCAGTTTGTCTAGCTGATCTTTTTTCCCTTACATTCCTTTATTTGTTTTGATTTATAGTCCCGCATCGTTATTGCTGAAAATTTACCGGAGGACCATTGTCACCAGAACCTCATGAAGATTTTCTCAGCAGTCGGAAGGTACCTTTTTACTCTGTTGAAATCGTTATAAACTGTATAACTATACCTATTACTATATAAATTTGTTTAAATCTTAATCAGTGTGAAGTCAATTCGTACCTGCCAGCCCCAGACTTCCAATGGCGGGGCATCCTCAGGGTCTAGAACAGCAAAAGCCAATGGTGTGCTTTGTAGTAGTAAGGTATGCGGGTTCTTATATTTTCTTTAGTAATAAGAAGTCTAATTTCCCTGGGGTTAGAAACTAGATGCTAGCTGACCAATTTATGGTTGTTACTTGTTGGTTATGCAGCAGGTTGTTGGCTGCTGTCATTAACTATTGCAGGATAATTATTGTAATCATATTAATTTGGTTTGCTCGTTCCTATTTTTAGTACTGTATCTGCAAGATCTATGGTGCTTCTAATATCTGAATTCTATATTTTTGTGCTCAGTTGCATGCATTCGTGGAGTATGAATCGGTTGAACTTGCTGAGAAAGCAGTATGTACTAGTTTTATCTGATTAGAAGATGTTATCCACTTGTCCCTTTTCTCTTTCCTTTAAATTTATTGGATTCAGAAATAACTTGTTTTTTCTTATTTATAGGTTATGGAGTTAAATGAAGAGGGTAATTGGAGGAATGGTCTCAGACTTCGTTTACTGCATAAACGTTTGGTGTGTGACAAGAATTATTGCTTTCGCTTATTTGTTTGAATGCAAATGCAATGCATTTATGTTTGATAGATATCAAGCACAAATTAGAGCTTTCCCGATCACAATTTATTGCGAATCCTGGTGTTTTTAAACTTAAGAATATTTTTTAGATTAGAAACTAGCAGCGATATCAGATTCTAGTTTTGCTAAAATGAATGGATTTTCTCTCCATTTTCTTGATAACAGGCAAAATCTGCTCAAGCACGATTAAAGAAAGTTGGGCATGAAGGTGAAGTTCATCATAAAGAAGATGGCACATCTACGTCAGAGCAGCAAGACCCAAATGAGAAACATTTAGATGATCCTCCTCAACAATCTGAAGCCCCAACGCATCAGTCGTATGAGCATGAAGTAAGTTCCTTTTAACTTTTATTCATTTTAAAGTATATGTTACATTGGTGTTTTTAAAGACTAGAAGAGAAGAGGTTGTCCAAACCAATTTACCCTATTATAAATAATTAACCCTTTTTAACAAAAAGATTGCCCTAGGAGCAGAATAAACTTTTAATCTTAGCTCAGCTTAATACTACAATCATTGGTCTTGAAGATGATTATCAAACACAATTGAATAGCATGATGGTGTTTTTGCTACTCAAAGAAAACTGTAATTGTTTGTTTTGAAATTTCTGGTAGCTGCTATTTAGTGGACAAGTTGGTTTTCTTTTTGATTTTATGGCTCATGCCAATTGTTCATCTACTTGGGGCAGAAGACACATAATCTGTAATAATGCCAATGTCCGTCACTTTCAAGATTTATTCCTCATGAGCCTCGTATTATTCTAGCATATTCATTGTGTCAAATGTAACCTGGTTGTTAACAATTTTTGCCTTCGTTTTTATGTTTCTGCTTCCTGTTACTAGTTTAACATGTTCATGCTTTCACTAGTAAAAATGAGAAACAGAAAACGTTGTTTGATAAATTTGAGTAGAGGGGTTTTTTGGGAAAAATTATACTGTCCCTAGGGCATGGTGAATAGTATGTCCCCCCTCTCACATGAAGGTGGGCTCCACACGCAGTGGGACCCGTGCCACAACGCGTGGAGCCCACCCTCATGTGAGAGGGGGGGCATATTATTCATCCATGCCCCAGGGCATGGAATAATTACTCGTTTTTTGGGGTCCAAACAAAAATATCTTATCATCGGGTTAATTCAGTAAGTGTGGCCAATTTTGAAGAAGCGCATTGCTCACATTTTTTGATGAAAAAGTATTTTTATTAACAGGTATAAGCAGTTGTACATGCCCTTAGGGATCATTTGTAACTTTTTTTGCTCTCTGTTTTTTGTTTTTGCCATCATTTTTCTGGTATTGGCTAACCAAAAATTGACAAGCTGTTTTTGTGTTTAAAAATTGGAAACAGAAATCCTTTTGCAGTGAAATTGTGAAAAAAAAGGGGTGCTTCTTCAAAATTGGCAATACTTTTTAATTTAATCCTTTTACAACCTTAATTTTTTTTGTTCTTTACCCAACAAAAAGAAAATTCTCCCCATACTCACTAAAATTTTCTCTTCACTCCTTGTATATGATTATTGTACAATGCTTTGTTCTTTACTAGTATAAGAAAATCATGTGAAAGCAAAAACAATTACCAAACAAGTGCTTCCAAGCTGAAGCATTTTTGTGTAAAATATTTGATGGATACGGTAAGTGCTTCCAAGTATCTCTTATGATGATACTGTGACTTGGGAGTCAATATTTAACTTTGTTTGGGGCAGGGAGAGGAGCACAGAAATGACAAGGAGGGTTCCCAGAAGAAAGGGCGAAGCCATGGACGGGGCAAGGGTCGTGTACGACCTCAATACCACAATAACAATCACAACCATCGTGGAAACCATGGTGGAACACCCCCTTCAGTCCATCCTGTCAATTCTGAGCAGCCAAGTGTTGCCAAGCAACCTCCTCCTGGGCCTCGCATGCCAGACGGCACAAGGGGATTCTCTATGGGTAGGGGAAAGCCAGTTGCTGTGAATATTGGGTAAAGACTTTGTCATTCTACAAAAGGCACAGGTGGTCTTCTAGTATCCGAAGTGATCTAGTGTATTATGGTTGGAAATGTGTTCTATTTAGCAGTATTTTGACCTTACACGATCTACTGTGTGATTGGTTCAAAGGTCAAACTAGCAGTTTGGATTGAATAGTTATGTTTTTTAATTATGTACTCAAAAGTAAGAATTTTGCATAAATAACCGTCCCGTTTCACTTGTTTTTACTTAAAGGTTTATATCCATGTAAAAAACAACCTTGGGCCAATTACTAATATATCTGTAGATTAGACTGATTTTTTTTTTTTAAAATGCAATAGATCTCTGTTTGCGCCCGTGGACGCTCGATCGCACTTTCCTCCTGTCGCAAGCAGCAGATATGAGGAGATTTTTTAAATGGCCCTCAAGGCCTTGGCCCCAAGAAAGTAAAATCCAAAGCACCATGTTTTCAATGGATGTTTTTAGTCATTAACAAATACTCTCTCTCTCTCTTTCAAATTATAAGTTTACTATTAATTATAAATAAAAAATAATAATAATTTTAAGCTCAAAATTGACGAATATTAATCGTTACATTGAATTTATGTCAATCTTAAATGTCTTAAATTAAATTTAAAGAATTCCGTAATAATATTATATTTTGGATAATGTCCAAAGCATCAGTTAAGTAGGTAAGTTTTACTCGATAGAGATGTTATTTTATGTTTCTGAGATATTATTGTAATATATTTTATTTTCTCACATGAGGATGGAGTTTACACGCAGTGAGACTCGTGTGAATCTTATCTTATCTTTATATAAGATGATAAAATATACTATAGTCATACTCCTAAAACGTGATATAATTTTTTCACTCGATGACTCGGTCATATGCTCCTTTGAAAATACTTTTCACAAGCTCTTGCAACAAAAGAGCGGCTTCCTCTGTTTCTAATTTCTCAATCTTCTCTCTCATTTTTTAAGTTGGACCCGTCAATTCTATTTATTAACCGATAAATTCCAATCAATTTTGAAAGCACGCCAACTGAGGGAAATGATATATATATAGCGGTATGATTCATAATAATCAATAAGTATTTGTTATGGATAAAAAAATAAAAAAATATTATCGTTTGCTATTATTAATGAAAGATGTTTATTAGGAAATTAAACCCTAAATTATAGTTAAATAAACTCTAAACTTTGATTAATAAATTTTAAATCCTCATATATAAACCCTAAATTTTAATTAATAAATTCTAAGTTCTGGTTAATAAATCCGCTGCTATTAATAGTAAATGATATGTTTTTTTTTACTGTCCGTTATTAATAGTAACGGATGTCGATTTTTAATTATATTCCTGGTCGTTTATTCTCGTTTTTAATAATATAAATGGTGTATGTCTTATAAAGATTCATAACAAGTACATATTATGGATTGTTACTATATATATGTGTGTGTATGTATAAATATGGGTTGATTTATAATCAACGTTATAAATTTAAGATTATCTTTATAACAGTTCGTAGTCGTTTAATTGCATACCTAACGGTGAAAATTATCACTCATCTGCATTTTAATTTAGAGGAACTCGCACAACTAAAGTGCGAACTCAAAATTGACTAAAATGCCATCCAAAATCCGCACTTTAATAGTGCAAACAATATATTTTTTTTAAAATAATATATTATTATAATATTAAAATAATGATATTTTAGTAATATTTCCGCGGTAAATGTTCCCTCAACTTTTATGCCACCATTTCCTAATGTGGTACCTTGTCAGTTTATCGAAATTTCTGCTTTGTCCATTCAAAGGTTGAACCCTGACGGAACCATCCACAAATATATAATAAAAATTTATATAATGTCAAGATTAAAATACAGACTGTAACTCAAAATTATAAGAATTTTGAGTTTTGTATTTTAATAATTAAAATATATTTAAGTACATTTTAAAATTCTTTTTGTCCATTTCGAAATAAATTTAAAGTTTCAAGTAATTTTTGCAGTAAGATTAAGTACTGAATATTTAAAAATATTTATTTTCATCTCTCTAATTTTTTTGCTAAAATTTGAAAATATGAATCTTTTCTTTAAATACTATTCCCTCTATTTAAAATAATAAAATCACTATTGACTTTCGAAGTATTATAATATAAGTACACGATATCTAAATATTACATCCGTCTTAACCATCAAAATGTAGGGTATGACATTAAAATTCGTGTTATATTTTACTTAAAATAGATATAATATTTGATTTTATATTTAGATATTGTGTATATAGATTTGTCCATTTCGAGAAGTTAATAATATAAAATATTTCAAATTTAAAATTGACATGATTTATTTAAGTGTTTAAAATAATAAATTTTATAACTAATAATAATTAATAGAATTTGTGTCAATTTTGAGTTTGAATATGTTTCAAATTATTTTTTTTTAAAATTAATATTAATTTTATAATTTAAAACAGAAAAATTACTATTTATTTTCCCCTATTTAGATTTTAGCCAAAAAATAAAATTTTGAATAATAATTGTTTTTTTGAAAAGGATGTGAAACTGACAAATAACCGGTAAAAAAGAATCAAATAATCAATCAACATCTCTACATTTCCGCCTAAAAAATCCAAATAAAACATCCAACCCCTCTTTCTCTCTCCTCCTTCCCCCTCACTTGCCTAATCCTCCTCCTGAATCCTCAGCAGCATGGTGGAATCCATACCCCAAAACCCTAATTCGATCGTACCACCGGCAACATCCGGCGATCCTCCACCGCCCCTCCAGTCACCGCCATCCACAGCCGGAGTTCGCGGCGGCGGAGCTGGAGCATTGGTTTCAATATTTGCTAAGCGGCCGACCCTCAGGGTGACGTCGGAGTTTGACAGTGACAGCTCGGTGTACTTCCATAAGATATCGTGCAAGTTGTTGGAGAATCTGGCGAAACTGAAGGTAACGTTTCAGAACAACAGCAAGGGAGAAGTGGCTGAGCCTCAATTGAGCTTCGTTTCCAAGTATCTTTCGCTCGATTACGATTTCGAAGAGCAGAATGCTCTTGTTAAGGGCTCGATTGACCTCGGTCCCGGTTTGCAGCTCAGAGCCACTAGCGATGTCAAGGTATCTCTATATAATAATATATGTATGCACATATGTATTGTGTATGCATATGTTAATTGCTGTTGTATAAGAAAAGAAAATCTGTTTAAGCAATTTTATAGGGAATATTTGAGATTTTCCATTTCGATTAGCTTTCAATTCTATTCATTTTTAATTTATGACTATAAAAGGTGCCCAAAGATTTGATCTTCCTGAATTCTGGTTCGTTGATTTCTATGTAATTAATCATTTAAAGCAAGTTCTGCATTTTATGTTATGATTCTCAAAAACTAAATGAATACTTTTATTCTAGCAAATTCAGAATTTGCAACCTAGTCAGATTGTGAGGGAGATTAAAAGTAGTTGATATTAGTTAAATGATGCAGTTTTATCACCATGTGTTAGGCTTTCTCATCACATGGTGAGAGTCAAGGACACATGGTGTAGTTATAACAGTTGTAGCACATATTTTCTATATAAAGAAAGGTGCCTGGATGGACTAGTGTTTCTGGTCTGAAATGTTTTGTCTTCAATTCTCACCCTTTTTAGTCTTTTGGCTAGTCAAAAGCTTAATCTTGTTTTGTATATTACTTGGGGCTTGGCACTTGGGTAATTTATGTTTACCTAATTCTAGATGGGGGTGTATAGGTGATGTTCCTCTTGTAGGATCAGAATTCTTAGAAGTTGAAAACTCAAATTAGAAAATCATGAACATCTTTTTCTTTTATTTGTTTTTCTTTGTTTCTGTTAACTGCATTAGGCCTATTAGGGTCAGAATTCTTAGAAATTGAATTAGATTTGATTTGATTAAAGATATTGAACTGCCATCAACGTATTTGTTAAGCTAAGTTTTCTGTCTGAACGTGATCAGTCCGTGTGCACAGTCAAAGTTACAACTTTATTGGCCGGCATTTGATTCATTAATCCAATATATAAGATCTGTAGTAAGACGTACTAAGTTCTCTGGGTTTCGGTGTGAGGATGAATTTGGGGCCTGTTTGGGTTGATCGATAAGTTTTTGCTGTTGGCTACTAATTATTTTATCCGTTGTAACCATGCTGAAAATTATGGTGCTGATGTATCGTAAGATACACTTAGAATGGATCCTATATAGGTAAATCAATACCATCAAAACTTTGTTTGGTACTTTGGTTGCTTTATTGTAATTGATAGGTCAGCTTTTTTGCTAAAAATAAAGATCTAGGTGGTTGTTTGACTTATATATGTTTTCTCCCCTTTCCCTTGCAACTATTTGACATGCTCTATTAATATTTCAAGCTAGTACTCAAACAATGTCTTATTTTCTCTGTGATGTTTTCTATGTATATACTACACTCTTGGCTTTTTCTCTTACTCAAATGTTATATACATCTTAGGCAAAACAAGGAGAGGTGGCAATGGTTGCGGATCTTGCTGGTCCTGCCTACAAGTTTGAACTCTCATCTGCTCTTCCATCTGTTGGTTTGGTGAGAATGATTCTTTACAATTTTTTATTATAATTTCAAGTTCATATTTTAGACACTCGGGGTGTGTAATTTATGGCATGACATTTATATTATTGGTTCCTAATACAGCTGTTGAACACCTATCCCAACTTGCACTTAGCCACTAATACTGCTTCATTGCATTCATTCATGGATTCTTTTTGTGTATCCACGGCAACGTTGTGGTGTTTTTATTTTTTATTTTTTTGTCTTCTTCATGCTGCAGCAATGCAAACTTTGACTTCACCAACCCATATATCTGGTCGCATTTGCTTTCATTGCCTGATATGCAAGGCATCATTTACCAGTTACTACATTACTGTAGTGTTTTCTAATTGCCTTATACATCTTTATGCTATTGCAGCCAAAAGCAACCTTAAAGTTCCCCCTTGGTGAAGTTTCATTTGAGGAGAAAGAAGAAGAGGAGGAGGAAGCGAAGAGAATGCTATCGATAAATGGAATCCTTAAAGGTCAAGTTCTGAATGGGATTTGCACTGCTCAATACAGCGATGAAAACTTGAACTTGAGATACTCATATAAGGTCTGAGTTAGCTTTGTTAATCAATTAGTTTTTCTGATAATATCCTTCTTGAAGGTTTTATTTCCAACTTTAAGTTTAAGCCCTTGGATGATTTTGCAAATTTTGCCCTAGGGATTTTCTGAAGAAATGTTGGGATTGTAATTCCTTGTCTGTATTCCATTTTCCTCCTGGTATATGGAGTTGAAAGTTTCAAATTTGTTGCAGGATGAGCAAATGTCCTTCATTCCAAGCATTTCTCTTCCTTCAAATACATTATCATTAGCATTCAAGCGTCGATTTGGACCTTCCGACAAGTTGAGGTGATCTCTTCCTCTCTCTCTCTCTCTCTCTCACTCTCTCTCTCTCTCACACACACACACACACACTCTCATGTGCATACACAGTGCTTGATCAGCTTGGTGACGCTAATATTTATGCAATGTGCGATAGTATAAATTATAGATTGCTAATTATAATTGGTACTGGCATTTGTAAACTACTCTTTTTCTGCTGTCTCCAGCAAATGTGATACAGATTATAAATAGAGTATGACGCGCGGCTTATATATTTACTTCCTTACGGTTGCCTTATCTTTAAGCTCATGTTTTGGGAGTTTGCTAAAGAACACCAACAATTATTCTATTTTTGCTTCTTTAAGCAATTATAGCATTCAATTAGTCGAATACGCTGCAACTAGGAAAAGAACCTTATAGGTCAATGTCAAGACTCCAGAGTCCACCAAGTTAGGAAACAAAGAGGCTGTTAAAAATGCCAATTTATAACACAATGCATTTTATATTCTTGAAACATCTGATTGCCTTCATGATGAAATTTTTCCTTTGTTTAAAGAACATAACTGACACATTCCTTCATTGTGATATAGAATTTGTCTGACATATTGCAAAGGTGATCCCTCAGTATGTGTTGAAAAGGATTAAAAAAAACCTTAAATAGTTGTGTTCATGTTATTACTTGTTAATAGTTAAGCTACCAATTCTTTTTTATTAGGCCAAACTATTTTTGAGTTACTCTGAATATCTTTTATTAAACTGTTTTTACCCCTTTCTCAATGTGGATTGAACCTGGTTTTTTACGAGGATGTTGTTTCTAAACTATTCCAGTATTTCTTTTCAGTTACTTGTACAACTTTGATTCAAATTTTTGGAGTGCTGTGTACAAACACACTGTGGGCAAGGACTACAAATTCAAAGCTGGTTATGATTCAGAGGTTCGACTTGGCTGGGCATCACTTTGGGTAAGTTATTTTATATGTTTAAGTACCATGATGACTTAAGTTGTTTAGGTATTTATTCGCCTTTTTAAAAAAAATAATTGATTTAGGGTAAGAAAACATAAGATGGCATGACAATTGCATGCACATTGGATTCTAATTCAAATCTCCAATTCCTGATACCAAGGAAAGAAAATAGGAGAAACCTTCTACAATTAAAATAAGAAGAACACATTATGAATATTTGTTGTCACTTTATATTTGGCGTTTTATATTATAAGATGAATATTGACTTTTTAAAAGTCAATTTCAAACTTTTTCAAACTCAAAATTGACATGAATTCATTTAATTTATGTTAATACAATTATAAATATCATAAACTACCTAAAAAATATTCATAGTTATAAGATTTATTGTTTTAAAAACTTAACTGAATCATGTCAATTTTGAGTTTGAAATTAACTTTTCGAAAGTCAATATTGATCTTATAATTTTAAATAGATAGAGTATTATATATAGGGAATTGATATTTCCACAAGGGAAATTGATATTTCCGCAAGGTCTTATTCATATAAGGTGGGCTCCATTTACTATTCATGTGAGGAGAGCATGTGAGAAGAGTCTTGTGGAAATATCAATTTTCTTTAAAATATCAATTCCCTATATATTACATGTGCACTCAAATAGCTCCTTTTTGTTTAGGTTCTAATATTTATATTCTATATATAATTACTTATTTAAATTATATTTAAGAAAAATGCCTAGGTGCTCTCTCTTCGCCTAGGTCCGCCTAGTGATTTTTAAAACACTGACACACTAATGCATTGGAATCCAAATGTGTCTTTTAGCAAAATTAGTCAGATGAAATTGCCGATAAGAAAATCGTCACTCAGCACCAACTCTTCCAGCTACCTAATCTCTTTTAGTGCCCCCTCTCGTTAGGTCTCTCTACCCAACTCCCTTTTAAATGGTATTTTTAGTTGAGTTTGTAGTGTCCTCGATCCAGTCATACGTTGGCAAATAGTTTGCAACTTTATTCTCTTTAAAAATCGACTTTTTGTATTTGAGGGCTAAATTTGGTTTGATAATGTCCTTGGTGTAGGTTGGAGATGAAGCGGGCAAAGCAAAAACAGCCCCCATGAAGATGAAAGTTCAGTTCATGCTCCAAGTGCCACAAGACGAGATCCAAAATTCAACCTTAATGTTCCGTGTAAAAAAGAGGTGGGATATTTGAGTATGTTCGCAAGATGGCTCCATCGCCTATTTATTTAATCATGGATTCAAAATGTGGCGGCGAAGTATTTGGGCTGAAGTCCTGTTGTAATAATATTAGAAAACACCAGAGTTTTCTGGTTTACATCTTTATTTTCCGCTATACCTATAGTTTAGCAACGGTTGGTTTCTGGTTGATCCCGATCAATTATTTGGACTACCCTATTATTATAGAAAGACATTCACAATGCCATTTGTTTCTCTATCTTATAAGTGATGCCCTCACAATTAAAACCTACCACCATCAAATCAAACGTTTTTGCCGTATACGGACTGTATTCTCTTCGGAAGAAGGGATACACCGGTTGTATTCTTTTCGCGTGAATGGTATTTTTTCTTTTCTGAACGCAGAATGGGCTTATAGAAACTGTAGAGGTATGCAGAATGGGCTTTAAGAATCTGTAGAGAGATGCAGAATCCAGGCTCTAAACTTGGCATAATGCTCTTTTGATAACATTTGATTGAATTCTTGCAAGAAGGGGCTGAACTGATACAGCCAACTTTTCCGTTTTAACTCATTCGATATAAGATTCTTGCTATTTACTACATTAAATTTATGTCGATAATAAATATCAGACTTATTTCTTTTTAAACTTATTCAAAGCAAGTTGTCACTAGTAACTCGAAATAAGAATTGATATTTTTACAAGAAAAATTAATATTTTTATAAAACTCTAATCACATGAACAGTAAATGAGGTTCATTTTCACGTCAGTAGAGTCTTACGAAAATAAATATTTCATTTAGGTAATAACAAGGTTGATTCCCCAAACGGAAGGAAAAGGGTGCCGAAAGCCCTAATTGTCTATGTCTACGGGTCGATCAATTTTGAGGTTGAGAGTAGGTTAGACTGCAATATATGCCTACAAAAAGAAAAGTCGCGAAAAACGATTTATATGATCATAAAGAAAGGCAGAAGTATCGATGTGTGGGGAAGGTTTTCCAAAATAAAAATGTAGTTGTACATCCACTTTAAGTATTTATCTATATGTATGTCACATGTAATTTTTTTTTTATTCCCACAAATTTAGATTTAATAAAATATTATCCTTCTTAATTTTATATTTTTTATTCTATCTTTAAATTTTGATAAATTTTATGTTATATCATTACAATAATTGTGTGCCAATACGACTAGTCTATAGCCATGCGACTCATCTATATTATAAAGAGGGAGGGAGAGGATATATCACTAATTATCTTATTATTTTTTTCTCATTTTTTATCTCTATTCTTTTAGTCATATATTTAAAAAAAAATTATTATTTTTTTTTAATTACACACACATAATGTGTGCCATATATATTAGTATTATATAATTGTTTAGTAAAACTCCACAAAAAATGTTTAGATATAATTATGACTATCAGATGTGAATATATCAACATTGTAATTTAAATATTTTACCTTTTAAACCTGCAAATTCCATCGGGTGAATAGTAGACCTGTTGGCAGTTAATTTTCTTGGCAATGAGACAAAAATAATAAAAATAAAAGTAAAACCAGCAGCAATTACTACTTAAATAAATAAAACAAAAATAAAACCTTTAGTCATTAATGCTTAAATAAATAAATAAAAATATTATTACTTAATAAACAACAACAAAATATTAATAAATAAATGGTCCGCTTAATGTGTGTCCTAAGGGCACACATTAAGCGCAGAAAACAAGAGACGGGATCCGTTAAAAATTATTTTTTTATATAGTTGCACCGAATTCAATATATGAGATCTACTAGTATATTATTTTTTTATATATTAAATTTAGTATATCTACATAAATAAATAATATTATATATTATTTTTTGCTTTTAGTGTGTGCCCTACGGCAGACATTAAGAAAATTCATAAATAAAAACAAAAATAGCAGCTTGGCCACTTTTAACTTTTAGTTCACGTGCGTTTTATATTTTCATGAAAGAGAATTCCCAAAAGGAAATGAAAAAAGGGTAAATCCCTTTTCCTCAATTTCCACCCACATCTTTTCTCTCTCTAATACGGAAGAAAGAAAATGAGCTGCCTGGAAAATAAATCAGCAGTGAGTTTCTCATAAGCAGCTGCTGTTTGGTTCCTGCTGCTGTTGGGAAGAAAGGAAAATTCTGCTGCTGGTGGTAGTAGCGGTAGGAATTACAAGAAAAAGAAAATGACAATAACAATTTCTTCGAAGCTAGTATTAGTGTTGCCTCTTCCCTTTGCAGCTTCAGCTAAATCTATTAGTTGTAGTTCCTTCTTCAATTTCCATTCTCTCTCCTCTTCTTCTTATTCTTTGAGACGATGTGCTACCCCAAAGAACGGTCTTTTCCCCAAGTCCTCTTCAAAAAATACGGTAGCCCTTTCATTTTTCTCTCTCTCAGTTTTAGTGAATTTATGTACATTTCTGAGGCTTAGCCGCCTTTTGATGCTATATAGTGGGTGTCTGCAAATTGGGTCTCTTTCATTTTTGAGGAACACTAATTTTCAGGTTCAGGCTTGGTGGTGATTTTTTCTTGGTTTTGATTCTTTGATTTTATGAATTGAAATGGCGGGTGTTTTTTATTTGTTTTGATGATGTTTAAGGGGGTATTTTGATATACCCCATTTGCTTTTTGGGAATTTATATGAGCTCTGGTTTTTTATTTTTTATTTATGAGCACTATATTTGATGTCTATATTTGGATGATAACACTATCAACACTGTTTCATTGTGTTTACACATTTGCCTCCCTCTCATTTTAGTTTGGTTAATGTTTGGATTATTTTTGAAGTCTCCTTCGCTTGCTATCATATCGGCTTGCTTTCACATCATATGGGCATGTGATGTACCTCTAACCCCAAATACAAAATTTACGTGAAGACAAATATCAATCTGAGGTAGAGGATAATAAGGGTAGATGATAGGAGGGACCTTCTGTGACATTTTTTTATCAATGAGATTCTTGGTCCAAAATATTCATGCTATTTTGCAAAAAATTGATAGTTTAAACAGTTGGCTTACATTTGTTGAGGTGGATTGAACAATGACCTCCAAATTAAATGAACTCTTAATGTGGTTGTTGGCCATTGAACAATGACCTCAAAATTAAATGAACTCTTAATGTTGTTGTTGGCCACAAAATTATCCTCAAGTGCTTATACATTTATGGGTTGATCCTTGCATCTATAGTTTTGAGTTTTGAGATTATCATTGTTAGCAGTGTGTACCCGTCGACTAGATATTAATAATTCAGTTTTTCTAATGTTGCATGAATATTTTTTAGTTCGGTCTTTTGGCAGTGGGTTGGTATAGTCAAGTATAAATTCCTAACTCCATGATTTGGAAATATGATTGATGCTGTTCGATACCCTTGATTTGTGCACACAGCTGCAATCAATCTTTTAAGTTGTATTAACCCATTTTTAATTTGGGAAAGTGAGTATTATCAAAAAAATTATTTGGGAAAAGTGAGTTAATAGATGTACAATTTTGCTTACATTTTTGTGATTATCTTTATTTTTGTTATTTATATTTCTCTTTCTTGATTTATTTTCTGCGTGTTTCCCAACACTTTATTGATTTTGTTACCTATCATATATAAGAGGATTTTAAATAAATTATCATTTGCGCTCATAAATGTTGTCAATGAAGTTTCTAAGTAACTGCTGCAATATTGTCCTCAGATAGAAGGGGGTTTGGAATTTATGCTTTGTGTTGCTTTCCTTCTACTGATGGAAGAGCTGGTGCATTAATTCTCTATAGCTTTAGTGTAGATGCCTTTCTCGCACCCTCCATCCCTTGGGCCATTTCTTTGAGGATGATTTGATGGAATTATGTTTCGTCTTTTTTATGGATTGGTTACGAAGAAGCACAAATTTCTCCAAGTAACATTGCCGAACAAATGCAATCTTCTTTTAACTGTTGATTGTTCATGGTTCAAACTACATCCACTTTGTCAGGAAATCTTGTTTGTTCTATTAAAGTAATCTCACTTGCTTCATTTATCTTTAAATTTAAAGTCTCAAGGCTGTTGAAGTTTTCTTCAGTTCCTCTCTACCATAGTACCATTCAGGGTAATGACTCCTCATCCACTGTAGGCGACATACGTTATACATAACAACGTGCGTAAGCCATCTGTATCTTGTTCTTGATTAGTGTTAACTGTTAAGGTGTCTGTTAAGGTGTCCATCAATTTAGTTAGACATAAGCACTTCTTTGGAAGTTAATCTAATAAAAGATATCAGAATAGCAGCTATGAATATGAGAACCGTTAAAAGGATATTTGTATAATGAAACTTAGGCAAACCATTGGATAGGAAAGAGGTTTTACGTAGAACTGTTTCTGATTTGGGTTCAACAACTTTTTCTTTGTCTTTGTCTTTTATATTTAGAATAGCGTGCCTGTACCTATCTAAAAAAATAATATTCCTGTTAATATGTCAAGTTTGTTGGGCTTAGTATGCCGAACCTAAGCTTCAAATGTGTTTGAACCTTGGTTGAGCTTGTATAGCAATAACTGAATAGTTCAGCAACTGCTTTCAAATTGAAACAACCAAACCCGAAAACAGTACATTTATTTTCTCAGCTTTATGTTAGTGGAGATCTCTTTCTACCTTGATATATTTATTGTTATCGGGTATTTTTACCACATATATATGTTAGTATACTTCATAAATAGTATCATTACCTGAAGATACCTCCTGCTTCCTTTGTTATGAAATTGGGTATTGTGTTTTTCTAGCTTCACTAAGGGTGTTGATTATGGCGGTTTCTAGAAAGGAGTTTCCGTTACTCCTTTCTGCAAAGATGTTGAAGGGCTTCCCTTTGCTAGACATTGCATTTATTTTTTCTCTTTATTTGGGAGGACCTCTTTTCATCCTTAGACATTAATAGTAATTTCATTCTCCTAATTAAACTTCTTTTATTAATAAATAAGATAAAATAATTACTGCATAGTTAGTTTGACATGTTGTAACATATTGTAGATATATATGAAATGAGAAGGAAATTATATGATGATAAAAATATCCAAAAGGTGTAAAATAAAATGACTAAGAAGTAAAATGTATTAAACACTTGCATAAATGAGCATTAAAGCAGTGATAGATTACATTCTCTAGAACTAAGCATTTCATTCCCTTTCGCTTGATTGGTAATTAATTTTAACTCAATTCTATTAAAAGTTTTTTGCTTTTTAATAATTAAATTTGAAGTTAAAAACATTGATATTGCTAAACATTACAAAAGTACTCGACGTACCATATAGTATTTGTATCATTCATATTTCTACGTTGCAAGATAGCTGCTGAAATTTTCATAATTTTTTTTTTGGGAGGTGTAGGATTCTTAATTTTAGGGACAAAAGTAATGACACTCGCACTTCAAAAAAGAAGAAGCAATAATAGTGCTTTGCAAATAACTATGAAGTTAGTTGCCTTTTATGAAGTTCAAAATGAGATGCAACAATATTAGTGTGTTAGGTGTTACTCATGAATCTGCATGTCTTTCTGTTTTTTCTTGACAATTACATTTATTATTTCTCTCTCTCTCTCTCTCTGTCTTTTGGATAAGTAAACCATGTATTATATTTCTGTTGAAAGTTATAAAGTCACTATAAGGCAGATTCAAGCTGTACGTACTATTTACATGAGAAACTAGTGAAAAGTACGCATTCTATTAAGTATCTTGAAATATTCATTGTTCTACTAGTTACATCCACCAAATGATATGGTAGTGTTACCTGGAACGTGATTTGTATCGGTTCGTGGTAAGAATACGGGAACGCGGTACGCTATATATCTAAAATGCGGTACATTAAGATATTTTTATATAAGTTATTATAGTTAGAAATTCTCTTAAAATCTCAAAGCGATCAACCTAAGTGTTATAGATGATTTTTAGTTAATCAACAAGTTGATTGTTTTATAAATAATTTAGTACGAATTTAATGTTTGGGTATCTAATACTAAATTATAATATTGATATTTTTGCAATTTTGGGTTAACAACAATTTTTTTTGTTGGTACGCTAAAGTTAGAGTGTTGGTATGTTCATCTTGTTTGGGTATGCAAGTACCAATACGTGGTTCGCTAGGTCAATGAGAGTAACTGATAACTATGTGATACACATCAACGCTTGTGCATGTTCAGTTATTGCTCTATTCAATATACGGATCGTAATTGCAATCTATGATCTATATTATGTTCCATTCTATCGTGTCCTTTACGAATGTTAGTCAAGTAATTTGGGGTAAGGTAATGGGATGGACTTGGGCTCTCTGTAAACTTGTTTTGTTAACATTGATTTGGTTATATTTACTACTGAAACTTTTACATGTCTCCCAACTTTTGCATACTTGAGATCATCTTTATTGCGTATTTCATGCATACTTTAATTTCACTAACTTTATTTTTTTTCTTCTAATTTTTATTTTAATGTGTTCGTTTAGTGGCTTTATGGATATGTGAAAAGTGATGGAGACATTGATAGCTTGAGCAATGAAAGTGGGAATGAGGTGAAAATGTTTGGTTCTGACGATGAAGTCAAAACCCAGATTCCAACCCAAGCCCAATCACTTGTAGAAGGGTCAGGGGCAGTTTTAATGTCAGAATATAAACCTTCTCCTGATGTGGACTATTTACAGGTTTGTTAACTTGTTCTGCCAGTCTAATTTACAATTTTTTTTAAATCAGCTTTTACCTATGGTGGGTTCATTGTTCTTCAACTTACTAAAAAAGGAACAAAAAAAACAACTAATTGATGAATGCACATACATACTCATTGATGATTTGGTAATCTCCTTTGAGAGCTCTATGGTGGAAGGCCATGCATTGCAAGCATATATTTTTTGGTTAAAGTGCTTAAATCATACTTCAATTTGCAGCATACATCCTTTCAAAACCCTTTTCATCTTATTCTAATAAAAACCGAGCTTTGGATTCTTTTACTCGTATCAATATTCTCTCTCTCTCTCTCTCTTTCTCTGTGTGTGTGTGTGTAACATGCAATTGTCATTTATTTTTTATTCCAGGAGTTACTAGCAATTCAGCAGCAAGGGCCAAGATCTATTGGCTTTTTCGGGACGCGAAATATGGGATTCATGCATCAAGAACTTATTGAGATCCTTAGCTATGCAATGGTTATAACGGTATGGTGCTGAAGTTTTTATTTTTGTGTGTTTCATTATTGTGGTCCTAGTGGTGCTCAAAGCTTGACTCCATTTCTGATTTGTTTAATCAAACTTAGTACCTCTTCCACAGTAGCAAAAGGGTTGTTCGACTGATCTGGAATTTGTTCTCATTTTTATATTTTTCAGAAAAATCACATTTTTACTTCAGGAGCATCAGGCACTAATGCAGCTGTTATTAGAGGTGCTCTAAGAGCAGAGAGACCCGAGCTGCTCACTGTAATATTACCTCAAAGTCTGAAAATGCAACCTCCAGAAAGCCAAGAATTATTGTCTAAAGTAAGAATTTGGCTATGTTGTTCATTTACTTCTTGTTCCATATGAAATGTTTTGATGATTGCATGTTTTGTCTTATCTTACATATTTAAAAATAATAATTGGGAAAATATCATTTATTTAACACTGGATAACTATCTATTGGTTCACTCGGCATTAATTAGTTTTGGTCAAATAATGATATATAATATATATGTATGTATGTGTGTGTTTGTGTGTGTGTATTAATAACTCAATATATTTTACCTTGATCCCAATTTGTCTTTCATCTCTGTTAACTGGAAAAATATTCTTCTCGACCTCAATCCATATTCTTCCCCACCTTGGCTTCAAAAGATGTCTAGAATTCATCAAACTCTTTCTCAATAATCCCACTATTACCTGCCTCTAATTTCACCAAAACACTGATTAAGTTACAATATCCTTGTTGTTCGGATATCTAGAAAGTGTGTCAAGTTTGAGTTCACCTTCTCGATTTGCATAGCAAAACTAAAAGTCTAAAAGTGGGTCCTTTAGTATCATAAACCCAGGTGATAACTTTAAGCTCTAAAGTCTTGTTCCTTCGATTGTAATATGCCAATTTGAGTACTTGCCGTTATTATTATCTATAGATTCTTTAGAAGTGTGCGATCTTTATTTTTTCTTAATTTGGGATATGGACAGTACATAATGCTCGGCTTTTTAGAGATAGCTATTTATTGAGATATGAGCTTTTTCCTTGCTTCTTCTTTATTGTCCTCTGCACGGGTTCCTTAGGCGTGTTTTTGTATTTGTTTGTAGAGATTGGGAGAGCTGCCCTCTTTTGTCTGTGTTCTTTTTATTTCTGGCAGTTATATGGTGGGGAGACTCCTTGTCCCCCATTCTTGTATTTTCTCTTTTCATATAATGATTATCTTCTCTATTTTTTTTATTTATAATTTTATAATTGCTGGTACTACCACTAATTGTTTACCTATCTATGGTATTAGTGGTCTAAGGTTTGTAACGAGGGTTGTGCGGTTTGATATATTTCATTCAGAAGTACTGTATGTTATATTCAGGAAAGAAGATGCCAAGATTTCTTTTTCCAACTATACATGTTAATATGTTTTGCATTATATCGGAGATTCTTACTTATAAATTAATTAAAGTCCAAGTTGAGATAATCTTAGGATCATCACTACACTCATTACATGGGGTGTGAATTTCCACAATTGGTCATATTGTGCATGATAATAATGAAGAAGCAGATACTAATGTATGAGTATTCAGGTTAAACAAAAGCCAACTATCTGGTCGAGGTTATTTTAATTTTTAACAAAAAAGAATTATCTACAAAAAGTCAACTAAAAAATCTCAAGCTTTGCTTTCAATGTAAAATTGCATATTGAAACTCACTTGTCATCACTTGTACAAAATATACCATACACATTGATGAAGTTGTCATCAACATATCAGTGTTTTTATTTAATAATTATTGTTGGATCTAATTAAGTTATTAACAAGTCTGATGGTGTCACAACTTCGTGGATTAGAAAATGTTTGTGAATGGAATCTAAATTTGAAATCAAGGACTCTTTAATAAGGTGCAATTCCAAAACAGTAAGAATAAGGATTATTCTATTTGGATACAAGGATAAGCTACCGCCGTTCTTCCTTTTGCAGGTAAAGAATGTGATAGAGAAGCCGTATAATGATCATCTCCCCTTGATTGAAGCCAGCAGGTTTGTGAGCAAGTCTACCTAGGCAGTCCCTCTTTCTTTTGTTTCAAGTCGATATAGCGTCTGTGGATCCTTGTTTATGGATGGCAGCTGATATAGACACTAATTTATGAGCACTGAATTGCCAAAATTCCCTTAATTGCACTAAACATTACAAGCAGCGAGTGTGGCAGCTGAATTAACGTATTTTGCATGAATCATTCTAGCAACATGAAGATTTCTTGGTTCGGTTTACAAATGACAAAATAAACAGTATAGATTGTTTGTTTCAGTGTTTCTTTGTTTTCTCCACAATGAAAGAATACAAAAGACAATAACATCATATGGGGTTATAAAGCTAAGTCTTGCATATTTTAATATTAGCATAGATGGTGTTAACCTTGTTCGGAGACTCTGGTACAAGATATCACAGACCAGAGACTTAAATTTATTGATTACTTAACCAAAAAACATACATGGACTGTTTTGTAGCATTTCCCTACTGAACATGTGCGTCTGGAGCTGGATCTTCAAATAGTCCAGATATTACTAGTTTCTGCTAATGAGCCCTACCAAATCTTTTCATGAGCACAAACATATTGCCTTACACAAGAATCGCTGCACAATTTCCCCAATTTAGAGAAGATGTGGGAACAAGGGAAAAAGATGCGCCAACACGTGGAAGCCAGATATATTGTGACATAGGTTTTACTGGCTTATTGTAGACACTCTCTATTGACTCTCGGGGAAGTAATTTTGTAAAAGGTGTTCCCAACATTACTATGTTCATCCCATATTGCTCTTTCTTAGACAAGGAAGGGCAGGCGAGCCTGTCTGTGTAGAATGATAAATACAACTTTGACTAGTTGTTTACGAGCCGCTGCATTCATCTACCTGTATTTGAATTTTTTTAACCCTTGATGCCTGTTGAAGTTAGGATACCAAGCTTAGCGTTTTAGTTTTACGTCCTTTTCAGCTGATTTGACGAGCTCTTCATCAAATCTGACGCATATTTGTGATGGAATTGCAGGTTGTGTAACATGGATATCATTTCACAAGTGCAACAAGTAATCTGTTTCGCCTTTCATGATAGCAGATTGCTTATGGAAACGTGTCAAGAAGCAAAGAACCTCAGGAAGATTGTGACTCTTTTCTATCTAGACTGATCTGAAGCAAGGACTTCGTTTCATCTGTATATTGCTCTGAGAGGAGAGGTCACATTTTGTTTGTAAATTAAAGTGCACAGAAAAATTGCCGATTTTATGCAGATTAAGATGGAGCTAAGGGAGCCTCCCTCCCTGCGGCTTGTTCGTTGAAGTACAAAGGGAATTTTTTTGGTTATCAATTATGCCTTTAGCAAATGAAAATTACATATAAGAAAATTGTATTGGGTAGGCAAATGATTTTGCAATGCATATTCATAAATCTGTACTGTTTATTTATTAACGATTCATGGAAATCTTCTTAGAAATTTTTGTAATGATTTGAACTGAATATAGCCCTCAACACCATTTTATCGTTCTCTCAATTTCTTTAAGCTATTTCTTGTTTATTCATTGGTAATGCATTATATATATATATATATATATATATATATATATATATATATTATGTTCGTGTATTTAACCTTGAATTGATTAACCTACTGACCAATGATAATATAAGATTAATTTTGACGTTTTAAACCATTAACTTGATTACATAGGCACATGAGGATATTATTATTACTATTAAACTATCTATTATTTAAAATATTATCAGTTATAATTATTTATATAAAAAAAATGACGTAATATCATAATATGTATAATTTTTTTTATACTTTAGTTGAAATAGCAAATCTAACTTTTCAATCTCGACATGAAATATCCTTTCAGTTTATTTATTTTTAATTTCTTTTATATTTATATATTTTTCCAAACTAAAAGTGACGTTGATATCTAAAATAATTCAGCAATGAAACTCTTTTGAGCTCTTTTGTATGCTATTATAAATAAGTTTATGTGTATAATATTTAAATATTATATTCGTCTTAATTATTAAAAATATGTGACATGACATTAATATTTGTATTATATTTAATTTTTTAAAAATTAAGATAAATATAATATTTAATTATATATTCAAATATTATGTATATAAACTTATCCTACTATTTTGTTGTTGAAGATCGTATTCTATACATCTATAAACATGTTTAATGGAATAATATTAGCACCACCATAATAATAATATTATTATTACTACTGATTTGGAAGGACGTTGTCCTTCTTTATCATGATTGTTAACATCTCTATAATTTAGTAATTATTTAATGATTTTTCAAAAAAAAAAATTCAAGTTTGAATTACGATTATTTTAGCAATTTTCAGTTATGCAATTTTATAAAATGAGATGACGGAAAAAACTGAATAATTATGAGGAGGGACTTGTGCCACTAATAAAAAAAAAAATCAAATATTTAGAACGGAAATGAATAGTGGTTGATCCAACAAAATTATTATAATTGAGGTTTATTATTTTTGAAAATGATAACCAATTTAACAAGTCAAAAAAATATTAATTCTTACTATAAAATTATAATTAAATATTTCTTTTAACTTACAAAATTATTATAAATTATTGCTTTTACGTATGTTTTTATTGAATTCGACTCCTTGTTATTATATTTTTTCTTTAATTTCATTCAATAAACCAATTAAAAAATGACATTTTTGCTAGTAATAACCTAAATATATTAGTAGATAATTATTGATAATGAGATTTTTTTTTATTAATTTTTTTTTGAGTTATTAAAATATATTTTTATCTGTAAAAATTGATAAAATTTTAACTATTAAAATTGTAATGAAAATCACTCGTGTTCATCAAATGACGAGGAAAAAAATGTAATTATTTTCATTTTTGGATAAGGATATAATGTGTAGAGGATTTTATATTGGAAGTGAGCCAATTAGTCCATAAACACAACTTTAAAAACACAATTTTAAAATATAAATTTAAATATTAACTCCCATCTCACTTATCCATCACACTTTAATTTTAAAATTTAGTATTCCAAAAAAATATTAATAATCACATTCTTTGTTAGATTACAATCCGCGTGAAATATTTTATTTTTAAAACAGTTTCAGAAATATTTTATTTGTACTCTATTTTATCAAATCTCTAACAAATGTCAAAACTTTAGAATTATTTTTGTTGATACTATAAGCTATATATCAACCACATTTCTCTAAAATTGAAAATTTTAAACTCATAACTCATAAGCATTTAAAATAAAAAAAGTGAAGAATTCATATTAATTATTTTTGTGACATTCCATCTTACACGTACAAAGCGCCATTCTAAGCTACATGGCAACGGCAAATATATATACATATATACACACACACACACACACACATATATATATATATATATACAGAAACAATATAGTATACAATTAATTATAACGATAATTTTTTTAGATTATGACGTCGGTTTAAGTGTCGTCGTAATTTAAAAAAATCGTTGTCATTGTCGATTGTACACTACATAACTGTGCATATACATATATGTTATATAACATGTTTGTGTGAGTATGATGTTAAATAATATTAATTATATATAATTTTTTTGTTGATAAATATATATAAATAGTGTAGAGAAAAATATGTACTTATATGAATTTAAAAATATAAATAATTATATTTTTTTAATCCAATTTATACTATTAAAGTTGTAAAGTTACATTTTGATAAAATTGAAATTTTGAATTTTGCTATCTAATAAAAAAAAAAGAGAGAGAAATAATTAATTTAAAATAAATAATAAATAATTCATAAATACAAGTCCAATGAATAATGATTAATTAACCTAGTTCGATAAGTTAATCAGATCAACCAAATTACTCTAATTCAGTTGAGGGGTGCCAAGTTACAAAGAGACATTAATTTGGGACGTACCAACTACTTGTACGAATAACAAAAGTCAGAGCACTTGCCCTACGGACAAACTCTACAATGGCGGATCTCCTGCATCAATTAATCGAAAATGGAGGAGAAACATTCCCGTCCGTACACCATCAGCAAGCTTCGCCTTTCCTTTCTCCCCGCACTTCTGTCCTTCTTTCTTCTCCACACTCCGACTACCCTTTCCCCTTCTCTCTCTTCCTCTCAATTCTCAACATTCATTTCCTTTCGCTCTGTTGTTCATCAGATCATACACAGACACTACTTTTTTTTATCTACCCACGTCAATGGCGGATCAGCCACTCGAAGAAGATGACAAGAACGCATTGGCTAACCTTGACAGTGCCCCGTCTCCCCACAATAAGGCCCAATCTTACAGCCATCAGCTCCGAACTAACACCGGCACCAACATCAAGCGCCACCACCCTCAAATCCGCAAGCATAGTCTCGACGACAACTCAATTCGTTCCAACATCGATGGTTTTTACGATTCCTCCGATGACGATTTCTACCCGTATGCCACCACAAGTGAAGGACGGGACCCAGCTGGCTCCGCCACTGTTATCGGAGGCAGCAGTCACTTCGAGTACCTCCCCACGGCAGCGGAAGGGACTGAGCAACCACAGCAGCGACAACCTTTGCCGGAGTTCATGGGAAACGACAGCAACGCGCCAGCGATATTTAAGACCCCGACACGTGCCGCCGTCCACCCGAACCGCCCGTCGTGCCTTGAGCTGAGGCCGCACCCGCTCAGGGAGACTCAGGTGGGGAGATTTTTGAGAACAATTGCTTGTACGGAGACTCAGCTGTGGGCGGGTCAGGAGTCCGGGGTTCGGGTTTGGAACTTGATGGATGCGTATCAACCGGGGATTGGAATCGGCGGTAGGGCTCGTAGGGGGGACGAGGATGCGGCGCCGTTTTATGAGTCTGCTAATACTTCGCCGGCCATCTGTATGATGATTGATGGTGGGAGTAAACTGGTTTGGAGTGGGCATAAGGATGGTAAGATCAGGTCATGGAAGATGGACCAGGCAATGGATGATACTCCTTTTAAGGAAGGGCTTTCGTGGCAGGCTCACCGCGGTCCAGTTCTTTCAATGATGATTTCTGCTTATGGTAATCATCAATGTTCTTGTTTGTTAGTCGTTTGGAAAGAAAGTTATGAGGGAAATGAAAACTAGGAAAAGATGGATTTTTTTTGACAGCCAATTAGTTTTGGAATAATGTTGTTTGATATTTTTTTGAAACCTTATACCATTACAATTCAATTCTAGGATAAATTTCACCAGAATACATTTCATTGTAAGAGTTTAGGGAGAACTTGGGGAAACTTACTTTCAATTTTCTGAAGTACCGTGACCTTACACAATAAAAGAAGAGATCTTTACCACTAATGCTATTACCTTTGATCTATAATGTTGCTTGATATCAGTTGAACCTCAACGGTAAGATTGTTATTAGTGAACGGAGGAAAAACATGTAGTTTTTTGGAAAAATTAGAAAGGTAAAACAAAAT
This sequence comes from Hedera helix, assembly GCA_947179155.2. Taxonomy (NCBI): domain Eukaryota; kingdom Viridiplantae; phylum Streptophyta; class Magnoliopsida; order Apiales; family Araliaceae; genus Hedera; species Hedera helix. Next base: position 29,324,712 of record OX359282.1, on the reverse strand, counting down.
AAGCTTATAGATCATGAGAGAGAATCATAAGACAATTTATAGTTCTAAAATTACTGTTGCAAAAGGTCTGATTCCTCACTTCTCATAGATTGGAATATAGAGTTTAGTCAATATAATCCTCGCTATCTTAAAATATGCTGGTGTGAGGGTTTCTGGTCAAAGGCTTGTTTATCCTTCTGGTGCCTGCAGATGACAATCTGCCATAGAAGGGCAAAGTTGGGTGAATATTTTATTTCTTGCAAATGGTCATTAAGTAAACTCAAGACCTACATTAACAAGTATTGTACATTGCTTCAATTCCAGATTTTTGTCTTTCTAATTTCTGGGTAAGACTACCAAGGAGAAATTACAGTAGTTCTTGTGGATCATTCCTCTCACCAGAATTTATTTGGACATTAGCAGTCTAACAGATGATCACATAATGCTTAATTTGTTGAGGCAAAAACAAACGGGGCAAGCTACCCTTGTTAGTTATCAGACTTCTGATATTTTATTGGGATACTATATTTCCAATAACTGTCACATTGTCAAAAAATGTTGGCATAACTTCCTGGCTCTGTTTATTAGTATCTTAAGCCATTTGGAATTAAAGATTATCTGCCTCATCTATTTTTCATACCTATCACATTTTGTAATCAATTCCATCCATAAAAAAAATCTTGAAACAGTTTATTGATTTGATATGCTCTGTTTTTCAGTTAGGCAGTTTTACCTGTAGATTATATTTTTTGTATGACTGCTCAAATATGCACATAGTGCAAGAGAAATATCTCACATAAACTTTTTTAGCATCATCCAGTTCAAATAAATCCTTGCCAATTTTGAATCTGTGTTTGCTTGGATTCAGGTGATATATGGGCAGGTTCTGATGGTGGTGTTATTAAAGTCTGGCCATGGGAAGCTGTTGAAAAATCTCTTTCTCTGTCACCAGAGGAAAGGCACATGGCTGCTTTATTAGTGGAGAGGTCATTCATTGACCTCAGGAGTCAAGTTACGGTCAATGGTGTCTGTAATATATCTTCTTCAGATGTTAAGGTTTTGTTGTCTGATAATGTTAGAGCTAAAATGTGGGCATCTACATCTCTATCCTTCTCGCTCTGGTAAGTATTCAATTTACATGTTGTTGTCCAAAAATTACTATGCGACAGGAATTAGATTTACAACTCGAAAGTTTATCCATTTTGTCAAAAATAACTGATATTTTTTCTTACCAACAATTAGTTCAAAATAAGGAGCATTAGGTTCTAATGCATTATCGTTTGTGGATTGTACAAGAAATTTTGTAAATGAAATTGTGTCAATTCATTTGTTGTTCGTATTATTCTGATAGTTGGTTAACTGCAGGGATGCTCGTACGAGGGAACTGTTGAAAGTATATAACATAGATGGTCAGATTGAGAATCGAGCTGACATGTCATCGGTGCAAGATCAACCAGTTGAAGATGAGATGAACGTAAAGTTTGTTTCCAAATCGAAAAAGGAAAAATCCCAAAGTAGCTTTTTGCAACGTTCACGTAATGCCATTATGGGAGCTGCAGATGCTGTTCGTCGAGTTGCAACAAAAGGCACAGGGGCATTTGCTGAAGATGCTAAAAAGACAGAAGCGCTATTGCTTACTCCAGATGGAATGATTCATAGTGGATGTTCAAACGGATCAATTGTGCAGTGGGATGGAAATGGCGTTCGTTTACAAGAATTCCATCATCATCCTTGTGCCGTGCTATGCTTTTGCACTTATGGGTCGCGGATATGGGTTGGCTATGTGAGTGGTATGGTCCAGGTGTTGGATCTTGAGGGAAATCTGATTGCAGGTTGGGTTGCTCATAACTGCCCTGTAATAAAACTGGTTGTTGGTAATGGTTATGTTTTTAGCTTGGCTACGCATGGTGGTATACGTGGATGGAGTGTTGCAGCTCCTGGGCCTATTGATCAGGTTATACGACCAGAATTGGCCAAGAAGGAACTAATGTATACAAGACAAGAAAACATTAAAATTTTTGTCGGAACCTGGAATGTTAGTCAGGGAAAACCTTCTCATGATTCACTTAGTGCATGGTTGGGTTCTGCAGTATCAGATGTTGGCATTCTTGTTACTGGGTTGCAGGAAGTGGAAATGGGCGCAGGCTTTCTTGCCATGTCTGCAGCAAAAGAAACTGTGAGATTCTACACATTCTTCACATGCGTTGACATTGAAAGAATCTCACTTCCTTTATAGTAGGGTAGGGTCATTTTGTAGTAGATAATAAAAAAGGAAAGTCCATAAACAATTAATCGTCGCTTGAGCTAGTTACCATTTAAAACTGGATACAGGAACTTCTTTGGAGTTCTTAGAAACCTGTATTATCTTTTTTTTTGGACTGTAAAATACAATCAATGGTGTCAATGAGTCAATCTGATGTCTCTTACCTAATATTTTCTTTTGGTAAGTGTTACCCTCTTCCCTAATATAAAAGTGGAACTATGCAATAATTACATTAGAGGGAGCAAAAGATTAGCATTTAAGGGTTCAATCATTTTCAATCAATGAAGCATTTTCACTTTATTAGAGTGGCTTATGGATGAAAAATTGTAGAGCTTTATGTACTATGAGACTTTGTTCATTTAGTTCAGTCATTACTATGTAATAGGGACATCAATTGATGCTTGATATGTGGAAGATGAATGGAATTTTGGTTTAAAAAAAATTATGTCAACTGTAGGTAGGACTTGAAGGGAGTTCTATTGGGCAATGGTGGCAAGATGCTGTCGGAAAGGTTTTGGATGAAGGATCAACTTTTGAACGTGTAGGATCAAGGCAGCTGGCTGCCTTGCTCATTGCTATCTGGTAAGTACTTGTCACAAATTTTTTTTTTTTTTTGCTATGGTCACAAAAGGTTCCTATGATCTTATTTCACTTTTATATTGGAGACCGAAACTCTTGCTACATATAATAAGCCTCTCAGTTCTGCAGCTCGTTTAACTAGTAACTACTTTTGGCAAGACATTGTTTTCCCACAGAATGATCTCCAAAGGGCTGCTACTTATTTAAACTGCTTTGTCTGTTCTGTTTTTGGTTGATATTCATCATCCAGGGTAAGGAAGAGTCTTAGAACACATGTGGGGGACCTCGATGTTGGAGCTGTTGCATGTGGTTTAGGTCGTGCAATTGGTAACAAGGTATATAGGCCTTTTTCACATATATCATATTTCATGCATGAAATTGGGTTACTTTCTCTGTTTCTCATTGAAGAAGATGAAAATGCATCGTTTGCGCTGTTCATTGAAAATCTGATAAGAGTTTTAATATGATAACATGTATGGCAATAATGTGGCTGATTACTGTTTTACATAGAAATAATTGCATAATTTTCGTTTGTAATTACTTCTGCTCCAAGTTCTGGTTTGTATGAACTTACAGCACCATGGGTTTGGTATATGAAAGTTCATGGCATGCTCGATTTGCAAGGAGTTCATAATTTCCTTTTTCTCCATCTAGTTTAAGTTAACTAATATGAAAATAATTACCTTATAGTTGTTACTTAAATCAATAGGCTGATATGTTTTGTACAGTCATGCTTCTCTTCGTACTTCTAATTATCTTAACATGACAAGAATGAGGATAGAGGAGGCAGTGGATAGACCATAGAGTTTGAATTTTTTTATACTTCTCGGTACAAATTTGTAAGCACTCAATATATAAGGATCGTTAGAATAGTTAATAGAAATAGGAGAGAAGTCAAGAAAATGACTTCGTTCTTTTATTCTTCTCACTATCTGCTAACTATATGAAAGAACATATAGAAAGGATCTCCGTATTCTTCTTTTACCAATCATTTTCTGGTTAGAGTGAGTAAAAGCTTGCTCCACAATCAACAAATATCATATATACGTTTACTCGCCACAAATGTGGTATAGAGATGTTCACATCTAACACAAACTTTAAAATCTACTGTTCCAGTGTTTTGATCATATCCTGCAGTCCAGTCGAGGTTCGAAATTGTTAATTTTAATTTGATTTAGGAGTGATGAAAGTGAGAGCAGACAGACATTGACCATAAGTGTATATATGTAGGAAAACCATGTGGAAACCAGACATAAAAAATTTCTATCCGTGGTCAGGCATTTATGTTATACAAAATGTACTTTAGCCCTGTGACTTACATGAAGAGTGAATTTGGACCTCATTCTATATAATAGCTTCTCACCGAGTTGGCATTCTACAGATTTCATTGTCAAACTCAAACCACAGCCCCTTCTGCTCCTCTGTAAATTTATTGCACAATCTGGTACTATAAGAACTTTCGTGGTCACGGAAGCATCAATCGTAACTCCAGATGATGGTTTTAAATTGTTGGCAGTTGATTGACTGGTGTATTTTATAGATTTGTAATAGGAGTGATACGTTTTATTGCATCTCCAATTCAAACCACTTTCATGGTTAATTAATGACTACACTATATTGATACTTCTTCCCTTCTAGTATGGTTTACATGGCCCCATTTACCTAAGCAGGGTGGTGTTGGTTTGAGGTTGAGAGTGTATGATCGGATAATGTGTTTTGTGAACTGTCACTTCGCTGCACATCTGGAAGCGGTTAATCGTCGGAATGCTGATTTTGATCATATTTATCGAAATATGGTCTTCAGCCGGTCATCTAACATCCTTAGTAATGCTTCTGGTATGGTGCCAATACCTGTTTTTGTCTTTCTATCGTGCTTTCTCCTCATATTTATTTTGGCTGCTTTATTCTTCTGGTTGCCATGGATCCTCTGGTCTTGCAGCTGGTGTCTCATCGGCCGCTCAAGGACATCGCAGTACAAATGTACGCATATTGATCGTTAGACTGAGGTTGATATACATATTTACCTATTTCAAATTATAAATAGAGCTTCGCTGTCTTTTCTTTGACAGGCTGTAGGGATTAATCCCAACGAAGGGAAGCCTGATTTAGCTGAAGCAGATATGGTTATCTTTTGTGGTGATTTTAATTATCGACTTTTTGGAATATCTTATGATGAAGCAAGAGACTTTGTTTCCCAAAGGAGTTTCGACTGGCTTCGAGAAAGGGATCAGCTGAGAGCAGAAATGAAAGCTGGAAAAGTTTTCCAAGGAATGAAGGAGGCATTTATCAGATTTCCTCCGACTTATAAGTTCGAGCAAGGAAAAGTTGGTTTAGGAGGTCTGATACAATATTAGTAGTATAATATCTCTGTTGTCATGTTTCCTCGAGTTGGTTGAGATAAAATGCAAAAGTAGTGTTTCTTCTGCCTCAATAGTGTGCTCCAGAATATTAGAAACATAAATGTTCCTTGCTGTTTCTTTTCCAGGATATGATTCTGGGGAGAAGAAGCGCATTCCTGCCTGGTGTGATAGGATATTATATAGGGACAACCAATCAACTGCAGCATTAGACTGCAGTTTACAGTTCCCTGTTGTGGCTTCAATAATACAGTAGGTCTCATGGGGAATTTGATTCTTCTTAGACTCTTTTGTTGGTTTTAAACTTGTTTTCAATTGACAGGTATGACGCGTGCATGGAAGTAGTAGAAAGTGATCATAAACCTGTCCGATGCAAATTCAATGTTGAAATTGCTCATGTTGATAGATCAGTACAGAGGCAAGAGTTAGGAAAAATCTTTGAGTCCAACGAAACAATAAATTCTTTAAAGGGTGAGCTATGTCATGTTCCGAATACAGGTGTTAGCACCAATCAGATAACCCTTCAAAGCCAAGACACATGCAATTTTAAAATCACCAACAAGAGCGCTATAGACAAGGCTATATTCCACATTTTCTGTGAAGGACAGGCTATCATCAAGGAGGGTGAACAAGAGCTGGATTATCGTACTAGAGGTTCCTTCAGTTTTCCTCGTTGGCTTGAGGTAATTGTATTGCTTTTTATGCTGCATTGTTAACTAAAAACTTCAGGATGGGGTTTCAGTAAAGGGTTATTTGGGAGAGTTAAAGTTTGATACACTAACAGTGTATGCTCGAGCGATATTAAGATTATGAAACATTAAAGTTCTTATGTTGGACAAAATTTACCCTTACGTTATTATCCTAACGCCACTTGTATATTATTAAATTTAAAATCTATCTGGAAATGCTACACAACTTTTATCATGTTCTGATAATCTTTAGATGGATTTTGCCATTTCTAACTCTCATCCATTTGTGATTTGTGTTGTAGGTCTCCCCAGCATCTGGGGTTATCAGACCTGACCAAGTTGCAGATATTTTAGTACGTCATGAGGAATTTCATACCTCGGAAGAATTTGCTGATGGTTTCCCACAAAGCTGGTGGTCAGAAGACACCCGAGACAAGGAAGTGGTGTTGTTGGTGGTTGTAAGAGGCAGTTGTTCAACTGAGACAAGAAATCACCGAGTTCATGTACGTCACTGTTTCTCACCATCCAAATCTACGCGCACTGAAACTTCAAAAGGTATCGGTTCCAGAAAATACCAAGGAAATACCTATCACCGCTCTGGACTAAAGCATGGAGGCAAGTCATCCGATACTGATGACCATCAGAGTTGACGAGTTTCTTAAGGGAATATAAAAAACATATATGAAAAACATAGAACAGAAACGGATGTATCATCCAAGTGGCGTTTAGAGGGTGCTAATTACTACTCGATGCAAAGGCATTCATTTTCCTTCCCAGACAACACCAATTAGCTTCTCATTTGTAAATAGTCATGATTCTTGAAGATTAGTCGCCTACAGATTCTATTCTACCACATCATTTGTGTGTTTAGTATCAGGTCCAAATTCTTTCATACTGGTAATGCCTTGAGCAGAAAGATTCCAAGTCAAATGACAGTGTAATTTTCATAGGCAAATTGTTTGTTCAATAATGAAGAAAGGTACTTCAGTATATAAACGAGCTGCAGAAGGAACCTTGCTTAGCTTTTCAAAAAAAAAAAAAATCATTTTTTTAGCAGATGCAACCTGTTTCAAGTACTTATGGATAGAGGATAACTTACAGCTGCTAATCAGGAAAAATGGTTGAAGAACTTTTCAACTCTAAAACAGAATTTCGCAACAAGTAATGTGACAAGCTATCTTTCCTCAAACTTCGATTGGATTCCAATATTAGCATAATCTTTCATCTCCCAGCCTGATGATATCAATGTCATGCAGCACAAAGCATCCCAGAAAGATAAAGCACAAATACGTAATACCTAGAGAAACTAGCAAGGATTTTACACGAAATAGCTTTTATTATATGTAAACACAAACATTATAATTCATTCAGAACATTTTGCACATACAAATGGATTATGTAGAGACTCACATGCAGATTAAAGTATACATCCGCAGTTGTCAGTTGTCACCTTGCCGCTCCAGAGTATTAATCTGATCGCTAACGTGTTACAATCTGTTGACTTTGTTTCAATCTGAAATCTAACCTCCCAACAGCACTAATACCATGAACAGTTGAGGTGAAGAGAACCAACGTCGAAGTTTTAAGTTTATGTACACATCTATGGATGCAATTCTTTCGCGTATATATTGTTGTTGATCATTTAGTCTTCTTTTTTCACTTCTATGTTGTCTCCTGAAGTTCATAGCACTTAAACTGCATACATCCGCTTATATTTTTCACTATAAATCTCTGGATCGGATGCCATAGACAATGAGACAGAACGCGGGGTCTCAGATTTTCTTATATTCCTCATCTTTGACTCCTCCAACCTATGCCGAACGACACAATAACACATCGAACCAATTGTAGTGAGCATGATTGAGCTGCCAACTATAGTCGCGTACACGGCAAGCCACCTTTCGTGGGTGCCAACCACCACATAGGTGAGAGAAATGAAGGCAATTGAAATGGCAAGGCAAGCCAACCACATAAGCTTGTTTATCACAAACATGAGTTGCTTCTTTTCCTTTTCTTCTATCACAACCACAGATGTTTGCACTACAACAACAGCCAGAGAGATGAATAATGCCACACTGTCGAACAAAAAGAAGATCATGAAAGAGGGATCGTTGGCTATGTGGGCTTCCCCAAGTGAATACCCATCTGTTGGCTCCTGGACATACTGACCAGGTACAGTGAAGATGGCTGCAAAAGCTACAGTAGCAATAAGGACGGCTACAACAGTTGATGAATTTATAGCATTGTTGAGACCACTGATGTGGAGCTTCTTTATCCGCTTTGCAATTTTCTTTACTCTGAAGCCAGTTTGACGTGTCTGTTGGATTTGGGAACGGACATCATGCTTTATGTCACTGACAGTCTGCTTGAGTTGTTTTGCTGCAGTGGGGGGTTTCCCAGGATTGGCCCCCGCTTCCTTTAAAATGGTAACTAGTTCTGGAGTTCCAAACTTCACTGCAATATCAAGAGGGGTCTCTCCAGCCTTGTTGGTTGCGTTAATGTTAATGCCCTCTACTGATACTAGGCTACGCACAATCTGCCATAAAGAAACCAAATTCCAAGATAGGCGTTTAACTCAAGCATTGGTCCTTTTAAGTTTCAGGATATGACAAACTGTGCTTATAGTATTTGCTACAATTTACTTTGGAGATTTATGGCCAAGGATACAAGTATCACATCTCAACCATGAGGAGACTTGAGGAATGCAAGTAATGAAATTCAAATCTATGGTTTGAGACAGCCACTTAGATTTCAAATTTAGCAGTAGCATATGTGTCCTTGGAGATAAATGCAATAGAGTTAATTAGCAGTAGAATATCAACAAAATGACTGGCTGTAGGCAAGGAAACTCCAAAATCTAAACCAAACAATGTCAGATACATACACAAAACCACAAACCAATATCAGCAGGAACATGGGTCCTTGACATGTATATAGGCAGCTTAACATCACCAATGGGACTTGCTGGTATGTATGATGAGAATTACAGCCAATGAATTACAAATTTACACAAGCATGTTAGAGAAAGGCGACAATATTTTTATTTTTTGATATTTCTCCTTTTACAGATTTAGCTGGAACAAACTAGCAAAAACAGTCTAGTTCAAGTTATATCTCCTATTTCCTTAGAAGAAGGTTGGAGGTTCAAGTCTTGGAAAATAACATTAGGTTGGGTGGATGGTCTATAGGTATAGTGAGGAATAGCACCCATTGTGTAGTGAAAGCCCTTGATCAATAATGGTGACAGGAGCGCATGTGAAAGACAAAAAATAGTGAAGATAATAACAAAGAGAGAACACACCCGAGCACAACCCTTCCTTGTTGCAATATGCAGGGCAGTGTTTCCCTTGCTATCTTCCAAACTCATCACCGAGGGGTCAGGTCTGATTAGTTCAAGTACAATCTCCACATTTTTTCCCTTAACTGCCATGTGCAGCGCAGTTTGCCCTTTCAAATCGGTCCTAAAACCAATGCTCGGATCTTTGCTTAATAGAGATTTCATCACTTCCAAGTGGCCCATCCTTGCAGCTGTATGGAGCACTGTCTTACCATTGTTTCGGGCTATCTTAGCGAGGTTGGAGTCGGCATCCAGAAGCAGATTGACTACATCAATGTGTCCTTGAGCTGCAGCTGTGTGTAAGGCAGTAGAATTGGAGGAATCTGTTGTCATGACCAGGTTGGGGAAGGAACCCAAAAGTTCCTTCAGAACCTCTGCAAAATCATGCCAAAAAATGCGTTTTAGGAGGACAAATAGCAAGAAAACATCACAATGCAAAAAAGAAATCAAGATGTTTCCTCATCTTTTTATCACATGGAATAAAGCTTTCAATAAATTTAAGTGAATCTTTCATGTCACCTAAAGATATAAAGTCCATGAAGGCAGGTGCAGACTTCACGATCTGGTTAAGACGAGTATGTATACAGCATCTGGTTGTTTGGTAAGAGCCTCAACTCCCCCTCCCCCCTCCACACACAGAGGCACACACAGTCTGACACTAAAATGGTCGAACAGAGATTCTTATTCATGGAGGAAAATTCTCACATAAGTTGTTAGAAGATCACAAGTAGAGTCTTACCACAAGCTTTTTTAACTTTCAAAGAACATGGAATTTGCAAACTGAGACAGTTCCTATTCTCGGAACCAAGACAGTCTCAGAAATGGACTCTCAGATAACTTCGATGAGGCAAGCAATCTAAATTTAAACATGGAATTGAGGACAGAAGTTATTACCCGACAACTTAAAAGATGGATGAGGGGATTATTATTCAAGACGATAACAAGGTTTTCATGACTGTAAAGGAACTGCTAACCTCAAATGACTTAAAGAACGATTGTATTTGTCATGAAAGTAGATAGATGTAATACTGAATGCATAGTTAATGCACATGCCAATATCAGAACTGGTAATTCTGAACATCAATGATAACAAATTAAACACATTTCAACCAACAGAAAAAGTCCAGCCAAGTATTTCAAGAAAGTGCTAGGCCATATAAGAAATTGGACAGTATTAATTCTTACCAAGATGGCCCTGCTTTGCTGCAACATGAAAAGGATCATAGCCGTTATTGGCTGCAATAGAGGCAGTTTGAAGGTCTATATGTTTCAAAAATTCTGCAACAACTATGGCATTCCCATTCTCCACGGCAACATACAGAGCAGTTTCGCCCTCTTGGTTTTTCTTTGAAAGCAAATCTATTATAGCATTACCATCAAACCTCTGAAAAATGTCTTTAACCCTCAACAAATTTCCGCCTCGAGCAGCGAGATGAAGTGGAGAATCGCCTCGTTTCCCAGGCGACTCTTTGCTCTTCTTCCTCTCACCACCAAAGCTCAACTGCCTCTCCATTGCTATTCGAAAGCTCTTCTGTTTTTCCATCAACCCGCGAAAGCTCTTTTGCTTCTCCATTATCCCACCACGAAAACTCTGTTGTTTTTCCATCTTCTTCTCCATCACCCCACCACTAAAACTCTGTTGTTTTTCCATCTTCTCCTCCATCACCCCACCACTAAAACTCTGTTGTTTTTCCATCTTCTTCTCCATTACCCCACCACGAAAACTCTGCTGTTTTTCCATAACCCCTCGAAAACTCTGCTGTTTTTCCATTTTAGTAGTCCCAAAACTAACCTGTTTCTCCATAGTCACACACAAATCTAACAAAAATCTTGGACAATCCTAACAAAAGACACTTCCTTCAATCAATCCAAGAACCTAGGTTTTCTGCCTACAGCTTATATATTATAATCAGCGATCATCTTCCCCCATAATCAGAAACACACAGTAAAGAAACATCAAATAGCCTCATTAAAAATCACTTCTTTCCGCATATACCCCCAATTTCAGATATCTTGTAAATCAGTAAAATAGAAAATAACCCAATACAGATATCATAATCCTTGTTACCCTCCAAATTGCATTACTAGGTGAGAGTCTCACATAGCTCAAAATGATTAACAGGTGAAACCGTGGAAGTAAAAATGAAGAGCTCAAATACCTTGATTTTGATATGGAGATGAAAGAACCCAACTTTTTCCCTTCAAAAATGAAACATAACCCACAACTTCAAATTTTGATTGAAGTAATTCCCAGAAAACCCAAAGCTTCACCAGATTCACAGCTCAAAATCTCACTTCAATGAGACCCACGACCTCAAATTCAGAGAATCTCACTAAAAAGACCAAACCCATTTAACAAAAGGCAGTTTCTTGAACCATGGCAAGATGAAGAACAAAAAACATGAGCCGCATTTACTACATATAAACTTTATATTCTTTTTTCTAAGAAAACTGTTAACTGAAAACTACAGTTGTTTGTTCTTTTACTTTTTTTTTAATATTTTTATTTTATGGTGCTCTTAAATTTATTTAAAAAAAAATTGCGTATTTTAATTAGGCTTTATATAATAAATTATATCATTTGCAGATAGAGAGGGAGAGAGATGATTGATTGCTGTTTGGTAGGAGGGGGACCCACAATGTGGAGTGTATGTATAAAAGAGTAAATGGTTCCAAGAATAAGAAAGAACAAAGGAAGGCGTGATGATGAAAGAGATGGACTGTGACTGTCACTAGGGTCAATGTCAATCTAATCTACACAACACCCGCCCTCGTAAGTCGTAACTAATCAATTATTGGGACGTGTTCAATTTCCTGACGCATTGTTTTCCGAGTATAGCAGAAAATACGAGAAATAACAAAGATATATATATATATATATATATATATATATATATATATATATATATTACATGACTATTTTTTTTACTAATTACTTAATTAAAACTAATTTAAATTTTTAAAGAAATATATAATATAGTGAGTTATTTTCATAATTTTATTTTTATATTTTATAATTTTAATTTTATATAAAATATCTGCATTACGTAGAGAAACTTACATTCATATATATATATATATATATAGTACTTTTTAGAATTAAAGATATAATTTTATTTTAAATAATATTATTGGTCTTAAAAAAAAATTTCGTCTCATATGATGTGTCTTAGTTGAGTAAAATTTTGTGATTGACGGTTATAAATTATATTTTTCCTTATAATTTAAGACACATTTGAGTAAAAATAAAATAAAAAATTAAGACTCTTAATATTACTCTTTTACTTTAAAATTTTAACGTGACAATTTTTTTATTCTATAGTGGCGGACCCGAAATCTTTGAAGAGTATTGTCACCATTTATATATATATATATATATAAAAGAATAAATCTGAACAATATTAAAAGCTAACCGCTATTTTATATCCTTTGCTTTTTTGTCTTTTTTTTTCTTTGTCACATATTACCTTCTTGCTAATATAATGCAACTTTTTTTTAAAGAAAAAAGAAAGAAAAGAAAAGAGTACAAATTAAAAACTAATAAACTATCTGTAATGATTTGCATAACTATTTATGTTCTCACTCCTACAACAACTACACATAAAACTACATTAATTCATACAATTTTTGAATTTCGAGAGTTCATAAATTCACTTTAAAAAGACAACATTTATGTGAAAAAGAGAGTACGTACCTAGCTTTAATTTTGGGCAAGAAAATCAAATTTATTATAAACAATTACATAAGTAAGGTTATTAATTTACTAAAATATTAAAACAATAATAAAAAAAAAATATGTGGGGTCAAGTGACCCCACAGACCTCACATGAGTCTCCCAATGCTTAGCTATTATTCAAAGAATATAAAATTATTCTTAAATATTATTACTTTAAACACATATCTTTAATTTTAAAAGAGAGGGAGCATTTAAAAATTTAGAATTATATTTTCTTTACTCTTTTTTTTTTTTTTTTTTTTTATAGTTTGGAGAGTATATTATTTGAGAGCTAAAAGGAAAGAAAGAAAAGTTGGGGGAAAAAAGCCTTTTGGTAAGGATAAAAATACTCCCTCTGTTACACAAAAAGAATTATATATACATACATACATATATATATATATATATATATATATATATATATAATTATTTCACTAAAATAATTCTTTTATTGTTAATGATAGTATAAAATGGTACCCTACTCTTTTATCATTTTGTCATTAATAAACAAACAATAAACTATTTTTACGAGTAAACATTTAATTAACAAAAATATATTCTTAATATTTGAATTAAAAAAGAGTCGTATTAAAAAAATAAAAATCTTATTAAAACTATCATCTTTGTTTATAGTTACTCTTGTAGCACTTATTAAGGTATTAGATGCAAGATAGCCATATATATTTACTAACAGTTCAAAATTATTTTCTTGGAAAATTATAATTAAATACATTTTACACCTTTATCTTTATAACAAATCTGAAGGGAGTCAAGTGCAGATCAAATTAATCCTTAAACTAATTAATTAGTAATACTTTATTACGAAATAATTTGGTTGATGGGTCCCAGACGTCTGTTTTGAGTTGACATATACCTAAATGTTAGATAACGAAATGCCCACATGATTAGGACCTCCTCGCGAGTTCAACGTTTATGGGTAGTGGTGCATAAATGATTTACGATCTGGTTTGGTCAATGATTTAGTTTAGTTCGGTTCGATTTGAAAATCACAAATCGATTATATTTTTTTTGGGTTAAATTCCATCTGACCTAATCTACTAACAAAGTTCGTTTGACCTGAAATCTAATTTGATTTACCCAAAACCCGACACGACATGTAAATTTTTTTTATTTATTACTTTGATTTTTTCACTGTAGACGAAAACTTTATTTTTGTAACAGCTCATTTAATAAATCAAGTAAAATTAGCGTATTTCAATATGTTTATTCATGCATTTTTATTTATATACGAATAAAAAAATTCATGAAAACACATTGGGTAGTGTAATATATAATTTTTTTTCTTACCTAGCTAGCAACCAACACTTTTTGTAAACCTTTCATTGCATCTTTATTTTAATAAATATTTAGTGTAAAAATTAGAAAGTCATTTATAAAATAATAATAATAATAAAAAAATATTTTTCATAAAAATATTTTTTTATATTAATGATAGTAAAAAATAATACAATATCTTAAAATTTGTACAGTATTTTTATTCATTATTGTAATTTGTAAGTTGTAACTTGTAATACATTATTTTTAATTAATACAGCAATTAAGTTTAAAATTTTAATTAATATTTTTATAATATTTAAAATTACTGATTTTTTTTTTGAATGGACCAGATTAGACCGCCTTGACTTGCAGGCCTCCTTTTTAAGCACCAGCTCGACCTGGCCTGCAGGCCGAGAAAGCCAAAAGTCAGGCCTGATTAACGGTCAAGGCCTGACAAGCCCAAGCCAAGTCGACCTATTGTGCATGACTAGTTTATGGGTCAAATATGACATAAATCATTAATTTCACGTTGTCTTAAACAGTTTAAATATAATAATTACCGCATCCAATGACCATAAAATTAACAAAGCTAAAATAATACTCCCTTATTTTTATTATATATGACGTTAAATATTACGTATAAAGAAATTTTATTAATATTAATATTAGACAATTAATGTTAGTTTAAAAATTTATTATTATTTATACATTAATTAATTACTCTTCTTCTCTCGCAATTACTTCATCTTGATGATTTTTTTTTTAGGAATAAAAAAGGAAAAGATTAATTTTCCCCCTCTCTAATATTATAATTTTTTCTCCCTAAAACGTCATATATAATGAAAAATCACTGTCAGGTATCGTTATTAGCTGAAAGACGTAACATACAACAACATACGTGCTAACGTAGGCTACGTAGCAACGACTGTCACTTAACTAACAGGAGCCAACTTAAACATAAACAAGCATAACATTACCTCCATTATTGTCTCTTCACTTTTCCTTGCGAAAAATGGGTATATATTGTGTATTGTGTTGTATTATGTAGAATTATGGGATGGGGAAAAATTAGGCTCGTTGGCACATGAGGTGAATAGCTAAGAAGTATTCTTAAAATAAAAAATGATTGTTGGGCTGGGCTAGGCCCATAATCTTATCCTTGGTCTGTTATCCAATCCGGTGAAGAACAATTTTCTGGGGTTATGTTATCATGTACAAAAGAATTTACAATATAAACAATGATGGACTAAGCCTCAGAAATTACATTCTTATTTTAATTTTTCAAGATAGTTTGCTAGAAATCTTAAAATTCAATTATTATGACTTTTTTATTTTATTTTAGTTAATAGTTACTAATACGGTCATAATAGTTGTAAATAGTACTCCATTCGTTACGAAAAAAATCAGATTATTATTGACTTTTTGAAGTTAACTCAAAATATTTTCAAACCCAAAATTATCATATATATATTTTTTTAATTTTAGTGAATGCAATGATGAATATTATAAACTATGTAAAAATTATTACTCATTTTAAGATTTACTTTATCATAATTTTTAATAAATTATCTTAATTTTGAGTTTGAAAGTGTCTTAAATTGACGACTTTCAAAAGTGAATAATGATTCTTATACCTTGGAACAAAAGTAATATTTAAAAAGTAATTAATATTAATTAATCGCAATATTTGTTATTAATTTTAAATTTTAAAATTTTATAAATTAATTCTAGAAAGTCAAAATGTGACTTTTTTTGCTTGTTTTGTGGAATTTATTTATTTCAGCTTGCGTTTAAATTGATTATTGAGACGAGGGAATGATGAAGAAGCTTGACTGCACGTCATCAACAACTTAAGCTTCACGTTATGATAAGCACGGTAGCATGTGCTCGATAAGCCTAAATAACGGACACCACGTTCAGATTATAATATCATGTAGTGCTGCCATCAAGATTAAAAATATTCACTATGAAATAGTCTTACAAAAATAATTTTATTTATAAAATTTATATATAACTATATTTTTATTTAATATTTAATTTAATTAGCTCAAATTTCGTGTAAAATACGAGTTATATTTTGTTATAAAATTATTTTAATATTTATACTTTTTTACATTATATTATACTAATATATCACTTCTACTAATAATAGATTAATGTTGTGTATAATGATTTTTATATAAAAAAAATATTTTCTTTTGAAATATCTTATTTAACTATTAATGTATAACTAATTATTGAAGAAAAATTAAATAAATTTTAAAATATGCAATATTAATTCTTCTATTTATATAATATAAATGACAATGCAACTCTTTAAAATAATTTATTTGTTTCTATATTCTTATATTCGTCTATTTATATAATAATAAAATCTTAATTAAACTCAAACGGTAATACTTATATGATTTAATAATAAAAAATATTACATAATAAAATATAATTGTTATCAATAATATGAATTTTAAAAAACACTAACTAAATTAGAAAATGTATAAGAATAAAAGATATTAATAAGTAAATAATTATGATAGTAAGAATGTAAATGAAAAGATTTTAAAATTAAATAACAGATGAAAAAATTAATAGTTTATGTTACTAAATTTTAGGTTTTTTACTCCTACATTTTAGGATTGTAAGATCATTGCTAAGTTTTAGAGTGAGAGACTATTTTGTGATATTTATTATATATATAGAATTTATTTGTAGTTAGAATTTGTTGTTAAATTTTATGGTTGAAGGGTCACTCCTAAAATTTAAGGTCGAACAACAATTTTGTCTTATTTATTATATATATAGATAAAAATATAGAAATATTGGTGTAAATGAAAAACTGCCGCTCTACTTTCAGCTTCAATATGTTGAAAGATCGGCTGCGATCAAATTGGTGAAATAAAATTTTTTGTTAGGTTTAAATAGAATTTTATTTATAATTATGATTTATTGTTAAATTTTAGGGGACCACCCCTAAAAAGTGGGATTGAACGACTACTCCTAAAAAGTAGGGTTGAACTATGATTTTATCTTATTTATTATATATACAAATATAATAATTATTTAATAAAGTAGCGATGACATGATAATAAAATTATTATTTTTATAAAAAAATACTTTGAAGGGATATCAGAACATATAACAAATAAATATTGTGTTATGCTTCAGTATATTTTGTCTGCAACTCTAATTTTGTAACACAAAAAATTGACAAATTATATTTTTTTTTTTTGTGGAGTTGAAAATAATATATATATATATATATATATGTATGTATGTGTGTGTGTGTGTGTGTATATATGTGTGTGTGTGTGTGTGTGTAATTGAGTAGTCTGATTATAATTATTCTTTTGGTACGAAGACATAAAATTGTTAAATAGAGAGATGTACCTAAAAGGCATGCACATGAGAGGTGCAGTTGTAATTTTGACTTGTTATTTTCTAATTTTCTTGTCAAAGTTTTTTTTATTTTTATTTTTTAACTTTGCAAGTCAAGGTTCGAATCTATCACGTAAAGTTAAAATTAACACAGATCGAGAGGAGTTTTTCTTAAGTTTTCTCCATTTTTTTCTTCTGAACCTAAATTTCCAGAATTGTAATTAATAAAATACATATTTTCAAAAATTAATATTTTTACATGAAAAGTGTAGTTATAAATATATAACGACGGTTTTGACAGTTAATATAAATCTATAACGATAATTTGTATATATAAATATCAAAAAATCCTGTAAAAATATCACTTTTCAAATTTAAAAAGACCAGGGCCCCTTATACATGTTTTAGGGGAGTGACGCTCAATAGTAGTAGCGTTCACAAACGCCATGAGTTACGGCGGAGGAGTATGAACAGCCGGATTTGTCGCCCATCATGTAGCTTCCAATGAGCATCAGCATCACCTCCTACTCTACACCACTTTATTTTGTCAACGCCAAATAGTTTATCATATAAAATTTTTAGAATATAGATAATTGAACTTATGTTTAATTTATTGGAATTATTTTTTCCTTTATTACCCATTTTTTTGGTCGAGAATAATGTATTAATTATGTTATCAAAGTAATACATGTCGTTCAAATTAAGTGTAGATGATGTGTTAATACTATGATATATGCGAGTTTAAAATATGAAATTGAGAATTGAGATTAATTAACTTAATGTAGAGATAATGTAAAATATTTTTTTTAAGCCCCTACTTTTTGGGAGTATAATATAATATTATAATTAAGTACATTATTTAATATTATAATATTAAAAAATTAATTAAATTTCACTAAAAAAAACACAAACAAATTTGTAAACAAGCCTCGTGATACGTCGGTACACGTTCGTACAAGATGCAGTATTAAGTTTTATATGTCCTTCACAGTCACATGAGCATTGAGCAATAACTTATATGGCGATCATGTTTCCAATATAACCAACTCTTCTAATCAGTCTCTTAAATCATTAATTTTAAATATCTATTATGTTGTCAACTTGGATAGCTAACTGGTGCATCTCTCACTAAAGTAAACAAATAAATATCTTTGCTTAATACTTATTTAGGTATTGGTTCAGCTAGAGTATCTTTCACTGTTCATAAAAAAATCACAGTTCAAATATACTAAAAAAATAAATTACATTTCAATTATTAAACTAAAAGTAATATAAATTAAAAATAAAATAAAATAAAAAATGTCTGCTTGAGTAGCAACTAGTTGTGTACTACGATAAATTGAATGAGAGATGGTTTTTTCTTTCAATCTTGCCATTTTTCATTAAGTGGAATAAAAAAAGAACTTTAAATTAAAGCCAACAAGTAATTAGAACGTAGTTGGCTTTACTTGAAAAGAAAAATTACATCCCAATTAGGTAGGGTCATGCATGTAATAATGCTTTCAAATTTATACACCTAAGAATTTCTTCTTCTTTTTTTCTTCCAGCAACATATAATATTTAACTCCATTGCAATGAATATATATATATATATATATATATATATATATATATATATATATATATATATATATATATATATCTATCTCGAAAGACAACTCCTTGGGATGACAATGCCACTAGTTGATCCACCTGCATTAAAACAAGTTGCTTTTGTAGGTTTGTTCGGAGTCGAAAGTTTTATGTCTTGCAATCTTATTCCTCTGCATGGATTACTACGACTGCAATCAAATGTTACTGCATCTGGTCTTGATGCGGTTCCTTTAATATTTTGGTATGTCACTTTGCTAATTTTCACCCCGGAATTCTGCACAAAAAATAAATAATTAAAATAGATTATTAGAATTAAATATTTATGGTATCTCATGTTCTAATGCACGATATGTCAATACAAATTTGCATGAAAGATGAATGAGCACAGCTTTTGCATGGTATTTTATACTTTAATTTCCACAAAAGAAGTTCTATTTATGTCCTTTTTGTTCAGTTTGCGAAATCTTATAGTTAAAATTGATATAATTTTATTTAGATTTTAAAAATAACAAATTTTATAATTACCAAGAGTTATTACTACTAGAAAATTGACATTATTTATAATTTTATTCCATAAAGTAAATTCAAAAAATCAAAATGAGAATTATTTTTGTAAAACAAAGAGAGTATTATTATCTTTTGCAAGAAAATAAAACAGTTAACAGTGCAGAGCTAGTTCATTTATTACAATTAATTAACAATTAGATATATGTAATTCCTTTCTATGTGTACATGTATGTGTTTGTGTGGCCCCAATTTAGTTATGTGTATGAACGCATTCAAACACATTTTATATATTTTTTACTTTCTAAACTATAAGATTATTATTAATTTTAAAAAAATTAATTTGTGATATTTTTAAATTTAAAATTGACATGATTCATTTAAAATTTTAAAATAATAAATCTTATAACCATTGGTACTTTTTAAGTAGTTTATGATATTTTTAATTGTATTGACATAAATTAAATAAATTCATCTCAATTTTAAATTTAAAAATATTTGAAAGTGATTTTTCAAAAGTCAACATTGATATTATAATTTGCAACGCTCCTAATTTTTATGATCTTTAGATCTTGTAAATCGATCGAACAAACTAGTTAATTAATTAGATATGACTTCTTTGGGATGCTCATCATTCGTACTTGATACAAGTGGCCGTTTCATGTGTACTGAATATTATCATAAAATTTAATTGTTAAAAGTCAATGATGCCACACTAAACTAATCCACCTAAAATGAAATAATCATACTATATAGTGATATGCCAATTGATCAAGTTCATTAGATTAGTTTAATTCAAATTTACCTGATGAGGGCATTGATTATTGGGGCAATATGTTTGATCAATGATAATAGGGTAGGCCACATTCCTCATAATAAGATTTCTGAAAACAATATTTGTTGCATAGCCACTACTAGCTCTTGCCCATGACTTTATCCGTACGCCGTTATCGGTTTTCGTGAATAGAGAACTCGTCACCGTCACGTTCTGTACCCCTTCTTCCCGGAGGCTGTTGCCTAGACTACCTATACTGTTGCAACAAATTGAATGGTCGAGTTTAAATAATCAAGTTTATAAGTTAATTACAGATGGAATAGCATTAACATTGCACACAAACAAATACGATATATAAACAAATGTCATTTGAAATATTACTATACTATAAAAATATACAACTTGCTTATAATATAATTGTCCAAATATACTGCCCATTTTGAACTGTTTAGATGCACAATTTGTTATGTGCGCCTAAATTTTACCTGATGCCATGTCCAGGGCCACAACCTATGTGGTCTATCCACATGTTTTTGGTGCCTGGACCCATTGAAATGCAATCATCTCCGCTCCTGATTGTGCTTCTACTGATGGTAACACCAGTTGAGTACTGCACATGAATGCCATCCGTATTCGGGCTTCCGCTTGGGGTTATGATTCTGATGTTTTGAAGCCTGATGTTACTGCTTTGTCCAATGGCAACATGAATTGTCTGGCTGTTTAGGGATGTTAAGCCGCTCACCACAATGTTGTTACACGACAGGAACGTTATCGAC
Source organism: Hedera helix (assembly GCA_947179155.2). Lineage (NCBI taxonomy): Eukaryota > Viridiplantae > Streptophyta > Magnoliopsida > Apiales > Araliaceae > Hedera > Hedera helix. The sequence goes on along the minus strand of OX359282.1, from coordinate 29,303,495 downwards.
TGCATTTACATGTCGAAGGAGTTTTGTTAGCAACTAAAGTTGCATTTAAAAATGAAATGTAATTTCCATCTTTAATTATATGTCACTGGTTAATTAAAGGAGGAGATATATTATGTCAAAAGTTTGTTGTCATAGTCAGTTGATTGTAACAATTATTATAAAATACTAAAAATAACAATAATGTCATTAATGAATTGATACGTCTATCGCTACTAAAATGATTAGGTTGCATTTAGATGGGGATGCTGAACACATCCATCCTAAGTCTATATATGTTACCAATGAGTCTATAACTTCTAGCTCAAGTGGTATTAGCCTTGAGAATGATTACACTATTAGCCTCAAAAGAGGTGATTTCATTTTCGTGTAAGATTTCAGGTTAGGTTCGATGTCCTACTTTACTTACTAGAAGTGAAAAATAATACAAAACATTTTGGCTATAGAGAAGAGAAAAAAAAATATACCCTTGCTCCAGGAGGGCAATTACGTCCGGTCCGTCGGCATTGCCAAAAGCCAGCTCCCCTACCATCTAGTGTTCCTCCACTGATCGAAACCCTACTAACCTGGTAGAACAAAATCCAAAAGCCAGAATTTCCCATGGACCAATAGTCCTTTGGAGCCACAAGAGTTCCATCAATTTGGAAGGTGATTCTGTTCCTGCATGGACCGGTAAAATTTACCTGTTTTAGCAAATAAGTCCCTCGGGGAACATCTAATGTAGCCGGCCTAACAGAGCTGCATGCTGCAGACCAAGCGCGACGAAATGCTAGTGACGAATCAGATTGTCCATTTGGTTTAGCACCAAATTGGACCACATTATAGGCTTCATTAGGAGATGGCAATAAGGCTAAGCAAAAAATGAGAAAAAATACACAAGTTTGTATAACCTTATGCATCTTTAAAGATTACAGAGCAAAAAACAAAATAAATATCAAAAGGATAGTTTTGAAAAGTTTCAAAATGAAGTCACATATTTATATTAGACAAGATGAAGGTTAAGGGTTTGCTTAGTGGTTTAGATCTAGTCTGAAACAAGTGAATTAAATGTTACTCATCCGTCATGTACTAGGACATGTATGTACGGTGGCATAAACTTAGAAGCACGTTAGACATTAATCTAATAATTATTTTAAAATTTAATTTAGGATCCATAAAGAACGCATCAAGAATAATTTTTTAATTTATTTTTTATTCGTTAGCACGTGAGTTCTTTACTCGATCCTGCATGACGGTTATATTTTCATTTTATACTTGTTCATATTTTCTGCTTACAGTTAGAATATTGTTGGAGTTGGTTATCTCTAGCTCTTCAAGGTTATTCTCACATATACCTTGGTCCCAAAATGAGGAGGTCATCATTCTTTCTGTTGCGTCTCAAAAATGGTAAAAAATAGGAGTCCCATTTTTGAAAATAGTTCTGAAAGTGTCATAATATATATATATATATATATATATATATATATATATATATATATATATATATATATATATATATATATATATATGTGTGTGTGTGTGTGTGTGTGTGTGTGTGTGTGAACTAAAATATAGTTTGTGAAATTAATTTCTCCACATGACAACTTGTTGGAGACCGAAGACACAGGCGAGAGGCTAGCTTCCACCCTCATTAATGTGGAACATGATGGAATGATAAAGCAGGCATCTCACAGATTGAATGTTCATTTCTTGGAAAATAATCAATTTAGGGCAGCAATCCATAAACAATGTCAAATTAATATAGGGCCAGCTGTTAGTAACTCATTGAATAAGTTAATATTTTGTGGTGTTGTTACCTGCAGTTTTTCTCCTTGGTATCTAAAATAAGCTTATGTACAACAAACATAAAACAATTTAAAAGCCGAAAAAGAAATTTAGAGAAAATGATATAAGAGCACATAGATGATTATATCGGTGTATCATGCACAAATATATATGCATTTTATATAAAAATTAGTCCATGTTGGATCATACTGCTTCTTGATGAGCTCAATCCCTTCGGATGGTGTGTCCGATGGCTGGCCTGCTCTGGCTTTTAACACCTGCGCAATAAGATTTACAGTGTGGTGAGCTGTTGTGTGATGTCTTCGGTGTGAGTTAGTAAGTGAATAGAAAGAAAAGGGAGACGTCTTTGTAATCTTATCAATATAGGTGTAAGTTTAATAATAACAAAAGAATAGTACATAATGGGTTGACACGAGTAATCTCTATTAAGTGTTTATTATTTCTTACTACAATGGTTTGTTAAAGGTTTCATCCAATGTTAAGCCTATAATATATCCAAAGTGATAGCAATTCATTAGTGAATTTTGTACGAAACTTCTTTTGTGAAGATTAAAAAAAATTTAGACAAAGAATACTCAACGAGAGAGAGAATTCGTTTGTACAAAAAAACAAACAAACTAAATTTCACCACATATTCAAAATGTGTTATAGGGGTGACTCAAGACAATTTGAGACCTAAAGTAATACTTCTTAATGAGGTCTTTTATATTTGGTATGTCTTTCATTGACTTTTATGGTCAAATTGATCATTTTTTTAAATTAATATATCTTACTATTATTTAATATATATGTAAAAAGTCCATAAACATTATAAATTACATAAAATTTAGTACTAATCTCAATGTTTACTTTTTTTAAAATCTAACTATATATTTTTAATTGTTAATTTTAAAAATGATTAATTTGAATACAAAAGTCAATGAAGGACTTTTATTTTTGGACGGAGTGAGTATTAATATTTTTTATTTAAATGACATTTTTTTTATATTGTTAATATATTTAGGTATTTAATATTTTGATTGGACTATGGGTCCTAAATGATTGATTGTGCTTATATTTTTATAAAACCTTTTTTTACATGAGTTATTTATGGTTTTTAAAAATTTGGGGCCTTTATTTGAAATGGGACTTAAAGCTCAAGTTTTTTTTTTTATATTTTTTTTATACTATAGGGCCGGCCCTGGTGTGTTACAAAAAATTAAAAGTGATGATGCAAAGTAAAACGCCAATACGATGCAAAGTAAAATGCCAATGCGACGCAAACTCGCACCCAGTTTGCAACAGGCCGGTAATGCTTTGTACCACGTCATTGTGACTATTTTCAAATCTTCTCTTTAGTTCCGCAAGTAAATAATACTATTTCACTTATGCTTATAAATTATTAAGTAGTTTTGCTCCTTATAATCAATTAATGTGAGACTAAAGAAAATTAGTTTTACAAACAATATTAGTACTCCTTTCCATATACCAAACTTTGGGTATAATTAAAACAGTATATACAATTCCTTCTTGAATTATATAAGATTCTCCCTTAATCTCGTTATAGCAGACTATCACATACACATAATTTTATTTAAATTCAATCAATTAATGGACCAAAATTGAATCCAAAAATAAATTATTAAAAATACATTTTAACAGTAGAAAGGTCTCATTCATAAATTTCTATAGTTGCCCACGTACCTTCAACACATCCATCACTTTATAGGCTGCAGAAAGGGGTGAATATTCGATTATAATTAAGGCTGTAAAATGAACCAAAGGTTCGAGCACGATTTGTACCCGCTAGACTAAAAATTAGGTTCGAGCTCGATTCGAAATATAAACAATTCAAATATGAGCAAAATTAAAAGTTCAATAAATTACTCGAACCTCTTCAAATTATAATTTTTTATTGATTATTGGATCATATTCGCTTGAAAAGTTCAAACTGTTCAGACTCGATTCGAGATCATGTCGGACTATGTAGCTAAATGAGCTTTAATTAAATCTTATTTCATACACGATAGATTTTATGAACCAAATCTAAACAACTCAATATCCGACTCGACTCGGTTCATTTACACCCTTAGTTATAACCGAATCGAATTGTCTATTTGGTTATAATCGAATACCGAATTTCATACAATTTCACCATCTGAACAATATTCGAAATATCTACTAACCGAATAACCGAAACCCAAATAATTGAATTATAATCTTTGGTTATTCGGTATTATAACTGAAATATGAAACTATTTTTACCAAACAAAAAATTTCATTTCAAATTTCACACTAGAGTTTTCAAACAATATTTAACCACAATCCACAACTATAATAATTCATAAACTAGTTTAATAATTTCAAACTAACAACACATAAGTATAGAATCCATAAGACAAAATCTATCAAAGTTTAATTAAAAATAGTGTTTTTTTTTTTTTTTTTAAAGTTTCTAAGGTTAATCAATTATTCGAATAGTCTAATTTTCATATCCGAAATCGAAATCGAGTATTGAATTGTAAAACAGTTATAACCAAATATACTCGAGTAGCCGAAATAGTTTAATTAAAAAAATACAATTCAATTATTCAATTTTATCCTTTTTTGTTGAATCCTAATTGCAGGAATTATCAGACAAGCATGTGTGGGTAAAGCGAAGTGTCCCATTTGATTGCACTATGCGACTTAGTGAGACCCTTGAACGATAACTTCAGCGGCTGATTTTTCAGTCATGAGTGAATCGCTAGGCCTCCCATTGGATCTCCAAGCATTCTACTTTGGGCCTCTGCAATGATGGCTGAAGGAAGGGCAAGGCTGGTCAATTGACGACCCTTAAATTTTTGAAATATATATATATATATATATATATATATATATATATATATATGAGAATAAGTTTAAGTGCATAAATTTTGTATACAAACTCCATTCAAACTATTCAAAAGTGAGGCCTGACATAGAAATCTATGTCAGGCCCCACTTTTTAATGGTGTAGATGGAGTTTGTATTTGAATTTATATAAAATTTTTGTGTTTATAAGCTTATCTTATATATAAATGTAGAGAATGAAAATCCATCTATAAAAACCAACACTTTAATGATAATTAAAATATAAGAGATTATATTAATAAATATGTATTTAATACTATTGAAAATGAGGCGATTTTAAAACAAGTTTAAGTACTAAACTCGTAAATTTATAATTTTTCTGTAGTGATTTTTATGGAATGTTTTAGGAATTTATATTTTTTGTTTCGAGTATGTTTATAGTGTCATTTATTTATTTTAATTAGATCATATCAAATTTTATATTATTTTATAGTGTTTTTAGTACATATTTTGACCACTCTCAATAGAATTTTTGCATCCGTCACTAAGCCTTTGGGCTATACTTGACAATATAAGTTATGGAAATTGATATTTTCACATCTATTTTTAATATTTTCACATAAAAATCATCGTTATATACTTATAATAATAATTTTAACCGTCGCTGTAGGTCTATAACGATAATTTTCATGTAAAAATATCAATTTCCTAAGTTATAAGTTATGAGTTGAACCCAAATTAATTTAAACTATTTGGGTTGGTTAACTATAATAACCATATTCTATTCCATTTTCATGTCCTATCCCATTTTTCAAATCTAAGGTAGCAATTACTATCTTCTGCCTCATTGGTTCATTACATCTTCTCCAGTTCTACTTCACTTCGACTCTTCATTTGCTTCTGTAAAGCCTTCATTTTGATTATTACTTTTATGTATATTTTTAATTCCTTATCATAATGTGAGCTCTGAAAAAATCAAATGCAAGTTTAATAAAGTTCTAGTAAATTGATTTTTTTTTAATAACACAATTAATTTTTCTACTGTCATCGATCACTACTAAACTAGAGTATATACTATACTCATTATATTTAGGGTTTAAGCATGGAAGAAAGTGAAGAACTATATTTTTAAAATTTACAAATTTTACAAGTGAGATTTTTTGTTCATAGGAAGGAGTATAAAACTAGGAAATTGATATTTCTATAATATTTTTTGATATTTTTATATGAAAATCATCGTTATAGACCTATAACGTCAGTTTTTATGTGAAAATATCAAAAAATACTGTAAAAATATTAATTTCCAACCACAGCAAAGAATGCACTCAATTTCCCATATGGGGCCTAATTAATATCCCCCATAAAGAAGTTTCAGAATTCGTCTTTTTTTGTTTTTTGTTTTTACATTTTCTCTCTTCGCAAGATGTATTATATATACGTAATTATCATGGTTGTAAAATTTGGACTGGATCGTCGGTCCGACTGAAAAAAATACGAATCAGTCAGCCCTCCGGTCCAATTTAAGCCAAAAAATTGGATTTGGTCAAAAATCGGTCTAAACCGGTGACCCGGTGGTCGAACTAGTTGGCCCAGTAACCTGGTCACCGGTTTTATCGGTTCCTTTCTTTTTTATTTTATTTTAAAAAACATAAAATAAAATTTAAGCATTTGAACTTGATTAAATGTATCATTGATTGAGTTTTGAGTTATGATCATGATTTAATATCTTTCTTTTCATATAGATTTAGTATTTATTTGAATTGTATAAAGTAAATATTGTACAAATAGATTTATTTTTTTTACCGAATTTGATTGAATTTATCCTAGAGATGTTTATGTTCATCTGTGTTTGATTTTATCACTCTTGAATTTTTGAATTTTGAGTTATGATCATGATTTAATATCTTTTTTTTAATATATAAATTTAGTATTTATTTGAATTGTATGAAGTAAACATTGTACAAATAGATTTAATTTTTTTTGTGTAGAAAAATTGATTAATTTTACATATTTACTAAATATAATATATAATATTAATTAATATATTTAATTATTTATTATTTATTACATATTAATGACGTCACCGGTTCAATAACGATCCGACCACTGGTTGGACCAATGACCCATCCACCCGATAACTTTTTCGGTTCGATGACTGGTCTTGGTCTGAGAACACTGGTAATTATAATCTGGACAAATCATATTTTTTAGGGGGTGTTTGATAAAAATTGAATGAAATAGTTCTGAATGCTTAAGTAATCTAAATGAGCTGAATGAAATAGATTTATGAATACTGAATGAAAAAAGTTGTTTGATAAGTGACATATCTGAAAAATCTGAATAACATATTTTTACTATTTTAACCACCTAAAAAAATTCAAAGTTGTTGTAAATTTATTTAATATTACTTAATATAATATTTAATATATTTTTTAATTTAATTTTTTTTTACTTCATTTAGCCGGAACTTAACCATTTAGCCAAAAAAATTAGACTTAGTCATTCAGCCCAAAAATCTGACAGATTCAGTCATTCAGCCTCATTCAGCTCTAAATAATCGCATTGAATGACTGACCGATTCAACCATTCAATCCCATTCAGATGCTGTCAAACAACCCTTAGTTGTAGAGTTAAGCTCACCTGTGTGCTTTGCAATTGACCCTCTTCTAGCATCACAATTTTGAAAGTGCAGTTTAAATTCAAATACTGATCAGTCACGTTAATTGTCTTCTTCCATTCATAAAGTTTTGGAAGTTTTTTATTTTTATTTTTTTTATCGACAAAATAAAATTTTATTAAATTAATTATTTGTAATACATGTATAGTGAAATCGAAATGTAATGATCTCAATTCGGCTACAACACACTCTTAATTCTTAATAGATCGAGATAAAATCGCTCCAATAAAATTTTGCACTTGCCCACGACAAACAAAGTTAGTAATACAAAACTAAGACAACAATAGAGTGCTACAAAATTTTATACCAAATCGTCCCAGAAAAATGTCTTCAAGAAAGAGTATTACTTGTTGCTGAAATCTCACTTTCTGGGACTTCTTAACCATGCAATTAAGCATCATTTTGTCAGACTTAATTAATAAAATTGAAGAGAATAAAAAAAAATGCTAGCTAGCTAGCAATCCGTAGCACAAGTGCATATATATATATATATATATATATATATATATATATATATATATATATGTGTGTGTGTGTGTGTGTGTGTGTGTGTGTGTGTGTGTGTATGGATCCTTATAGAGTATAGACAATCCATACATTTTAAAATAAGAGTAAACGGTTAGGATTAGAAACTGAAATTGGACGTCCGCTACTAGTAGTAGCGGATATTTAAAAAATAAATAAATCATCCGATAATAATAGTAGCGGACGTGTTTTTATAATTTAGTTAAGGGTTTGATTTTCAGATGTACGTCCGCTACTATTAGTAGGAGATTTTTTAAACATCCGCTACTATTAGTAGCGGACGTAGATTTTCAATTTCTAATCCTAATCGTTTACTCTTGTTTTGAAAAGTATGGATAGTGTATGACTTATAAGGATTCATGACAAGTAAATGCTATGGATCACACACACATATATATGGGTGATCCATAGCAAATACTTACTGTAGACAAAAATTGGACAAACACTATCTTATCCACACATTTTTACAAGCAACGGACGAGATTAATTATGTTATAATCACAGTCCGCTAGTCCTTTTAGCGGATTGATTAATAAAAAATTCAAGACAATTTTATCCCTCATTCAATGAATCACGTTGCACGACGTCGCAGCACTGTATGTTTAGCTTTAGCTTTACCCCATTCGCTAGTTTTTCTAGCGGACTGTAAATTAAGATGACCAGAGCAATCAATCCAATCCTGATACGCAACAGGGATCATGCAGGTATTGTTTGAGTTTTATAATAACATTCTAGTCAGAATTCCAATTCCACAAAGGTGATCCACATACCTGCAATGGAAGCTTATCAGTAGTTCAAACTGATTCAAAATTGAGGTGAAACTATGTAAACTGCAAAAGTAGAGAAATGAATGGTACTGAAATGTATCGCATATCGTACACGGAACAACATGTTGACAAGGAATAATTCAAAATTAATGAGATACAGAGTTCAAAATTACGCATTGATCAATGACTGTTAAAGTTTTTTTAAATTACGAGGAAGAGGAAAAAATAGTTTATTAAAGAAAAGGTACAACTGATGCACCCAATATCAAATCTCCTAGGTTAAAAAGCCGAAAGTCTCTGAAGTGGTAGTCATATGCTTAACAAAAAGAAATGTCATCTGAATAAAATTATTTGGAGGAACAATTAATGAACAAATATGGTATAAAACTTCAACCATCTTATATACAACGGAAGTAATTTTGATTATCATGATCTTGCCAAGACCATTGCCTTTGAACCTTCATCCACAAACACTGATGGAATGTCAAATGAGAGGCTTTCTAAAGGAGAAAGCATACTTTAAGACCCCAAGCATTGTTTCTTCTCGGAAAGATACCACCATTAACTTATTTAAAGAGCCAACCAAAGATCAAAGCATAAATTATACATGCAGTGAGGCAAAAACATTAAGTAGCTTCAACAGGCAATAATATTAAACCCCCCCCCCCCCCCTCCCCCCCAAAAAAAAGAGACTTCAGGCGATTATGGTCCGCTAGAAGCACTAGCGGATGATGTTTAGTTCCAACATCGTTCATTGAATGAGGGATAAAATGGTCTTGAATTTTTGATTAATCAATCCGCTAGAAGGACTAGCGGACGACAATTATGTCATGATTAATCTCGTGCGTTGCTTGTAAAAATGTGTAGATAAGACGGTGTTTATCTAGTTTTTGTCAATAACAAGTATTTGTTATAGATCGCCTTCCATATATATATATATATATGGATGCACTAGTTAATATTTTACATAAATGATACGTAGCAACAACTAAATGATAAAGTTTACAATTTGGACTCATCAGTAACATTTAACACTACATTTTTTAATGATTATTTTTTTTTATCAAAATTATTTATTAGTCGGAATGATTATCAAATACATTTATTTTTATTCTTTTTTTTTCTATTCATTTTCTTTGATCCGAACATAACATAAGGGCCGGAAATTGGACTGTGCTCGGTTTGGATGCTAACCAGTCTCACTTTAATTTTAAATTACGACATAATGTAGCTAGCTAATATAACAATGTGCCGCCAGGTTTCCGCTTGTTATGAAGAGAGAGTGTTTAAACTTGTGTCATGTATAATCGTTTGAATTTTAGGAACACACTTCAATCCTTGCCAATAATTTGTTTGTTTTAAACCTATTTTTGATAGATGCACCTCTAATTTTGAAAACATTATTTATAATTATTATGTTCTATAAGACTTGATTGTACTTATTTATAACACTTTAATACCTATAAATACTTTTATAAACACTTTTTTATTCTTGAATTAATAATAATATAATAATTTTAATTATTTATGTTAATTTTTAAGGTTGTTTATGAAGGATTACATAATTTCAAAAATAAAATAAAAATTGAGATTAAATAATACCTTTTCATATATATCAAAACTCAAATTTAAAAAATATAATTAGAGTTGTAAATAAATTGCAGTGCTTACGAGTTTAGCCCAACTTAATTCAACTCAAACTTAATTTCAATTTTAAACAAACTTTTTTATCGACCTGTTTAATTAAATAAGTTGAGTTCAAAGAATGTGATATCCGTCGGGCTTATTTAGTTTTTGCTCTAATAAACATTACTCGCTTAAAATTTAATTAAAAGAATTCATATTTTGACATAAAGAAAGTGATATGTTCAAAAAAGTAACGTCCACGTTAACATTAAATACAAATATTATTTTTACGTAAAAATATCAATTTATTTTAATTATTTTTTAAAAAATTGAAAGGACAGCCTAGTAAGTTGGTTGATTAACTTTGTTGGGCAATACTCAACAAGATTGGGCAATACTCAACAAGTTGGGCCGTGCACATTTTTCGTATTCAGTTAGTACAAAATTAATTTTATAATAAATTAATATAGTGCTAATATAAAAATTAAAATATTTTCTCTAAATATTAATATTATATTATTTTATTATTTAATTTATTATAAAATTATTTTCATATTAACCAGATGCGTATTATTCTTGAGCATTACTGTAACGTTTTTGGCAGCAAATTGCTCGAGTATACAGGGGGTGAGAGAAATGAGCATGGAGAAGGAAAGTTGAACACTTTATAAGTTGATTAATCTAATTTATAAGTTGATTTTTAATATTTAGTGTTCTGAAATGACTTATATGTTAATTTATAAGTTAATTTATTAGTCAACAAAAAATAAGTAAGTTTTTTTTTTTTTTTGACTTATAAATTATTTTTTAAATTTTGGTCAAACTTATTAAAATGTTTATTTTGTCCTCTTTTATTTTAACATATTTTTTTTAATGAAAGTTATTTTAGTAATTTTTATATTTTATTTTAATTTATAAGTCATTATTAACCGAATACATATACAACTATTACTTATAATTTTCGATTTATAAATAAAAATAATGACAAATATTTTTACTTATAAATCTATTAAAACTTTAACTTATAAATTTATTAAAATTTTAATTTTAAATAAAAAAAATTGATCCCGAACATGCCCTTAGCTTCTTCCTAGTTTTAGCGTTTTCAATTTCTTGCATTTCCTTTGTTACCAAAAGGCCTCTATTTCCTCTCCGATATACAGTATTAAGTAATATCCTCCATAGATTTTCTTCTTCCCTATCAACGGTACGTACAATTGTCGAAAATGGAAAACCTAGGAAGAAGAGGAACTGAAGAAATTTCCTCCGGTGAAATCTATTCTGCTGTGCCGCCCCCGCTGTTACCGTCGCCGCCTCGCAATTTGCCGGAAGAAATTGCATTCGATATACTCTTACAACTGCCGATGAAATATCTGCTTCGATTCAAGTCTGTTTCCAAATCCTGACTTTCCCTAATTTCAAGCCCTAATTTCGTCAAAACCCACCTTCTCCATGGTAAAAAGTCAAACCCCTCATCCTCATCATCGCTCAAGGGCTTCAGCCAGCACATCACCTTATGTAGCCAAAATTCCATCTCGCTCATATCCATCTCGATTCCGATTTTGTTAAAAATTAAAAAAAAATCTAATCCGTCTCGAGCCACCTGTATGCAACAATTCAGTAGATTTAAGTGAAATGAGGGTGGTTGGTTGTTTTTTGATGGAATTGTTTGTTTTACCCAACATCAATCCGCTCACTTTTGGAACCCCGCTACCAAACAGGCCAAGCACATCCCACTTGCACTGCCCACAACTGATGAAGAGATACTTTACGGACTTTCATTTGGGTTTGGTTTCGATCCTCTTTCCGGTGATTACAAATTTGAGAGGGTTTTTAGCCGAGCCGGATCTGTGTTCAGGTGGCTAGTGTATTCGGCAAATGCGGAGACTTGCAGAGAGTTTCAGGCTAAAGAAGATGAGCATTGGGAAAATCCCATATCTATTAGAAACCTGTGATGTTTGTGTGAAAAGGGTTTTTGTATTGGAGAACAGATGACAAGCTATATGTTGTGTCATTTGATTTGCATGATGACGTGTTTGGGTGGATTCCAATCCTAAACCGCGAATATGTGGACATTAAGACTTGTACATTTGTGGCGTTTAGGGATTGTGCTGCTATGATTGGGTATTCTGATGATAATGCTAGTGTTGGTTTGTGGACAATGGATGATGGCTTAATTGGTGGGACAATATCTTTGACGAAGAGGTTCACTTTTGATGCACTTCCATCAATTTTTTTTGCTGCAATGGTGTTTGGGATCGGAAAAAGTAGTAGCATCGGATTGGACAGGATTGTTGCTGTATGACCCTGAAAACAAAGAGAGGAAGTATGTCATGATATGAGCTTGAATTTGGAAAGAAATTCATAGTTGAAAAAAACATAAAGGAAAGTGCAGTAAAAAGATAGAAGAAAAAGATAACATAAATTGATATTTCATTTCTCCTTTCTCATACAGTGATACTGCTTATATATAATTCCCAGGCGTAGCAATTCTGTTACAACCTTCTAACTGAACCAATGCTTGCTAGACACGTGTCTTCAACCAAAACTCATGCTTTCTAGACTGCTATCACAACTGAAATGCTAAACGACTTTGTTCCACTAAATTACCCTCAAGTACCAAACGACTGCGTTTTGGGATTTCTTCTCTCCGTTACATTCCCCATTCCTTAAAAAAAAAAACCTTGTCCTCAAGGTTTACTTTACTTCATGAGATCCAGTCATATTACTTAATTTTGATGTGAACTTTCTTACCTTGAAATGACACATAAATGTTTTTTGTGGCTGCCAAAATCTGGAAGCTTCCAAAATCCCCCCGGATCAAACACCAAGGGTGTGGTAAAATATCCAATATCAAGTTCATCCTTCTTCAACAGTTTACTAAGCACAATAGCTCCATATATTCCAACATTAGAAATATTGGTATGCACATATGCCTTAAGAGTCTTCTTTACATTTTCTTCTTTTCCTGACCAAGCCTTAAGGGAGCTCTGCTGAAAAGCCCTTCCAAAGGAGAAAGATAGACTCCATGGCTTCTTTGTCTGGAGTTTGTTCATGGCATTGAGGTTGACGGTAGTCTCCTCCTCACTCTGTTCACCTGAAAAAAACACCACTACAGGCACAGCGGAAGGCATGGTGCGCTGCAATGCATAAACAATGTACTCGACAATCATCTCAGGTGCAACCTTTTTAGAATCAGATCCGGGAGTCACTATGTTAGGCTTCAACAAGGTTCCTTCGAGCATGACCTTGTGGTCATTGAGTGCCTTGTAGCAAGCTATGAAGAATTTTGTAGCCCAATAGTACCCAAACAAGTGAAAAAGGATTGCCGCTGCAACATTAGAAGTATAACGGATTCTATGGCTAAAATAACTATTACCGCTCACCCGTTTTGTTTTAAGATCATATGCACAACAATTGGTATTACAATCAGTTTGGAGAACCTGACCATAGCTAAAAAGATGAAGAGCAGTCGACACCGAGATCATGTAAAAAACTGCAAGGATAGTGTATGGAATAAGTGGAAAAATTCTAAGTGCCCGAACTTCTCCAATGACCTGTCCAGCAACCTTTATAACAGATGTTGCCATAAGGGTGCGGAGAATAATGGCAATAGATGAAAGGTAGGCAACAATCCTCGTCACAGTCATAAGAACAACAGCAGGACGAATATGATTCAGCTCCCTCGAAGTAACTGTATAGTATGAATCATGCTCACTAATTATGGGAGAGATTGTACTGTTTCCAATCCATCCATCTTTCCAGTAGTAGAACATAGTGACTGATATTATGAGGACATTAAAGAGGATAACCGTTATCCATGGCATTCCAGCAACAAAATGCCGGATCAGCAAAAGCTAGATTGCTGGTATGATTCCTCCACAAACGATCAATACAGGCCATGCCTTCCTAACATCAGCCGCATATCTCTTTAAGACTGTTGACTGTGAGTTGATAGATCGGTGAATGGATTTATCAACTAAAATGTCCTCAACAATGCTCACTCCACCAATCTGCTGCCAATGTCGCAAAGACACATTTGATTCTAGAGCAATAAATTGGCAACTCCAATAAACATTTACACTTGGAAATATAATGGGATAGCAAAAACCTTGAAGTTGAAGAGAAGTGTTCCTTAGTTTAGGAGTTAGGTCAGCAAAATAGTCATAATTTCTATCAATCCAATCATTTGTTGAGAGATGAACATTTCCCTCTCGATAATCACATAACCCATTTAAGGAATCCTCTGATGGGTTAGGGCATTTCATCAAACATACACTTCGGGCATTACCAAGCTTGAATTGACTGTTCTTCAAACCACTTTGGTAAACTTGGTTAGGATTTAACCAATAGCGTAGTTTCAGTTCACGAAGGTCGGGATCTGCATGTCTGTCACCAGAGACATTTACTTGATAGTCCAGCCCAAAATTTAACCTCAATGGGTTTCCTTGGTTGAATCCAAAGCTGAAGTTGACAATTATTGCAACCCAAAAGGCAATGAAAAAGTCCAGAAACACTAGGTCTCTACATTTCCATTTATGCTTTATAATTCCACCAGTTGGAGCATTAACAAGAGCGATAGACCCTTCATCCTCTAGATTCCGGTAACTCAGGTAGACTTCAATGCGATTGGCAAATCCCGGTAATGCCTTGCTTATAGCCATTCCAGCTTCAATGCCAAACATATTGTCACCCAAATCAAGCTTTTTCAGATGGGAACATGTCCCAAGTGCTTTAGCCAAAGCAACGCCCCATTCAAAGTCCACCCTTGTGGAAGAACACCAGAAATCCTCCAACACATGAGAATGTTTCACAAGTTCTGAAATAACAATTACCCCTTCGTCGCCCATCATGTTATTATGAAACTGAAGGACCCTCAGTTTTTTGGTTGAAGGAATTAACTCACACATTGCTCGTGCAACTTCCTCTGAGATACAATCATTCATCAGATGAAGTTCCTCCAAAGTACGCTGCGACTTAAAGAGGCTCCCAAATGCTCTTGCATTATTAGAAAGATTCAAAGACCTCAGTTCACAACCTTCCACGACAGATGAAAATATTTTCATGACTTTGAGAGCTTCTGTCCTTGGCCTACCTGCAATAGAATCTGATAGGTCCACTTCTGTCAATTCCATGAGAGATGACAAAAAGGCTTCAGCAGTGCGGGCTGCATCTAAGCTAAAACTTTTATTGCTGAAACATATGTTTGTATATTTACTTCCCGACTCCTTCAGTGGTTTCAGCGGCTCTTCCACCTCATCTGCATCAATAAAGGCTCGATGACCTCCGGATATATCCAATATAGTTTCATGAGAGGTTGTGACTTTCTCGGCTGTAATTACTTCTCCATCCTCCTTTTCTTTAAGACCTCCTTTGACAACCATAAGCTTACTGAATTCTTTAGCATAAAGTTGCTCTGCCGAACTTCCATCACCATCTGACTCTTTCTCAAAGTGTTGGTTTGCAGAAGTATAAGTCAGTGCTTCTATTTTCGTGGCATCTTCCTCATCCTTCGTATAGCCCGTGATTTGTACCTTACTATCTGCAGTACTACTTTGAGGCAATTCATTGAACACTTTAACCTCACAAGATACGTTAGTGGATTTAATTGGAATTTTGACATGGGCAGACTCATGAATTGTTGGTTTAGTAGTTGTTTGATTTTGAGCAAACTGAGATGCTGAGATTAACTGTTGAAATGACGGAGAAGAAGAAACCACGTGATTTTCATATGTTGTTTCCAAAACTGAGGTAGGAACAACTTGGTGGTGAGATGAATTGACGATGTAAGGTGCAGTGTGTGGCTGATTTTCAGGTGGAACAAGGTAATTAGGAGCAAGACATGTGTAATAGGAGACCGGAATCGATGGTGTATCCATGGAAGCAAAAGTGGGTGGTAAATAAGTGAACATGGAACTAGCATTTTGAAAGTGGGGTTGCTGAATTGAAGAGTAGGATGTAGAAATTACCATCGAAGGATCATACTCCCTTTCCGATGGTCGGAAGTCGCTGAGGAACGCCTGCTGCTGGTTGTGATTGGGAGGAGGAGGCAACGGAGAGTGGTTGTGGTACTGAAATTGGTCGGAGAACCAGGTGGGTCCAGGAAGTTAATGGTGCTTTGGATCCTCCATAGACAAGGTTGGTGGCGCTTGTGGCGGTGGTGGTGGTTGAGCTATGTAGGAATCACAAGTTTGTGGTGATGATATGGCAAAATGATACAGATGTGGTGCGTAAGGATGAAATAATGAATCACAGGTCAAGGATTGACTGCTCTGATACCAATTGTCATGATATGAGCTTGAATTTGGAAAGAAATTCATAGTTGAAAAAAACATAAAGGAAAGTGCAGTAAAAAGATAGAAGAAAAAGATAACATAAATTGATATTTCATTTCTCCTTTCTCATACAGTGATACTGTTTATATATAATTCCCAGGCGTAGCAATTCTATTACAACCTTCTAACTGAACCAATGCTTGCTAGACACGTGTCTTCAACCAAAACTCATGCTTTCTAGACTGCTATCACAACTGAAATGCTAAACGACTTTGTTCCACTAAATTACCCTCAAGTACCAAACGACTGCGTTTTGGGATTTCTTCTCTCCGTTACAAAGTATCCTGGAATATCTGATATGGTTGTGAAAGCTTTTGAGTACACCGAGAGCCTTGTTTCATAAAGGCTGAAGAAGATGCTATTAAGAAAGAAAGGGAAGGTTTACGATTACATTTAATGTTCCCTAGACTTTTTATATAGGGGTTATTAGTCATGTTTTCCGTAGACAATAGATTGTGTTTAGACTTTCAGTTACGTACTTGCTTCTTAATTCTAGAGCTATGATTAGAGTTTAGACTAATTTTTGCTGGTCAAATGTTTTTGTGATGAAATTAGAGTATAATGTTACTAATGTTACCATATAACATCTACCTGATTGTGTTTTCCATGTTTCTGATTGTTGTTAAGGGAGTGTTTAAATTTTGTCATTTATTATTGTATAAATTTAGGAACAGATTTTGATCCTCGCAAAAATTTGTAGGAATATGTTATATTAAAACGCCTCAGGAACCATCTAAATAAGAAAACCAGCAAACTGAAACAATCTTATGCACAAACAAATGTTATCCATGCAGTGATATATGTCTGTATGGACAGAAGCTTAGTAAATGAGCAATAGTCCTACTGTAATAAGGATGATGAGATTGGAATGCTAGGATTTTCACCGGCCTTGCTTTGAAAACTCACATGCTTTGTGACAGTTTCTTTTTGTTCCCCATTGTGGGACTCTGTGATGGGAACTTTTCATGTGGTGTCTTTGGTGATGGGGATCAGTTTAGTTTACGTGATGTTTTTATTTGGAGACCTGATATATTTAAGTATTTATGGGATTATTTTATTTTTATTTTCATTAGTAAGGGTATTTATGTCTTTTTATTATTCTCATCAGATTAGGGTTTTGGTAGTCTATTTAAACAGGTTGTGAACTCATATTATATACGTTATTATTATTAATTCTGAGATTACCCTAATTATTGGTTGCGATCAATATCTTTTCTCCCTACTGCGGTTGGGAAACCCTAGGGGTAGTGGTTCTCCTGCGGTTGGATTACCCTAGTTTTTATCAATCTTCCTTATTGAATTACCGTTACCAGTGCATTATTTGGCCATCTATTTCTGTCCTACATCAAAGTGGTATCAGAGCCGAACCTGGAAGCCATTCACAGCCGCTGTACATCGTCAGGAACATCATCGGAAAGCCGTCGGAAAAACTCACCGGAACCCTAGCCATCGACTATGGCTTTGTTGTTCCTGCTGTCAGCCATCGCCCATACCCGCACTATTCCACTGCCACTGCTACCTCTTACAGTCACCAGCATCATCATCGCCGAACCATCATCTTCACGCCATCATCACAGACCACCACTCCCATCATCACAGTGCACCACCCAATCAGAAGAACAGAAACAACAACGAAAGCGAAGGAAACTGAGAAGGAGAGCAGAATAGAAAGAAGGAGACAAGAATGAAGAAAAAGAACAGAAGACGTACCTATCGCCGTCGCCGATCGTAGAGCCATCTCCGACAATCGGCGCCTCTGCCTAGCCGCTGTCCACTGTTATCTCTACCATCTCCGACATTCTCAGTATTACAGCCGAGCTAAATCGACACCCCCTCTCTCTGCATCGTCGTCGCGCTGCGTGTATGCTGGGATTGAAAAAGGAAAGTGGGTAACCCTCGTTCCTAATTGTTTCTTAAAACCGATCTGTGTAAAACTACCTCTTAGTCCCCCACAATTTAGTTTTCCATTTAAGTTATATCCTCTAGTTTGATAACTCACATTGCAGCCCTTGAAACTTTCCTGGAATAGCCCTTAATTTTCCAATATTTGCATGTTAACCCCTGTATCGTACTTTCAGTTCAGTTAGGTCCGAAAAAAAATAAAATAAAATAAAATACAAAAGTTCATCTTAAAATTTTTCTTCAAATATAGGATTCGTACTTTAATTACTTGGATTTTTTATACTCATTGCATAACACTAAAATTTTTGAAAACTCGTTTGGATTTATTTTTCTTAAATTGCATAGTATTCCTACTAGTTGAGCATCATTGAGTCGTGATTGTTGATATTTTGGAAACTGCGATTACGGTTGCATTAGATTATTAATTTAATTGCTACAAATAATTTCTAATTATCTCAGTTTGCATTTGCATCATGACGACCCGTAGTGGAACCCAATATGGCATGCCCATAGAAGATACACTGAACCAATTATTGACTAAAATGACCAACTTGGAAACTTATATGACAACATTGACTAATAGGGTTCAAGTCCTTGAGCAAGCACGACCTATAGTGGAGCCTAGAATAGAACCCGAAGAAAATAGGGGACATGAGGACAATCCAGTTCATAATGAGGTTCCCGAAAGGGACCTTAATCAGCATAGACATAGGGAACACTATGGATCTAGACACATGGAACACCCTGAACCACGAGACCGTAGGAACCGAGACATGAGTATGATGACCGTAGAGACTATGGCTACCTTGAGCCTAGATATTATGGCTACCGCGGACCTAGGAATGGAGACCATTATGACCGAGCCTATGAGGATGACACTAGGAAAATCAAAGTTGACGCCCCTGAGTTTGACGGTAGATTTGATCCTAATGCCTTCATTGATTGGTTTTCTAGTATGGAGAAATTTTTGATTGGTATGACATGTCTGATGAGCGTAAGGTTCGTTATGCAAAAATGAAGCTAGTTAAACAAGCGAATTTGTATTGGGCTAGTGTTGAGAGAGACCTTGAGCGTTTGAGAGAACCACCCATTACATATTAGGCAGAGATGAAAGCCTGCCTCTGAAAATATTACCTCCCCATCGGCCATAGAGATAGGATGTGTGACCAGTTGAACAGTGTGAGACAAGGCAATTTGTCTGTCTCTGATTATATAAGTAAGTATAGGGAGTTGATGGAGCGCTGCGAGCTTGTTGAGGATCCTAGGATGACTATATCTAGGTTTAGAAATGGGCTGAGAGACGATATTCAGTCTCAGATCTATCCCCTCCAACTTACTTCCCTAGATGATGCTTATCAAGTTGCTTTAGACCATGAGTACCATATGAAGAGATCCTTTTCTAGGAAAGTGACCTCTTATCCGAACCAGTTTAGTGGTCGTAGTGCTCCACAAGGCAGGTCCTTTTCTGCATCCCAAACTACTTCTAGGGCGAGTAACACAGTGAATGGACCAAGTAGAGACCCTAGACAAGGGAAGGGTGCTGTAACACCCAAACCTACAGAGGGTGGCCGAGAGAGATGTTACTCATGTGGAGAACTTGGCCATAAATCCTTTGAGTGCCCAAAGAAAAACCGAGTAGGAGTGGTGCATGAAGGACTCGAAGAGGAGGAGGAACCACACGAAGATGAGGTGGAAGGGGAGTACTGTACAGAGGATGAGGAAGCTAATGCGCACCTCGAACATATTGATAAGACCTTAAATGTCATGAGGTGCATTATGGCTAATCCTAAGAAGACGGAGGATTGGAAGAGAACGGCTATATTTCAAACATCTAGCAGAGGTGGTGGTGTCTCTTCCAAAGTGATCATTGATGGGGGAAGTTGTTTGAATGTGGTTGCCAAGACAGCTGTGGAGTGATTGAAGCTAAAGGCAGAGCCACACCCCCAGCCATATAGTGTCGCTTGGGTCAATAAGACATCTATTCCTGTGTCACAGAGGTGTCTAGTGCCGATCTACCTAGAGGGCTATGAGGAGAAGATTTGGTGTGATGTCCTTCCCATGGATGTTGCACATATTCTTTTAGGGCGACCTTGGCTATATGATCATGATGTGACACATTATGGGAGGTCAAATACTTATGTGTTCACACACAAGGGAAAGAAAATTTCCGTGGCACCTAATAGGCCTCGAATGTCATCAAAGGGGTAACCAAAGGAAAATAACACACCTGTGCAACCAACAAAGTCACTTCATCTCCTTAGTAAGAAGGAATTTGAAAAAAGCATAAAAGAAACTAAGGTTGTATATGTTGCTGTGGCTAGAGAGGTTAGGGAGGTTCCTGAGGGGAGCATTAGTGATGTACCTAGTGATGTTAGGCAAATACTCTATAAGTTTGTCGATGTGATGCCTAGCGAGCTACCGAGTGGATTGCCATCCCTTAGAGATGTTCAGCATACCATAGACCTTGTATCGGGGTTTTCTTTACCTAACCTACCCCATTATAGGATGAATCCTACGGAGCAGACGGAGATGAGACGTCAGGTAGGAGAATTGTTGAGTAAGGGTTTTGTGAGGGAGAGTTTGAGCCCTTGTGCTGTACCAGCCTTATTTACCCCAAAGGTCGATGGAAGTTTGAGGATGTGTTGTGACAGTCGAGTCATCAATAAGATCACGATCAAGTATAGGTTTCCCTTACCTAGGCTTAATGATATGCTAGACATGATGAGTGGATCTCGAGTGTTCACCAAAATAGATTTACGAAGTGGATATCACCAGGTCCGCATCCGTGAGGGAGATGAATGGAAAACTGCCTTTAAGACGAGTGACGGCCTGTACGAGTGGTTAGTCTTACCCTTTGGCCTAACCAATGCACTAAACACATTTATGCGAGTTATGAATCAGGTGTTACAGCCTATTATTGGCAAGTTTGTAGTGGTATATTTTGACGACATCCTCATTTATAGCAATACCCGAGATGAGCACATGCTTCATTTGCGTCAAGTTTTGACAACACTTTGGCATGAAAAACTTTATATCAATTTAAAGAAATGTTCTTTTGTGCAGGAATCAGTCATATTTCTCGGGTTTGTTGTCTCCAAAGATGGAGTTTCTGCTGACCCTGAAAAGGTCAAGGCTATTAGGGAGTGGCCAGAACCTTCGAACATACATGAAGCTAGAAGTTTTCATGGTATTGCCACTTTCTATAGGAGGTTCATTAGAGGATTTAGTACCATTATGGTTCCCATCACTGATTGCCTAAAAAAAGGAGAGTTTGTGTGGTCTAAATCAGCCGCTAAAGCCTTTGTGGAGATAAAGGATAGGATGACACAAACACCTGTCCTTGTGCTACCAGATTTTGGGAAAGTTTTTAAGGTAGCATGTGACGCATCAGGCGTAGGTATAGGGGGAGTTCTTAGTCAAGAGGGTCATCCTATTGCGTTCTTTAGCGAGAAACTAAATGAGGCACGACAGAGATACTCCACCTATGATAGGGAGTTTTATGCAGTAGTTCAGGCGCTTAGGTATTGGCGACATTATTTGCTGCCTAAGGAGTTTGTCTTGTACTCCGACCATCAAGCGCTTCAATATATAAACTCCCAAAAGAAGTTGAGTCATCGACATGCTAGATGGGTTGAGTTTCTTCAGGATAACTCTTTTGTCCTTAAACATTGTCGAAGGGTAGAGAACAAAGCAGCTGATGCAATAAGTAGGGTATCCGTTCTCCTTAGTACCTTAAGTGTGAAGGTTGTAGGATTTGAGCGAATTATTCAAGAATACCCTTCTTGTCCCGATTTTAGAGTCATATATTCTGACCTATAGAGCCCTAATATACCTTCTACAGGAGATTTCCATATCCATGATGGGTATCTTTTCAAGGGCACCCGTTTGTGTATCCCTAGTACGTCAATGCGTGAGCATTTAGTTTGGGAATTGCATGCGGGTGGGATTGCAGGTCATTTTGGTCGTGATAAGACCATTGCCATTGTGGAGGACAGGTTCTTTTGGCCTAGCCTCAAGAAGGATGTAGCTCGAATTGTTTCCGAGTGTCGTACATGTCAAACTGCAAAGGGTCGGAAGCAGAACACAGGGTTGTACATGCTTTTACCAGTACCTCATGCACCGTGGGAGGATATTAGTATGGATTTTGTCTTAGGATTACCACGGACTTCTAGAGGTCATGATTCTGTTTTTGTCGTAGTGGACCGTTTTTCTAAAATGACACATTTTATTCCCTGCAGCAAAATCGATGATGCTTCACACATTGCGTCACTTTTCTTTAGTGAGGTTGTTAGACTACGTGGTTTACCTTTGTCTATAGTTTTGATAGGGACGTAAAGTTCATGAGTTATTTTTGGAAGACCTTATGGAAGAAACTAAACACTACACTTAAATTTTCCACTGCATATCACCCCCAGACTGACGGTCAAACTGAGGTAGTTAATAGAAGTTTAGGTGATTTGATACGGTGTCTTGTAGGAGATCACGTGTCTAGTTGGGATCGGGTTTTGCCTATGGCTGAGTTTGCATATAATAGTTCGGTTAATCGTTCTACTGGAGCGAGTCCATTTCAGATTTACACGGGTTATCAGCCTAGGAAGCCTATTGATTTGGTACCATTGCCCCTTGCATATAGGTCTAGTGAGTCTGCTGAGACTTTTGTACGACATATTCATGATTTGTATGTTGAGATAAGAAAGAAAATTAATTTAAGCAATGAAAATTATAAGTCTGCTGCAGATGTTCATCGCAGGTACCAAGAGTTCAACGAGAATGATCAGGTGATGCTTCGACATCGTGTCGAGAGGTTACTCCAGGCACTTGGAAGAAAGTGCATGCTAAGAGGATGAGTCCATTTCGAGTTAAAAAAAAGGTTAGTGCTAATTCTTATGAGTTAGATCTTCCTAGTGATATGGGTATTGATCCTGTATTTAATGTTGCTGATCTTACTCCTTATCATGGACCTTCGATTCCTTCTACTTCTTCATCTTCTGCTAACCCTGTTGAGCCTATCATTATTCATTCATTACCTGTTCCACCTGCACCTCCTCTTGTTTTTTCACAGCATACAACAGATGGCATCGAGGATGTGTTAGACGAGAGGGTTGTGTCGACCAGGCGCGGCGAGTATCGCCAATTTTTGGTGAAGTGGCGAGACAAGCCTCATAGTGATTGCGCATGGGTTAGCAGGGATGAGTTCTACCGCATTGATCCCGCCTTGTTGGAGTGTTATGACCGTTTCCTTTCGACGTAGCCGAATTGTTTCCAGCAGGGGAGAACTGATGGGGATCAGTTTAGTTTACGTGATGTTTTTATTTGGAGACCTGATGTATTTAAGTATTTATGAGATTGTTTTATTTTTATTTTCATTAGTAAGGGTATTTGTGTCTTTTTATTATTCTCATCAGATTAGGGTTTTGGTAGTTTATTTAAACAGGTTGTGAACTCATATTATATACGCTATTATTATTAATTCTGAGATTACACTAATTATTGGTTGCGATCAATATCTTTTCTCCCTACTGCGGTTGGGAAACCTTAGAGGTAGTGGTTCTCCTGCGGTTGGATCACCTTAGTTTTTATCAATCTTCCTTATTGAATTACCGTTACCAGTGCATTATTTGGCCATCTATTTCTGTCCTACATCATTTGGCTTCCTAACATAAAGATTGTAGGGTTGCTCTTCATTGTGGGTTGTTTAAAACTCCCACTTTTTTTGTCTATGATGTTTCTATTGGTGGACTACTTGTGCGCCCTCTGTATTGTCTTTATTATTTCTAGTAAATCTCCTTGTGTCTAAAAAAAATAATAATAAAATGAAAAATGGTGACGTAAAGCTGTACAAGTTAAACTTAATTGTTTGTGTCTACTGCTCTAGTTTCACTAATGCTTTGGTACTTCATTTACTATGCTTGCTTGCATTGGTGTTTGTTTTAGTTATCTATAATAACAAAACACAATTGATTTTGAAAAACTAAAACTCCCGCTCATCTCTTAAAAAAGATCACGACCGTCCAAAAATAGGATAAATCCAACCCTTCGTAAACCCGCTCCTCTTCCTCTTCCTCTCCTCCAGAAAAAATTACTCATCCCGTCTAGAAATCCAACCCTTCGTTCTCTCTCTAACCCTTCGTTCTCTCTCTTAAGCCTGAAGGCACGATATAACATACTTATCCCGTCCAGAAACCAGTACCTCGCCCACGGAAAATATCATGGCTCCAGTGCGAAAGAGGAGGGAATTGGTATGTAAATTTTTGCTTTATGTATCTCTCTAATTGCTACCAGAGGCAAGAAGATAATAATCGGATATTTTAGCTGCAGAGTCGTGAAAGGGGTTCATTTTTAGCCATATTTTCGGCGTTTCAATCTCTCTGTTTGTCCAAAAATCTTCCTCCTTTTTCATCAAAATAGCAGTAGTCTGTTAATATTTCCAAAATATACACATTCATTCTTTTTTCAATTAGTAGGGGGAATACTCAACAATCAATCGTATCTTTTTAATTCTCTTTCCATATAAATACCCTGAAACAGAAATAGTAACAGAATCATCAAGCCCAAAAGGGTCAAATTTCTTTATATGTATGTATAGTTGATGAGTTTTGTGATGGAGTGCCGTCTGGACTAGAAACTCTCACAAATTTTGATTTTGGTTTTTGTATGTGTTTGAAGGTGTGCTCGAGACTTTCTCAGCTTATTTTTTTAATGGGTTCACTTTTTTTCCTTCTATTCTGTCATAATCTTGGACTATTTAAATCGTTAATATTTAAGCAAAGTGATCTACAGAAATTGGGGATATGTATTAATTTATTTGGTGTTTGGTTTAGAAATTAGTAGACTGGGCCTTATCTGAGGTTGTGTGAAAAATATAGATTTTGTTACAGTTGTAAGTTGCAATGCATACGTACATATTGGCTGCATTATTTTGAATGATTCCCACACGCTTTTTGAAGCCGTTCCATTCCCTTTGTTTATTGTATTATTATGTAATTATTCGGTAAAAAATGTTCATACTGTATTCTCTTTATATACCGAGAGACGAAATCTCTGGATTTTGAATATCTGCATTAGTATTCTTTGGTTTTGACTTTGTTTGTTGTGGGGAAAGTTGGGTTATGATGGATGTTTTTTGATGATCTCCACTAATTTTAAGTTGTATCTGGGGATACTAGGTGCTTTTTGTGTATCTGCTACTTTGCTTTTTTATGTTTGAACTGTTTCTGGCGGAAGAATTTTTATTTTTTTAGTATTTGGATTAAAAATCACCATTTTTTTGGTTTGACAGAATCAGAAATAATGTTGAAATTTGGGGCTTGAGGGAGAGAGATTTTTGTCCCAATTTTTCTGCTTCTGATTATCATAGAGATTTATTTTTAAAAAATTATAAATTTATATAATTTCCAAATTTCTTATTTTTAAATCAAATGTTGCTTAAATAAGGTCATGAGGGAGGGATTTGAGTTATAGTCTGAATTTTCTCAAGTGAGCTTGAATGTGAGTGTTTAGATCCTGAAAAAACTGGGAAGCTATTATTCAGAGCTTTAATGAGATTACTTATTCTTATTCAGAGTTTTCAAATTTTTACCATTTTTAGTAGTAGTAAGTATCTACAATTTTGAAAAAGAAAAGTTTGTTAATTAGTAGTAGTAAGTATATATAAATGTGAGTTCTGATGATAAACATATGTGATATTTCTGTATTATAACCCCCTTTTGATTTATAATAAACCTCGCTGAAACATCATGGCTCCAGTGCGAAAGAGCTAATGGGAGGTCTTATTCTCTCCATTTCTCTTTCTGTATATGTGTGTGTATATATATATATCTGCAGAAACATGTATTTCGCCAAGTGTTTGATTATTTGTCTAATTGACAGATTACAGAGCGGCTTTGTGATCCTAGGTCTTCGCCACGGTGGTTTATCATGTGTTGGTCCTCAGAATTTTAGCGCCAATGGCAACTGTCAGCGTGGGTTTGTTAGACTTGTAATTTCTCTCCTATCCCTCCCTCTGTATATGATTTTTTTGTTGTTGTTGAGGTTTTGTGATAATTGAGTAGTTGATTAATTATAGGCGGAAAGAACTGAATCAGAGGACCAACCTGCGTCGAAAAGGCGACTTTCTTCGGCCGTGGTGAAGGTGAGTAGAACCACCCTTGATTCTCTAATTTCTATTTAGCTATTCTTTTATGGGTTTTGATTGAGTTTTGATTTTGATGTTAATTGGAGTGAAGATTGAGGATGGAGAGATTGTTGATGAGCCTGCCAAGGACGGGGCCAGGGGGCAAATAAAGATTTTATTGTGGAAGAAAGTGTTGAAGTTGTGGGTGCAAACCAGAGTGAGAGAAAGCCTCTAAATTGCGCTAGGAGGGTTGGTGATCAGAGACCACATAAGATGGTAATTTTGTTTTTTGAAAATTTCATTGAATTATTGTTTTGGGTAACTGAGTTTTGTATTTGTGAATTGAGTGATATTGTTTTGTGGAAAGATTGAATTTTTCATTTTTCTTATGTAATTAGGATTCTGAAGCTCCTCCACCCATGCCTGTTCAAAGAGTGTTGCTGAAAGATGAGGACCCAAGTTTGGTTAAGAGGAATAAGAGAATGCTTGGACAGCTCCTGGGCACCTTGGAGGTAAGAGTACAAGTAGTTATTTCCATTTCTGCTTTTGCTATAAAACCTAATCGGATTATGTATCTCTCTAATTGTCACCAGAGGCAAGAAGATAATTCTTTCATTTTATTCAATTGTTGGTATTCGTAGTGCCAGAGGCACGGGTTAATGCTAGTAGTAAATATTTCATAGGAATAACTATATATATAAAACCAGTAACTACGTGATTTTAGTTTCATGAGAAGCTGGGGAGCAAAAATCCATTATGTTAGCGACGGCGTATGTTTGTGTGTGTGTGTGCATCCCTGCCTGTGCATACGTTCTATTTTCTTCTTTTTCCTGACATTCCTGTGAATCAAATTGTCAATCCTTTATTAGGATACTTGGTTGGCTTTTTATCTGCATATTCATTATGGTGTATTATCTTTCCTTGGTAGTAGCATGTTTGATTTAAAACATTGATGCTAGTTAGATTGGGTAGAAAATCTAAACTAGGTGCTCCTTTGTTGAATTGTGTGTGCGCGTGCATACCTTTCTCTAACCGAGTTATTTGCGTATTAATAGAAGCTTAGTAAATGAGTAATGGTGCTGCTGTATTAAGGATGATAAGATTGGAATGTAAGGATTTTCACCAGCCTTGCCATGAATATCCACATGCTTTGTCTCAAATCAGTTGTAAGTGCCTACCTATAGAACCCTGCAAGCAAACAGGCCAAGCATGTCCTGTTTTCCTATTCTCCGCATGAATATTATTCCAGCTTTCCATTGGGTTTGGTTTCAATCTTCTTTCTAGTGATTATATGGTTGTTAAGATTTTCTACGTGGGGAGATCTTTGCGATCTGTGCAAGCGTATTTGGCAAATGCTGCCGGCTCTGGGAGAGAGATTCAGGTTGAGAAGCTGAGCCTTGTGGAGTCCCATGTTCTAATTAAAACCATCGATGCTTGTGTGAAAGGAGTTTTGTATTGGAAATTTTTGGTTGGTTGGAGCTTGTGTCATTTGATAAGCATAATGAGGCCGTTTGGGCTTAATCCTATGTCAAGCTGTGTGAAGCTGGAAAGACCTCCAGGTCGTATTTATTAACATGCTTCGGTCATTGCTAATAACTTGTATGCCTTGTTTGTAAATCTGAGTTGTCCCCTTCTTTTGCCTCGTTAAGGTCCTAGAAGATATAAGAGCTTTGACCTAGAAGATATAAGAGCTTTTAACAACCACGCCACACACCAAGACAGTCAATTTTGATGCATAATGCTATAACAATTATAATAGTAGTATACTGTAAGCAGGATGATAAGATTGGAATGTTAGGATTTTCACCGGCCTTGCTATGAATATCTACATGCTTTGGGACAGTTTCTTTTTGTTCCTCATTGTGGGACTGTAATGGGAACTTTTCATGTGGTGTCTTTAGCTTACTAACACAAATATTGCAGGGCTGTTCTGCATTGAGGGTGTTTGGAGTTTCCCCCCACTTGTTTTTTCTATGTTCTTTCTGTTGGTGAACTATTTATCCGCCTTTGCGTCTATCGTCTATATTCTTTCTGATAAATCTCCTTGTATCAATTTTTTATTATAAGAAAATGAGTAATGGTGACGTAATAAGTTAAACGTGATTGTTTATGTCTAATACTCCACTTTCACTAGCACTTTGGTACATCAGTTACTATGCTTGCTTGCATCGGTGTTACTTTTAGTTTAGTTATTTTAAATGTTAAAGGAATAACTATATTTATAAAACCGGTAAGTAGAATAATTGAGTTTCATGAGAAGCTGGGGAGCCAAAATCCATTATGTTAGTGACAGCCTGTGTGAGTTTGTGCATCGAAAAATTATTAGCTGGTCTTGGGACAGAGTCAGCTGGTACCTGACATTAATTACATATTATTTGTATGAAATTTGTATAAATCTCATACAAATGACGACATGTGATTGGTGGGGGCACCTTTGAATAGTTACTCTTGTGCATCCTTGCTTGTGCATACGTTCTATTTTCTTATTGTCCCTGACAATCCTGGGAATCAAATTGTGAATCCTTTACTAGGAGACTTGGTTAGCTTTTTATCTGCTGCATGCATATCCACGCTGCGGTTTTAGCTTTCCTTGGTAGTAGCATCTTTTTGATTTTAAGACATTGATGCTACGCAAGTTGGGGAGAAAAACTCTGGGATTTTGCATTCTAGTCTTTTTATTTTTACATTTGCAAGTGAGCTCTTATAAAAGCCAAATGTGATCATTGGTAAGGGTGAGCAAAAAATCAATTTGGACTCAAAATTGCACCAAAAACAGCACAAACCGCACCAATTAAAATCGCACCAACGGTTCCGGTGTATGTGGCGGTTTTAGGTAGGTTGAAAAATCGAATTTGTGGTTTGAGTTTGGTTTCTAGGCAAAACTGCACGTGAAAAAATCGCACCGTACAAATTTTTTTTTTTCTTCCCGTTGTTTGACTATTTTCAACATGAACCATATCAAGAAGCATTATTATGGAAGTCACCCTTCAATTAATCCATTTGGAATTATCCCTCATGTAATTATCTTTGTTTAGAATTTTCATATGTGAGAAGAAATTTTTAATTAATCCATTTGGAATTATCTCTCATGTAACTTCTATTTTACTTTTGTTTAGACAAGATATTATAAGTAAAGTTGTGTGTGTTATAAAAGTGGTATTTTAATATTGTGTGATGTTAAATTGTTAATTTAAATTGCATAAAATTTAATTGTTTTAATTGGTTTTGAAACCGAAATCGCACCAAATAAAACCGCACCGTACGGTTCCAAACTGCACCGCACCAATTACAAGCGGTTTCATGTGTGATTTTGAATTTGTCAAACCGCACCTAAGCGGTTTCATATGCGGTTTAGGCTTTAAACCGCACCATGCTCACTCCTAATCATTGGGCTACTGTGTTTTTTGTTGCATCAACAGTCCTGACTCTTGGAATAAGTATCAGTGCACAACATTTAAATACAACATTCAAATATTACATCTATCTTAATCATTAAAAAAAAAGTTATGATATTGAAATTCATGTTATGCCTCACTTTTTAATAATTGAAATGGATATAGTAATCCTAGAAAAATATGAATTACCCCCATTTAGTGTTTTTTTGGTTGTATAGTAACATTGTTTATGAATTATCGTTAAGAGTAAATTTATGTGCACAGACTTGGTTAAAATAGTATGCTATCTATCATTTATATTTTTGATAAAATTTATTCAATTTTTACATCTTTTTGTTTAAATAATAGTTTTAGTGCATAAAATTACTCTATTATTTAAAAGTACGCCCAGTTTTAACAAACTAAAAATATATATGGAATAATAGAGTGCCACGGTTTGGCCTATTAAATTTTAATGTATTCAATACATGTAGTAACAGTGTCACTGTTTGGACTATTAAATTTTTGATTTGATTCACTAATTAACTCAATTGAAAATATATTCAATTACATCATTCCATATCGTCCCCTCGGTTAATTATATATTAACGTGGCGTGGATAAAAAATTAAATATTAGTTTAATATTAATGTTAAAAAATTATTTTAGTCAATAAACAATTAAGTAATTAAAATTATTTATTACGGACCAAGTAATTATGTATTCGATATTTTAAACTCAAGAAATTCACGAAACACAGTATTAAAAAGTCTTTAATTACTATAATTTCAGTAATACAAGATTAAAACTTGTTTATAAAAATTAAAACTACACAACTCATACCTTCTAAACTTTCTGCTGATGAACCTAGCAGGTGACTAAATATAGTACTCTTTAGATGAAAACTTTAAGGTGAGTTATTTTGTTGTTAAAAAGTTCGTGTGTGTGTTTTGATTCTGATCATGGCCTCTTTATAATTTCATTTCTCTCAGTATAACGTTGATACCCATGATCTCTTAAACTTTTAAAACTGTCGATTGTGGGAATTAAGGCGCTTAACTACTATAGTTTCAGTCGCTTCAATCTTATTTGCCACATGTCGTTGGATTAGTTCTTTTTTTGCTAAATGATTAAAATTTTATAAAAAAAGGAACAAAATACAAGGGAATCCCAAAGAAAGATAAAACATAAGCATCCAAGGCATTCCAAAGATGCAAATACTATACATCATACAAATCCAGATACCTGAAACATTGTCCAGTCCTCGCCTTTTGGAATTTTAAATAAGAATTAAGCCTACATTTTATGGTGTCCAAACAATCTTTTGTAAAAGTTTTGGTCGGGTGCTTTGTACCCCCATGGGCGCGAAAATTTCTTTCCCTCCATATCGAGTACACAATGGTAGAGAACCCTAGTCTTAGAACATCAGTTCGAATGCTGGACTTTGGCCGGGAGGAGATGTATTGAGTAACAGAAGACCAATCTTTACAAGAACCACGCCAGCCACATATCCTCATCACGTTAATCAGGAGCTGATATGTATAAGGACAGTTAAAGAATAGATGAGAAAATGTTTCATTGTCCATGTTGCAGAGTTCACAAACAGGATTGAGATTCATCCCAAATCTCAACAACTTGTCCTTAGTATGAAGCCCATTATGGTGAGCAAGCCATAAAATGAAAGAACCTCTCGGGGTAACAGTTTTATGCCAGACCAGATTTTCCCATTGTACCAGTTGACCTCTAAGGCGGATAGAGTTCCAGATTGTGGAAAGATTCACCTCGTCTGCTGATGCATTATCCTAAAGAATTTTATCAGGCCTATTTGAGTTGCACTGTCTAAAATAGTAAAAAGAATTCCTAAAATCAATAAGAACATAGTGATTTGCAGATGGAAGACACCAAGTAGAGTCATGCATAATGCTGCAAACTTTGGCAGCAGGGCCTAACCCAGAATGAAGGATAATGGAAGCATGAACAAAATCGGCAATAGGAGTCCCCATCCATGGATCAAACCACAGATTGGTATCATTTCCATTGCCAATTTGGTAAGATATATGATTAAGAGCATAGCTCCTAAGCTTCAGAATTTTACGCCAACTCCAGGAACAGTCATTAGGAACTTCCATACACCAGAAGAACTTATATTTCAAGTTGTAAGTTTTAATCCATAAGGACCAAGCAGATGTCTGCTTCGGATTGACAATCTGCAACAATTTCTGCAAGATGAGGGCTTTGTTCCAATCGACAAGACATTTAATGTTCAGGCCCCCCTCATTGGTAGGTTTGGAAATTTTGTCCCAGGACACTTTTGCTCCATATTTATCATGAGTGTTTCCTTCCCATAAAAATCTGCTCAAATAGGATTTGATTTCCTTGGTTACAGCAGCAGGAAGAAGGAAGTGAGAAGCCCAGAAGGCCTGAATCGAAAACAGGACAAACTTAATCAATTGGGTCCTACCTGCGTAAGAAAGAAACCTAGAGGTCCAAGATTGGACTCTATTTCTGATCTTCTGCAGGAGGGGCATACAATCAGCAATACTAAGCTTGGATGAAATGAGAGGCACCCCAAGAAACTTTGTTGGAAGAGAGCCTAACTGGAATCCCAGGAGCCCGAGGATATTGGAAGATTGGATGTCAGCAATGTTAGACAAAAAACATAAACTTTTGGTGTCATTAGCCACAAGACTAGAAACAGAAGAAAAAATGTCAAGGCATTTCTTTAGAATCCTAACCGAGGTCACATCTCCATAACAAAACAGAATAAGGTCATCAGCAAAATAAAGATGAGTAAGCCCCAGCTCTTTGGTTTTCCAGTGATATTTAAAGGAAGGAAGCTTTGTTTCCTTAGCAAGAATAAGAGAAAGAACTTCCATGGCAATGACAAATAGATTCGGTGATAGAGGATCTCCCTGTCTCAAACCTTTAGCCCCTTTGAAGTAACCACTTAAGGATCCATTGATTTTAACAGAAAATTTAGTGGTTGTAATACAAGTTTTAATCCAAAAAATAAATTTAGGAGGAAAGATGAAGAGAGAAAGGGCTTCAAGGACAAAATTTCAGGAAACCGAGTCAAAAGCTTTCTTGATGTCAACCTTTAGAGCACATCGGGTAGGACCAGTAGCTCTATGATAGTTTCTGAACAATTCTTGAGCACTAAGGATGTTATCACTAATTTTCCTTCCTTTAATAAAAACAGACTGCCAAGGAGAAATAAGATCAGGGAGAAAAGTCTTCAATCTGTTTGCAATAAGCTTTGAAATGCATTTGTAAGTTGTGTTGCAGCAGGATATGGGCCGAAAGTCCATCATGGCAGTAGGGTTTTGAGTTTTTGGGACTAAAGTAATGGCAGTGGCATTAGCACCTTTCAGATGAAAGTCATGAGAAAAGAAAGACTTGATGGCAGAAAGGAAATCAGGACCAACAACATCCCAAGAATGAAGAAAGAAATTAACATTGAAGCCATCAGGACCTGGATTTTTATTCCTCTTCATGGAATTTAGAGTGTCAAAAATCTCAACATCAGTAATCTCACTATCAAGTGCATGATGTTTTTAATAAATATTTATGGGCTTTAAACAACTCAAGAGTATTTTAATTTTATTCTTTTTAATTATATTTTAACAATAATTTGATAAAATATGGATACTCAACATGTGACTTGTTTTGTTAGCATCTCATTTCTCTTTTATATATATATATATATATATATATATATATATAACAAATATTTGATATGAATATTATTCTAATAAATACATCTTGTACCGTTCATAAGTAAATCTCCCAAAGTAGGAGCTTTTCATTACTTGCCGCCACTCGTAGTAGCGACAAGAAAATACCCCGACTTTTGAATTAAATATGGTCCTGCTTTAACTTTTTCTAGCGGCATGGTAAAAACAAACTTTTTCCCTGTTGTTACTAAGAGTGATGACATGCAATGAAAAACTTCTGTGTTGGGCTGTTAGATCTATCATAGATTGTGTAAGATGTATTTATTAGAATAGTATTTATAACAATCATTTGTTATTAGATAGTGTAAAACAATAGTTTTATAAGCAGTTCGTATATAATTTATTCTCTTACTCTATTTAACTGTTTAATTGTTTATTTTGAATTACAATATAATGTTGCTATCTAACACCTAATTAAGCTAAGGTAAATTAAGGTTAATTCCTTACTTTCTTGCGTTTAATGAGAGTGTTTAAACTAGTGTTATGTATTATATCTAATTAGTAACAGGCTTAATTAGATCATTGCTAATTAATAATTTGAATGCCTTGTGCGTAAATCTGAGTTGCCTCTTCGTTTGCCTCGGTCAAGGTCCTAGAGGAGCTCTGACACAACCAAAAACCACCAGAATAGTCATTTTGATGCATAATGCTATAAAAATTGTACGAGTTAATTAGAAAAACTAGATATCCGAGTCTTTTGGCGAAGAAGGATGTTTAAATTTATTTTTATGGACAATGCACCCTTTTTTCCTTTAGCATTGGTTATTTCTAATCACCAAATATTGAAAAAATTAATAGTCAGGATGTTCTTGTACTATGAGTTAAATCAGTACAGTCTTAGCACCTGTTCATATATTTTGGGCGTTTAAAAGGTGGGAACAAGGATGGATATATTATATTTTGTGGAGATTTTGTATTACATTATATATATACACACATATATATATATATATATATATATATATATATATATATTCTTGGTTTAGAAATTTTCAAGTTTATTTCTTATTTTCTTTTTAAAAGAAAATAAAAATAAATTTGGCTTAATATGTTGATTTCTTTACTCCTTTTTCCTTTTGTCAGGGTGACTTCCTCTATGATAAAATTGTCATCCATGCAGAGTTATATTTGCTGGTTTCCCTGCCCAGATTCTAACTTTAACTCATTTATATAATCTTAGGCCGTCTCTAGTTGCTTGCTGTTTAAGGCTTATTTGATGTCTTCTTTTAAGTTGTTGCCTACTTTTCTAATTTAAAGGCCTTTCGTCTTTCACTTGCAATTGTTGTTTGCATTGGCCTCAGTGTTCATATAAAATTGTGTGAATTTAATATCCCATTAGCCTTTTACCTGTGCATGGTACGGATTTGTTGGGTACCGTAAAATTAATACAGTTTAAATTTATGTTATATTCAATATGCACCATAGTATTATTAAAGAATGATAAATAGATATATTAATTTTTATTTGATAGTGTGTATATATCTATAATCAACTATCAATTATATAATTAAAAACAGAAACTTAGTTTGATTTTACTAATTTTTTGTTCAATTTTTCTATTCATATCACCATAAATACTATCTAAATTTATATTAATTAAATGTTATCCAAATTTAAAAATATTTCTGTCTCAAATAGAAATAGAAAAAATAAAATTATTTTTATTTCATATTCACATTAATTAGTGTAAGTACTGTACAAATTTATAATAATTAAATATATATTATCCATATTTGTAAAGTATTCAAAAGAAACTCAACTAATCTTTAATTGAAAAAGTAACTTCCAAAAAAATATTTATTTTTTATTTTACTAATTTAATTACAAAATTTTTTAACACAATTTTATGAAATTAATCAAGACAATATAACACATTATGCTATATATTACCTAAATTTATTAAAAGATGAAATTATGCCAAATTACACAATAAATTGTACTAATAATATATGTGAATATTTTTAACAAATAACAACTGTAAAATTAGTTGAAAAATTATAGCGAATTCATTACTAACTAATTGTCATAATTAAATTAAAACTTATTAGAGTTTGAGTTTTATACTTTTATTCAGCTTAGAATTTCAGGTAATTTTTTTTAATATAAATACTAATATAGAATTCCATTACAAACTTAAATAAAATTAAAATAATTATTTTTTCATAATCATAACTAAATAAATATACACTCATTCGGATGTTGTACTTAATAATTTATCGAAGTAACCTATAATTTATAATTCAATACTTATTATTGAAAGAAATATTTAATAATCTAATAACTACAATTATCTTCTCAAAATTCTAATTTCTAATTAATATTTATCTATTTAATAGTATAATAAACCATTATCCATACCATCCGCGTCTTGCACGGGTTTAATGAGCATGAATAATTAAAAGTACAAACTTACTTTCATAAATTTTTGGTTCTTATTTTTCTTTCCTATTCAAATTAGTATAAGCACTATATAAATTTAAAATAATTAAATACTTTCTAAATTTGTAAATAATTCAAAAAAAACCCTAACCTATTAGGAAAAATTAGAAAAGTGTCTTTTATTTTTATATCTCTAATATGAAAGGATCTTTTTAAAAGAATTTTTATTTTTATATCTGTCAATTATATTATAACCTTTTTCTATCATAATTTTATATAAGATAATATATTTAAAAAAAATTATGTAGGGTAATTTTATTATTAAAATTTTAATAAGATATTGAAAAATCTCTTAACAAATCATATGATTTGATTATATTAGTATTAGTTGTGAATTTTATTATTAAATTAATATTTTAAATAAATTAATTAAATAAAACATAAAATTTTATTAAATTACATGATTAATTGTATTAATAATACGCCTAAATTTTAGTAACAATTGTAAAATAGTTAAAAAATTATAGTGAATTCACTACTAATGAATTGTCATAACTAAATTAAATTCATTAAATTTTAAGTTTCATAATTTTATTTGTATTAGAATTTCGACGAAATCCTTCGATCTAAATAAAATTAAAGTAATTACTTTCTCATAATCTTAATAAATAAATTTATATTCTATTCAAAATGTTATCTTAGTAACTGAAATGTCCTATAATATATAATTCATTGATTTATTAATTGGATAAATATTTAATAACTACCATTATATTCATAAAGTTTTAATTAAATATTTATCCTACATTTAATTAATTATTAGAAAAAATCATTATTGATACTACCTGTACTTCGCTCGAGATTGGTAACCTTGTATAATTAAAAACATAAATTTGGTTTGGCTTCACCAATTTGTGGATCAACTTTCCTAAGTCGTATTAACACAAGTACTATCCAAATTTTTATCAATTAAATACTAATCCAAATTTAAAAATATTATTATCTTTAAGAGGAATAGAAAAAATGATCTTTTTCTTGCTTATTCAAATTAGTATAAACAATATAAAAATTTATAATAAATAAATATATACATGATGTTTACAAATTTTTATCAATTAAATTTTAAAATATTCCTATCTCTAATAGAAAAATAGAAAAAAGAAATATCCTTTTTATTTAAATTCACTCACAACAATTCACTTTTATTAAATTTCAATGGATTCCACAAAAAAAGATGAAAGAAATTTCAGACAACGGAAATATTTTATCGGGATATGGTTGAGAAAGAAGCATCTGAAAAATGTAAGGCCTAACGAGAACAATATCATTTGAAAAAATAACAAATGCATCCGAACATTGAATATTGAATGAAATTTAAAGTTGACGACTTAATATTTAAAACTTACAAGGTGTAATATTTATAATGTATTTGTCATTATCTTGAGTTTAGTACACTATTTTTTTTTTATTTAGGTTGTTTAAAGATTATTTTATTGTCATATGTATGACTTGATTAATTTTACTTATAATTAATATTGTATTTACTTTATTTTCTCACTTTTCATTAAAGCTGCATTGGTAAAATTGACTGATAAATTATTTATCAAGTACTAATTCAGAAAGAAACATTTGAGGAATATGAAGCCAGAATACTAAAAAATGAGAAGAATATCGCCTAAAAAAATAACAAAACAAGAGTTTACAACAAAATCAAAAAGGTACCTATTATCCATCAATAATTACTACACGTGTTTTTTTTTAATAGGTTTATTTAATTTATATATTTTAACAAATTTATATAGGAGAATTTTATTACCATAATTTAATTAAAATATTAAGATGTCAAAAAAATCTCTTAACATATCACGCGATTTAATTATATTAATATTAGTTGTAAATTTTATTATTAAATTAATATCCTAACTAATTTAATTGATTAAAATTTATAATTTTATCGAATCACATGATTAATTGTATTAATAATATTTGTGAATTTGAAACATAGTAACTATAATATTATTATGTTCTCACTAATTAATTAATAATTTATTATTTTTAAGTATAAACATAAAACTAATTTACATCTTTGATATTCACAAGTTCTGCAAATGAGATTATAAAATTTATTTTTATTTGTAGTGATATCTTTTAATGTATGTAATGCAAATTTACTTGATTCAAATTCATGAAATAAACATAAATACGATTGAATGTAACGTGAAATTTATTCGATGTGAATTTTGAAAATAATTGTAATACTATTATATTTTTGAGTTATAGTGTTATATAATTGTGTTTATATTTTTTTTTTATCACTTTAAATAAAAGATTTATAGTTATAATACTAAGTTGAATAGAACTCTGAAGCATTAGTTTTTTATAGTTATAATACTAAGTCGAATAGAAATATGATATTATACCTTAATAAGTTTGATGAATATTAGTTTTATTATAATACTATATTAGTATAGTTTAATATTCTAATATTAATACAATACATGCTACTTACCTGTATTCATCGAGGATGGCGAGCATAGAAAGAAGATGGAAGGGGAATCGTCAAACAAACTGCGGTGAAATCTCTTCCACTGTACCGCCGCCGCCGATTCTCAACCTACCGGAAGATGTTATATTCGAAATATTCTCCCTTCTGCCGGTGAAATCTCTGCTTCAGTTAAGGTCTGTTTGCAAGCTCTGGCTGTCCCAAATTTCAAGCCCTAATTTCATCAAAACCCACCTCGATCGCACCGTCAACCACAAAACCCCCTCATCACTCATCGTTCACCGGTGGAACACGATCTCCGGCAGCGAAGTTTTCTCTCTGATCCGCCTCGATTCTATCGAAAACCCGATCAATCTCAATCCACCAGCTTTGCCTAAATTACCAACGACAAGGATAAGAGCGCTAGCTGTTGGTTGCTGTAATGGCATTGTTTGTCTCACCGATACACAGGAAAACAGATTAACTTACCTCTGGAACCCTGCAACCAAACAGGCTAAGAAAATCCCCCTTTCTGACAATACAAAAGAGGATTATCCCGATTCGGAAATTTCCAACACTCATATGGGGTTTGGATTCGACCCAAATTCCAATGATTACAAGGTTGTTAGGATTGCGAGTCATGTGGAAGTGTATTCGGCAAATACCGATTCTTGGCGAGAAATTGAGGCTGTTGAGCTAAACATTATAACAGCCCAACTGTTTATTTGTGATACAAGTGTGAAAGGAGTTTTGTATTGGAGAACTTTTTCCGGGCAACACCTAGTGTCATTTGATTTGCAGAAGGAGGTGTTCGAGCAAATTCCTATGCCGAGGTGTGTGTACCCTGGTCAAACTCGAGAGCAAGTTGTGAACTTTAGGGATTCTGCTGCTTTGATTGTGTACTCTTATCCTCGTTGTGAGGTTAGTTTATTGACAATGGATGATGGGGGAAAATCTTGGACGAAAAAGTTCAAATTTGGGGCTGTTCGATGGGTGCCTTCGCTATTTGGGTATTTTAAAAGGGGTGAAATTGTAGTAAATGAAAAGGCTAGGTTATTTATATACGACTCCAAAATCAAAAGAAATGAGTATGTTCGAATTCTTAATGGTGTTTTGAAAGGTTTCGACTACACTCAGAGCCTTGTTTCATTCAAAGGATCGGTACAAGTTCAGTCTCAAGAAGATGACACAGAATACGATAGATGATGGGATGACAAGTCAAAGCCTTGAGAAGAATTTTTTTATTTATTTTATGAACGTATTATTATGTTTGATCGATACGGGAAAAATTGATGTAATTAAGTAATTATTAATTTATTTATTAATATGGATTTAGGACATTTAATAGTGATTAGAATTTTTTATTGTTTAGAAAAATATTTTAGTACTTTAGTACTTATATTATTCATCAAATAATATTACCGCTACAAGATTATTATTCTACACAATAGATTATAGATTATTGAATAAAACTATGAGATTTTTTTTTTTTTTTAGTACGAGATTGAGAAATCTTTGAATTAGTGGTACTTAGAGTATCACCCAAATAATTTTTTTTAACTCCCGAGTGAAGATTTTTGGGATAGTGAAGAGTAGAGTTTCACAAGAGTTAATTTTTCTTGTTTTTATCTACCGTTATTCATCTCCAAAATTAAAGTTGACCTGTATCAACACGGATAGATTTCTTATTTTTCTTACATGACTGACTATAATGTTGACAATTTCTCAAAAAATTCAAACATTGGCTATTACAATGCAATAATATTAAAAGTTGAAACGTAGTGTTTATATTATAATTCAGACTCATTATAGTATGACAATTTTATAATTTACTCTAGATTTAAGACGATTATTTGTGAGGAGAATGGTTTGATGGGAAAGGGCCTGAAGTTCTTTTGACATATTCTCTAGCTTTAATGATGTTCTTTATTATACTTAATTAAATGGTACAAGTTTAAAATCTGAGAAGATTTTAGGCTTTTTGGTGGGAATAAGGATGTAAAGTTTTTGTGAAGATACATCTCTTTTGCAATTTCATGGGCTGTTCTATTTTCGAAAGTCAATTTCTTGCATGCTTCGGAAATAATAGTCAACTATATTAATTATATTCCTTTCCTTCAAGTGGGAACACTCCTAACAAAGACACTTAAAACTCATAAATAATAGTGGTATAATAATACTAATACTATTTAAAATATAATTTAACGACATGTTGAATTTTTTTTGTCATTTAAATATATCTCTAATTTTTTGAACTGACTAAAAGAAATGGGGGAAGTATGTAGAGTTCAACTTGACAATTTAAAATATAGTTTTCAAGTATTTAAATATTATTTAATAAATAAATAAAAATAATTTATGATCGCGATCGATGCTGCATTCCAATTGCTTCCCGGTATCCAAGAAAAATCACGAATTGAATATTAGTGTGTGAGTTTATCCATTACGATTATGCACTCTTTGAATAGGATTTTTTTTTGAATAGTAGTATACATTGTTTGAAATATGCTAAGACTCTCAAAAGTTGGCTAAACAAATCAAGCCATCATTGGAGACTTGAAGTGTACTCGTAATTTAACGAATGCATGCACGTAAAATTAAATTGCTTATATAATTTGGAAGCAATTTTTCTCATCTGCAAAAAAATAAAATAAAAAATAAATATAGCAATATTGGAAGCATGAACCCTGCAGGTGGTCTGAAACAAATCATCAATATTAAAAGGAAATAAAAAGATAATAACCTGTAACTTTTAAGCACTATTTATAAATAAAATAAAACTATTCATATAATAGAATCGCTTGCAAGGCCAGGCAGCTAATACCGCCACAGACTCATGCAAGAACTGTCTTTTAACCAGATATTACATTACAATTATAAAAAAAAAAATTATGATTTTTAATTTATTTTTTCATTTTCCTATATATAATAAGTGACATGAACTTCAAATATTCTTAATTTCCTTCTTATAAACAGCTGTTAGGCTGAACTGAAGCAGAAGATTTCCCCCCAGCATTAGCACACGATGTTGCCGCTGGTTTATTGTTGTACGTGAGCTTTACATCATCCAACTTTATCCCACTGCATGGATAATTCTTACTGCAATCCAATTTCACCCCAACTTCTGTTGCTGATGTTCCATGAATATCTTGATATGTCACACCGCTAATCTTTACCCCAGAAACCTATAATATTAATTCAAAATAAAATAAAATTATAATGTGTATATACTTCAAATTAATTTTCTCATGTTACACTAAACAAAAAAACGTTTACTGAAAAACATAAAATTATATTAAGACAATTAATATGATACTGAATAATATTCCAACATGTAAAAACTTTACCTGATTTGGGCAATTTCCTCCGTTGGGGCAGTAATTTTGGTCAATTATGACAGGATTTTGGACGTTGACCATGGTTAGGTGCTGGAAAAGAATATCATTTACAAATCCTTTACTAGGTCTAGCCCATGTCTTAATCCTCACACCATTTTCAGTATTAGTAAATGTAACCGATTTAACTGTCACATGTTGGACCCCAGGTTCTTGCAATTCCCAGCCTAGACTTCCAATACTGTAAAAAATAATCACATGCAGCCAAACATTTTTTTTATCACTACATATTAAATAAATAGCATGTCTGATTAGCAGTATTTATTTTATTTATTACCTGATCCCGTGGCCGGGGCCGCAGGCTACGCTTTCGATCCACACATTGGAGTTGCCGGGTCCTATTGAGACACAATCATCGCCAGTGGCAATGTGGGAATTTAAGACATTTACACCGGAAGATGATTGTACGTGAATTCCGTCGGTGTTGGGGCTGTTGCCGGAGGCCGAGATTTTCATAGCTTGTAGATTCACATTGTGGCAGCCGTCGATTACAATGTGGAACATCTGACTGTTTACTGAAGCTAATCCGTTGATGATGATTTTGTTGGAGTTGTAGAACGCCAGCGACTGTAACACAAGAAATCAAAATAAACATATAATTTTACATTAATTTTTTCTGTAAAATAAGCTTAAATGTGCATTGACCCTTTTTCGGTATCATACGAAATATCCAAAAAAATTGTAATACTATATATATATATATATATATATATATATATATATATATATATATATATATAATAGGGACTTTTGGGCATGAAAAGAAGTTGAAAATGTGCCAAATGTATATAGCCTTCTACATAGAAACCAAAAAAAATATGGTAATTACTTAAGATGCGGGTAAAATTGGTGGCATAAACTGTTAGTAACTGTCAATCCACTTTCATACACTGCTTAATCTATCCGAAATTCACTGTCACAGATAACAAAATAAGGAAAATTCTCACAAAAAAGATTTCTAAGCATTTGATGAGAAGATAGCGGGTGCTTATAAAAGGTTTTTTTATTTTTTATTTTTTATCTTCTTTTTTTTATAAGAATTAAATTATTTTTCTCAATGCGTACCGTTGCTCCTTGAGGGCAGCTCTTGCCGGAAGCTTTGCAAGCCCATAAACCTGTCCCTTGGCCGTCTAGGGTTCCGCCATAGACGGAAACTCCACTTACCCTCTCGAACTTGATCCAATTCCCGGAGTGTCCCAACACTTGGTAATCCGATGGGGCCACGAGGGTCCCATCGATTCGTATGGTGATTGCAGTGTTCTTGCAGCTTTCCCCGTTAAAGTACGCATTACGTAGCAAGAACCTTCCTGGCGGCACGTAGATGGTGGCCGGGTTACTTGTGGCACAAGCTGCCGCCCATGCACTTAGAAAGGATTTTGATGAGTCTGTTTTCCCGCCGGATTGGGCTCCGAAATTAAGGACATTATAGGTATTTGTAGTTGCTGATGAGGAGTAGAAGGAGGTGAAGAGAAGTAGGAGAGAAAGAAAATTCATTATGTTTGCCATTTTGAGGGACGGAGAGAGAGTGTGTGGGTTTTAAGATGGTGGGCAGTTGAAGTGGTTTGAGAGTATTTATAGGCTTTTAAAGTTATGATGGAAATTTGGTTGAGTATCTTAATTCCGTAGAAACACACAACTGTTCTGGTGGTATCGCAATTTCTCATAGAGTTAAAAGTTTATGTTAAAAATAAAATATGTGGGGCCTCAACATAAAAAAATAAAAAATAAATTAGCAATCTCATTTTGTATAGTTGTGATATATATATATATATATATATATATATATATATATATATATATATATATATATAAGAATATAATAAAATTTGTTTTCAGATTTCAACAATATTAAACAATTATTAATATTAAATAGGAAAAATATCTGGAGTTGCTAATAAACTAAAAAAAAAAAAGGATATAGGAGCACATGATTTGATTTGAGATAAAAAGCGTACGTGGTTGGTTTAGATGGGGAAAAATAGGAATGTTAGTTGGCAAACATCCTCCCCCTCCTT
Source organism: Hedera helix (assembly GCA_947179155.2). Lineage (NCBI taxonomy): Eukaryota > Viridiplantae > Streptophyta > Magnoliopsida > Apiales > Araliaceae > Hedera > Hedera helix. The sequence goes on along the minus strand of OX359282.1, from coordinate 29,259,579 downwards.
AGCCTCCGCTTATTGTGGGTAATTACTGTTTTTTAATTGACTTGCGTGAAGCTCTTTCAATGTATTGGTCTTGCTGTTGCTTTAAAAACAAGGTTAATTCTCAACTCGATCTTCGCCTAATGCATCGCATCCCTTGTTATCAGGATTCTTATATTGCGGCAAAATAATTTTGTTGGTGAACAAGTTTATACACAATAACCAAACACTGTATCAAATACTATATTTATTTATAACACAAATTTTAATAATATACCTCACTTTTTAATAGTATAGATGAATATAGTGTTTGGTTATTACGTGTGTAGATTTATTCTTTGTTAGTTGTAGATACATATTCATTTATATATATTTATAGGGAATTGATATTTTCACAAGAAAAATTAATATTTTCACAAGGTCTCACTCACATGAGATGTGCCCCATTTATTATTCATGTGAGAAGAGTTTTGTAAAAATATCAATTACCCTTGTAAAAATATCAATTCCCTATTTATATTAGTTTTCAAATTATTTTAGTGTGTCAACTTGTAAAAAATAGGCATGTTTTTATCATAATATACAAAAAAGACTAGTAATACTATGGTCCTTTTGGTCTCAACCACTTTTTGTCCAAAGTAAGCCCATAATTTTTTTTTATAAAAAAAGTCATATTTTACCCTCTAAATTTATTTATATTTTTATTTTATCCTTTAAGCTAAATTTATAATTTTTAAAATTAATTACACACAAAATATATAGATTACACCCGCAATGCACGTGTCTCCTGGGTACGTGGATGTCTGAACTCACTTGGGTGTTTTAATTTGAATAACAAGTAGAAGTCCAAATCTTTCGTCCCAAATAATTTATTACCGCATCTACTATATATTCCCTTTTATATATTATTATCAAGTGTTATTTATTCTCTTGCTTATTGCTAATTTTGTGATTATCTACTATACAAAAAGACTACTAATATATACTACGTCGACCTTTTCTTTCAAATATTATTTCTTGTGCATTATGTCATCTGTCTCAAATTATAAAATTATTATTAATTTAAAAAAAATTAATTTAAGATATTTTTAAATTCAAAATTAACACGATTCATTGAAGTTTTTAAAATAATAAATCTTATACGTAGTAGTAATTTTTATCGAATTTATAATATTCATAATTATATTGACATAAATTAATTGAATTCATGTCAATTTTAAATTTAAAAATGTCTTAATTTTTAAAAATCAATATTTATTGCTGGGCTACGTATTTTACTTGCGCAAATGAGTTATCCATGTTGGGCTCGACCCTACAACCCATTAGGCCTAGTGTGCGTATAAGAGGACCTATCACATTTGGATAGATAACTAGTTACCATATTCAATACTAATTAGTATGAAAATTACCTTTTCAACAGTGGTTTGGATGGTAATTACCTTCTCCAATTATGTCTACAATATATGATTCCCAATAAAAATCGTAACTCTGAGGAGTTAAGTGAGTACTATAAATATATAGTTAACAACAGAAGTATGAACATCTCATTATATACAATACTTTAGCCTGTTAAGTACTTTCTACCTCCACTACTTTTTACCTCCACTGTTAACATATTTTGAAGCATGTACTTACTTTTACACCGGAGGTATTCTCCAGTGGCCCAAGCCATCAAGTACTCTCTTGTGATTTTTTCTTATACAGGTTCACATCCAAACTAATGGTTGAATGTACGAATAAATTTGTATGTTAAAATTTATCATATAATTTAAAATGGAAGAAGTATTTCTTTAAGATGGGAATGTCTCATCTACTATCCTCCTCTGTACATTGTTATCAATTATTATTCATTTTCTTGCTTTTGTAAATTTTTTAACTATGATTAATTTTATAAATAAATAAAGATGACAAGAAACACTACATCGAGTCAGATAGTAGATGAGATATAAAATATAGTCCGAAGAAAGATTTAATTTCAGTAAAATCTAGCATGTGCTTCTCGTGAACATAGCTTAGTAATTGATCTCATTTCAATACCTTCTCATGTGTACTTATAATCTGAAAGCTCATGGATACCCGTGACTTATTAGCTTTTTTTGCATTGGGTTGCTGTGAAAGAAATTCCAAGCCTAATACAGTGACCAATTGGTTAGGTTGAATTCCAATTCAAAAAGCTGCGTACAGTGGTTTAATTAACTGAATAGGTTGGAACAATAATTGACTTTGATTTGGAATTTGCTGTATTAATTAATAAGCAATTGACTTAGTTTAGAAAATATGGCATTGGAAGCTTGCCTTATCCCTTAAGTCATTAGTCAACAATAATTGGGCACAGGCCATTATTTAATGTTCCTAATTAACCATGAATGATTTTCGACAAATATTATTATAATAATAAGAAAATCTTTAGAATATTTTATGATTTTTGTTTATTTGAAAGTGTAGTAATTAAGTAAAACTTAAATATGAGATAAATTTAGGAAAAGGGGAAAAACTAAATTCATTAAGTTAAATAGAAATCTTTTTCTGGCCCTTTGGGGTTGGGGAGTGTTGACACATGAATGACATTTTATTTTATTTGTAATTGTATACTAAACAAATTAACATTATACACTATTTTTTTTTCCAATCACAACTATAGAAATTAGTGCAGAGATCATCTGCTAGAATCATGGAGATATTGTTTGTATTTTGCTGACCACATCCAAATCTTTTGAAACTGCCAAAGTTTATTTTTTTAATAAAACTTATTTTGCAGATAAAAAATAATAATGAGGAAGATTAGTTCGTTAATTAAGACATGAAAGATCATGTAGATAATTTGTAGCCGGTTGATAATTCAGTATAGTATTATAAGGAAATTAAGTTATATAGTTATATACATTGTGAATGTATTGCAAATTGTAGGGTATAGGTGTGCAACTATCACTGTAAAATTAGTGTACTCATGTTTGTTATAATTTTAGTTAATCTAGTAATATATATGCGACATTAATCTTAAATATTGATAAAAAATAAAATAAAATTCCTTATCATTTTGAAGGGTTTTTACTCATGGGCATAACCCATATCGTATATTAAATCATATGGATATATATATATATATATATATATATATATATATATATATATATATATATATATATTTCGTGGAGAAATGGTAAATTAAGACAACCAAAGAAAACAAGAACAGCCTAAAACAAGGAAGCCCTTAAACAAGCAACCTGCATTCATATACGTATATATACATACAAAAGGTTCAACTCTTTGCGTATCAAATCCAGATATCAATTGTTGACAAAAATCCCTCATGCTGCTCTGCTCCCTCTTAGACGGCACGCACGGGCCCTAGCGTGTTCCGCTACACTGTATCTGTCTATATTATAAAACCGCTTATCAAAGGGAGCCGTTGGTGTAACTGAGTCATATTATTTTTTTTTTCCCTCTTTTGTCCAGTTTAATTATATTACTATTTTTATTTATTTTTATTTTTCTTTTATCCTTGTATATAGTTTTAAATTTTATAAAATTCTTGTTTTATCCCACATAATTTATACACAACGCATATGTCACCGGGTGTTAATATATAATTAATAAACTCTTTAACTAGTCCCTAATGCCAATTTCTTTCACATTTTTTTAGTTCAATTTCTTTTGTTTTATCCTCTGTCTCATGATCTCGTCAATCTTACGTCTCATGTTATGCAGTGTTAGCAAATGTAATGTAGTTATTAATTTACAGTTAATTTTTTAATGAATAAGTGGTACTTAATTGTCATCAATACAAAATAGAAGAGATGAAATAGTAGGTGAGATAGAAAATCTAAATTTCATTTCATCGCCTTAACTGGCGTTGCACATTGAATCAAGATGAGCAAGACTTCTTTCCATTCAGTTAATTAGGCAATGTGTGAAAATCCTTCACTGGAATTGGAAACTTTTGACTACATCTTTTGCTTGCATGTGCTATAAAAAAGGTAGAACATGGAATTTTAGGCCAAGAGATCGATATTTATTGTTATAATTATTCTTGAAGATTCAGTGAAATGGGTCAAATTAAGCAGTAGAAATATATGGTCACATGGTTTAAAATCAGTTGAAATTCATTAATATTTAAGTAAATAGTAAATTAATCGCATCCACATGCTAATCCCTATGTTTCTACTCCTTAATCACCTCGCAAACTAATGATAATTAGTTGAAATTTATTGACAATACATGTACAAGCATAGAAATAAATGACCACAAATCCCACAATCATCCAACTATGTAACGTACCATTGACCTCGCTAAATTTTAAATAGACTTTTCAACATTAGCACGTCTTGGTAAGACATTCCTTGTCGATAATCTTCAACTATACTACCATAATCTTCGGTTTGGGTCATATTAATCTTCGCTTTGGGTCATGGTTTCAAAATATATAAATAATTAGTCACCTCACAAGGCAGTGCACACATTTTGGAATATTCTTTAGATTTTATTTTGTATTTAGAGAAGAAAGGTTGTATTTTCCGTGAAAATGAAATATTATTATAGTAAAATATAGAGGACTTCATCTCTCTCTCTCTCTCTCTCTCTCTCTCTCTCTCTCTCTATATATATATATATATATATATATATATATATATATATATATATATATATATATATATATGTTGGACTCATACATAACCTGTAGTTATAATAAAACTATGAATTTAACCATTGAGCTATTCACTTCAAAGCCATTGGTGACAAAATTTCTTCTTATTTAGTTTTTAAATTAAATTTGAGACATTTTCAATCTCAAAATTAATTAACACATATTTATTTTAATTTTAGTTGATGCAATGAATAATAGTGTACATTATATATATAAAAGAAAGTACTATTAATCATAAGATTTATTGCTTGTTAATTTTTAATGAATTTTATCAGTTTTATATTTGAAAATATTTTGAAATGACTTTCAAAAGTCAGTATTAATCTTATAATTTGAACAGGCGATGTAGTGTCCCGAATATTTATGAGGCTAGTAAATATAATCTGAAAAGATCTAAATAAATGTTAGAATTAAAAACCTAATTATTGCTGAATAAAATACTTAAGAAACAATTATTCGGGTATATAGTGAATTATTTAATATGATTTGAAAGTGTGATCGTATAAGATTAAAGATTAAGTTATGACATAATCTATGTGTTATGTGATTATATTTATGTGTTGTTATTTCGTACAAGAAAAATATTTACGGGAAAATAAACACAGAAAACGTTTTTCATTTTTACAATTTTTCACATTACACCATAGCGTTTATTCGGGATATAAAAACGTAATTTCTATTCAAAATTATGAAAATCCAAAGTGGGTTAAAACCCCAAGTAAGTTAGTTGAAAATACCTAATCAAGCTACTAGAAATAATCCCTAATCAAGTTACTTAAAAAACCCTAATTAAGTTTCTTGAAAAAACCCTAATTAGTTACTTGAAAATCCTAAGTAAAACTAATTCAGAAAGTAACCAAACCTAGTTGCTTAATCTAAGTACTAAGCTAACTAGGAAGTGGGATTATGTAAATTAACTTAAACAAGTTAATGCTTAACCTAATTGAAATTAACTAAGTTAATATTTAAAACAAGTTAATTGAAAATTTCCTAAAGTCGTTTCAACATTTTATGGAAGTAATTAAGTTACTTGAAAAAGCAAAGCAAGTTAATTAACTAAGCAAGTGGTTAATTAATTTAGTAAGTAAATTAACTTAACTAATTAAGTAAGTTAAATAATTAAGTAAGCAAATTATTAACTAAAACAAAGTCAATAATTAAGCAAACCAAGTGAGCTAAATAATTAATCAAGCTAAGATGGCTAATTAATTAAGCAAGTTGGCTAATCTAATTAATTTAGCTAGTTAGCATGCGATTAATTAAGGAAATTAAGAGGAAGTAATTACCTTATTAAGTTAAGCAAACTAAATGAAATTAAACCAATTAAACACGGTGGTAAACAAAGTGGCTAATTAAAGCTTAAGCTAATCAAGCTATCCAAGTGAAACTAAATGAATCAATCAAAACTAAGAAAGTCTTAAACAAAACCAATCCCAATCAATGGGAATAAAGGAGGGAGATTATAATCCAAGTGAAGCTAAGATCAACCAATCAAAACATCAAATTTGTTAAACAAAACCAAGTTAAATTAATGGAAGAAGAAGAGGGGGATGGTTGGACATTGGTTTGGGGGGGGGGGGGGGGGGGGGGGCTGAAATGGCCAGCAATGCGACGCCCCTAAATATGAGCCTACATAGCTCAATTTCAGACGTAAAAAATACACGATAACTATTACAAAACAGTATATAGTATAAAAATATAGAGCTCAATAATACACAACCAAGTCTTCACTATTATTGTCACACTATTTTATAACCTGTGAAGACTACTACAGCTATCACTCGAAGCTTCACTCCATCCCCCAGCTAGACCCAACTACTCTATCATTTCTAGAAGAACAATGAAATAAATGAAAGGGTGAGCTCAAATAGCCTAATAAAGAAATATCATGACTAAGATAACAATAAGTAAATTGTTATTAGCCTTCAATAGTTAAATTTTTGATAGAATATAATAAGTAACAAGTTTTAAATCAACAACTACAGTTAAGTTCTTGAACAATGTTTAGATCAACAACTGCAGCGGAATAATAACCATTAGGAAAATCATGTAGATCATGATATCTACTAGCTTCTCATTTTAATAAAAATCATTATCAACCTTTATCATCTGAAACACCACATGTCATGATCGTATCAAACAACAGTTCTTCTTTATCTTAGGCCAAAAAGAACCTTCACCATGTGTCCTAACAAACACACCACCATTATATCGCATTTATCCTATCATCTGTGCCCCAGGCCACAAATATTCACCACTTATATTATCTTTGCACTCAGGCCAAATATATTCACAACAACTTGATTCTTGATGATTAAAATAAATAACAGTGATATAATGATGAACAGAAGAATATGATAATAGGATAAACAATAGATATCGAAAGTTTATAATTTATTTTGTCCAGAGTCAAATAATATCTAAATTGTCAACATGATGTTGACTCAAATTCAAGAATGATATTCAAGATCCATAATTCAAAATAACGGTTGAAGTTCAATAGAAAGGTTCAAGTAAATAGGAAGGTTTACGTGAAATGATATTAAATAAAACTCAAACTATTAAAGAACATATAATCATTTCAGAAAGTTTTATCGAACAATACTTACCATAATAAGTTTAAGAGTATGAAAAAAATTATATCCCTTAACTTAACATGTGACTGGATATTGATTTAAATGAAGTTGATCAACCTATATATTTATAATTTAATAAGTAACTTCCACATATAATAAATTTCATGGTGTATACCAATTCGTATGAAATCATCAAAAATGATTTGATAGAATAAAATAGAATAACTTCAATATAGTTTTTGAAAAAACATAATATTTCAAAATAAATATTCCAAAAGAAGAGTCTTCTAAAGGAAGATTTATAAACACCGTGTGATGTGTGTGGTTACTTGACTAACTATTATGAAAAAACTTACTTGAACAATACTTGCACACTTATAGATCTTCACAAATACACACGATAGCTTAAACATTCTCAGAGAGAATTTACACAAAGTAATATTTACAGAGTGAAGGAAAGTATAAGTAAGGCGGTTATGAAAATTTATTAAGTTAAGGTCTCTATTTATAACCAAAAATCTTATCATAAACCAAGATTTCTTAGATTAATCTGAACTGTTCTTTTCAAGATAACTTTTAATCCGTACCACACATTTCATTTTTTAAGATTTCTTTAATCTAAACCATTCATTCAAATTTCTTTTAATATATACCGTTTATTTCATATCTTAATAAAACAACTAACATTATATATAAAATAATTAATTATATATATAAAATAATTAACTTTATATAAATCAATTAACTTTATATATAAAATAATTAACTTTAAATAAATCAATTAACTTTATATAAATCAATTAACTTTATATAAAAAATAATTAACTTTATATAAAGTATATAAAACAAATAACTTAATAAATTCAATTATTCAACATTAACTCATCAATTATTTATTATTATAACTAATTGTTGTAAATGCAATGTAGTTGCCTTTCTGAGTTAGATACTCACAATACAAGCAAAAATGTCAATTAATAATGAAATACAATAGTTAAATCAACATCATAATAGTGATAACAATAATGCAGAAAATAAATAAAAGAAAAAACACGTTATTAATGACAATTATTGATTCAATAATGTGAATTACTGTGCATATGCTACTGTGACAATTATCAGTTCAATAATATGAATTATTATGCATGTGACAATTATTGGTTCAATAAAGTCAATATTGTACAATAGCCACTTTATCAATTCAATAATATGAAACATTGTGTCATACCGTGTGCTACTGTGCAATACCGTGTTCTACTATTTCTTTACCACCGGATATTTTAACAGTTAAAAGTGATAGTACCGTTGACCATTTTTATTTAAAAAGGTTACCGCTATCGTTTTTTATATCCGATAATATTTCATTGTGGGGTCCATTAATGTTTGGTTATTTCGGCGTAGTCGTAGGAGTCGAATATTCCCTAACAAAAGAATATTCTCTGACAAGATAAAATTTGTATAAAATATTTTTTGACTTTAACTTTTGTCAATTTATCCACTTACCATTTCAGAAAAAAAAAATGTATATATATAAATAAAATTTGTACTTCATAAAAGTCGGGGTTTTACAACCTTCACTCTTTATGAAATTTCGTCCCCGAAATTGACATACTTGGCATTTCGAATAGGTAAGGATACTTAGATTTCATTTCAATTTCTAGCTCCCATGTCATTTTCTCAATATCTTGTTTCCTTCATAAAACCTTGATTTGAGATATAACTTTTGAGCGTAGGATCTGCTCCTTCTTAACTAAGATCTTGACAAGTACCTCATCGTATGTTAAATCCTCTACTATAACGTATGACTCCAACTCAATACTATGATTTGAATTCTTCACATATTTACGTAGCATGGATATGTGAAAAATGTTATAAATGCGGAACATGCTTGGTGGTAAGGCTAGTCTGTAGGCCACGACTCCTACTAGGTCTAGAATTTCAAATGGGCCAATAAATCGAAGGTTGAGTTTTCCTTTCATTCTGAATCTTGTAACTCCTTTTCATGGAGAAACACTTAAGAATACATGGTTTCTGACATTAAATCTCTCGTCATTTCGATGAAGATCAACATAACTCTTTTGTCGTTCTTGTGCTGTTTGTATTCGTTGTCGAATTATTTGGATCTTTTTTGTTGTCAAGCGTGCCAACTTGGGTCCCAATAATTTTGTTTCTTCTATCTTATTCTAACATACTGGATAGCGACACTTTCGTTCATACAAAGCCTCAAATGGAGTTATGCCGATGCTTTCTTGATAACTATTGTAGGAGAATTCTACCAATGGCAAATACTTGTTCCAACTACCCTTGAAGTCTAGTACGTAAAGTCTCAAAAGATCTTCGAAAGTTTGGATAATCATTTATGATTATCCGTTCATTTGAGGATGATATGCAGAACTAAACCGTAGCTCGGTGCTCATAAATTTTTATAGACTGATCCAAAAGCGTGAAGTGAATCTAGGATCTTTATCAGAAACTATGGAAATTGGCATGCCATGAAATCTTATAATCTTATTTATGTACATACCAGCAAGACGCTTAAGTGAAAAGTTTTCTCGTATAGACAAGAAATGAGCAGATTTGGTCAATATATATATATGATGACCCAAATTGCATCTAAGCCTTGAGAAACTTTGGGAATACCCTTCACAAAATCCATAGTGATATATTCCCACTTCCATTCTGGAACTTCGAGTGGTTGCAATGGACCCTTAAGTATTTGATGTTATGCCTTGACACGTTGACAAGTTAGGCACCTTGAGATAAAACTCTGTAATCTCCCTTTTCATATTGTTTCACCAAAATGTATGTCGAAGGTCACGATACATTTTAGTACCCCCTGGGTGGATTGCAAATGGTGTGTTGTGTGCCTCTAACAGGATTTTATGCTTCAATTTAGGGTCGTTAAGAACACATAGTTGAGAGTTGACTAGAAATTTTTTTTTCTCGCCAATTCTTACTTCCAGAATAACATATTCTTATACTTTCTTCATCATGTTCATCAGTTTTAGATCAGTAGCTTAAGCAGTTTTAATTTTATCGATTAAAGCCGGTTCTACTTACACGTGTGCAATCTTCATGTGGGTTCTTGGTGTCTTTAACTCTACTTCTATCTTTTATAAGTCGTACAAAATGCATCTTTGCGTAGTAAGCATTGCACTTGTACTTGTATAAGATCTTCTACTTAATGCGTTAGCTACAACGTTCATTTTACCAGGATCGTACTGGATGGTGTGGTCATAATCTTTTAATAGCTCGAGCTAACGTCGTTGTCGCATGTTGAGTTCATTCTGGGTGAAGAAATACTTGAGTCTTTTATGATCCGTGAAGATTTTCACTTTCTCCCCATACAAGTAGTGTCTTTAGATCTTCAACATGAACACAATCGCTGCCAACTCTAGATCATGAGTATGGTAATTTTTCTCATAATCTTTGAGTTATCGAGAGGTATAGACTATAACTTTTTTATGTTGCATAAGAACATAGCCTAGACCTCTGCTTGAGGCATTACTGTAGATGATAAATTCACCCAATCCTAATGGTATGGTTAAAATAGGGGCTGAAACAAGTCTTCTTTTGAGTTTTGAAAGCTCTTCTCACATTCCTCGCTCCATATGAATTTGGTGCTGTTTTTTAGTCAGCTGAGTTAATGGAGTGACAATTCGAGAAAATCCTTCTACGAATCTCCGATAATAATCAGCTAGGCTCAGAAAGCTTCGTACTTCTTTTATTGTCTGAGGTTTCTTCCAATTTAATATTGTTTTAATTTTTGCAGGGTCAACTGATATTTCTTAACTAGAAAAATCATGACCAAAAAACATTACTTCCTCAAGTCGGAACTCACATTTCTTTAGCTTGGCATACAACTTATTCTCTCGTAGCTTTTGGAGTATCAATCTCAAGTGTTCATGATCCTCGCGACTCTTGGAGTATATGAGGATATCATCAATAAATACAACCACAAAATGATCCAAATATTCCTTGAATATTTGGTTCATCATGTCCATGAAAGTTGCATGAACATTAATTAGTCCAAAAGGCATGACTAAGAACTCATAATGCCCGTAACCAGTTTTGAAAGCAGTCTTTGAAATGTCATAAGCTTTAACTTTTAACTGATGATATTTAGAACTTTTAACTGATGATATTTCGAGCCAAGATCAATCTTTGAAAAATGTTGAGCACCCGGTTATCACCTCGTTTGAATTTTGTGCCATTTAGGATGTCATAACAAAAACTCTACCTTGAACTACAGATTTTCCTTTATTCCCGCTAGCTCTTGGGGGCCTTCATTATAGCTGGACTTGATTTTGTAACTGGCAAAATCGAGCAATATGACATTTCTTTCGACAATTGTAGCATAACTTGGACTGTTGAGTACAGTTTGGGCTGATGTGACCCTCCTGACCAAACTTGTAACATCTCACTGGTAGTCGATCCCATCCCCTTGAAACTGGTGCCGGTGCTGGAGCTAATACCGGTGCCCTTCTGTAATCATTATGGGATCTCTTACTCTTGAAGTTATTTTTACTTGATTCTCCTCTTCTATTATTTGAGCCAGGATTACCACTGAAGTGTTGATTGCCTCCTCTATGGTTCTCGTTTCGGTGATTGTTGTCGTTATTTCTCTTTCTACTAGTCATTTACTCCTGGTTGTAATATTTTATTTTTTTGCTCTACCATTTGAGCCATATCCACAACATCTGAATATAAACAAAATTTATAAGACTTGAGGTGTTGGCAAATTTTGGTTCTCAAACCTTACAAGAACATACGACTCATTCGTGCTTCGTCATCCACCAGATGGGTCGCAAATCGGGATAAGTCGGCAAACTTGGCCTCATACTATGATACAATCATATTCCCTTGCTCCAGCTTAATAAACTCATTCTCCTTCATGTGACGGATACTTTCTGGAAAGTACTTTTTGTTAAACAGCTCTTGAAATTCTATCTAAGATATCTCGAGTGCTGAATGATGGATACATTTTACCGCTTCCAACCAATGGTCCACCTCACCTTATAACATGAGAGTGGCAAATGGAACCTTCTGATAATCGGCGCATCGTAGGACATAAAATATTTTTATCATCTGCTTTAGCCATGCTTCTGACTTGAGTGGGTCCGACTTCCTAAAAAATTCAAGTGGTCTCAACTCTTTAAACTGCTTAACAATGATCATCCTTGAATTCCCAGCATTTCAACCGGTAGGAGCTCCCTTCACCTGATTTTGTATGAATTGCATGAAGTTTCTAGAGAAACTATCATAATTTACATGGTCACCCACGTTATTTTCTGAAGTTGCAAGAGGATTATTTGTAGCTTCCTGGTTCTCAGCTACATTCGCCTCGGACATTAGATAGTTCATTTCCTGATTTTCAGAAGTCATTCTTAACTACGGTCACAAGATAAAAGTTAGTTAAACAAACTGACTCGTCACTTATTGTCCCCGCATTCAAACCGACTCATTAGATAACAAAATTTAATTTAGGTAAGACACATCAGTGACTGATTTTATTCGTCTCTCTCCTTCTACATCTACCCCAGATCTTCATTAAAGATCATATCCCTAAACTTTGATATCAACTATGACGCCCTCAAATCTGGGCCTACATAACCCAATTTAATATGTCAAAAATACACGATAACTATTACAAAATAATACATAGTACAAAAATACTGAGCTCAATAATACAATTAAGTATTCACTATTATTGTCATACTATTTTACAACATGTGAAGACTACTACAGTTATCACTCTGACCTTCACTCCATCCCCCGGTTGGACCCAGCTACTTTCTTATTTCTTGAAGAACAATTAAACAAACGAAATTGTGAGCTCAAATAGCTCAGTAAAGAAATATTATGACTAAGATAACAATGAGCAAATTATTATTAGCTGTCAACAGTTGAGTTTTTGATAAAATATAATAAGCAACAAGTTTTAAACCAACAACTGTAGTTAAATTCTTGAACAAAGTTTAGATCAATAACTGCAGTGGAATAACAACCATTAGAAAAATCATGTAGATCATGATGTTTACTAACTTCTTCTTTTTTCTAGAAAAATCATCATCAACCTTTATCATCTGAAACATCACTGGTCATGATCATGCCAAATAACAATTCTTCTTTGTCTAAGGCCAAAGAGAACATTGATCACGTGCCCTAACGGATACACCACCATTATATCACCTTTATCCGATCATTTGTGCCCTAGGCCACAAATATACACCAATTATATTATCTTTGCACTCAAGCCAAATATATTCACAACAACTCGATTCTTGATTTTTAGAATAAATAACAGTGATATAACGATGAACAGAAGAATATGATAATAGGATAAAGAATAGATATCGAAAGTTTATAATTTTACTTTGTCCAAAAGTCAAATAATGTCCAAATTGTCAACATGATGTGGACTCAAATTCAAGAATGATATTCAAGATCCATAATTCAAAATAACGGTTAAAGTTCAACAGAAAGGTTTAAGTAAATAGGAAGGTTTACGTGAAATGACATTAAATGAAACTTAAACTATTAAAGAACATATAATCATTTTACAAAGATTATGAAAGAAAATGATATTCCTTAGCTTAAAACATGACTGGATATTGATTTAAATAAAGTTGATCAACCTATATATTTATAATTTAATTAGTAACTATCACATATAAATTTTATGGTATATACCAATTTGTATGAAATCATCAAAAGTGATTTGATAGAATAAAGTAAAATAACTTTAATATAGTTTTTAAAAGAAAATAATATTTCAAAATAAATCTTCCAGAGAAAGAGTTTTCTAAAGGAAGATTTATAAATACCGTGTGATGTGTGTGGTTACTTGATTAACTATTATGAAAAGACTTACTTGAATAATACTTGTACTTTTACAGATCTTCACAAATATACACGATAACTTAAGCACACTCAGAGAGAACTTACAAAAAGTAATATTTAGAGAGTAAAAAAAAAGTATAAGCAAGAAAGTTATAATTTTTTTGTAAGTTAAGACCTCTATTTATAGCAAAAAATCTTATTATAAATCAAGATTTTCTAGATTAATATGAACCGTTCATTTCAAGATAATGTTTACTTCATACCACACATTTCATCTTTTAAGATTTATTTAATCTAAACCATTCATTCAATTTTTTTTAATCTATATCATTCATTTCATATCTTAATAAAACAAATAACTTTATATATAAAATAATTAACTTTATATAAATCAATTAACTTTATATATAAAACAATTAACTTTATATAAAGTATATAAAATAAATAACTTTATAAATTTAATTATTAAGCAATAATCTACCAATTATTCATTATTATAACCAATTGTTGTAAATGCAACGTAGTTGCCTTTTTGAGTTAGATACTCACAATACAAGCAAAAATACTAACTAATAATGAAATGCAACAGTTAAATCAACATCATAATAGTGATAACAATAATGTAGAAAATAAATAAAAGAAAAAACATGTTACTGTTTAATGATAATTATTGATTCAGTAATGTAAATTACTGTGCATATGCTACTGTGACAATTATCAATTCAATAATATGAATTATTGCACGTGATAATTATTAGTTCAATAAAGTCAATATTTTATAATAGTCACTTTATTAGTTCAATAATATGAAACACTGTGTCATACCGTGTGCTACCCTGCAATACCGTGTTATACTATTTCTTTACCACCGGTATTTTAATAGTTAAAAGTGATAATACCGTCTACCATTTTTATTTAAAAATGTTACTGTTGTCGTTTTCTATATCAGATAATATTTCGGTGTTGGGTCCACTAATATTTGGTTATTTCGGCTTTGTAGTATGAATTAAATATTTCTCGACAAAACGAATAATCTCCGACAAGATAAAATTTGTAAAAAATATTTTTTAACTTTAAATTGTGTCAATTTATCACTTGCTGTTTTAGAATATATATATATATATATATATATATATATATATATATATATATAAAGAAAATTTGTATTTCATAAAAGTCGGGATCTTACAAGCAAGGAGCTTACCACTAACCTTGCTAAGAATCACCCTAAACAATGACAAACTAATTGCCCAAACTTGTAGCCCACACTTTGAGGTTAAAGTAGGAAACAAGTATGTCAAATATGCTTGAAGGTTAAACTTTATAAACCCTAAAAATAACTACCCTATTCGTTGTATGATCCTCACCAATTCACTTACAATCCAAGCTATAAAGAGCTGATAATTAGTAGGACAAGGAGCTTAAGAAATCAAGGGAAAGTAAATCTTGCACTTCAAAAGGTAACAAACCCTAATTTGTGTAATTTTATTTTAATTCATGTGTTCTTGAGTTAGAGTCATGAAATCTAGCATAAGTAGGTTTATAATTATGTTTTAAGATGTTATTAAAGCTCAAATCATGGTGGCCTACCTTTATAATGCTTGTGGTATCATGTTTGAACAATCTAGTAAAGAAAGTATAAAACTAGTTTTTATGTTGTCATTGTGAGCCATTTTGATTCGATTTCTGATTAGATTTGGGTGATTAGAGAGGGAAGTTACGAAGACGTGGGGGCAAGAATCACCCAAAAATATTTTGAAACAAAAATATTATGAGCATTTAAGCGAGATAGGGTCGTGTTGAAAAATAACCTTAGGGCTCTCAATTTTTTTGTTTAAATAGAACTTATTTCGGATTTTTTAAGCTCGAGTATACCACCTATGAGAGTAGTTAGACCATGTTATACGTAGGTCACTGTCCAAAGATGAGCCAATTCTTAGTTGGTTTGAATTAGTTAAATGAGTTTTGAAACCAATTAACGTAAAAGTTAAAAATTGAAAGTGAGGGTTTTGTTTGTTCGGATTGTATGAAACTTAGGGTTTCGCTTATCGGGTATTATAAAATCTAACGAATCAAAGTTAAGGCTTTTAATAAAGATTAAGTAAGGGTCAGATTATGACTAAACTGTATGTCGATCTCACATGTTATGTAGGTTGAAAGAAGAAACGTGAATTAGCGTAAACGATAGAATAAAGTAGGCAAGTTATTTCAGTGATATATGAATTGTTTATATGTTTATATTATGTGCAACGACGTGCTATTAATACTATTTAAATTATTGCGATTGTTATGTGAAATTGATTTGTAATGTGAACAGTATAAACTGTGAGAAATGTGAAGTATTTTATGTATTATCTATTAGACTTGTTGAGGTTTTGTACTGATTCTTGTTTAAAATATTTATTTCAACTAAAGCAGAAATATTCGAAGGTTTTGAAAGTAAGCAAAAAGGAAAGAAGAAAGTGATAGGATATAAAGCATGTTATCCTTTCGTATTAGAACTCAGCCATAATGTCTTTTTGTAATAAAGACCAAGTAACTGTGAATATTGTAAGTAAATTATTGAGCAATGGCATATTATTATTATTATTATTATTATCATATTATGATATGTTATTAAATTACATTGAAGTTAGTTTATGTTAAGGTTAATGATTTAAGTAAACATTGTTTATAAATCTATACATCTGAGTGAGGGTGTTGATAATAGAAAGTTTTGACAAGTATCGGGGTTAAGTTATTTAGTTATGCGTCGTTAAAGTGTCATATTTATCGAAAAGTCCCCTCTATCTTGAGAACGATCTTAATTATTGTTGATACTGTGAATTTCAGATAGATAGAAGTTATGAAAGATGGACTATCTATACTGTTGGAAAAAATTAAGTTATGATCCAAGGATGGAAATAAGAGAAATTTGATAAAATGCCTGTAATAGACTAGTTAAACCTATAAAGATATTGGTAGATTATTTAGAAAAGGTTGTATAAGTGAGCACGAAGTCCAACATAGCAAGTAGGTTGATTTCAAGGTGTCACAAGCGAAGAATAATTCTTTTGGGTTCTTAATTCATCCTTAAAGGCTTAAACTAATTGATGATAAAAAGCTATAATCTAGAATTTTAGCACTTGGAAATATAAGAAGCCTCTCTAATCATGGCTTATAAGTCATTTATTTGAGCATCATTAATATTTCATATACTTCTATCATTTCATATTATAAGATCAATATTGACTTTAAAAAAAATAATTTTAAATATTTTCAAATTTAAATTTGAGATTAAATTATTTAATTTATGTCAGTACAATTATAAATATAAAAAATACCTGAAAACTATTATTAGTTATAAATTTTATTGTGTTGAAATTTAAACAAATCATGTCAATTTTAAATTTAAAAATATCTCAAATTGATTTTTAAAAGAATCTTGCTATACTTAATGATCCATATAATGATCTTTTGTAAAATGGTGGGTCCCATATTTTAATTACCCTATGGGACCCACCATTTTATAAAGATCATTGTATGAATCATTACATATATAACAAAACTATTTTTAAAAAGTTAATAATAATTTTATAACTCATAATGGAAGGAGTACATAATTAAATAAGAAGACAGCTAACCGTGTGCATTCACCTTAAATATTATTCAAAAATCCTTTCATAATTAAACCACCATATTGTAAATTATTGCGGGAAGGTAATAATAATACAAAAGAAATTTTCATTGTTTTTACACTTGTGATTAAAAACACAAAAATAAGTTTGTAATTCAAAATTTGAAAAAAAATTGGGCGGGGGGGGGGGGGTATGTGGAAGGAAAAAAGAGAATGATTCACCATAAGTTCCCTAATTGTATTTTCAACAACTCGGAGATATATTCCTAAAAAAAAGATCCTTAAATGAGAGTATACTAGGGGCTATATCCCACGAAAACAAGGGAGGTCGGGAAATCAAGTTTGTTAAGTGATACTTTTTTTGCCTTAAAATTAGATATATAATTTAATTTTAAAGTCATACGATAGCATATTAAATTTCAAATTTCAAATTTTATTTTATTTGATACAACTATTATAGTTATATACTCCCCCGTTCTTTTTTATTTGTCGCTTTAGAGGATGAAATTTGTTCTATCTTACTTCTCATTTTAAGAAAGTATTAATGTCTTAATTTATTATATTATCCTTACATTAAATATTAACTTGTTTATCTTTCATTTTTTTCAATGAATTTTAGAAGAGTAATATTGAGATTTTATAACTATTTTGGTCAATCAGACAAACATTAATTGCATGTATTAATATTTGTGTTTTCTCCTAATCAAGTAAAAAAGAACGGAGAGAGTAGTATATAATAAAAATTATTAAATACAAAATTTACTTAATTTTAAAATTTTATAAGTTATACAAATTTTAAAATATAATATGATGTCATTTAATCTGAAAAAGTCAAATTATATCTTTAATTTTAAAAAGGAGGTAATATATACCCCATGAAAAACAAGGGGGGTTGGGCAATCAGGTTTGTTAAGTGATACTTTTTTTTTTGTCTTAAAATTAGATATATAATTTAATTTTAAAGTCATACGATAGCATTCAAAATTGATAATTTAATTTTATTTGATACAAATATTATAATTATATACTCTCCCGTTCTGTTTTATTTGTCGCTTTAGAGGATGAAATTTGTTCTTTTTTTACTTGTCATTTTAAGAAAGTATTAATGTCTTAATTTATTATATTATCCTTACATTAAATATTAACTTGTTTCTCTTTCATTTTTTCCAATGAATTTTAGAAGAGTAATATTGAGATTTTATAACTATTTTGGTCAATCAGACAAACATTAATTGCTTGAATTAATATTTGTGTTTTCTCCTAATCAAGTAAAAAAGAACGGAGGGAGTAGTATATAATAAAAATTATTAATCACAAAATTTATTTTATTTTAAAATTTTATAAGTTATACCAATTTTAAAATATAATATGCTGTCGCTTGATCTCAAAAGTTAAATTGTATCTTTAATTTTAAAAAGAAGGTAATATATTTCCCACAAAAAACAAGGGGGGTCGGGCAATCAGGTTTGTTAAGTGATACTTTTTTTGTCTTAAAATTAGATATATAATTTAATTTTAAAGTCATACGATAGCATATTAAATTTCAAATTGATAATTTAATTTTATTTGATATAAATATTATAATTATATACTCTCCCGCCTTTTTTTTTGTTGTTGTCGTTTTAGAGGAAAAATTTGTTCTTTTTTACTTGTCATTTTAAGAAAGTATTAATGTCTTAATTTATTATATTATCCTTAAATTAAATATTAACTCGTTTCCCTTTCATTTTTTTCAATGAATTTTAGAAGAGTAATATTGAGATTTTATAATTATTTTGGTCAATCAGACAAACATTAATTGCATGTATTAATATTTGTGTTTTCTCCTAATCAAGTAAAAAAGAACAGAGGGAGTAGTATATAATAAAAATTATTAATCACAAAATTTATTTTATTTTAAAATTTTATAAGTTATACCAATTTTAAAATATAATATGCTGTCGTTTGATCTAAAAAGTCAAATTGTATCTTTAATTTTTAAAAGGAGGTAATATATATCCCACGAAAAACAAGGGGGGTAGGGCAATCAAGTTTGTTAAGTGATACTTTTTTTGTCTTAAAATTAAATATATAATTTAATTTTAAAGTCATACGATAGCATATTAAATTTCAAATTGATAATTTAATTTAATTTGATACAAATATTATAATTATATAATCTCCCATTCTTTTTTATTTGTCGCTTTAGAGGATGAAATTTGTTCTTTTTTTCTTGTCATTTTAATAAAGTATTAATATCTTAATTTATTATATGATCCTTACATTAAATATTAACTTGTTTCTCTTTCATTTTTTTCAATGAATTTTAGAAGAGTAATATTGAGATTTTATAACTATTTTGGTCAATCAGACAAACATTAATTGCATGTATTAATATTTGTGTTTTCTCCAAATCAAGTAAAAAGAAAAGAGGGAGTAGTATATAATAAAAATTATTAATCACAAAATTTATTTTATTTTAAAATTTTATAAGTTATACCAATTTTAAAATATAATATGTTGTCGTTTGATCTCAAAAGTTAAATTGTATCTTTAATTTTTAAAAGGAGGTAATATATATCCCACGAAAAACAAGGGGGGTAGGGCAATCAAGTTTGTTAAGTGCTACTTTTTTTTTTGTCTTAAAATTAGATATATAATTTAATTTTAAAGTCATACGATAGCATATTAAATTTCAAATTGATAATTTAATTTTATTTAATACAAATATTATAATTATATAATCTCCCATTCTTTTTTATTTGTCGCTTTAGAGAATGAAATTTGTTCTTTTTTTCTTGTCATTTTAATAAAGTATTAATATCTTAATTTATTATATTATCCTTAGATTAAATATTAACTTGTTTCTCTTTCATTTTTTTCAATGAATTTTAGAAGAGTAATATTGAGATTTTATAACTATTTTGTTCAATCAGACAAACATTAATTGCATGTATTAATATTTGTGTTTTCTCCTAATCAAGTAAAAAGAAAGGAGGGAGTAGTATATAATAAAAATTATTAATCACAAAATTTATTTTATTTTAAAATTTTATAAGTTATACCAATTTTAAAATATAATATTATGTTGTTTGATCTCAAAAGTCAAATTGTATCTTTAATTTTTAACAGGAGGTAATATATATCCCACGAAAAACAAGGGGGGTAGGGCAATCAAGTTTGTTAAGTGATACTTTTTTTTGTCTTAAAATTAGATATATAATTTTATTTTATTTGATACAGATATTATAATTATATAATCTCCCATTCTTTTTTATTTGTCGCTTTAGAGGATGAAATTTGTTCTTTTTTTCTTGAATTTTAATAAAGTATTAATATCTTAATTTATTATATTATCCTTACATTAAATATTAACTTGTTTCTCTTTCATTTTTGCCAAAGAATTTTAGAAGTGTAATATTGAGATTTTATAACTATTTTGGTCAATCAGACAAACATTAATTGCATGTATTAATATTTGTGTTTTCTCCTAATCAAGTAAAAAAGGACTTAAGGAGTAGCATATAATAAAAATTATTAATCACAAAATTTATTTTATTTTAAAATTTTATAAGTTATACCAATTTTAAAATATAATATGCTGTCGTTTGATCTTAAAAGTCAAATTGTATCTTTAATTTTTAAAAGGAGGCAATATATATCCCACGAAAAACAAGGGGGGTAGGGCAATCAAGTTTGTTAAGTGATACTTTTTTTTCATCTTAAAATTAGATATATAATTTAATTTTAAAGTCATACGATAGCATATTAAATTTCAAATTGATAATTTAATTTAATTTGATACAAATATTATAATTATATAATCTCCCATTCTTTTTTATTTGTCGCTTTAGAGGATGAAATTTGTTCTTTTTTTCTTGTCATTTTAATAAAGTATTAATATCTTAATTTATTATATTATCCTTACATTAAATATTAACTTGTTTCTCTTTCATTTTTTCCAATGAATTTTAGAAGGGTAATATTGAGATTTTATAACTATTTTGGTCAATCAGACAAACATTAATTGCATGTATTAATATTTGTGTGTTCTCCTAATCAAGTAAAAAAAGAAAGGAGGGAGCAGTATATAATAAAAATTATTAATCACAAATTTTATTTTATTTTAAAATTTTATTAGTTATACCAATTTTAAAATTTAATATGCTATCGTTTAATCTCAAAAGTCAAATTGTATCTTTAATTTTAAAAAGGTGGTAATATATATCCCAAAAAGAAAGGGGGGGGGGGGGGGTCGGGCAATCAGGTTTGTTAAGTGATACTTTTTTTTGTCTTAAAATTAGATATATAATTTAATTTTAAAGTCATACAATATCATATTAAATTTCAAATTGATAATTTAATTTTATTTGATACAAATATTATAATTATATACTCTCCTGTTTTTTTTTTTTTTTTTGTCGCTTTAGAGGATGAAATTTGTTCCTTTTTACTTTTCATTTTTAGAAAGTATGAATGTTTTAATTTATTATATTATCCTTACATTAAATTTTAACTTGTTTCTCTTTCATTTTTTCCAATGAATTTTAGAAGAGTAATATTGAGATTTTATAACTATTTTGGTCAATCAAACAAACATTAATTGCATGGATTAATATTTGTTTTTTCTCCTAATCAAGTAAAAAAGAAAGGAGGGTGTGAGAATCCGAATTTTCAGGATTTTTCTTAATAATATTAAATGCGAATTTAATTGATAAAATTATCAAGGTTGTATAAATTAATTATTATTTTATGTAAATTAAGGTATGAAAAAGGATTTAATTGGTAAATTAAATCCGTACAGAGATGATGACAAATTGTGATTAAATAAAAATAATTGAAGAATAAATAGATTGTTTAAAAATAATTTATGAAAAATAAGAGAAGTTTTAATGAAATGAATAATATTTAAAAATTATTGTGAAAATACAGAAATTGTGATTTTAAATGAGATTATGTGATAATGTGAAAGACATGATGTGACGACCCCGAATTCGGGTCCCCCGAACCTCGAACTCGGTTCATCACATGTACTACCTTTTCCTTATTGTTCATGAATTACAACAATATTATAATTGATAAATAATCATTTTTTTACAATTTTACAACATCTCTTTCTATTCCAGAATCGAAATCTTTATACATTCCTAGTCTGTCTTAATATCATACATGATACGACATTCTATTACAATCAAATTGAGTATTTAACACTCATATAATATACCAACTAAGTATTATACTACACAATCATTTACTTGTCCAATTCGGACTGATATCTACAATAGACATTTAAATCTTTAGTGAAAGTAATATGCTTTCCTGTTCCTTGATCTTTATCGAGATCTTCAACTAACTTGCACTATCTGAACATATTTGTTTTAAGCAAGAGTGAGCACGACGACTCAGCAAGTTTAACAGTTACACATAACACATTACATGATTCACATAATACACATGCTTTGTATCTTAATCTCACATCATGTTTTTCATATTAATAACATTTCATACCTCTCATGCATCACATA
Organism: Hedera helix; assembly: GCA_947179155.2. NCBI lineage: Eukaryota > Viridiplantae > Streptophyta > Magnoliopsida > Apiales > Araliaceae > Hedera > Hedera helix. Next base: position 29,236,419 of record OX359282.1, on the reverse strand, counting down.
TAATCATCAACTAGCACTTTGCAAATCATGCTTCATTCTTATACATAGTTTTCATGTAGTCATACCACATGCTGTTCATCTACCACAAACATTATCAATATATCTTCATATTATCAATATAAATCACATTATAGCATATTAATGTACATAGGAGCAAGTTCTGAAAAACTTGTCTGGTCGCTTCTACCATTTACGCCTATTTGCGTCATTTGCTCAACCTACAATTTATATAACAAATTGACATAATCATTAGCTACCAGGACTTTTAATTAGTCTTAACTTAAGACCTTAACTTCAAATTATTAACTATTTAGTTGTCCGATAAACAAACCCTTAAGTTCCGGACAAAAATCCTAGCCCAACAAACATAGTTGGACATGTCGGTAAACTTAACCAACTTATTAATATTATTAATTATTTAATAATATTTTAATTCCTTATTAATATTATTAACCATTTAATAATATTTTAATCACTCATTAATATTATTAATTATTTAATAATATTTTAATCACTTATTAATATTATTAACCATTTAATAATATTTTACACACTTATTAATATTATTAATCATTTAATAATATTTTAATCACTCAGTAATATTATTAATTATTTAATAATATTTTAATCACTTATTAATAGTATTAACCATTTAATAATATTTTACACACTTATTAATATTATTAATCATTTAATATTTTAATCACTCAATAATATTATTAACCATTTAATAATATTTTAATCACTCATTAATATTATTAACCATTTAATAATATTTTAATCACTCATTAATATTATTAACCATTTAATAATATTTTAATCACCCATTAATATTATTAATCATTTAATAATATTTTACACACTTATTAATATTATTAATCATTTAATAATATTTTAATCACTCATTAATATTATTAACCATTTAATAATATTTTAATCACTCATTAATATTATTAACCATTTAATAATATTTTAATCACTCATTAATATTATTAACCATTTAATAATATTTTAATCACTCATTAATATTATTAATCATTTAATAATATTTTAATCACTTATTAATATTATTAACCATTTAATAATATTTTACACACTTATTAATATTATTAACCATTTAATAATATTTTAATCACTCATTAATATTATTAACCATTTAATAATATTTTAATCACTTATTAATATTATTAACCATTTAATAATATTTTACACACTTATTAATATTATTAACCATTTAATAATATTTTAATCACTCATTAATATTATTAACCATTTAATAATATTTTAATCACTCATTAATATTATTAACCATTTAATAATATTTTAATCACTCATTAATATTATTAACCATTTAATAATATTTTAATCTCTTATTAATATTATTAATCATTTAATAATATTTTAACCACTTATTAATATTATTAACCATTTAATAATATTTTAATCATTTACAAATGTTATTCATCATTTAATAACTTTTTAATCATATACTAATATTATTGATCATTTAATAATATTTTAATAATTTTCAAATAATACTAATAGTTAACTTTTTAATTGTGTTAACTTTAGTCTTTATTTTAAACATTTAGTTACCAATTAATGATTAATGGATTTCATATATATTGGTTTAATAACCAAACACATTCATTTTACACTTATTTCAACTTAATTTTTCAAAGAAAGCTCGACCCGGACCGACCCGACCCAACCCGGAGCACCAAAAATCTGCTTAGCAGATTGTTCTGACGCAGCTGCGTCAGTCCTGACGCGGCTGCGTCAGCCATATTTGTCCGAAAGTCAACTTTTTGACTGTTAGACCCTCCGACGCTCCGACAGCCATAACTTCTTCATTTTAAAATATTTTGGGGTGATTTTTGAGTCCATTCTCAACATAATTTCCCCCTCTACAACTTCTCTTTAGATCACAAATCCAAATTCCGAACTTAACTAGACCAAAAACTGCTCACAAGGACAAAGTGAAAACTAAAATCACAAATCATTGGTTTTAATGGTTCAAACTTGAATATAATAAACTCTACACATCCAAATGACACCAACTTAGTGTTGTTGTCTTCTTAACTTCTTGTTTTACAATATTTCATGGTTCAATCACATTTTTGAAAACGTTTGACACGAAATTTAAAGATCGAACCACATAGGGTTTTACCGGCAATCACAATATGGAATTTTCTTCCATTTATTTGCATACCACTCATACCAATACATGATTTAAACCTATCAAACCATGAATCTACCTATATATCATAGATTTAGACTTCTAGATCATCAAAATAACTTTTCATCGGTTAAAAATATATTTTAACCGTTCAAATCATATCTAAACTATAAAAATGAACTAAGGAAGAGATAGAGCACTTTTTAACCTCTTGGACATTGATGCTTTTCTTCTTCTTTATATGATCTTGCTAAGGACTCCTCCTTGGCTATTCTCTAGCACTTTTTCTTGGTGGATCATCAATCTCTCAAAGGTTTACTTACTTTTTCTCTAGAGCTTCTCTATCTATATTTGGTGAAACAAATGAACAAACACTAACATATGATTCAAGGTCTCTATTTATAGGTCTTTCTATCATCTCTTTTTATTACTTACAATATGTATATCTATACAATTTGACCAACATTACTTGCAACCATCAAAACTTGGCTTGATTTAAGGGAAAAGACTTGATTGAATGACTAACATGAAAGACTTCCATCAAGGTTGCTTGTAAGCAACTTTTGGAGTGTAAAATAAGCAAAAATGAAGTCACACACAACATCCCCATGTGGGGCCCCTCCAAAATTCGGGATTTGCAATTTATTACACCAATTTGGCTTTCTTTTTATGTCCTATATCATTATATAAGTATCCATATATATATACACCAATATATGTATACATATTCACCTATACTTGTACATTGGGCTCAACTTTGGACCTTAGAATTAAATATATTGGGCTCATTCATTTTATTTGATTGGGCTCAATTTAATTATTCTATTGGGCTAACAAATAAATAACATATGTTACATTTAATTAAAACAAGCATTGAGCTTGATTAATTATAACTTGAATCAAGGCTTAATTAAATACATGGACTAGTAGGTTAATTAATTTGACCTAGTTTAATACCTCATTTGGACTTATATTATAGTCCAATTAGATTTGCATTAAATTATTCTACCACATTGGTTTACATAATTAACTCATCTATAGTTAATTCTCAACACTACCTTCCTTCCTCTATCAATTAACCAATGTTTGGTTAATTCTCTCTCTTGTCTACCAACTAGGGTTATTCAATTAACCCTATATTAGTTAATTTTCTACACTCAATCAATACTTGAAAAATATTCTCCCAACACATTGACCATCATTTGACTTTAATGTGTTTGGGCTACATGAATTACTTTGTATTGGGCTCTCTTATTTAATTACTTGGGCTACCCAACACAACTCACATATCATATATAACTTGGGCTTGGTAATTAATTTAATTGGACTTCCACACCATTAATAACCATACTTTCCAATATTATTTAATTGGACTTATATTAATTACCTCTTGGACTATATCATAACTTAACATCTGGGCTTATTATTTATTTACCCACCTTCATGCAAGTATTCCCATATTGGGCTTGTATTAAATCCATTAATGGACTCTATATAACAACTAAATAATTAAGTTAATTACTTAATTAATTATCTTCTTAATATTGTCATTCTAGGCAATATTCCACTTCTCTACTTGTTAATCTTAGCTTTAATTCATGACTTATATAATTAATTCAATTAATTATATTACATGACTTTCCTTTTTAATCCATACTTAAACTAATTAATTTATTAGTTTTATTGAGTATTTAATTTACTTCACACGTCATCTTGTTTGACTAACAAACTCAACTCTAGGTATATATATATAAATATATTCACCTTCACTTCTCAATTGAATTTATTTCCTTAATAAATTCTCTACATGCATCATTACAATATTCCCACATTTAATTCCTAACAAATAAATTATGTTAAAAAAAAATGTTTACCCATTTTCTACACATCTTACTTCTCAAATTCTAGGTTTTAAATCTGAACCTTTAATAAAAGCAATTAATATATTATTTAAAATCTTAGAAATATCTGGGATATTACACATGAATTAAATATGTATATATATATATATATATATATATGTGTGTGTGTGTGTGTGTGTGTGTGTGTGTGTGTGTGTGTGTTATGTTTAATTGATAATTATAAATGTTATTAATTATGACAATTAAGGGATTAATAATTAAATTAATCCAAGTTTAAATGAAAAGATAAAGAGAGAAGTTAATAAAATTGAAATTATTGAATTTATATTTAATTAAGAATTTTGGAGGAAGTAGAAATTAATTAAGAAGAAATGTAATTATATAAATTATATAATAATAAATTATATAATTTATATAAGAAAGTTAAAGTAATGAATGAAGGAACTTATAATTATATAAATTATATAAAAATAATTATATAATTTATATAAGAGGATTAAATTAATAAATATATAATTATTGATTATGCAATTAAGGGATAATTAGAAAGGAATAATGTAATTATATAAATTATATAATATTAAATTATATAATTTATATAAGGAAAGTTAATGTGATTATTAAAGAAATTGAATAATAAATAAGGAAAAGGAATGTTTTAAGTTATTAAAAATTATATTTATGTATAATGTAATTATTATGACTTTTATGAAAGATAATATTTCGGAAACGTGAACATGTTAATGTAACATGTTGTCTAAGTAACGGAGTGAAAAATTATGAAAAATAATTTTTATATGTTATATGAAGTATTTTATGATTTTTGGAGGTTTAAATTACCTCATATAATTACATGCATGACATTATGCGTATACAAAATTTGTCAAGTAAAATACCCAAAAGAGGTATTAAAATTATTTATAAATCAAATTATGATTTTTAGTAAATTAAAATAAATATTTTATATACATTATATAAAATGTTTATTACACGAAACAATTACGTAATGTATTAAATAAATAATTTACGCATGATTTGTGGAACTTTCGGGAAGCAAGAATAAGGTGATGGATTAAGATGAGTGTTAAAACTCATTTACGCATGGATAGTTTATATATATATACACATGTGGAAGGAAAACAGATAGGAGGAAAAAAAAGAGAGAAAATAAAACACAATTTCCTCCACTTCTTTTTCTCCCATCCGGCAACACCACCACCACTAAACTGTAATATCCCAGATAATTTCAAGATTTTAAATAATATCTTAATTGATTTTATTAAAGGTTAATGTTTAAACCTAGAAGGTGAGAAGGAAGATGTGTAGAAAATGGGTAAACATTTTTTTTTTAACATAAATTATTTGTTAGAAATTAAATGTGAGAATATTTTAATGATGCAGGTAGATAATTTATTTAAGAAAGAAATTCAATTGAGAAGTGAAGGTGAATATATTAATATTTATATATATACACCTATAGTTGAGTTTGTTAGTCAAACAAGATGATGTGTGAAGTAAATTAAATACTTAATAAAACTAATAAATTAATTAGTTTTAGTATGGATTAAAAAGAAAAGTCATGTAATATAATTAATTGAATTAATTATATAAGTTATGAATTAAGGTTATGAGTAACAAGTAGGGAAGTGGAATATTGCCTAGAAGGACAATATTAAGAAGTTAATTAATTAAGTAATTTACTTAATTAATAAGTTGTTATAGATGTAAGCCCAATATGGAGATATTTGCATGAAATGGGTAATTAAATAAGAGAGCCAATAAAAAGTAAGTTATGTAGCCCAAACCATTAAAAGTCAAATGATGGTCAATGGTTGGGAGAAGCATTTCAAGTATTGATTGAGTGTAGAGAATTAACTAGTGTCTAGTTAATTGAATAACCCTAGTTGGTTGACAAGAGAGATAGCATTAACCAATCATTGGTTAATTTCTAGATAAATAAATGTGGGGTTAAGAATTAACCGTGGATGGGTTAATTAAGTAACCCAATGTGGTAGAATTAATTATAGCAAATCTAATTGGATTATATTATAAGTCCAATTGAGGTATGAAACTAGGTCAAATTAAATTAACCTAGTAGTTCATATAATTTAATTTGAACATTGATTTATGTAATAATTAACCAAGCCCAATGCTTGTTTTAATTAAATGTAACATAGGGTAATTAATATTAGCCCAATGTAATAATTAAATTGAGCCCAAACAAATTTAATTGATGAGCCCAATAGAAATATTAATTTGATCCAATGTGGAGCCCAAATGGAAGTCAAAGTGGTGGTCAATATATATACATTGGTGTATATATATATGAATACTTATATAATGATATAAGATGTAAAAATAAAGGTAAAGTGATGTAATAAAAGAGGAATCCCGAATTTTGGAGGGGGCCCCACATGAAATGTTGCTTGTTGGTGAATTTGGAGTGTAAAATGTCTCAACAACTCCCCACCAACCCTAGTCATTCCATTGGTCAATCAAAATGTCACTCAATAGGTCATTCAAGCTATAGTAAGCTTGGTTAACCCTTAAATTCACCAACACTAGTTGATTAGTGAAGGTTAATGGTGATTAGGGAGGGTCTATATATAGCATCCATCAACATTTTGTTATGTTTGTTAGTTAGTTTTTAAGAACTCCTAGAGAGAAAGAGAGAGTATTCTAGAGAAAAGCTAGCAAGCTTTGAGAAATGGATGATCCACTAAGGAAAGTTGCTAGAGAATGATCAAGGTGGAGTCACAAGCCTAGCTCCTAGCAAGAGGAAGGAGATCATCCATGTCTAAGAGGTTAAAAAGTACTCCAAACCTTTTTAATTTCATTTTTGTTGTTTAAATAAGTTTTAAACGGTTAAAATATATTTTTAACCGATCAAAACTTGTTTTGATGGTCTAGAAGTCTTTAACTATGTAATATATGTATATTCATAGTTTGATGGGTTTAACATGGGTTTTTATATGTGTTTGTGATGAAAAATTTCATCAAAATCATCAAATAAGTTTTTACCGACGAAAACCAAGTAACAAAAATCATAGCAGCCCATTCACGGAATTACTGTTCACGATCCGTAAGTCGGATTTATGATCCGTCAATTTTGGGTGATAGATCCATGAAATATGAAGATTCTCCAAGTTGAATGACTAAAATCCGATTTAAAATGAGCAAGATATGGATTTTCTACCAAAACACCCCACTAATTTTAGGGCTGTGCATAACAGTCGGGTTTATAGCTATTTTCAGTGACCAAAACAAATCCAAACTTGATGTTTGATAACAGAATCATGTAGTTCGGGAAGTTACGAATCCATCGATACCTAATAGACCTCAATCGGACTTGTGGATTTCATTTTATTCAAGTTCCCGTCGGAGACCCCAAGTCTGGAAAACTAAGAAAGTAATCTGCCTATTTTATTAAAAAAACCGGCCGGTTCGGTTTTTTTCGGTTTTTCATGATTTCTAGGTAGGGCCGGTTCGGGCATTTTTAGGCCGGTTCTTGGGTTGGTTCCAAAAGAGAAAATGCTTATAATTTTATAAAGAAAATTATCAAAATTTAAAATCCGAATTTTTTTGTAATTTGGTATTTATTAGAATTAATAGTGGATTAAAGCTTACTAAATGGCTAATAATTATGGAAAAATTATTTTTAATTTCAGAAAAATAATATTTGACCTATTGGCATGCTAGTTAAGTGTTATAAAATAAAATTTGAAATTATTGGAGTGATTCACTATATATTAGCTATTTATTAGTGTATAAATAGGCTAATGATCTAATTAAATATTATTTAATAAATATTAAATAATATATGAAGTTATGTAATTAATTAATTATGATTTAATGAATATTAAATAATAATTAAAGGATGTTAAGATGAATAAGTTAGTTATTTATTATTTAATTGCACTTAAATAATAAGTAAAGTTAAATAAATAATTAATTATTATTTAAATTAATATTAAATAATAATTAAAGAATATTAAAGTTAGAAAGCTAATTATTTATTATTTAATTAATATTAAATAATAAGTAAGGTTAATTAAGTAATTAATTATTATTTAATTAATATTAAATAATAATTAAAGGATAATTAAGGTTAATAAACTAATTATTTATTATTTAATTAATATTAAATAATAAGTAAGGTTAATTAATTAATTAATTATTATTTAATTAATATTAAATAATGAGTTCGGATAATTAGTTAATTAATTATTATTTAATTCATATTAAATAATAATTAAATGGTAATTAAGTGGAATAAATTATTACTTAATCGAAAGAAGATTATTAAGTAATTAAAATATATTGATAATATTATTGACTAACTATTAAATGATAATAGTTAAGAATTAAATCATTATTCAATAATTAATAATGATATGTAATTAATTTAAAATATTATTAAAGGATTAATAATATTATTTAGCATTTAATTAACTATTAAATAATAATAGTTAAGAGTTAAATCATTATTAAATAAATAATAATGATAAATAAAGATTTAGAATATTATTAAAGAATTAATAATATTGTTTAACAAGTAATTAACTATTGGGTAATAATAGTTAAGGGTTGAATCGTTATTAAATAATTACTAATGATACGTGAGGATTTCAAATATTATTAAATGATTGATAATATTGATGAACAATTAAATTGTTATTAAAATGATTGATAATAATGAGAAGTCAATTAAAATATTATTAAAGGGTAATAATATTAGCAAACAATTAAATTATTATTAAAAGATTAATAATAATGATTAAGGTAAACTATTATTAAAAATAAATTAATAATAGTAATGATTATTTAAAGTGTTATTTAACAATTAAAAAACATTATAAGTTATTACTAATTGATAGTAAAATTTAAAATATTATCCAAGGTGGGTAATATTATGATAAGTATCAAGATAAATGATGTGATTAAGTTAAACCAAGGGTATGGTCCATTAGTGATTAATTGGTGGATCGACCTAAATAAATATAGGGTCCAAGTTTAAATGCAGTGACATTAATAAATGTCAGAATTGCATAGTCTCGAACAAAAGATTTATGGTGTTGAATATGAAACACTGAGTCAAGTCAAAGAGAGACGAAAATATGAAATTAACCTTATTAAATAAAGGGGATGATAAGAAGAAATAAATATCTTTAAAATAAGATTTAGTATTGAGTCAAACTTTGACTGATATTGTGCACCGTTGATCTCACATACCGTGTAGGTGGTGCAAGGAACGTCAAAGATTAACGTAAGCTGGTTATACAAGTCCAGGCAAGTTTTTCAGAACGTGTTGTATTATGTGCATGAATTATAAGTTTGTTATTAAACTGAGATGTGCTCATACGTGGTTATGTGCAAAGATGTTTTACTGTGCCTTTGTGCAATAAGTTGATTTGAACTGTTGATATGCGGTAGTTAATTTAAGACAATTGTTCTGCATTGAACTATATGTCATGATAGAGGTTAGACATGAAGCATAGATTAAATGAGAGGCATGATATGCATGAGCAGTATGTCATAAACTGAAATGCATGAAAAACATGATGTTAGTATAAATTGTAAATTTTATGTGAAGCATGTAATGTGTTATGTGTAGCTGTTGAACTTGCTGAGCCGTCGTGCTCACTCTTGCCTAAACCAACATTTTCAGATAAGGCTAGTTACCTGAAGTTCTCGATAAAGAACAAGGAACAGGAAAATATATTACTTCCATTGAAGATCTAAATATTTATTGTAGATATCAGTCCGAATTGGACAGGTAAATGATTGTGTAACATAAGACTTAGTTGGTATGTTATATGAGTATTAAATACTCAAATTGATTGTAATAGAATGTCGTATCATGTATGATATTGAGACATACTAGGAATGTATAAAGATTTCGATTCTGGAATAGAAAGAGATGTTGAAAAATTGTAAATAAATGATTATTTAGCAATTATAATATTGTTGTGATTCATGAACAATAAGGAAAATGTTGTACTCGTGTTGAACCGGATCCGAGGTTCAAAGAACCCGGATTCGGGGTCGTTACAAGTTGGTATCAGAGCTGATAGGTTATAAACTGTAGGTAAGAGTACCTTAGGCTATAACCGTAGTAGAAGATAAGTAAAATGATAAATGAATAAACTACGGAAGAGTTTAAGTTATAAAAGATGAATTTGGAAAATTCATATAGAGAAGATTATCCAAAGATGGATTTAAGAAGATATAAGAGAGATGAAAAAGGTCATGTTGTACCTAATTTGAAGAAATGATAGAAAATATCTTTTGATAAGATTTTGAGAAACATAAAAAAAAAAAATGCTAATAAGGTCATGAAATGATCTAGAGAAATGAACTCGTAATGAGACATATGTGCTAAAATATGAATGGAGAGAATTCGTATTCAGTTAAGAAAATTAGAAGGTTTGTGGGTTTTTAATTGAGAACTCATATTAATGGCTGAGTTGTACGATTCCTTGTATGGATTTGTGCTTGGTTTTAGAACCACTTAGCTTCCTATATTAATATAGTAGTTGAGTTTAACAGTTCTTTGTATGGGCAGAGGATTTGTTCTTGGTTTAACGACCGCTTAACTTTCTATATTGATTAGTGGCCGAGTTGACCAATTTCTTGTAGGGGCAGGAGATTGCGTTTGGTTTGACAACCACTTAGCTTCCTATAGTAATAATCGATTTGAACCTGATGTCATGCTATTCGATGTATATATGGTGAGAAGGTGATTCTTTTCTCATAATATATTGGATATGTAGAGAATATTAAGATAAATACGTGTTCTTAAAACTCATACTGATGGTAAGTTCGTGACTCATAATCGTATGGTGGAACCCCTCAGCGAATGGACGATTTTGGTCTGACTAGGATAAGTTCTCCGACCCATATGATTGTGGCAAGTACCTGAACTCCTAATGTGTGGTAAGTTTGATGAACAATAAGTATGGGTAGAGTTAAGTAGTAAGACTAGAGCTTTACCATATATAGTTATTAAGCTGGAAAAGAATGCTGAGGAGAAATTTGAGGTATTTTGAGGTTTTAGGACATTCCAAATCTTCTAGCTATGCTAGACTTTGAAATTCTTAAAATCGTGCTAAATTCGCACTTTTGTGCTTTTGAAAAGACAAATGTATTTTAGAAATCATTAATGCATTTAGTGCAGAGATGATAAACGATGGAGTCATCAATGCAGAGTAACCTAGTGTTGGATGTTTAAAGCCCACTATGGTATGATGTAGTATGACAAAGTCATAAAATGATTTTCAGTATTTTAAAACGTTTAAAGAATAGTCTATGCTAATTGTTTCAGCTAGACAAATTGATTTGAAAATATCAAAATGTATTTATAAAATCATCACATGCCATTAAAGCCATGGTGTGGGGATGAAAAGGACGGAATCCTCAACGTACTGTCAAGATGTGCGGTATCATGAAGTCATGAATTAATGACGGAATCCTCAACGTACTGTCAAGATGATGCGGTATCATGAAGTCCTATAAATGAATTTTAGTTATTTTAACTAATCTGAAATGAATTTTTGAATCGTAATATACGAACAGTTCAATGATGGGAGTCTTTGTCATTTATTTTAACTGGACACTTTTGGTCAGAATTGACTCAAGTTTATTATCCAATCCAAATTATTTTGGAACGGAATTTTGTAGTAAGTCTGAGGTGAACAAGTGCAAAAACAAATATATTCTGTCGGCTAAAGCAGATATATTTTTGTCGGCATATAGCTCCGACTGGCGCCTAAAAATTAAGACGTTCTGCACGACGTATGGTACAATAGGCTGATCACCTAACGTACACCTATGGAATGTTTTCAGTCTTTGTGATTGATAAACACTCTGTTTATAAGTATTTACAGGGATAAATACTATTTATTCGGAATTCAGTAAATTCCATTCGGATGTTCACAGTCTTGATGACCCCTCAGCATATTATGAAAGTTTTAATGAATATTTTGATTTTCAATTTATTCTTCTGTAAGATATTGATTTTCAATTTATTCTTCTGCAAGATATTCCATTGTTCTGGAATTATGAGTTTAGAAGTATGAACTTCCTAGAAAAGGGTGGTCATAGAATTTGATGAGTAAAGAGATATTCTCAGTGATGAAAATTGGTAGAATTGTGTATGAGATAATTTCGGGGACGAAATTCTTATAAGAAGGGGTGAATGTAATATCCCAGATAATTTCAAGATTTTAAATAATATCTTAATTGATTTTATTAAAGGTTAATGTTTAAACCTAGAAGGTGAGAAGGAAGATGTGTAGAAAATGGGTAAACATTTTTTTTTTAACATAAATTATTTGTTAGAAATTAAATGTGAGAATATTTTAATGATGCAGGTAGATAATTTATTTAAGAAAGAAATTCAATTGAGAAGTGAAGGTGAATATATTAATATTTATATATATACACCTATAGTTGAGTTTGTTAGTCAAACAAGATGATGTGTGAAGTAAATTAAATACTTAATAAAACTAATAAATTAATTAGTTTTAGTATGGATTAAAAAGAAAAGTCATGTAATATAATTAATTGAATTAATTATATAAGTTATGAATTAAGGTTATGAGTAACAAGTAGGGAAGTGGAATATTGCCTAGAAGGACAATATTAAGAAGTTAATTAATTAAGTAATTTACTTAATTAATAAGTTGTTATAGATGTAAGCCCAATATGGAGATATTTGCATGAAATGGGTAATTAAATAAGAGAGCCAATAAAAAGTAAGTTATGTAGCCCAAACCATTAAAAGTCAAATGATGGTCAATGGTTGGGAGAAGCATTTCAAGTATTGATTGAGTGTAGAGAATTAACTAGTGTCTAGTTAATTGAATAACCCTAGTTGGTTGACAAGAGAGATAGCATTAACCAATCATTGGTTAATTTCTAGATAAATAAATGTGGGGTTAAGAATTAACCGTGGATGGGTTAATTAAGTAACCCAATGTGGTAGAATTAATTATAGCAAATCTAATTGGATTATATTATAAGTCCAATTGAGGTATGAAACTAGGTCAAATTAAATTAACCTAGTAGTTCATATAATTTAATTTGAACATTGATTTATGTAATAATTAACCAAGCCCAATGCTTGTTTTAATTAAATGTAACATAGGGTAATTAATATTAGCCCAATGTAATAATTAAATTGAGCCCAAACAAATTTAATTGATGAGCCCAATAGAAATATTAATTTGATCCAATGTGGAGCCCAAATGGAAGTCAAAGTGGTGGTCAATATATATACATTGGTGTATATATATATGAATACTTATATAATGATATAAGATGTAAAAATAAAGGTAAAGTGATGTAATAAAAGAGGAATCCCGAATTTTGGAGGGGGCCCCACATGAAATGTTGCTTGTTGGTGAATTTGGAGTGTAAAATGTCTCAACAACTCCCCACCAACCCTAGTCATTCCATTGGTCAATCAAAATGTCACTCAATAGGTCATTCAAGCTATAGTAAGCTTGGTTAACCCTTAAATTCACCAACACTAGTTGATTAGTGAAGGTTAATGGTGATTAGGGAGGGTCTATATATAGCATCCATCAACATTTTGTTATGTTTGTTAGTTAGTTTTTAAGAACTCCTAGAGAGAAAGAGAGAGTATTCTAGAGAAAAGCTAGCAAGCTTTGAGAAATGGATGATCCACTAAGGAAAGTTGCTAGAGAATGATCAAGGTGGAGTCACAAGCCTAGCTCCTAGCAAGAGGAAGGAGATCATCCATGTCTAAGAGGTTAAAAAGTACTCCAAACCTTTTTAATTTCATTTTTGTTGTTTAAATAAGTTTTAAACGGTTAAAATATATTTTTAACCGATCAAAACTTGTTTTGATGGTCTAGAAGTCTTTAACTATGTAATATATGTATATTCATAGTTTGATGGGTTTAACATGGGTTTTTATATGTGTTTGTGATGAAAAATTTCATCAAAATCATCAAATAAGTTTTTACCGACGAAAACCAAGTAACAAAAATCATAGCAGCCCATTCACGGAATTACTGTTCACGATCCGTAAGTCGGATTTATGATCCGTCAATTTTGGGTGATAGATCCATGAAATATGAAGATTCTCCAAGTTGAATGACTAAAATCCGATTTAAAATGAGCAAGATATGGATTTTCTACCAAAACACCCCACTAATTTTAGGGCTGTGCATAACAGTCGGGTTTATAGCTATTTTCAGTGACCAAAACAAATCCAAACTTGATGTTTGATAACAGAATCATGTAGTTCGGGAAGTTACGAATCCATCGATACCTAATAGACCTCAATCGGACTTGTGGATTTCATTTTATTCAAGTTCCCGTCGGAGACCCCAAGTCTGGAAAACTAAGAAAGTAATCTGCCTATTTTATTAAAAAAACCGGCCGGTTCGGTTTTTTTCGGTTTTTCATGATTTCTAGGTAGGGCCGGTTCGGGCATTTTTAGGCCGGTTCTTGGGTTGGTTCCAAAAGAGAAAATGCTTATAATTTTATAAAGAAAATTATCAAAATTTAAAATCCGAATTTTTTTGTAATTTGGTATTTATTAGAATTAATAGTGGATTAAAGCTTACTAAATGGCTAATAATTATGGAAAAATTATTTTTAATTTCAGAAAAATAATATTTGACCTATTGGCATGCTAGTTAAGTGTTATAAAATAAAATTTGAAATTATTGGAGTGATTCACTATATATTAGCTATTTATTAGTGTATAAATAGGCTAATGATCTAATTAAATATTATTTAATAAATATTAAATAATATATGAAGTTATGTAATTAATTAATTATGATTTAATGAATATTAAATAATAATTAAAGGATGTTAAGATGAATAAGTTAGTTATTTATTATTTAATTGCACTTAAATAATAAGTAAAGTTAAATAAATAATTAATTATTATTTAAATTAATATTAAATAATAATTAAAGAATATTAAAGTTAGAAAGCTAATTATTTATTATTTAATTAATATTAAATAATAAGTAAGGTTAATTAAGTAATTAATTATTATTTAATTAATATTAAATAATAATTAAAGGATAATTAAGGTTAATAAACTAATTATTTATTATTTAATTAATATTAAATAATAAGTAAGGTTAATTAATTAATTAATTATTATTTAATTAATATTAAATAATGAGTTCGGATAATTAGTTAATTAATTATTATTTAATATGAATTAAATAATAATTAAATGGTAATTAAGTGGAATAAATTATTACTTAATCGAAAGAAGATTATTAAGTAATTAAAATATATTGATAATATTATTGACTAACTATTAAATGATAATAGTTAAGAATTAAATCATTATTCAATAATTAATAATGATATGTAATTAATTTAAAATATTATTAAAGGATTAATAATATTATTTAGCATTTAATTAACTATTAAATAATAATAGTTAAGAGTTAAATCATTATTAAATAAATAATAATGATAAATAAAGATTTAGAATATTATTAAAGAATTAATAATATTGTTTAACAAGTAATTAACTATTGGGTAATAATAGTTAAGGGTTGAATCGTTATTAAATAATTACTAATGATACGTGAGGATTTCAAATATTATTAAATGATTGATAATATTGATGAACAATTAAATTGTTATTAAAATGATTGATAATAATGAGAAGTCAATTAAAATATTATTAAAGGGTAATAATATTAGCAAACAATTAAATTATTATTAAAAGATTAATAATAATGATTAAGGTAAACTATTATTAAAAATAAATTAATAATAGTAATGATTATTTAAAGTGTTATTTAACAATTAAATAACATTATAAGTTATTACTAATTGATAGTAAAATTTAAAATATTATCCAAGGTGGGTAATATTATGATAAGTATCAAGATAAATGATGTGATTAAGTTAAACCAAGGGTATGGTCCATTAGTGATTAATTGGTGGATCGACCTAAATAAATATAGGGTCCAAGTTTTAATGCAGTGACATTAATAAATGTCAGAATTGCATAGTCTCGAACAAAAGATTTATGGTGTTGAATATGAAACACTGAGTCAAGTCAAAGAGAGACGAAAATATGAAATTAACCTTATTAAATAAAGGGGATGATAAGAAGAAATAAATATCTTTAAAATAAGATTTAGTATTGAGTCAAACTTTGACTGATATTGTGCACCGTTGATCTCACATACCGTGTAGGTGGTGCAAGGAACGTCAAAGATTAACGTAAGCTGGTTATACAAGTCCAGGCAAGTTTTTCAGAACGTGTTGTATTATGTGCATGAATTATAAGTTTGTTATTAAACTGAGATGTGCTCATACGTGGTTATTTGCAAAGATGTTTTACTGTGCCTTTGTGCAATAAGTTGATTTGAACTGTTGATATGCGGTAGTTAATTTAAGACAATTGTTCTGCATTGAACTATATGTCATGATAGAGGTTAGACATGAAGCATAGATTAAATGAGAGGCATGATATGCATGAGCAGTATGTCATAAACTGAAATGCATGAAAAACATGATGTTAGTATAAATTGTAAATTTTATGTGAAGCATGTAATGTGTTATGTGTAGCTGTTGAACTTGCTGAGCCGTCGTGCTCACTCTTGCCTAAACCAACATTTTCAGATAAGGCTAGTTACCTGAAGTTCTCGATAAAGAACAAGGAACAGGAAAATATATTACTTCCATTGAAGATCTAAATATTTATTGTAGATATCAGTCCGAATTGGACAGGTACATGATTGTGTAACATAAGACTTAGTTGGTATGTTATATGAGTATTAAATACTCAAATTGATTGTAATAGAATGTCGTATCATGTATGATATTGAGACATACTAGGAATGTATAAAGATTTCGATTCTGGAATAGAAAGAGATGTTGAAAAATTGTAAATAAATGATTATTTAGCAATTATAATATTGTTGTGATTCATGAACAATAAGGAAAATGTTGTACTCGTGTTGAACCGGATCCGAGGTTCAAAGAACCCGGATTCGGGGTCGTTACATGTTGGTATCAGAGCTGATAGGTTATAAACTGTAGGTAAGAGTACCTTAGGCTATAACCGTAGTAGAAGATAAGTAAAATGATAAATGAATAAACTACGGAAGAGTTTAAGTTATAAAAGATGAATTTGGAAAATTCATATAGAGAAGATTATCCAAAGATGGATTTAAGAAGATATAAGAGAGATGAAAAAGGTCATGTTGTACCTAATTTGAAGAAATGATAGAAAATATCTTTTGATAAGATTTTGAGAAACATAAAAAAAAAAATGCTAATAAGGTCATGAAATGATCTAGAGAAATGAACTCGTAATGAGACATATGTGCTAAAATATGAATGGAGAGAATTCGTATTCAGTTAAGAAAATTAGAAGGTTTGTGGAACTTTCGGGATTAAGATGAGTTAAATAAATAATTTACGCATGATTTGTGGAACTTTCGGGAAGCAAGAATAAGGTGATGGATTAAGATGAGTGTTAAAACTCATTTACGCATGGATAGTTTATATATATATACACATGTGGAAGGAAAACAGATAGGAGGAAAAAAAAGAGAGAAAATAAAACACAATTTCCTCCACTTCTTTTTCTCCCATCCGGCAACACCACCACCACTAAACACCACCCGGAAATTCCATGGCCACCACCAAGAGATGAGGAAGTGTTTGTGCCATCAAGAGGAGATTTACAAGCCAAGAAAGGTATAAAAACTAATGTTATTTAATTTATTTTGGAATTATTATTGATAAATTAATTGGCAGGAAAATTAGAAAATAATTAGAATAATTATTCTAAATAATTTGTAGATGTATATGTATGAATTATGTGATTTTTGGAGTAGTTTATTGTGAAATTTTGGAGCAAAAATGGAGAAAAATTGAAAATTGTTGCACTGTTGCGAAGGAGAAAGAAGAAGAAATCTGGGACTGTTCGCGCATTGCGCGACAGTTCAGAAGCGCAGGCTAAAAATGACGTCGTTTTTGGCACGCGGAAGGGGGTCGTTTTGGGCGTCGGTAGAAACAGTCGCCGTGCATTGCGCGGGCGACCGGCACGGCTGAAATTTACCAGCGTGCTCTTGGTCTTTTGCGATAATACTCGCCGTGTCCTTGGGCCACCGAAATTACGAAAATGCCCCTGGACTTTCTGGTAAATTTCGGTTATGTCCCTAACGTTGCTAAAGTTACGAAAATGCCCCTGGGTTTTTCGAAAAATATCGAATATGTCCCTAAGGACGCGGAAATTACCAAAATGCCCCCAGAACTTATTTTTAATTAAATAAATGTTTAAAAATTGTTTAAAAATCATAGAAAATTATAGAAAAATACTAAAAATATAGAAATGATATTTGGGCATTAAATTTAATATTTTATAAAAATATTAAATATTGAGGATTAATATTTAAATATTTTAAATATTAATCTAATGAGTTTAAAGTTTAGAAAATGGTTAAATAAAATTTTCGGACAACCAAATATGCTAAAGTTTATCCAATGGTCCGGGTTGTCCGCAATGAAGGTATTTTATATTAAGTTAAACGAATATTTTAAGGCACGAGGTTAATATAATTAACCATATTAATTAATAATTAACCCGGTACCCTAATATAAATTGTCGGGTAGGATTAATTACGGTATAGATGATATTAATTAAGTAAATTAATATCATAAAGAGATAAATAATTATTATTTGATTATTTTATGATCATAGGTTGATCGAGTTAAGGGTTTGAGCTATT
Source organism: Hedera helix (assembly GCA_947179155.2). Lineage (NCBI taxonomy): Eukaryota > Viridiplantae > Streptophyta > Magnoliopsida > Apiales > Araliaceae > Hedera > Hedera helix. Next base: position 29,217,622 of record OX359282.1, on the reverse strand, counting down.
CATTTAAATAACTGGACGACAGGCAAGTTCTTCAGTTCTTTAATGTTAAATGTTGTCTGTTATGATATGTTAAATGCATATAAATTATGTGTTATGTGATCTGTGGCTAATATGACAACTATGTGTACTTTGTGCGATAATGTGAGATATATTACTATAGTAGAAGCACAAGCACGTGATGTATAACACACACTGAGCATGTTAAGGTATGTGCTACGTGAAATATAAACTGTTGAACTTGCTGAGCCGTTGTGCTCATTACTTGCTTAATAAATATTTTTGCAGGAAATAAATAACTTTCAAGAATATCAGATATGATAGAGATGAATTACCTAGAAGGTTGGAAACGTAATTGCTATATTTTCAACATTATGATTCAATGTGAGAATTTGTTAATTTACTGTGATGAATTGTATGTATATATAAGTTGAATCTGGATATGATAAAAGTTTAATTATGAACTGTGGTTGATCTGGATAATTGCTACGATAGAAATTATTATATGTTTGATTACGAATGACGCAACAAAGAATATTTGTATGGAAATAAATGACTGTAAATTTTAAATCAATAAATAGTTGTACGGATATGAAAGGATATTAAATGTTGAATGATGAGATTTAAGATATTGGTTACAGAAAGAAAAGTTAAGGTTGCGATCCAGAGACTAGGATCCAGATGTAAAGGTTTTAAATATCCAAATATTTTAATACAACGATTGAATCGAGAAAAAGAAAAATTTATATGAGAATTTTTGATAATTGATGATTTTAAAATCAATTAATGGATTAAAGAAGGAGGTTAAGGATTTATTAACGAACAGAAATTTGGACGTAAGAAGAATGATGTTTATTAAATACAAGATTTAAGGGAATAAAGCAGGTCGAATTTCGGGGTCGTTACAGTTGGTATCAGAGGGAGTAGTATATAATAAAAATTATTAATCACAAAATTTATTTTATTTTAAAATTTTATAAGTTATACCAATTTTAAAATATAATATGCTATCGTTTGATCTCAAAAGTCAAATTATATCTTTAATTTTAAAAAGGAGGTAATATATATCCCACAAAAAGGGGGGGGGGGGGGTCGGGCAATCAGGTTTGTTAAGTGATACATTTTTTCCCTTAAAATTAGATATATAATTTAATTTTAAAGTCATACGATAGCATATTAAATTTCAAATTGATAATTTATTTTTATTTGATACGAATATTATAATCATATACACTCCCGTTCTTTTTTTATTTGTCGCTTTAAAGGATGAAATTTGTTCTTTTTTACTTGTCATTTTAAGAAAGTATTAATGTCTTAATTTATTATATTATCCTTACATTAAATATTAACTTGTTTCTCTTTCATTTTTGCCAATGAATTTTAGAAGTGTAATATTGAGATTTTATAACTATTTTGGTCAATCAGACAAACATTAATTGCATGTATTAATATTTGTGTTTTCTCCTAATCAAGTAAAAAAGAACTTAGGGAGTAGCATATAATAAAAATTATTAATCACAAAATTTATTTTATTTTAAAATTTTATAAGTTATACCAATTTTAAAATATAATATACTGTCGTTTGATCTTAAAAGTCAAATTGTATCTTTAATTTTAAAAAGGAGGTAATATATATCCCACGAAAAACAAGGGGGTTCAGGCAATCAGGTTTGTTAAGTGATACATTTTTTGTCTTAAAATTAGATATATAATTTAATTTTAAAGTCATACGATAGCATATTAAATTTCAAATTGATAATTTAATTTTATTTGATACAAATATTATAATTATATACTTTCCCGTTCTTTTTTATTTGTCGCTTTAGAGGATGAAAATTGTTCTTCTTTACGTGTTATTTTAAGAAAGTACTAATGAATTAATTTATTATATTATCCTTACATTAAATATTAACTTGTTTTTCTCTTTCCTTTTTCTAATGAATTTTAGAAGAGTAATATTGAGATTTTATAACTATTTTGGTTAATTTGACAAACATTAATTGCATGTATTAATATTTGTGTTTTCTCTTAGTCAAGTAAAAAAGAATGGAGGGAGTAGTGTATAATAAAAATTATTAATCACAAATTTTATTTTATTTTAAAATTTTATAAGTTGTACCAATTTTAAAATATAATATGCTGTCATTTGATCTTAAAAGTCAAATTGTATCTTTAATTTAAAAAGGAGGTAGTATACGTTTTTTTTTTTTTGAAACCCCACATTTTGGAGAGTACAATATAAATCATAATCAATTACATCATCACTATTCTAATATCAAGAACAAATCAAGCGTCACCAAAAAAGGAATATATAAATTCACAAACCAAACAAGTATCACAATAAAGGAGGAAACACACTACTAAACAAGCCTCACAATAAAGAAGAAAACACACTTCACATATAAAAAAAAAAAAACTCATAAATAAAAATCGAACTTCAAGTCTAAAAGTCAAATATTTCAATTATAACTATTAGATTAAGACCTCAACAATAAAGAAAAGTAGTATATTATATTCATATTGGCTTGAAAAATTCCTAATATTGCGAAACATATAGTATGTTGTGGATTGATTAGTACTCCGCTGATAGCTATAGATTTTGAAACTTTTAAGTAGTAAATAGTTCTAGCAGAATGAGTCGTGCCTCCGGAGGAACCGTGCACGGATGTTTGAGCACTTGTAAATTAAATTGAAATGGAAGTGGAAAATGCAATTTGAATACTCAAAATAAAATTATTATTAATTTTTTGAAATCAATTTTGAAATAGTTCCAACTTAAAATTAACATAATTCTTTTAATTTTAATTAATACAATAATAATTGTTCATATATATATATATATATATATATATATATATATATATATATATAAATTAATGTTTATTATAAATTTTATTTTTTTATTTTTTTTAAAAAATTATTAATTTAAATATTATAAATTAATTTTTTAAAATTAATAATAACCTTATAATTTAGAATATAAGGCCCCAATTTGGTATTATAAGCTTCTGACATTCGATGTCATCTTCCAATGTGTATATGTGACTGACGCGGTGTGAACTTGATTAGTTTAATATATTATTATAAACTTGAAAATTAGAAAATATTTTAATATCGACAAAAAAATAAGTCATAATAAAGTTTTGAATTATCAAAAAAAAATTATTTTTTTAGAGAAACAATAAATGTATTATTATGTTTTGAATTAAATTGTTAATTAAAAAGACTCGGTACAAACCCATATATATATATATATATATATATATATATATATATATATATATATATATTCTCTAGTCAGAAAATCAGGAATAGAGTTTTGACTTTCTTTAATATATTCAATATCAAAATAAAAAATAGATAAAATAGCTTGCCATCTAGCAAAATTTTGTTTAGAGACAATATTTTCAACATCTTTTTCTAAAACATATTTTGCTCTAGCTAGCTGGCTAGCCAAGAAATTTGTTACATTTGAATTTTAATTTCTGCTTATGCTTCTATGTATCCTTTTCTCTCGGTTATTATGGCTCTGGATGAGATAAATGAAAGTACGTTACAAAATTGTCGAGCTGTTTGTTAATCCTTTAAGAAAATATTGCACCCATATAGCAGAAAGTTGCATTGTTAATATCAAAGGCCAATAATATGTAGATCTTTGTTACACGGATGGAACATTTCTAATATGTTTGACAATTTGAACTTAACTAAATTCAAATCCCGTTATCATACTTCTTTCTTAATTTCAGAATTGAATAATGTCATCCTTTTTATACATTTTTATTTTTATTTTTATATTAATATGTGTGTATATACTAAGAGTACGTTGTAGCAACATAGTTATAGTATATATATGCATTTTAACACGTGTTAAAATCCGTGCATTTTCAATACATATTTCAAAGTACAACACCCGGGGAATGTTGTATCTTCCATCTCTTAGATTCGTCAATTAACTACCCTTTACCGATTCTATGGCCGAACCCTAAATCTGGAATTAGTTAGTTTGTCTCCAAACATTTGAATATTCACGAATTAAATATAATTTTGCCAAATTTTAGACAAGAGTGTCATTTTATCATATACTCCCTTCTTCCACATGATATGTAGGCATCACAATTTGTACGTAAGCAGCAAGCTTTATATTTTCAGGTACTCAAAAGTGTTGAAACTAGAAATGGAGTGATAAAAATATTATATATCTAAATTTCGCAAAGAGGACTTATTATTAAAAATAAGAGTTTCAAATGCCGAAACTTTTTTGTTTCATAAAAATAGTCGACTTCATAACGATACTAGTATAATTAAAATGATATTATACTCTTAAAATTACCATAATAATTTTATTAATATCTTATACTATTCAGTAATTCCTTCGTTCCATAATAAATATTCTATTTTGACTTTCATGGTCAAATTAATTAATTTTAAAATTAATCTATCTTAATTTTTTTTTTTAAATATATGCCGAGTGAATATGGGCGATCATAATAAATTAGGAGAATTCACTACTAGTGTCAAGTTTGAAAATTTTATATAAATATTTTTAATTATTAATTTTTAAAATAGTTAATTTGACTTTTAAAATTTAACTAGAAGGTTTATTACCTGACGGAGGGAGAATTAAACACAAAACTTGTTACTTTTAAAAATATTCATCAAATAAAAATGTATTAGGACTTTTTTGTTTTGAACGGATGGAGACATGGAGTACTAATTTCCCTTTGTTCTTTGCTTTCGTGTCGATCAAATGCTGAAATGCTGCAAATGCTGAAATGCTAAAGTAAAGGGGCTAAAAACATGAAAAGTTTGTTTTTTGTTTGATTAGTCAAAAAATTGAGGTAAGACATTAATTTCTTTTAATTTGATAGCAATAATAACGTCGTAAATAAACTTTATTTGTTTAAAGCAGGGGCCGGGCCCAGGCCATGCATGTCACAAATGAGAGGGACAAGGACCTGACAAACAATTGGAACCTTCTTATGGAAAACAGTCATAATTTTTTTTTAGGCAAATATTAGTGTGTTACTCATTCTTAATTAAAAATTAGTTCTTGACAAGTTTGAGCAATTAATTGATTGACGATAACGACCTCAAATTTATATAATATAGTATTTTCGGGTATCCCACACACTTTTCCTTTATTGACAAAACGGAATGAGAAGTTTGACAGTATTTATTTGCCTCCAGTATCTCTAACTATCGATTAATATGATCTATGAACAGTATTTATTGTAGAAAAATGGTAGTACTGCAAGCCATTTGGTGGGATCCATGAGAGAGAAAAAAAATGTAAAAAAAAAACAAAAAAGCATTTGCATATACACCCAAAAGTATAAAATGAGCCACCTAAGTCCAAACAAAAATGTATTGTCATAACACCAACTAAATCGTATCTCCATAACATTTTTTTCTCTATATTTTTTCTTAAAATTGGACAAAAGATTCTCATACCACGAGTCAGAGCCTACAACAATAGTTGCTCTGGATATAATGTAACGCCCCCAAAATCCCTGCACTCGCTATGCGGCAGTCCTTGTGTGTGACGACTCCAAATCCGGGTTACTTTAACCTCGGATCTGGTGCAACACTAGTATTACATTTTTTTATTGTTCATGAATAACAACAATATTATTATTGCTAAGTAATCATTTATTTATAATTTTACAACATCTCTTTCTATTCCAGAATCACAATCTTTATACAATTCTAGTATGTCTCAATATCATACATGATACAACATTCTATTACAATCAATTTGAGTATTTAACACTCATATAACATACCAACTAAGTCTTATAATATTTTAATCATTTACTAATGTCATTAATTATTTGATAACATTTTCATTAAATACCAATGTTATTATTCATTTAGTAACCTTTCAATCTCATAATAATAATTTAATAATCTTTAAACCATACAAATAGTTAACTTTTTAATAGTGTTAACCTTAGTTTTTATTTTATACCTTTAACTACCAATTAGTCACTAATAGACTATATATATATATATATATATATATATATATATATATATATATATATATATATATATATATATTGATTTAATATTCAAACACATTCATTTTATAAGTTTATCTTAGGTTTTAAGTCCCTAACGATGTTTCGTTTAGACTTTTCATTAACCGATAAGTTAAACTGGAGTTCTGACTTGATAAAACTTTAAAATATTAAAATTTTGACTTTTTAACACTGTACCAGTGCTGGCGGCGCTGGTCATAGGCTTATTCTAGTGCTGGTGGAGCTCAAAGCAGAAAGTTTGAACGCTGGCGGCGCTCGTTTTGACTGTCCGGATCTCTTTTACTAAAACTACCATAACTTATTCATTTCAAAATATTTTGGGGTGATTTTTGAGTCCATTCTCATCAGAATTTTCCCATCTACAACTTATCTTTAGATCACAAATCCAAATTCCGATCGGAACTGTACTAAAAACTGCTCGCAAGGACAAAGTGAAAACTAACTTCACAAATCCTTGATTTTAATGATTCAAACTTGAATAAAATAAACTCTACTCATCCAAATGACACCAACTTAGTATTGTTGTCTCCCTAACTTCTTATTTTATAACATTTCATAGTTCAATCATATTTTTGAAAATATTTTGACAATAAATTTAAGATCGAACTATCTAGGGCTTTACCAATAACACAATATGAAATTTTCTTCCATTTATTTGCATACCACACATACCAATACTTGTATTAAACAAACTAAACCATGAATCTACCTATATATCATAGATTTAGACTTCTAGAGTATCAAAATAACTTTTGATCGGTTAAAAAATATATTTTACCCGTTCAAATCATATCTAAATTATAAAAATGAACTAAAGAGGGTTTATAACACTTTTTAACCTTTTATACATGGATGCTCTCCTTCCTCTTGACATGATCTTGGCTTGTGACTCCTCATTAACTATCCTCTAGCAATCTCCTTAGTAGATCTTCAAGTCACAAGAGTTTGCTTGTTTTTCTCTCAAAGAAGCTCTCTTTTCTCTCTAGCAATGCTAGAGAAATGACTAACTAACATGAAGCATTGGTGTAGTACTCTATATATAGCACTTTGCTAATCTCACATTAACCTTCCTATTCAACTAGCATTGGTCAATTTATGAGCTAATTGTGATTACTATTGGAGTGAATGACTAGTTGATGGACATTCTGATTGACCATATGAATGACTAGGGTTGATGGGGAGTTGCTAAACCACTTTGCACTCAAAAATCAACCAACAAACAAGCTTTATGACCATGTGGGCCCCAAAATTCGGGATTGCTATTTAATACACTAATTTAGTTTTTTTTTAATATCCTATATCATTATATAAGTATCCATATATATATATATATATATATATATATATATATATATATATATATATATATATATACATTGACCATAACTTTGAATACCATTTGGGCTCCACATTGAACTCTAGGATTTAATATATTGGGCTCATTCAATTAATTGGTTTGGACTCACTTTAATTATTACATTGGGCTAACATTAAATACCCTATGTTCCATTTAATTAAAACAAGCATTGAGCTAGTTTAATTATTACTTAGACCAAGGTTTAATTAATTATATGAACTACTAGGTTAATTTATTTAACTTAGCTTAACACCTCATTTGGACTTATAATATAATCCAATTAGACTTGCATTAAATTATTCTACGACATTGGGTTACATAATTAACTCATCCATAGTTAATTCTCAACACCACCTTTATTTACATAGCAATTAACCAATGATTGGTTAATGTTCTCTCTTGTCTACCAACTAGGGTTATTCAATTAACCCTACACTAGTTAATTCTCTACACTCAATCAATACTTGAAATGCTTCTCCCAACACATTGACCATCATTTGACTTTTAATGGTTTGAGCTATATAGTTTACTTTTTATTGGGCTCTCTTATTTAATTACCCACTTCATCCAAATATTCCCATATTGGGCTAACATTTACAATCCTTTTGGGCTAGTCCACTAGTAGTAAATAAATTACTTGAACTCTACATGGAATTAAATCCTTTAATTATTTGAACTTCTTTATAATTACCAACAAGACTTACAACAATTAAAATTTTGGGTTTGTTTTAAATTCACTTTTGAATTCTATATAATAATTTAATAATTAAGTTAATTACTTAATTAATTAATTTCTTAATAATGTCATTCTAGACAATCATTCTAGTTTCTTTATAACTTTAACTCATAACTAATATAATTAACATAATTAATTATATTTCATGCCTTTCCTTCTTACGTCATATTTAAACTAATTAATTTATTAGTTTAATTGAGTACTAACTTATTCATCATCTTATTTGGCTAACAAGCACGCTTTATGAGTATATATATATATATAAATCCTCTACATGCATCATTAAAATATTTTCACATTTAATTTCTAACAATTAAATTATGTTAAAAATTTTATTTTACCCATTTTCTATACATTTTACTTCTCCAATTTTAGGTTTTAAACCTTAACCTTTAATTAAATCAATTAAGATATTATCTAAAATCTTGAAAATATCTGGGATATTACATTGTGCGTTAATTTCATACATCTATCGACTTAACCAATGATCTCATAATCATATTGGTTGAATTAGTTTAATTTTAGACTATACATTAAAAATTTCTCTTAACTTTGTCTCTGGATCTTAACTTGATCTCGGTCTCATTATTTATACAAGTATCAACTTGTATTTCATTTGTATAAATGGATAACACCATATATAACGGTCCTATTTTAACCTTAAGATTTAAATATTCTATAACTTTACATGTTCCAATATTCACGACATTAAATCATTAGGACAACTCTTGGGAACAGAGAATCTCGCAGTGAATGTTTGTATCATCACCCGTGATAAATGTTTGCATCTTTATCCGTGACAAATGGTTGTAACTTTGTTCGGTACAAAATTCTCTTTCCGTACAGAACATTACCCAACTAGTTAAAACCCTCACTCGAAACATATTTGTTTATAGTGTTATCTCTTCATATCAATAATCCTACTTATCTAACATTCAGAATAGTAATAACGAGTTATACCTGGGTCCGAGGAACCTTAACGATGGATTTGACCAGTCAACATCGCTTAGTCCTGTCTCGGATGTACTGCACTCACAAGTTATTTACCGATCCTCATCTAGATAAATAGATCATTATCAATTCTATGTTAAGTTTTAACAATTCTAGGTTATATTAAAATAAAGATATAACAATATTCTGATGATAATAATTTATATCATTCATTTAATATTCGATTACATGTTTGTTTGTTCGTATTGCAACAGTCATTAAGACTTAATACAAATACAATCAATTAAAACACTAAACCTAGTCTATGCTTCTTCTTACGCTCATAATCTTCTTAACGTTCATCTTTAATCTGTAAATAAGGTTTTATTCGCAAGAATGAGCACGGCGGCTCAGCAAGTCTAACATATAGCATACACACAGTTTAGGCTTTTATAAATACTTTAACATACTTTTAACATATCATAAATATCAACCTAATATCACACATAACATTCATGTTGATAATTCATATCACGTTGTCATATAAAACTTACAATTTATTTTTATAACTTATAAGCATATCACAAAACAGTTAAAAGACTTGCTTGTACGGTGTATGATTTAATTCACGTTGATTGGAACTTGATTTGTACTCCAAATATGTTTAACATATTAATAACAGTCGTTAGTATACATAAGAATATGTATTTAATCTAATTAATAATGTACGTTTGGGATTTAATGTTAATTCGTAATTTTAATAGTTTGATTTAATAATTAACTAAGTTAATTATTCACGTTCGTCGCTTAAATCACTTCATTATATAATTAATTATGTTAATTATTTATATTCGTAGCTTAATCCTTCATTAAGTATAGTTTAATATGTTAATTGAGTTAATTCATAACTCAATTCGTCGCTAAAAGCTAATTTAGAAGCTAACTCGACGAATTTTTAATTAAATCCGTCGCTAAAGATAGTTTAAATTAATTTTAATTAAGTTTAATTTAATTATGTAATTTATATCTATTGTCACGGATCAAATCGGTCGCTAAAAGTATTTTTAAATTGAATTTATACTTAATTTAAAAATCTAACACTAAGTCCGTCGCTATAGGTGTTCTTCATTCAAACCCAGAAACTGGTCATGGTCTTAAAGGGGGTTTTGACCTCAAATTACTTTCGGATCATGATATTCTTTGTCATGTTAATGAATTATATGTGTAGTACTTATATAATACTACAATGAGATACCAAATTAGGACATTAATAACATCAAAATTGGATGTTATTTGATGGTCAAACGGCCTTGTTAGGTTGTTATTTAGAAATCTGGACTGCCTAGAAATCAGTCGGCCGTGGTCAAGATGGCACATTTGGCTTAAAACATCTCTTACATAATGTACTTTTTGGACTTAATTTTTTTTAGATGTACCATACATGACATACTACAACTACATACCAAATTTTGACATTAAAAACATCAAACATGGAAGATAAAATCCTGTCAAACAGTCGTGTTAGGCTGTTCTTGATTTTTTGGGCTGCCCAGAATTATGGAAATTCTAGAATTCGTGGTTGACCAGCCACTTTTCAGATAGTATATCTCCTAATATAGTGATTTGATGGGTGTTTGGTTTGTTTCTGTGTATACCCTACATGGCAAGGTACAACTACAAACTTTAAAACACATCAAACAACCAACACGCTTAGATTAAATCATCTGACAAGGAGCATTGTCAGTGTAATAACCAGGAAAATTACGATCTTAAATTTTATTTTTTTATATATTCGCGAGGAATAAATTTTGTGTGTATGTGTAGAATGCATGACGAGAGGTAGTAAGTTAGTTAATTAAATTTATTTGAATTAACTAAAGAAGAAAAAAGAATGCAAGAAAAGCTTTTGTGTTGAAAACCTAAAGCTTAAATGTTGGCCTTGAATGACAAATAAGAAGATATAAAGTGAACAAGTAAATTACTCATATGATTAATGAGGATGAAGAAATAAGTGCATTATTAAAGATAACCCAATGTAGAAATAATTTCATGGGTATGGGTAGTTATATGATAAACCCAAGTTGATGATAAAAGGTAATTATTTGAATTTAATCAAGTCATTGTACTTGTATTAATTAAAATTAGGGTTTTGGAATTTTAGCACTACCGCGTAGCGGTAGGTTTCACCGCCACAGCGGTGAAACTTCCTGGATTTTGAAAATAGAACTACCGCCGCAGCGGTAGCAATAACCGCCGCAGTGGTGGTACAGAATGTTTAAAAATTAATAATTTATTTAATCTAATTAATGTACTAGGGTTGTAATAAAATAAATCCAAGATATGTTAAGTGTTAGTGTTTTGTAAATTAACATATTTATGTAGACCAATTGACTTATAAATGACAAGTCTAATTGGATTATATAATTAAACCAATGTGTTTATTTAATGAGACCAATATAGTAGCCCAAATGAATTAAATGGTTGAGTCCAAACAATGATAATTCAAAGTCCAATTGAATCTATCTAAAAAACCCAAAGTGGAGCCCAATACATAGTCAAAAGGTTGGTCAATATATATAAAGGAAAAATGAGAGAAAAAGAAGAGGTTGGCCGGTTGGGAGTGGGGCCCTCAAGGGGTGGAGTAGTTGCTTTGATGTTGCTTCAAAATTACTCCTAGTATGCTTCACTCTTTGTCCAAAATGAAATTCAAGCAAGAATCAAATCAAGAATGTAATTCAAGTAGTCATTCAATGTAATAGTAAATATTGTTAGAAATTCTAATTGACTAGAGTTGGGTGATTAGGAACTTAATTGGGTGAGTCCTAGACTCCTATAAATAGAGAGGAGCAATGACTTGTATGGTTGTTTGCTCATTTGTTTCTTTTTTTACTAAGTTATAGAGAGAAACTCTAGAGAGAAGTGAGAGCTTTTGGTGAGAAGCTACTTGAAGTTTGGGAGCTAAATCACCAAGTATGTGGCTTATGTTCGGGTAAAGAAGAAGAAGAGGAGGAGTTCTAGCTCTGGCAAGAAGGAAATCTCAATCAAAGGTTTAAAAGTCTCTTAAACCTTAGCTTTATTTCTTTACCTATAAGTTTTAAGATGATTGGTTGTGGAAAAATAGATGTGATGAAAGTTGATGGTTAAAAATGTTAGATATATGTTCTAATATGATTTGTATGGAAAATGATGGGAGAAAATGTCTTATGAGCATGCTTGATGTTAAAACCCTAATTAAATGTCTAGGTTGATGATTTATAATTTGAGATGTGAAGATTATTGTTATGATCTAAGACTTTTGAAAGATAGGTTTATGTGTTGTGAAGATAACCTAACTTGAAAGATTGAAAAATATGAAGAAATGAACAAGTTATGGTCTTTTTACTAAAAGAGGTTGTTTTGAAAACCCTAGAACAATTGATTTTGATTCTTGTGTCAAAAACGATTTCAAAAATGCAACCGATCGATGAAATAATGTAAATTATTACATTACGAAGCTAATAAGACCAAATTGATGTATTTTGGACATGTACATCACATTTTATCAAAGATTGAACAAAGTGAATCAAAGTTGAAAAATTAAAGTTTTGGAAAATCAGAACCACCGCCGCAGTGGTGAAACTTTCTGTCAACTGAAATTTTGCACTACCGCCGCAGCAGTGGTACTCACCGCCGCAGCAATGGTACTCACTGCCGCAGCGGTAGAACATCCTGTCTAAGAAGTTGGTTTTTTCGAACCGGACTGGGTCAGTCTGGTCGGGTCGGGTCTGGTTCGGGTTAGAAAATGAAAAATGTTCCAAAAATCAATTTAGTATTTTTGGAGTTAATAAATATATTTTTAAAGCTGCTGATAATTGATTTACTAATTAAAAGTGTATAAATATTATTATTGAATTAATAATATAATAACGTTAATAAAATATTATTAAATAATTAATAATATTAGAAAATTATTAAAATATTATTACATGTATAATAATATTATAAAGTCATTAAAATATTATTAAATGAGTAACAATATTAGAAATTGAATAAAATATTATTAATATAGGTAAATGAATAAATAATTATTAAATGATTAATAATATTAGAATATGAATAAAATATTATTAAATAGTTAATAATATTAGATAATGGATAAAATATTATTAAATGGTTAATAATATTAATAAATGAATAAAATATTATTAAATAATTAATAATATTAATAAAGGATTAAAATATTATTAAATAGTTAATAATATTAGTATGTGAATAAAATATTATTAAATAGTTAATAATATTAGATAATGAATAAAATATTATTAAATGGTTAATAATATTAATAAGTGAATAAATATTATTAAATGATTAATAATATTAAAAAAATGATTAAAATATTATTAGATGATTAATAATATTACCTAAGGATTTAAAATATTATTAAAAGATTAATAATATTATTTTGAGTGTAAAATATTATTAAATGAATAATAATATTTCTAAGTTATTGAAGATATTATTTGAAAAGTAAGACATTATTAATAATGTTAATATATGATTGACATATTATTAAATAATTAATAATATTAACAAAGGATAAAAATATTATTAAAGGATTAATAATATTATTAAGAGGGTAAAATATTATTAAATGGTTAATAATATTTAAAAATGATTAAGATGTTATTTAATAAATAATATCATTAGAGATATTGTAAAATATTATTTAATTATTAATAATGTTAATAAGTGTTTGAGACAATAAAGAGATTAAGAGGATTATTAGATGGTTAATAATATTGAGGAACTAAATGATTTATTATTGAAATAATAAATGGTTAAAATATTATTATATGATTAATAATATTATTTGTGGTTTTTATATATTATCAAAGGTAATAATATTATAAGGCGATGAAATGATAGTTGTGATTTAAAATATTATCAAGGGATTGATAATATTATTAAGAGTTTTAAGATTATGATTAAGTGATAGATGATTTAAGACATATATGGTAAGGTTATTAATGTTAAATAAACATGTATGTGTTATGGTAATTGGAGGATCAATGTTGTTGAATATTAGGTCACCCAAAGGAAGTATTTTAAGTTGAATAACGGTAGTTAGCGGAACAGGCAAGTTCTCTAACCCTATTCAAATTATTATTGATCAAGTTTCTTTGAACTTAACTTGTATTTTATTTGGCAAGTTATTTATGTAGCAGCTGAAATTTATTTCAAAATAATTATTAAGAATTATTTCATATCTATATTGTTATTGACAATCGCACTTATGTGCATATGCATGACTGTTCACGTATTGAACTATTTAAAGAAAAATATCTATGCTATTTGTTTCAACTAGATATTGCATGTGTTATTATGACTGTTCTTGTTATGAACTGTTCTAAGTGAGGGTTCTATGCCAATTGTTTTGGCTAGACCATGCACGTTTTAAATTTATAAATCTGAATACTTTTGAAGTTAGTCTAAACCATATTGTTGTGGTGTAAAATCTGATAGGATAAGCTGAAATGAACAAAGCATTATAAGCGGATAAGCTTACGGTCAGATGGAACATTCCCGATCAAAACAAAATTGACGGTTGTATTGTGCACTTTATAAACGTACGATAGGCTGATAACCTAAAGTACTTATCTTCGGATATTACAATTGAAACGATTGTTAATATTTAAAACGAAATGACAGATGTCTGTCTACCGGGTATTGCAAATACTCAAAACGTATGTTCATGGTCTTGTGACCCTTTCACCGTGATGAAACAGTATATTAAATCAATTGAATGTTGTTATTCAAAGTTGTATGTCTTAACAATTATTGTAAATTGTTGAAGTTTCCAGAGCTAAATATTTTTCATTCATGATATATCCTTTATTGTTTATTTAAACTTGCTGAGCAAAGTAGTTGCTCACCCTTGCTATATCATGACCTATTTTTCAGTTAAGCCGAAGAATCTAAGGAGTGCAACGACAAAGTAAAGGTGAACAAGTAGAAGTAATTAGATGTTATTTCTAAGTCGTAAACCTTTTGTATTATAAGGTAATGTTTATGTATTAAGGTTAGTGGAACCTGGGATTGATGGTACGATTTGTAATACAGTTATGTATATTTTTTCGCGAGATATTGAATATGTATGTTATGAATGTTTGACGAGTGTTGAATAGTGAGCACCGAACTCGGGGTTCAAAGGACCCAGATTTGAGGGCGTCACAGGTTGTATCAGAGCTGATAGGTTATAAACCTTAGGTGGGGGAAAAACCTTAGGATTATGACCGTAGAGAAGATAATAAACTCATAAAGAGTTTAGGAGATGGATTGTGGAAATTCATCAAGTAGAAAAATTATGGATATGTAAGAAAAGATCTTATGTTGGGATCGTAAGAGTATGAGAATTCGGAAGATGATCCGCAAGTAAGTTTAAAGGAAAGTTAAATAATGATTTTGAAAAGAAGAAAGGAGAAAAGAGAAAAAAAAGGATTGAGAGATATTTAATCTATGGAGTATAGATAGGAAGAGGTGATCATTCGTAAATGTGGCTAAGGATTTAAATGAAATAAGGTGATAAAATAATGATGTCGAGGACATAGAGGATATCTTAAGAAGATTGATCTATATAAAGATGATCGGAGTAAATAGAGGTGAAATGATTGGAGAATAGTTAAGCTGATAAAAATAAAGGTTAGAGAGTTGAAGAATCATAAAAGAATGAGAAGATTATGGAGTTAATCATAAAAGCAGAAAATGCTAGAGTGATTGAGGAAAAGTAAAATGATCATAGAGGAAGATAAGCTTAAATGATAATATTATATATTGAGGAGTCTGATTTTGGAAGTATGCATCTTCGGGAGATCGACTTTAGTGAATGTGTTTGAAGAAGTACGTTTTTGGAGATTATTTGTAGAAGATCAAAAATCAGATGATTTTTTTATCTGTAAGATGAAATTAAATATGAGAATATTGAAAGAAGTTATAAAATTTTGAAAATTCCAATTTTGGAGTTAAGAATAGGATGTGTTGAGTATTCAAACATGGTGCTAAGGACAAGTATAGTATGAGGTACTAAGGTGATGCATAAAAATATGTGTTTAATTGTGCAATGGGATGATAGAATGAACGTTTGAAGGAAGATAAGATGAATGAGAAGATCGGGGTATAGCGATTAGGCTATCAAACGATTTGAGAATATGTGACTAATAGTTTGTGCATATGGAAAATAAGCAAAAGAATGCTTACAAAGGTGTATTTGTATAAATGATGAGGTACTACCTACCAAGAAAGAATATGTTAATAGATGTTATATGTTTTAAAATTGATTTTGTGTGGGCATTAAAAATACATGCTTAAACAAAACAATAGAGGGGTGGTAATACTACCATATTATGTGAAATAAAAATGTCAGGATAAAGATCTGGAGAAGGAATACCCTATACAATAAGGAAGGAAGTTAAGGAATTAGACCATGATTCCTTACAGAAAATTGATGAGTCTAATAGTAGACACTTTTGAGGAATGATAAATGAATTGGAGAAATCCAGAGATAAAGAAGAAATTAAAATTATGTAGATGCAATATCTGAAAGAGGATATCAAGGAAGTGATATAAAACATCTTACACTAAGATTTTTGAGGAGTAGAAATAACGATAATAAGATCGTGAAATGATCTATGAAGATGAACTCGTGAGGAGTTATGTGCTAAAGTATGGATTAAGAAAATTCATATTACGTTAATAAGAAAATTAGAGGTTGTAGATTTTATTTGAGGACTCATATTAGTGGTTGAGTTGTGCGATTCCTTGTATGGGCGGGGAATTAGTACTTGCTTTTAAAACTGCTTAGCTTCCTATAGTAATATAGTGGCCGAGTTGACCAATTTCTTGTATGGACAGGAGATTGTGTTTGGTTTGACAACCACTTAGCTTATTAATTATGATAATCATTGAAATCTTGGGTCACGCTATTCGATGTATTTATGGTGAGAAGATGATTCTTTTCTCATAGTATATCGGATAGGTAGAGAATGTTGAAGTTATGTGCGTGTTCTTAAAACTCACACGTATGGTGAGTTAATGACTCATAATTGTATGGTGGAGCCCCTTCAGTGAATGGACGATTAAGGTCTGACTATGATAAGTTCCTCAACCCATGCGATTGTGATAAATTCCTGAACTCATATTGTGTGGTAAGTTCGATGAACAATTTGTGATGGAGGTTAGAACGAGGTCATAGATAAAGATTTAAGAGTTATCAGTGAATGGAGAATTGTGTGCGGCTAGTATTATTCTCCTGAATACTACTGGTAGGTTGTGTTATATAGTGATGTCTTGCATCAAGGAGCAAGCTATGATTTGAATAAGCATAAGGTGGGTGATCGCTTTTATGGCACCACAGTTACTTAGGTTTGAAGAGAATCATTATCAGAGAAGGTGTGAGTATTTGTTTTAAAGATACGAAGACTTCAGAAAAAGGAAGAAAGGAAGAAACTGATAAATAGTATGAGAAATTATCGAGAATACGATGATAGGTATAAGATTAATGAAGGATATGATGAGGAATAAATGACAATGTTTAGCATGATAGTGAATTTTACTGGATGATGAGAAATTAAAGAAGAATAGTGACACATTACTTAGCAATCAAGTACGTGTAAGGAAACATAAGAAGAAGACGGTATTCGAGTTATTAAGTTCCGGGGTAAGGAAGGTAAAATATGTTGTATAAGAGGAAGAAGAAGTGAATAAGAGGAGTAAGGGATAATATGTGTTTGTAAAACCCAACTCTTGGAGTATGTGGGTTAGATGGTTATGTTAAGTCCCGACTTTTGCGGTCTTTATGGGATATAAACGATTATTGAAGTAGGTTTCAGAATGAATGTGCTAGGACACAACTGTTTTGCGTATGAATATATAAATGTTACGTTTATATGCTTTAAAGTGATACTGTAAGCATTAAATAGTAAATGCTATAAGAATGAATGTAAGGAACATAATATAAGAACATAACGTAAGTTTTATTTTAAAAACAGATAATGCCGTCGCGTAGAGCAGTAGAAAGTCCGTTGGAAAATCGAGTGGCAAATTTTAAGGATTTTAAAATGGTAGGACCACCTGAGTTTCGAGGAACGACAGATCCAATCGAAGCTCAGACATGGATGGAAGAGATGGAGAAAGTGTTTGAAGTTACACATGTTGCAGAGGAACAAAAGACAACATTTGCCACTTTCATGATGAAGGGAGAGGCTGATTATTGGTGGAAGGCTAGCAAAAGCCTAGCAGGAGAAGGAATTGTTACGTGGACGCGTTTTAAGGAATTATTCTTTGAAAACTATTTTTCAAATAGTACAAAGACAAGAATGGAAGTGAAATTTTTGGAACTCAAACAGGGAAGTATGACGGTAGCAAAATATGCCGCCAAGTTTAATGAGCTAGCAAGATTTGCTCCACATCAAGTGGACATGGAAGAATGAAGGGCAAGATGGTTTGAACAAGGATTAAATCCATGGATCTACGGTAAAGTTTCAGTTCTTCAGATTAACACGTTTTCAGCAATGATGGAAAAGGCAATTATAGCAGAAGGCAGAGGCAAGGCTTTGGCAGAATATAATCAAGAGAGGAAAGGAAAGAAGAGTGAAAAAGGAAATAGAAAAGGAAGTAGTAGAGTTAGTAACATGTAGAAACGAAAGTGGAAGCATAGCAGTATTGAGGATGGTCAAAGAAAAGTCAAGCGAAAGATAGGAACTTGTAAAAGTTGTGGAAAGAACCACTGGGGAGTATGTCTAAAAGGGACAAATAGTTGTTATAGATGTGGGAAATAAGGGCACGTTACGTCAAACTGTCCTAATCCAAGCAAGAGCAGAAAGTGTTTTATTTGTGGAGGAATGGGTCATCCATTTAAGGACTTCCCGAAGAAAGAAAGCAAGGTTGAAAAACCTAGTGAAGGATAAGAGTCACAGGTTAATACTTCGATCAATAATATAATTGTTCAGATATTAATTGATTCGAATTCTATTTGTCTGATGACTTCATTAAATGATTGGAATTATTTAGGATAGAGAATAAGTGCCTTAATAAATTAAAGGTCGCAAGGAATTGAGTAACATCTGTCTAGTATTTAATCAAAGACTGGTGTAAGAAAGGTGAAGCGTAAGTAGGTTCGTAGAATTAATATGGATATATGGGAAAAAGATACAAGAAGAGAACAGAGTATAAGAAAATTTTAAGTAACCTTGTAGCAGGTGATTCTGGGGACAGAATGCTTATAAGGAGGGGTGAATGTAATAACCAAGAAAATTACGATATTAAAATAATTATTTTTTATATATTTGCGAGGAATAAATTTTGTGTGTATGTGTAGAATGCATGACGAGAGGTAGTAAGTTAGTTAATTAAATTTATTTGAATTAACTAAAGAAGGAAAAAGAATGCAAGGAAATCTTTTGTGTTGAAAACACAAAACTTGAATGTTGGCCTTGAATGAAAAATAAGAAGTTATAAAGTGAACAAGTAAATTACTTATATGATTAATGAGGATGAAGAAATAAGTGCATTATTAAAGATAACCCAATGTGGAAATAATTGCATGGGTATGGGTAGCTATATGATAAACCCAAGTTGATGGTAAGAGATAGTTATTTGAATTTAATCAAGTCATTGTACTTGTATTAATTAAAATTAGGGTTTTAAAATTTTAGCACTACCGCTGCAGCGGTAGGTTTCATCGCCGCAACGGTAAGTTTCACTGCCGCAGCGGTGAAACTTCCTGGATTTTGAAAATAGAACTACTGCTGCAGCAGTAGCAATAACTGCAGCAGCGATGGTACAGAATGTTTGAAAATTAATAATTTATTTAATCTAATTAATGTACTAGGGTTGTAATAAAATAAATCCAAGATATGTTAAGTGTTAGTGTTTTGTAAACTAACATATTTATGTAGACCAATTGACTTATAAATGGTAAGTCTAATTGGATTATGTAATTAAACCAATGTGTTTGTTTAATGAGACCAATATAGTGGCCCAAATGAATTAAATGGTTGAGTCCAAACAATGATAATTCAAAGTCCAATTGAATCTATTTAAATAACCCAAAGTGGAGCCCAATACTGTAACGACCCCGAAATTCGACCCGTATTTTTTACCTTAAATTTTGTATTTATGATACATTATCTTTCTTACGTCCAAATTTCGGTCCGTTAATAAATCTTTCATTACCTAAATTGATCCATTATTTAATATCAATATCATTAATTACCAAATTTTCGGTATAAATTTTTCTTTTTCTTTTAATCATTGCATTAAGATATTTGGATATTTAAAATCCTTACATTTCGATCCTAGTCCCATGGATCGCAACCTTTACTTTCTCTTTTCTTTCTATTACAAATATCGTGAAACTCAACATTTAAAGTTTAATATTGTATATATCCATACAACATCTTTCATTTCATAATCATAATTAAATCATTTAATAATTTCTATCGTAACAACTATCTAGTGCAATCACAGTTCAAAATTTAACTTTACTTATCCTGTCTGGATTCGACATATATGTACATATGAAACATCATTATAAACTTAATACATGTATCCACATTGAATGGAAAATATAATAAAACGTTTCCCCACCTTCTAGACAATTCATCCTTAACAATTAATCCGATATTCTTGCAATTTATTTCTTTCCTGCAAAAATGTTTATTAAGCAAGTAATGAGCACAACGGCTCAGCAAGTTCAACAGTTTATATTTCACGTAGCTCATACCTTAACATGCTTGGTGTGTGTCATATATCATGTGCTTGTGCTTCAACTATAGCAATATATCTCATACATATTCATATTGTTGCACAAAATACACATTGTGGTCATATTAATCACGTATCACGTAACACATAATTTGTATGCAGTTAAATCAAGAATTACATATCATAACATTCCAACATTTAACATAAAAGGGACTGAAGAACTTGCCTGGCATCCAGTTATTTAAATTGTTAGCTCAAACCCTTAACTCGATCAACCTATGATCATAAAATAATCAAATAATAATTATTTAACTCCTTGTGATATTAATTTAATTAATTAATATCATTTCTAGGCCAATTATTAATTTATATGGTTAATTATATTAACCTCATTCCTTAAAATATTCGTTTAACTTAATATCCACTATCTCTAATACGGACAACCCGGCTCATCGGATAAAATTTAACATATTTGGTTGTCCGAATTTTATTTAACCATTTTCTAAATCATAACCTCATTAGATTAATATTTAAACATTTAAATATTAATCCCCAATATTTAATATTTTTACAAAAATATTAAATTTAATGCCCAAACATCATTTCTATATTTTTACTATTTTTCTATAATTTTCTATGATTTTTAAATATTTTTTTAAAACATTTATTTCATTAAAATCACTTTCTGGGGGCATTTTCGTAATTTCCGCAGCTCTACGGACACATTTGGTATTTCCCGGAAAGCCCAGGGGCATTCCCGTAATTTTAGCAACGTTAGGGACACAATCGATATTTTTAGAAAAGCTGAAGGGCACGGCTGTAATTTTCTAGGGCCAGGGGACACGGTCGGTATTAACCGAAAAGAGCAGGGGCACGCTGGTAATTTCCAGCGTGTCGTCGGTCGCGCCTTGCGCGACCCTGCCTCTGCCGACGCCACCAAAACGACGTCGTTTCTCGACCCTTTTTCTGAGCCTCGCGCATTGCGCGGACGACCTTTCCGCACGCCCAAAACGGCGAACAGTATACCAACTTTGCACAAAAACACCATTTTTCCTCCAAAATTTCACAACAACACAACTCTAAAAATCACATAATTCATACCTAAATATCCAAAAATTATATGGAACAAATATTCTAATTATTTATAATTTTTCCACAGAATTAATTTATTACCATAATATCAAAATAAATTACAAAATAATTTATTTATACCTTCTAAAGCTTCAACTTCTTCCTCTTGATGGCTCCAATACTTCTTCCATGGTGGTTGCCGGTGGTGGAAGTGGCGGATGGATGGTGGCGGTACCTCTCGGTAAGAGAAAAAGAAAGCAAAAGTTTTTGTTTTGCTTTTGTTTTTCTTTTATTTTGCATGCTTCTCTCTCTTTCTTTTTCCTTTATATAATCAAAAGGACTTAATTATTTTGGAAAAATTTTAACAAGTCCACCGACTTATCCTTCCCATGCCGACTTAATCTCCTTCTCAAAAATTCTAATTTAGCATGCAAATAAATTATTTTTATACATTATGTAATTATATCGTGTAATAATTCTTTTACCTAATTATGTAAAATAATTATTTTAACGTACCAAAATTCATAATATGATTTATCAATAATATTAATACATTTTTCGGTATTTTACTTGACAAATTTTGTACACACATAATGACATGCATGTAATTATTTGAGGTAATTTATACCTCCAAAAATCATAAATTAATTCATATAACGTATAAAAATTATTTTTCATAATTTTTCACTCCGTTACTTGGACAACATGTTACATTAACATGTTCACGTTTTCGAAATATTATTTTTCGTAAAGGTCATAATAATTCCATTATACATAAATATAATTTTTAATAACTTAAAACATTCCTTTTTCTTATTTATTATTCAATTTCTTTAATAATCATATTAATTTCTTTATATATAAATTATATAATTTAATATTATATAATTTATATAATTACATTCTTCTTTTAAATAATTTCCTCCAACCTTTTTCCATTTAATCACCTTATATAAATTACATAATTATTCTTATATAATTTATATAATTATTATTTTCTTCATGCCTTATTTTAATTTTCTTATATAAATTATATAATAATTAATATATAATTTATATAATTACCTTTCCTTCTCCATTAATTTCTAAACTTCTTCCAAAATTCTTGATAAACTCTAAAATCGATAACTACAATTTTACAAACTTCCTTATGAGCTTTCCATAAATTCTTGGATTAATTTAATTATTAATCCCTTAATTTTCATAATTAATGAAATTTATAATTTTATCAATTAAACATAACACACACATATAAATGTATATATATAAATATATACATATCTAATTCCTGTATTTCACATTACCACATAACCTCATTTAAAACATAATTTCTACACTTTCATAATAATTTAATTGTACAATTTATTGTACATTTACCTGAAATTTCTTTTATTCTTCATAAATTGTATTTACACAATTTATTTACTTTTCAATTATTTTAAATTCACATAACTCATCACCATCTTTGTACAAATTTAATTTACTAATTAAATCCCTTCAAACATTTTAAACAACCTTGATATTTTTTTATCAATTAATTCTTATTTAATATTATTAAAGAAATCCTGAAATTCGCATCCTCACATTCTTCCCTCCTTAACAGGATTCCGTCCTCGGAATCATAATTGTCGTAATATTCATACGTATTTTATTTATAGCATCTTGCTATGCCTTTATCTTGATGAATCAAATTAAATCCATAATAATTATATTTTACCTCTTTAATATTCATAACGTACATGGATAACCTCATAAAATTATAATTGTCAGAATATTCAATTCTTATTTCAATTCATAATTCCTTTGTAATATTGCATTTCACATTTCTTTAAAATTTTATTAATAATAATTTAATTCATTTCTTGATATACTTATCAAGATTGTTTTTCATTCTCAGAAAAATGTCATTTCTTTAATCATACGTAACCTTACTCAATCTACCTATTTCATACTTTGCACCTTCATCCTCTTCTTCTTAATTCATATAAATCTTCTTCACATTTCATAATTCATTTCTTAATACCTCTATCTTTCAACACTAGGTTTTAAATGCTAACATTTACTTAATTTTATCATAATCTTTATTTGGAATTATTTTTAAAATCCTGGGTGTCACATTCACCGTCCTTCATAAAATTTCGTCCTCGAAATTTCTATGTATTAATATCTCATTCATTTGTAACCATTACAATTTCTTTTTACTCATTCCATATATCTTTCTTTCATTCCGTTCTCGTAATTATTACACATTGTCATTTCTAATCCATCACATTTCATAATTTCTTTACTTCACAATTATTACCTTCATTATCCCTCACAATATAAAATACTACCCCATCCTACCACCCAATCTTCATAAGAGTAGAAGAAATCAAATTTTTTTATTTTGGAAAACTTTCATGATATGCTGAATGAACACTTATCCCGGTTTAACAGTACTTCGCTCCCCGAGTACTTCATACTGCAAACCCTGACAGTGGATCAATCTGTCATTAAAGTGATGGATGTTTCACCATACATTGGCACGCCAGATGATCAATCTGCAATGCCTGTGTCTTGCTATGCCAGGTGACCATTTGATCAACTTGCAATAGTCTTAATCTTTTTATTCATCTCAGCCTTAAAATTCATTCAAAAATAATTTGATTAGTTATAACTTTCAAAGAATACGAATTCAATATTTTACAAAATTTGTCTAGCTGAATCAATAGCTCAGACTTATATTTCTTCAATGCTTGTCTAGCTAGGTCAATTAGCATAAACTTTCTTTTAACACTTTATAATCCGCAGAAATTTTTAAAACATTCATCATGTCAAAACTTTTCAAAATAGCAAGCCGAGTCAAATGGCATTGACTTATAGTTCTGACATACCTTCATAAATCAAAATCATTTATGACTTCATGTTACCGCATCATCTTGACAGTCCGTTGAGAATTTCATCGTTAATAATTCCTACACCATAAACCATACTTTATGGTGTTGAATCATCTTATGACGAAATAGTACCGCACCGTCTCAACAACACGTTGAGCATTCCGTCATTCATCACATCTGCACCGGGCTAAAAGGTCCGTGGATGATTCTTTTGAAATACATTTTGATGTAAAAACATTTTTGTCTAGCCGAGACAAGTAGCATAGACACTTTTTAGATCGCTAAAAATTTCATTTATATTTCTCAAAGCACACACGTGCCAAATCAACTTGAGGCCAAAATTTTCGAAATCTAGCAAAGCTAGAAGAGTGGGAATATCCTAAATTCCCTAACATTTACCTTCAATTTCTTTACTTAAATATTTAATTTATTGCTAGGACTATTTTCATTTATCATATTAAAATTTCTATCTACTCCAACTTTCTATAGCCCCCGTATAGTTCATCAAACTTGCCACACATTATGAGTCCAGGAACTTACCACAAGAATATGAATTTAGGAGCTTGTCCTAGCAATATGTAGTCTAAGAACATATCAAAGACTATCCACATGCTGAGGGGCTCAAAACATACCATACAATTATGAGTCATGGACTTACCACATGCATGAGTTTTAAGAACTCGTGCCTAAACTTCATATTATCTACCTATCAGAAACTCTTAACGCGACTCTAACATTTCAATTATTATCACATAGTAACTAAGTAAACACAAATCCCCCGCCCATACAAAGGATTATGCAATTCAGTTACCACATGAGTCCTCAATTGAAATTTCGTACCCAAGTTTTCTACCCTCTTATCATAACCTTTCTGTCATTCATGTCTCATCATTCTCTGAATTCTTCTTGTACTATTTCATAGTACCATATCTCTTTATAACATTAAAATATGCCTTTTCGACTATTAACAGGTCTCTCTGTTATTTCACATTTTCACTTGATCCCATCATTGTGACGCCCCCAAATCTGGGCCCACACAGCCCAAACTTGAGTCGTCAAAAGACTACAACAAAATTATTACAACAAAGCACAACGTACAACAATACAGTGTATAATAATACACAACTAAGTCTTCACTATTATTGCCACACTATTTTACAAAACGTGAAGACTATGATAACTATTCCTCGGACCCTCACTCCATTCCCCGGCTAGACCCTGTTATGTTTTCATCTCCTGTTGAAAAACAATGGAACAAAAGAAAGGGTGAGCTCAAATAGCCCAGTAAGAAATATCATGACTAAGATAATGACGAATAAATTATCATTAGCCTTCAACAGTTGAGTTCTTGATAGAATACAATAGACTACAAGGTTTATATCAAAAACTGTAGTTAAATTCTTAAACAACGTTCAGATCAATAATAGCAGCGGAATGAGTAATCTATTAGAAGAATAATGCAGACTATAATGTCCACTCGGTTCTCTTTTTAGGAAAAACATCATCAACTTTTATCATCTGAAATATCATTAGTCAAGATAATACAAATTCACAGTTCCTGATCATAATCATGCAGATCAACAGTTCATCTTTGCACTACGGGCCAAAGATATTCAATATAGCACCAACGATCATGATTATACCAGATTCAGCCTTTGGTCATAATCATACCAATCAACAGTTCATCTTTGCACTACGGGCCAAATAGAACTTTCACCACGTGCCATAAAAGACACCGAACAGATGTATCGCCTTTAACCTATTATATCGCATTTAACCTATCATCTGTTCAACAAATATATCACATCTGTGCCCCCGGCCACAGATATTCACAACAGCTTGATTTTTGGATGATTAGAATGATATAAATGATGAACAGAAGAAATAGGATAACAATAAGTATCGGAAGTTTACTTTGTACAGATTCAAATAATGTCCAAATTGTCAACATGATGTGGAGTGAAATTTAAAACTGATATTCAAGATCCACAGTTCAGAATAACAGTTACAATTCAATAGAAAGGTTCACGTAAATAGGAAGGTTCAGTTGAAATAATGAAGTTCAACTATTATGGAACATATAATATTTTCAGGAATTATAGAAGCAATAGTTCCATAATATATTTCGATTTAGGAGTATGAAAGAAAATAATATCCCTTACCGTAGCAGGTTTGATTAACAAAAGGTGAAGGAAATTAATACAAAGGGTTATTCACCAACAGGCGGCAATCCGCTCCGTAAGGTTATTCCCACAATTTA
The DNA here is from genome assembly GCA_947179155.2 of Hedera helix. NCBI lineage: Eukaryota > Viridiplantae > Streptophyta > Magnoliopsida > Apiales > Araliaceae > Hedera > Hedera helix. Next base: position 29,190,615 of record OX359282.1, on the reverse strand, counting down.
ATAGAATTTGAGTACAAAGAGTTATTCACCAAACAGGCGGCAATCCGCTCCGTAAGGTTATTCTCAGAGATTAATAATGAATGAATACGAAAGGTTATTCACCAACAGGCGGCAATCCGCTCCGTAAGGTTATTCCCACAATTTAATACATGGAAATAAAAGGCACGTCTTATGAGTAAGGAAGAAACAATATTATTATCAAGAATCAAATAATGATAATCTCTTACCATAGTACGTTTGAATAATGGAAGATGAAAAAGATGGTATCCCTTACCTCAACACGTGACTGGATATTAATTTAAATGAGGTTGATTAACTTGAACAGTACACGTATACTTATAGATCTTCACAAATACTCAAGATGACTTAAGCACACTTAGAGAGAACTTTCACAAGAAGTATTTAGAGAGAGAAAGAAAGAACAAGTAAGGAAGTTTATGAAAAATCCTTAAGTTAAGGCTTCTATTTATAGCCAAAAATCTTATCATTCATTTAATCTAAACCATTCATTTAAAGATCATCTTTTAATCTACACCATCCATTTCAAATATTATATTATCTTTAATCTACACCATTCATTTCATATCACCTAATAATCACCTAACTTTATATTATAAACAAATCAATTTAATTATTCAACAATAATTCACACTTTAATCTACACCATTTATTTCATATCACCTAATAATCACCTAACTTTATATTATAAACAAATCAATTCAATTATTCAACAATAATTCACACTCTAATCTACACCATTCATTTCATATCACCTAATAATCACCTAACTTTATATTATAAACAAATAACTTTATCAATTCAATTATTATGACTAATTGTTATAAATACAGTATAGTTAGCTCTTAGATATCAAGTCAATAAATTAATGAAATACAACTGTTTAAATAACATCATAATAGAGATAACAATAATGTAAAATAAAGCATACGTTACTGTGTAATGACAATTATTGATTCAATAATGTGAATTACTGTGCATATGTTACTGTGACAATTATTAGGTTCAATAATTTTAAAAACAGTGCAACAACAATTATTGACTCAATGATATAAAATACAGTGTAATGACAATTATTAAATCAATAATGCAAAATACTGTGTAATAACAATTATTGAATTGATAATATAAAATATTATGCAGTGACAATTATCGATGAAATGATGCGTAACAGTTACGGTGTCAATTATCAGACCAATAATACGAGACACTATGCAATACCGTGTGTTACTGTAGAGTACCGAGTGCTACAGAAAATACCAATAACTACCGTATGCTACTATTCTTTTATCACCGGTATTTTAACAGTTCCGTTGACTATTTTTATTTAAAAAGGTTATTTCTGTCGTTTTCTATATCCGACAAATATTCCGTTGTGGGGTCCACCAATAATTTGTTATTTCGGCGCCGTCGGACCAAACGAATATTCCCCGACCAAACGAATATTCCCCGACAAAGCGAATATTGTCCGACAAAATAAAATTTGCACATAACATCCTTAACTTCTAACTTTATCGATTTAACCACTTACTGTTTCAAAAAAATATATATATGAAGAAAAATTAAATTTTGTATTTCATAAAATTCGGGGTCTTACAACCTCCCCTCCTTATGAAATTTCGTCCCCGAAATTGACGTACCTGACATATCGAAGAGGTAAGGATACTTAGATTTCATCTCAGATTCTAGCTCCCAGGTCATTTCCTCAGTATCTTGGTTCCTCCATGAAACCTTAACTTGAGGTATAACCTTTGAGCGTAGGATCTGCTCCTTCTTATCCAGGATCTTAACAGGTACCTCCTCGTATGTTAAATCCTCTGCTATAACGTCTGGTTCTAACTCAATGACGTGGTTTGGGTCCTTCACATATTTACGTAACATAGATATGTGAAAAACGTTATGGATGCGAGACATACTTGGTGGTAGGGCTAGTCTGTAGGCTACGGTTCCTATTCGATCGAGGATTTCAAATGGGCCAATAAATCGAGGGTTGAGCTTTCCTCTCTTTCCGAATCTCGTAACCCCTTTCCATGGAGAAACACGTAAGAATACATGATCTCCGACGTTGAAACTTTCGTCTCTCCGATGAAGATCAGCATAACTCTTTTGTCGTTCTTGTGCGGTCTGTATTCGTTGTCGGATCATTTGGATCTTTTCGATCGTCAAGCATACCAACTCGGGTCCCAACAATTTTGCTTCTCCTACCTCATTCCAACATATTGGAGAGCGACACTTCCTTCCATACAATGCCTCGAATGGAGCCATGCCTATGCTTGCTTGGTAACTGTTGTTGTAAGAAAATTCCACCAACGGCAAGTACTTATCCCAACTTCCTTTGAAGTCTAATACACAAAGTCTCAAAAGATCTTCGAGGGTCTGGATCGTCCTTTCCGATTGTCCGTCCGTTTGAGGATGGTATGCAGAACTAAAACGTAGTTCAGTGCCCATAGCTTTTTGTAGACTGATCCAAAAGCGTGAAGTGAATCTAGGATCTCGATCAGAAACTATGGAAACTGGCATGCCATGCAATCTCACAATCTCATTTATGTACATACCGGCAAGACGTTCAAGTGAAAAGTTTTCTCGTATAGGCAAGAAATGAGCAGATTTGGTCAATCTATCTACGATCACCCAAATTGCATCTAAGCCTTGAGAAACTTTTGGAAGACCCGTCACGAAGTCCATATTGATGTGTTCCCACTTCCATTCGGGAACTTCAAGTGATTGTAATGGACCTTTAGGAACTTGATGTTCTGCCTTGACACGTTGACAAGTTAGGCACCTTGAGATAAACTCCGCAATCTCTCTTTTCATATTGTTCCACCAAAATGTATGTCGAAGATCTCGATACATCTTGGTACCTCCTGGGTGGATTGCAAACGGCGTGTTGTGTGCCTCCATCATGATTTTATGCTTTAATTCAGGATCGTTAGGAACACAGAGTCGAGAGTTGACTCGAAGTATTCCTTTCTCGTCGATTCTTGCTTCGGGAATGGCACCTTCTTGTACTTTCTTTATCATGTTTATCAGTTCCGGATCGGTAGCTTGAGCAGCTTTAATTTTATCGATTAAAGTTGGTTCTACTCGCACGTGAGCAATCTTCGAGTGAGTCCCTGGTGTCTTTAGCTCTATCTCCATCTTTTGCAAGTCGTACAAAATACACTTTTGTGTTGTCAGCAGTGCACTTGTACTTGCATAAGATTTTCTGCTCAAAGCGTCAGCTACAACGTTCGCCTTTCCCGGGTGATACTGGATTGTGTGGTCATAATCCTTTAACAGCTCAAGCCAACGTCGTTGTCGCATGTTGAGTTCTTTCTGGGTGAAGAAATACTTGAGACTTTTATGATCCGTATAGATATCCACTTTTTCTCCGTACAAGTAGAGTCTCCAGATCTTCAACGCGAAAACGACTGCTGCCAACTCTAGATCATGAGTAGGATAATTTTTCTCATAATCTTTGAGTTGTCGAGAGACGTAGGCTATAACCTTTCCATGTTGCATAAGGACACAGCCTAGACCTTTGCCAGAAGCATCGCTGTAGATAACAAATTCTCCTGATCCTGATGGTATGGTCAGAACAGGAGCTGAAACCAGTCTCTTCTTGAGTTCTTGGAAACTTTTCTCGCATTCCTCGCTCCATATGAATTTTGTGCTTTTCCGAGTAAGCTGCGTTAATGGAGTGGCGATTCGAGAAAATCCTTCTACGAATCTCCGATAATAACCAGCTAGGCCCAGAAAACTTCGGACTTCGGTTACTGTTTTGGGTTGTTCCCAATTTAGTACCGTTTCAATCTTCGCAGGATCGACTGATATTCCTTGACTAGAAATCACATGCCCAAGAAACGCGACCTCCTCAAGCCAGAACTCACATTTCTTCAACTTGGCATATAATTTGTTTTCACGGAGCTTTTGTAGTATCAATCTCAGGTGTTGTTCATGATCCTCGCGACTCTTGGAGTATATGAGGATGTCATCAATAAAGACAACCACAAAATGATCCAAATGTTCCTTGAATATCCGGTTCATCATGTCCATGAAAGCTGCAGGAGCATTAGTTAGTCCAAAAGGCATGACTAAGAACTCATAATGCCCATAATGAGTTCTGAAAGCAGTCTTTGGAATGTCCTCAGCTTTAACCTTTAACTGATGATATCCAGAACGGAGATCAATCTTTGAGAAATGTTGAGCGCCTTGTAATTGATCAAACATGTCATCAATCCGAGGTAACGGGTACCTGTTTTTGATGGTGACATGGTTCAATTCTCGGTAGTCAATGCACAATCTCATACTCCCGTCTTTCTTCTTTACAAATAGAACAGGAGCACCCCAAGGTGATGCACTCAGACGAATGAAACCGGTATCCAACAATTCCTGTAGTTGGACTTTTAACTCTTGAAGTTCAATGGGAGCCATTCGGTAGGGAGCTTTGGAAATGGGCTTGGTACCGGGTTCAAGATCAATATAAAAATCAATTTCACGGTTTGGGGGTAAGCCAGGAAGTTCTTCAGGAAAAACGTCAGGAAACTCATTAACAATGGGAATATCATTCAAATTTGATGTATTTTTGTTCAAATCAGTGACATGAGCTAAAAAGGCTTGACATCCGTTTTTCAATAAACGAATGGCTTTATGGCTAGAAATAACAGTTATAGATTTCAATGGTTTAGTTGCTTGAATTTGCATGACAGGTTGATTAGGAATATGAAAACTAATAATCTTATGAAAACAATCAATTTTAGCATGATGGCTAGTCAACCAATCAATTCCTAAAATCACATCAAATTCACGCATCTCCAAAGAAATAAGGTCAACAGGTAATGTGAAGTTGTTGATTTGAACTAGGCAAGATTTATAGACAGTAGATGTAATGGTCATTTCTCCTAATGGGGTTTCAACTGATAAGTCAAAGTCCAAGTTTTCAGGAGTTAAGTTTAAACGCTGAGCACATGCAGGTGAGATAAAAGAATGGGTAGAGCCAGTATCTAACAAAGCGTAGACTTCACGAGAATTTATGAATAGCTTACCGGTTATCACCTCGTTCGAGTTTCGCGCCATTTGGGATGTCACAACAAAAGCTCTCCCTTGAACTACAGATTTTCCCTTATCTGCGCTAGCTTTTGGTATCATCATTGCAGCTGGACTTGATTTTGTGGCAGGACAAAACCGCGCAAGATGACCCTCTTTCCCACAACTGTAGCACTTTTTGGACTGCTGTGTACAGTTTGGGCTGATGTGACCTTCCTGACCACACCTATAGTATCTCACTGGTGGTCGATCTTCTCCCCTTAAAACTGGGGTCAGTGCTGGTACTGGTGCTGGTGCCCTTCCATAATTATTATGGAATCTCTTTCTTTTGAAATTGTTCCCACTGGATTCTCCTCTTCTGTTATTTGATGTGGAATTACCACCGAAGTGTTGGTTACCTACTCGATGGTTCTCGTTCCTGTGGTTGTTGTCATTCCTTTCTCTATGTTGCTCATTAACTCTTGGCTGCAATGTTTCATCTGTTTGCTCCACCCTTTGAGCCCTATCCACAACATCTGAATACAAACTAAATTTATGAGAGCTAAGTTGTTGACGAATTTTGAATCTCAAACCTCTTAGGAACATCCGACTCATTCGTGCTTCGTCATCCACAAGATGGGTGGCAAAGCGAGATAACTCGGCAAACTTGGCTTCATATTGGGAGACTGTCATGTTTCCCTGCTCCAGCTTAATGAATTCCACCTCTTTCATATGGCGGATGCTTTCTGGAAAATACTTCTCGTTAAACAGTTCTTCGAATTCTGTCCAAGACATTTCGAGTGCTGAAGGTTGGATACGTTTTACCGCTTCCCACCAATGGTCCGCCTCACCTCGTAACATAAAAGTGGCAAATGGCACCTTCTGATCATCAGCGCATTGTAAGACATCAAGTATTTTTGTCGTCTGCTTCAGCCATGCCTCCGCTTTGAGTGGGTCAGGCTTCCCGTGGAATTCAGGTGGTCCCAATTCTTTAAATTGCTTGACAGTGACCATCCTCAAATTACCAGCGTTTCTACCGTTATTATTGACTGGATTTCCTCTTGCTTGATTCTGTATGAACTGCATGAAATTCCTAAAGAATCCATCGTTCATCATGTTATCAGGAATATTATTTCCTGAGTTGGCAGGAGGATTGTTTGGGGCCTCTTGATTCTCGGCTACATTCGCTTCAGGCATTCCATAGTTAACCTCTTGATTTCCAGATGCCATACTAAACTGTTGTCACAAAATAATTGTTAGTTCAAACAAATTGACTCATCTCTTCATGTTCCTACACTCAAATCGATTCATTAGATAAAAAAAAAATCTAATTTAGGTAGGACACACTAGTGATTGATTCTATTCGTCTCTCCCCTCCTAGTTCTAACCCCAGATCTCCATTAAAGACCATATCCCTAAGCTCTGATGCCAACTGTGACGCCCCCAAATCTGGGCCCACACAGCCCAAACTTGAGTCGTCAAAAGACTACAACAAAATTATTACAACAAAGCACAACGTACAACAATACAGTGTATAATAATACACAACTAAGTCTTCACTATTATTGCCACACTATTTTACAAAACGTGAAGACTATGATAACTATTCCTCGGACCCTCACTCCATTCCCCGGCTAGACCCTGTTATGTTTTCATCTCCTGTTGAAAAACAATGGAACAAAAGAAAGGGTGAGCTCAAATAGCCCAGTAAGAAATATCATGACTAAGATAATGACGAATAAATTATCATTAGCCTTCAACAGTTGAGTTCTTGATAGAATACAATAGACTACAAGGTTTATATCAAAAACTGTAGTTAAATTCTTAAACAACGTTCAGATCAATAATAGCAGCGGAATGAGTAATCTATTAGAAGAATAATGCAGACTATAATGTCCACTCGGTTCTCTTTTTAGGAAAAACATCATCAACTTTTATCATCTGAAATATCATTAGTCAAGATAATACAAATTCACAGTTTCTGATCATAATCATGCAGATCAACAGTTCATCTTTGCACTACGGGCCAAAGATATTCAATATAGCACCAACGGTCATGATTATACCAGATTCAGCCTTTGGTCATAATCATACCAATCAACAGTTCATCTTTGCACTACGGGCCAAATAGAACTTTCACCACGTGCCATAAAAGACACCGAACAGATGTATCGCCTTTAACCTATTATATCGCCTTTAACCTATCATCTGTTCAACAAATATATCACATCTGTGCCCCCGGCCACAGATATTCACAACAGCTTGATTTTTGGATGATTAGAATGATATAAATGATGAACAGAAGAAATAGGATAACAATAAGTATCGGAAGTTTACTTTGTACAGATTCAAATAATGTCCAAATTGTCAACATGATGTGGAGTGAAATTTAAAAATGATATTCAAGATCCACAGTTCAGAATAACAGTTACAATTCAATAGAAAGGTTCACGTAAATAGGAAGGTTCAGTTGAAATAATGAAGTTCAACTATTATGGAACATATAATATTTTCAGGAATTATAGAAGCAATAGTTCCATAATATATTTCGATTTAGGAGTATGAAAGAAAATAATATCCCTTACCGTAGCAGGTTTGATTAACAAAAGGTGAAGGAAATTAATACAAAGGGTTATTCACCAACAGGCGGCAATCCGCTCCGTAAGGTTATTCCCACAATTTAATAGAATTTGAGTACAAAGAGTTATTCACCAAACAGGCGGCAATCCGCTCCGTAAGGTTATTCTCAGAGATTAATAATGAATGAATACGAAAGGTTATTCACCAACAGGCGGCAATCCGCTCCGTAAGGTTATTCCCACAATTTAATACATGGAAATAAAAGGCACGTCTTATGAGTAAGGAAGAAACAATATTATTATCGAGAATCAAATAATGATAATCCCTTACCATAGTACGTTTGAATAATGGAAGATGAAAAAGATGGTATCCCTTACCTCAACACGTGACTGGATATTGATTTAAATGAGGTTGATTAACTTGAACAGTACACGTATACTTATAGATCTTCACAAATACTCAAGATGACTTAAGCACACTTAGAGAGAACTTTCACAAGAAGTATTTAGAGAGAGAAAGAAAGAACAAGTAAGGAAGTTTATGAAAAATCCTTAAGTTAAGGCTTCTATTTATAGCCAAAAATCTTATCATTCATTTAATCTAAACCATTCATTTAAAGATCATCTTTTAATCTACACCATCCATTTCAAATATTATATTATCTTTAATCTACACCATTCATTTCATATCACCTAATAATCACCTAACTTTATATTATAAACAAATCAATTTAATTATTCAACAATAATTCACACTTTAATCTACACCATTCATTTCATATCACCTAATAATCACCTAACTTTATATTATAAACAAATCAATTCAATTATTCAACAATAATTCACACTCTAATCTACACCATTCATTTCATATCACCTAATAATCACCTAACTTTATATTATAAACAAATAACTTTATCAATTCAATTATTATGACTAATTGTTATAAATACAGTATAGTTAGCTCTTAGATATCAAGTCAATAAATTAATGAAATACAACTGTTTAAATAACATCATAATAGAGATAACAATAATGTAAAATAAAGCATACGTTACTGTGTAATGACAATTATTGATTCAATAATGTGAATTACTGTGCATATGTTACTGTGACAATTATTAGGTTCAATAATTTTAAAAACAGTGCAACAACAATTATTGACTCAATGATATAAAATACAGTGTAATGACAATTATTAAATCAATAATGCAAAATACTGTGTAACAACAATTATTGAATTGATAATATAAAATATTATGCAGTGACAATTATCGATGAAATGATGCGTAACAGTTACGGTGTCAATTATCAGACCAATAATACGAGACACTATGCAATACCGTGTGTTACTGTAGAGTACCGAGTGCTACAGAAAATACCAATAACTACCGTATGCTACTATTCTTTTATCACCGGTATTTTAACAGTTCCGTTGACTATTTTTATTTAAAAAGGTTATTTCTGTCGTTTTCTATATCCGACAAATATTCCGTTGTGGGGTCCACCAATAATTTGTTATTTCGGCGCCGTCGGACCAAACGAATATTCCCCGACCAAACGAATATTCCCCGACAAAGCGAATATTGTCCGACAAAATAAAATTTGCACATAACATCCTTAACTTTTAACTTTATCGATTTAACCACTTACTGTTTCAAAAAAATATATATATGAAGAAAAATTAAATTTTGTATTTCATAAAATTCGGGGTCTTACAATCATGATCTTACTTTACAACCTACTTCTTACTCGCTTCTCTTATCTCATGATCGTATCGTAGTACGATCTTCTTACCATTCCTGATCATGTTATTATGATCTCTTACTATGCTCTTTAGGTTTCCTTTCATCTTTATTGCTTAAATCAGGTGTCCCCTGATTTCCTTTAAGATTCATCTTTGAATCATTTCAAATATTCTCTTTCAATTATGTTCTCAATTGAACTTATAAATTTTCTCAATTCGTTTCATTCAAATCTCCCTTAACATCTTTATCTCTTCCTTATACTCTTATAACTTTTATATTTTCTTCACTTTAACCCATATTAGAGAACTATATCTCATAACTTATATCTTTCTATTTTAATTTCCCCATGTTCATCAAACTTATCACGTATTTGGACTCAGGAACTTACCATAATCATATGGTTGAGGAGCTTGTCCTAGTCAGGCCATAGTCGCCCATTCGCTAAAGGGGCTCCACCACACAATCATGAGTCACGAGTTTACCATACGCTTGAGTTTTCAGAACACTCAACTAACCATACTTTTTCTTACTTTCGGTTATAGCCTAAGGTATCATTTACCTAAGGTTTATAACCTCTAGCTCTGATACCAACTGTAACGACCCCGAAATTCGACCCGTATTTTTTACCTTAAATTTTGTATTTATGATACATTATCTTTCTTACGTCCAAATTTCGGTCCGTTAATAAATCTTTCATTACCTAAATTGATCCATTATTTAATATCAATATCATTAATTACCAAATTTTCGGTATAAATTTTTCTTTTTCTTTTAATCATTGCATTAAGATATTTGGATATTTAAAATCCTTACATTTCGATCCTAGTCCCATGGATCGCAACCTTTACTTTCTCTTTTCTTTCTATTACAAATATCGTGAAACTCAACATTTAAAGTTTAATATTGTATATATCCATACAACATCTTTCATTTCATAATCATAATTAAATCATTTAATAATTTCTATCGTAACAACTATCTAGTGCAATCACAGTTCAAAATTTAACTTTACTTATCCTGTCTGGATTCGACATATATGTACATATGAAACATCATTATAAACTTAATACATGTATCCACATTGAATGGAAAATATAATAAAACGTTTTCCCACCTTCTAGACAATTCATCCTTAACAATTAATCCGATATTCTTGCAATTTATTTCTTTCCTGCAAAAATGTTTATTAAGCAAGTAATGAGCACAACGGCTCAGCAAGTTCAACAGTTTATATTTCACGTAGCTCATACCTTAACATGCTTGGTGTGTGTCATATATCATGTGCTTGTGCTTCAACTATAGCAATATATCTCATACATATTCATATTGTTGCACAAAATACACATTGTGGTCATATTAATCACGTATCACGTAACACATAATTTGTATGCAGTTAAATCAAGAATTACATATCATAACATTCCAACATTTAACATAAAAGGGACTGAAGAACTTGCCTGACATCCAGTTATTTAAATTGTTAGCTCAAACCCTTAACTCGATCAACCTATGATCATAAAATAATCAAATAATAATTATTTAACTCCTTGTGATATTAATTTAATTAATTAATATCATTTCTAGGCCAATTATTAATTTATATGGTTAATTATATTAACCTCATTCCTTAAAATATTCGTTTAACTTAATATCCACTATCTCTAATACGGACAACCCGGATCATCGGATAAAATTTAACATATTTGGTTGTCCGAATTTTATTTAACCATTTTCTAAATCATAACCTCATTAGATTAATATTTAAACATTTAAATATTAATCCCCAATATTTAATATTTTTACAAAAATATTAAATTTAATGCCCAAACATCATTTCTATATTTTTACTATTTTTCTATAATTTTCTATGATTTTTAAATAATTTTTTTAAACATTTATTTCATTAAAATCACTTTCTGGGGGCATTTTCGTAATTTCCGCAGCTCTACGGACACATTTGGTATTTCCCGGAAAGCCCAGGGGCATTCCCGTAATTTTAGCAACGTTAGGGACACAATCGGTATTTTTAGAAAAGCTGAAGGGCACGGCTGTAATTTTCTAGGGCCAGGGGACACGGTCGGTATTAACCGAAAAGAGCAGGGGCACGCTGGTAATTTCCAGCGTGTCGTCGGTCGCGCCTTGCGCGACCCTGCCTCTGCCGACGCCACCAAAACGACGTCGTTTCTCGGCCCTTTTTCTGAGCCTCGCGCATTGCGCGGACGACCTTTCCGCACGCCCAAAACGGCGTCGTTTAATACACTACGGCTGAAAAAAATTTGGCTACCGCGCAATGCGTGGCAGCCCTTCTTCTTCCCCAGCAGCGAACAGTATACCAACTTTGCACAAAAACACCATTTTTCCTCCAAAATTTCACAGCAACACAACTCTAAAAATCACATAATTCATACCTAAATATCCAAAAATTATATGGAACAAATATTCTAATTATTTATAATTTTTCCACAAAATTAATTTATTACCATAATATCAAAATAAATTACAAAATAATTTATTTATACCTTCTAAAGCTTCAACTTCTTCCTCTTGATGGCTCCAATACTTCTTCCATGGTGGTTGCCGGTGGTGGAAGTGGCGGATGGATGGTGGCGGTACCTCTCGGTAAGAGAAGAAGAAAGCAAAAGTTTTTGTTTTGCTTTTGTTTTTCTTTATTTTGCATGCTTCTCTCTCTTTCTTTTTCCTTTATATAATCAAAAGGACTTAATTATTTTGGAAAAATTTTAACAAGTCCACCGACTTATCCTTCCCATGCCGACTTAATCTCCTTCTCAAAAATTCTAATTTAGCATGCAAATAAATTATTTTTATACATTATGTAATTATATCGTGTAATAATTCTTTTACCTAATTATGTAAAATAATTATTTTAACGTACCAAAATTCATAATATGATTTATCAATAATATTAATACATTTTTCGGTATTTTACTTGACAAATTTTGTACACACATAATGACATGCATGTAATTATTTGAGGTAATTTATACCTCCAAAAATCATAAATTAATTCATATAACGTATAAAAATTATTTTTCATAATTTTTCACTCCGTTACTTGGACAACATGTTACATTAACATGTTCACGTTTTCGAAATATTATTTTTCGTAAAGGTCATAATAATTCCATTATACATAAATATAATTTTTAATAACTTAAAACATTCCTTTTTCTTATTTATTATTCAATTTCTTTAATAATCATATTAATTTCTTTATATATAAATTATATAATTTAATATTATATAATTTATATAATTACATTCTTCTTTTAAATAATTTCCTCCAACCTTTTTCCATTTAATCACCTTATATAAATTACATAATTATTCTTATATAATTTATATAATTATTATTTTCTTCATGCCTTATTTTAATTTCCTTATATAAATTATATAATAATTAATATATAATTTATATAATTACCTTTCCTTCTCCATTAATTTCTAAACTTCTTCCAAAATTCTTGATAAACTCTAAAATCGATAACTACAATTTTACAAACTTCCTTATGAGCTTTCCATAAATTCTTGGATTAATTTAATTATTAATCCCTTAATTTTCATAATTAATGAAATTTATAATTTTATCAATTAAACATAACACACATATATAAATGTATATATATAAATATATACATATCTAATTCCTGTATTTCACATTACCACATAACCTCATTTAAAACATAATTTCTACACTTTCATAATAATTTAATTGTACAATTTATTGTACATTTACCTGAAATTTCTTTTATTCTTCATAAATTGTATTTACACAATTTATTTACTTTTCAATTATTTTAAATTCATATAACTCATCACCATCTTTGTACAAATTTAATTTACTAATTAAATCCCTTCAAACATTTTAAACAACCTTGATATTTTTTTATCAATTAATTCTTATTTAATATTATTAAAGAAATCCTAAAATTCGGATCCTCACAAATACATAGTCAAAAGGTTGGTCAATATGTATATATATATATATATATATATATATATATGTATATATGATATGATAAGATAAAAGAAAAAGGAAAAATGAAAGAAAAAGAAGAGGTTGGCTGGTTGGGAGTGGGGCCCTCAAGGGGTGGAGTAGTTGCTTTGATGTTGCTTCAAAATTACTCCAAGTATGCTTCACTCTTTGGCCAAAATGAAATCCATGCAAGAATCAAATCAAGAATATCATTCAAGTAGTCATTCAATGTAATAGTAAACATGATTAGAAAATGATAATTGACTAGAGTTGGGTGATTAGGAGCTTAATTGGGTGAGTCCTAGACTCCTATAAATAGAGAGGAGCAATGACTTTGTATGCTTGTTTGCTCATTTGTTTCTTTTTTTACTAAGTTATAGAGAGAAACTCTAGAGAGAAGTGAGAGCTTTTGGTGAGAAGCTACTTGAAGTTTGGGAGCTAAATCACCAAGTATGTGGCTTATGTTCGGGTAAAGAAGAAGAAGAGGAGGAGTTCTAGCTCTAGCAAGAAGGAAATCTCAATCAAAGGTTTAAAAGTCTCTTAAACCTTAGCTTTATTTCTTTACATATAAGTTTTAAGATGATTGGTTGTGAAAAAATAGATGTGATGAAGGTTGATTGTTAAAAATGTTAGATATATGTTCTAATATGATTTGTATGGAAAATGATGGAAGAAAATGTCTTATGAGCATGCTTGATGTTAAAACCCTAATTAAATGTCTAGGTTGATGATTTATAATTTGAGATGTGAAGATTATTGTTATGATCTAAGACTCTTAAAAGATGGGTTTATGTGTTGTGAAGATAACCTAACATGAATGATTGAAAAATATGAAGAAATGAACAAGTTATGGTCTTTTTACTAAAAGAGGTTGTTTTGAAAACCCTAGAACGATTGATTCCGATTTTTGTGTCAAAAACGATTTCAAAAATGCAATCGATCCATGAAATAATGTAGACTATTACATTACAAAGCTAACAAGACCAAATTGATGTATTTTGGACATGTACATCACATTTTATCAAAGATTGAACAAAGAGAATCAAAGTTGAAAAATTAAAGTTTTAGAAAATCAGAACCACCGCCGCAGCAGTGAAACTTTCTATTAACTGAAATTTTGCACTACCGCCGCAGCGGTAAAACTACATGTCTAAGAAGTTGGTTTTTTTAACTGGGTCGGGTCAGCCGAGCCGAGCCGGGTCTGGTCCCAGTCAGAAAATGAAAAATGTTCCAAAAATTATTTTAGTGTTTTTGGACCTAATAAATATATTTTTAAAGTTGCAGATAATTGATTTACTAATTAAAAGTGTATAAATATTATTATTGAATTAATAATATAATAAAGTTAATAAAATGTTATTAAATAAATAATAATATTAGAAAATTATTAAAATATTAAAATATTATTACATGTATAATAATATTTCATTAAAATATTATTAAATGAATAATAATATTAGAAATTGAATAAAATATTATTAATATTGGTAAATGAATAAAATATTATTAAATAATTAATAATATTAGAATATGAATAAAATATTATTAAATAGTTAATAATATTAGATAATGAATAAAATATTATTAAATGGTTAATAATATTAATAAGTGAATAAAATATTATTAAATGATTAATAATATTAATAAAGGATTAAAATATTATTAAATGGTTAATAATATTAGTATTTGAATAAAATATTATTAAATAGTTAATAATATTAGATAATGAATAAAATATTATTGAATAGTTAATAATATTAATAAGTGAATAAAATATTATTATATAATTAATAACATTAAGAAATGATTAAAATATTATTAGATGATTAATAATATTAACTAAGAATTTAAAATATTATTAAATGAATGATAATATATATAAGTTATTGAAGATATTATTTGATAAATAATATTATTTGAAGAGTAAGACATTATTAATAATGTTAATTTATGATTGAAATATTATTAAATGATTAATAATATTAACTAAGGATAAAAATATTTTTAAAGGATTAATAATATTATTAAGATGGTAAAATATTATTAAATGGTTAATAATATTTATAAATGATTAAGATGTTATTTGATAAATAATATCATTAGAGATATTGTAAAATATTATTTAATTAATAATAATGTTAATAAGTGTTTGAGATAATAAAGAGATTAAGAGGATTATTAGATGGTTAATAATATTGAGGAACTAAATGATTTATTATAAAAATAATAAATGGTTAAAATATTATTATATGATTAATAATATTATTTGTGGTTATTATATATTATCAAAGGTGATAATATTATAAGGCGATGAAATGATAGTTGTGATTTAAAATATTATCACGGGATTGATAATATTATTAAGAGTTTTAAGGTTATGATTAAGTGGTAGATGATTTAAGACATATATGGTAAGGTTATTAATGTTAAATAAACATGTACGTGTTATGGTAATTGGACGATCAATGTTGTTAAATATTAGGTCACCCAAAGGAAGTATTTTAAGTTGAATAGCGGTAGTCAGCGGAACAAGCAAGTTTTTTAACCCTATTAAAATTATTATTGAGCAAGTTTCTCTGAACCTAACTTGTATTTTATTTGACAAGTTATTTATGTAGCAGGTAAAATTTATTTCACAATGCATGATGAAATAATTATTAAGAATTATATTATATCTATATTGTTATTGACAATCACACTTATGTGCATTTGCATGACTGTTCACATGATGAACTATTTAAAGAGAAATATCTATGTTATTTGTTTCTGCTAGATATTGCATGTGTTATTATGACTGTTCTTGTTATGAACTGTTTTAAGTTATGGTTCTATGCCAATCGTTTCGGCTAGACCATGCACGTTTTAAATTCTTAAATCTGAATATTGTTGAGGGGTAATGGTAAAATAACATGATTATTATAATGAATTATAATACAAGACGGGGGAGAAAGAGAGAATAATGTGCATGCATGCATTGGATGGCCTAACCATCCGTTAGGAAGGTAGCGGTTGGAGGGTGTTTTGGTGTTTTTTTTTCTTTTTTCCTACCTCGTATCTAAGATAGCGGCTTGGAAATTATTTTTTTTTTATTTTTCCTACCCACTATTTAAGATAGTGGCTTGGTAGCAATTCCCCCCCCCCCCCCCCCCTTATCTGTTCATTTAATTAGTGGTTGAATATTACTTTATTTTTTTTCCTTACCCGCTACCTTAGATAGTGGCAATGTGTAATTTATTTTTTTGTTAGAATAGTGTCCATAACAAGCATTTACTATAGATCACTTTCCATATATATATATATATATATATATATATATATATATATATATATATAGTGATTCATAACAACCATTTGTTAAGACAACTGTTCAAGCAAACTGATTTTAAATCGTACAAAAAGTGATCCAATCATCATTTTAAAAATCCACTTTTTCCGGGCAGCCACTCTTAGTGGCAACTAGAACAAATTTGATTTTTTTTCCCGTTGGGATACAATGTGGTTTTGACATAGCCCTAGCCGATAACAAGACCAAAACACCGTCGTTTTGGTCTTGCTTCGGTTCACCACTCTTAGTGGCAGTCAGGGGCAAGCCAAAATCACTTCGTTTTGCCAAGCCAAAATATCACAATAAAGAGAGTTAATTGTTTAGTTTGCTAACAGATATATATATATATATATATATATATATATATATATATATTTTAAAGAAAAATCACCTCATGAATATCAATACTTTTGGCTTGGCAAAAATTATGAATAGAAATGAATTAATTTAATTTTAAATACCATAAAAAAATATAAATTATCTAAATAATATCATTAATTAAAAATAATATCTATTAAAAAAGCAAATAATGATATGAATAGATATTATTTGATTTTTTAATAGATATTATTTGAAATCAAATAATATTAATAGAGGTTATTTGATGTTTTAATAAATATTTTTTGAAATCATTGGATGAAAGATGTGCCGTCCACAGTAATACTTTCAGAAACTAAGCTCTAATTTTCAATTTTTGGGTTTCAAAAATTAGGGCTCAAATTAGAAATTTTACTTACATTAGTTCAATCTAAATATAATAAGGAACAATTTGATGTTATAGGCACCTTCAATTTGAAAAAAAAAATTAGATAAACAAAAGGTTGGGAAATAAAGAATTATAAGAAGAAAAGACAAAGAAGAAGACGTAAAAGGACAAGTTTTAGCAACAAAAAAAAAAGGAGGAGGAGGAGGGAAGGAGCATACCTGCTGAGGGAAGAGGATTAAAGGAGGGAGTAACAAAGCGCGCGGGACTCGAAAGTTGAAAATGAAGATTAAGTTGAGAGCTTGTTATATAGTTAATTTGCTAAAATATTTTAAATTGAAATTAACGACAATTGCCATAACTAACATGTCGTCGTAGATAAAAATTAATAGCGACAGACATTACAGTTGTTAATAACAATAACGTCGTTGCAAAAGATTTTGGCAGGGAGAAAAATTATCATACCATTATTTTGTGCTTAACGACGCTTATAGCCATCGCTAGTTACTCATGTATGTGATGCCCCAAAATTCGGGCCTCGAGTTTAGTGCTCATAATTCAATACATAAATAACATTTAAATACATAGTCTTCATTAAACTTAGCGAAATAATACATAGCTGTTTTTTAAAAAAAATATACAATCTCAAGATCTTCTAACCTTAACATAATCAATACATATCTTAAGAGTTCACAAAAAATTTACAACACTAAAATAAATACAACACAATAAACTACTGGCATGCAATTTCTACTCTTTTGTTTTTTCCTTACCCTTGCCTTTCTTAGAGCACTCGGGCTTAGCTGAAAAATAGTTCATGATATAGTAAGGGTGAGTAAATAGCTTGCTCAGCAAGTTTAAGAACAATAATTACAAGAATAATATATCACGATTAAATAAAAATAATTTCTGAGATTTCAACAATATATAATAATTGTGAAAGAACGAGAATCCAGTGTTAATTAAAAGAATTGATTGAGTCTTTACTGCTGAGTGGCCACTAAGGACCATGAACTATTATATAAGGTATATCAGACATGTATCTGACCATTTTATTATTTTGGTATTTGAGGGGATCTGTAACGCCCCCAAAATCCCCGCGCTTTCGATGCGGTGGACCTTGTGCGTTAATTTCATACATCTATCGACTTAACCAATGATCCCATGATCATATTGGTTGAATTAGTCTTATTTTAGACTATAAACTAACGTTCGGGGTCGCGTAACCCTTTTTGTAGGCGTTTAACGATTTTCCGGAAAAACCCTAACACGGTTTCAAGGCAAGTCTTCTAACTCTTGTTATGTGCTACTTGTTTAGTATTGTTAAAATGATAAATGAGATGTATAATGTCATGTTATTATGCAATAGATGATATGTGAAGTCTGTAACTGATGTTTACAAGCCTTCTAACTGTTATGCGTTATGTTTACGATGTATGAACATGATTTATACACTTTGTGTGTCAATGTGATATAAATTATTGGAACGTGAGTTATATGTGATATTAAATGGAGAATTATGTTCAGTCAATGCATGTTAAAGTTTATATGAAAGCATAAACTGCATATGTGCTGTAAGTTAGACTTGCTGAGCCGTCGTGCTCATTCTTGCGAATAAAACCTTATTTGCAGATTAAAGATGAACGTTAAGAAGATCATGAACGTAAAGATGAAGCGTAGATTAGGTTTTCATGTTTATTACTTGTATTTGTATAAGTCATAATGATTGTTGTAATACGAACAAACAAACATGTAACCGAATATTGAATGAATGATATAAATTATTATTATCAGAATGTTGTTATGTCTTTATTTTGATATAACCTAGAATTATTAAGACTTAACATAGTATTGATAATGATCTTTTTATCTGGATGAGGATCGGTAAATAACTTGTGAGTGCTGCACATCCGAGACAGGACTAAGCGATGTTGACTGGTCAAATCCATCGTTAAGGTTCCTCGGACCCAGGTATAACTCGTTATTACTATTCTGAATACCATATAAGTAGGATTATTGATATGAAGAGATATCACTATAAACAAATATGTTTCGAATGAGGGTTTTAACTAATTGGGTAATGTTCTGTACGGAAAGAGAATTTTGCACCGGATAAAGATACAACCATTTGTCATAGATAAAGATGCAAACATTTATCACGGGTGAAGATACAAACATTCACCGCAAGATTCTCTGTTCCCAAGAGCCGTCCTAATAATTTAATACCGTGGATGTTGGAACATGTAAAGTTATAGAATATTTAAATCTTAAGGTTAAAATTAGACTGTTATATATGGTTTTATCCATTTATACGGATGAAATACAAGTTGATACTTGTATACTAATAAGACTGAGATCAAGTTAAGATCCAGGGACAAAGTTAAGAGAAAATTTTAATGTATAGTCTAAAATAAAACTAATTCAACCAATATGATTATGTGATCATTGGTTAAGTCGATAGATGTATGAAATTAACGCACAAGGTCCACCGCATCGAAAGCGCGGAGATTTTGGGGGCGTTACAGTTGGTATCAAAGCAGTGGATTATAGTTTCGAGGTAGCAAGTACCTTGGAGTATAATCTGATGGATTAAGAAGAAATGGACTTGTGAAGGGTCTGTAAATAATTAAAAGATATGCATAAATCTTATTAAATCTTAATACATAAAAATTATTATGTGAAAGAAATATAATGAATAAAGATAAACTCTTTACGAGAATATCTAAAGTTAAATAGACTCATAATGAGTTCTCAAAGCAAGCAATAAGATAAAATAATCTTATTAGTTTTTGTGTGAAACCGTTTCATAAAAAAATGAAATGGTGTGTATGGTATGTTGTGTAATTATACCTAAGAAAAGAGATGAGTAAACTCATAAGGAATGTAAATGATGAAGGAATAAATTAAGAAAAGTGACTAAGATAGTTATAGAACGATTAGGGATTTCAATTGAAAACTCATATTAGTAAAACTGAGTAGAACGACTCTCTTGTATGGGAAAGAGTTTAATATGCTTCATAGAACCGATCTAACTACACTGTTGGTATGAATGATTCATGATCAGTGTTCTTAAAACGGGTTACACGCTGAATGAAATCATTTGAGGATAGTGTTGATGAGACGGGGAACTGATTCATTAGTTCTTGGGTGGAGGAATAACTCAGTTTGCTATATTGATAAGTAAATTAAAATCTTGTGTCAATTCTTCTTTGTATATATTCTGAGAAGGTGATTCTTCACTCATATGTATATTGATTAGTTAGTAGTTGTTACGTCATAACTATAGTTTTAAAAATATTTGTATGTTAGTTACTGAGCGAACGAACCCTTGTTATGAACTTGGGCTATGATATGTTAGTCGAAACGACTTGTGTATGCGGCTACGATTTGTCTATTCAGTGCGATATTGATCAGTACCAATGTGCGCTGAGACATTTCAATTCCGTGTTGAAGAGAAGGGGAACTAATATATTTGTTTGTACTTGGTTTAATACAACCAATCAGTTTACTATATTACTATATATTTGCAAAACTTGTGTTATGATTAGAGAATAATGGAAAAGATAGAGGATTGAGGGTATTTCAAAAATCTTCTAGCTATGTAGATCTTCATGGTTATATTCGCACTTGTGTGCCTTTGAAAAGAATTGTTCACTAGTTGAACTGGAAAAATTTTGTTAGTTCTTCGCTAGCTATGTTATTCTTATGTCTATGCTAATTGTTTTGGCTAGACGGATATAATATGGAAGATAAAAATGATTTATTCATCAACACTCCATTTAACCTGGTGTGAAGATGATACATGATGAGTTATCAACGCACATTGCAAGGTGCGGTATACAGTCATAAAATTGCTTTTCAAAAGTTTGAATGGTTTAAATATGAGTCAATGCCAATTGTTTCGGCTAGACACATTTGGTTATGAAAAAAGAACGGACGTAGGAATTCGATAGACGCAATAAACCGCGTCTTTAAAGATAATATAGTACGACAGGCTGATCACCTAAAGTACAACGTATGTGTGTTCTCGATCTTAATTGATTATTACATAATGTATGGTGTTCTCAATCTTAATTGATTGCTACACAAAGTATGAAGTGTTCTCAATCTTAATTGATTGCTACACAAGATATGGTTTTCCAGTCCGGATGATAATTTAAAAAATTATGGGTTATATAGTATTCATAGTTTTTGAATAAGGTAAAGGTCTTGATTGACCGCTGTATAAGTGAGAAGAATCCAAGATAAAGGAAGAATGAGACTGAATGTCGAGTATAAAAAGAGGTTTAAAACATAAAGTTATGAAAGGAAATGTGTGGAGATAAGTGAACATTGTTCAGACCTAATCAAAGTATTGGAGGTTTAATGTGAGTAAAAGATGAATTTAGAAAATTCATATTGAAGAGTAAATTGGAGATGATTATACAATAATTTCGAGGACGAAATTCTGATAAGAAGGAGAGAATGTAATATCCTGAATATTTATAGCACTTATAAATATGATATTAAATGACTAAAGTTAATTGTAAGTTAATTTCGAGGACGAAATTCCTATAAGTTGGGTTGAATGTAATATCCTAAATATTTTCAAAGTGATCTAATAAGATCTAAGCAAGGTTGTCAATTCAAAACCTAAGATCGATTGCTCAAGCTTACCTTGAGCTATCTTAAAGAATATATATACCACTCGAAACTCCGATCGTATATAATAAAGAGGTTAAACTGTTTAACCTAAACTATATGTTATGTGATTAGTAAAGCTTAAATTGAGCTTTTAAATGTACTGTATGAATTATCTATGTGTAGGATTTTGTGTTTTGGTTCAAGTAGTTAACCTTAACACTTATTAAAAATCAGAAGTCAATTTAGGGCAAAAACCTAAATTGAAAAAAGAATTAAAACCTAAACCCTAACCCTAGGGTCTAAACCTTAGAAAATAACCTAGGCCCTTGAGCAAAATGTGAATGTCAAATTGACATTCTGTTTCAAGATTCAACTTTCCCACGATTTGAAAACACGTAGCAGTCAATAAAAGTTTATCTCGAAAAACGTGTAAAAGCACTATTCACGAGGTGACATTTTTCAATCGTTTGACTGTTTCTTTCATCTGTAGGACTTTTTACATTTCACAATATAGTGATAATATGAGGTTTAGATGCCAGAGAACCAATAAAATTTTCTGGAGAAAAAGACGAAAACGTCACGATTTACGAGAAAACATTTGTTGTCTTTTTAACTGTTCTTTTCGATATTTTGATATATTGTATTTCACGAAATAGCATTTATATGAAGTATAGATATTATTTAGCCAATAAAAGTTTTACTCGAAAAACGTGTAAAACACTATTCATTTGGAAAATTTTCTTCCGAATTTTGAAAATTCACATTCCTGAATAGCATTTTTATTGACAGTAGATGCAGTTTGACCAACAAATTTTTTACCCAAAATAATTTATGGAGATTACTATTCACATATACGGGATGAATACGTAGCGAATACGGAAGGAATACGAGAATAATAAAAGTATATTGTAATGTATAATACGAGGATTATACGAAAGATTAATACGAGAATATTATGAGGTATCATACCAGTAGAATACGAATATTATACGATGTATTATACGGAAGAAATACGTATAAATACTAATGTATTATACTATTTAATTAATTAGTTGAAATCAAACTAGTTTATGTGTAACTAAGTTAGTGTAACTAAACTAGGCAGAACTAGCACGATTACACTAACTGAAAAAGAACTAGCACGATTTGTTTGGAACTAAATCCAAGTGAAAATGAATCGACCAATTAGAAGAAGGAGTAAGCAATGATGCAAGCGCTAGGGAGAAATGACTAAAATGCCATAGGCTTTTAAACTAATGACCAAACTACCCCGACCCTTGGTTTTCCTATAAATAGAGAGCTAACCTCATTCATTTCTTGAATAATTTTCAAAGCAAAATTCCTATAATCAAGAGATTGCAAAGAAATAGTTAAAGCTTGCAATAATAAAAGGTACGATTCTTAATCGTTATTATGCTTAAAGTTTTATTTTATCTATGAGGCTCAAGAACATAAGTCGTAGCCATGTACGATTTTTCGTTCTCCGTGTTCTTTATGACTTGAGCAAGTCGTTGTTATGTCAAATTTCATTTCATAGTTTAAAGTTCAAGAACATACGTCGTATCCATGTACGGTTTATCCGTTCTCCGTGTTCTTCGTATGTTCTGGAGTATTATTATAAATTGTTATAATTAAGTAAACAAGTCGTTATAATGACCAAATTTTATCAATTATAAAGTGTTATAATCACATATGTAAGCAGTTATAATGCTCAAATTATTTCAAGTATGAAATCCAAAAGCTCAAGAACACAAGTCGTTACCACGTACGATTTTTCGTTCTTCGTGTTCTTCATGTGTTCTTGAGCAAAAGTCATAATTTCTACATAAGTAGGTTTATGATTTGGTAATTAAGTGTTATGGGATGATGAAACATGATGGCCTTGCTAAATAATGCTTGTGGCATCAAGTTTTAGTAGTCGAAACGAAGGACGATGAAACTTTGTTCTTCGTGTTCTTCGATTCGTTCTTCGTGTTCTTGAGAAAAAGTCATGAAATCTTATATAAGTAAATTTATGATTTTGTTATTTTTATGTTATGAAGTGATACGGAGTGTTAGAACATGTTATCTTAGCAAATTAATGCTTGAGGTATCATGTTTTACCAATCGGATCAAAGAAAGTTAAGTCTAATATAGTCGCAGAATATTTTTGCAAATTTCCGAAATTTTAAAGTCTGAATCTGCCTTAGCAACATAAATGAAAGTTGTAGATCATGAAATTCTAAGCAATTTAGACTCAAGAATCACTCAAAAATGTTTTCGTATGACAAAGTTATGACTGTCACTGTAAAAGAGGTCAAAAATATGAATCAGTTTTAGATCAGTCCCATTACTGGGAAATATGTGTAAATCAATAAGGAATCTCGAACCTTGGTCTGAATAAAAGTCTTAGATACGGAAGTTACGAACGCGTGAAATTTTGAACGACTAAAAAAATGTTTTAAAACGAAGAAGTTATGGCCGTTTGATCGCGCCGGGGATTTTGGGGGCGTTACAGACACCCCGGATTTTAGCATGATTTCCAATTGAGGATTATGGTAAATTAAGTAAAGGTTATGAGATAAAACCTAGTTGAATGATAAAATGTTTATGGACCAGTTAGCTATTCACGGTACATGAGGTATTTGAGTTATGAAGGAAATATAATGAAAATGAATTTGGAGGATTAAATGGTAATATAAATGATTATGATGAACGATTTGTGTAATGACTACATTAAAGCAATTTAGAAAGAATTATTGTAAGACACAATATTATGTGTCAGCAGGTAATATATTGAATATGTGTTTGTGTATATTGATGTGACTAAGAAAGAAGGATTAAAGTTAGAGAATACAGGAAATAAGAATATATATGGGAATTGAGTTTAAGTTATCAGAATTAAGAACAAGCTTAAGGAATGGGCCTGGAAAAGCGAGGGTATAAGAATGACAAGTAAACGTAAGTCTGTATGTGCAGTAAACAAGGGACCGTGTGATTAAATCGGTTTATTAAGGATTTATGGAATATTAAGAGCATGATATGTGGTTATTTGGAATTTGTTAAGGAAATTGATATTAAAGGAAGGAAATAAGATAATTGTGATATAATGTATAAATACAGAAATGTGTTATAGAAACCCTAGAATTGATAATAATGGTTAAAATAAAGGGTGTCAAGGTTTAATGGAATAAGAAATGACATAATGTAACATGCCTAAAACTAAGTCAAAGCATGAGATCGCCGTAAACAAGTTTTTATGATTATAAAAATGGATTTAAAGTTAATGATTATGTAATCCAGATACAAATGGATGGAATTAAGGAGTGGTGGGATCCCGGTGCGTTACAGTTCATATTAATAGCCTTTGTACATTTTAATTTTTGTAACATTTAATCACATAAATAAGTATTTGATAAGACATTAAGCACTTAGAAATATTGTCGTCATTTGATAATATTTTAATCATATAAAACCAATATTAATCATTTAATATTGTTTAAACCTTTATCTAATATTATTAATCAAATAATAATATTTAAGTCATTTACTAATATTATTAATTATTTAATAATATTTTATTCCTTTTTTAATATTATTAATTATTTTATAATATTTTATTCTTTTTTTAATATTATTATTTATTTAATAATATTTAAATTTATTCTAATAATAATATTATTTAATTTTACATTTTCTATCCTATTTTATACTAAAAAGATTTGACTCGACCCGTTTAATCAAAATTGACCCAACCCGGAATAAAATATATACTTTTTTCTCTAATCAGGTAATTGTGCACTGGCGCTGTTACTGGCAGGAAGTTTTTCAGGTATTTTTTTAGATTTTTCAACTTTGAGCAACTTTGATTCAATTTTCAATAAGAACATGTTTTACACATCCAAATGACACCAAATCAGATTTGTGAAGTTCTTAACTTCTTGTTCTTCAATATTTCATGGATCGATCTCATTTTTGAAAACATTTATGACACAATTTAGGATTGATCGACTAGGGTGTCAAAAACGACACGTTTTACCATATGGATCATAACTTGCACATCTCTATATTTTTTCAAAGATTCAAGTTGGGTTATTCTTATGACTCTTCAAGGTATCTTTTAAGTCATAGAACTCATAAAAATAACACCCGTAACTTATTTTACAACCCATCAAACCACATAATAGGCTAAGTTTTTTATCGGTAACATGCATTCATGCATTTTCTTCTATCATTTTTCATACCAAATATGTTAATACACTTATTAAACATATTTAACCATGGATTTACATATATAACATAGATCTACTATTATAGAGTATAAATATAAGTTTTGAACCGTTAAAAATACATTTTGTCCATCAAAATCACTTAACATACCTATTAATACATATATACACATAGTTCATAGATAAGTCTATAAAAAATCCTCTCTTGTACCTTCGAACCCTTCATGGCTCCACCACACATAAATTTCTCTTACAACCAATCATACAAGTACATCTACAATAAAGATTAATCATAGAAATGAAAAGAGTTTGAAAAAATAAATTCTACCGTCGGGTTTTGATGCTCTTCTTTTTCTCTTTTCAAATTATGAAATGAAGCTTGATGACTCTACCTTGAACCACTTTAGCTACTTTCTTGTTGATCTAGCTCCCAAACTCACAAGGCTCTTTAACTTTTCTTTTAAAGCTCTAGAACTTTCTCTCTCTATTCTATACTTAAAATTCTAGCAATTCTTTTCTCTTCTATTTATAGACCAAACTCATCATCTAAAAACCTATACTTACACATTGTGTAAGTCTATAATATCACCAACATTATCTTATCTCTTATCTTTTAAGCACCAAAAATACTAAATTCTAGGAATTTTCTTACATAAAAGGACTAGGGTTAGTATAATTGGTAAACAACTTGTCCTATTTAGAGATTTATAAGCAACAACCAAGCTAACACTCCACCCCAATGGGGCCGCCTAGCTGTCGGCTCCTCCCTCTTTTTTCCATCATTTTTGATTTATTTTTATATCTCATATATATATATATATATATATATATATATATATATATATATATATATATATATACACACACACACACACACACACACACACACACACACACACATACATATATATATATATTGACCAACTTTTGACCTTGTGTTGGGCTAGCTCCACTTTAGATTTAGATTTGCATTCATTTGGGCTCATTCATTTAATTTATTTGCGCTCTATTAATTATTTTCATTAGGCTAACATTAATTAACTCATGATACTTGAAATTAAAATAAGCATTAGACTAGTTTAATTATAACATGAACTACCCATTACATTAAGTATATGGACTACTAGATTAATCTCAATGGATCTAGTTTAATAATTTAATTGGATTTAAATATAATCCAATTTGACTTGCCTTATTAAAGTCAATAGGGCTACTAGATTAAACTAGTTTACCGTTATTTCAATACTTAAACTCTTCTTTAATTAATTAATTAATTAATTATCTTACGTTGTTACACAATAATAAATAAACAAATACACAATTACATTAATATATTTAATTCATTCAATCACATAAGAGCATAATTAATTAATACAAAATTTTACTTCATTGATAATTATTTAATAATTATAATTTCAATGTAACTTAGAATTCATGATTATTATAATGGTCGTCACTAAGTAAATCCAAAAAAAAGTAAACCCGAAAATTAAGTTACGACGTAACTACTCAACGAAGTTGTCGTGGTTGATAATATAATTATCAATGGTTGGTGTCCGTCGCTAAAGATATTCGTTTCTAGTAGTTATTCCATACAATGAAATCTGTTAATAATTATGTTGGTTCTCCAAATCGAGTTCAGTTTATATAAAAAATGACACATTTTCTTAAGCAAATTTATCATAATTTTATTATTATGTCAGCACTAATTAGTAATTTATTACTTTTAACTATAAACATAAAACAAAATTACATCTTTTAATGTATGTAGTGCGAATTTATTCGATTCGAATTCATGAAACAAACATAAATGCGATTGACTGTAGTGTGAAATTTATTTGATGTGAATTTTGAAAATGATTATAATACTATTATATTTTTGAGTCACAGAGTTATATAATTGTGTTTTTATTTTATTTATCACTTTTAATAAAAAAAAATTATAGTTATAATACTAAGTAGAATAGAACTCTAAAGCATAAGTTTTTTTTATAGTTATAATACGAAGTCGAATAGAAATATGATACTATACCTTAATAAATTTGATGAATATTAATTTTATTATAATACTATATGAATAAGTATAAGTACATAACATTCAAATACTATATCAATCTTAATTATCTAAAAATGAGACATGACATTAAAATCTGTGTTATATCCCTAATATGAATCTAGTATTTGATTTATATTTGGATGTTGTGTACGTAAACTTGTCCATACTATTATTATAATTTAATATTCTAATATTAATACAGTTACATGTTACTAGGATTTATCAAGGATGACGAGCATAGAAAGAATATGGAAGGTGAATCGGTGAAAAATCTTCTATTGCGCTGTCGCTGATTTTCAACCTACCGGAAGACGTTATATTTGAAATATTCTCCCTGCTGCCAGTGAAATCTCTACTTCAATTAAGGTCTGTTTGCAAGCTCTGGCTGTCCCAAATTTTAAGCCCTAATTTCATCAAAACCCACCTCGATTGCACCGTCAACCACAAAACCTCCTTATCACTCATCGTTCACCGGTGGAACACGATCTCCGACGACGAAGTTTTCTTTCTGATCCATCTCGATTCTATCGAAAACCCAATCAATCTCAATCCGCCAGCTTTACCTAAATTACCAACAACAAGAATAAGAGCGCTAGCTGTTGGTTGTTGTAATGGCATTGTTTGTCTCACCAATACAACGGAACACAGATTAACTTACCTCTAGAACCCTGCAACCAAACAGGCTAAGAAAATCCCCTTTTCTGAAAATAGAAAGGAGGAATTTCCCGATTCAAAATTTTCCAACACTCATATGAGGCTTGGATTCGACTCGAATTCTAATGATTACAGGGTTGTTAGGATTGCAAGTCATGTGGAAGTGTATTCTGCAAATACCGATTCTTGGCGAGACATTGAGGCTGTTGAGCTAAACATTATAAAATCCCAAATGTTTAATTGTGATACAAGTGCGAAAGAGTTTTTGTATCGGAGAACTGTTAGAATTTAAGATTGAATAATAGCACAATCATATAAAATATTAGATGAAAAACAGAAAAGTAAGAACACACGAACCCAAGTTTATCAATTTAACTAGTACTGCTTGTCTGACTTATTCATGTTTGTTTGAAGTATTCATTAGATGACTCACACACTCTATAATGATTCGCACACCAAACAATTATTTTCATAGTAACTAGAAAACTTTAACTGCTATTACATGGGCTCAAGCCCAATACATTAGTAAACGAAAGACGTCTACTAATAAATTCTCAAGCCCAATTATACCTTGTGATTGGCTTGCAGTGGGCGCTGCCCCCTTGCAACCCCTTAGCTCACCGACGATTACGTACCCTGTCGTAGTGGCCATTAGTCAAACCCGCAAAAGTATAGACCAATTCCAACAAGAACTTTGTCGGGCAACACCTAGTGTCATTCAATTTGCAGAACGGGGCGTTTGAGCAAATTCCTATGCCGAGGTGTGTACCCTGGTCAAACTCGAGAGCAAATTGTGAATTTTAGGGATTCTGCTGCTTTGATTGTGTACTTCTATCCTCATTGTGAGGTTAGTTTATGGATAATTGATGATGGGGGAAAATCTTGGACCAAAAAGTTCAAATTTGGGGCAATTCCATGGGTGTCCTCGCTATTTGGGTATTTTAAAAGGGGTGAAATTGTAGTAAATGAAAAGGCAAAGTTATTTATATATGACTCCAAAATCAAAAGAAGTGAGTATGTTCGAATTCTTATGCTTTTTGGTGGGAATAAGGGTGTAAAGTTTTTGGGAAGATACATCTCTTTTGCAATTTCATGGGCTGTTCTATTTTCTAAAGTCATTTTCTTGCATGCTTCGGAAATAGTAGTCAACTATATTAATTATATTACTTTCCTTCAAATGGGAACACTCCTAACAAATACACTTTTGGAGCAAAAAATTGTTTCAAAATCTTGACAGTGGTTCAGTGTATGAGTTTAAATTTTATTTTAAATTTATAATATTAATAAATAAATATAAATATCTCGGTTATTATTTTTCTCTTTTATTTATTTATTAATTTTGGTTTCCCACATTTGATAGATGATAGGAAAATACTAAACAACCCATGAAGTAATTGATCCGATGCTTATGTTCATCCCTTGTGTATCAAGATGGTTATCTCTATCTTTTGTGTATTAAGAGGGTAGAAGTTCAAAATCCTGACACTGATTAAGAATATGTATGAATTTAAATTTTATCTTAAATTAACAATAAAAATAAATATATAAATATAAATATAAATGTCTCGTTCATTGTTTTTTTGTTTTGTTTTTTGTTGTTGCTAGTTTTCTTTGTTTTTCTCCTTTATTTATTTATTAATTTGATATATAATAGGAAAATACTAAACAATATGCCGCAAGTTAGTTCACATGTGATCTGGTTGCACGAGCTGGACAAGGCCTCCAAACAACTTGTCTACATATGATTCTCAGTTTCAAAATTAGATTAAAAATGATAACTTTAAAAAAAAATAGCTTTATAAATAAGTAAAACAAAAAAAGGTTAGATACATATTGCATATAGTTCTGTGAGTTATTGTGCAAAAACGACATTATTTTGAATAATTGTATATATAAAAAGTACACTTCCTCAATTGTTGCGTAAGTGTGTGTGTTTTATAAATTTTTAATAGTTATTTTGGGGGACAACTAAAGGTGGGGTGTCTCTGACTTCTCGTGCCTTCTTTCAAATATATTCCTAATATTGACAAAAAAACCTTTTAAATAATAGTGGTATAATAATATTAATACTATTTTAAGTATAAGTTAGCGTCATGTTGAATTTGTTTTGTCATTTAAATGTATCTCTAATTTTTTGAACCGACTAAAAGAAATGGGGAAAGTATATAGAGTTTAACTTGACAATTTAAAATATAGTTTTCAAGTACTTAATTTTATTATTTAATGGATAAAAATAGGAAAATTTATGATCCCGATCGATGCTGCATTCCAATTCCTTCCCGATATATACCTTCCAAGAAAAATCACGAATTGAATATTAGTGTGAGCTTATCCATTACGATTATGCATTTTTTGAATAGGAATCTTTTTCCTGAAATCAATCCCGGCAAAATTAACATCAAGAACGAATATACTGAGAAATGGGAATGTAAAAATTTATTGAAATATGTAGTATAAATGTTTGAAATATGCGAAGACTCTCAAAAGTTGGCTAAACAAATCAAGCCATCATCGAAGACTTGAAGTGAACTCGCAATTTAGCAAATGCATGCACGTAAAATTAAATTGCTTATATAATTTGGAAGCAATTTTTCTCATTTCCAAATAATAAATAAATAAATATAACAATATTGGAAGCATGAACCCTGCAGGTGGTCTGAAACAAAACATCAATATTAAAAGGAAATAAAAAGATAATAATCTGTAACTTTTAAGCACTATTTATAAATAAAATAAAACTATTCATATAATAGTATCGCTTGCAAGGCCAGGCAGCTAATACCGCCACAGACTCATGCAAGAACTGTCTTTTAACCAGATATTACATTACAATTATAATTAAAAAAAATATTATGATTTTTAATTTTATTTTTTCATTTTCCTATATATAATAAGTGACATGAACTCCATATATTCTTAATTTCCTTCTTATAAACAGCTGTTAGGCTGAACTGAAGCAGAAGATTTTCCTCCAGCATTAGCACACGATGCTGCCGCTGGTTTATTGTTGTACGTGAGCTTTACATCATCCAACTTTATCCCACTGCATGGATAATTCTTACTGCAATCCAATTTCACCCCAACTTCTGTTGCTGATGTTCCATGAATATCTTGATATGTCACACCGCTAATCTTTACCCCAGAAACCTATAATATTAATTCAAAATAAAATAAAATTATAATGTGTATATACTTCAAATTAATTTTCTCATGTTACACTAAACAAAAAAACGTTTTCTGAAAAACATAAAATTATATTAAGACAATTAATATGATACTGAATAATATTCCAACATGTAAAAACTTTACCTGATTTGGGCAATTTCCTCCGTTGGGGCAGTAATTTTGGTCAATTATGACAGGATTTTGGACGTTGACCATGGTTAGATGCTGGAAAAGAATATCATTTACAAATCCATTACTAGGTCTAGCCCATGTCTTAATCCTCACACCATTTTCAGTATTAGTAAATGTAACCGATTTAACTGTCACATGTTGGACCCCAGGTTCTTGCAATTCCCATCCTAGACTTCCAATACTGTAAAAAATAATCACATGCAGCCAAACATTTTTTTTTATCACTACATATTAAATAAATAGCATGTCTGATTAGCAGTATTTATTTTATTTATTACCTGATACCGTGGCCGGGGCCGCAGGCTACGCTTTCGATCCACACATTGGAGTTGCCGGGTCCTATTGAGACACAATCATCGCCAGTGGCAATGTGGGAATTTAAGACAGTTACACCGGAAGATGATTGCACGTGAATTCCGTCGGTGTTGGGGCTGCTGCCGGAGGCCGAGATTTTCATAGCTTGTAGATTCACATTGTGGCAGCCGTCGATTACAATGTGGAACATCTGACTGTTTACTGAAGCTAATCCGTTGATGATGATTTTGTTGGAGTTGTAGAACGCCAACGTCTGTAACACAAGAAATCAAAATAAACATATAATTTTACATTAATTTTTCTGTAAAAAAAGCTTAAATGTGCATTGACCCTTTTTCGGTATTATACTAAACATCCAAAAAAAAAATGTGCCATAATATATATATATAAATGTGCCAAATGTATATAGCCTTCTACATAGAAACCAAAAAAAATATGGTAATTACTTAAGATGTGGGTAAAATTGGTGGCATAAACTGTTAGTAACTGTCGACCCACTTTCACGCACTGCTTAATCTATCCGAAATTCACTGTCACAGATAACAAAACAAGGAAAATTCTCACAAAAAAGATTTCTGAGCATTTGATGAGGAGATAGCGGGTGCTTATAAAAGGTTTTTTTATTTCTTTTTTTTAATCTTTTTTTTATAAGAATTAAATTATTTTTCTCAATGCATACCGTTGCTCCTTGAGGGCAGCTCTTGCCGGAAGCTTTGCAAGCCCATAAACCTGTCCCTTGGCCGTCTAGGGTTCCGCCATAGACGGAAACTCCACTTACCCTCTCGAACTTGATCCAATTCCCGGAGTGTCCCAACACTTGGTAATCCGATGGGGCCACGAGGGTCCCATCGATTCGTAACGTGATTGCAGTGTTCTTGCAGCTTTCCCCGTTAAAGTACGCATTACGTAGCAAGAACCTTCCTGGCGGCACGTAGATGGTGGCCGGGTTACTTGTGGCACAAGCTGCCGCCCATGCACTAAGGAAGGATTTTGATGAGTCTGTTTTCCCGCCGGATTGGGCTCCAAAATTAAGGACATTATAGGTATTTGTAGTTGCTGATGAGGAGTAGAAAGAGATGAAGAGAAGTAGGAGAGAAAGAAAATTCATTATGTTTGCCATTTTGAGGGATGGAGAGAGAATGTGTGGGTTTTAAGATGGCGGGCAGTTGAAGTGGTTTGAGAGTATTTATAGGCTTTTAAAGTTATGATGGAAATTAGTTGAGTATCTTAATGGTGTTTAATTTTTTGTGGACTTTAATTCCATAGAAACATACAAAAACTGCTTTGGTGGTATCGCAATTTCTCATAGAGTTAAAAGTTTAGCAATCTCGTTTTGTAGGGTTGTGATATATATATATATATATATATATATATATATATATATATATATATATATATATATATATATATAAGAATATAATAAAATTTGTTTTCAAATTTCAACAATATTAAACAATTATTAATATTAAATAGGAAAAATATCTGGAGTTGCTAATAAACTAAAAAAAAAAGGATATAGGAGCACATGATTTGATTTGAGATAAAAAGCGTACGTGGTTGGTTTAGATGGGGAAAATAGGAATGTTAGTTGGCAAACATCCTCCCCCTCCTTAGCCTCCACTTATTGTGGGTAATTAGCGTTTTTTAATTGACTTACGTGAAGCTCTTTGCATGTATTGGTCTTCCTGTTGCTTTAAAAACAAGATTAATTCTCAACTCGATCTTCGCCTAATGCATCGCATCCCTTGTTATCAGGATTTCTTATATTGCGGCAAAATAATTTTTGTTGGTGGACAAGTCTACACATAATAACCAAACACTATATCAAACACTATATTTTTTTATATTATTAAAAAATATAATATGACACGAATTTTAATATCGTATCCCACTTTTTAATGATGTAAATGAATATAATGTTTGATTATCGTATGTGTAAACTTATTCTTTGTTAGTTGCAGACACATATACTTATTTATATTTATACTAGTTTACAAATTATTTTAGTGTGCGTACTTATAAAAAAAAATAGGCAAGTTTTTATCATAATATACAAAAAGACCTGTAATACTATAACCTTCTGTCTTTTATATTATCTATAGACAAAAAGAATATTTCATGTTTTTTGTTTGGTTGAAATATGAGATAAATTTAGGAAAAGGGAAAAAACTAAATTCATTAAGTTAAATAGAAATCTTTTTCTGGCACTTTGGGGTTGGGGAGTGTTGACACATGAATGACATTTTATTTGTAATTGTGGTTACATGCATTGTTCTGGAGAGATTGCTCCTAGAAGCATGGAGATATTGTTTGTATTTTGCTGACCACATCCAAATCTTTTGAAACTGCCGAAGTTGATTTTTTTTTTATTATTAAAACTTATTTTGCAGATAAAAATTAATAATGAGGAAGATTAGTTCATTAAGACATGAAAGATCATGTAGATAATTTGTTGCTCTTGCGTCAGTTGATATTTCAGTATATTATTATAAGAAAATTAATTCACTAAGGGATGTATTAAAAATATAAATAACTCTCAACAAATTATAGAGTGTGGATATACGTAAAACTTAAGTTATATAGTTATATACATTGTGAATGTATTGCAAATAGTAGGGTATAGGTGTGCAACTATCACTCCAAAATTAGGGTACTTGACAGGGGTGAACAAAGAATTGAATTGTTCTCAAAATCGTACTAAAAATTGCACAGACAACATCAATTAAAATCGCACTAACAATTCCAGCGTATATGGCGGTTTTAGGTGGATTGAAAAACCGAAATGCGGTTTGGGTTTGAATTATAGGCAAAACTACATGCAATAACCGCACCGCACCATGTTTTGTTTGGGTTTTCTTTATTTATTAATTATATGACCAAAAACTATGTCGTGTAATAGAGTCCTAGAATGAGTAGCACTGTCAAAATGCAGCATATTAATAAGCATTATTATAATGTATAAACATTTGGAATTATCTCAAGTTGTAATTAATATCTGTTTAAAATTTTAATATGTAAAGAGATAACATCATTCATATTTTCATGTTATATTTTGCTTTTGTTTAGTTAAAACATTATAAGTAAAGTTGTGTGATTGTGTGTTATCAAAGTGGTATTTAATATTGTGTGATGCTAAAGTGTTAATTTAAATTACATAAAATTTAATTATTTCAATTGATTTTGGAACTGAAATCGCATAAAATGAAATACACCGCACGGTTCAAAACCACACCGCACTAATCACAAACGGTTTCATGTGCGATTTTGAATTTGTCAAACTACACCTAAGCGATTTCATGTGCGGTTTGGGTTTCAAACCGCACTAAACCACACCATGATCAGCCCTAGTACTCGATGTTTGTTATAAGGGAAATGATATTTCCACAAAGGGAATTTGATATGTCCACCTCATGTGAGTGAGATTTTGTGAAAATATCAATTTTTCTTATAGAAATATCAATTTCCTTGTTATAATTTTAATTAATTTAATATATATGCGGCATCAATCTTAAATATTGATAAAAATAAAAATAAAATATTCCTTATCATTTTGAAGGGTTTATAATAGATATTAAATTCATCAATCTATACCGGCAATTTGTATTTGGACCTCATGGGCATAACCCATATCGCATATTAAATCAAATGGATATATATCATGGAGGAAATGGCAAATTAAGACAACCAAAGAAAACAAGAACAGCCTAAAACAAGGAAGCCCTTAAACAAGCAACCTGCATTCATATACGTATATACATATAAAAGCTTCAACCTTGCGTATCAAATCCAGATACAAATTGTTGACAAAAATCCCCCATGCTGCTCTGCTCCCTCTTAGACGAGGCGCACGGGCACTCTCAGCAATGACCTAGAATGTTCCACTACACTGGTATCTATTAATATTATAAAACGGCTTATCGAAGGGAGCTGTTGACGTTGTTGGTGGAATTGTGTCATATTTTTTTTTTCTCATTTGTCATTTTAAGTTTTGTTATATTACTATATTTATTTATTTATTTATTATTTTACTTTTATCCTTGTATATAGTCTTTAAAATTTTATAAAATTATTCATTTACCTCACATAATTTATACACACAACACGTGTGCCACCTAGTGTTAGTATATAATTAATAAACTCTTTAATTTGTCTCTAACACGAATTTCTTTCATATTTTTCGAGTTCTGTATTTTTTGACTCATGATCTCATCGATCTTATGTCTCAAGTTATGTGGTGATAGCAAGTGTAATGTAACTATTTATTAATTAATTTACAGTTAATTTTTAAATGAATAAGTGGTACTTAATTGTCATCAACACAAAATACATGAGATGAAATAGTAAAATAGTAGATGAGATATAAAATCTAAATTTCATTTCGTTGCCTTAACTGGCGTAGCACATTGATTCAAGATGAGCAAGTCTTCTTTCCATTCAGTTAGGCAATGTGTGAAAATCCTTCACTGGAATTGGAAATTTTTGACTACGTCATTTGCTTGCATGTACTACAAAAAAAGGTAGAACATGGAATTTTAGTCCAAGAGGTCGATATTTCTGAATATAATCTCTGCTAATCCTTATGTTTCTACTCCTTAATCACCTCCCAAACTAGTGATAATTAGTTAAAATTTATTGACTATTGTTGGGGTGTAAATATTTGGGTGATGATTCGCCATTTAATTATCTGATAAAGTAAGGCTAGATAGAGAGACAAGAACAATTTACTTTATGGAATTTTGAATATCTTCACAAATAATTAAATATTATATTTGGGGGACGCAATCAAAAAAGATGCTTTTAGATATGGAAGCCAGGGAAGAGAAGGACTATGGCAGACACTACATGGGAAAACATGCAACACCACCAGAGACATTATACGGCAGAGGGATATATTACATATTACAAATCAAAGACTCAAACCGGAAGATATAGTTCAACTAATGTTCACCATTTTGATCGGCGCAGACACACACCGAATTGCACAGAGTTATGTTGTTATACAGCGTTGAACAACAAGTACTATTGATACACATTGGTAAATATCAAAAGATAGTGACATATACCATGTGTATGAAGAAACATTGTTGTTCTTCGTTATTTGGTATATGTCAAGACGGTATCATGAGAGGGGGAGGTTTTGCAGAGAAAATAAGAACTTTGTAATATTGTTACTATTTTTTAGTGGATTTCTGGCGTATCACCTGTGGGTTTTTTTTCAATTTGGGTTTCCACTTAAATCTTTGTATTGTTATTTCTTGCGTTTACTTGATTAAATATCTATCATTTCAGCATGATTTGAAACTTTCATTGACAATGCGTTTTGGATTGGTCGTCTCGGTGATTTCGGACCACATTCAAAATTTGACGTTAACAATTATACGTGTACAAGCATAGGAATATATGGCCACGATCATTCAACTATGTTACGTACCATTGACCTCGCTAAATTTTAAATAAACTTTCGTTGTGATTTTTCAACATTAGCACGTTATTCAAATGCATGAACTTGGTAAGACATTGCTTGCAGATAAGACATTGCTTGCAGATAAGACATCACTTCAACTCTACTACTATAATCCTCGCTTTGGGTCATATTAATCTTCGCTTTGGGTCATGGTTTCGAAATATATAAATAATTAGTCCTCTCACTAGGCAGTGCAGTGCAGGCACAAATTTTGGAATATTCTTTAGATTTTATTTTGTATTTAGAGAAGGTTGTATTTTCCGTGAAAATGAAATATTATTATAGTAAAATGATCTTTACTACATATAGAGGAGTTCATATAGATACGTAGGACTTATAACCTGTAGTTATAATAAAACAACGAATTTAATCATTGTGCTATCCCCTTTAAAGCCATTGGTGACATAATTTCTTCTTATTTATTTTTTATATTAAATTTGTGACATTTTCAATCACAAAATAAATTAACACGTATTCATTTTAATTTTAATTGATGCAATGAATAATAGTGTAAATTATATTTATAAAAAAAGTACTATTAATAATAAGATTTATTATTTCTTAATTTTAATGAATTTTATCAGTTTTAAATTTGAAAATATTTCGGAATGAATTTCAAAAGTCAGTATTGACCTTATAATTTGAACAGGTGAAGTATAATTCTTTGTGGGTTCTTAATTCGTCCATAAACGCTTAAAGTGATTGATGATAAAAAGCTATAATCTGAAATTTTAGCACTTGGAAATATAAAAAGCCTCTCTAATCATGGCCTATAACTCATTTATTTGAGTATCATTAATATTCCATATACTTCATCCACTCTATATTAGGGATAATATATGTTTTGGTTACTGTACGATGGCTCGATTTTCATTATGGTTATTGACTTTTTTGTTGTTGTGACAAATGCATTACTATAATCGTTAAAAGTTATAAAAATGTCACTCGTTAAAGTTGTGTCCAAAAAAGTGACAGAACTTGCTGAGTGGACTAATGACTTACAGATGTGTCTTCAATGGCATGAGGAACCAAGCATACATGGATAAGGGGGGGAATTGCCCTATAATATTAGACAGTAACTATATTTGTAGATAAGGGAAGAAAGAGAGAGACAAATTTGTCTGTTAAAGGCCGAAGGAAGTGCAATTCTGAGAGATTAGTGAGATCTGTTAGTCATTTGTGAGATCGATTGAAGAAGAGACTATTTTGTCATCAGGTAAGTTAAATGCATGCTCAATTTCTTCCAATATGAGTTATAGGGTTTTGTCAAAATTGGGACTTTTTGATATCTTGAAATTTATTGCATGCATGGTTGTAATTAGTAATTTATGGGTGAGTTTCTGGTCCCATTTATCCCCTATTTTATTTTTTTATACATAGTTTATTTGTGGTCTCAAACCCATTTGTCCCCTTTTTTGTTTTTTGATTTGGTGGCCATAGTTTGTGTAATGGTGGCCATGTTTGTATGTGAGATGCTGTCGCAAGCATCCAAAAATAAAATCTTACTTTGAAAAATAAATATTAATGTAGTAGTGAAAGTAAGAGTCGAACCCACAGAAAGTGAATTGTTTTAATAAATTCTAATGTTTTCAAAAATATCTAATTAAATGGGAGATTTTGAATTATTAATTAACTATTTAAAATTAAAACAAATAAATGAAATAATAAATAATAAAGATGAGAAAAAATCAATTAAAATAAACTTCAGTTCCTTAGTTCAGTATCCTCTTCTTTTAATCAACAAATTAATCAAGTTATTATTATCTTTTCTTTCAATTGAAATTAATAATTCTAGATAACCGACAATCGTCAAGCTACCCGAAATCCTCCTTAAATTATAAATCTAATGCAACAATCGCTCACAAAAGACCCTAACTATCATACAACCTAGAACTATCAGTCTAAATTTAATATAACAGTTGCATTAAAAATTAGAGAATTAGATTATTCCAAGTAACAATCATAAAAATAATATAAAAATACTAAAAATACTAATAATGTATAATGATAAATAAAATTCCTAAAATACAAAAAATAAATAAAAACACATAAATAAAAAGAAATATAAAATTACTATAAAATTACTTAAATTAACATAAATTAACTAAAATCCTATAAAACCTATTAAAACCAAAATAAGCTAAATAATTAAATATTTAAGCACACAATAAATATAAAAAATAAGTATTAGGGAATAAAAATATCGTATAATTTAACCTTATCAAATACCCCCACACTTAGTTTTTGCTCGTTCTCGGGCAAAACAAAAATAAAATAAACAAAAATAAAATAAATCTAACTAGCCCAACAGACTAAAGCGATTCAACTAACCTGACTTTTTACATGACTCAAACAACTCGACTATTTACATGAGCAATAAATTAATATGAACTTCACATCAACCTTAAAGATTATAATCAACAACTCTTAGAAAATTTCAAAATAATACATCATCCAAAATTTTAACTTAATTATTAATTCTACTTTAGTCTCAATCCTTTGTGTGTGTGTGAAAATCCATATAAATCAAACGAATAAAAATTTAGATCAATTCATCTAATCAAATACATCAGAAAATATATTAAAATTTTATACATTTATTTTTACATCACTTTCCATTTAATACAGATAAATACAAACTAGAAGATCAAAATGTTTTATATTTTAACCACACAAGGATTGGAACTTTAATCACATACCTTCCCAAGTATTATTAAAATCTGCTAGCAAAACGTTTTCTTCTCTTTTTTTTTCTTCATTTTTTTTTCACGGTGAGTGCATTTTATACTCCATCTCACCAGCGAGTGCGTTTTACTTTCCATCTCGCTGCATGTGTTTATGAGTAAGTGCATTTTACGCTCCATCTCAACCCACCACATGACAATTGTTTCACTTTTTTTTTTACTTCATTTACGTCGGGTAAGGTCAATCTAATAATCCCAGAAAAATTACCTTAACCATTTCTTCACATTATATTTACCTTATATTCGCTTCAAGTAATGTTCAAATAAGATATAGAATTAAAAACATATCTTATAAGCATTTAACGAAATAAAAATTTTTCCAAATTAAAATTAGTTCAAACATATGGATATGTGAAAATAATAAAATAACATATTTCAAACAAAGTACTGACCAACAAAAATGTCAAAA
The DNA here is from genome assembly GCA_947179155.2 of Hedera helix. Lineage (NCBI taxonomy): Eukaryota > Viridiplantae > Streptophyta > Magnoliopsida > Apiales > Araliaceae > Hedera > Hedera helix. The sequence goes on along the minus strand of OX359282.1, from coordinate 29,149,414 downwards.
TTCAGATTACGCAAAATTTATCAATTTTTTAAGAGTTATTAAATAAAAATTAAAATTTTATCATCGGTTAAAAATTAAAATTCAAATCAAAATATTGCTCAACTGACTCAATTCTAAAAAAAAACTATCACATTTTCGTAGGTAACACGGTTACACTTAGAATGTGCAACAAGCCTTTAAACCCCAAGTGGACGAGTTTTGTCTCATGAGGGTTTGCAGTGAATATACTCACAAAATTCTAAAATTTTCAAAAATTTCCCCTTTTTTTTTTTAAATGAAATAAAATAAATAAATAAATAAAATAAAATAAAATAATCTAAAACCTTTTTCTCACACTTAAAACTTACATTGTCCCCAATGTAAAGTAAAAATGCAAAGATAAGGCACATATAACTAACATATAACAATGAAAAAATAAATAAATAAAAAGAGAAAAGAAAAATAAAAAATAAAAAATAAATATACTCCCCTTTAGGTTGCCTCCCAAGCAGCGCATTTGCTTATGGTCATTGGCTTGACAGCAGGCCAAAGTACTATGTCACTACTACTTCATGAATTTTGAGTACCTTATCCATTATATCATTCTTCATTGGTAGATTCAATCTCTCTTGCACGTGACATGAACGTTTTATTCCTTCTTCAACGAAAAAGTATTTAAGATAATCAGGCATGACTTCCATCCTTAACCTGCAAAACTCAATTAATACTAAAAAAACACTATAAAAATAAAATCTAAGAAAATTACTAAACTAAAATAAAGTTTACAAAAACACACAAATAAATTAAAATCACTCCCCGGCAACGGCGCCAAAATTTGAGATGTTGTCGCAGGCACCCAAAAATAAAATCTTACTCTGAAAAATAAATATTAATGTAGTAGTGAAAGTAAGAGTCGAACCCACAGAGAGTGAATTGTTTTAATAAATTCTAATATTTTCAAAAATATATAATTAAATGGGGAATTTTGAATTATTAATTAACTAATTAAAATTAAAATAAATAAACTAAATAATAAATAATAAAGATAAGAAAAATTAATTAAAACAAGCTTCAGTTCCTTAGTTTTGTATCCCCTTCTTTTAATCAACAAATTAATCAAGTTATTATTATCTTTTCCTTCAATTGAAATTAATAATCCTAGATAACTGACAATCACCAAGCTACCCGAAATCCTCCTTAAATTATAAATCTAATGCAGCAATCGCTCTCAAAAGACCCTAACTATCATACAACCTAGAACTATCAGCCTAGATTTAATATAACAGTTGCATTAAAAATTAGAGAATTAGATTATTCCAAGTAACAATCATAATATTGCAGATTATTTAACTTGTCATCTTGATAATCATAACAATATTCAAAAGTTTGTCCACAATCAAATATTATTAATTGCTACTTATGATTAGATAAAATTTCGTTTGCTTAATATCAAATCTTAATCTAGCATATGACAAATTATTGATTAACTTAAAAGGTCCTTATCAAATTAATCAAGTAAATATCATAAAACAATTAAAACAGATTATCAAGAATAAATCTCATGCATGAAGGAATAGATTATAAAACTCAATTAAAACATCAATTAAAAATAAGGTTCAACATCCCTTTATAACTGCAAATAAAAACTTAGTCTGTCATCCTTCAAAATAAGCTCCACTAGTTGAAAAGCTTTCTCCAAGAAACTAGAAGAAATATCTCCCAAAAACTTACAATGAATAATGAGAGATTGACCATCTATGTATAGGCCTCTAACTTGTCCAAACCCTAATAGGATTTACAATTAAAAATAAAAGAAAAATAAAATAATTATTATCTTAACCCTAATTGGAATTAAAATCCAATTTGGAATCACAAAGTAGCAAAATTTGCGAAATAATCTGATCTGCTCAATTTCCGTGCAAGCCAAATAGAGCCTTCCGCGTCCCTTGACCAAGTCAACCGCCAGTCGCTGCGCATTATGCGGACCGAAGATCTAAACGACGTCGTTTTGTTCCTTTTCTTGCTGCTGTTCCGTATCACTGCGCGCATTACGCGGACTTCTTTCACTTATTGCCCAAACGGCGTCGTTGCTCCTTTTCTTCCATACAGACGTGCGCATTGCACGATCGGCCTCTTTTCACTTAATTACGATTCTGCCACCAAAGTTTATTAATTACGAAATTGCCATTTAACTTTTGCAGAATTTACATATTTGCCCCTAAGCTTATTTTTCTTACAAAATAAAATATAAAATAAATAAAAATAATATAAAAAACTAAAAATAATAATAATGTATAATGATAAATAAAATTCCTAAAATACTAAAAATAAATATAAAAATACTATAAAATTAACTAAATTAACATAAATTAACTAAAGTCCTATAAAACCTATTAAAACCAAAATAAGCTAAATAATTAAACATGTAAGCACACAATAAATATAAAAACTAAGTATTAGGTAATAAAAATATCGTATAATTTAACCATATCAGTCTGCCATACATGTTACTAAGTATAAAGTATTTGCTTGTGGGCCTTCGTTGTCTGTCATTGTATGTATTTTCATATTTTTCCCAGTACAAATTATTTACTTGTCTGCCAAAAATAATAGTTTTTTTTATAACTTATTTAATTTGATTCTCCCAGGATGTCTGTTGTCTGCCAAAAGTAATAATATTTTTAATTTGATTTTCCCAAGATTTCCGGTGTGGAATTTTATATACATCATACTAGAAAATTTAAGGATCAACTAGTGTATAGTTATGATGGCGGTGTCATAAAAATAGTAAAATGGATGTTGATTATCTTTGTCCACAAGTAGTACAGTCTATGGCTGAACATTTTTCAAAACATAAGGATGGTGTAGTTTACTATAGAGAAAATGGTTTTCCAATGATATATGACCTTAGAAAACTGCATGATGATCAAAGTATTAGGGCATTGATAGCAACTTCCATAGGGTATGATTTTGTTGATAGATATATTGACCATGGGGATGTTATTCCGGAGTATAATAACGAATGAGTTAATAATGAAGGGTCTAAAAATGAAGGGGTTAATAATGAAATGTCTAACAATGAAATGTTAAGAATGAAGGGGGTAATATTGGAAGTTATTTAGGTTTGAGTTACGATGACAGTGATTACCACGAAAGTGATGGGTTTAGTACTGATGAGTAGTACATTGAGGCTAAAAAAATGTCTAAGGAATATAGAAGAGAAGTCACAAAGATTGAAAATGAATATGAAAATATTAAAAAAAATGATAGTGGTACTGACAATGAAAATGCTGAAAATAATTCACCTACTGAAAATGAACATCAAGAAGAAATTAAGATTCAAACTAAAAAGCAAGCTGAACATGAACATTCAAATATAGATGAAATTATTACAAATAGTGAAGATGGTGACTATAATAGGGATGTGATAATAGTGAAGGCAGTGGTGGGCAGTTGGACAGTGTAGATGAAGATAGTGACAAGCACTTGGCAGGAATTAAGGAGAGTAGTGAGGAGGAACATAAGGAGATGGATGAGATAGTTAAGAATAGAATGGGAAAAAGGAAAGTCAAACCTAAGTTTCAAGTTATACTTTTTGACCCTAACACAAAAAGAAAACATATTAAGTTAAGTGTTGGCCTGCAGTTTAGTTCTAGAGAACAAATGAAACAAGCTATAAGAAATTATGGGATTGGCAAAGGTAGGGCAGTTATATTCAAAGTAAATGTTGGGAAGAGATTTCAGATTGTGTGTCAGCCTGGATGTCCATGGAAAATGTGGATTAACACTGTTGGAGACTCTGATACTTTGCAAGTGAAAACCTTAAACATTACTTATACTTACATTAGGACACTAAAAAATAAGTGTGTCAATACTAAGTGGCTTGTAGACTTTAATGGAAATTTAATTAGAAAGAATCTAGATTGATGGTTAATTGATATGCTAGATGAAATCTCCAGAAAATTAAAGTTTAATGTATCATTGACAAAATGTCATAGGGTAAGGGAAATGGTTTTTAAAAATGTTGGACCGTTGTTAATGTGATGCCCCCAAATCCAGGTTACCTCAACCTCAGATCTGGTGTTCACGATACTACTCATACATCAATTCTAACTATCCATTAATAATTCGGAATAACAAAATAATATTATAATAAAACAGTCTTACATCGTTCCCAAGTTGTCTAACCTAAAATACAATACACATCGTTCAAAAAGGTTTACAATATTAAGTAAACCAAAATAACACAAATACATAATCAATACTACTCGTTCAGTTTTCCCTTACCCTTGTCTTTTGCAGTTCCCTCAGTTTGCTATGGCTTAGCTGGAATAGTATATTTTATGCAAGGGTGAACAATTTGAGTTGCTCAGCAAGTATAAGACAGTTTATGGCATAATATCTTAAGATAGAATAACGATTTAGAATAACCTTCAACAATTGTATCAAAATTGTGAAGAAGCTCAAAAATTATTCAACATCAGGCATAAGCTCGAATGTAAATGATTCAATATCAAAAATAAGCTCAAATATAAGTGATTCAATACGAAGAATATATTGGAAGGTAAATGTTTCAGTTCAAAAATTATGCTCAAATACAAATGTTTCAATATCCGCAATTAAGTTCTAAATTTTCATATTGAGTGGTCCTTAAGGACCGTAAACACATAGAGGAATTATCAATAAACTATTGACTACCTCAAGAGTATAAGTCAACCCTAAAGATTAAATTACACTCTTCTGCAGGTACTTAGATGATCAGTCTATTATACCCTATGTTATGCATAACACTCAGACATAGCGCGTAAGGCCGGTTTCCCGACATAAAAGTTACCCCTACTGAGAGGGTTTGTTCAACTAAGTCTCGTTATAGAATCCGCACCAATAATTTGGTTTGGATTGATTTTTAACACTATACTACCTCATTTGGTCTAGCTAAATCTAAATAGCATAGACCTACATCAATAAAATAGTTCATATAAGAATAAAACTGTAAGTTTAACCAGTTCAACGAAAGAACAATGTTATTTTTGAATTGCACATTAGTGCGATCATGGTATATGAAAACTAACAATAACTAGCTTGAAAAGGAAACTACTCAACAGAATAAGTTCATGGTTAGAAAACTTGCTCAATATAAATTTGAGTAAGGTTAAGAAACTTGCCTCGTTTGTTGATTATGTTTACCTTTGATACCTCGTCACGTTTATAGCCTACATATATAATAATATTGACCCACAAATTAGTGATCATTATAATCCGTCACACATTCGCTATTACGCGCATCGCGTCCTAGTTTAAGGTACAAGTCGTTCAATTAATACCATATATAGTGTTGACATATATCACATTTTAGTAGTGTATTCTTACATTAGTCGTATTTCTCATACCAACATGTATATTAACATATACTACGTTGATTATTGAGTAAATAATCACATTTATGCACACTACACTATGTTTCAATCACTTTATAACTATGTTCATATTATGCACATAGTATCACATGTTAATGTTTTTAATGTTTTTCAAATTAGTTCAGTATACTAATTTATTTTACACCATAACCATGTTAACTTAATCAAATTCTTTTCTTTGAAAACATAACAATTACTAGTTATTTAACTTTATGCAAGAACACATCTTTGGTTTAATTATGTCATAACCATGTTCATATAATATTAATTATGCATAATAAAATCACACTTTTGTTACACTCAACAATTATCAACTTAGTTTCTTACACTAACTTTATTAAAGTAAGTTTAAATTTAATATTACAAAATTCCATGTTGGTTAATCATATCCTCAATCTCTATTATGGGTCATACCTCATTTATCCCACATTGGTTTAACATTCTAGGTTTTCAAGGTAACATAATCTTATTCCCAAATCATGTTACTAGTTTCATTCTTTATACATATACATGTATATTATACTGTCTATGAAGTTTCAAAACATACGTAACATACGCATTGCCTTAATTCCATATACATTTCACAATACACAATTTTATGTTGGTTAGTCAATTCATTTTGATTGTTTTACATCATATTAGTCTTTAAACACATTAATTTAGTCATACAATTGCACCACATATGAAGAAATAACCAAAAACAAAATCTGGCAGAAAACACTTATGCAGATTTTGATTTCCTTATCTACTTTGACGATTTTTAATATTTATTCTACCACTCTAATTACTACACCTCTTATACATAACTCTAGCTCATATATCAAAGTATTTATTACAATAATTTATTGATTAAAATCAGTTCATTAAGTCATAGAAAACATTAGTCGAAACAGGCTGTCCAGAATAGCGAACATGCAGATTTTCTACAGTCTTTCATGATTTTCTAGGCTGTTTTGAGGATTTTTAACTTTCTACAACTCTGATTTCTACACTACTTGGACAGACTTCTAGACCAAATGGCATAGTATTTAATTAAAAATAAAGTTGACCAAAAACACATCATTGGATTATCCAAATAGTGGGTTGAAGTTGGCTTTTCACAACAGAAAATCTATAGATTCTGCAGATTTTCTTGATTTTTCATTCTACTTTGATGATTTTTATCTTTTCGTCTAATACCCATATTTCTACCACTTTCAAACAGAGGTCATGACCATATAACACAGTAATTTATTCCAAAAAGAGTTGCTTAAAAATAATTTATTAAGGCATTTAGTTAAAGGTTTAAAATGTCAGTTCATCACAGTCCTATATTTTTGTTTTAAGAGACAAAATAGCCCCACTTTATTTGAAAAGAAAAACAACCCCTATTTGTCTTAACAAAGCTATAGCAGTTCCTTGTTTCCTACAAAACAGCCCCTGATTTATAAAAACATAGCAGTTCATTTTTCTTCGAAAAACAAAATAGCCATCACTTGGTTTAAAGAAGTAAAACAACCATTCATTTAATTTAAAGAAACATAGCAACCCATTTATTGAAAAAATAACAATCAAATAACAATTATTTAATGAACAAATAGTAGTCATTTTATCTTAAATATAAAACAGCCCCTTTTCTTTTTCATTTAAAAACACAGTAGCCATCATTTGGTTTAAAGAAACAAAACATCCCTTCATTTAGTTTAAAAACTACAGCATATATTTTTCCCTTTCTTTTCATCTTGAAAATACTAACCTTCTTTATAAAAGTCTATTTGGCTTCAAAATAGATTATACGCACAACCACTGAGTTTTAAACATCTTTACTAGTTCCATACTTTACAATGAACACTTATCATTTTTAGGACTTAGAAAAAATATAGCTTACATGTGGAATTTCAAAACCTATAACACCACGTTGACCACATATGACCATGTATTACTTACCTATAGTACATAACAATTACTTTGCTTAAAAACAACCATTTTTAGTCTTGAAACCTCTTACTTTCTTATAGAAATCAATTTTGATCCCTAAGTCTCACATAATCATACCATACACCACTTTATTATATCTCATAGAAATCATTTTCACTTTATTTCACAAAGCATGATTCCATATATTTTAATGAAAACCAATATTGACGACAAGGGTTTTAAAACACCCTTACACTACTAGAAAATTGATCTATATCGACGAGATATAACGACGGTCGAGGCGGAATCGTCGCTATATAAGAAAAAAGTACCTATAGCGACGGTCGACTCATGACCGTCGCTATAAATGAGAAAAATGGACCTATAGCGACGGTCGACTCATGATCGTCGCTATAAATAAGAAAAATGGACATATAGCGACGGTCGACTCATGGCCGTCACTATAAATGAAAAAAAATGGACCTATAGTGACGGTCTTTACTTGGCCGTCGGTGTAGAGTTTATTTTATCAGGCGCGCATAGCTCCCTCCAATTTTTTTTTATCCCAAATCCCATTCCCTTTCTGGCTCTCGCAGTAATCTCTGAACCTTCCCATTTTTTTCTCCCAAATCTCATTCCCTCTTTGGCTCTCTCACTAACCTACGAACCATCCCTCTCTCTCAATCTCCTCCGACGCCGACTCTTCCACCTCCAACATCGGCTCACCCACCTCTGATGCCAACCTCCAACTCACTCACGTCCAACTCTCTCTCAAATCAGTCATCGTTTGAAAAATCCCTAGCCTTCTTAAATTCCCTAACCCTCCTCCATGGGCAAGGTATCTCATTCTTTATATAATTAGCGTGCCCTAAAATCTCCCAACTCCCATCGCTCGACAATTTGGCTTCCACAATTTGGGTCGGCTTTAGCTTCTTTGGTTAAGGTAAGTCATTCTCCCCTATATATTTTGTGTGTATTTCAGTGTATTGATCCTCTATCTCTACCTATTTCAAAACCCCTAAATATTTTGAGTGTCTCATGTGTATATGTAATGTTTCAGTTACAAAATTAAAATGAATGTTTAAGTTATTAATTTTTGTTATGTAATTCAATCTGATCTACTTTCTGATCTGTGATGTTATTAGCCGAGATAGCAAATTTTTTGGGTATTACTAGCATTGTGGATACAAAAGCAATTCAAGTGAGTTAAGCGATCTTCATCACGGTTGGACTCATTTTGTAATATAGATAATTTATTGATATCCCCTTTTGAATCTTTCCCTGCATATAAGCACAATATTGGATATATTGCTTAAATATCTGTTATTAGTTATATGTAGTAGTGTGGTCCTCAACTGAATTAGATATATACCTTGTTAAGAAGAAACGTGATGATGGTGATGTTAGATATCCTGAATTCAGTTAGATTATAGAATATATATAGTTGGTACTTCATTATCATGGGAAATTTTCTTAACCAGAGTACTCTCAATTTTTACCGATATCTGTCATCTTCCTACCCCTAGCTTCCACCTTCCCCAAATAAATATAAAAACTCAAATCCACACTAGCATGCCACTTGCAATTTTTGTTACTATTTCGTCGTAAGTGCGCATGAAAGATATATACATTGATTGCTTTACTTAATTGAATGATTAGACTCTATGAATCTGTGTACTTTAAACTTTCGTTTTAATGCATTCTAGGGTCAAACTGATGTTTTATTTTTTCAACACTCAATCCTGATAAGTGGATTGAATTTAAGCCACAAGACAAGGCAAAGGTTAGCCGCAATACTCAACTATTCAGGTTCTCATCTTTTCTTACTTATTCTAAAATTATTCATAAAAAGCATTAAATGGTATTGAGTCTAGTCAGGCATTATGTTAAATTCTGTTTTTTCCCTCCCTTGTGATATTTGAGGCCCCTTATTGATGTTTTATAATTATAGGCTGTTACTGGGATTGCTCTTTTTATTGGCTCTGACAAACTTTATTCAGTTAGCAATGACAAATCTTTGTAGATATGGGACTGCAATACTGGTCAGGTTGGTATCGTTTGAATTGCTCTTGAATCAAAAAAAATCTTGTTGCTGGTAGAGTGGTAAATACATGATTTGATCTGGTTCTTCTTTATGTAATGCAGTGTGTGGTAGATAGATGAATTCTACAAGATGAATTCTTATCATCTAATTTTGGACAAATCTTTTATAAATAATTGTACCTTCTTATTGACATTTTTTGTTATATAAATTCTACTTCCATTCCTAGTTTAAATTTATGCAGTAACTTAAGTTTGTGTGAAAAAACAATGTAAACGGCTTGTCATGGAGTCCATATTATTTTTTGATGGTCTTAGAAAGTAGCAAAACTTGAATTTTTAATACTTTTTTAGTCTTTTTAAAAAATGTGATAGTGGAATAATCCTTTCTACCAAAATATATTAATAATTAGACGAAAAAGTGTAGGGGTCTTTCTACTGCATCTTATAACTATAACCAATTATGTTTGCAGAGACGTGTGTAATTGTTCCTGCAATGGGCAATCATGCAAGGAGTGGCGATGCTTTTGCAAAATAGATTTCAAAGGCAAAGGCTGTATACTCAAATTGCACTGGGCAAGGTGCAGTTTCTGCATAAAGTCAACGAGTTTTTATTTGGCATGGTGTAATGTAAATGATTTTAAATTGTGATGTAAATGATTTTAAATTTTATAAATGTATTTATGATTGTTACAGTATTTTGTGTGTTGAATAATAATTTTTTTAATAGTATATTTTTTTTAATAATTAGAAGGCCTACAGCGACGGTCGGCACTGATCGCCGCTATATATTTTTTTATTTGGTACCTATAGCGACGGTCAGCACCGATTATCGCTATAGACTATTTTTTAGCGACGGTTAGAGCCATCGCTATTGATATGAATTGGCCGTCAGTAAAAAAAAGTAAGCGCGTTTTTGGTCTGGTTGGTAGCGACAGTCCGACCGTACGTATAGATATATATGACCGTCGCTATAGGTTTTACCGACGGCTTTTAAGGCGGCGGTCTAGCGACTGTCACTAATACCTTTAGCGACAATCTTTTGGCTTATAGCGACGGTCGGCGACCGTCGCTATAGGCCAGATTTCTAGTAATGTTATCCTTTGATTATCAAGTTTCATGAATGATCATACACCTAACACATAGTTCATGATTTCACCACGTAAATTACATACTCTTACAAAACAACTTGTCTAGCTTAAAAATAATATGTTGAAAACTAAGGTTCTAGTTTAGTAATCATGGTTCCTTATTGATTTTTCATGAATGAGCACATCACACATAAACCATATCCTTATTTGTCACAATATGTATATGTATATATGATAAATTCATGCTCTAGTACTAGTTTCCATTTAAGTTTAAAAATCACAAATAGAACAACAAAACTTAGGATATTTCTTCTCTTAGGACTTTTATCGAACAGTTGGTATGCATTACCTTAAACCATCAAGTTATTAACATATATACACATATCTCCTTCAATTTTTCCAACTTTATACCTCATACAGATCCTTCATGATACCCAAATTCACAACACAATAATGCAAAACTCGCACAGACATAATAAAACACAATAACAATCAAGAACAAGTAATATATTAGTTTGAGATGAAAAAGCTTTTAGCCTTACTTGTTTGTATGCAATCCTTGATGATTGTTCTGCTTAAGTTTTTGGTTGTTAATAAGAAGGCTAAGGTTGTTGCTACAACTTCTTTTCCCCTTCTTTTCTGCCGAGTAACTCTCTCTCTCTGTGTATATATATATATATATATATGTTAACTTATGATACTGGACAATAACATAAGATCAAGGGCTATAGAAGCTTTATAAAAGCTAAGCATAAAACCTCATTCTATCAGCTATCTTTCCGTGAATGTATACATAAACAGCAGCCTACACTAGTCTAGCTGAACTATTACTATAGCCACCCCCCTTGTTTACCATAGCTCTAACCTTGCCTTTACACCATGCCCCTACAAGGTCTAATGTGACACCTTTCACCATGACATTTTAGAGCTACTGAACAACCCTCCAACATTATTAAGTCACCTCTTATTTTTGTACAAATGAGCTACCAAACATGACATCTCCTACCTGCTCTTTAATTGCTGACATAACTAAGTGATGTCCCTGCCCCCCTTCGTTTTGGTCCCAATTTGAGAGTCACAATTGAACAAAACGTGAAACGCATATTAAAGGTTTTGGGCTGCAAATTCATAGACAAAGGCTGTTGAACATGGAACCCATAAGGGTTGTCGAATTGGGCTATTTACACAACAATGATGACTTCAATTCTCTTTAGCATTTGAGTTATGCTAAGTTGGTCTAGTTTGTTTTTATTGGGCTGCTATAGTTGAGCTAACAAAAATAGATAACAACATAGCTAAAACATGGAGACCTTAGCTTGATTCATAAAATCTTTGGGCTTCTCCATTAACTCCCACACTAACTTCTAATTAAATTGATTAGGCTTTAAAATTATTGGGCTTCCATACCTTACTAATATACAAGACACAAATAAATTGGGATTGTTCTAGATAATTGGTTGGGTATAAATTTCACACCCTTTGTTAATAACTTGAGCCCTTAATTAAAATAATTATCTACTAACATTTCAATTAAATCACTCACTAAATTAATTAAAATCTTTATTTAAATCCATCAAGGCTAGGACTTAAGTTAGTTACCAATAACTTAGCTTTTAAATCATATCGAAGTAATTAAATTATTAATCACTTGACTTTCTTTCTTACTCCATAATTACACCAAATTAACTTAACTAATTTGGTAACCACATCTTAATGTACATATGTACATATCACATAACAATTTCAAATAAGCCCATGTTGGCTTTTATTTTCATTTATTATTATTATTATTATTATTATTATTATTATTATTATTATTATTATTATTATTATTATTATTATTATTATTTTATTTAATATACACATAATTATGTATACATCTTAAAAAAAAGTTATTCATGTTATTTTGTTATATATATATATATATATATATATTTCCCTCGAAATTCTCGGTCATTACAATTAAAAGAACATTATGAGAAAGTTTGGGATTATGGGGGGCCCATTTGATGAAGAACAATAGAAGAAACACAGTAAATATCAAGGTCAAAAGAGACAATTTAGAAAATAAGCCTTAGTTTCAGAGGTTTTATATGTGCTTTGAAGAATTGAAAAGATGATGGGTTGAAGGGTGTAGGCCTATCATATGTTTAGATGGTTATTTTTTTAAGACTGTGGTTAGGAGGAAAATTCGGTATTGGTTCAGTATCGATTTGGTACGGTACGGTTATAACCGTTTGAACACCCCTAATCGGTAGTGGTGGTCAACCGGTAAATGTAATAACCGAAAAAATTACTAACCTAATTTTCTTTTATTTATTTAATTATATTCATTAAGAAAATTGATGTGTAAAGTTATGTTATGTATGCGTTTATGTTATGCGATAAGAATTAGTGAGTTCGTTAATTTAATTTATTAGAATTAATTAAAGAAGGAAAAGAAATGTAAGAAGAGCTTTTGAGATGAGCTCACAAAGCTTGAATATTGACCTTGAATGATAAATAAGAAGATTAATAATCACTAGGTGAATTACTTATATGATTAATGAAGAAGAAGAACTAAATGAATTATTTATGTTAACTCAATGTGGTATTATTTGTAAGTAATATAGATAATTTTATTTGAAGCCCAAACGATATGTGTGTGTGTCATGAGATACTAAATTATAATTTAGTAAGATAATAGATTCATCAAGTACTAATCTAATGGATAGGGGTGAGCATGGTGCGGTTTGAAGCCTAAACCGCACATGAAACCGCTTAGGTGCAATTTGACAAATTCAAAACCACACATGAAACCGCTTATGATTGGTGCAGTGTGGTTTTGAACCGTGCGGTGCGATTTTATTTGGTGCGATTTCGGTTCCAAAACCAATTGAAACAATTAAATTTTATGCAATTTAAATTAACAATTTAACATCACACAATATTAAATATCATTTTTATAACACACACAACTTTACTTATAATATCTTGTCTAAACAAAAGTAAAATAGAAGTTACATAAGGGATAATTTCAAATAGATTAATTAAAAATTTCTTCTCACATATGAAAATTCTAAACAAAGATAATTACATGAGGGATAATTCCAAATGAATTAATTGAAGGGTGACTTTCATAATAATGCTTCTTGATATGGTTCATGTTGAAAATAGTCAAACAACGGGAAAAAAAAATAAAAATGGTGCGGTGCGATTTTTTCATGTGCGGTTTTGCCTAGAAACCAAACTCAAACTGCAAATTCGGTTTTTTAACCCACCTAAAACCGCCACATACGCCGGAACCGTTGGTGCGATTTTAATTAGTGCGTTTTGTGCGTTTTTTGGTGCGGTTTCGGGGCCAAATCGATTTTTTTGCTCACCCCTACTAATGTATGATCTGTGTTAGGATTTTAATTAACTAACCCAATTAGGTAGTCATAATATTTTTAATAAGGTAAGTTTAATTGGATTGTGTAATTTACCCAATATTATTATATGGGTAGCCCAAGTGTAATTTAAATAAGGAGCCCAATGTGGTAACCTTGTATGAATTAATTAGTGAACCATGTATGAAATATATGGTGAGTCCAAATTGATTAAACTAGTCTAAGTGTTAATGTTATACACTAGCCTAATACTTATTTTTATTTCAAGTATCATAAGTTAGCCCAATTGAATAAAATTTATGGGAGCCTATGTTGGTAAATTAACCCAATCTAGTAGCCCAATTGACTTTAAAATAGCAAGTCTAATTGAATTATGTGTTGAACCCAGTAGAATTAATAAATAAGGTCCAATGGAATTAAACTAGTAGCTTATGTAATTAATTAAGGTATGGTCCATGTAATATATACTTGAATGCATTATATGATAGCTTTAGCTTAAATAAATCAACTAGTAGCCCAAATGAATTAATGTTTGAGCCCAAACAAAAATAAACTAGAAGCCTACATTGAATTAAGTAAACAACCCAAAGTGTAGTTAAATATTGGTGTGCCAAGGGATGGATTTTTGGAGGGTGGCCCACTAGGGTGGAGTAAAATTTTATTTTACTTCATTTCTACACATAATCTAAGTGGTTCAACCACTTCTGCCAACTCCCCAATCACTTTAGTCATTCCAAGTTGTCATTCCATGCAATAGTAAGTGAGTTTAAACTCTTAATTCACCAATGCTAGTTAATTAAGGGACTAATGGTGTGTTCCTAGACTTCTATAAATAGAAGTCACCAACACTTGTGCAAATGTTAATTCATTTATTTCATTCACTAAATTTTAAAGAGAGAGAGAGAGAGAGATAGAGATCTAGAGAGAAGCTAGAGCATTTGTAAGAGTTCTAGAGAAGCAAACACTTTGAGTGTTAGTAAGTGTGGTTATTTTTGGTTCATCCAAGAAGGAGGAAGAGTTCTAGCAAGGAAATATCATTTAAAAAACCTAGAAGGTTTAAAAAAAATTAACCTTAAAACTAGTTCTTATTTACTTTGTTGTAGTATGTTTTGTCATGTTGGTTGTGAGAGTTTTCTTTGTGAAGTGGATCTATGGTGAGATCTGAAAATATAAGGGTGATTTATGATGGAGTATATGTAAATATATGCGATCTATGTGGTCTATATATATGTATGTGATTCCTATGGTTAAAAATCCTAATTCAATGTCTAGGTTAAGGATTTGTGATGTAGGTTGTGAAAGTTTTTTTGTGGTTTTATGATTTAAATAAGTAGATCTATGAGTCTTAAAGATAACCCAACTTGAACAATTGAAAAATATATTAAAACGAATGAGTTATGAATTTTGTACCAAAAGAGGTTATTTTTCAAAAACCCTAATTGATCTAGTGGATTCTGTAATAACCATGAATTTCATGTTACATTGTAATTATAATTAGTAAATAATTATCAATATATTAAATTTTTTGTATGAATTAATTGCGTATTTACATGATTGAATGAATATATGTATGTATGTGATTTAGGTGTTGATATTTTGTAAACTAGCTCAACCTAGTAGTCCAAATAAATTAATAAGACAAGTCTAATTAGATTATATTTTTAAGTCTAAAGAAAGTATTAAACTATGTTCAATGAAATTAACTAATAGTCCATGAACATAGTTATTTTATTGGTCCACGTTATATTAAACTAGCCCAATGCTTATTTTAATTTCAATTAGTATGTGTTAGTTAATGTTAAACCAATGAAAGGAATTAATTGAGCCTAAATAAATTAAATGAAAGAGCCCAATAGAATAAATTATAGAGTCAAGATGAAGCCCAATACAAGGTCAATGTTGGTCAATATATATATATATATATATATATATATATATATATATATATATATATATATATATATATATATATATATATCTGTGTCTGTGTGTGTGTGTGTGTGTATAATTATGCTATAAAAATAAATCAAAATTTGATGGTAAAAAGGGATAAGAGCCGACAACTGGGGGGGGGGGGGGGGGGGCATTAAGGTGGTGTATTATCTTTGTGTTGTTTGAAAATCTTGTGATGTACAAAGTTGCTCAACAACCCTTATTAACCCTAGTCATTCATGTAAGAAAATTCCCAAAAATCTAGCATTTAAAAGCTTAAAAGATAGGATGAGTTAGTAATTTTGTAGACTTATAGGGTGTGTATGTATACATTTTGGATGATAGCCTTGGACTATAAATAAGTCATTCACCAAGCTTTGCTAAGTTGGATAGTCAATTGCTAGATTTCCTAGAGAGAAAGCTCTAGAGCTTGAAAAGAAAAGCTAGAAAGTCTTGTAAGTTTGTGATCTTGTGAGCTAGATCAATAAGAAAGTTGCTAAAAAAGTTCAAGGTGGAGTCATCAATCTTCATTTTTTTACTTTGGAAAAAAGAAGAAGAGAGCATCCAAAATCCTAAGGTTTAAAAGTTTCTTTTACTCTAACCCTTTCATTTATACTATTAATACTTGTTGTATGAATGTTTGCCATGATTGGTTGTGGGAGAAATTTGTGTGTAATGGAGCTATGGTGAGCTCGAAGGTATAAGGATGGAGATTTGTTGGTGAATATGTGTATTTAGGTGTCTATGTATGCTTATTGTAGTTTATATGGTCAAAAAAGTATTTGTAATAGTTTAAAACCTATTTTTATGTTCTATAATGCTAGAACTATGATATATATGTAGATTCATAGTTTAGTATGTTTAATATGTGCATTAATGTATTTGGTATGTGAATAAGTGGAAGATATGTGCATATGAAGATTTATCGATAAAATCCTAACTAGCTATGTGCTATAAATAGTGGTAGTTTGAAATGTACAAGTTGGTTATTTAATTTGATTTTTATGGCTAGGAAAGTTATATTTATGAGTTATAAAGATAACCCAACTTGAATCACTCAAAAATATGAAGAAAAAAAATGATGAAGTTATGAAGTTTATCGCAAAACATGTCGTTTTGAAACCCTAGATTGATCGACCTTAACGTTTATGTCAAAAAGGTTTTCGAAAATGTGATCGATCCTTGAAATATTAAAGAACAAGAAGTTAAGAAGATAACAAATCTGTTTTGGTGTCTTTTGGATGTGTATATTTCATTTTATAAAAGATTGAACCAAAAGAGTTAAAAGTGAAAAATTAGAATTTGAGAAAACAGAACTACCGCCGCAGCGATTGTTTGGACTTTTTAAAAATTAACTTTTATTTAATCAGGTCGGGTCGGGCCATAGAAAATAGGTCGGGTCGGGTCGGATCTTTTGAAAATGAAATGGATCATAAAATATAATTTTATGTAATATTAATATTTGTCAAGAATTAAATAATTAAAATATTATTAAATGAATAATAATATTTGTAAAGGTATAAAATATTATTAAATGAATAATAATATTAGAAAATGAATAAAATATTATTAAATGATTAATAATATTATAAAATAAATAAAATATTATTAAATAATTAATAATATTATAAAACTCAATAAAATATTATTAAATTATTAATAATATTAGTAAGGGAATAAAATATTATTAAATAATTAATAATATTAGAAAAGGGAATAAAATATTATTAAATGATTAATAATATTAGTAAGGGAATAAAATATTATTAAATAATTAATAATATTAGAAAAAGGAATAAAATATTATTAAATGATTAATATAGATTTTATGTGATTAAAATATTATCAAATGATGATAATATTTTCATGTGTTTAATATATCCTTAATTAATTATTTATGTGATTAAGTGCTAGCAAATTAAGGTTATTATATGAACATAAATATGATATTAATTAGAAGATCAACTTTATTAATTGTTAGGTCTTTATACATAGTGTTAAATTGTATTGGTTAGCTGCAATCAACAATCAAGGCAAATTTTCTATACTTAAACTTGTATTTATTTTGCAAGAGGTTTAAGTGGTTTAATTATTGAAAATTAATCAACATCAATATAGTTTATGTATTCGCACATAGTGTATTTTAAGCTTTATGGTTCGACTCATTCATGAACTGTTTAAGAATGTCCAAACTAATTATTTCGACTAGACACCGCATGTATAAATTCATTAATTTGAATATTTTTAAAAACTTATCCAAACTATTAGTTGGTGCGCGGATTCTTATAGTAAGATTGAGAACAAACAACCCAAAATAAGAGGATTATATTCGGGAAACCGAACATTGCGCAAGATGTCTGAATGTTATGCATATACATAGGGTACAAGAGGTTGATCCCCTCGAATATAAAAATAATAAAAGAGTCAAATACATATTTGATCTACCTTATGTTTTAGTTCATGGTCCTTAGTGACCATTCAACAGTAAAGATTCATTCAATTCTTTTAAATTAAAACTTGATTCTCGTTTTTTCATAATTATTATTTATTGTTAAAATCTCAAAAATTATTCAATCATGATATATCATTATTATATTTATTGTTCTTCAACTTTCTGAGCAAGTTGGCTGCTCACCCTTGCTATATCATGAACTATTTTTCAGCTAAGCCCGAGTGCTCCAAGAAAGATAAGGGCAAGGAAAAAGTCAAAGCGTAGAATTTGCATGCTAATAGTTTATTTGATTAATGTTATTTTGATGTTGTAAATTCTTTTGCAAATCCCTTAAGATATGTATGATATATATTAAGGTTAAAAGACCTTGGGATTGTATTACCTTTTTATAAAGAACATTTATATATTATTCTGTTAAGTTTAATAAAGACTATGTATTTAATTATTATTATGTATTTGATCAACTTTCCTTCCTATCATCTTTTATTGACATTGATGATCGGATGTGAAAAAATCACATAATAAATCATATTGAGAATATATTAAAAAAAAAAACCTCATATTAACAATGTATTAGTGTGATGATTGTAATTCGGTAAAAAAAAATTAAAAAATCACTGTACATAGCATAATTCAGATAAAGGAATCAATTTTTTAAATTATATTTATACATGGGTTTTCATTGATCATTTATTAATTTTTTTCCCTCTTTAGAAAATTTTTCATACTATTATTTTATGCTTAGCGATGCTTGCAGCCGTTGCTAATTACTCATGTCCGTCAGTAAGTAAATCCCAAAATTGAGTTACGAAGTAATTATTCAACGGAGTTGCCGTGGTTGATATTATAATTGGTGAGGGCTGGAGTCCGTCGCTAAAATATTTAAATTGAAATTAACGATGAAAATTGTTGACACTAACATGTCATCATAGATAAAAATTAATATCAACAGAAATTAATTACAGTGGTTAATAACAAGAACACCGGCACAAAAGATTTTGGCGCGGAGAAAAATTTTCATACTATTATTTTGTGCTTAGCGGCGCTTGAAGCCATCGCTAATTACTCATGTCTGTCACTAAGTAAATCACAATGGAGTTGTTGCGGTTGATATTGTAATTAGCGACAGTTGGCGTCCGTCGCGAATGATATTGAAAACCTCAATTTCGATAGTGATCTCATACAATGAAATCCGTTACTAATTGTTTTGGTTCTCCAAATCGAGTTCGTTTTATATTAAAAATGACACATTTTTTTAAACTAACTTATTATAATTTTATTATTATGTTATCACAAATTAATTAATAATTTATTACTTTTAAGTATAAACATAAAACAACTGTACATCTTTGATATTCACAAGTTCTGCAAATGAGATTATGAAATTTATTTTTATTTGTAGTGATATCTTTTAACGTATGTATGTGAATTTACTTGATTCGAATTCATGAAACAAACATAAATGCGATTGAATGTAATGTGAAATTTATTCGATGTGAATTTTGAAAATAATTGTAATACTATTATATTTTTGAGTTATAGTGTTATATAATTGTGCTTATATTTTATTTATCACTTTAAATAAAAGATTTATAGTTATAATACTAAGTTGAATAGAACTCTGAAGCATAGGTTTTTTTATAGTTATAATACTTAGTCGAGTAGAAATATGATACTATACCTTAATAAGTTTGATGAATATTAATTTTATTATAATACTATATTATTATAGTTTAATATTCTAATAGTAATACAATTGCATGTTACTTGCCTGTATTCATCGAGGATGGCGAGCATAGAAAGAAGATGGAAGGTGAATCGTCAAACAATCTCAGGTGAAATCACTGTGCCTGTGCCGCTGATTCTCAACCTCCCGGAAGATGTTATATTCGAAATATTCTCGTGCTGCCAGTGAAATCTCTGCTTCAATTAAGGTCTGTTTGCAAGCTCTGGCTGTCCCAAATTTCAAGCCCTAATTTCATCAAATCCTACCTCGATCGCACAGTCAACCACAAAAACCCTCATCACTCATCGTTCACCGGTGGAACACGATCTCCGGCAGCGAAGTTTTCTCTCTGATCCGCCTCGATTCTATCGAAAACCCGATCAATCTCAATCCACCAGCTTTACCTAAATTACCAACGACAAGGATAAGAGCGCTAGCTGTTGGTTGCTGTAATGGCATTGTTTGTCTCACCGATACACAGGAAAACAGATTAACTTACCTCTGGAACAGGCTAAGAGAATCTCCTTTCCGACAATACATTGGAGGAATATCCCGATTCGGAATTTTCCAACTCTCATATGGGGTTTGGATTCGACCCGAATTCTAATGATTACAAGGTTGTTAGGATTGTGAGTCATGTGGAAGTGTATTCGGCAAATACCGATTCTTGGCGAGAAATTGAGGCTGTTGAGCTAAACATTATAAAAGCCCAAATGTTTGTTTGTGATACAAGTGTGAAAGGAGTTTTGTACCCTGGTCAAACTCGAGAGCAAGTTGTGAACTTTAGGGATTCTGCTGCTTTGATTGTGTACTCTTATCCTCCTTGTGAGGTTAGTTTATGGACAATGGATGATGGGGGGAAATCTTGGACGAAAAAGTTCAAATTTGGGGCAGTTCGATGGGTGTCTTCGCTATTTGGGTATTTTAAAAGGAGTGAAATTGTAGTAAATGAAAAGGCTAGGTTATTTATATACGACTCCAAAATCAAAAGAAGTGAGTATGATCGAATTCTTAATGGTGTTTTGAAAGGTTTCGACTACACTCAGAGCCTTGTTTATTCAAAGGATTGGTAAAAGTTCAGTCTCAAGAAGATGGCACAGAATATGATAGATGATGGGATGATAAGTCAAAGCATTGAGAAGAATTTTTTTTTTTTTTATTTTATGAACGTATTATTATGTTTGATAAGGGAAAAAATGATGTAATTAAGCAATTATTAATTTATTTATTAATATGGATTTAGGACATTTAATAGTGATTAGAATTTTTTATTGTTTAGAAAAATAATTTAGTACTTTAGTACTTATACTAGGGATAACTCGTACCTAAAGGCACGATGTAATTAATATAATAGTTGAGTACTATATTTAATATTTTTAGATTGAAAAATCTAAAACTGTTGTGAACTCTCAGTTCCATAATAGAACTGAGAGTCCAATCATTAATACAAAAAGATTGATACTCAATCCAGTCATAATTTTTTTTTAGGCAAACATTAGTGTGCTACTCATTCTCAATTTAAAATTAGTTCTTGATAGGTTTGAGCAATTAATTAATTGACGATAGCGGGCTCAAATTTATGTAATATGGTATTTTCGGGTATCCCACACACATTTTCTTTATTGACAAAACGGAATGAGAAGTTTGGCAATATTTATTTGCCTCCCTTATCTCTAACCATCGATCAATATGATCCATGAACAATATTTTATGTGAAAAAATGGTAGTACTGCAAGCCATTTGGTAGGATCCAATGAGGGAAAAAAAAGAAGTAAAAATCCAAAACAAATGCTTTTGCATATACCCAAAAGTATAAAATGAGTCATCTAAGTCCAAACAAAAAAGTATTGTCATAACACCAACTAAATCGCATCACCATAACATTTTTTCCTTTATATTTTTTCTTAAAATTGAACAAAAGATTATCATACCATGAATCAGAACCTACTACAATAGTTGCTCTCGATATAGCCCGCAAAAACACCAAAGAGATGACACGTAATTGTCCATCCCTGAAAGTACGGCGAAGATTAAAATTCCAAAAATACTCTATTACTTAAA
This sequence comes from Hedera helix, assembly GCA_947179155.2. Lineage (NCBI taxonomy): Eukaryota > Viridiplantae > Streptophyta > Magnoliopsida > Apiales > Araliaceae > Hedera > Hedera helix. Next base: position 29,127,452 of record OX359282.1, on the reverse strand, counting down.
GATTCTTTGCAACATAAAATAACTTACAAATCAATTAGAATGAATCGGAACCGTCCCTGTGATTTCTCACCCAAATCAATTTGCATGTGAAAACATAACGACCGCAATACCCGAAAAACAGGAAAATGGCGTCAATGCTAAAAGGGTGATCCATGTTGTTTACATGCAATTTTTATTTATTTATTTATTTATTTATTTATTTATTTATTATTATTATTATTATTATTATTATTATTATTATTATTATTATTATTATTATTATTACTACTACTACTATTATTATAATTACTATTACTATTTCTATTATTATTATTATTATTATTATTATTATTATTATTATTATTATTATTATTATTATTATTATTATTACAATTACAATTATTATTATTATTATTATTATTATTATTGTAGTGGTGAATTTGATTTGGGAGGGAAATGTGAGTGGATAGATTTTTGAAAAAAAATGTTGAATTTGGGGGGAAAATGATGATAGATTAGTGAATGTTGGATATTGAAGTCTTAAATGATTTTAGAATATTAGATGTTGAAGCCTAAATTAATTTGAGACCATTGAATGTTAAAATCTTGGGATTTGAGCCGCTCTGTTTTATTATATAGATTATTCATCAAATAATATTACCCAAATAAAAAATCTTTAACTCCCAAGTGAAAAGATTTTTGGGGTAGTGAAGAGTAGAGTCTCACAATGGTTCATTTTTCTTATTTTTATCTACGGTTATTCATCTCCAAAAGTTGACCTATTTAATCATGGATAGATTTCTTTACGCTAACTTATCTGCCCTTTAGATATTTACATGAAATGTATATGATTGACTATAATGTTGACAAATATTGATAAGAGGGGAAAATTTCACAAAAATTTCAAATATTGGCTATTACAATGCAATATTAAGCAATATTAAAAGTTGAAATGTAGCGTTTATATTATAATTCAGAGTCATTATGGTGTGATAGTTTTATAACGATTATTTGTGAGGAGAATGGTGTGATGGGGAAGGGCCTGAAGTTCTTTTGACATATTCTCTAGCTTTAATGATGTTTATTATACCTAATTAAATGGTACGAGTTTAAAATCTGAGAAGATTTTAGGCTTTTTGGTGGGAATAAGGATGTAAAGTTTTTGTGACGATACATCTCTTTTGCAATTTCATGGGCTGTTCAGTTTTCGAAAGTCAACTTCTTGCACGCTTCGGAAATAATAGTCAACTATATTAATTATATTACTTTCCTTGAAGTGGGAACACTCCTAACAAAGACACTTAAATTTGTCTTCGAGGAAATGGTAGCATAAAACTACTACTAATGGAAATGAGTAACCAAAAATTGAAAAGTGCATACGTTCCTTAAAACAGGCTCTAGATCCATGTTTTCAGTTTTGAGTATTGAGAGCAAGGGCTCTAGATCCATGTTTTCAATCCATGAAGTAATTAAGGAGGAGGAAGGCATAAGCAATGTCTCAGTCCTGGTTAACCAAAGGTATTGGTCCAATGTTTATGTCCATCTCTTGTGAACTAAGAGAGCAGAAGTTCAAAATCTTGATAGTGGTTACGAATGTGTGTGAGTTTAAATTATTTCTTAAATTAATGATAAAAATAAATAAATAAATATAAATGTCTCGGTCATTTTTCTTCTCTTTTATTTATTTATTTATTAATTTTGGTTTTCCACATTTGATATATAATTAAGAGGAAAATACTAAACATATGCAGCAAGTTAGTTCACGTGTGATTTTGTTGCAAATTAACTGTGAGATCAAAGGTTGCATGAGCTGGACAAACTTGTCTAGATAAGATTCCCAGTTTCAAAATTAGATTACGTTTTTGAAATATGTAGTATAAATGTTTGAAATATGCTAAGACTCTCAAAAGTTGGCTAAACAAATCAAGCCCTCATTGGAGACTTGAAGCGAACTCGTAATTTAGCAATTTCACTAAATATTGGTTTGATTGACCCTCTTCTGTATATGAATTCTGTTATCATTTAATTTTTTTTCTATCATTTTAGTCTTTTTATTTATTTATTTATAACAAGTTATGATTTCAATATATTATTTTGAGCTCTTTAAAAAAAAGGTATAATTATGCTATTATTTCTCTTTTCATTTCATAAAAAAGAGTTTCACTTAATTTTAATTTTGGTTTTCCACATTTGATATATAATTAATAGGAAAATACTAAACATATGCAGCAAGTTAGTTCACATGTGATCTTATTGCAAATCAACTGTGAGATCAATGGTTGCATGAGCTGGACAAGGCCTCCAAACAAACTTGTCTAGATAAGATTCTCAGTTTCAAAATTAGATTATGTTTTTAAAACTATGACTTTTAAAAAAAAATAAAAAAATAGCTTTATAAATAAGTAAAAAAGGAGGTGAGAATGGTTGTGTAAGAATGGGTATTTTATAAATTATACACTACATATAATTTTGTGAGTTATTGCGCCAAAATGACATTATTTTGAATAATTGTCTATATAAAAAGTACATTTCCTCAATGGTTATGTAAGAATGGGTATTTTATAAATTTTTAGTGTTATTTTCGGGGACAACTAAAGGTGAGGTCTCTCGCGCCTTCTTACAAATATATTCCTAATATTCACAACAAAAAAAAAACTTATAAATAATAGTGGTATAATAATTGTGACGCCTCCAAATCTGGGCCCACACAGCCCAAACTTGAGTCGTCAAAAGACTACAACAAAATTATTACAACAAAGCACAACGTACAACAATACAGTGTATAATAATACACAACTAAGTCTTCACTATTATTGCCACACTATTTTACAAAACGTGAAGACTATGATAACTATTCCTCGGACCCTCACTCCATTCCCCGGCTAGACCCTGTTATGTTTTCATCTCCTGTTGAAAAACAATGGAACAAAAGAAAGGGTGAGCTCAAATAGCCCAGTAAGAAATATCATGACTAAGATAATGACGAATAAATTATCATTAGCCTTCAACAGTTGAGTTCTTGATAGAATACAATAGACTACAAGGTTTATATCAAAAACTGTAGTTAAATTCTTAAACAACGTTCAGATCAATAATAGCAGCGGAATGAGTAATCTATTAGAAGAATAATGCAGACTATAATGTCCACTCGGTTCTCTTTTTAGGAAAAACATCATCAACTTTTATCATCTGAAATATCATTAGTCAAGATAATACAAATTCACAGTTCCTGATCATAATCATGCAGATCAACAGTTCATCTTTGCACTACGGGCCAAAGATATTCAATATAGCACCAACGGTCATGATTATACCAGATTCAGCCTTTGGTCATAATCATACCAATCAACAGTTCATCTTTGCACTACGGGCCAAATAGAACTTTCACCACGTGCCATAAAAGACACCGAACAGATGTATCGCCTTTAACCTATTATATCGCCTTTAACCTATCATCTGTTCAACAAATATATCACATCTGTGCCCCCGGCCACAGATATTCACAACAGCTTGATTTTTGGATGATTAGAATGATATAAATGATGAACAGAAGAAATAGGATAACAATAAGTATCGGAAGTTTACTTTGTACAGATTCAAATAATGTCCAAATTGTCAACATGATGTGGAGTGAAATTTAAAAATGATATTCAAGATCCACAGTTCAGAATAACAGTTACAATTCAATAGAAAGGTTCACGTAAATAGGAAGGTTCAGTTGAAATAATAAAGTTCAACTATTATGGAACATATAATATTTTCAGGAATTATAGAAGCAATAGTTCCATAATATATTTCGATTTAGGAGTATGAAAGAAAATAATATCCCTTACCGTAGCAGGTTTGATTAACAAAAGGTGAAGGAAATTAATACAAAGGGTTATTCACCAACAGGCGGCAATCCGCTCCGTAAGGTTATTCCCACAATTTAATAGAATTTGAGTACAAAGAGTTATTCACCAAACAGGCGACAATCCGCTCCGTAAGGTTATTCTCAGAGATTAATAATGAATGAATACGAAAGGTTATTCACCAACAGGCGGCAATCCGCTCCGTAAGGTTATTCCCACAATTTAATACGTGGAAATAAAAGGCACGTCTTATGAGTAAGGAAGAAACAATATTATTATCGAGAATCAAATAATGATAATCCCTTACCATAGTACGTTTGAATAATGGAAGATGAAAAAGATGGTATCCCTTACCTCAACACGTGACTGGATATTGATTTAAATGAGGTTGATTAACTTGAACAGTACACGTATACTTATAGATCTTCACAAATACTCAAGATGACTTAAGCACACTTAGAGAGAACTTTCACAAGAAGTATTTAGAGAGAGAAAGAAAGAACAAGTAAGGAAGTTTATGAAAAATCCTTAAGTTAAGGCTTCTATTTATAGCCAAAAATCTTATCATTCATTTAATCTAAACCATTCATTTAAAGATCATCTTTTAATCTACACCATCCATTTCAAATATTATATTATCTTTAATCTACACCATTCATTTCATATCACCTAATAATCACCTAACTTTATATTATAAACAAATCAATTTAATTATTCAACAATAATTCACACTTTAATCTACACCATTCATTTCATATCACCTAATAATCACCTAACTTTATATTATAAACAAATCAATTCAATTATTCAACAATAATTCACACTCTAATCTACACCATTCATTTCATATCACCTAATAATCACCTAACTTTATATTATAAACAAATAACTTTATCAATTCAATTATTATGACTAATTGTTATAAATACAGTATAGTTAGCTCTTAGATATCAAGTCAATAAATTAATGAAATACAACTGTTTAAATAACATCATAATAGAGATAACAATAATGTAAAATAAAGCATACGTTACTGTGTAATGACAATTATTGATTCAATAATGTGAATTACTGTGCATATGTTACTGTGACAATTATTAGGTTCAATAATTTTAAAAACAGTGCAACAACAATTATTGACTCAATGATATAAATTACAGTGTAATGACAATTATTAAATCAATAATGCAAAATACTGTGTAACAACAATTATTGAATTGATAATATAAAATATTATGCAATGACAATTATCGATGAAATGATGCGTAACAGTTACGGTGTCAATTATCAGACCAATAATACGAGACACTATGCAATACCGTGTGTTACTGTAGAGTACCGAGTGCTACAGAAAATACCAATAACTACCGTATGCTACTATTCTTTTATCACCGGTATTTTAACAGTTCCGTTGACTATTTTTATTTAAAAAGGTTATTTCTGTCGTTTTCTATATCCGACAAATATTCCGTTGTGGGGTCCACCAATAATTTGTTATTTCGGCGCCGTCGGACCAAACGAATATTCCCCGACCAAACGAATATTCCCCGATAAAGCGAATATTGTCCGACAAAATAAAATTTGCACATAACATCCTTAACTTTTAACTTTATCGATTTAACCACTTACTGTTTCAAAAAAATATATATATGAAGAAAAATTAAATTTTGTATTTCATAAAATTCGGGGTCTTACAACCTCCCATCCTTATGAAATTTCGTCCCCGAAATTGACGTACTTGACATATCGAAGAGGTAAGGATACTTAGATTTCATCTCAGATTCTAGCTCCCAGGTCATTTCCTCAGTATCTTGGTTCCTCCATAAAACCTTAACTTGAGGTATAACCTTTGAGCGTAGGATCTGCTCCTTTTTATCCAGGATCTTAACAGGTACCTCCTCGTATGTTAAATCCTCTGCTATAACGTCTGGTTCTAACTCAATGACGTGGTTTGGGTCCTTCACATATTTACGTAATATAGATATGTGAAAAACGTTATGGATGCGAGACATACTTGGTGGTAGGGCTAGTCTGTAGGCTACGGTTCCTATTCGATCGAGGATTTCAAATGGGCCAATAAATCGAGGGTTGAGCTTTCCTCTCTTTCCGAATCTCGTAACCCCTTTCCATGGAGAAACACGTAAGAATACATGATCTCCGACGTTGAAACTTTCGTCTCTCCGATGAAGATCAGCATAACTCTTTTGTCGTTCTTGTGCGGTCTGTATTCGTTGTCGGATCATTTGGATCTTTTCGGTCGTCAAGCGTACCAACTCGGGTCCCAACAATTTTGCTTCTCCTACCTCATTCCAACATATTGGAGAGCGACACTTCCTTCCATACAATGACTCGAATGGAGCCATGTCTATGCTTGCTTGGTAACTGTTGTTGTAAGAAAATTCCACCAACGGCAAGTACTTATCCCAACTTCCTTTGAAGTCTAATACACAAAGTCTCAAAAGATCTTCGAGGGTCTGGATCGTCCTTTCCGATTGTCCGTCTGTTTGAGGATGGTATGCAGAACTAAAACGTAGTTCAGTGCCCATAGCTTTTTGTAGACTAATCCAAAAGCGTGAAGTGAATCTAGGATCTCGATCAGAAACTATGGAAACTGGCATGCCATGTAATCTCACGATCTCATTTATGTACATACCGGCAAGACGTTCAAGTGAAAAGTTTTCTCGTATAGGCAAGAAATGAGCAGATTTGGTCAATCTATCTACGATCACCCAAATTGCATCTAAGCCTTGAGAAACTTTTGGAAGACCCGTCACGAAGTCCATATTGATGTGTTCCCACTTCCATTCGGGAACTTCAAGTGATTGTAATGGACCTTTAGGAACTTGATGTTCTGCCTTGACACGTTGACAAGTTAGGCACCTTGAGATAAACTCCGCAATCTCTCTTTTCATATTGTTCCACCAAAATGTATGTCGAAGATCTCGATACATCTTGGTACCTCCTGGGTGGATTGCAAACGGCGTGTTGTGTGCCTCCATCATGATTTTATGCTTTAATTCAGGATCGTTAGGAACACAGAGTCGAGAGTTGACTCGAAGTATTCCTTTCTCGTCGATTCTTGCTTCGGGAATGGCACCTTCTTGTACTTTCTTTATCATGTTTATCAGTTCCGGATCGGTAGCTTGAGCAGCTTTAATTTTATCAATTAAAGTTGGTTCTACTCGCACGTGAGCAATCTTCGAGTGGGTCCCTGGTGTCTTTAGCTCTATCTCCATCTTTTGCAAGTCGTACAAAATACACTTTTGTGTTGTCAGCAGTGCACTTGTACTTGCATAAGATTTTCTGCTCAAAGCGTCAGCTACAACGTTCGCCTTTCCCGGGTGATACTGGATTGTGTGGTCATAATCCTTTAACAGCTCAAGCCAACGTCGTTGTCGCATGTTGAGTTCTTTCTGGGTGAAGAAATACTTGAGACTTTTATGATCCGTATAGATATCCACTTTTTCTCCGTACAAGTAGTGTCTCCAGATTTTCAACGCGAAAACGACTGCTGCCAACTCTAGATCATGAGTAGGATAATTTTTCTCATAATCTTTGAGTTGTCGAGAGGCGTAGGCTATAACCTTTCCATGTTGCATAAGGACACAGCCTGGACCTTTGCCAGAAGCATCGGTGTAGATAACAAATTCTCCTGATCCTGATGGTATGGTCAGAACAGGAGCTGAAACCAGTCTCTTCTTGAGTTCTTGGAAACTTTTCTCGCATTCCTCGCTCCATATGAATTTTGTGCTTTTCCGAGTAAGCTGCGTTAATGGAGTGGCGATTCGAGAAAATCCTTCTACGAATCTCTGATAATAACCAGCTAGGCCCAGAAAACTTCGGACTTCGGTTACTGTTTTGGGTTGTTCCCAATTTAGTACCGTTTCAATCTTCGCAGGATCGACTGATATTCCTTGACTAGAAATCACATGCCCAAGAAACGCGACCTCCTCAAGCCAGAACTCACATTTCTTCAACTTGGCATATAATTTGTTTTCACGGAGCTTTTGTAGTATCAATCTCAGGTGTTGTTCATGATCCTCGCGACTCTTGGAGTATATGAGGATGTCATCAATAAAGACAACCACAAAATGATCCAAATGTTCCTTGAATATCCGGTTCATCATGTCCATGAAAGTTGCAGGAGCATTAGTTAGTCCAAAAGGCATGACTAAGAACTCATAATGCCCATAACGAGTTCTGAAAGCAGTCTTTGGAATGTCCTCAGCTTTAACCTTTAACTGATGATATCCAGAACGGAGATCAATCTTTGAGAAATGTTGAGCGCCTTGTAATTGATCAAACATGTCATCAATCCGAGGTAACAGGTACCTGTTTTTGATGGTGACATGGTTCAATTCTCGGTAGTTAATGCACAATCTCATACTCCCGTCTTTCTTCTTTACAAATAGAACAGGAGCACCCCAAGGTGATGCACTCGGACGAATGAAACCGGTATCCAACAATTCCTGTAGTTGGACTTTTAACTCTTGAAGTTCAATGGGAGCCATTCGGTAGAGAGCTTTGGAAATGGGCTTGGTACCGGGTTCAAGATCAATATAAAAATCAATTTCACGGTTTGGGGGTAAGCCAGGAAGTTCTTCAGGAAAAACGTCAGGAAACTCATTAACAATGGGAATATCATTCAAATTTGATGTATTTTTGTTCAAATCAGTGACATGAGCTAAAAAGGCTTGACATTCGTTTTTCAATAAACGAATGGCTTTATGGCTAGAAATAACAGTTATAGATTTCAATGGTTTAGTTGCTTGAATTTGCATGACAGGTTGATTAGGAATATGAAAACTAATAATCTTATGAAAACAATCAATTTTAGCATGATGGCTAGTCAACCAATCAATTCCTAAAATCACATCAAATTAACGCATCTCCAAAGAAATAAGGTCAACAGGTAATGTGAGGTTGTTGATTTGAACTAGGCAAGATTTATAGACAGTAGATGTAATGGTCATTTCTCCTAATGGGGTTTCAACTGATAAGTCAAAGTCCAAGTTTTCAAGAGTTAAGTTTAAACGCTGAGCACATGCAGGTGAGATAAAAGAATGGGTAGAGCCAGTATCTAACAAAGCGTAGACTTCACGAGAATTTATGAATAGCTTACCGGTTATCACCTCGTTCGAGTTTCGCGCCATTTGGGATGTCACAACAAAAGTTCTCCCTTGAACTACAGATTTTCCCTTATCTGCGCTAGCTTTTGGTATCATCATTGCAGCTGGACTTGATTTTGTGGCAGGACAAAACCGCGCAAGATGACCCTCTTTCCCACAACTGTAGCACTTTTTGGACTGCTGTGTACAGTTTGGGCTGATGTGACCTTCCTGACCACACCTATAGCATCTCACTGGTGGTCGATCTTCTCCCCTTAAAACTGGGGTCAGTGTTGGTGTTGGTACTGGTGCTGGTGCCCTTCCATAATTATTATGGAATCTCTTTCTTTTGAAATTGTTCCCACTGGATTCTCCTCTTCTGTTATTTGATGTGGAATTACCACCGAAGTGTTGGTTACCTACTCGATGGTTCTCGTTCCTGTGGTTGTTGTCATTCCTTTCTCTATGTTGCTCATTAACTCTTGGCTGCAATGTTTCATCTGTTTGCTCCACCCTTTGAGCCCTATCCACAACATCTGAATACAAACTAAATTTATGAGAGCTAAGTTGTTGACGAATTTTGAATCTCAAACCTCTTAGGAACATCCGACTCATTCGTGCTTCGTCATCCACAAGATGGGTGGCAAAGCGAGATAACTCGGCAAACTTGGCTTCATATTGGGAGACTGTCATGTTTCCCTGCTCCAGCTTAATGAATTCCACCTCTTTCATATGGCGGATGCTTTCTGGAAAATACTTCTCGTTAAACAGTTCTTCGAATTATGTCCAAGACATTTCGAGTGCTGAAGGTTGGATACGTTTTACCGCTTCCCACCAATGGTCCGCCTCACCTCGTAACATAAAAGTGGCAAATGGCACCTTCTGATCATCAGCGCATTGTAAGACATCAAGTATTTTTGTCGTCTGCTTCAGCCATGCCTCCGCTTTGAGTGGGTCAGGCTTCCCGTGGAATTCAGGTGGTCCCAATTCTTTAAATTGCTTGACAGTGACCATCCTCAAATTACCAGCGTTTCTACCGTTATTATTGACTGGATTTCCTCTTGCTTGATTCTGTATGAACTGCATGAAATTCCTAAAGAATCCATCGTTCATCATGTTATCAGGAACATTATTTCCTGAGTTGGCAGGAGGATTGTTTGGGGCCTCTTGATTCTCGGCTACATTCGCTTCAGGCATTCCATAGTTAACCTCTTGATTTTCAGATGCCATACTAAACTGTTGTCACAAAATAATTGTTAGTTCAAACAAATTGACTCATCTCTTCATGTTCCTACACTCAAATCGATTCATTAGATAAAAAAAAATCTAATTTAGGTAGGACACACTAGTGATTGATTCTATTCGTCTCTCCCCTCCTAGTTCAAACCCCAGATCTCCATTAAAGACCATATCCCTAAGCTCTGATGCCAACTGTGACGCCCCCAAATCTGGGCCCACACAGCCCAAACTTGAGTCGTCAAAAGACTACAACAAAATTATTACAACAAAGCACAACGTACAACAATACAGTGTATAATAATACACAACTAAGTCTTCACTATTATTGCCACACTATTTTACAAAACGTGAAGACTATGATAACTATTCCTCGGACCCTCACTCCATTCCCCGGCTAGACCCTGTTATGTTTTCATCTCCTGTTGAAAAACAATGGAACAAAAGAAAGGGTGAGCTCAAATAGCCCAGTAAGAAATATCATGACTAAGATAATGACGAATAAATTATCATTAGCCTTCAACAGTTGAGTTCTTGATAGAATACAATAGACTACAAGGTTTATATCAAAAACTGTAGTTAAATTCTTAAACAACGTTCAGATCAATAATAGCAGCGGAATGAGTAATCTATTAGAAGAATAATGCAGACTATAATGTCCACTCGGTTCTCTTTTTAGGAAAAACATCATCAACTTTTATCATCTGAAATATCATTAGTCAAGATAATACAAATTCACAGTTCCTGATCATAATCATGCAGATCAACAGTTCATCTTTGCACTACGGGCCAAAGATATTCAATATAGCACCAACGGTCATGATTATACCAGATTCAGCCTTTGGTCATAATCATACCAATCAACAGTTCATCTTTGCACTACGGGCCAAATAGAACTTTCACCACGTGCCATAAAAGACACCGAACAGATGTATCGCCTTTAACCTATTATATCGCCTTTAACCTATCATCTGTTCAACAAATATATCACATCTGTGCCCCCGGCCACAGATATTCACAACAGCTTGATTTTTGGATGATTAGAATGATATAAATGATGAACAGAAGAAATAGGATAACAATAAGTATCGGAAGTTTACTTTGTACAGATTCAAATAATGTCCAAATTGTCAACATGATGTGGAGTGAAATTTAAAAATGATATTCAAGATCCACAGTTCAGAATAACAGTTACAATTCAATAGAAAGGTTCACGTAAATAGGAAGGTTCAGTTGAAATAATAAAGTTCAACTATTATGGAACATATAATATTTTCAGGAATTATAGAAGCAATAGTTCCATAATATATTTCGATTTAGGAGTATGAAAGAAAATAATATCCCTTACCGTAGCAGGTTTGATTAACAAAAGGTGAAGGAAATTAATACAAAGGGTTATTCACCAACAGGCGGCAATCCGCTCTGTAAGGTTATTCCCACAATTTAATAGAATTTGAGTACAAAGAGTTATTCACCAAACAGGCGACAATCCGCTCCGTAAGGTTATTCTCAGAGATTAATAATGAATGAATACGAAAGGTTATTCACCAACAGGCGGCAATCCGCTCCGTAAGGTTATTCCCACAATTTAATACGTGGAAATAAAAGGCACGTCTTATGAGTAAGGAAGAAACAATATTATTATCGAGAATCAAATAATGATAATCCCTTACCATAGTACGTTTGAATAATGGAAGATGAAAAAGATGGTATCCCTTACCTCAACACGTGACTGGATATTGATTTAAATGAGGTTGATTAACTTGAACAGTACACGTATACTTATAGATCTTCACAAATACTCAAGATGACTTAAGCACACTTAGAGAGAACTTTCACAAGAAGTATTTAGAGAGAGAAAGAAAGAACAAGTAAGGAAGTTTATGAAAAATCCTTAAGTTAAGGCTTCTATTTATAGCCAAAAATCTTATCATTCATTTAATCTAAACCATTCATTTAAAGATCATCTTTTAATCTACACCATCCATTTCAAATATTATATTATCTTTAATCTACACCATTCATTTCATATCACCTAATAATCACCTAACTTTATATTATAAACAAATCAATTTAATTATTCAACAATAATTCACACTTTAATCTACACCATTCATTTCATATCACCTAATAATCACCTAACTTTATATTATAAACAAATCAATTCAATTATTCAACAATAATTCACACTCTAATCTACACCATTCATTTCATATCACCTAATAATCACCTAACTTTATATTATAAACAAATAACTTTATCAATTCAATTATTATGACTAATTGTTATAAATACAGTATAGTTAGCTCTTAGATATCAAGTCAATAAATTAATGAAATACAACTGTTTAAATAACATCATAATAGAGATAACAATAATGTAAAATAAAGCATACGTTACTGTGTAATGACAATTATTGATTCAATAATGTGAATTACTGTGCATATGTTACTGTGACAATTATTAGGTTCAATAATTTTAAAAACAGTGCAACAACAATTATTGACTCAATGATATAAAATACAGTGTAATGACAATTATTAAATCAATAATGCAAAATACTGTGTAACAACAATTATTGAATTGATAATATAAAATATTATGCAGTGACAATTATCGATGAAATGATGCGTAACAGTTACGGTGTCAATTATCAGACTAATAATACGAGACACTATGCAATACCGTGTGTTACTGTAGAGTACCGAGTGCTACAGAAAATACCAATAACTACCGTATGCTACTATTCTTTTATCACCGGTATTTTAACAGTTCCGTTGACTATTTTTATTTAAAAAGGTTATTTCTGTCGTTTTCTATATCCGACAAATATTCCGTTGTGGGGTCCACCAATAATTTGTTATTTCGGCGCCGTCGGACCAAACGAATATTCCCCGACCAAACGAATATTCCCCGACAAAGCGAATATTGTCCGACAAAATAAAATTTGCACATAACATCCTTAACTTTTAACTTTATCGATTTAACCACTTACTGTTTCAAAAAAATATATATATGAAGAAAAATTAAATTTTGTATTTCATAAAATTCGGGATCTTACAATAATACTAATACTATTTAAAATATAAGTTAGACATGTTGAATTTTTTTTGTCATTTAAATATATCTCTAATTTTTGAACTGACTAAAAGAAATGGGGGAAGTATATTGAGTTCAACTTGGCAATTTAAAATATAGTTTTCAAGTACTTAAATATTATTTAATAAATAAAAATGGAAAATTTTATGATCTCGATCGATGCTGCATTCCAATTGTTTCCCAATATATGGATCTGGTTAGCATGAAGTTAACTTCATGGTAAGTTGGGCAATGAACCAATAGCATGGTAAGTTAACTTCTCTCTCTCTTTCTGCGTGTCAGTACTTTATTGGTCCATTGTCTAACTTAACATGAAGTTAATTTCACGCTAACCGGATCCCTGATATATACCTTCCAAGAAAAATCACGAATTAAATATTAGTGTGAGCTTATCCATTATAAATATGCACTCTTTGAATATTAATCTTTTTTCTAAAATCAGTCCCGACCAAATTAACATGAAGAACACATATACTGAGAAATGGGAATGTGAAAATTTATTGAAATATGTAGTATAAATGTTTGAAATATGCTAAGACTCTCAAAAGTTGGCTAAACAATCCACAGACAAATTCAACCTTGTATAAGTTGGTGCAAACTTGTTTGGTCTAAATATTTCACTCCCAGTTTCTCTTTCTTTCTCTGGCTTGCTATGCATAAGAGGTTGGTTGTCTAGTTTCAATCTACTTGTGCTCTGTGTGATCAAAATTTGTAATCTATTCATCACCTTTTCTTTGACGCTGAGAAAAGTTTTCGCCTATCATGGTTGGTTTGGTGTTCCAACTGATTGGGACTCGCTTATTCAGTTGATTCAAAACTCTAAACTTGATAGTATGACATCATCTATTGTTAAAATGTGTCTTGCAATAGTAGTTTACAAATTGTGGAATGAGAGAAATAGAAGGCAACATGGAGAAAATGCTACTGCTGTTGACATCCTTGCCATTGATTGCATTAGATTAGTTAAATGTAGCTTTTACACTGTAAAGAAGTTTGAGGGCGTTGTTGTTATTCGTTCTCACATGCAAGTTTGACAAATGTAATTGTTTTTTTAAGTGTTGTTGCAGGTTTGCCTTAGTATAGGCTTCGTTAAAATGTTTGTGATGTGTCTACTTGATTTTCTGCTGCGACCCCTAGTATTGTATCTCTCTTTGTTCTTTATAAAAACACAAATTAGCAACAAAAAATAAATTAAATTAAATTGCTTATATAATTTGGAAGCAATTTTTCTCATCTCCAAATAAAAGATAAATAAATATAACAATATTTGGAAGCATGAACCCTGCAGGTGGTCTGAAACAAAACATCAATATTAAAAGGAAATAAAAAGATAATAACCTGCAACTTTTAAGCACTATTTATAAATAAAATAAAACTATTCATATAATAGTATCGCTTGCAAGGCCAGGCAGCTAATACCGCCACAGACCCATGCAAGAACTATCTTTTAACTAGATATTACATTACAATTATAAAATAAAAAGAAATATTATGACTTTTAATTTTATTTTTTCATTTTCCTATATATAATAAGTGACATGAACTCCATATATTCTTAATTTCTTTCTTATAAACAGCTGTTAGGCTGAACTGAAGCAGAAGATTTTCCTCCAGCATTAGCACACGATGCAGCCGCTGGTTTATTTTTGTACGTGAGCTTTACATCATCCAACTTTATCCCACTGCATGGATAATTCTTACTGCAATCTAATTTCACCCCAACTTTTGTTGCTGATGTTCCATGAATATCTTGATATGTCACACCGCTAATCTTTACACCAGAAACCTATAATATTAATTCAAAAATAAATACATTATAATGTTTATATACTTAAAATTAATTTTCGTTATCCAATTTTTTCATTTAGTGACTTTTCTCATTTTACACTAAACAAAAAAACGTTTTCCGAAAAACATAAAAATATATATTAAGACAATTAATATGATACTGAATAATATTCCAACATGTAAAAACTTTACCTGATTTGGGCAATTTCCTCCGTTGGGGCAGTAATTTTGGTCAATTATGACAGGATTTTGGACGTTGACCATGGTTAGATGCTGGAAAAGAATATCATTTACAAATCCATTACTAGGTCTAGCCCATGTCTTAATCCTCACACCATTTTCAGTATTAGTAAATGTAACCGATTTAACTGTCACATGTTGGACCCCAGGTTCATGCAATTTCCAGCCTAGACTTCCAATACTGTAAAAAATAATCACATGCAGCCAAACATTTTTTTTATCACTACATATTAAATAAATAGCATGTCTGATTAGCAGTATTTATTTTATTTATTACCTGATCCCGTGGCCGGGGCCGCAGGCTACGCTTTCGATCCACACATTGGAGTTGCCGGGTCCTATTGAGACACAATCATCGCCAGTGGCAATGTGGGAATTTAAGACAGTTACACCGGAAGATGATTTCACGTGAATTCCGTCGGTGTTGGGGCTACTGCCGGAGGCCGAGATTTTCATAGCTTGTAGATGCACATTGTGGCAGCCGTCGATTATAATGTGGAACATCTGACTGTTTACCGAAGCTAATCCGTTGATGGTGATTTTGTTGGAGTTGTAGAACGCCAGTGTCTGTAACGCAAGAAATCAAAATAAACATATAATTTTACTTTAATTTTTCGGTAAACTATGTTTAAATGTGCAATGACCCTTTTTCAGTATTAAACTAAACATCCAAAAAAAAAATGTGACATAATATATATATATATATCTTTTTATAATAGGGACTTTTGGGCAGGAAAAGAAGTTGAAATTAATGTGCCAAATGTATATAGCCTAAATAAAGAAACCAAAAAAATAAATGGTAATTAAGATGTTGGTAAAATTGGCGGCATAAACTGTTAGTAACTGTCAACCCACTTTCACACACGGCTTAATCTATCCGAAATTCACTGTCAGTCTAACTAACTGATCAGGTTTTGTTTGGCTACCGAGAAGTTAGAGAGGTAAGAGATAACAAAATAGGAAAATTCTCACACAAAAGATTTCTGAGCATTTGACGAGAAGATAGAGGGTGCTGACATAAAAGGTTTTTTTATTTTTATTTTTTTTTATTTTTTATCTTTTTTATAAGAATTAAATTATTTTTCTCAATGCATACCGTTGCTCCTTGAGGGCAGCTCTTGCCGGAGGCTTTGCAAGCCCATAAACCGGTCCCTTGGCCGTCTAGGGTTCCGCCATAGACGGAAACTCCACTTACCCTCTCGAACTTGATCCAATTCCCGGAGTGTCCCAACACATGGTAATCCGATGGGGCCACGAGGGTCCCATCAATTCGTATCGTGATGGCAGTGTTCTTGCAGCTTTCCCCGTAAAAGTACGCATTACGAAGCAAGAACCTTCCTGGCGGCACGTAGATGGTGGCCGGGTTACTTGTGGTACAAGCTGCGGCCCATGCACTAAGGAATGATTTTGATGAATCTGTTTTCCCGCCAGATTGGGCTCCGAATTTAAGGACATTATAGGTATTTGTTGTTGCTGATGAGGAGTAGAAGGAGATGAAGAGAAGTAGGAGAGAAAGAAAATTCATTATGTTTGCCATTTTGAGGGACGGAGAGAGAGTGTGTGGGTTTTAAGATGGTGGGCAGTTGAAGTGGTTTGAGAGTATTTATAGGCTTTTAAAGTTATGATGGAAATTTGGTTGAGTATCTTAATGGTGTTTCATTTTTGTGGACTTTTATTATTCTTATTAGTGAAGGTCACTATTACATGGAACCATACAAAAACTGTTTTGTTGGTATCTCAATTTCTCATGTTAGTAACTCATAGAATTAAAAGTTTATGTTAAAAATAAAATATGTGAGGCCTCAACATAAAAAAAATAAAATAGCAATCTCACTTTGCAAGTTGTGATATATAGATATAGTTCTACCATCCAAAAGTTATCAGAATATAATAAAACTTGTTTTCAGATTTCAACAATATTAAACAATTATTAATATTAAATAGAAAAAATATCTGGAGTTGCTAATAAACTAAAAATCTATATAATAAAACAGAGCGGTTCAAATCTCAAGATTTTAACATTCAACGGTCTCAAATTAATTTAGACTTCAACATCCAACAGTCCAAAATCATTTAGGGCTTCAACATCCAACGGTCACTAATCTATCACTCATTTTCCCCCCAAATTCAACATTTTTTTTTTCAAAAATCTATCATCTCACATTTTCCTCTCAAATCAAATTCACCACTACACTATAATAATAGTAGTAGTAGTAGTAGTAGTAGTAGTAATAATAATAATAATAATAATAATAATAGTAATAATAATAATAATAATAGTAATAATAATAATAGTAATAATAATAATAGTAATAGTAGTAGTAGTAGTAGTAGTAGTAGTAATAATAATAATAATAATAGTAATAATAATAGTAGTAGTAGTAGTAGTAGTAGTAGTAGTAGTAGTAGTAGTAGTAATAAGAATAATAGTAATTATTATTATTATTATTATTATTATAATAATTATACTAATAATAATAATAAAAAAACAAAAAAAAATTAACGTAAACAACATGGGTCACCCTTTTAGTATTGACGTCATTTTTCTGTTTTTCGGGTATTACGGTCGTTATATTTTCACATGCAAATTGATTTGGACGGGAAATCACAGGGACAGTTCAGATTCATTCTGATTGATTTGTAAGTTATTTCAGGTTGCAAAGACTCTTTAGGTAATATAGTATTTTTGAAATTTTAATCTACACCGTGCCTTCAGGCACGGGCAATTACGTATCATCTCTTTGGTGTTTTTGCGGGCTATATCGAGAGCAACTATTGTAGTAGGCTCTGACTCATGGTATGAGAATCTTTTGTCCAATTTCAAGAAAAAATATAGAGGAAAAAATGTTATAGTGATGCGATTTAGTTGGTGTTATGACAATATTTTTTTTATTTGGACTTAGATGACTCATTTTATACTTTTGAGTATATATGCAAAAGTCTTTCTTTTGAATTTTTACATCTTTTTTTTTCTCATTGGATCCCACCAAATGGCTTGCAGTACTACCTTTTTTCATAGGGAATATTGTTCATGGATCATATTGATCGATAATTAGAGATACTAGAAACAAATAAATACTGTCAAACTTCTCATTCTATTTTGTCAATAAAGAAAATGTGTTTGAGATACCCGGAAACACTATATTACACAAATTTGAGCTCGTTATCGTCAATCAATTAATTGCTCAAACCTGTCAAGAATTAATTTTAAGTTAGGAATGAGTAGCACACTAATGTTTGCCTCAAAAAAAATTATGACTGGATTGAGTATCAATCTTTTTGTATTAAAGGTTGGACTCTCAGTTCTATTATGAAATTGAGAGTCCACAACAGTTAATCTAGAAATATTAAATATAGTACTCAATTGTTATATTAGTTACACCGTGCCTTCAGATACGAGTTATCCTTAGTAAAAAGATATAGGAGCACATGATTTGATTTGAGATAAAAAGCGTACGTGGTTGGTTTAGAGGGGGAAAAATAGGAATGTTAGTTGGCAAACATCCTCCCCCTCCTTAGCCTCCACTTATTGTGGGTAATTACTGTTTTATAATTGACTTACGTGAAGCTCTTTGCATGTATTGGTCTTCATGTTGCTTTAAACACAAGATTAATTGTAAACTCGATCTTCGCCTAATGCATCGCATCCCTTGTTATCAGGATTTCTTATATTGCGGCAAAATAATTTTCTTTAATATGGGAACGTCTCATCTATTATCTTCCTCTGTATATTGTTATCAATTATTATTCATTTTCTTGCTTATTGTTAATATTATAAATAAATAAGGATGACAAGAAACACTATATCGAGTCAGGTAGTAGATGAGATAGAAAATATAGTCCGAAGATAGATTTAATTTCAGTAAAACCTAGCATGTGCTTCTCGTGAACATAGCGTAGTAATTGATCTCATTTCAATACCTTCTCATGTGGACTTATAATCTGAAAGCTCATGGATACCCGTGACTTATTAGCTTTTTTTTCATTGGGCTGCTGTGAAAGAAATTCCAAGCCTCATACAGTGACCAATTGGTTAGGTTGAATTCCAATTCAAAAAGCTGCTTACAGTGGTTGGAATAATAATCGACTTTGATTTGGACTTTCCAGTATTAATTAACAAGAAATTGACTTAGTTGGGGAAATATGGCACAGGAATAATTGACTTTATCCCTGAAGTCATTAGTCAACAATAATTGGCACAGGCCATTATTTAATGTACCAAATTAACCATGATTGATTTTCCACAAATATTATTATACTAATAAGAAAATCTTTAGAATATTTCGTTATTTTTGTTTATTTGAAAGTGTAGTAATTAAGTAAAACTTAAATATGAGATAAATTTAGGAAAAGGGAAAAAACTAAATTCATTAAGTTAAATAGAAATCTTTTTCTGGCCCTTTGGGGTTGGGGAGTGTTGACACATGAATGACATTTTATTTTATTTGTAATTTTATATTAATCAAATTAACATTATACACTATTTTTTTCCAATCACAACTATAGAAATTAGTGCAGAGATCATCTGCTAGAATCATGGAGATATTGTTTGTATTTTGCTGACCACATCCAAATCTTTTGAAACTACCAAAGTTTATTTTTTTTAATAAAACTTATTTTGCAGACAAAAATAATAATGAGGAAGATTAGTTCGTTAATTAAGACATGAAAAATCATGTAGATAATTTGATGCTCTTGTTGTCAGTTGATATGTCAGTATAGTATTAAAAGGAAATTAATTCATTAAGTGTTGATATACACAAAACTTAAGTTATATAGTTATATACATTTGTGAATGTATTGCAAATTGTAGGGTATAGGCGTGCAACTATCACTGTAAAATTAGGGTGCTCATGTTTGTTATAATTTTAGTTAATCTAACAATATATATGCGACATTAATCTTAAATATTAATAAATAAATAAATAAATCCTTATCATTTTGAATGCTTTTTACTCATGGGCATAACCCTTTCTTGTTTTAGGCTGCTCTTGTTTTCTTTGGTTGTCTTAATTTGCCATTTCATATACGTATATATCCAGACAAAAGCTTCAACTTTGCCTATCAAATCCAGATATAAATTGTTGACAAAAATCCCCAATGCTGCTCTGGTCCCTCTTAGACGGCACGCACGGGCCCTAGCGTGTTCCGCTACACTAGTATCTGTCTATATTATAAAACGGCTCATCAAAAGGAGCCGTTAACGTTGTTGGTGTAACTTAGTCATTTTTTTTCTCGTTTGTCCAGTTTAGTTATACTACTATTTTTATTTTTTTTATTAATTTTCTTTTAACCTTGTATATAGCTTTTCAAATTTTATAAAACTCTTGTTTTACTCCACATAATTTATACAGACAACACGTATGTCACCAAATGTTTGTATATAATTAATAAACTCTTTAACTAGTCCCTAATGCGAATTTCTTTCACATTTTTCGAGTTCAATATCTTTTGTCTTATCCTCTGCCTTTGATCTCATCAATCTTACTTCTCATGTTATGTAGTGTTAGCAAATGTAATGTAGTTATTAATTTAAAGTTAATTTTTAAATGAATAAGTGGTACTTAATTGTCATCAATACAAAATAGATGAGATGAAATAGTAGATGAGACAGAAAATCTAAAATTCATTTCATTGCCTTAACTGGCGTTGCACATTGAATCAAGATGAGCAAGTTTTCTTTCCATTCAGTTAATTAGGCAATGTGTGAAAATCCTTCACTGGAATTGGAAACTTTTGACTACATCTTTTGCTTGATGTGCTATAAAAAAGGTAGAACATGGAATTTTAGGCCAAGAGATCGATATTTCTGAATATAATCTCTCTTTTTTAATTATTATTATTATAATTATTCTTGAAGATTCCGTGAAATGGGTCAAATTAAGCAGTAGAAATATATGGTCACACGGTTTAAAATCAATTGAAATTCAATAATAGTTAAGTAAGTAGTAAATTAAGCTTATCCATATGCTAATCCTTATGTTTCTACTCCTTAATCACCTCGCAAACTAGTGATAAGTAGTTGAAATTTATTGACAATACATGTACAAGCATAGAAATATATGGCCACAATCATCCAACTATGTAACGTACCATTGACCTCGCTAAATTTTAAATAGACTTTTGTTGTGATTTTTCAACATTATCACGTCTTGGTAAGACATTCCTTGCGGATAAGGCAGCACTTCAACTATACTACCATAATCTTCGCTTTGGGTCATGGTTTCAAAATATATAAATAATTAGTCATCTCACAAGGCAGTGAAGGCACACATTTTGGAATATTCTTTAGATTTTATTTTGTATTTAGAGAGGAAAGGTTGTATTTTCAGTGAAAATAAAATATTATTATTGTAAAATGATCTTTACTACATATAAAGGACTTCATATATATATATATATATATATATATATATATATATATATATATATATATATATATATAGAAATGTAGGACTTATAACCTGTAGTTATAATAAAACTATGAATTTAACCGTTGAGCTATCCACTTTAAAGCCATTGGTGACATAATTTCTTCTTATTTATTTTTTAAATTAAATTTGAGACATTTAACCTCGCAAACTAGTGATAATTAGTTGAAATTTATTGACAATACATGTACAAGCATAGAAATTTATGGCCACGATCATCCAACTATGTGGCGTACCATTGACCTCGCTAAATTTTAAATAGACTTTTGTTGTGATTTTTCAACTTTAGCACATTAATCTTCGCTTTGGGTCATGCTTTCAAAATATATAAATAATTAGTAATCTCACAAGGCAGTGAAGGCACACATTTTGGAATATTCTTTAGATTTTATTTTGTATTTGGAGAAGAAATGTTGTATTTTCCGTGAAAATGAAATATTATTATAGTAAAATATAGAGGACTTCATATATATATATATATATATATATATATATATATATATATATATATATATATATATATGTGTGTGTGTGTGTGTGTGTGTGTGTGTGTGTTGGACTTATAACCTGTAGTTATAATAAAACTATGAATTTAACCATTGAGCTATTCACTTTAAAGCCATTGGTGACATAATTTCTTCTTATTTATTTTTTAAATTAAATTTGAGACATTTTCAATCACAAAATTAATTAACACATATTCATTTTAATTTTAGTTGATGCAATGAATAATAGTGTAAATTATATATATAAAAAAAGTACTATTAATCATAAGATTTATTGCTTCTTAATTTTTAATGAATTTAATTTATTAGTTTTATATTTGAAAATATTTCGAAATGACTCTCAAAAGTCAGTATTAATCTTATAATTGAACATGCGATGTAGTATCCCGAATATTTACGAGGCTAGTAAATATGATCTGAAAAGATCTAAATAAAGGTTAGAATTAAAAACCTAATTATTGATGAATAAAATACTTAAAAAACAATTATTCGGATATATAGTGAATTATTTAAGACGATTCAAAAGTGTGATCGTATAAGATTAACGATTAAGTTAAGACCTAATCTATGTGTTATGTGATTATATTTATATGTTGTTATTTCGTGTAAGAAAAATATTTTCGGGAGAATAAACTTTCACATTATACTATAGCATTTATACGAGATATAAAGACGTAATTTCTATTCAAAATTATGAAAATCCAAAGTGGCTTAAAACCCATAGTAAGTTAGTTGAAAATACCTAATCAAGCTACTTGAAATAATCCCTAATAAAAAACCCTAATTAGTTACTTGAAAATTCTAAGTAAAACTAATTAAGAAAGTAACCTAACCTAGTTGCTTAATCTAAGTACTAAGCTCTAGGAAGTGGGATTATGTAAATTAGCTTAAACAAGTTAATGTTTAACCTAATTGAAAATAACTAAGTTAATATTTAAAACAAGTTACTTGAAAAAACAAAGTAAGTTAATTAACTAAGCAAGTGGTTAATTAATTTAGTAAGTAAATTAATTTAACTAATTAAGTAAAATAAATAAGTAAGCAAATTATTAACTAAAACAAAGTTAATAATTAAGCAAACCAAGTGAGCTAAATAATTAATCAAGCTTAGATGGCTAATTAATTAAGCAAGTTGGCTAATCTAATTTAGCTAGTTAGCATGAGATTAATTAAGGAAATTAAGAGGAAGTAATTACCTTATTAAGCTAAGCAAACTTAAATGAAATTAAACCAATAAAACATGGTGGTAAACAAAGTGGCTAATTAAAGCTAAAGTTAATTAAGCTATCTAAGTGAAATAATCAAAACTAAGAGAGTCTTAAACAAAGTCAATCCCAACCAATGGGAAGAAATGAAGGAGATTATAATCCAAGTGAAGCTAAGATCAACCAATCAAAACATCACATTTGTTAAACAAAACCAAGTTAAACCAATGAGAGAAGAAGAGGGGGGTGGTTGGACATTAATGGGGGCATGGGGGCAAGGGGGGCTGAAATGGCCAGCAATGTGACGCCTCATATCTGGGCCTACATAGCCCAATTTAAGACGCTAAAAATACACGATAATTATTACAAAACAATACATATTACAAAAATACAGAGCTTAATAATATACAACTAAGTCTTCACTATTATTGTCACACTACTTTACAACATGTGAAGACTACTACAACTATCACTCGGAACTTCACTCCATCCCCCGGCTAGACCCAGCTACTTTTTCATTTCCTGAATAACAATGAAACAAACGAAAGAGTGAGCTCAAATACCCAGTAAAGAAACATCATGACTAAGATAACAATGAATAAATTATCATTATCATTTAACAGTTGAGTTTTTGATATAATATAATAAGCAACAAGTTTTAAACAAACAACTGCAGTTAAGTTCTTGAACAAAGTTTTAATCAACAACTGCAGCGGAATAACAACTATTAGAAAAATCATCTAGATCGTGATGTCTACTAACTTCTCTTTTTTCAGAAAAATTAGCATCAACCTTTATCATTTGAAACACCATTGGTCACGATTTTGCTAAACAACAGTTCTTCTTTGCCTCAAGCCACAGATATTCATCAATTATATTATCTTTGCACTCAGTCCAACTATAGTCACAACAACTTGATTCTTGATTATTAGAATAAATAACAGTCATATAATGATGAACAAAAGAATGGAATAATAGGATAAATAATAAATATCGAACGTTTATAATTTTACTTTGTCTAAAGTCAAATAATGTCTAAATTGTCAAAATGATGTGGACTCAAATTCAAAAATGATATTCAAGATCCATAATTCAAAATAATTGTTGAAATTCAATAGAAAAGTTCAACTAAATAGAAAAGCTCACGTGAAATGATATTAAATGAAACTCAAACTATTAAAGAATATATAATCATTTTAGGAAGTTTTATCGAACAATACTTACCATAGTAAGTTTAAGAGTATGAAAGAAAACAATACCCCTTACCTTAATACGTGACTGAATATTGATTTAAATAAAATTAATCAAATATACTTATAATTTAATTAGTAACTACCATATATAAATTTTATGATGTATACCAATTCGTATGAAATCATCAAAAGTGATTTGATAGAATAAAGTAGAATAACTTCAATATAGTTTTTGAAAGAAAATAATATTTCAAAATAAATATTCTAAATAAAGAGTCTTCTAAAGGAAGATTTATAAACACCGTGTGATGTGTGTGGTTACTTGACTAACTATTATGGAAAGACTTACTTAAACAATATTTGTACTCCTACAGATCTTCACAAATACACACAGTAGTTTAAGCACACTCAGAGAGAACTTATAAAAAATAATATTTAGAGAGTGAAAGAAAGTGTAAGCAATAAAGTTATGAAAATTTCCTAAGTTAAAATCTCTATTTACAGCCAAAAATCTTATCATAAATCAAGATTTTCTAAATTAATCTGAACCGTTCATTTTAAGATAATGTTTAAACTGTACCACACATTTCATCTTTTAAGATTTATTTAATCTAAATCATTCATTCAAATTTCTTTTAATCTATATCGTTCATTTCATATCTTAATAAAATAACTAATTTTATATATAAAATAATTAACTTTATATAAATCAATTAACTTTATATATAAAATAATTAACTTTATATAAAGTATATAAAAGAAATAACTCTATAAATTCAATTATTCAACAATAATTCACCAATTATTCATTATTATAACCAATTGTTGTAAATGCAATGTAATTGATTTCTGAGTTGAATACTCACAATACAAGCAAAAATATCAACTAATAATGACATATAACAGTTAAATTAACATCATAATAGTGATAACAATAATGCAGAAAATAAATAAAGAAAAAATACGTTACTGTGTAATGACAATTATTGGTTCAGTAATGTGAATTACTGTACATGTTACTTTGACAATTATCAATTCAATAATATGAATTATTGTGTATGTGATAATTATTGATTCAATAAAGTCAATATTGTACAATAGTCATTTTATCAGTTCAATAATATGAAATATTGTGTCATACCGTGTGCTATTGTGCAATACTGTGTTCTATTATTCCTTTACCACCGGTATTTTAACAGTTAAAAGTGATAGTACCGTTGACCATTTTTATTTAAAAAGGTTACTGCTGTCGTTTTCTATATCCGACAATATTTTAATGTGGGGTCCACTAAGGTTTATTTCTTTTTGACATCATTGTACGAATCGAATATTCCCCGACAAAATGAATATTCTCTAACAAGATAAAATTTGTACAAAATATTTTTTATCTTTAACTTTTGTCAATTTATCCACTTTTTAATATATATATATATATATACAAAGAAAATTTGTATTCCATAAAAGACAGGGTCTTACAACCTCTCTTCCTTATGAAATTTCGTCCCCGAAATTAACGTACCTAGCATTTCGAAGCGGTAAGGATACTTAGATTTTATTTCAGTTTCTAGCTCCCAGGTTATTTCCTCAATATCTTACTTCCTCTATAAAACCTTGGCTTGAGGTATAACCTTTAAGCGTAGGATCTGTTCCTTTTTATCTAAGATCTTGATAGGTACCTTCTCGTATGTTAAATCCTCGATTATAACATTTGGCTCTAACTCAATAATGTGATTCAGATCCTTCACATATTTACATAGTATGGATATGTAAAAAACTTTATGAATGCGGGATATGCTTGGTGGTAAGGCTAGTCTATAGGCCACGGCTCTTACTCGGTCTAGAATTTCAAATGGGTCAATAAATCGAGGGTTGAGGTTTTCTCTCCTTCCAAATCTCGTAATTCCTTTCTATTGAGAAACACGTAATAATGCATGGTCTTCGACATTGAATCTCTCGTCCTTTCAATGAAGATTAGCATAATTTTTTTGTCGTTCTTGTACTGTTTATATTCGTTGTCGAATTATTTGGATATTTTCTATTGTCGAATTG
Source organism: Hedera helix (assembly GCA_947179155.2). Classification (NCBI taxonomy): domain Eukaryota; kingdom Viridiplantae; phylum Streptophyta; class Magnoliopsida; order Apiales; family Araliaceae; genus Hedera; species Hedera helix. Next base: position 29,100,767 of record OX359282.1, on the reverse strand, counting down.
TTTGGATCTTTTTTATTGTCAAGCATACCAACTCGAGTCCCAATAATTTTGCTTATTTTACCTCATTCCAACATACTGGAGAGTGACACTTTCACCCCATACAAAGCCCCAAATGGAGTCATGCTTATGCTTGTTTGGTAACTGTTATTGTAGGAGAATTCTACTAATGGCAAGTACTTGTCCCAACTTCCCTTGAAGTCTAGTACGCAAAGTCTCAAAAGATCTTCTAGAGTTTGGATCATCCTTTCTGATTGTCCGTCCATTTGAGGATGATATGTAGAACTAAATCGTAACTCGGTGCCCATAGCTTTGTGTAGATTGATCCAAAAGTGTGAATTGAATCTAAGATCTCGATTAGAAACTATGGAAACTGTTATACCATCCAATCTTATAATCTCATTTATGTACATACCAGCAAGACGATCAAGTGAAAAGTTTTCTCGTATAGGCAAGAAATGAGCAAATTTGGTTAATCTATCTACAATGACCCAAATTGCATGTCTTGAGAAACTTTGGGAAGACCCGTTATGAAATCCATAGTGATGTGTTCCTACTTCTATTCTGACACTTCGAGTGGCTGCAATGGACCCTTAGGCACTTGATGTTCTTCCTTGATACGTTGACAAGTTAGGCACCTTGAGATAAACTCTGCAATCTCCCTCTTTATATTGTTTCACCAAAATGTATATCAAAGGTCACGATACATTTTGGTACCCCTAGGCGGATTGAAAACGGTGTGTTTGCCCTATCATGATTTTATACTTTAATTTAGGGTTATTAGGAACACAGAGTCGAGAGTTGACTCGAAGTATTCCTTTCTCATCGATTCTTACTTCCGAAATACCACATTCTTGTACTTTCTTCATCACGTTCATCAGTTTTAGATCAGTAGTTTTAGCAGCATTAATTTTATCAATTAAAGCCAATTATACTTGCCCGTGCGCAATCTTCATGTGGGACCCTGGTGTCTTTAATTCTATCTCCATCATTTGTAAGTCGTACAAAATGCATCTTTGCGTAGTCAGTATTGCACTTGTACTCGTATAAGATCTTCTACTTAATGCGTCAGCTACAACGTTTGCCTTCCCAAGATGGTACTGGATGGTATGGTCGTAATCTTTTAATAGCTCGAGCTAACGTCATTGTCTTATGCTGAGTTCTTTTTGGGTGAAAAAATACTTGAGACTTTTGTGATCCGTGAAGATTTTTACTTTCTCCATGTACAAGTAGTGTCTCTAGATCTTCAACGTTAACACGACCGCTGTCAACTCTAAATCCTGAGTAAGGTAATTTTTCTCATAATCTTTGAGTTATCGAATGGCATAAGCTATAATTTTTTTATGTTACATAAAAACGCAGCTTAGACCTCTACTTGAGGCATTGTTGTAGATAACAAATTCACCCGATCCTAATGGTATGGTCAAAATAGGGGTTGAAACAAATCTCCTTTTGAGTTCTTGAAATCTCTTCCCACATTCCTCACTCCATATAAATTTGGTGTTTTTTCGAGTCAACTGACTTAATGGAGTGACAATTCGAGAAAATTCTTCTACGAATCTACGATAATAATCAGCTAAGCCCAGAAAGCTTCGTACTTTCGTTAATGTCTGAGGTTACTTCCAATTTAATATTGCTTTAATCTTCTCAGGGTTAACTGATATTGCTTGATTAGAAATTACATGACCAAGGAACGTTACTTCCTCAATCCAAAACTCACATTTCTTTAGCTTGGCATACAACTTGTTTTCTCGTAGCTTTTAGAGTATCAATCTCAAGTGTTGTTCATGATTCTCACAACTCTTGGAGTATATGAAAATGTTATCGATAAAGACAACCACAAAATGATCCAAATGTTATTTGAATATCCGGTTCATCATGTCCATGAAAGCTGCATGAGCATTGGTTAGTCCAAAAGGCATGACTAATAACTCATAATGCCCATAGCGAGTTATGAAAGAAGTTTTTGGAATGCCATCAGCTTTAACTTTTAACTGATGATATTCAGGGCGAAGATCAATCCTTGAAAAATGTTGAGCACCCGGTTATCACCTTGTTCGGGTTTCGTGCTATTTGGGATGTCACAACAAAAGCTCTTCCCTAAAATACAGATTTTTTCTTATCCGTGTTAGTTCTTGGGGTTATCATTACAGCTGGATTTGATTTTGTAATAGGGAAAAATTGAGCAATATGACATTCCTTCCACAACTGTAGTACAACTTAGACTGTTGAGTATAATTTAAGCTGATGTGACCCTCCTAGCCATGCTTATAACATCTCACTAGGGGTCGATTCCCTCCCCTTGAAACTGGTGCCGATGATGGAGCTGATTCTGGTGCCCTTCCGTAATTATTGTGGGATCTCTTTCTCTTGAAATTGTTTCCACTTGATTATCTTCTTTTGTTATTTGAGTCGGGATTACCACCGAAGTGTTGAGTGTCTCCTCTATGGTTCTCGTTCCGATGATTATTGTCGTTATTTCTCTTTCTCTATTAAACATTTCATCCTGGTTGTAATATTTTATTTTCTTGCTCCACCCTTTGAGCCTTATCCATAACATCTGAATATAAAAAAAAATTATGAAAGGTGAGGTGTTGGCGAATTTTAGTTCTCAAATCTCCCAAGAACATACGATTCATTCGTGCTTCGTCGTCCACCAGATGGGTCCCAAATTGGGATAACTCGAGAAACTTAGTCTCATACTGTGAGACAGTCATGTTCCTCTACTCTAGCTTAATAAACTCCATCTCCTTCATGTGGCGGATATTTTTTGAAAAGTACTTTTCGTTAAACAACTCTTGAAATTCTATCAAATACATCTCGAGTACTGAATAATGGATATGTTTTACTTATTCCTACCAATGGTCCGCCTCACCTCGTAACATGAAAGTGGCAAATGGAACCTTCTAATAATCGACGCATCTTAGGACATCAAATATTGTTATCATCTACTTTAGTCATGCTTCTACTTTGAGTAGGTCTTACTTCCCAAAAAATTCAGGTGATCCCAACTCCTTAAACTGCTTAACAGTGATCATCCTCGAATTAGTAGTGTTTTCACAAGTAGGAGCTCCCCTCGCCTGATTTTACTTGAAATTTCTAAAGAAACCATTATAATTTACATAGTCACCCATGTTATTTTTTGAAGCTGCAGGAGGATTATTTGTAGTTTCCTGGTTCTCAGCTACATTCGTCTATGGCATTAGATAGTTCATTTCCTGATTTTTTAGAAGTCATTCATAACTGCGGTCACAAGATAAAGGTTAGTTAAATAAATTGACATGTCACTTCTTGTCCCCACATTCAAACCGACACATTAGATAAAAAAAAAATTAATTTAGGTAGGACACACTAGTGACTAATTCTATTCGTCTTTCTCCTCCTACATTTACCCTAGATCTCCGTTATAAATTATATCCCTAAACTTTGATATCAACTGTGACGCTCTCAAATCTAGGCCAACACAACCCAATTTGATATGCCAAAAATACACGATAACTATTACAAAACAGTACATATTACAAAAATACAGAGCTCCATAATACACAGCTAAGTCTTAACTATTCTTGTCACACTACTTTACAACATGTGAAAACTTTTACAACTATCACTCAAATCTTCACTCAATCCCCCGTCTAGACCCAGCTACTCTCTCATTTCCTGAAGAAAAATGAAACAAACGAAATGGTGAGCTCAAATAGGTCAGTAAAGAAATATTATGACTACGATAACAATGAGTAAATTATCATTAGCCTTTAACAGTTGAGTTTTTTTATAGAATATAATAAGCAACAAGTTTTAAACCAACAACTGCAGTTAAGTTTTTGAACAAAGATTAGATCAATAACTGCAGCGGAATAACAACTATTAGGAAAATCATATAGATCATGATGTCTACTAACTTCTCTTTTTCAGAAAAATCATCATCAATCTTTATCATCTGAAACACCACTGGTCATGATCATGTTAAACAACAGTTCTTCTTTACCTTAGGCCAAATAGAACATTCATCACGTGCCCTAACAGATAGGGGTGTTCAAACTTTTCGGTTTTTTATCGAACCAATCGGTATCGATTTTTTTTGTACCGGTTTTTTCAATTTTTTATATTTTTCGGTATCGGTAGCGGTATGGGCATTTTTGAATTTCGGTTCGGTTCGGTATACTGAAATAACCAAATTATATACTATAATAATAAATTTATATTAATTATTATATAGTTAATAATAATTATATATATTATTATACATATAATAATATATATAATTAATAATAATTATATATATTACTAATCGGTAAAAATCGAAAATCGAACCAAAAAAACGAACCGAATTTGTATCGAACCAGTATCGAAACCAGTAATTCTGTTCGATTTTTGGTTCTTGTTTTAGCGGTAATTTTGATTCGGTACCGGTTCGGTTTTTTCGGTATCGGTTTGATTTTTTACCGATGGACACCCCTATTAACAGATACACCGCCATTATATTGCATTTATCCTATCATTTGTGCCCTAGGCACAGATATTCACCAATTATATTATCTTTGCACCCAAGCCAAATATATTCACAATAACTTGATTCTTAATTATTAGAATAAATAACAGTGATATAATGATGAACAAAAGAATATGATAATAGGATAAACAATAGATATCAAAAGTTCATAATTTTACTTTGTCCAGTGTTAAATAATGTCTAAATTGTCAATATGATGTGGACTTAAATTCAAGAATGATATTCAAGATCCATAATTCAAAATAACGGTTGAAGTTTAACAGAAAAGATCAAGTAAATAAGAAGATTCACGTGAAATGATATTAAATAAAACTCAAACTATTAAGAACATATAAACATTTCAGGAAGTTTTACCAAACAATATTTACTATAGTAAGTTTAAGAGTATGAAAAAAAATGATATATCTTACCTTAACACGTGACTGAATATTGATTTAAATGAAGTTGATCAACCTATATATTTATAATTTAATTAGTAACTACCACATATAAATTTAATGGTATATATCAATTTGTATACATACGATAGCTTAAGCACACTCAGAGAGAACTTACAAAAAATAATATTTAGAGAGTGAAAGAAAGTATAAGCAAGAAAGTTATGAAAATTTCTTAAGTTAAAGCCTCTATTTAGGGCAAAAAATCTTATCATCAATTAAGATTTTCTAGATTAATCTGAATCGTTCATTTCAAGATAATGTTTAATCCATACCACACATTTCATCTTTTAAGATTTTTTTAATCTAAACCATTCATTCAAATTTCTTTTAATCTATATCATTCATTTCATATCTTAATAAAACAACTAACTTTATATAAATTAATTAACTTTATATATAAAATAATTAACTTTATATAAATCAATTAACTTTATATAAATTAATTAACGTTATATATATTAACTTTATATAAAGTATATAAAAGAAATAACTCTATAAATTCAATTATTCAATAATAATTCACCAATTATTCACAATTATTCATTATTATAACCAATTGTTATAAATGCAGTGTAGTTAGTTTCTGAGTTAGATACTCACAATACAAGCAAAAATACCAACTATTAATGAAACATAACAGTTAAATCAACATCATAATAGTGATAACAATAACGCAGAAAATAAATAAAAGAAAAAGCACGTTACTGTGTAATAACAATTATTGATTCAGTAATATGAATTACTGTGCATATGCTACTGTGACAATTATCAGTTCAATAATATGAATTATTGTGCATGTGACAATTATTGGTTAAATAAAGTTAATATTGTACAATAGTCACTTTATCAATTCAATAATATGAAACATTATACCATACCGTGTGCTACTGTGCAATACCGTGTTCTACTATTCCTTTACCACCGGGTATTTTAACAGTTAAAAGTGATAGTACCGTTGACCATTTTCATTTAAAAAGGTTACTGCTGTCATTTTCTATATCCGATAATATTTTGTTGTGGGGTCCACTAATATTTGGTTATTTTGACGTCATTTTCGTTGTGGGGTCCTCTAATATTTGGTTATTTATTACCTAATAAAACGAATATTCCTCGATAAAACGAATATTCTTTGATAAGATAAAATTTGTACAAAATATTTTTTAACTTTAACTTTTGTCAATTTATTCACTTATAATTTCAAAAATATATATATATAAAGAAAATTTATATTTTATAAAAGTCGGGGTCTTACAAGTAAGGACCTAAGCTCTTTGTCACTAGCCTTGTTAAGAATCACCCCAAACAGTGACAAACTACTTGCCCAAACTTGTAGCCCACAGTTTGAGGTTAAAGTAGGAAACAAGCATGTCAAATATGCTTGAAGGTTAAGCTTTATAAAGCATATAAATAGCTGCCATATTCCTTGCATAATCCTCACCAATTCATTTACAATCTAAGCTATAGAGAGCTGATAATTAGTAGAACAAGGAGTTTAAGAAATCAAGGAAAATTAAACCTTGCACTTCAAGAGGTAACAAACCTTAGTTTGTGTAATTTTATTTTCGTTCATGTGTTCTTGAGTTAGAGTCGTGAAATCTAGCATAAGTAGGTTTATAATTATGTTATAAGATGTTATTGAAGCTCAAATCATGGTGGCCTAGCTTTATAATGCTTGTGGCATCATGTTTGAACAAGCTAGTCAATAGCGTATAAAACTAGTTTTTATGTTGTCTTTGTGAGTGATTTTGAGTCCACTTCTTATTAGATTTGGGTGATTTGACCTAAAAGAAAGTTATAGAGGGGGGAATTTACGAAAACGTGGGCCCAAGAATTACCAAAAAATATTTTGAAACAAAGAATTTATGAGCATTTTAGCGAGATAGGGTCGTGCAGAAAAATAACCTTAGGGCTCTCGAAAATTTTGTTTAAATAGAAACTTATTTCGGATTTTTTAAGCTCGAGTATTTTGGGGTTTATACCACCTATGAGAGTAGTTAGACCATGTTATACATAGGTCATTGTCCAAAGATGAGAAAATTCCTAGTTGGTTTGAATTAGTTAAACGAGTTTTGAAACTGGTTAACATAAAAGTTAAAAATTGGAAATTTGGGTTTTGTTTGTTCAAACTTGTACGAAACTTAGGGTTTTGCGTATCAGGTATTATAAAGTCTAAAGAATCAAAGTTAGGGCTTTAAATAAACATTAAGTAAGGGTTAGATTATGATTAAAATGTATGTCGATCTCACATGCTATGTAGGTTGAACGAAGAAAAGAGAATTAACATAAATGGTAGGACAACGCAGGAAAGTTCTTTCAGTGATATGTGAATTGTTTATATGTTTATATTATGTGCAACAACGTGCTATTAAGACTATTTAAATTACTACAGTTGTTATGTAAAGTTGATTTATAATGTGAATAGTGTAAACTGTGAGAAATGTAAAGTATGTTATGTGTTATCTGTTAGACTTGTTGAGCCCTTGTACTTATTCTTGCTTAAAATATTTATTTTAGCTAAAGAAGAAATATCCAAAGGTTCTAAAAGTAAGCGAAAATGAAAGAAGAAAATGATAGAATAGAAAACATATTATCCTTTTGTATTAGAACTTAAGTCATAATGACTTTTTGCAATAAAGACCAAGTAACTGGAAATGTTGTAAGCAAATTATTGAGCAATAGTATACTATTATTATCATATTATGTTATGCCGTTAAATTACATTGAAGTTAGTTTATGTTAAGGTTAATGATTTAAGTAAACATTGTTTATAAATCTATATATCTGAGTGAGAGTGTTGATAATAGAAAGTTCTGACAAGTACCGGGGTTAGGATATTTAATTATGTGCCGTTAAAGTGTCATCTTTATCGGAAACCCCGCTCTGTCTTAAGAACGATCTTAATTATTGTTGATACTGTGAATTTCAGATAGATAGAAGTTATGATAGATGGACTATCTATACTGTTGGAAGAAATTAAGTTACAATCCAAGGATGGAAATAAGAAATTTAATGAAATGTTTGTCATAAACTAGTTAAACCTGTAAAGATATTGGTAGATTATGTGAAAAATGTTGTACATGTGAGCACGAAGTCTAACGTGGCGAGCAGGTGGATTTCGGGGCGTCATAGGCGAAGTATAATCCTTTTTGGGTTCTTAATTCGTCCTTAAACACTTAAACTAATTGATGATAAAAAGCTGTAATCTGGAATTTTAACAATTGGAAATATAAGAAGCCTCTCTAATCATAGCTTATAAGCCATTTATTTGAGTATCATTGATATTTCATACACTTCCTCTATTTCATATTATAAGATCACTATTGACTTTTAAAAAATCTTATAAAGACAATGGCAATGAAAAAGCCTAAGAGTAGAAATTGCATGTTAGTAGTTTATTGTGTTGTATTTATTTTAATGTTGTAAATCTTTTATGAACTCTTAAGATATGTATTGATTATGTTAAGGTTAGAAAATCTTAGGATTGTATTTTTTTTTTAAAGAACAGTTATGTATTATTCCGCTAAGTTTAATGAAAACTATGTATTTAGATGTTATTTATGTATTTGATTTTGAGCACTAAACTCAAGGTCCGAATTTGGGGGCGTCACAAACATAAGTAATTTGTGACGACTGTAAGCGTTGCTAAGCATAAAATAATGGTATGATAATTTTTCTCCCCGCCAAAATCTTTTGCAACGGCATTATTGTTATTAACGATTGTAATGTCTATCGCTATTAATTTTTATCTATGACGGCATGTTAGTTACGACAATCGTCGTTGTTAATTTCAATTTAAAATATTTTAGCAAGTTAACTATATAACAAGCTCTCGACTTAATCTTCATTTCCAACTTCCAAGTCTCGCGCACTCCGCTGCTCCTTCCTCCCTCAGCAGGTATGCTCCCTCCCTCCCTCCTCCTTTTTCTTTTTCTTTTTTATTGCTAAAACTTCTCCTTTTTCGTCTCCTTTTTCGTTTCTTCTTCATCTTCTTTCTTTCCTAACTTTTCTTTTATCTTATATTTTTCAAATTGAAGGTGCCTACAACATCCAATTGTTCCTTATTGTATGCAGATTGAACCATTGTAAGTAAAATTTTTAATTTGAGCCCTAATTTTTGAAACCCAAAAATTGAAAATTAGAGCTTAGTTTTTGACATTATTACTGTGGATGACGCATCTTTCATCTAGTGATTTCAAATAATATCTATTAAAATATCAAATAATATCTATTAATATTATTTGATTTCAAATAATATCTATTACAAAATCATGGAATATATATTCATATCATTATTATTTTTTTAATAGATATTATTTTTAATTAATGATATTATTTAAACTTAAATTAATTCATTTCTATTTATAATTTTTGTCAAGGCAAAAGTATTGATATTCATGAGATGATTTTTCTTTAGAATATATATATCTGTTAGCAAACTAAATAATTAACTCTCTTTATTGTGATATTTTGACTTGGCAAAAGGACGTGGTTTTGGCTTTTTTTTGGCCGCCACTAAAAGTGGTGGCCCAAAATACGACCAAAACAACGTTGTTTTGGTTTTGCTATTGGTCAGTGTCAAGTCAAAATCACGTCGTTTTTTAGTCAGGAGGGCAAAATTATAATTCATACAGTCCGTCACTCTTAGTAGTGGCCCGAAAAAAAAATTCAAATTTTTTTTAGTTACCACTAAAATTGGTTGCGCGTAAAAAGTTAATTTTTAAAATAACGATTGGAACAATTTTTGCACAATTTAAAATTAATTTATTTGAATAGTTGTCTTAACAAATGTTTCTTATAAATCACTATCCATATTATTGTGGCTGCCTAGACCTCTTACGTACCCACTGTTTCCCATAAGTAGGTTCCAATTGTCTGTCTGGTCCTTATCCCTCTCATTTGTAACATGCATGGCCCGGGCCCCCAGCTTTAAACAAATAAAGCTTATTTACGACGTTATTATTGCTATCAAATTTAAAGAAATGAATGTCTTACCTCAAATTTCTGACTAATCAAACAAAAAACAAACTTTTAATGTTTTTAGCCCCTTTACTTTAGAGCCAACACAAGTGGAAAAGGAAAGGAAAAAGTTGCAGCATTTCAGCAATTTGGTCGCCACGAAAGCAAGAACAAAGGGCAATTAGTACTCCATCCGTCCAAAACAAAAAAGTCCTAATACATTTTTATTTTATTTATATTTTTAAAAATAATAAGTTCTGTGTTTAATTGTCCCTCCGTCTGGTAATAAACCTTCTAGTTTAACTTTAAAAGTTAAATTAATTATTTTTAAAATTAATAATAAAAAATATTTATATAAAATTTTAAAATTTTCAAACTTGACACTGGTAGTGAATTCTCCTAATTTATTATGATGGATCATAATCACTCGACGTATATATTTTGAAATTTTTTAAGACGGATTAATTTTAAAATTAATTAATTTGATCATGAAAGTCAAAGTAGAATAATTATTATGGAACGGAGGGATTACCGAGTAGTATAAGATATTAATGAAATTATGATGGTAATTTTAAGAGTATAATATCATTTTAATTATACTAGTATCGTTATGAAGTCGACTATTTTTATGAAACAAAAAAGTTTCGGCATTTGAAACTCTTATTTTTAATAATAAGTCCTCTTTGCGAAATTTAGATATATAAAGAAATATTTTTATCACTCCATTTCCCGTTTCAACACTTTTGAGTACCTGAAAATATAAAGCTTGCTGCTTACGTATAAATTGTGATGCCTACATATCATGTGGAAGAAGGGAGTATATGATAAAATGACACTCTTGTCTAAAATTTGGCAAAATTATATTTAATTCGTGAATATTCAAATGTTTGGAGACAAACTAACTAATTCCAGATTTAGGGTTCGGCCATAGAATCGGTAAAGGGTAGTTAATTGACGAATCTAAGAGATGGAAGATACAACATTCCTCGGGTGTTGTACTTTGAAATATATATTGAAAATGCACGGATTTTAACACGTGTTAAAATGCATATATATACTATAACTATGTTGCTACAACGTACTCTTAGTATATACACACATATTAATATAAAAATAAAAATAAAAATGTATAAAAAGGATGACATTATTCAATTCTGAAATTAAGAAAGAAGTATGATAACGGGATTTGAATTTAGTTAAGTTCAAATTGTCAAACATATTAGAAATGTTCCATCCGTGTAACAAAGATCTACATATTATTGGCCTTTGATATTAACGATGCAACTTTCTGCTATATGGGTGAAATATTTTCTTAAAGGATTAACAAACAGCTCGACAATTTTGTAACGTACTTTCATTTATCTCATCCAGAGCCATAATAACCGAGAGAAAAGGATATATAGAAGCATAAGCAGAAATTAAAATTCAAATGTAACAAATTTCTTGGCTAGCCAGCTAGCTAGAACAAAATATGTTTTAGAAAAAAATGTTGAAAATATTGCCTCTAAACAAAATTTTGCTAGATGGCAAGCTATTTTATCTATTTTTGATTTTGATATTGAATATATTAAAGAAAGTCAAAACTCTATTCCTGATTTTCTGACTAGAGAATTTATCCATATATATATATATATATATATATATATATATATATATATATATATATATATATATATATATATATATATATATGGGTTTGTACCGAGTCTTTTTAATTAACAATTTAATTCAAAACATAATAATACATTTATTGTTTCTCTAAAAAAATAATTTTTTTTTGATAATTCAAAACTTTATTATGACTTATATTTTTGTCGATATTAAAATATTTTCTAATTTTCAAGTTTATAATAATATATTAAACTAATCAAGTTCACACCGCGTCAGTCACATATACACATTGGAAGATGAGATCGAATTTCAGAAGCTTATAATACCAAATTGGGGCCTTATATTCTAAATTATAAGGTTATTATTAATTTTTAAAAATTAATTTATAATATTTAAATTAATAATTTTTTAGAAAAAATAAAAAAATAAAACTTATAATAAACATTAATTTATATATATATATATATATATATATATATATATATATATATATATATATATATATATATATATATATATATATATATATATATATATGAACAATTATTATTGTATTAATTAAAATTAAAATAATTATGTTAATTTTAAGTTGGAACTATTTCAAAATTGATTTCAAAAAATTAATAATAATTTTATTTTGAGTATTCAAATTGCATTTTCCACTTCCATTTCAATTTAATTTGCAAGTGCTCAAACATCCGTGCACGGTTCCTCCGGAGGCACGACTCATTCTGCTAGAACTATTTACTACTTAAAAGTTTCAAAATCCATAGCTATCAGCGGAGTAGTAGTCAATCCACAACATACTATATGTTTCGCAATATTAGGAATTTTTCAAGCCAATATGAATATAATATACTACTTTTCTTTATTGTTGAGGTCTTAATCTAATAGTTACAATTGAAATATTTGACTTTTAGACTTGAAGTTCCATTTTTATTTATGAGTTTTTTTTTTTTTTTATATGTGAAGTGTGTTTTCTTCTTTATTGTGAGGCTTGTTTAGTAGTGTGTTTCCTCCTTTATTGTGATACTTGTTTGGTTTGTGAATTTATTTATTCCTTTTTTGGTGACGCTTGATTGGTTCTTGATATTAGAATAGTGATGATGTAATTGATTATGATTTATATTGTACTCTCCAAAATGTGGGGTTTCAAAAAAAAAAAACGTATATTACCTCCTTTTTAAATTAAAGATACAATTTGACTTTTAAGATCAAATGACAGCATATTATATTTTAAAATTGGTACAACTTATAAAATTTTAAAATAAAATAAAATTTGTGATTAATAATTTTTATTATACACTACTCCCTCCATTCTTTTTTACTTGACTAAGAGAAAACACAAATATTAATACATGCAATTAATGTTTGTCAAATTAACCAAAATAGTTATAAAATCTCAATATTACTCTTCTAAAATTCATTAGAAAAAGGAAAGAGAAAAACAAGTTAATATTTAATGTAAGGATAATATAATAAATTAATTCATTAGTACTTTCTTAAAATAACACGTAAAGAAGAACAATTTTCATCCTCTAAAGCGACAAATAAAAAAGAACGGGAAAGTATATAATTATAATATTTGTATCAAATAAAATTAAATTATCAATTTGAAATTTAATATGCTATCGTATGACTTTAAAATTAAATTATATATCTAATTTTAAGACAAAAAATGTATCACTTAACAAACCTGATTGCCTGAACCCCCTTGTTTTTCGTGGGATATATATTACCTCCTTTTTAAAATTAAAGATACAATTTGACTTTTAAGATCAAACGACAGCATATTATATTTTAAAATTGGTATAACTTATAAAATTTTAAAATAAAATAAATTTTGTGATTAATAATTTTTATTATATGCTACTCCCTAAGTTCTTTTTTACTTGATTAGGAGAAAACACAAATATTAATACATGCAATTAATGTTTGTCTGATTGACCAAAATAGTTATAAAATCTCAATATTACACTTCTAAAATTCATTGGCAAAAATGAAAGAGAAACAAGTTAATATTTAATGTAAGGATAATATAATAAATTAAGACATTAATACTTTCTTAAAATGACAAGTAAAAAAGAACAAATTTCATCCTTTAAAGCGACAAATAAAAAAAGAACGGGAGTGTATATGATTATAATATTCGTATCAAATAAAAATAAATTATCAATTTGAAATTTAATATGCTATCTTATGACTTTAAAATTAAATTATATATCTAATTTTAAGGGAAAAAATGTATCACTTAACAAACCTGATTGCCCGACCCCCCCCCCCCCCCCTCCCTTTTTGTGGGATATATATTACCTCCTTTTTAAAATTAAAGATACAATTTGACTTTTGAGATCAAACGATAGCATATTATATTTTAAAATTGGTATAACTTATAAAATTTTAAAATAAAATAAATTTTGTGATTAATAATTTTTATTATATACTACTCCCTCTGATGCCAACTGTAACGACCCCGAAATTCGACCTGCTTTATTCCCTTAAATCTTGTATTTAATAAACATCATTCTTCTTATGTCTAAATTTCTGTTCGTTAATAAATCCTTAACCTCCTTCTTTAATCCATTAATTGATTTTAAAATCATTAATTATAAAAAATTCTCATATAAATTTTTCTTTTTCTCGATTCAATCGTTGTATTAAAATATTTGGAGATTTAAAACCTTTACATCTGGATCCTAGTCTCTGGATCGCAACCTTAACTTTTCTTTCTGTAACCAATATCTTAAATCTCATCATTCAACATTTAATATCCTTTCATATCCGTACAACTATTTATTGATTTAAAATTTACAGTCATTTATTTCCATACAAATATTCCTTGTTGCGTCATTCGTAATCAAACATATAATAATTTTTATCGTAGCAATTATCCAGATCAACCACAGTTCATAATTAAACTTTTATCATATCCAGATTCAACTTATATATACATACAATTCATCACAGTAAATTAACAAATTCTCACATTGAATCATAATGTTGAAAATATAGCAATTACGTTTCCAACCTTCTAGGTAATTCATCTCTATCATATTTGATATTCTTGAAAGTTATTTCTTTCCTGCAAAAATATTTATTAAGCAAGTAATGAGCACAACGGCTCAGCAAGTTCAACAGTTTATGTTTCACGTAGCACATACCTTAACATGCTCAGTGTGTGTTATACATCACGTGCTTGTGCTTCTACTATAGTAATATATCTCACATTATCGCACAAAGTACACATAGTTGTCATATTAGTCACAGATCACATAACACATAATTTATATGCATTTAACATATCATAACAGACAACATTTAACATTAAAGAACTGAAGAACTTGTCTGTCGTCCAGTTATTTAAATGAATAGCTCAAACTCTTAACTCGATCAACCTATGATCATAAAATAATCAAATAATAATTATTTATCTCTTTATGATATTAATTTACTTAATTAATATTTTTGGCCTTTGATATTAACAATGCAACTTTCTGCTATATGGGTGCAATATTTTCTTAAAGGATATATAGAAGCATAAGCAGAAATTAAAATGCAAATGTAACAAATTTCTTGCCTAGCTGGCTAGCTAGAGCAAAATCGCGAAAGATACATTTTTTTATTTTTATTTAAATAACACACCGCAGCTCCTTTAGAGCAGTTCTTGCCAGAGGCAAACTATTCCCTTGACCATCTATAAATGTTTGCTATATCTTTTGGACATAATTATTTGAATTTTGATATAAACGTTCTTTGCTGATACAGAAAAAGGTTTACCATAACTATCCTTACTGTCCATACAACTCCTATGGCCATAAGAATAAAGTTATACTCTATCTGTTTCAAATTATATGATCATTATTGACTTTTGAAAGTTAATTTCAAATATTTTTAAACTTAAAATTAAGATAATTCATTAAAAATTATAAAATAATAAAACTTACAATGAGTAATACTTTTTAGATAGTTTATAATATTCGTCATTTTATTGATTAAAATTAAAAAAATCTATATCAATTTTGAGTTTAAAAATCTAAAAATTGACTTTAAAAATTCAACAATAACCAAATAATATAAAACAAAGAAAATACTAATTAAGGAATAAGTACATCCGTACGCCATGACCAAATATATTTGAAGTTGCCAAATTAATGATGGTTTGCTGGTTTTTCTACATTATTAAATTAGTGCTCTTATTGATTGTACATATAGGAGTATATTATGAAGAGAAGAAATTATATATTGTCTTCAATAAACTACAAAATGAGAGCTCAATAGAAACAAATATGAATTGATATATAATCACATATATCAAGTGGACGAAAGGAATGATACATAGGAGCATGAAATGGTAGACTCCTCTTATGCGTAACATGATGGTTAATAATAAAGTTCAACCCTAGCTTGACTGATTTTCTTATTCCTCGGTAGGTTCAACTTAATTTTATCACTGATGCGTTGAAAAATATCAATAAAATTTTTTATATATTATATTATTTGTAAAATTTTAATTTATTTAATGTATTTTTATATTTCTTATTTAAGAAATCTAGTAATTTAGATTTACTATTATTTTTAGTTCAATTAGTTGTTTCCCTTTTTTTTAATAAATAAATCTATTTAGTAAAATTTTCAACTAGCCGTAGGAAATTTAATTACTAATTTATTATCCTTTTCAAACTAGTCATAAGAAAATTAATTAATAGTTTATAATATTCTTTTTAGAGTAAATGTAAGAAAGTATATGGACATATATATATATATATATATGGGTTTGCACTGAGATTCTTTAATTAACAATTTAATTCAATTCACAATAATACATTTATTGTTTTTCTTGAAATTTTTTTAATTTTTCTTATTAATTCAAGACTTTATTAAGGCTTATTTTTCGTCGATATTAAAATATTATCTAATTCCCAAGTTTATATTAATATATTAAACTAATCAAGTTCACTGCGTCAATCAGCTATACACATTGGAAGATGAGATCACATGTAATAACTCAGAAGCTTATAATACGAAAATTGGGGCCTTCTATTCCAAATTATAATGGCATTATTAACTTTTAAAAATTAATTTATAATATTTAAATTGATAATCTATTAAATATATATATATATATATATATATATATATATATATATATATATATATATATACACACACACACACACGAATTATGCCAATTTTGAGTTTTGAACTATTTCAAAATTAATTTTAAAAAGTTAATAATAATTTTATTTCAAGTATTCAAATTGCATTTTCCACTTCCATTTCAATTTAACTTGCAAGTGCTCATGCACGGTTCCTCTGGAGGCACGACTCATTCTGCTAGAACTATTTACTACTTAAAAGTTTCAAAATCCATAGCCATCAGCGGAGTAGTAATCAATCCACAACATACTACATGTTTCGCAATATTAAGAAATTTTCAAGCCAATAAGAATATAATATACTACTTTTCTTTATTGTTGAGGTTTTAGTCTAATCTTTAAAATTAAAATATTTGACTTTTAGATTTGAAGTTCGATTTTTATTTATGAGTTTATTTTTTTCTTTATGTGAAGTGTGTTTTCTCCTTTATTGTGAGCCTTGTTTAGTAGTGTGTTTCCTCCTTTATTGTGATACTTGTTTGGTTTGTGAATTTATTTTTTCTTCTTCTGGTGAGGCTTGATTTGTTCTTGATATTGAAATAGTGATGATGTATTTGATTTTGAATAATATTGTACTATCCAAAATGTGGGGTTTCAAAAAAAAATGTATACTACCTCCTTTCTAAAATTAAAGATTCAATTTGACTTTTGAGGTCAAATGATAGCATATTAGATTTTAAAATTGGTATAACTTATAAAATTTTAAAATTAAATAAATTTTGTGATTAATAATTTTTATTATGTACTACTCCCTTCGTTCTGTTTTACTTGATTAGGAGAAAACACAAATATTAATACATGTAATTAATGTTTGTCTGATTGACCAAAATAGTTTTATAATCTCAATATTAATCTTTTAAAATTCATTGAAAAAAATGAAAGAGAAACAAGTTAATATTTAATGTAAGAATAATATAAGAAATTAAGTCATTAATACTTTCTTAAAATGACAAGTAAAAAAGAATAAATTTCATCCTCTAAAGTGATAAATAAAAAAGAATGAAAGAGTATATAATTATAATATTTATATCAACTAAAATTAAATTATTAATTTAAAATTTAATATACTATCATACGACTTTAAAATTAAATTATATATCTAATTTTAAGACAAAAAAAGTATCACTTAATAAACCTGATTGCCTAACCCCCCTTGTTTTTCGTGGGATATGGCCCCTAGTATACTCTCATTTCGGGTTCATTTTTTGAGGAATATATCTCTGAGTTGTTGAAAATACAATTAGAGAACTTATGGTGAATCATTCTCTTTTTGCCTTCTCCCCTCCCGAATTACAAACTTATTTTTGTGTTTTTAATCATATGTGTAAAAGCAATGAAAATTTCTTTTATATTATTAGTACCCTCCGTCAATAATTTTACAATATGTTGGTTTAATTATGAAAGGATTTTTGAAGAATATTTAAGGTGAATGCACATGGTTAGTTGAAAAATAGTTGCAACTAGCTTGCTCAACAAGTTTAAGAACAATAATTAAAAGAATGATATATCATGATTGAATAAAAATAATTTCTAAGATTTCAACAATATATAATAATTGTGAAAGAATGAGAATCAAGTGTCAATTAAAAGAATTGATTGAGTCTTTACTGCTGAGTGGTCACTAAGGACCATAAACTAATACATAAGGTACATCAGACATGTATTTGACCCTTTTATTATTTTGGTATTTGAGAGAATCAGGCGCTTGTACCATATGTATATACATAACATTCAGACATTTTGCGTAATAGTCGATTTTTTAAATAATAATCCCCCTTTCAGGTTTATTCATTCTCAGTCTTACAATAAGAATCCGCCATAACCAATAATTTGGATAAGCTTTAATTAATTCAAGTGAATAAATTTAACATGCCTTGTCTAGCTGAACAATTTGCATAGACTACTTTTAAACAATTCATGAATAAAATAAGTTTAATCTTCGAATGCATTATGTGCAAATAGATAAAACAATCTTAATGTGGATTAATTTTTAATAATTAAACTACTTATAGCTCTTGAAAAATAATTACAAGTTTAGGTATAGGGAACTTGTCTCGATAGTTGTCTATGGCTAACCAACAAAATTTAATTTCCTTTGAAAAGACTTAACATTAATAAAGTTGATCTTTCAATTAGTAACACATATAGTTCATATTAATAACCTTTATACATCTTAATTTATTAACATCTAATCACATAAATAAATATTTAATAAAACATTAAACACTTAAAAATATTATCGTCATTTGATAATATTTTAATCACATAAAATCAATATTAATCATTTAATATTATTTAAATCTCTATCTAATATTATTAATCAAATAATAATATTTAAGTCATTTACTAATATTATTAATCATTTAATAATATTTTATTTATTTTCTAATATTATTAAATATTTAATAATATTTGATTAATTTTTTAATATTATTAGTCATTTAATAATATTTTATTCATTGACTAATATTATTAATTATTTAATAATATTTTATTTATTTTCTAGTATTATTAATCATTTAATAATATTTTATAAATTTTCTAATATTATTATTCATTTAATAATATCTAAATTTAGTCTAATAATAATATTATTTAATTTTAAATTTTCTGACCCATTTTACACAATAATAAATGAACAAATACACAATTACATTAATATATTCATTCAATTACATAAGAGCACAATTAATTAACACAAAAATTTACTTCATTGATAATTATTTAATAATTATAATTATACTATAACTTAGAATTTATAGTTATTACAATATTTGTCACTAAGTAAATCCAAAAAAAAGTAAATTTGAAAATTAAGTTACTACGTAACTACTCAACGGAGTTGTCGTGGTTGATAATGTAATTAGCGACGATTGACATTCTTTGCTAAAGATATTCGTTTCTTGTAGTTATTCCATACAATGAAATTCGTTAATAATTATTTTGGTTCTCCCAATTGAGTTCAGTTTATATAAAAAATGGCACATTTTCTTAAGCAAATTTATCATAATTTTATTATTATGTCAGCACTAATTAATAATTTATAACTTTTAAGTATAAACATACAAACAAAATTACATATTTGATATTCATAAGTTCTGCAAATGAGATTATGAAATTTATTTTTATTTGTAGTCATATCTTTTAAAGTATGTAGTGCGAATTTATTCGATTCGAATTCATGAAACAAACATAAATGCGATTGAATGTAATGTGAAATTTATTTGATGTGAATTTTGAAAATAATTATAATACTATTATATTTTTGAGTCACAGAGTTATATAATCGTATTTATATTTTATTTATCACTTTAAATAAAAAAAAAATTATAGTTATAATACTAAGTAGAATAGAACTCTAAAGCATAAGTTTTTTATAGTTATAATACGAAGTCGAATAGAAATATGATACTATACCTTAATAAATTTGATGAATATTAATTTTATTATAATGTTATATGAACAAGTATAAGTACATAACATTCAAATACTACATCCATCTTAAATATCAAAAAAATTGGACATAACATTAAAATATGTGTCATACCCCTAATATGAACGTAGTATTTAATTTTGTATTTAGATGTTGTGTACGTAAACTTGTCCATACTATATTATTATAGTTTAATATTCTAATATTAATACAGTTACATGTGACTAGTATTTATCGAGGATGGCGAGCATAGAAAGAAGATGGAAGGTGAATCGGTGAAATCTTTTCTACTGTGCCACCGCTAATTTTAAACCTTCCGAAAGACGTTATATTCGAAATAATCTCCCTGCTGCCATTGAAATCTCTAGCTGTCCCAAATTTCAAGCCCTAATTTCATCAAAACCCACCTCGATCGCATCGTCAACCACAAAACCCCCTCATCATTCATCGTTCACCGGTGGAACACAATCTCCGGTGGTGAAGTTTTCTCTCTGATCCATCTCGATTCTATCAAAAACCCGATCAATCTCAATCCGCCAAGTTTACCTAAATTATATTACCAATAAAAAGAATGAGAACGCTAGCTGTTGGTTGCTGTAATGGCATTGTTTGTCTCACCGATACAACGGAACACAGATTAACTTACCTCTGGAATCCGACAACCAAATAGCCTAAGAAAATCCCCCTTTTTGACAATAAAAAGGAGGAATTTCCCGATTCGGAATTTTCCAACTCTCATATGGGGCTTGGATTCGACCTGAATTCCAATTATTACAAGGTTGTTAGGATTGTGAGTCATGAGAAAGTGTATTCCGTAAACCGATTATTGGCGAGATATTGAGGCTGTTAAGCTAAACATTATAAAATCCCAAATGTTTAATTGTGATACAAGTGCGAAAGGGGATTTGTATTGGAGAAGTGTTAGAATTTAAGATTGAATAATAACACAATCATACAGAATATTAGATGAAAAACAAAAAAATAAGAACACACGAACCCAAGTTCACCAATTTGGCTAGTCTTGCTTATCTGACGTATTCATTAGATGACTCACACGCTCTACAATGATTTACACACCAAACAATTATTTTCATAGTAACTAGAAAATCCTAACTCCTATAACATGGGCTCAAGCCCAATACATTAGTAAACCAAAGATGTCCACTAATAAATTCACAAGCCCGATTACACCTTGCGTTTGGCTTTCAGTGGGCGCTGCCCCCTTGCAACTCCCCCCCCCCCCCCCAACTCACCGACGACTATATACCCTGTCGTAGTGGTCATTAATCAAACTCGCAAAAATATAAGTCAATCCTAACAAGAACTTTTGCCGGGCAAAACACCTAATGTCATTCAATTTGCAAAACGAGGTGTTTGAACAAATTCCTATGCCGAGGTGTGTGTACCCTAGTCAAACTCGAGAGCAAATTGTGAACTTTAGGGATTCTGCTGCTTTGATTGTGTACTCCTATCCTCATTGTGAGGTTAGTTTATGGACAATTGATGAAGGGGGAAAATCTTTAACCAAAAAGTTCAAATTTGGGGCAGTTCAAT
Organism: Hedera helix; assembly: GCA_947179155.2. Lineage (NCBI taxonomy): Eukaryota > Viridiplantae > Streptophyta > Magnoliopsida > Apiales > Araliaceae > Hedera > Hedera helix. Next base: position 29,079,107 of record OX359282.1, on the reverse strand, counting down.
GGGTGTCCTCATTATTTGGGTATTTTAAAAGGGGTGAGATTGTAGTAAATGAAAAGGTTAGGTTATCTTTTATACGACTCCAAAATCAAAAGAAGTGATTATGATTGAATTCTTAATGGTGTTTTGAAAGGTTTCGACTACATTCAGAGCCTTGTTTCATTCAAAGGATCGGTACAAGTTCAGGCTCAAGAAGATGCTAATCAAGAATGAACACGTATTATTACTTTGTGTGGCACAGAATATGATAGATGATGGGATGACAAGTCAAAGCGTTGAGAAGAAATTTTTATTTATTTTACAAACGTATTATTATGTTTGATACGGGAAAAATTGATGTAATTAAGCAATTATTAATTTATTTATTAATATGGATTCAGGAGATTTAATAGTGATTAGGGTTTTTTATTATTTAGAAATATATTTTGTACTTTCGTACTTTTATTATTTACCAACTAATATTACCGTTATAAGATTATTATTCTACACAATAGATATATTATTGATTATTTAATAAAACTATGATATATATATATATATATATATATATATATATGAGGTTGAGAAATCTTTGAATTAGTAGTACGTGGAGTATCAACCGAATAAAAATCTTTGGAATAGTGAAGAGTAGTCTCACAGGAGTTAATTTTTCTTATTTTTATCTACAGTTATTCATCTCCAAAAGTTGACCTATATCAACAGGAATAGATTTCTTTATGCTAACTTTTTTGCTCTTTAAATATTTACATGAAATGCACGTGATTGACTAATGTCGACAAAAAATAGTAAGAAGGGATAATTTCTCAAAAAATTTAGACATTAGCTATTATATTGCAATATTAAATGTTAAAACATAGCATTTATATTATAATTCAGAGTCAATATGATGGGACTGTTTTATAATTTAATTACTCTAGATTTAAGCCGATTATTTGTGAGGAGAATGGTGCATGTGATGGGAAGGGCCTGAAGTTCTTTAGACATCTCTAGCTCTAATGATGTTGTTTATTATACGCAATTAAATGGTACGAGTTTAAAATCTCACACAAGATACATCTCTTTTGCAATTTCATGGGCTGTTTTCTAAAGTCAATTTCTTAATAAGGGTGTAAAGTTTTTGTGAAGATACATCTCTTCTGCAATTTCATGGGCAGTTTTCTAAAGTCAATTTCTTGCATGCTTCGGAAATAGTAGTCAACTATATTAATTATATTACTTTCCTTTGGGAACACTCCTAACAAATACACTTTTGGAGCAAAAAATTGTTTTTGTGTACTGAGAGCATCTTTAACAGTAATAATAAAAAAAATTAAATTGAAATTTATTGATTTACATGACAATTTAAAAAAAATTATTTATTATTTTAATATTTTATGTTTTATTAGTTTTTTCAATTTAATTAAGGTAAAATAAATAAAAATGAATGATATTAAATTTTAAAATGAGTTGTACATTAACTCATCAAGCAAAATATTTTTTTTTAACTTTTTTCATATGATTTTGATTCTCTCAAAACAAAATAAATATTTTGAAGAAACAATGTCAACTTACTAGTTTTGAAGAGAGAGAATGAGGTTGTAGATTTGATGACTAATGTTGAAGAGACTGTTAGAGATAATTTTTGTGATGTGGCTCGCCTATTTGAATATTCCAAAGTGGTTGAAGAGGTTGTTGGAGATACTCTAAGAGGGTGGAAGTTCAAAATCTTAACAGTAGTTCAGAATGTGTATGAGTTTAAATTTTATCTTAAATTAACAATAAAAATAAATAAATATAAATATCTTTGTTTTTCTCTTTTATTTATTTATTAATTTTGGTTTTTCACATTTGATAAATAATAGGATCGGAAAATACTAAACAATCCATGAAGTAATCAAGGAGGGGGGAGGCATAATCAATGTCTCGGTCATAGTTAAGCAAATGGTATTGATCCGATGCTTATGTTCATCCCTTGTGTATCAATATGGTTATCTCTATTTTTTGTGTATTAAGAGACTGGAAGTTTAAAATCTTGACAGTGATTAAGAATGTATATGAATTTAAATTTTATCTTAAATTAACAATAAAAATAAATATGTAAATATAAATATAAATGTCTCGTTCATTGTTTTTTTGTTGTTGCTAGTTTCATTGTTTCTCTTTTATTTATTTATTAATTTGATATATAACAGGAAAATACTAAACAATATGCAACAAGTTACTTCACATGTGATCTTGTTGCAAATCAGCTGTGAGATCAAAGCTTGCACGAGCTTGACAAGGCCTCCAAACAGACTTGTCTACATATGATTCTCAGTACAGGTGCACACGGTCGATTTGGTCGATTTTTTAGAAAAAAAATATAACCAAACCATTCAAGTCAATTATAAAAAATTAAAAACCAAAACCGCCCAAATTTTTACATCGTAATCGGTTATCGATTTAATCGGTTTCGGTTAAATCGGTCGGTTTATTCGGTTATTCAATTCCGTAATTGATAATTTGATATTTATTATATTGTCAATTTTTCATAATAATTAATAAATCACTAACTCAATAATTACTAATTATAATAGAAGTTCTCTAAATTCGAAAAACAAAAATCACCTAACTCACTCACTAAGATAGAAGTTTTGCAAATTCGTCACAATAAAGGTATATAATAAATATATAATTATATAAAATAAATATTTATTAGAAAAGTATATAAATTATATTATAATTTTAAATTGTTCGGTCGGTTTCGATTTTTTGAGAAGTCAAATCAAACCGGCCGAACTAGTCTCGGTTTTTTAGTTTTATAGTGTTCGATTTTTTGATTTTATGTTTTTCGGTTTGAAATAGTAACGGTTTGGTTGGGTCGGTCGATTTTTAGGTTTTAGTCGCTTTTACGTGCACCCCTAATTCTCAGCTTCAAAATTAGATTAAAAATGACAACATTTTAAAAATAAAATAACTTTATAAATAAGTAAAAAAAAAAAACAGGTTAGACACATTGCATATAACTGTGAGTTATTGGGCAAAAATGACATTATTTTGAATAATTATATATATATATAAAGTACACTTCCTCGATTATTGTGTAAGTATGGGTGTTTTATAAATTTTTAATAGTGTTGTTTTGGAGACAACTAAAGATGGGGTGTCTCTCATCTCTCACGCCTTCTTTCAAATATATTCCTAATGTTGACAAAAAACTTGTAAATAATAGTGGTATAATAATGCTAATACTATTTAAAATATAAGTTGGCGGCATGTTGAAATATTTTTGTCATTTAAATGTATCTCTAATTTTTTGAATTGACTAAAAAAAATGGGGAAAGTATATAGAGTTCAACTTGACAATTTAAAATGTAGTTTTCAAGTACTTAAATATTATTTAATAGATAAAAATGAGAAAATTTATGATCCCAATTGCTGCTACATTCCAATTGCTTCGCGATATATACCTTCCAAGAAAAATCACGAATTGAATATTAGTGTGAGCTTATCCATTACGATTATGCGCTCTTTGAATAAGAATCTTTTTTTTGAAATCAATCCCGGCCAAATTAACATGAAGAACAAATATACTGAGAAATGGGAATGTAAAAATGTATTGAAATATGCTGAGACTCAAAAGTTGGCTAAACAAATCAAACCATCATTGGAGACTTGAAGTGAACTCGTAATTTAGCAAATGCATGCTCGTAAAATTAAATTGCTTATATAATTTGGAAGCAATTTTTCTCATCTGCAAAAATAAATTAAAAAAATAAATATAAAAATATTGGAAGCATGAACCCTGCAGGTGGTCTGAAACAAAACATCAATATTAAAAGGAAATAAAAAGATAATAACCTGTAACTTTTAAGCACTATTTATAAATAAAATAAAACTATTCATATAATAGAATGGCTTGCAAGGCCAGGCAGCTAATACCGCCACAGACTCATGCAAGAACTATCTTTTAACCAGAAAATACATTACAATTAGAATATAAAAAAATATTATGATTTTTAATTTTATTTTTTCATTTCCCTATATATAATAAGTGACATGAACTCCATATATTCTTAATTTCTTTCTTATAAACAGCTGTTAGGCTGAACTGAAGCAGAAGATTTTTCTCCAGCATTAGCACACGATGTTGCCGCTGGTTTATTGTTGTACGTGAGCTTTACATCATCCAACTTTATCCCACTGCATGGATAATTCTTACTGCAATCCAATTTCACCCCAACTTCTGTTGCTGATGTTCCATGAATATCTTGATATGTCACACCGCTAATCTTTACCCCAGAAACCTATAATATTAATTCAAAATAAAATTAAATTATAATGTGTATATACTTCAAATTAATTTTCTCATGTTACACTAAACAAAAAAACGTTTACTGAAAAACATAAAATTATATTAAGACAATTAATATGATACTGAATAATATTCCAACATGTAAAAACTTTACCTGATTTGGGCAATTTCCTCCGTTGGGGCAGTAATTTTGGTCAATTATGACAGGATTTTGGACGTTGACCATGGTTAGATGCTGGAAAAGAATATCATTTACAAATCCATTACTAGGTCTAGCCCATGTCTTAATCCTCACACCATTTTCAGTATTAGTAAATGTAACCGATTTAACTGTCACATGTTGGACCCCAGGTTCTTGCAATTCCCAGCCTAGACTTCCAATACTGTAAAAAATAATCACATGCAGCCAAACATTTTTTTTATCACTACATATTAAATAAAGAGCATGTCTGATTAGCAGTATTTATTTTATTTATTACCTGATCCCGTGGCCGGGGCCGCAGGCTACGCTTTCGATCCACACATTGGAGTTGCCGGGTCCTATTGAGACACAATCATCGCCAGTGGCAATGTGGGAATTTAAGACAGTTACACCGGAAGATGATTGCACGTGAATTCCGTCGGTGTTGGGACTGCTGCCGGAGGCCGAGATTTTCATAGCTTGTAGATTCACATTGTGGCAGCCGTCGATTACAATGTGGAACATCTGACTGTTTACTGAAGCTAATCCGTTGATGATGATTTTGTTGGAGTTGTAGAACGCCAGCGACTGTAACACAAGAAATCAAAATAAGCATATAATTTTACAATAATTTTTCTGTAAAATAAGCTTAAATGTGCATTGACCCTTTTTCGGTATTATACGAAACATCCAAAAAAAAATGTGTAATAATATATATATATATATATCTTTTTATAATATGGACTTTTGGGCAGGAAAAGAAGTTCAAAATGTGCCAAATGTATATAGCCTTCTATATATAGAAACCAAAAAAAACTATGGTAATTACTTAAGATGTGGGTAAAATTGGTGGCATAAACTCTTAGTAACTGTCAACCCACTTTCACACACTGCTTAATCTATCCGAAATTCACTGTCAAAGTCTAACTGATCATGTTTTGTTGGACTACCGAGAGATTAGAGAGGTAAGAGCATCTCTAACAGATGAATTATCTCATGGACTATATTTAGTCTATATGATATCAATAAATGTCCTTTAGTCTTCATTCATTCCAGTAAATAAACTATCTCGTGGATTATAATATAAAAAAATTAAAATAATTAATAAATTTAAAAAAACTCCTATCATCCTTCTACTATTCCATTTAAATATAATTAAATTTATAGTTCATGAACTATCTAATTTTTAGATTTAGTCTTTTAAGGGTTTCAAATATAGTCTGAGACTATATTTAGTCTATTTATTAGAGAAGAAAGTTAAATCTTAGACTATATTTAGTCTAAGAATTAATTGCTGAAAATGCTCTAAGAGATAACAAAATAAGGAAAATTCTCACAAAAAAGATTTCTGAGCATTTGATGAGAATATAGCGGGTGCATACGTAACAGGTTTTTTTTTTTATCTTTTTTTTATAAGAATTAAATTATTTTTCTCAGTGCATACCGTTGCTCCTTGAGGGCAGCTCTTGCCGGAAGCTTTGCAAGCCCATAAACCGGTTCCTTGGCCGTCTAGGGTTCCACCATAGACGGAAACTCCACTTACCCTCTCGAACTTGATCCAATTCCCGGAGTGTCCCAACACTTGGTAATCCGATGGGGCCACGAGGGTCCCATCGATTCGTATCGTGATGGCAGTGTTCTTGCAGCTTTCCCCGTTAAAGTACGCATTACGTAGCAAGAACCTTCCTGGTGGCACGTAGATGGTGGCCGGGTTACTTGTGGCACAAGCTGCCGCCCATGCACTAAGGAAGGATTTTGATGAATCTGTTTTCCCGCCGGATTGGGCTCCAAAATTAAGGACATTATAGGTATTTGTAGTTGCTGATGAGGAGTAGAAGGAGATAAAGAGAAGTAGGAGAGAAAGAAAATTCATTATGTTTGCCATTTTGAGGGATGGAGAGAGAGTGTGTGGGTTTTAAGTTGGTGGGCAGTTGAAGTGGTTCGTGAGTATTTATAGGCTTTTAAAGTTATGATGGAAATTTGGTTGAGTATCTTAATGGTATTTCATTTTTTGCGGACTTTGATTATCTTATTAGTCAAGGTCACTATTACATGGAACCATATAAAAACTGTTTTGGTGGTATCTCAATTTCTCATATGTCTAGTAACTCGTACAGTTAAAATAAATTAGCAATCTCATTTTGCAGGGTTGTGAGATATATATATATATATATAGTTCAGAATATAATAAAACTTGTTTTCAGATTTCAACAATATTAAACAATTATTAATATTAAATAGGAAAAATATCTGGAGTTGCTAATAAACTAAAAATAAAAGGATATAGGAGCACATGATTTGATTTGAGATAAAAAGCGTACGTGGATGGGAAAAAATAGGAATGTTAGTTGGCAAACATCCTCCCCCTCCGTAGCCTCCACTTATTGTGGGTAATTACTGTTTTTTAATTGACTTACGTGAAGCTCTTTGCATGTATTGGTCTTCCTGTTGCTTTAAACACAAGATTAATTGTCAACTCGATCGTCGCCTAATGCATCGCATCCCTTGTTATCAGGATTTCTTATATTGCGGCAAAATAATTTTGTTGGTTGCGGACACATATATTCATTTATCATAATATACAAAAAAATATTTTAGTGTGTCTACTTATAAAAAAATAGGCATGTTTTTATCATAATATACAAAAAGACTAGTAATACTATGTCCTTGGTCTTTTTGGTCTCACCCACTTTTAGTCCAAAGTCAGCCCCTAATTTTAACAAAAAATCATATTTTACCCTCTCAATTTATCTATATTTTTATTTTATCCTTTAAAATAAATTTATAATTTTGAAAATTAATTACACACAAAATATATAGATTATACACGTAACGCACGCGTGTCTCCTGGGTATGTGGGATGTCTGAACTCACTTGGGTGTTTTAGTTTGAACAATAAGTATAAGTCCAAATCTTATGTCCCAAATAATATATTACCTCATCTACTATATATTCCCTTTTATATATTATTATCAAGTTATTCTCTTGCTTATTGCTAATTTTGTGATTATCTAGTATGCAAAAAGACCAGTAATATATACTACGTCGACCTTTCTCTTTCAAATATTTTCGTGTGCATTAGGTCCTCCGTTTCAAATTATAAGATCATTATTGACTTTTAAAAAATTAATTTGAGATATTTTTAAATTTAAAATTAACACTATTCATTGACATTTTTAAAATAATAAATCTTATACGTAGAACTACTTTTTATCTAGTTTATAATATTCATAATTATATTAACATAAACTAATTGAATTCATGTCAATTTTGAATTTAAAAATGTCTTAATTTTTTAAAAGTCAATATTTATTGTTGGGCTGCATATTTTACTAGCGTAAATGAGTTATCCATGTTGGGCTCGACCCTACAGCCCATTAGGCCTAGCGTGCACATAAGAGGGCCCATCACATTCGGATAACTAACTAGTTACCATATTTAATACTAAGTGGTATGGAAGTTATCTTTTTAGCAGTGGTTTGGATGGTAGTTATCTTATCGAATTATGTCTCCAATATATGATTCCCAATAAGAATCATAACTCTGAAGAGTTAAGTGAGTACTATAAATACATGGTTAACAACAGAGGTATGAACATATTGTGATATACAATACTTCAACCTGCTAAATACTTTCTATCTCTATTGTTAACATATTTTGAAGCATGTACTTACTCACACCAGAGATAATCCCCGGTGACCCAAGCCGTCAAGTACTTTCGTGTGGTTTTTTCTTATATAAGTTCATGTCCAAACTGGTGGTTGAATGTGCAGACAAATTCGTGCGTTAACATTTATAATATAATTTGAAACAGAAGAAGTATTTCTTTAATATGGGAACGTCTCAATTACTATCCTCCTCTGTATATTGTTATCAATTATTATTCATTTTCTTGTTTATCGTAAATTTTATAACTATGATTAATTTTATAAATAAATAAGGATGACAAGAAACACTATATCGAGTCAGATAGTAGATGAGATAGAAAATATAATCCGAAGAAAGATTTAATATCACTAAAACCTAGGATGTGCTTCTCGTGAACATAGCTTAGTAATTGATCTCATTTCAATACCTTCTCATGTGTACTTATAATCTGAAAGCTCATGGATACCCGTGATTTATTAGCTTTTTTTCATTTGGCTGCTGTGAAAGAAATTCCAAGCCTCATACAGTGACCACTTGGTTAGGTTGAATTCCAATTCAAAAAGCTGCTTACGGTGGTTTAATTAGCTGAATAGATTGGAATAATAATTAACTTTGATTTGAACTTTCCAGTATTAATTAATAAGCAATTGACTTCGTTGAGAAAATATGGCATAGGAAGCTTGCCTTATCCCTTAAGTAGATCATTAGTCAACAATAATTGGGCACAGACCGTTATTTTATGTTCCCAATTAACATGATATTATTATAGTAACAAGAAAATCTTTAGAATATTTCATGATTTTTGTTTGTTTGAAAGTGTAGTAAGTAATTAAGTAAAACTTAATATGAGATAAATTGGGAAAAAACTAAATTCATTAAGTTAAATAGAAATCTTTTTCTGGCCCTTTGGGGTTGGGGAGTGTTGACACAATGACATTTTATTTGAAATTGTTGTTACATGCATCATTGCATTTTATACTAATCAAATTAACATTATACACTATTGAAACTATAGAAATTAGTGCAGAGATCATCTGCTAGAATCATAGAGATATTGTTTGTATTTTGCTGACCACGTCCAAATCTTTTGAAACTGCCAAAGTTTATTTTTTTTATTAAAACTTATTTTGCAGATAAAAAATAATAATGAGGAAGATTAGTTCATTAAGACATGAAAGATCATGTAGATAATTTGTTGCTCTTGTCGTCAGTTGATATTTCAGTATAGTATTATAAGGAAATTAATTCATTAAGTGATGTATTAAAAATATAAATAGCTCACAACAAATCGAGTGTTGATATACGCAAAACTTAAGTTATATAGTTATATATACATTGTGAATGTATTGCAAATTGTAGGGTATAGGTGTGCAACTACCACTGTAAAATTAGGGTACTCATGTTTGTTATAATTGTAATTAATCTAATATATATGCGACATCAATCTTAAATATTGATAATTAAAAAAATTCCTTATCATTTTGAAGGGTTTTCACTCTTGGGCATAACCCATATCGCATATTAAATTAAGACAACCAAATAAAACAAGAACAGCCTAAAACAAGGAAGCCCTTAAACTAGTAACCTGCTTTCATATACGTATACATACATACAAAAGCTTCAACTTTGCGTATCAAATCCAGATATAAATTGTTGACAAAAATCCACCATGCTGCTCTGCTCCCTATTCGAAGCACGCCTACACTGGTATCTGTCTATATTATAAAACGGCTTATCGAAGGGAACCGTTGACGTTATTTCAAATTTTTTCTATTTTGTCTATTATTTTTTTTCTATTTTGTCCTTATAAGTTTAGATATATTATTATTTTTATCGTTTTTTATTATTTTTCTTTTATCCTTGTATATAGTCTTTCAAATTTTATAAAATTCTTGTTTTATTTCATATAATTTATACACACAACGCGTATGTCACCGAGTGCTAGTATATAATTAATAAACTCTTTAACTAGTCTCTAACACGAATTTCTTTCACTTTTTTCGAGTTCGATATCTTCTGTCTTACCTTCTGTGTAATGATCTCATCGATCTTATGTCTCATGTTATGTAGTGTTAGCAAGTGTAATGTAGTTATTAATTTACGGTTAATTTTTAAATGAACAAGTGGTACTTAATTGTCATCAACACAAAATACGTGGGATGAAATAGTTAAATAGTAGATGAGATAGAAAATCTAAATTTCATTTCATCGCCTTAACTAGCGCAGCACATTGAATCAAGATGAGCAAGTCTTCTTTCCATTCAGTTAATTAGGCAATGTGTGAAAATCCTTCACTGGAATTGGAAACTTTTGACTACATCTTTTGCTTGCATGTGCTATAAAAAAGGTAGAACATGGAATTTTAGGCCAAGAGATCAATATTTCTGAATATAATCTCTCTTTTTTTTAATTATTATTGTTATAATTATTCATGAAGATTCCGTGAAATGGGTCAAACTAAGCAGTAGAAATATATGGTCACATGGTTTAAAATCAGTTGAAATTCATTAATATTTAAGTAAATAGTAAATTAATCGCATCCACATGCTAATCCTTATGTTTCTACCCCTTAATCACCTCGCAAACTAGTGATAAGTAGTTGAAATTTATTGACAATACATGTACAAGCATAGAAATATATGGCCACAGTCATTCCAACTATGTAACGTACCATTGACCTCGCTAAATTTTAAATAGACTTTTGTTGTGATTTTTCAACTTTATCACGTCTTGGTAAGACATTCCATGCGGAAAAGGCCACACTTCAACTATATTACCATAATCTTCGCTTTGGGTCATATTAATATTTGCTTTGGGTCATGGTTTCAAAATATATAAATAATTAGTCATCTCACAAGGCAGTGAAGGCACACATTTTGGAATATTCTTTAGATTTTATTTTGTATTTAGAGAAGAAAGGTTGTATTTTCCGTGAAAATGAAATATTATTATTGTAAAATGATCTTTACTACATATATATATATATATACAACTGTGCAGTGCACAGTCGCCTATGGCGACGGTTTTTTTGGACTATGATGACGGTTCAACCATCGCCATAGACTAAAAATAACTATAGTGACGGTTCAATCGTCACCATAATCCAAAAAATTGTCGTTATAGATGACTGTGTAATACACAACTTTATGTATATACATATAACTCATATGTATATATAGGACTTATAACCTGTAGTTATAATAAAACTATGAATTTAACCATTGAGCTATCCACTTTGAAGCCATTGGTGACATAATTTCTTCTTATTTATTTTTAAAATTAAATTTGAGACATTTTCAATCACTAAAATTAATTAACACATATTCATTTTAATTTTAGTTGATGCAATGAATAATAGCGTAAATTATATATAAAAAATACTATTAATCATAAGATTAATTTCTTAATTTTTAATGAATTTTATCAGTTTAAAATTTAAAAATATTTTGAAATGACTTTTAAAAGACAGTATTGATCGTATAATTTGAACATGCAAAGTATAATTCTTCTTGGGTTCTTAATTCGTCCTTAAACGCTTAAACTGATTGATGATAAAAAGCTATAATCTGGAATTTTAGCACTTGGAAATATAAGATGCCTATCTAATCATGGCTATAAGTCATTTATTTGAGTATCGTTGATATTCCATATACTTCCTCCATTTCATATCATAAGATCAATATTAATTTTAAAAAAAATAGTTTTAAATATTTTTAAACTCAAAATTAAGATTAATTTATTTAATTTATGTCAATACAATTATCAGTATCATAAATTACTTCAAAAGTATTATTAGTTATAAAGTTTATTGTTTTGAAAATTTAAACAAGTTATATCAATTTTAAATTTAAAAATGTCTCAAATTAATTTTTAAAAAGTTAATAACAATCTTATAATTCAGAACGGAGAGGATACATAATTAGATAACAAGACAGCTAACCATGTGCATTCACCTTAAATATTCTTCAAAATCCTTTATTAATTAAACCAACATATTGTAAATTATTAACGGTGGTTGCTAATAATATAAAAAGAAATGTTCATTGTTCTTATACTTATGATTGAAAACACAAAAATAAGTTTGAAATTCGAAAAGTGAAAAAAAAAAAAAAAAAAGAAGGGGAGGGGGGGGGGGGGGGGGGGAATGATTCACCATAAGTTCACTAATTGTATTTTTTTTTTTTGCTAAATTTGTTTGTGCATTCAAGAGAATCATAAGAACAATGTCTAAGGGCATACCCCATAATCTATAGTAAAATCATCAAGTAACAGACCACTTGAGGATGATATTATAGAGAAAGGTCTAGCAAGCGACAAAAATTTCAGAAAAAATTAAGTAATTATAACCAATTGTAAAATGTGTGACATTTTTGGGAAGCTTTTTTGAATTTCTTTGAGACTGAGAGTCAAGCTTTGATCAATACGATAATCTCCTTTAATAGAACATGAGGAGGGAGCAACTTGTCATCATGAATTTTTGAATTCCTAGCACCCTAGAGTTTATAGAGAGTTGCAGTCAAAACCAATCTTAGAATATCTTTATGCATTTCTCTGTCTTGATATTGGTCAATGAAATCAATAATACCATCCCAGTCAGAAGGTAGTCCAAACCAGTGCCCATTTGCCATAACAGTGGTGAGAATTTCGTAGAAAAAATGGCAGTTAAAAAACAAGTGATCAAACGTTTCATTCACAAGAGAGCATAGAGGACATCTAGAAGGACCATGATTGGAATAGGTTGTGGTGATATCATTTGTCGGAAGTTTTCTCAAGATAGCTAGCCATAGAATGAAGGAGTATTTAAGAATATGATGTTTGTGCCAAACAAGATTGTACCATGGAACATTTGCAGCTCTGTGCCTAATTGAGTCCCAAATAATGCTTGCTTTAAGAGTTTTGATATTAGTGGAAGCCCAAGTAATCTGATCATCATTATCAGAAGGAGAAGTAACATTAATAAGGAGTTCTTTAATCTTGTCGTTTGCAATGAGCCTTATAGGAAGCTGCCAACTGTGATTATGGATAATGGAACTCAATAAGGCTTCAGTTAGTATACTAGAATTGAGAAGCAACTGGGGATTAGGAAAAAATGAGTGGCCATTTAACCAAGGATCATGCCAAAGATTAAAATAATCCCCTCTACCCACATGGTATTCAAGGAATTGAAGAGCAATGGGTCTAAGTTTGAAAACTTGCCTCCAAGTCCAAGAGCAATCGGGGGGGATGGGTACATGCCAGAAGTTTTTGTGTTTAAGAATAGTACCTCAAACCCATGTAGCCCAAAGTAAGGAGGGATGATGCTGAATGACTTTAGTGAGATGTAGAAGAATAAGAGCTTTATTCCATTCTTCAATACTTTTAACTACTAATCATCCTTCAGTCAAAGGGAGAGAAATCATGTTCCAGGAAACTTTTGCCCCAAATCTACCAAGAAAAGGTCCTTTCCAAAGAAATTGACAAAAGATTGATTGGATTAACCTTAAGACTGATTTTGGCAGGATAAAATGAGTAGACCAAAAAGATTGAATAGCAAATAGCATAGATTTAATGAGTTGTAGTCTTCCAGAGTAAGCAAGAAATTTTGAGGTGTAAGACCTCGACTTTTATGAAATATAAATTTAATTTTTCTTTATATATTTTCTTTTGAAACGGTAAGTGAATAAATTGACAAAAGTGAAAATTAAAAAAAATATTTTGTGCAAATTTTATCTTGTCGAATAATATTCGTTTTGTCGAGAAATATTCGTTCTGTCAGAGAATATTCGATTCGTACGACGGCGCCGAAATAACCAAATAATGGTGGACGGTACTATTTCTTTTAATTGTTATAATACCCGGTGGTAAAGAAATATTAACATACGGTATTACACAGTAACACACGGTATTACACAGTGTTTCATATTATTGAACTGATAAAGTGGCTATTGTACAATATTGACTTTATTGAACAAATAATTGTCACATGCACAATAATTCATATTATTGAACTGATAATTGTCACGGTAGCATATGCACAGTAATTCACATTACTGAATCAATAATTATCATTACACAGTAACATGCTCTTTCTTTTACTTATTTTCTGCATTATTGTTATCTCTATTATGATATTGATTAAACTGTTGTATTCCATTATTAGTTAATTTTTCTACTAGTATTGTGGGTATCTAACTCAAAAAGCCAATTACACTGCATTTATAACAATTAGTCATAATAATGAATAATTGTGAATTATTGTTGAATAATTGAATTGATAAAGTTATTTATTTTTATTATAATAAATTATATAAAGTTATTTATTTTTATTATAATAAATTATATAAAGTTATTTACTTTACATAAATTATGCAAAGTAAATTATTTTATTATGATATATTATATAAAGTTATTTATTTTATATATAAAGTTATTTATTTTATATATAAAGTTAATTGATTTATATATAAAGTTAGTTGTTTTATATATAAAGTTAGTTATTTTATATATAAATTTAATTGTTTTATTTAATGAATGGTATAGATTAAAGAAAATCTGAAATGAATTGTATAGATTAAAGATAATGTAATAATTATAGAATTTGAAATGAACGGTGTAGATTAAAGATAATCTTTAAATGAATGGTTTAGATTAAAGAAATCTTAAAAGATGAAATAAGAGATATTGTGACGCCCCCAAATCCGGGTTCCATAACCTCGCATTTGGTACTCATAAAACAACGTCATCAAACACATTCTATAATCTAAAGCGGAATAATTAAATATACATTGTTCATTAAAAAGGTACTTCTAGTCCCAAGGTCTATTAACATTTACATAATACCAACATACACCTTGATTGTTCAAAAGGGTTTATATAACAAAGTTACAAAACATAAAGTAAACAACATGCATAGCTAAACTATTCTTAAACTTTATTCTTGCCCTTGTTCTTCTTCGAGCTTTATGGCTTGACTGAAAAGTAATGTGTTATAGCAAGGGTGAGCAACTACTTTGCTCAGTAAGTTTAAATAAATACAATCATATGAAAGGTATATCACGATTTTAAATAGATAACTTTTAAGGTTTCCGTCAAGATATAACACATGTGAAGGAAAGAGAATTAAGTTCCAATTTAACAGGAATAAATGAATCTTTACTGCTGAGTGGTCACTAAAGACCATGAACTAGAGAAGGCAAATTAAAATTTCATCTGAGCCTCTTAGTATTTTGGTATCCGAGGGGATCAACCTCTTTAACCCATATGTATATGCACAACACTTAGACCATCTTGCGCAGGTTCGGTTTTCCGATATTAATCCCCTGATAGGGTTGTTCTTTCTCAGTCTTACTATAAGAGTCTGCACCAACTATTGGTTTGGATAAGCTTTAACAATATTTAATTTATTGAATTTAATCATGCAAGGTCTAGCTGAAACAATTAGCATAGACTACTTCTTAAACAGTTCATAAATAACATAACTCTAATGTTTCACAGATAAATGATGAAACAATTCTTTAAGTGCACCCAAGTGCGAATAGTAATATTGATGTGGATTAATTTTTAATAATTAACCCACACAGCATGCTTGTAAAATAAATACAAGACTAGGTAAAGAAAAACTTGTCTCGTCCGCGAATTACTGCTTACAGTAAACTTATATACTTCCTTTGGAAAGAACTAACATTGATAAGGTTGACCTTCCAATTAGTAACCCGCATTGACATATCCTTAAATCGTCTTAAGTACTAACATTTAATCACATAAGTTTAACATGGAACATTTAAAAATATTATCATCATTTGATAATATTTTAATCACTTAATTATGATATTAACCATTTAATATTCTTTAATACTTGTCTAATATTATTAACTATTTAATAATATTTTATTAAGTTACTAATATTATTAATCATTTGCTGATATTTTAATTAAGTTTCTAATATTATTAACCATTTAATAATATTTTATTTATTTTATAATATTATTAATCATTTAATAATATTTTATTAAGTTTCTAATATTATTAATTATTTAATAATATTTTATTTAAATTAATTATTTAATACATTTTATTAAGTTTCTAATATTATTAATCATTTAATAATATTTTATTTATTTTATAATATTTAATAATATTTAACTCTTCAACAAAAAATTAAATCATTTTAACATTAATCATAATGATTAAGTGATATATTACTTAATCTTCTAGATTCTAAATCAATTTATTATTATATCAATAAATAATCACTTTTATTCAAATAATAGCCAAACACTATTTAAACAATTTAATTTAATTGTTTAATTCTTATAGTTCAAATCATTTAATAACCAATTTCATGCCATTGATATGACAAATGACTAAATTACCCTTTATTAGCATTATTAACTTATTTTAACAAATAATAATCCATAAAATTATATTTCATAATTTTATGACTTAATTTACAATAATTTCTTCAATCCTTCTTAACTCAATTGTATTTATTAATAATATCAAACTGCCTTTATTATTTTTTATATCTTCTGGATATCTTTAGTATAATATATATCACTCACAAATAAATTTCCTGTAATTTTCCAAGTCCATTTCCTATTTTTAAATAGGTCATATCTTTCCAAAATAGCAACATTTATCAAAAATTAACCGTACATCAGAATATAACAAAATTTATACAGTAACTACATATGACCACATACTGACTCCACAAAAAAATTCATAATTTTCTGGGTTTTAAAACTCAAGTTATAACCATTTATTTTTAAAATTAAAAAATATTTACCGGGCCATAACTCACTTATCTGAAGTCGAAATAAGCTCATTTTTGGTCAGTATCTTCCTTATAACATATATTACCAGTAAGAAGAATTTTAGAATTTTTGAAACAACATAAGTGGTCAAAACAGCCTCAACAAAAATCTAGACAGTAGGGTTTTGACGAAATTACCGACAGGAACTGTTTTACGAGAAAAATCACCACGGACAGCTCGTTTAATATTTTTCAGTCGTTCCACTTGAAAAAATTTCATATCTCATAGATTTACCATCCAAAATTTACAGATCTCGATTACAAGTTACGGAACGTAAACAGTAACTCCGGGAACCGGACTGTTCCGTTTAAGCTTTTCCGACAAGGTTGATTTCATGCATTTGTTTAACTTTTACGACACTAATGCATACAAAAAAACTCATTTTACATTCATGCAATCATAGATCTACCACTCTAGCATGTATTTAAGATTAGAGAGCTTTGAAAATAGGTTTTGACCATCAAAATACATTTTGACCATTAAAAATACTTTTTATACACATGCATGAACATATACACATAATACACATATATTTATCAAATTTCCTCCTTCAAATCTTGCTCCCTTATATTTTTGAACCCTTCATGGTTCCACATCACATAAACTCCCACAACCAACCATGGCAAATACTTTTAAAAGAACTTTTAACCATTGAAAAGTAAAAATAAATAAGGATAGAACACTTTTAAACCTTGATGATCTAGATGTTCTTCTTCTCTTCCTTCCAAAGTATGATATAAGACTAGATGACATGCAGCTTTACTCTCATTGATCTATCTAAGATGCTAGAACCAAGCTTTCTAAGTGTTTCTCTCAAAGCTCTCAAGAACACAAGAACACTCTTGTTTTCTCTAGAGAATTCTCTCTCTTTTTTCTCTAGCTTTTTCTCTCTCTAAATGACTAACACTTGAACTAATGAAATGAATGAAAAGTGTAATACACAATTAACTAGTGAAAATGTATACTTACAATGTGTGTAAGTATGCACATCAAGTGCACCTCAAGTAGGCTTGCTAGCATGCAATGGAGAAAAGTGATGTAGGGTGGTCTTCTTAAGAAAGCTTGGAGTAATGCACCCCAAGTGGGTCCCCCCCCCCCCCCCTCCCCCTACATAGCTGGCCATCTCCTTCTATTTTCTTCTATTTTTGATTATTTTTTTTATGTCTTAATTGGTAATATATATACATATATATATAATCACCAACTTGTATAAACATTGACCATCCTTTTGACTTTGTGTTGGGCTCTAAGTTGGGCTCTTGAATTAATTTAATTGGACTCATCATATTAATTTGATTGGGCTTAATTAATTCATTTTATTAAACTAACACTAACTAACACATAATACTTGAAATTAAATTAAGCATTGAGCTAGTTTAATTAAATCATGGTCTCATTACATGGACTAGTTATTTCAATAATTCAATGGACTTCTAAATTAATTCTCTTGGACTTTAATTAGTAAATCCATTAATTAAACTCATAATCTCATTAGACTTACTTTATTAAAATTAATTAGGCTACTAGGTTAACTAGTTTATTTTAAATTACATTATTTAATCTATTCTTTAATTAATTACTTTATTAATTCATTATCTTCTCTTTAATAATTAAATGAATATACAAATACATTAATATAATCATTCAATCACATAAATGCACAATTAATTAACACAAGAATTTAAATTCATTGTTAATTAGTACTTAATTCTAATTACAATGTGACATGAAATTTGTGGTCATTACAGATATGGATTAAACATTATCTTGAAACATACGGTTTGAATTAAATTAAGAAATCTTGGATTATGATAAGATTTTTTGCTATAAATAGAGGCATTAACTTATGAATTTTTCATAAAATTCATTGCTTATTCTTTCTTTCACTCTCTAAATATTACTTTGTGTAAGTTCTCTTTGAGTGTGCTAAAGCCATCTTGAGTATTTGTGAAGATCTATAAGTGTACGAGTACTGTTCAAGTAAGTATTTTTATAAAAAAATATATAAGCAACCACACACATTACACGGTGTTTATAAATCTTCCTTTAGAAGACTATTCCTTTAAAAGATTTATTTTGAAAAGCTTTCTTTGGAAGATTTATTTTGAAATATTATTTTCTTTCAAAAACTATATTGAAGTTATTCTATTTTATTCTATCAAATCACTTTTGATGATTTCATACGAATTGATATACACCATAAAATTATATATAGTAGTTATTAATTAAATTATAAATATATAGGTTGATCAACTTCATTTAAATCAATATCCAGACACGTGTTATGGTAAGAGGTATCATTCTTTTCATACTCTTAAACTTACTATTGTAAGAACTATTTGATAAAATTTTCTGAAATAATTATATGTTCCTTAATAGTTTGCGCTTCATTTAATATCATTTTAATTGAACATTCCTATTTTTCTAAATCTTTTTATTGAACTTTAACCGTTATTCTGAACTGTGGATCTTAAATATCATTCTTGAATTTAAGTCCACATCATGTTGACAATTTGGACATTATTTGATTCAGGACAAAGTATCATGTTATTCTATTTATCATTTAGATCTCTGTTGTTATTTTAATTGTAAGACCCCGAATTTTATGAAATATAAAAATTAATTTTTCTTCATGTATATTTTTCCTGAAACAGTAAGTGGTTAAATTAACGAAATTGAAAGTTAAGGATGTTATGTGTAAATTTTATTTTGTCGGACAATATTCGTTTTGTCGGGGAATATTCGTTTTGTCGGGGAATATTCGGGCCGTACGACGGCGCCGAAATAACTAATTATTGGTGGACCCCACAACGGAATATTTGTCGGATATAGAAAACGACAGAAGTAACCTTTTTAAATAAAAATAGTCAACGGTGTTAACTGTTAAAATACCGGTGATAAAAGAATAGTAGCATACGGTAATTTATGGTATTTTCTGTAGCACACGGTACTCTACAGTAGCACGCGGTATTGCACAGTGTCTCATACTATTGTTCTGATAATTGACACCGTAACTGTTACGCATCATTTCATCAATAATTGTCACTGCATAATATTTTATGTTATCAATTCAATAATTGTTGTTACACAGTATTTTGCATTATTGATTTAATAATTGTCATTACACTGTATTTTATATCATTGAGTCAATAATTGTTGCTGCACTGTTTTTAAAATTATTGAACCTAATAATTGTCACAGTTGCAAATATACTGTAATTTATATTATTAAATTAATAATAATCTGTAACGTGTTTATTACATTATTGTTGTAGCATTATTTCATTTTATATGTTGGACCCACAGGAAAAATAAAAAAATTTATTTTTCAAAAGTTACTATTCACTCCCGGAATTTACTATTCATTCCCGGAAAAATTACTATTCGCTGACGGAAGTTACTGTTCATCTCGGGAAAGTTACTGTTCATCTGCCGACAAAAGTTACTGTTCATTACTGTTCACTTTTTGAAAATTTTAAAGTTACTGTGCAAGTATTGAAAATTTTTAAAAACGTTTACGCAACCTCTGCTGAATTTTTTTTTAGTTCACCTACCACGCATAGTAACCTCTTTTCTCCTATAAATAGCTTGTTCAGCTGAATAGAAAAATCACACCTAAAACATAAAATTTTTCTATAAGAATTTTATGAGTTTTCTCTGAGAATAGTAAGGTTATTTTGAGAGTTTGAAAGCCAAAAGGAGTGCAGGAATTTTTCAAGTAAGTCTTTTATTAAAGAGTAGTAATTTCATAAATTCCTATTTTTCACGGTATTCACAAATCTTCCTTTAGAAGACTCTTCTTTGAGAAGATTCATTTTTAAAAGCTTTCTTTGGAAGATTTATTTTGGAATATTATTTTTAAAACTATTTTAAAGTTGGTATTTTATACTACAAAAATTATGTTAAATATATATAATTTTGATAGTTCATAATATATGAGTTATCATACACTTTGAAGTTTACATGTTGTAATTACTAATTTTATTATAAATATATAGGTTGATCAATCTCATTTAAATCAATATCCAGTAACGTGTTAAGGTAAGAAATGTCATTTTTTTTCACTCTTAAACTTACTACGGTAAGAAATGTCATTTTTTTTCACTCTTAAACTTACTACGGTAAGAAATGTCATTTTTTTTACACTCTTGAACTTGCTACGGTAAGGGATATTATTTTCTTTCATACTCCTGAATCGAAACTTATTATGGAACTATTGCTTCTATAATTCCTGAAAATATTATATGTTCCATAATAGTTGAAATTCATTATTTCAACTGAACCTTCCTATTTTCTGAATCTTTCTATTGAACTGTAACCGTTATTCTGAACTGAGAATCTTGAATAACATTTTTAAATTTCACTCCACATCATGTTGACAATTTGGACGTTATTTGAATCTGCACAAAGTAAACTTCTGATACTTATTGTTTATCCTGTTTCTTCTGTTCATCAATTGTATCACTATTATTTGTACTAATCATCAAGAATCAAGCTGTTGTGAATATCTGTGGCCGGGGGCACAGATGTGATATATTTGTTGAACAGATGATAGGTTAAAGGCGATATATTAGGTTAAAGGCGATACATCTGTTCGGTGTCTTTTATGGCACGTGGTGAAAGTTCTCTTTGGCCCGTAGTGCATAGATGAACTGTTGTTTGGTATGATTATGACCAAAGGCTGAATCTGGTATAATCATGACCGTTGTTGTTATATTGAAAGTTCTCTTTGGCCCGTAGTGCATAGATGAACTGTTGTTTGGTATGATTATGACCAAAGGCTGAATCTGGTATAATCATGACCGCTGGTGCTATATTGAATGTTCTCTTTGGCCCGTAATGCATAGATGAACTGTTGATTTGCATGATTATGACCAGGAACTGTGAATTTGTATTATCTTGACTAATGGTATTTCAGATGATAAAAGTTGATGATGTTTTTACGAAAAAGAGAAGCGCGTGGACATTATAGTCTGCATTATTCTTCTAATAGATTGCTTATTCCGCTGCTATTATTGATCTGAACATTATTCAAGAATTTAACTGCAGTTTTTGATATACACCTTGTATTCTGTTGTATTCTATCAAGAACTCACCTGTTGAAGGCTAATGATAATTTATTCGTCATTATCTTAGTCATGATATTTCTTACTGGGCTATTTGAGCTCACCCTTTTGTTCCATTATTTTTCAACAGGATATGAGAACGTAGCTGGGTCTAGCCGGGGAATGGAGTGGGAGTCCGAGGGATATATATTATAGTCTTCACGTGTTGTAAAATAGTGTGACAATAATAGTGAAGACTTAGTTGTGTATTATTATACACGGTATTGTTGTACGTTGTGCTTTGTTGTAATAATTTTGTTGTAGTCTTTTGACGACTCAAGTTTGGGCTGTGTGGGCCTATATTTGGGGGCGTCACAGTTGGCATCAGAGCTTAGGGATATGGTCTTTAATGGAGATCTGGGGTTAAAACTAGGAGGGGAGATACGGATAGAATCAGTCACTAGTGTGTCCCACCTAAATTAGATTTTGTTATCTAACGAATCGATTTGAATGTAGGAACAGGAAGTGATGAGTCAGTTTGTTTGAACTAACAATTATTTTGTGACCACAGTTTAGTATGGCATCTGGAAAACAGGAGGATAACTTTGAAATGCCCGGTACGTCAATTTCGGGGACGAAATTTCATAAGGAGGGGAGGTTGTAAGACCCCGAATTTTATGAAATATAAAAATTAATTTTTCTTCATATATATTTTTCCTGAAACAGTAAGTGGTTAAATTAACGAAATTGAAAGTTAAGGATGTTATGTGTAAATTTTATTTTGTCGGACAATATTCGTTTTGTCGGGGAATATTCGTTTTGTCGGGGAATATTCGGGCCGTACGACGGTGCCGAAATAACTAATTATTGGTGGACCCCACAACGGAATATTTGTCGGATATAGAAAACGACAGAAGTAACCTTTTTAAATAAAAATAGTCAACGGTGTTAACTGTTAAAATACCGGTGATAAAAGAATAGTAGCATACGGTAATTTATGGTATTTTCTGTAGCACACGGTACTCTACAGTAGCACGCGGTATTGCACAGTGTCTCATACTATTGTTCTGATAATTGACACCGTAACTGTTACGCATCATTTCATCAATAATTGTCACTGCATAATATTTTATGTTATTAATTCAATAATTGTTGTTACACAGTATTTTGCATTATTGATTTAATAATTGTCATTACACTGTATTTTATATCATTGAGTCAATAATTGTTGCTGCACTGTTTTTAAAATTATTGAACCTAATAATTGTCACAGTTGCAAATATACTGTAATTTATATTATTAAATTAATAATAATCTGTAACGTGTTTATTACATTATTGTTGTAGCATTATTTCATTTTATATGTTGGACCCACAGGAAAAATAAAAAAATTTATTTTTCAAAAGTTACTATTCACTCCCGGAATTTACTATTCATTCCCGGAAAAATTACTATTCGCTGACGGAAGT
Organism: Hedera helix; assembly: GCA_947179155.2. Taxonomy (NCBI): domain Eukaryota; kingdom Viridiplantae; phylum Streptophyta; class Magnoliopsida; order Apiales; family Araliaceae; genus Hedera; species Hedera helix. The sequence continues at coordinate 29,055,703 of OX359282.1, read as the reverse complement.
TACTGTTCATCTCGGGAAAGTTACTGTTCATCTGCCGACAAAAGTTACTGTTCATTACTGTTCACTTTTTGAAAATTTTAAAGTTACTGTGCAAGTATTGAAAATTTTTAAAAACGTTTACGCAACCTCTGCTGAATTTTTTTTTAGTTCACCTACCACGCATAGTAACCTCTTTTCTCCTATAAATAGCTTGTTCAGCTGAATAGAAAAATCACACCTAAAACATAAAATTTTTCTATAAGAATTTTATGAGTTTTCTCTGAGAATAGTAAGGTTATTTTGAGAGTTTGAAAGCCAAAAGGAGTGCAGGAATTTTTCAAGTAAGTCTTTTATTAAAGAGTGGTAATTTCATAAATTCCTATTTTTCACGGTATTCACAAATCTTCCTTTAGAAGACTCTTATTTGAGAAGATTCATTTTTAAAAGCTTTCTTTGGAAGATTTATTTTGGAATATTATTTTTAAAACTATTTTAAAGTTGGTATTTTATACTACAAAAATTATGTTAAATATATATAATTTTGATAGTTCATAATATATGAGTTATCATACACTTTGAAGTTTACATGTTGTAATTACTAATTTTATTATAAATATATAGGTTGATCAATCTCATTTAAATCAATATCCAGTAACGTGTTAAGGTAAGAAATGTCATTTTTTTTCACTCTTAAACTTACTACGGTAAGAAATGTCATTTTTTTTCACTCTTAAACTTACTACGGTAAGAAATGTCATTTTTTTTACACTCTTGAACTTGCTACGGTAAGGGATATTATTTTCTTTCATACTCCTGAATCGAAACTTATTATGGAACTATTGCTTCTATAATTCCTGAAAATATTATATGTTCCATAATAGTTGAACTTCATTATTTCAACTGAACCTTCCTATTTTCTGAATCTTTCTATTGAACTGTAACCGTTATTCTGAACTGAGAATCTTGAATAACATTTTTAAATTTCACTCCACATCATGTTGACAATTTGGACGTTATTTGAATCTGCACAAAGTAAACTTCTGATACTTATTGTTTATCCTGTTTCTTCTGTTCATCAATTGTATCACTATTATTTGTACTAATCATCAAGAATCAAGCTGTTGTGAATATCTGTGGCCGGGGGCACAGATGTGATATATTTGTTGAACAGATGATAGGTTAAAGGCGATATATTAGGTTAAAGGCGATACATCTGTTCGGTGTCTTTTATGGCACGTGGTGAAAGTTCTCTTTGGCCCGTAGTGCATAGATGAACTGTTGTTTGGTATGATTATGACCAAAGGCTGAATCTGGTATAATCATGACCGTTGTTGTTATATTGAAAGTTCTCTTTGGCCCGTAGTGCATAGATGAACTGTTGTTTGGTATGATTATGACCAAAGGCTGAATCTGGTATAATCATGACCGCTGGTGCTATATTGAATGTTCTCTTTGGCCCGTAATGCATAGATGAACTGTTGATTTGCATGATTATGACCAGGAACTGTGAATTTGTATTATCTTGACTAATGGTATTTCAGATGATAAAAGTTGATGATGTTTTTACGAAAAAGAGAAGCGCGTGGACATTATAGTCTGCATTATTCTTCTAATAGATTGCTTATTCCGCTGCTATTATTGATCTGAACATTATTCAAGAATTTAACTGCAGTTTTTGATATACACCTTGTATTCTGTTGTATTCTATCAAGAACTCACCTGTTGAAGGCTAATGATAATTTATTCGTCATTATCTTAGTCATGATATTTCTTACTGGGCTATTTGAGCTCACCCTTTTGTTCCATTATTTTTCAACAGGATATGAGAACGTAGCTGGGTCTAGCCGGGGAATGGAGTGGGAGTCCGAGGGATATATATTATAGTCTTCACGTGTTGTAAAATAGTGTGACAATAATAGTGAAGACTTAGTTGTGTATTATTATACACGGTATTGTTGTACGTTGTGCTTTGTTGTAATAATTTTGTTGTAGTCTTTTGACGACTCAAGTTTGGGCTGTGTGGGCCTATATTTGGGGGCGTCACAGTTGGCATCAGAGCTTAGGGATATGGTCTTTAATGGAGATCTGGGGTTAAAACTAGGAGGGGAGATACGGATAGAATCAGTCACTAGTGTGTCCCACCTAAATTAGATTTTGTTATCTAACGAATCGATTTGAATGTAGGAACAGGAAGTGATGAGTCAGTTTGTTTGAACTAACAATTATTTTGTGACCACAGTTTAGTATGGCATCTGGAAAACAGGAGGATAACTTTGAAATGCCCGGTACGTCAATTTCGGGGACGAAATTTCATAAGGAGGGGAGGTTGTAAGACCCCGAATTTTATGAAATATAAAAATTAATTTTTCTTCATATATATTTTTCCTGAAACAGTAAGTGGTTAAATTAACGAAATTGAAAGTTAAGGATGTTATGTGTAAATTTTATTTTGTCGGACAATATTCGTTTTGTCGGGGAATATTCGTTTTGTCGGGGAATATTCGGGCCGTACGACGGTGCCGAAATAACTAATTATTGGTGGACCCCACAACGGAATATTTGTCGGATATAGAAAACGACAGAAGTAACCTTTTTAAATAAAAATAGTCAACGGTGTTAACTGTTAAAATACCGGTGATAAAAGAATAGTAGCATACGGTAATTTATGGTATTTTCTGTAGCACACGGTACTCTACAGTAGCACGCGGTATTGCACAGTGTCTCATACTATTGTTCTGATAATTGACACCGTAACTGTTACGCATCATTTCATCAATAATTGTCACTGCATAATATTTTATGTTATCAATTCAATAATTGTTGTTACACAGTATTTTGCATTATTGATTTAATAATTGTCATTACACTGTATTTTATATCATTGAGTCAATAATTGTTGCTGCACTGTTTTTAAAATTATTGAACCTAATAATTGTCACAGTTGCAAATATACTGTAATTTATATTATTAAATTAATAATAATCTGTAACGTGTTTATTACATTATTGTTGTAGCATTATTTCATTTTATATGTTGGACCCACAGGAAAAATAAAAAATTTTATTTTTCAAAAGTTACTATTCACTCCCGGAATTTACTATTCATTCCCGGAAAAATTACTATTCACTGACGGAAGTTACTGTTCATCTCGGGAAAGTTACTGTTCATCTGCCGACAAAAGTTACTGTTCATTACTGTTCACTTTTTGAAAATTTTAAAGTTACTGTGCAAGTATTGAAAATTTTTAAAAACGTTTGCGCAGCCTCTGCTGAATTTTTTTTTAGTTCACCTACCACGCATAGTAACCTCTTTTCTCCTATAAATAGCTTGTTCAGCTGAATAGAAAAATCACACCTAAAACATAAAATTTTTCTATAAGAATTTTATGAGTTTTCTCTGAGAATAGTAAGGTTATTTTGAGAGTTTGAAAGCCAAAAGGAGTGCAGGAATTTTTCAAGTAAGTCTTTTATTAAAGAGTGGTAATTTCATAAATTCCTATTTTTCACGGTATTCACAAATCTTCCTTTAGAAGACTCTTATTTGAGAAGATTCATTTTTAAAAGCTTTCTTTGGAAGATTTATTTTGGAATATTATTTTTAAAACTATTTTAAAGTTGGTATTTTATACTACAAAAATTATGTTAAATATATATAATTTTGATAGTTCATAATATATGAGTTATCATACACTTTGAAGTTTACATGTTGTAATTACTAATTTTATTATAAATATATAGGTTGATCAATCTCATTTAAATCAATATCCAGTAACGTGTTAAGGTAAGAAATGTCATTTTTTTTCACTCTTAAACTTACTACGGTAAGAAATGTCATTTTTTTTACACTCTTGAACTTGCTACAGTAAGGGATATTATTTTCTTTCATACTCCTGAATCGAAACTTATTATGGAACTATTGCTTCTATAATTCCTGAAAATATTATATGTTCCATAATAGTTGAACTTCATTATTTCAACTGAACCTTCCTATTTTCTGAATCTTTCTATTGAACTGTAACCGTTATTCTGAACTGAGAATCTTGAATAACATTTTTAAATTTCACTCCACATCATGGTGACAATTTGGACATTATTTGAATCTGCACAAAGTAAACTTCTGATACTTATTGTTTATCCTGTTTCTTCTGTTCATCAATTGTATCACTATTATTTGTACTAATCATCAAGAATCAAGCTGTTGTGAATATCTGTGGTCTGGGGCACAGATGTGATATATTTGTTGAACAGATGATAGGTTAAAGGCGATATATTAGGTTAAAGGCGATACATCTGTTCGGTGTCTTTTATGGCACGTGGTGAAAGTTCTCTTTGGCCCGTAGTGCATAGATGAACTGTTGTTTGGTATGATTATGACCAAAGACTGAATCTGGTATAATCATGACCGTTGTTGTTATATTGAAAGTTCTCTTTGGCCCGTAGTGCATAGATGAACTGTTGTTTGGTATGATTATGACCAAAGGCTGAATCTGGTATAATCATGACCGCTGGTGCTATATTGAATGTTCTCTTTGGCCCGTAATGCATAGATGAACTGTTGATTTGCATGATTATGACCAGGAACTGTGAATTTGTATTATCTTGACTAATGGTATTTCAGATGATAAAAGTTGATGATGTTTTTACGAAAAAGAGAAGCGCGTGGACATTATAGTCTGCATTATTCTTCTAATAGATTGCTTATTCCGCTGCTATTATTGATCTGAACATTATTCAAGAATTTAACTGCAGTTTTTGATATACACCTTGTATTCTGTTGTATTCTATCAAGAACTCACCTGTTGAAGGCTAATGATAATTTATTCGTCATTATCTTAGTCATGATATTTCTTACTGGGCTATTTGAGCTCACCCTTTTGTTCCATTATTTTTCAACAGGATATGAGAACGTAGCTGGGTCTAGCCGGGGAATGGAGTGGGAGTCCGAGGGATATATATTATAGTCTTCACGTGTTGTAAAATAGTGTGATAATAATAGTGAAGACTTAGTTGTGTATTATTATACACGGTATTGTTGTACGTTGTGCTTTGTTGTAATAATTTTGTTGTAGTCTTTTGACGACTCAAGTTTGGGCTGTGTGGGCCTAGATTTGGGGGCGTCGCATTAATCATCAAGAATCAAGTTGTTGTGAATATCTGTGGTCTAGGACACTTATGATAGGATAAAGGCAATATAATTATTGCGTGTCTTTTAAGGCACGTGACGAATGTTCTCTTTGGCATGGGGCAAAGAAGAACTATTGTTAGTATGATTATGACCAAATGTTGTAGACTGGTATGATCATGACCATTGGTATTATATTTGAATATATTTGGCCCGTAGTGCAAAGATAAATTGTTGACTTGCATGATTATGATCAGGAACTGCGAATTTATATTATCATAACCAGTGGTGTTGCAGATAATAGAAGTTGATGATGTTTTTATGAAAAAGAGAAGCTAGTAGACATCATAGTCTACATGATTCTTCTAATGGATTGCTCATTCTGCTGCTATTATTGAAGGCTAATGATAATTTACTCATTGTTATCTTAGTCATGATATTTCTTTACTGAACTATTTGAGCTCACCATTTCTTTTTGTGCCATTATTCTTCAGGAAATGAGAGAATTGTTAGGTCTGGCCGAAAAATGGAGTGAAAGTCCAAGAGATAGTTGTAGTAGTCTTCACATGTTGTATATAATATGATAATAATAATGAAGACTTAGTTGTACGTGTATTATTGAGTTCTGTATTTTTGTTCTATGTACTGTTTGTATTAGATATTGTATATTTTTGGCGTTTCAAATTGGGCTATGTAGGTCCAGATTTGGGGGCGTCACATGAGGTCCAAGAGGTAACCTTATAAGTAATCTTTTAGATCAGAGGAATGCAGTCGTTATGTGAGAGCTTTGAAGAGATTAGGGGAACACCTAAAAATCTGATAAGGAAGGAACCCATTGTAAATCCAAGTAAACTTTGGATGAAATTTAAATCACTGCCTTCAACATTTGACAAGAAGTAATGACTCTTTTGTGCATTTGAAATAAGCCCAGAGAACAAAGAAAAAGTATGAATGCAAGAATGAACAATGGCCACAAGTATAGAGCTGCCATAACAAAAGATCAATAAATCATCTACAAAACATAAGTGGGTAAGTTTGCATTCTTTAGTCCTCCAATGATATTTGAAACCATCTTAACTTGCACCTTTTTGTAGAATCATAGAAAGAGCTTCCATTGCTAACACAAAAAGATATAGAGAGATAAGGTCTCCTTGTCTTAAACCTCTGACACCTTTAAAGTATCCAGCAAAAACACCATTAACTTTGACTGAGAACATAGTAGTGGTGAGGTAAGCTTTGATCCATCCTATAAATTTAGGAGGAAACTTGAAAAACACAAGCAAATAAAAAAGAAAGCTCCAGTTAGCAGTGTCAAAGGTCTTTCGCAAATCAATTTTGAAAGCGCATCTTGCAGGTCCAAAGCTTCCCTAATTGTATTTTCAACAACTCATAGATATATTCCTCAAAAAAAGAACCCTAGATGACAGTATACTAGGGCATATCCCACGAAAAACAAGGGGGTGAGAGGGAATCAACCACAAGGTCTTTACGATCAACAATCGGGTTTGTGAAGTGATATTTTCTCCGTTTCAAAATTAAATATATAATTTGACTTTTAATATCATACGATGACATATTAAAGTTTAAATTGATGTAAATTTATTTAATTTTATTTTATACAAATATTATAATTGTATACTCTCTCGTTTTTTTTTTATTTGTCATTTTAGAGGATGAAATTTATTCCTTTTTACTTGTCATTTTAAGGAAGGAATAATGACTTAATTTCTTATATTATTCATACATTAAATACTAACTTGTTTCTCTTTCATCTTTTTTATTGAATTTTAGAAAGGTAATATCGAGATTTTATAACAATTTTGGTCAATCAGACAAAGTATTAATTACATTTATTAATATTTTGTATTTTCTCTTAAAACGTCAAGTAAAAAATAACAGAGGGAGTAGTATATAATGAAAAATCTTAATCAAAAAATTTATTTGATTCTAAATTTTTACGAGTCTGCCAATTTTAAAATTTAATATGTTGTCATTTGATCTCAAAAGTTAATTTGTATTTATAATTTTGGAAGGGAGATAGTATACTTTTTCGAAGCCCCATATTTTAGAGAGTACAATATAATTTATAATTAAATACGTCATCACTATTACAATATCAATAACCAATCAAACCTCACCAGAAAAGAAATAAATAAATTCACAATCCCACTTCATATAAAAGAAGAAATGAACTCACCTAAATGACAATTGAACCTAAAATCTAAAACTCTGATACCTCAATCTTAACCTTTATGTTAAGATCTCAACCGTATTATATACGTATTGGCTTGAAAATTTCTTAATATTGCGAAATATATAATATGTTGTGGATTGATTACTAGATTACTAGTCCGTTGATGATAGTTATGGATTTTGAAACTTCTAAGTTATAAATAGTTCTAGCAGAATGAGTCGTGCCTCCGGAGGAACCGTGCATGGATGTTCGAGCACTTGTAAGTTAAATTGAAATGGAAGTGGAAAAATGCAATTTGAATACTCGAAATAACTTTATTATTGATTTTTTTAAACAGTTTCAAACTCAAAATTAACATAATTCATTTAATTTTAATCAATACAATAATAGTTATTCTAAAATATATAAAAATTAGTGTTAATTATAATTAATTTTTCTGTGACTAGTTGAAAACTTCAGTAACTAAATTTATTTATAAAAAAAAAACAACTAAATTAAAAATAATATTAAATCTAAACTACTAGATTTCTTAAATAAGAAATATAAAAGTACATTAAATAAATTAAAATTTTATAAAAAAATAAAATATATAGAAATTTTTATCGATATTTTCTAACGCATCGGTGATAAAATTAAGTTGAACCTACCAAGGAATAAGAAAATCAGTCAAGCTAGGATTCAACTTTATTATTAACCATCATGTTACACACAAGAGGATTCTGCCATTTCATGTGCCTATGTATCATTCCTTTCGTTCACTTGATATATTCGATTATATATCAATTCATATTTGTTTCTATTCAGCTTTCATTTTGTAGTTTATTGAAGACAATATATAATTTCTTCTATTTATAATATACTCCTATATGTACAATCAATAAGAGCACTAATGTAAAAAGAATAAATATATATACATACCTATAATTTATATATAACATCATTAATATATTCACTTTTGACAAAAAAAAATAGTGCATGAATTTTTGTGTTAGATTAAAACATAATTTATTTTATTTATCAAAAGTGAGGTGTGTAGTGATATTGTATGTAAGTTGTAATATCCCAGATATTTACAAGAATTGTAAATAAGATTTGAAATAATCAATTAAATGTTATGGTTTAAAACCTAGAGTTGAAAAAGTGAAATGTATAGAAAATGGGTGAACATTTTTTTTAACATAATTTATTTGTTAGAAATTAAATGTGCGAATATTGTAATGATGCATGTAGAGAATTTATTAAAGAAATAAATTTAATTGAGAAGTAAATGTGGTTATATTGATATACATATATACTTAAAGTGTGCTTATTAGCCAAATAAGAAGATTAGTAAATTAATACTCAATAAAACTAATAAATTAATTAGTTTAAGTATGGATTAAAAAGAAAAGTCATGTAATATAATTAATTGAGTTAATTATATGAGTCATGAATTAAAGTTATGAGTAACAAGTAGAGAAGTGGAATATTGCCTAGAATGACAATATTAAGAGGTAATTAATTAAGTAATTAACTTAATTATTAAATTATTGTATAAAGTCCATTGATGAATTTAAAACAAGCCCAATATGTTAGTTATTTTAAGTCTTGTTGGCAATTATAAAGAGGTCCAAATAAATTTAAGAATTTAGCCTCATGAAGAGTCCAAGTAATTTAATTATTACTAGTGGACTAGCCCAAAATGATTATAGATGTTAGCCCAATATGTGAATGTTTGCATGAAGATGGATAATTAAATAAGAAAGTCAAATGCAAAATAAACTATATAGCCCAAACATTTAAAAAGTCAATTGATGGTCAAAGTGTTGGAAAATTTGGTTAAGTGTGGAGAATTAACTAACGTAGGGTTAATTGAATAACCCTAGTTAGTAGACAAGAGAGATCATTAACCAAACGTTGGTTAATTGCTAGATAAGTAAATATGATGATGAGAATTAACTATGGATAAGTTAATTGAGTAACACCATGTGGTAGAATAATTATAGGCAATGCTAATTGGATTATATTATAAGTCCAATTGATATATTAAACTAAGTTAAATAAACTAACCTAGTAGTCCATGTAATTAATTAAACCTTGATTCAAGTTATAATTAATCAAGCCCAATGCTTGTTTTAATTAAATGTAACATAGGGTATTTAATGTTAACCCAATAGAATAATTAAATTGATCTCAACCAAATTAAATTGAAGAGCCCAATATATTTAAATCCTAGAGTCCAATGTGGAGCCCAAATGGTAGTCAAAATTGGTCAACATTTATATATATAAGTATATATATATAGATGTATATATGTATATATAAGCTATAAAAATAAAGCAAAAATGGGAGATTTAATCCTATTTTGCTGAGATTTAGGGGGCCCACATGGTGGCTTGTTGCATTTGGTTGCTTAAATGTCACTTCATTGGTAGCTTATAACTTATCTTGATAGATGTCAATCCAAGTGTCCATCAAGCTAGTCATTCCTTGCTATAGTAAGCATGAATTAAGCTCCTAATTGACTAACGTTAGTTGATTAGGAAATGTTAAGTATGTCTAGAGAAGTGCTATAAATAGAGTACCTCATCTATGTGTTGTGTTGGTTAGACAATTTCTAGAGCAACTACAGAGAAAATAGAGAGCATTCTAGAGAAAAGCAAGCAAACTTTGGGAGATTGATGATTCTGCCAAGAAAAAGTGCTAGAGAATAGTCAAGGAGGAGTCCTTAGCAAGATCATATCAAGAAGAAAAAGAGCATCCATGTCCAAGAGGTTCAAAAGTGTTCTATCTCTTCCTTAGTTCATTTTTATAGTTTAGATATGATTTGAACGGTTAAAATGTATTTTTAACGGATCAAAAATTATTTTGATGCTCTAGAAGTCTAAATCTATGATATATAGGTAGATTCATGATTTAATATGTTTAACACAAGTATTGGTATGTGTGGTAAACAAATAAATAGAAGAAAATTTCATATTGTGTTACCGGTAAAACCCTAAGTGGTTCGATCTTAAAATTTATTGTCAAAACATTTTCAAAAATGTAATCGAACCATGAAATATTGTAAAACAAGAAATTAGGAAGACGACAACACTAAGTTGGTGTCATTTGAATGTGTAGACTTTATTTTATTCAAGTATGAACCATTAAAACCAAGGATTTGTAAAGTTAGTTTTCACTTTGTCATTGTGAGCAATTTATAGTCCGGTTTCGTTCGTAATTTGGATTTGTGATATAAAGAGAAATTGTATAGGGGGAAATTCTGATGAGAATGGACTTAAGAATCACCCCAAAATATTTTAAAATGAAGAAGTTATGGCTGTCGGAGTGTCGGAGGGTTGAGTATTCAAAAAGTTGACTTTCGGACCGACTGGCCGAGTGCACCTGCGCTCCGTGTGGGCGCAGCTGTGCCCAAACAATCTGCCAAACAAATTATGGGCGTTCCGGGTCGGGTAGAATCGGTCCGGTCAAGTTTTTAATGAAATTTTAAGTTAAAATAAGTGTAAAATGAATGTGCTTAGATACTAAACCTATATATATATAATTTATTAGTGAATTAATGGTAGCTAAATGTTTAAAATAAAGACTAAAGTTAACACAATTAAAAAGTTAAATATTGGTATTGTTTGAAGATTATTAAAATATTATTAAATGATCAATAATATTAGTATATGATTAAGAAGTTATTAAATGATTAATAACATTAGTACATGATGAAAATGTTATTAAATAATTAATAACATTAATAAGTGATTAAAATATTATTAAATGGTTAATAATATTAATGAGTGATTAAATATTATTAAATGGTTAATAATATTAATAAGAGATTAAAATATTATCAAATGATGAATAATATTTGTAAATGATTAAAATATTATCAAATAGTGAATAATATTTGTAAATGATTAAAATATTATTAAATGATGAATAATATTAGTAAGAGATTAAAATATTATTAAATGGTTAATAATATTAATAAGTGATTAAAATATTATTAAATGGTTAATAATATTAATATGTGATTAAAATATTATTAAATGGTCAATAATATTTATAAATGATTAAAATATTATCAAATAGTGAATAATATTTATAAATGATTAAAATATTATCAAATGGTGAATAATATTTGTAAATGATTAAAATATTATTAAATGATGAATAATATTAGTAAGAGATTAAAATATTATTAAATGGATAATAATATTAATATGTGATTAAAATATTATTAAATGGTTAATAATATTAATATGTGATTAAAATATTATTAAATGGTTAATAATATTAATAAGTGATTAAAATATTATTAAATGGTAAATAATATTAATACGTGAGTAAAATATTATTAAATAATTAATAATATTTAAACGTAGTTGTATATTATCAAAGGTAGATAGTATTTTGAAGTATTTGGTATATTATTAAATATCCAAATCATTAAGTTATGTAAAAGAATAAAGTTTAATTGAATTAAACCAACGTAAATAGTTCGTTTGTGACTAATCTAGACAGCTTATTAAAATTAAGTCGTACGAAGAGTATGTAATGAATGCGTAAGTTGGTTAAGTGTACCCGACATGTCCAATTAGATTTGAGTTAGGGTTTTTGTCCAGAACTTAAGGGTTCGTTTGTCGGACATCTTAAGAGTTAATAATTTAAAGTTAAGGTCTTAAGTTAAGACTAATTAATAGTTATTGTAACTAATAATTATGTCGATTTTATATATAAATTGTAGGTTGAACGAATGACGCAAATAAGCGTAAATGGTAGAAGCGAACCAGACAAATTTTTCAGAACTTGCTTCTATGTGCATTAATATGCTATAATGTGATTTAAATTGATAATATGAAGCTATATTGATGATGTTTGTGGTAGATGAACAGTGTGTGGTATGGCTACATGAAAACTATGTACAAGATTGAAGCATGATTTGCTAAGTGCTAGTTGATTATTGTATGTGATGCATAAGATGTATGAAGTATGTTTAATACGGAAAGCATGATGTAAGAATAAGATGCAAATCATGTATATGATGTGAAGCATGTAACGTGTTATGTGTAACTGCTAAACTTGCTGAGCCGTCGTGCTCACTTTTGCTTAAAACAAACATTTTCAGATTCTGCAAGTTATTCGATATTTTCAATAAAGATCAAGGAACAGGAAAGCATATCACTTTCATTGAAGATCTAAATGTCTGTTGTAGATATCAGTCTGAATTAGACAGGTAAATGATTGTGTAATATAAGACTTAGTTGGTATGTAATATGAGTGTTAAATACTCAAAATGATTGTAATAGAACGTCGTATCATGTATGATATTGAGACATACTAGGAATGTATAAAGATTGCAATTCTGAAATAGAAAGAGATGTTGTAAAATTATAAATAAATGATTATTTAACAATTATAATATTGTTGTAAGTCATGAACAATAAAAAAAAATATAGTACTCGTGTTGAACCGGATCCGAGGTTCAAGGAACCCGGATTTGGAGTCATCACATAAGTCGTAGGTATATATATATTTATCCATTTAATAATGTAGAAAGACAAGAAAACCATCATTAATTTGGCAAGTTCAAATATATTTGGTCATGGTATACGAATGTACTTGATTCCTTAATTAATAATCTCTCTATTCTATTTTATTCCGTTATTATTAACTTTTTAAAATCAAGAGATTTTTAAACTCACAATTAATATAGATTCTTTTAATTTTAATCAATAAATTAAATGACAGATATTATAAACTATCTAAAAAGTATTACTCATTGTAAATTTTATTGTTTCATAATTTTTAATGAATCGTCTTAATTTTAAATTTAAAAATATTTAAAATTGATTTTCAAAAGTCAATAGTCAATAATAAACATATAATTTGAAATTGAAAAAATATAATTTTGTTCATATCGCCTTATGATGTATGGGCACTAAGGATAGTTATGGCAAACCTTTTTCTGTATCTGCAAAGAACACTTATATCAAAATTCAAAGAATTATGTCCAAAAGATATAGGAAACGTTCATGAGATGAATTGTGAAGTTCGTATCAAATGGATTAACAACCTGGCCTGATACCTTTACATCTTAAATTATTAGTACGTCCATAAACTGCATTTCATGTGCCTATGTACGTATCATTCCTTTGGTTGACTTTAAATGATGAACATTAATCGATATCTATTTTCTTCTTGTTCAATAAGAGACCTATTTATCAAAAGAAAAAAAAATAAGAGATGATGGAGGGAGGTACGTACGTAAAAATAAAAGAGTGTTTAACGACAGCTAGCTAGCCAATCATAAAAAAGAATTTTAACTCCACATAATAAACAATCACATATGCTTGATCACCTCCAAAATTAGGTTGGTGGCTTGAGTTTGACTTGTACAATTCGCAAACTCTATAAGTACCCATCCCCCTCAAATTTCTTCGTCAAGCACTTAATGGCTTTATTGTTTGCCATTTTTGTTCATCTTTTTCTTCAACTCATTGTTAACGTCCAATTTTGTTACACCTGATAAATCACCAAAACAACAGGCCAAAAAGTACACTAATATATACTATAAATATAAATTATACTATGATAAAATCAAACTCACAAAATATAAGAACACAAGAATTCTACGTGAAAATCCAATCGGAAAAACTACGGGGGATATCTTATAAATCTATTATAATATGGCGAATACAAATGAAGCATTTACTAAGATACAAACCGAGCTCCCTCCGAGTCGGCGTATGGTCACCATTTCGATGTATACTGATGTATATTGATACATGTCGATATATATTGACTTGTAACGAAGAACAACAATATTTCTTAATACACATGGTGTATATCACTATCTTTCGATATTTACCGATGTGTATTGATGGTGCTTATTGCCCAACGTTGTATATCAATATAACTTTGTATATATCGATGTGTGTCGGCATCTATCAAGATGGTGGATTTTGATTGAACTATATATATCTGGGTTTAAATGTTTAGTCTATGGGAGATGATAACAGCTTTCTCCTCCTTGTGATGTGTTCACTGACCTCTTATGATAATAGACAACCCCCCCCCCCCCCTCTCTCACCCTACAAGCATATCAATTAATAGTAATGGTATTAGTCTCAGACGGTGGAATAAAGGTGTCATAGATATTACTTTTTTCTCCATTAATACACATATTAAGGTGACTTTGACTTTATCATCCCACTAGCTTCAGATATTTAAATGTGAGTCATTACTAAAGTATTTTCACACCAATATAGCTCCCCACTTTATTGTTATAAAAAATTTATAATTGAAGAGTAACACAAAAAGTCAATCATAAACTCACTGGCGGAACCAAGGGGGGGCCAGAGGGGTCAAATGACCCCGGTAGATTGTGAGCTCTTTAATATATATTATTTTTTATTTATTTAATTAATTTTATTATAAATAATAATTAATGGTATAATTAATTAATATTGTCTTTTGATATTTTACAGGGAGAAAGAACAATTAAATTTTATTGCACTAAAGAACTTTTTTTTCCGCTCAAAAGCAAGTGCGCGAGGTATATAAAGACATATATTTAAGTGACAAATTAATAAGGGAATTTCACTATATATCTCTCTCTCTCTCTATATATATATATATATATATATATATATATATATATATATATATATATATATATACCTAGTTCTTATGCAAATCTTAAATTAAATATGTAAAATAGTTTTAAACAATATTTTCTCGTCTAATTATGCATGCTAATTCAGATATGTTGGTCATTTCCCATTCTTATCTATTTTCACGTAAACTTCTCCATTTATAAAATTATTTTTTTGGTAATTTTGATTTACGAAATTAGTTAACTATAAATAAATAAATATATTATATTTGACAACCGTACACAAGACATGTGAGACAAAAGATCTAAATTCAGATTATACACGTTAATTATATATGTCCATGATATAAATATTAATATCGTTATTTATTATGTTATTTTATTTACAGTGTTTTATTAATATGAAAGACAACATGAGATCCCACGGTCGTAGCAGGCGGAAGATTTGGGTTTAGGAAGTCTTGCTAAGAAGTTGATTGAAACAAGAAGAAATATGACTTTTACATTGGTATATCGATTGATCGAGTTGACTTTGATTTTACCAGTAGCGACTGCTACTGTTAAAAGAGTATTTTCTGTGTTGAAAATTGTTAAGACTGACTTGCGTAATAAAATGGGAGACGAGTGGATGAATGACGGTCTGGTAATTTATATTGAGAAGGATATTTTTTCAACAATTGAAAACGAATAAATTTTGAAACGTTTTCAAACTATGCAAACTCATAACATACAGTTGTCTCCTCTCAGTTGTACAATCGAAAGAAGTACTTCAAGGGTCAATAAATATATTTTTTTTTATTGATGTATTTTGACCCCCCTCTAAAATCATTCTGGTTCCGCCACTGCATAAACTTCAACTGTTATCAATGCCGAACTGTCAACCCTAACCTATTGTTATGAATCTAGTCTGTTTACATTTTTTTATTTCTCCAACAACTCTTTCTCTCTCCTCGTTTTATTTTCTGATGGATGTTGCTCCAAAACTGCTGAGCCGAGCTGCTCCACCAAGCTACTGACCCGAGCTTAACCTCTAAAACTGCCGACCCGAGCTTGACCAACAAAACTGCCGACCCGAGCTGCCGTATACCCGATTCCTGGAATTTGTTGAGCTCAACCAAAGTCATCGAGTTGTCGTATACCCGATTCCTGGAATTTGCTGAGCTCAACCAAAGTCGTCGAGCTGCTGCCGAACTGCATCTGAGCTGGTGAGCCACTATCGAGCTCCAACCACCCAACCGTCGAGCTACAAGCTGCCGCCGCCACCCTAGAAAACTAGCCCAAGCCTGGAACACCGACCCCAAAATTGGACTGTCAGCCTCAAACCAAAATTGCCGACCGCCAACTCGATCCCCTAAGCTATAGCATTGAAGCCACCGAGGTCCCGTTCTGCCTAGCTACTAGGCCACTGCCGAGTCGCTGTCGTGTTGTTTGAGCAAAAATCGAGCTCCTTCCGAGCTACCACTAAGACTTTCGGGTTACAACATGAACATTCCTAATTGTGATCGGTTCTAACCTGCAAACGGCGTTAACTACAAGAAAATAGGTTATTGCCGATGGACATGTCCATTGCCAATGCCCATGTGATGTCGGGCAATGAACTGATCGGCGACGGACTTGTCCGTTGACAATACTGTCACGCCTTGATCCCGTCGATCGTCATCGGTAGCAGGTCATTGGCGACGAACAGCCCGTCGGTAATGGGATCGCCGTCGGTAGTAGGTCAATGCACATAGATAAACATCAAAGTATAGTGATATACACCATGTGTATTGAGAAATATTGTTGTTCTTCGTTACAAGTCAATATATATTGACATGTATCGATATACGTCGATATACATCGAAATGGTGACCATACTCCAGCTCGAAAGGAGCTCGGTTTATCTTAGTAAATACTTCATTTGTATTCTCCATATTACAGTAGATTTCTGAGATATCCCCCGTGATTTTTTTCGATTGGGTTTCCACGTAGAATTCTTGTGTTATTATATATTTTGTGAGTTTGATTTCACCATAGTATAATTTATATTTTCAGCATATATTAGTATACTTTTTTGGCCTGTTGTTTTGGTGACTCATCAAGCATACCTGTTGACGTCAAATTTTGGACGCGGACCGAAATCACCGGGTCGGCCGGCCCAAAACGCGCCACCAATGAAGAGCCCAAAATATGCTGGAATTAAAGATATTTGATCAAGTAAATACTGAAAATAATAACGCGGTAATTTACGTGGAAACCCAAATCGGGAAAAACCATGGGTGATGCTCCAGGAATCCACTAGAATGGTATAAGAAGTGTTACAACGTAATGATTTGTAGCGAGACAACAATCTTTCTTCATACACGTGGTGTATATGTCTACCCTCCGATATACACGACGTGTATAAATGGCGCTTGTTGTACTCACTGTATACTACTATAACTGTATGTATATTAGTGTGTGCCGGAGTATGATCCAAATGGAGCCTTTCGGTCTACCATTTGATGTAATGGAGAAGAAGATCCCTTTCTCTCTCTCTCTTTCTATTGACGTGGTGGTGCCTCTGTAAATAATCGCCCCTCATACACTTTCCTCGTTCCCAATATATCTGCCTCTCTCCATCTAATAATTAACTATTACAAATATCTAAAGAAAAAGTCACCACCCACTCTTCCACGTGTGCAACAATGAATAGAGGTATGACTGTAACATACATACACCTAACCTTACTCTGTCAGATATTTAAATGATAACTCATGGTCAAATATTTACACCCCAACATTGCCCCCCACTCTCCTGTTATAAGAAAATTTATAATATGAGAGTAATGCAAAAAGTACATTTGAAACACCAAATATAACTGTTATGCCGCCGAGTTGCACCCAATTTGTCGATCTTGAAACTGTCGATCTTAAGATTGTCGAGATGGAGTTACCGAGTAGCCGAGCTTAAACACTGGGCTGGAGAGCTTGAACATTGAGTTGCTGAGCTTGAACAATGGGCTGCAGAGCTTGAACAACAGAGCTTGAACATTGAGTTGTCGAGCTTGAACACTGGGCAGCAGAGCTTGAACATTGGGTTGCCGAGCTCCTCCAACCGAACACTAATCCAGACATCCGAGTCGTACCCAAACCATCTACCTCATCAGTCTAATATCAAATTGCCAAACAAACCGCCGAACAAACTCCGAAATGAACTTGCCGAACCAATCCAAAACTGTGAAATTGTCCCAAAATTGTTAAACATACCCAAACTGTCGAACTCATACGTCTGAACTAAACGCTTCGTTGATGATACTGAACCCATAATACACACCGTTGAGTTGACCCCGCCACCAATGAAGAACCTGCCAAATTGTCGAACTAAAACAACCGAAGTAGAGGCTAATGTCAAACTGTCGAGGCCAAACTGGGGTCAATTGAACCCAAACTGGTCAATCAAAACTGAAGTTGGTCGATCCCATACTGAAATGTCAAACTGTCGAGGCCAAACTAAAGTCGATCGATCCCAAACTGGTCGATCGAAACTGAAGTTGGTCGATCCCAAACTGACCGATCAAAACTGAAGTTGGTCGATCCCAAACTGGTTGAACTATACCGTTCGAAAACAAACTAATGGAAGCCGATCGAACTCAAACTGATCGAGGCGAATCGAAGCCGATCGAACCCAAACTGGTTGAACTATACCGTTCGAACCCAAACTGATCTAAGCCGATCGAACCCAAACTGATCGTTGATGCCTCATATAACCCTGAGACAGGTGTGTTCCCCTTATATCATCTTGACTGTCCCGGTCACGGCTCATGTGACCCTGAGCTAGGTGTGTTCCCCTTATATCGTCTCGACCGTCCCGATCACGGCTCATGTGACCCTGAGCTGGGTGTGTTCCCCTTATACCGTCCCGACCGTCCCGATCACGGCTCATGTGACCCTGAGCTGGGTATGTTCCCCTTATACCGTCCCGGTCACGGCTCATGTGACCCTGAGCTGGGTGTGTTCCCCTTATACCGTCCCGACCGTCCCGCCCACGGCTCATGTGACCCTGAGCTGGGTGTGTTCCCCTTATGTCGTCTCGACCGTCCCGGTCAGGGCTCATGTGACCCTGAGTTGGGTGTGTTCCCCTTATACCGTCCCGACCGTACCGGTTATACAGAAAATTAAGAATAATTGTCATTACTGCCCCCCAGCCAGATCTAAATATGGAGACCTGTTAAATTTTCAAAGCAGTGCTCCCATACCCCAAGGGAAATGAAGGAGGTGGGCCTGACCTTATAACGTCATAATATAATGTGAAACAGATATGTAATTTTGAAAAAGATAACATCTTATACCATTATATCAGTTATCCATCCTTGTACCTCATGTATGTATGCATTAATAAATGTATATATGAATGAAGATATGCATAAAACGTATGCATAAATGAATGTATGTTGTCTAACCTGATTTCATTGTGCCAGTTTGAGAACCGGGCTTCCTTATGTCTCCCCCCATCCTTATATCACCGAGGTGACGTTCCCGACCCTTCAGGAGGCCTTGTGTTGGTTTTGCATCTTCAAGAGAGACCACCTTGTATCTTCATGTTTCACCATACAGCGATCAAAGCTTTCGATGATGATGTCGTGACCATCGTCAATTGAAATGATTGAATGTCCTGCTTGGTTTTGATTTTCGGTCGTGCCTTCGCCAAATTTTTTCCCTCCTGCTTTACAACTGTCATTGTACTCTTGCTGCGAGGAATCTGAGGATATGGCTTCTGGGTTTAGTGTTTCTGTATTGTTTGTGTAATAATGTCTCGTTGTGGTGTTTCTCTCTCCTCCCTTATTTCTCCTGATAATAATAACCATAATCATTCTAATATTGTGTTGTGTAATGTCTTGTCTATCTCATCTCTGACTCCCTGTATATAAAACACCTTCAGTGACCACCTCTATCAAATATAGTATTTAACTAGTGCAAAGATATTTTTGGCAGAGCCTCACTGCCCCAAAATCTCATAAAGTAAAATTGTCACTATCTCTCCACTTGCATGATTTTTCAAATATCTAAGTAATGAGTCATCACCCAAACTATTTACACCACAACATACAACCCCCCACTTTCCTGTTATAAAAATTTTATAATAGGAGAGTACTACAAAATTCCACTACAACTTTCAACTGCCACAACTGCCGACCCGAACACACTACCACGAGTCATAAGATTACATAATCAGTTAAATAGCAGTTAGTAGATCACAAAGCGTGTCCATCACCCACATTGTGCCATCTAAACCATTCCCTGAGAATAAGTTCCCTTGCTTGCTGATGGTGGTGGTTGAGCCAGATGAGATCTGTCTAGTCCAAATAATGCAATATGTTTTGCCACCATCTCTTAATTAACACGTTGCAAGCCTTCCTTGTCAATAACGACATCCTCTACGTCGATGCTTGATTAAATCCCGATAACGCTCAAAATTAACAAACTCTTCAAGTTCTTCTTCTTCCTCTGTTTTCACTTGGACCCGAAACTGTCGAAAACCAGAATCTCTAATGAAATCAAGAATAGCCCGACCATCAAATCTGTCAATCAAGATGTCCTGTTTCCCATTCCAAGGTATCCTACAGGCCTTGTTGATCCTGGGTAGTTTGGTAAAGGCCATCATCAAGGTACATGCGGCAACGAGATCCGGCGACTTGGATAGATTGTTGCGGGTCCTCACGTCGTTTGGCCAGATACACGGCCCGTCTCTGAGCTCTCTTCCGAGCCGCGTCCATCATATCGTGGTCCTTCCCACAAGCGCAACCCCCTAGCCGCACCCCAAGACTGATATCCCACCGAGCACTTCCCAACCGAGTCTCAACCTCCCAATCGCCGAGCCCCATCCCAGTCGAGCCCCAACCACTACCGCTGAGCTCAAACCACCGTGCTGCAACTATCAAGACCCCACCCAGACCCAAACTAGAGAGCCACTCTCACCACCGAGCTCCACCCAGACGAGCCACCAAACTGCTGCTACATCCTCCTTCCGAGCCACACCCAACCCCCGAGGACCGCCCACCACCGACCCACCCTAGCCGAGCCAGACCCAAATCGCCTCCGAGCCCAGACTGCCGAGGGCACCAAGCTGCCGATGCAACCCAGTTCTGACCCGAAACGCCGATCCCCCCTCGGACCACCAAGCAAGGGCCGTCGAACCACCGTCAAGCTTCAGCCATTAACCCACAAACCAACCACCGAGCTGCCGCGCCGGGACTGCCAGCATCAGGCCTTCCTACTTTCGGCCAACCCCGGTCGCTGCCACGCCGATCCACCACTGACCGAACTTGAACGTTGCCAATCCAACGAGCAGCCAACCCCGAGTCGCCGATCCGAGCTCCCTCCGAGCCCAAACCCGGTCCTACCGAGCCGCTGCTAGTCCAAACTACCCCAGAGGATTTCGCCACTTTCGCCCCAATGCGAAGTGATAGACGAAATGGTTGGCGAAGAGGAGATCGAATTGAATTTGTAGCTTCTAAGACTTGATTTTGTGGGTGTGAGCGGTCGTGGGATGGCTGAAATTTTTATTGTGCCGACTCCCTTTTAAGATAACAACAATTTTAACAAATATAATGAAGAATAAATAAAAAGCTCTTGCATTAAATTTTTTATTTGGACTGATAGGCATACATGTATCACGTAAACACAAATATTAGAATAATATTATAATATTTAATAAAAGAAAACAACTTAGCTTTTGGATGTAATATACTCCTTTCATCGGATAATTAACTTGCCATAAAAATTATTCAGAAAAAGTTTGGTGATTTGAATCAAACATCAGGGGCCCTCCTTCTAGCGCTAATGTTGACGTCAAATTTTGGACACGGGCCGAAATCACCCGGTCTGCCGGCCCAAAACACGCCACCAATGAAGAGCCCAAAATATGCTGGAATTAAAGATATTTGATCAAGTAAATACTGAAAATAATAACACGGTAATTTACGTGGAAACCCAAATCGGGAAAAACCATGGGTGATGCTCCAGGAATCCACTAGAATGGTATAAGAAGTGTTTCTTCATACACGTGGTATAACATAATGATTTATAGCGAGACAACAATCTTTCTTCATACATGTGGTGTATATGTCTACCCTCCGATATACACGACGTGTATAAATGGCGCTTGTTGTACTCACTGTATACTACTATAACTGTGTGTATATTAGTGTGTGCCAGAGTATGATCCCAATGGAGCCTTCCGGTCTACCATTTGATGTAATGGAGAAGAAGATCCCTTTCTCTCTCTCTCTTTCTGTTGACGTGGTGGTGCCTCTGTAAATAATCACCCCTCATACACTTTCCTCGTTCTCAATATATCTGCCTCTCTCCATCTAATAATTAACTATTACAAATATCTAAAGAAAGAGTCACCACTCACTCATCCACGTGTGCATCAATGAATGGAGGTATGACTGTAACATACATACACCTAACTTTACTCTGTCAGATATTTAAATGATGACTCATGGTCAAATATTTACACCCCAACAATACCAAAATTGGACGTTAACACTTATCATCAGCTGGTAGAGTTTCGTACGATCTGCAAAAATTGGGAGCCAAAGCCAATGGCAAGACCAATGCGACTACGTATTTTCTTAGTGCATGGGCTTCGGTTTGTGCCTCTGCAAAGCCGGCTCAAGTTTACATGCCACCGGGAAGATACTTGGTTGACATGGCACTAGTCTTTAGCGACCGAAATTGTGGGAACACTAGTTCCATTTTGATACGTATTGATGGAAGCCTAGTGGCTCCTTCCAATTATAATGAGATTGGAAATGGGGATACGTGGATCAAGTTTGAAAGAGTTAGCGGACTTTTAGTCACTGGTGGAACCCTAAATGGCCAAAGGAATAGCTTGTGGGCTTGCAAAGCCTCCGATAAGAAATGCCCTAAAGGATTAATTATAACTCATCAAAATTTCTATGAGCAAGCATGGATTATCAAAAACTCATATCTTAACAATAATTTATCAAAATTTCTTCATTAATTAATTGAATATCACATAAAAATTATAAAATGAAGTTATTTTGATAACGAAAGAAGAAGAAGAAATTAATTGATTAAATATTAGATTAAGCACAATAAATAGAAGAGATGAAGAATACAACTCCCTTTTCAACTCAAGCACACTATATTTAAACATGGAGGGATTTCATGGATGTACAAGTGTTATGTTTATTGTTTAATGGATTCAGATTCCATTTATTTAAAAATCAACTAAGAAGTTTATAGAACTCTCTTTTCAATTCAATTTCATCCATTTATTTAATTTTTACAAAGCAAAATAAAACTAATTAATTAAATTGATAAACATATTAAAATGAACAAAATTAGGTAATTTAAATAAATGAATTATGGACCTATCAAGTTTCGAAATTTTAAACTTCTGTATAAATATTTTTAATTATTAATTTTAAAAATATGCAATTTGACCATTAAAATTAAACTTTAAAGTTTATTACGTGACGGAGGGAGTATTAAACAAAGAACTTATTATTTTTAAAAATATACATAAAACAAAAATGTATTAGGACTTTTTTGTTTTCGTCGGATGGAGTACTAATTGCCCTTTGTTCTTGCTTTCGTGTCGACCAAACGCTGAAATGCAGCAACTTTTTCCTTTCCTTTTCCACTTGTATTGGTTCTCAAGTAAAGGGGGCTAAGAACATGAAAAGTTTGTTTTTTGTTTGATTAGTCAGAAATTTGAGGTAAGACATTCATTTCTTTTAATTTGATAGCAATAATAAAGTCGTAAATAAGCTTTATTAGTTTAAAGGAGGGGGGTCGTACAAATGAGAGGGATAAGGACCAGACAGACAATTGGAACCACTTATGGAAAACAGTGGGTACGTAAGAGAGGCACAATATATATATATATATATATATATATATATATATATATATATATATATATATATATATATATAATATAAAACAGAGCGGCTCAAATTTTAAAATTTTAAAAATTTTATTTTTAATTTAATATTTTTTTTAAAAAAATTTATTCATTCACATTTTTCGCCCAAATCAAATTCACCACTACACACTATAATAATAATAATAATAATAATAATAATAATAATAATAATAATAATAATAATAATAATAATAATAATAATAACAAATATTATTATTATTATAAATAAAAATATAAAAAAATTGCGTAAACAACATGGGTCACCTTTTTAGCATTGACGCAATTTTCCTGTTTTTTGGGTATTGCAGTCGTTATGTTACTACATGTAAATTAATTTGGGCGGGAAATCACAGGGACGGTTCAGATTCATTCTAATTGATTTGTAAGTTATTTTAGGTTGCAAAGAATCTTTAAGTAATAGAGTATTTTTAGAATTTTAATTTACGTCGTGCATTTAGGCACAGGCAATTACGTGTCATCTCTTTGGTGTTTTTGCGTGCTATATCGAGAGCAACTATTGTAATAGGCTCTGACTCATGGTATGAGAATCTTTCGTCCAATTTCAAGAAAAAATATAGTAGAAAAAATGTTATGGTAATGCGATTTAGTTGGAGTTATGATAATACTTTTTTATTTGGACTTAGATGACTCATTTTATAATTTTGAGTATATATGCAAAAGCCTTTTTTTTGGATTTTTACATCTTTTTTTTCTCTCATTAGATCCCACCAAATGGTTTGCAGTACTACCATTTTTCTACATGAAATACTGTTAATGGATCATATTAATCGATGATTAGACATACTAGAGGTAAATAAATACTATCAAACTTCTCATTCTATTTTGTCAATAAAGAAGGTGTGTGAGATATCCCAAAATACTATATTACACAAATTTGAATCCGCAATCGTCAATCAATTAATTGCTCAAATCTACCAAGAACTAATTTTAAGTTGAGAATGAGTAGCACATTAATGTTTGCCTAAAAAAAAACTATGATTAGATTGAGTATCAATCTTTTTGTATTAATGGTTGGACTCTCAATTTTATTATGAAACTGAGAATTCACAATAATTTTAGATTTTTCAATCTAGAAATATTGAATACAATATTTAATTGTTATATTAGTTACACCGTATCTTTAAGTACGAATTATCTCTAGTGTATATATATATATATATATATATATATATATATATATATATATATATATATATATCCATGCAGGAGCAGTACTACATGGCATGCAATGCCCATTTCTTCTCCTACTTTTAGTCCACATTCTTGTCCCACGACATATATAACAAATGCCCCTTTTTCATCAATATCCAAATAATCAGTTTTATTTCAAAACATATAAAAAAGGGCTACTACTTATAACCTATTAATAATAGTCAGCCTCTAAGAATCTATATTAATGTACGCAACATAATAACAAACCTAGATAAATATGGTTAAGGGTATGTGGCGAAGTGGTGGCCATAGTAGGCTATGGAGGCAGTAATCTTGTGCGCTTAAAGCAACAAATTAAAAAGCCATATATACTTACGTACACTATACCCTAAATTCCCATAAATTAAGGCCATATTGCATGTCACGCTAACTAGTCTTCTTCTACGTATGCTTTCTTTTTTGTAAGTTATATATCTATATAACTAACTTTTGAAAACCCTCTTAGATCTATATATATATATATATAGGTATTTAAACTATATCAGTTTCAATTTAAACTTTATCCAGAAAATTGTCCGGAGTGATAATTGGAATATATGCCAGATCTAATGGAATTTTAATGGTACTGCTGGTAAAACTTTAATTAATGATGATTGCCTAGTACTCTCCTCTATCCCAAAATGAGATTTGTATTTGATTTTAAAATTTGTTTAAGCATTTGTGCAGCACAAATTTATACTCCCTTCATTTCAGAATAAAAATTTTATGATTTTTTATTCATATTAAAAAAAAAAACAAAATTATCCATATTTAAAATTAAAGTTATTAAAAAATCTCTTGTTGGAATCAATGTCAGTAATGCATTTAATACTACTAGCTCCAACTCCAAGTATTTAAAAATTTTCAAAAGGTCATTATAACTTCTCGTCTAGTTGCATAATTTTTTATACATAACAACTAATACTCTATAAATATGTATAGAGAATAAAAATATAGAACAATTAATACTAAGAGTATTTTATAAAAAATTTGTAAAAGATAAATTATTTAAAGTAAGTTAACATTTAACTTGGAACTATCTAAAATAGTAATAAAAAACTTTATCCTGAAACGAAAGGAGTAACATATTTTTTAGGTTTAAAATAATCAGAAAAGAAATTAAATTAAATGACTTAAAATTTCATAAGCTTTTTGTCTTATTCTCCAGTTTATGAGGTTTTAATAATGGCAAGAAAAGTTTGACCATTGTTTTTGCCAAAATATTTTGTCCAAGAAATAGACATACTTGAATGGAAACTAAATAATAGTATAAGCAAGCCTTATATAATTCCCATATATACTCTATTTACAAACATAATAAAATTTTATGTAGTATAAAAATGGAATGGTAATTTAAATGTATAATTTATAATATTTTTTTGTGCTCTTTTATAAGTTTTGAACCTGTTTCACAGAAACATTCTTATTTTTTTAAATTTATAAATATTAATAACATATTTTTGTTTCATGTTTACTCCTAAAAATAATAAATTTTTTGTTAATAACAATGACATGTTATATAATAAAATTATGATGACGAACTTAAAAATTAACATTGTATCATTCTATAAAATTATCAATATAAAGAGTACTCTTTTTTGTGAAACAAAAAATTTATATATAAGAAAAATTGTGAATTTGTGAAATAGAGAGAATATATTTTTTAATTTCTTTTTGAATTACCAATTGTAAGCCATCCTCTCCCTCACTCATTTTCAAATGCTCTCCTTTTAATTAGAACCGTGTATATATATTAAACCGTGAATGCATGCAAAAGACTAAAAATATAGAGAACTGATATTTTCACTTGAAAATTTGATATTTTTGCAAAATTTTATTCATAATATGGATAGTAAGTGGAGTTCACTTTCATGTAAATAAAAACTTGTAGAAATATCAATATATTTTCTTTATGAAAATATCAATTTCCAATATATAATTCCCAACTACAATAAGAATTCAATCCAAAAGACAATAAACAAAATTAGTTTAAAAGAAAAGTCATTTGGGCCGGGGGTGACTGTTGAGTGCAAGAACAATAAAGCAGCAGCATCATCATCATTTCGGCACTACTTGCTTATCTTTAATTCTATTTGGTTAATTTATCCTTCATAAAACCGTGCACTTAATGCATTATAAATGCCCCCTTCAAACCCCTTCAAGTCCTCATCACCCAAACAAAAAAAAAACTCCCACTCCCTCTCTCTCTTTCTCTCTCTAAAAAACAAAAAATGGTGAATCCTAATAGTCTCCTTGTTCTTCCATTCCTCTCCATTTTCTTCATAATTCAATCAATGGCACTAACGGTAATTACATACAATGTGATCGACTTAGGAGCCAAGCCGGATGGCAAAACTGACTCCACCAAGTC
Organism: Hedera helix; assembly: GCA_947179155.2. Classification (NCBI taxonomy): domain Eukaryota; kingdom Viridiplantae; phylum Streptophyta; class Magnoliopsida; order Apiales; family Araliaceae; genus Hedera; species Hedera helix. The sequence continues at coordinate 29,028,316 of OX359282.1, read as the reverse complement.
TTTTCTTAGTGCATGGACTGCAGCTTGTGGCTCGACAAAGCCGGCTTCAATCTACGTGCCGCCGGGGAGGTACTTGCTTAAGAGTGCACATTTTGGTGGGCAATGTAAGAACAAAGCTACCACGTTTCGCATAGATGGAACCCTTGTTGCTCCGTCGGATTATCGCGTTATTGGGAATGCTGGGAATTGGCTACACTTTGAGGGAGTTGACGGTGTTAGTATTAGTGGTGGAATTCTTGAAGGCCAAGGTACTGGCTTGTGGGCTTGTAAGTTAGCGGGCAAGAGTTGCCCTAGCGGAGCCACGGTACGTACATATTACCATAATGCCCTTTATAAAAAAAATTGTACTTCTAACTTAAAAAGTAGTTATATGCCTGTAGAAATAATGTTCCTCAAAATATGTTGTCGAAAGAAAAATTATATTGTCAAAGTTATAATTGTGGTTTAAATTAATATGTATTTTGTAAAAGTATTTCGCTAGATATTTGCCGCAGAATTATTTTTCCTCAATTTTTTTTATCTTCAAAGGATGGTTTAATCCTACAACTGCTAATTAAAATCCCGTTTTCAACTTGAGGAAATAACATTGAAGTGGCAGTTTCTAATGATCATTGGCCAAACACATTTAAGTAGGGGTATTATTGTCTTTTCAGTTTGTGGATGGATAATTTGACCAACTTCAACTTCACAACTACTTTTTTTTTTTTTTACCAGCTTAATTTCGAAACTGCTGAATTTAGTTAATGCTTTTATTCATTCATTCATTTTTCAAGAAAAAATCAGAAGAAGGGTCAACTATCACTTCCATATATTATTAAGGTGGGACAAGCCAATATGAAATGAACCCATGTTTCTGCCTTTCTTCATTCTGGTCTTCTCTTTCCATATAATTAATTTATTATGACAATAACTGATAAATTAATCAATTCTTTTAAAATAATCAGTCACTTTTTTTTTTGTGTTTTTAAATGAGATAGCTACTAAAAATAAGTAAGCTTCAGTACATATATTAATTAGTGCAGTTTGAAATTTAATTGATCAGTTTGTTGGAAATAATTGGATTTGAAAACTTGCTATATGTATTTGCAGACCCTGGGATTTACCAAGTCGAACAATATTGTGATAAATGGATTAACTTCACTAAACAGCCAAATGTTCCACATTGTCATCAACGGCTGCCACAATGTCAAGATGCAAGGGGTAAAGGTATCGGCCTCCGGCAATAGCCCTAATACAGACGGAATTCACGTACAGTTATCATCTGCAGTCACGATTTTGAACTCGAAAATCAGTACGGGAGATGATTGTGTTTCAATAGGTGCAGGCACCACTAATTTGTGGATTGAAAATATCGCTTGCGGTCCAGGCCATGGCATTAGGTAACTATAGCAAAACTTAGCAAAGTCGTTTAAGATTGGAAAATTATTGGTACTATATTTTGCTGAATTTAATTAGGTCGTCTAACATTGGTTGTGCATGCAGCATTGGGAGTTTGGGTAAGGATTTACAAGAACCAGGTGTGCAGAATGTGACAGTTAAAACCGCTACGTTTACCGGCACTCAGAATGGTGTGAGGATTAAAACATGGGGTAGACCTAGTTCTGGTTTCGTCAGGAGGGTTCTTTTCCAACATATCACCATGCTCAATGTTGAACATCCAATCTTAATAGACCAAAATTATTGCCCAGATAATAAGAATTGCCCTGGCCAGGTATATAGGAATTTGCAAGATTATTAATGATGAATCGCTTTCATTTTTAGTATCTTTTAGGGAATTGTTATCTGCGCAAGTGAAATTGATATTTTTACAAGCTCTCTTTTATATTCTTGTAGATCTCATTTTCTATTCACGTGAGAGGAATCTTATAATGTTGAATGCTATTGATATTTTCAAATTATATTTTTGGGTTGTTTTAATGTTGATTTTCTTTTCTTTCATTCATAGTTTTCTGGCATAAAAATTAGAGACGTGACATATCAAGATATTCACGGAACATCCACAACAAAAGTTGCTGTGAAATTTAACTGCAGTAAGAAAAATCCATGCAATGGGATAAGATTAGACGGCGTAAAAATCACTTATAAAAATCAACCAGCTGCGGCATCGTGTGCTAATGCCGGAGGAACCACATCCGGCGTAGTTGAGCCATCAAGCTGCTTGTAGGGCATTTTTACAGGGGAGGAGAATGATTATTTCCCTACTAAATTTTAGTATGAATGCCATTGTAACAACATGTTGAAAAGAAATTTTTTCTTGTGCGTAGAAGCCCACTGGGCTAGCCTGGCCTTGGGAAATGTAGTCCAAGGATACAGTGTGTGTTATACAACAATTGATTGGTAACGCTTCTATTATTGGTGTTCCAGTCAATCTTTCATGAATTAAGGTCTATTGGGCTTGTGGGACAAAAGAATTATAGATGAAAGTTTTATTTCTCCCAAAAAAAATCAAATAAGACTATTTTTAAATGAATAATAACATAAAATATGAAATTATTAATTATTCGAAATACTCCAGTTGAGTCTGACATCAAAGAAATAATAAACTATCAAAATACATGCATAAATTACACTCCCTTCAACAAGATGCTTCAAGCCTACTCCCTTCATTCTTTTTTAAGTGACACTTTTAAAGTAAACATCTAAATTTAAAATATAATTAATGCATAATTTAATTGATTAAATTATATATAAAATGTTGATATTACCCTTTTAAAATTTATTTAAAAAATGAAGAAAAACAAAATTTGTGTTTAATTTTCATTCATGAAACATTATTTATGCTACGTTTGGTTGAGAGAATGGAATAAAGAAAAGAACATAATAAAAAATAATGTATTTAATGATCATTTTAGATGATAAACCATTCTAATAGAATAAAATTTTATTATATCCATTTTATTTTTATTTCATGTGAGAGATGATATAATAAAATTTATTCTAATTGAATGGATATGTGTGATAATTTTATCATAATATTATACCACTCATCCCATCAACAACCAAATATATATATATATAATACTTTAAAATTATTCTATTACTTTCTGTGTTTTATTATTTCAATTCAAACGTAAGATCACTGATGAAGATATCTCAGATTTATCAGAGCAACAATACTAGAATTCAAGCCACACCAAATGCCATGGCTCACAACATATGGTTTCTGCAATAACCAAGTCTGGTATCAAAACTAACACAGTTAAAAACATCTATATTAAATGGACTTAAATATACAGGGTTAGCATCACATAATGGAGGTGACTTTTACATATAATGACAGTGACACGCGTTGATCATCCCATGAATTCAAGATATCAGTTAGTGGTTCATCAATTAGTGGTTAGCATAAATAGAAGAGCTTAGTCAGTTAATTTGTAACTAATTTATATAGATACATATTGTGTATAGATAAATTTGTGCCGTATAAATAAAATAAGAAAGACTCATTGTAAATACACTATTCTAAAGATATTGTTCTTATTAATTTAGAAAAATAAAACTTCAGTTTCACTATATCATAGTTTTGTTTTCTTCGACTCATAATCTGTAAATAATTTTCTCCATTGATTCATGAAAGTTTACAATTTCTACTGAAACATTACACAAGTAAATTATACCGAATTTTTTGTACACATAACACAATCTCTTTGGCCGGCGAGATCTTCTAGTAACCCGCCTATGTGGGCGGCCGTAATAAATATACATTCCCTTTTTCATTTCTCCACACATGTTCACACCCACTCCATTAGTGGTATACAAATGACTTGTGGTTTACGACTCGATTTTAGTTCGGCCTGGGTTCGACCTGGTCAAAATTCGGTCTGGCTCGGTCTGCTCTGAAAGTCACAAACAGACCATATTTTTTTAGTTTAGATCCGGTCTGACCTGTCAATAAGTCTGGCTTGAGATCTGGAGCATGGCCTTGGGCCTAACCTGGTTCACCTAAAACTTAGTCCGGCCTGTCAATTTTCTTTATTCGCTATTTCAATTCCCCTACTGCAGACGAAAACTTCATCTTTGTGACAATTTATTCAATAAACAAAATAAAATTAACGTCTTTTAATACGTTCATTCATGCATGTTTGTTTATATATGAATAAATAAATCCATAAAAACACATTGATTAGTGTAAATATATAAGAATTTTCTTTACCTAGCTAGCAACCTACACTTCTTACAGATCTTTTATTGCATTTTTATTTTAATAAATACTTAGTGTAACAACTAAAAAGTCATTTGCAAAATAACAATAATAAAAAAATATATATTTTTCATTATTGTAATTTAAAAGTTGTAACTTGTAATTTGTAATATATTATTTTTAATTAATACATCAATTAAGTTTAAAATTTTAATTGGTCTTTTAATAATATTTAAAATTACTAAAAAAATTATTTGAATTGATCGAATCGAACTGAACTAGCTTTGCCTGACCCAAGACCTGGACTGCACGTCTCAACAGGCTCCATTTTTAAACGTCAACTACGACCTAACCTGGCCTACATGTCAAAAGTCAAAGACCTCGCCTGATCTGATCAACGATCAAAGCCTGAGAAATCTAAACCAAATCAAGTCAAGCCAACATATTGTGCATGCCTACACCCCCATAGTCGCATGTCCCACCAAAAAATTATGCAAACAGTACTTTGCCACTACAAAACTCTCAAACACCTTTTTACATATTATCGCCCAATTTTGGATATAAATAAACCACAAAAGGAAGAATCGAAACAACTCTAAATATCGATCCATTCCTCATAAATTGTACTAGTACTTTGTAACTCCTGATTTCAGAGAGAGAGAAGAAAAATGGGGGAAATCAAGAACAACCAAATACTTTTTAAAGATTATGTAAAGGGTTTCCCAAAAGAGACAGATTTTTCTGCAAAAATTGGAACTATAAGTAGTCTCAAGGTGCCAGAAGGTTCAAAGGGTGTTTTGGTGAAGAATCTCTATTTGTCTTGCGATCCGTATATGAGGCCTCGTATGACCAAGACTGAAGGCAGCTATGCTGAATCTTTTACTCCTGGTCAGGTAATTTTTTTGAAGAAATTTTTTTCAATTATTTTTGTGGGGTGGACGAATTTACCTGGATTTAGGAGATAATAATACCCATTTCTTTTGTAAATTAGTCGAAATTTTGCCGTAAATCTACTTATTCGATCCAATTCTAATCGACCTGATTCAGAAATTTTACAAAATCTGGAATCGCCACCTTGGCACCTTATGACATTTGGTGTTTCTGGATAACTGATGGATCTTGGATTTTAAATCTCGGCCTCATGAGGGTTAATTGTTTCGTGTGGTCATGGTTTTTGAATTTTGTAGTTGGGTTATGATATTTTCAATTAAATAATTAAGGATGATTGTAAAATTAGAGTTTCACTGTTGAATAGTTTTTGTTTTTTTGATTGGTTTGCAGGTGTGTACATTTTTAGTAATAATAATGCTAATAGAGGACCCCTCAAATAATAAGGATCTACACCCACATCTTTAAATATTTCTGAACTAATTAAATTATTTCTCATATCACAAACCTTGAATCCTCCATATTCCATGTGATTCCTAACTTCATTTCCCTTTTTGAATTAATTGTAGATGCTTATACGTTACCAGTTATATGTCATTCATCTAAATATCACTAGTGCTTCCACCTGAATATATATATATATATATATATATATTAAAGTGATATAGATATTTACATGCATAATCCCACCATATAATTTTAATATACTTCTTATGGTAGATTTAAAGTTTGTATTTTCAACTTTCAAAACAGTTATTAAATGTCGATTTTTTGGTTGGGTAACAATTTAAAGACTCCTAACTTTGAAACAAATAGTTGGTTTTGAAGTTCAAATATGGCTCTCTAGTGGTAGTATTTGAGTTTTTGTGTTACTTGATATTTTGGTCATTGCCCATTCAAATTTTAGACAAGCAACTGCTATTCATTTCTAATTCACCCCAAAATGATTTATAAACTTTGCATGAATCCAGAAGTGTACTGCTGGCCCTCTAGTTAGGTAACAATGTTAGTTAAGGAAAACATAAATTTTGTACCTACCGATTAGCTTGTGAAGATGTTACTGAGGATCATAAGTTTGTATCGGTGACCCTCATTGTTAATGTCATGCAGCCTATTGTCGGGTATGGTGTGTCTAAAGTTTTGGATTCCGGCCATCCGAACTTCAAGAATGGTGATTTGGTCTGGGGAATTACAGGATGGGAAGAGTACAGCCTCATTACAGCTATAGACTCGCTATTTAAAATTCAGCATACTGATGTGCCTCTTTCCTACTATACAGGATTACTGGGTAAGTCTTTTAACGTATTTTTCATATTATTATAAATGTGCACAACAAAGATATAAGAGAATGGTCATCATCATGCACTGTTGATCCTGTTAGTTGAACATTAAATCCATTATGCCTCCGTAGGCAATTCACTAGTACTATTTCATTGCCTTGGTTATTGTTTGATCTTCAGGTACTTGTACATTTCGCATCTATGTTATATCGATTTACATTCAACTAGATTTATTACTCCTCGTCTCCTTTTATCTCTTTGTAGGTATGCCTGGTATGACTGCTTATGCGGGTTTCTATGAGGTTTGCTCTCCGAAGAAAGGGGAGTTTGTTTACATTTCAGCAGCATCTGGAGCAGTTGGTCAGCTTGTTGGGCAGTTTGCAAAGCTGTTGGGCTGCTATGTCGTTGGGAGTGCTGGAACCAAAGAAAAGGTCAGTGCCCTCTGAAATGTTCATTAACGAAAATCCAATGCGTGTATTATACAACTTAGATGATCTCAAACATATGCAGTGCTGCTGTAAATAGATCTCTCTTTGTTTTTATTTTTTCCCCCGGAAAAGAGCTTATACCTTGATTAGCATACATTTCGTTCCATTATTTTGTACAGTAAGGACTCTATTGATATTCAAAGTAACTGACAGATAGTTGATTTCTTGGAACTATCACTATTATTCAAAGATGTAGGTAGACTAGAGCATAGTCCGCATTTGACTAGCTTCTCTCCGTGTTTGAAAATTATTTCTTCTTTTCACAAGGTTGACCTATTGAAGAATAAATTCGGGTTTGACGAGGCTTTCAACTACAAAGAAGAGCAAGACCTGGATGCAGCCTTGAAGAGGTCAGTACTTCTATTGCTTCGCTAGAGTATCATGATAACGCTATGAAGCATGAAACCGTTTTTTTACCTGAAAACACCACCTTAGCTGGTGGGGCATTTGGCAACCTTATTTTGATATAAAAGATGTTGGTATATAAAACATAAATCTTAATACAGGGTCCTTGCTATCTCTTTTAGCTTCTTTGGGAGATCAAAATCATTATCATAATTGGGGTTGTGATTTCCCTGTCTAAGTATCTGATCTTCTTTCGAGCCAGAGTTACCTATTTCTTTATATTTTCAGTAATCAGAAAAGGGAAATGTAATTATCTATTAAATTAGTACACAAACATAGATTCTTTTGTTTAGTTCCCACATTAGCTTTTGTTGTTCATTAGGTACTTTCCTAGTGGTATCGACATTTACTTTGAGAATGTCGGAGGAAAGATGCTTGATGCAGTACTCCTTAACATGAGACTCCATGGACGTATTGCTGTATGCGGGATGATCTCACAGTACAACCTCGATAAGCATGAAGGTGTTCACAACCTGTCCACTCTCATTTCGAAACGAATCCGCATGGAAGGATTTCTGGTTTTTGAACACTATCACCGCTATCCAAAGTTTCTGGAGCTGGTTCTGCCTTGGATAAAGGAAGGGAAAATAACATATTTGGAAGACATAGCTGAAGGCCTTGAGAGTGCCCCTGCAGCTCTAGTAGGACTTTTCTCTGGCCGTAATGTTGGAAAACAAGTGGTGGTGGTTGCCCGTGAATGAGTTCTCCTTTTATAGAAGCAATTTCGTCTTTTCTTTCGCATAAAAGGGAGAAGATTGTTGATGTTATTATTGGAAGTATTCTGGTTGGATGTTTTGACAGTTTGCAGTTATATTTTTACATAAATCAAGAGTGCTTATATTTGTGAACTGGTGTATATTTGTTGTCCAATGTCCATAGCTGTTTGTTGATGCTACTGTTTCCCAACTGTTTAACCACTATGCTGCCTGATTGCCACTATGATTATTCAATGTTGTTGATAAGCTAATAAGCTATATACAGACTGTTTATGTTGGTTTATATGTTTTTGGTTTTAATGATGAGAAACTGGGCTTTTGTAGTATCTTGTATGTTGCTACAGATTTAGAGATTGAGCTGAAAAATTCTCAAGTCCATTATATTTCCTTACCACTGTTAAGATTTGTTAACTCTAAACTAAATTAATTTTATATTATATCTATTTTCAAATTTGTGGGATCGGTTCTAAATTTTTTGAGATTATATTGTTATTCCCTGTGACAAGGATTTGAAATTGTTAACACTAGAATACTTTTTTAAATGTTAACAGTAGGAAGGCTTGGTCTTCTAAACTGATTTGTTCTCTTTTAGTATATACCCTTGTACAATCAGTTTTCAAACAAAAGCAAAATCTGTTAGGGTTTAAAACTTCTTCCTTGTCTCTTTGACAGAATTTGTTAGTCTAAAAAAATTATCCGTTGGGTATATAAATATAATACTTCAAGTTTTATTATTAAAAAAAACCCACAATTGTAATATACATATTGAAAACATAGTTTATAACAATTACTTCATTAATTTTTTTGTTTCAAAAAGAAAATTTTACTTCATCAAAATCTATTTTGTAATGTAGTAATCAATTGAGCTGATCTCAATCACCAAAACAGAAGGATTGAGAGGAAGAGGAGTCAGTAAATCGCCTGAGAGGAAGAAGAGTCGATGAATCGCCATTGGTGTAGAGAGAAACAGAAGAAAGATGAGTAAATGAGCGACTCTTCATTGTAGGAAGGAACAACTCTTAGATTTTATGTTCCAAATTTGAGAGTAATTCGTACGAATGAAATTAACTCAGATTGTAATTTTCGATAAGTGAACTTAGACCAAAATCAATTTAGTTCATTTATATCGATAAATTCACATCATTAACGGATATAGATATAGATATAGATAGAGTAAAATAAGGAAGTCAATTAATGAGTATTCTTGTGGTGATAAAAAATTTTTTACAAAAAATGACTTACATTGGGGAAAGCATAATTAATTGATGATTGATCATATATGAATGTATCTAGTAATAATAATTAACCGCTACTAATCACTGTATTCATTTTTTGTAACAGTTTTTTGTCACCAAAGTATCGTTAGTAGATTGATGATGAACAATTCATTCTGAAAGTTGTAAATGAGTTTGATCTACAAGAGACAGTTACTAAAGAAGAGTGTTTAAATTACAGTAATAAACATAAAATTAAAATTTTGAAATTTACAAAAAGGATATAATTGAAATTTACAAATAGGATATACTTGAAATTTACAAGTTTTTACTTGTTTTAATTGGCTAATTATATCTTATAATTCTGAACAAATCATATGAACTTCAAATTTTTAGAAAAACAGTGGCTTTTACTAGAATATATATGAGACTTTTTCATATTCTTTCTACTTGCCAGCAAATATCAACCTAATAAACAACATGGCAACAAAACATACATATGAAAGCAAAAAAATAAAAAATACTTCACACTATTTCGTGCTGTATTTTAATGACTTTATAAGGATTTAAAATAAATATTTCAAAAACATCAAAAAAATATACATAATTTATACAAATATAATAATGCTGTTTCACAAATTCAAATCAAATAAAAGTTTAAATACTATATAATATTATTGCATGCTCTTTATCTCTTGTGTAGTTGATATATTTTAAAAGTAAGAATTAAAAAGCATCATTTACTGAGTAGGATACCTAAATTAGATAACCGACTGAGTATTTTCTGCAAACTAAATAAACAATATAATAATTAACACTCCCTCCGCTCCAAAATCAGAGAAAAAATTTAATTTTTAAGATCAAACGATAATATATTAAATTTTAAATTAATATGAATTTATTTAATTTTAGTTAATACAGTTATTATAATTATATAGTATATATCAGGAACTATTAATCAAAAAAATTATTTTATTCTAAACTTTTATGAGTCATGCAAATTTTGAAACTTAATATGCTGTCGTTTGATTTTAAAAATCAAATTATATCTCTAATTTTAAATCATAAATAGTAACGTGTATCAACAATTAACAATAGTAGTAAGTATTTATTCTAAAACTAATAAGGTAATAGTAATTCTAAATTTACTCAAAATGACTTTAAAAATTAATTTATCTCCCTAAATTAAAAACAAAAAAGGGTAAAAAAAGCATAAATTACATATCAATAAAATCGGTTAGCCCTTCGAAACATTACCATCTCCTACATATTTACATGAGTTAACTTCAAATGTGTATCAAAATTTCACAAAATTCTATTTTTCTCTTGAAGTACTAATTTTTTAATTACATTCCTTCTAATTTAAATTTTCTTAAAAAATGTTTCTTTTTAACAAAATGGTACAATTATATATCAGAATCCTTCACATATATGTCCTAAATTATTAGTAATTATGTTATTCCTATTTCATATAACATATTGCCGGGGCGAATCCAAAAATTGTGTTGAGGTATGGCAAAAAAAAAATTTAGAAAAAAGAATATCTTCAAAAAGGTTAAGATTAAGGTTACTATAAGAATTGATAATTTAAAAAATAAAATGATATTTTCACCGAGTTCTCCTCAAATGAATTAGTATACAAATAAAAATATTACTTTTTATTCATGACAAAATAACCACTCCACACAATATATGCCTTTCAAGATTATTGATTGCTTAATTATCAAAATATAATACTATTGTAAAAAGTGATGACTGATGAGTAGTAAATGATAGCCCGTATCAAAATTGTGGCAGTCATTCTATTTTAATCATAGAATAATTATATTCGAAAAAATGTTTCAAAAGTAGTAAGTAATTTCTTAATAATAAATTATATAGTTAACAATTTTAATATTAAATTAAGAGAATTATTATTTTCACATAAGTATAAGACCTATTTATTATTCATATAAAAAAAACTTATAAAATTATTATTTTTACTTATAAAAATATTATTTTTTTTAAAATAATTATAAACTTTATCTAAACAAATTTAATAGTTTATGTTTGTAAGAAAATCGAAGAGAGATTATAATTTTTAGGCGAGAACGACCAAAGTCACGAGTGTCAAAAGAGAACACTACTCTTGTATATCTCTTACGTAACTATAGAGCTCTAAATGATAATTAAAAAATTCATATTTATCCGTATTTGTATTTTAAAAAAATTTGGATATTATTCGATATAAAAAAATACAGATATATTTGTATTCGATTTAAAAGTATCTGTAAATAAATGGATACGAATACGGATATAGACATATTCGTATTCGTTTAACATCCGATCGTAAATATATTTAACGGATAGAGGATATCCGAAATTTAAATTAGGATCCGTATTCGAAATTCGTATATGAATAACTTATATATATATATATATATATATAATAAGCAAAATAATTTTTTTAAGTAACTTTCCTTATATAATAATTAAGTTTTCACTATCATACAAAAATTATTTTTAAAATATATCATTTCACTTCAAAAAAGTAAGAAATAACACTTTTATTATAATATTAATAAACTGAAATAAATTGATTTAAGTATAGTTAATGGATTTTTATTATTATAAAGTTAAAATATCTAAAATGTATCATTTAACAAGTATTATAAATGTTATAAATATCATTTAACAAGTGTTATAATATAACTTTTGGATCATTTAACAAGTGTTATAAATGTTATAAATATCATTTAAATGTTATAATTATAAATTATAAATATTCATATACACTACAGTATTACTCTAAATTAACGCATAAAATGGACATATACTTATTAATGGATATCTAAACATTAATAAGTAGAGCATTCATTTTAAATTTTGAATTTTAAAAATAATGAAAACTTATTTGAATTGTAATTCAGAACATTGATTATTGTATTTATTAAAAATAAATAAATTAACATTCATTCATTAATGAACTATACTTTAAAACTCATTATTTTTTCCCCTTATTCTAATTATATATAGTGTTACAATATATCTAAAATGTATCATTTAACAAGTGTTATAAATATCATTTAAATATTATAATTATAGATTATAAATATTCATACACATTACAGTATTACTCTAAATTAACACATAAAATGAACATTTACTTATTAATGGGCATCTAAATATTAATAAGTAGAGCATTCATTTTGAATTCAGGATTTCAAAAATAATAAAAACTTATTTGAATTATAATTTATGTATTGATTATTGTATTTATTAAAAATAAATAAATTAACATTCATTCATTAATAAAACTATACTTTAAAACTCATTTTTTTCCCCTTATTCTAGTTATATATAGTGTTACAATATATCTCAAATGTATCATTTAACAAGTATTATAAATATCATTTAAATGTTATAATTATAGATTATTAATATTCATACACACTACAATATTATTCCAAATTAACACATAAAATGGACATCTATTTATTAATGGACATCTAAACATTAATAAGTAAAGCGTTCATTTTGAATTTAGGATTTCAAAAATAATAAAAACTTATTTGAATTGTAATTAAGAGAATTTATTTTTGTATTTATTAAAAATAAATAAATTAACATCTATTTATTAATGAACTATACTTAAAAACTCATTATTTTTTTCCTTTATTCTAGTTATATATGGTGTTATAATATCTAAAATGTATCATTTAACAAGTATTATAAATATCATTTAAATGTTATAATTATAGATTATAAATATTCATACACACTACAGTATTACTCTAAATTAACACATAAAATTAGCATCTACTTATTAATGAACATCTAAACATTAATAAGTAAATCGTTCATTTTGAATTTAAGATTTCAAAAAATAATGAAAACTTATTTGAATTGTAATTTAGAGCGTTGATTATTGTATTTATTAAAAGTAAATAAATTAACATTCATTCATTAATATGTATGGCTTAAATTTTAAATTGTGATTTGTTATGAGTAATTATTTAACAAAAATTCTTTATTTTTTGTAAATAATTTGAATGAATTTTTTATTAGGTGTTGATAAATGAATTCGGATATCCGAATATTCGAATAATCTGTTTATTTGAATAAAATAAATAAAAACGGATATTATCCGTATTTGGATATAATTTTCAATACCGAATTCGGATAGCATTTTTAAAATCTACCGAATATCGGATACGAATACGAATAACAAATTAATTTTTCGGATACGGATACTGTAGCATTCGAATTCGTTTATATCCGTTTTCACCCATACGTATCTATATAATATATCCATGTGTGATTAACTGTGTAATTCAGATTGATTATTTAATATTTAGCTGTAAGGAAGACAAATGAGCAATCAAATATATGTTGCACTATTAATTGATATACTTGTAGGGGCGGATGTATACAGAAGGCAACATAAGCAGTTGCCTATGCTGACTTTTTGGGTTTTTTTATAATTTAATAAACTTAGAGTGACAGATTTATATAATTTAACAAACTCTGCAAGTGTTGGATGTCTGCAACCTAGCCCAACTGCAGAAGCCTGTCATTTGTTTTAGTTTCCAAACTCCAAGTAACATTTATGAACACCCAAGGCTCAAGCCCTGACCCAGTTTCAGTTTTTAAACTCCAAACTAGTCATGCACAACAGGCCGTCTTGGCATGGTCTAGCCTGGGTCTGTCAGGCCTTGACTGTTAACCAGGCTGGGTCAGGCCTTTGACTTTCGGCCTACAAGTCAAGCAGGGTCAGACTTAACGCTTGAAAAGAAGGTCATCTGAGGCCTGCAGGCCAGGCTGGTCTAATCTGGTCCATTCAATATTTTGTTAGTAATTTTAAATATTATAAAAACACCAATTAAAATTTTAAACGTAATTAATGTATTAATTAAAAGTATTGTATTATAACTTACAAGTTACAACTTATAAATTATAATAATGAATTAAAATATTGTACAATTTTAAAGATATTGTATTATTTTATACTATCATTAATAAAAAAAATTATTTTTTTATGAAAAGTCTTTTTTATTATTATTATTATTTTACAAATGACTTTCTAGTTTTTACACTAAATATTTATTAAAATGAAAATGCAATGAAAGGTCTGCAAAAAATGTATGTTGCTAACTAGGTAAGAAAAATTCTTATATATTAAACTACCCATTGTGTTGTCATGAATTTATTTATTCGTATATAAACAAACATGTATGAATGAACGTATTGAAATATGCTAATTTTATTTGGTTTATTGAATGAGTTATCACAAAGAGAAAGTTTTGTCTATAATGGGAGAATTGAAGTAGCAAAAAAAAAAAAAATTTGACAGGCCAAGCCAAGATTTGGGTAAACCAGTTCGGGCCTCAGACCAGGCGGGGCCAGGTCGGGCTTGTTGGCAGGCCATGCCAGGCCGGATCTGAGCTAAAAAAATGTGGTATGTTCGTGGCCTCCAAGCCGAGTCGAATCGGACCAGGCCTTGACTAGGCTAAACTTTGACCAGGTCGGGCCCAAGCCGGACCAAGGCCATGCCGCAGACCATTTGTGCACCACTACTCCAAACTATCCAAGCTGGTTTCGCATCCAAAAATCATTAGGGTTCTTGCACTGGTTTCCCAATTCGCATCCAAGCTTTACTTTTCTACCGACTCGCCGAGCAAGTTTAGCTCCGATGTACGGATTTTCTCTCTTTAAATAGAAGGAACCCATTTTCGTTTCTTGAATTTAAGGAATTGAGTCTCTTTCTCATCTTTTTATTTGATTAATCATACCCAATATGTCTATGCAATCTTTAAAAGCTCTGTTTTGTTCTGTTTATTTTTGTTGCTGGAAAGCTATTTGATTTATCATCGGAGAGGTATCAATTGGGATTATTCAGATTTTAAAGGTCACAAAGATCAAGGCTGAGGATACACAGAATTAGATTTGCGATGAGTTTTGTGTATTTTGACTGTTTTTTGTTTAGCTTTGGTTCAATTTGGTGATTCTACCATATTTCTTTAGTAAATACGCCCGCTTAATGTCATTTGAGAAAGGAGAAAAATAGAAGGAACCCATTTCCATTTCTTGAAGTTTTACATATGGTATGAATTTTGATTTGTAGATTGTAATAATACTTTTACAAATTACATGTAGTGATTCTATTGCAACAATCAAAAGTAGAACCAATGACAAACCATTTAATTAATTGATTCATTAGCATAACTGTATACTGCAGTTACTTGAAATTAGAGTCATAACTAAGAATATCCACATGCTCAACAAATAAACAAACCATTTAATCAAGTCATTCTCATTCTAATGTTCTAATGTTTTACCTTGATTTTATTTAAATATAGAAAGCAAATTTTGTTTGAGACATTCAAAAGACATTAATATTGGACAGTTGAAATTGTATTTCTTTAGGAAATCGTTTAAATTGAGACTTTGAGAAGACATCATTATGATTAAGTTTATATTAAGATTATTTCAAGTTTTATATATTTAATTTTAACAAAAAAATTAGTTCAAATTCGCCCCTGTTAGAACAAAATCATGGATCCACCCTTGTATACTTGTAAATAATTTTCAAAAGTTCAGCCATGACAATTCTTAAATGTAGATCCGCCCCTGCGTATTGTATTCATATACTTGGAATTATTTATAGGAGAATGATCTATAACAAGTATTTGCTATGAATCAAAAATAAACAAATATCATCTATACCATTAAAAATAAAAATGAATGACTAGAATTAGAAACTAAAAATCAATGTCCGCTACTAATAGTAGCGGACGTTAATTAGAAAGTCAAACCCTAAATATTAGAATAGCGTTCGCTACTATTAATAACAGACATTTAAAAAGAAATTAAACGTCTGTTACTAATAGTAGCAGACGTTGATTTTCAGTTTCTAATATTAGTCGTTACTTCTTGTTTTTAATGATATAGATAGTGTATGTCAATTTTTGGTCCATAACAAATATTAATTACGGATCACTCTCCTTATTTAAATATGTGTTCAATTATATAAAATATAAATTTTATCATATAATTTGACTAATATGCTAAAAAAAATTATTTCATAAAAAAATTAAACTTAAAAGGTCACTAGTGTGAAAATTAATAATTGAAAGTTAAAAGTTAATTTTGTGAAACTTTTACCGTTGCACTTACCCCTATTTACACTCGCGTAACGCTCGAATTCTGAAACCCCAGAGCTCGTTCAAGCTTTAGCAACCAGTGAACGGCAGAGCTTGCAAAGTTTCCTCAACCCCTCTCGGCAATCTTCTTCAAGCTCCCTTTCGACAATTTAGTACATCTTCTGGTAATTCGCACTCCTACTCACCTAGTATACATATATATGTATGTATATACATATTTAGTATGTTGATACACAGAAAGTAGGGTTGCAAACGATCCGAACCGAACCGAACATTGTCGAACTCGAATCGAACTTGAACCTCATTAGTCGAACTCGAACATGTTCGAGTAGCATTATCGAACCAACGCACTTGTGTGAGTTCGGTTCGTTAGTGTTCGCGAACATGTTCGGGTTCGCGAACATGTTCGAGTTCGACTATAATACTCGAGTTCATGAGCATGCTCGAGTTCGCCTATAATGCTCGAGTTCGTCTATTATGCTCGAGTTCGCAAAAATTAAGCCAAATATTTTTATTTTTTTTGAAAAATTTAAAATTTAATTACAAGGCTAAGGGGACTCGGATACTCAAGCTTATTTAGGAATTAGGAATAGCCAAATAAGATATAATATATCATATTATTATATATTCATATATATTAAATTAGTAGTAGTGATCAATATTATTGTTAATTACTTAATTAGTCTAGAATAAATAAATATTACTACTTTCAATTAACCCAAAAAAAGGGCGATATTACTACTTCCTCAATTAATTAATTATTTTCGGATTTTTGTATTTTTTACTTTTAGGTAAAACAAAAGAAAAAAAATACTCCATCTATTTCATTAAAAAAAGTCTTATTTGAGATTTTTTTACAATGAAATTCTAAAATTCTAAAATTTAAAATAATGTGAATTTAGTTGATTTAGATTAATTCAATATCTAATAAACTAATATTGTTAAGTTCTTAACTTTGAAATGTATTACTACTAGATATTTCTTCCGTTCAGAAATATAAGTAATAAAATCAACTGCTCAAGTATGAATTTTTAATTCAAAAGAGATGTGGTAATTAACTTTTGAATAACATAAATCTTGAGAATTAGTTTATAAAAAGTTTATAATTTTCATAATTATATTGTTTAAAACTAAATAATTTATTTCTAAAAAACTAAAGTAATATATTAAGTTTTACAATTTTGTAAATTAAATACAATTCTAATATCAAAGGCTCAAAGTAATTTAGAGACTTTTTGTGTTTTTTTTTTTCACCTTTTGCTTATTTTAATTTAAATTACTAACTCATTTTAATTTCATACAAACGGTACCGTGACATTATTTTATTGGATTATTAAACTTTTTAAACACTATTTTTTATACTAAATATGATTACTTAATTGCATAAAACAAAAACAAAGTTAGTTAATTATTTTTTTTCACCGTCTCACATATACACTGTAAGTCTGTAACACTAAAAAATTCAAAATTTTTAAAATCAAGTTTGGACTTTTAATTATATGGTTGATGGACAATAGGTTAATGTAAACAATGATTATTACTCTATTAGTGAAGTCTCGATACATTGATAACTTGATTTCTCTATTCTCTATCTTTTCAATAACTCAAGCAAATGTAAGTAATTGTATTGTATCATTCTTTAATTAATGTCAAATTGTCATTGCATGAAGATTAATGACATTATTTATGTGATTTATGACATGGGTTATAATTTATTAAAATATCAGTAATATAAATTGTAATAATCTAACAATCATTGTTAAAAAAATTATGAAAATATTACAATTATATTAATTAAATTGCAGGTGAAGAAGTACACATTATTATTTATTAATTATTTAATAAAAATGTGTACTTCTAATCAATTATTAAAAAAACAAAAAGATGTTTAAGTAATAAAAAAAGAAAATTACTAAAAAATTAACAATTATTGATAAGACAAACTTTAAAATTTAATATGAAATAACTAATTATTTGTATTTAGAATTTAAAAATATTAAACATGTAAGAAATACAATTCAAACTGAGTAGCTAACGAACCGAACCGAACCGAACAGAACTGCGCCGAACACTAACATAGTCGAACCGAACTCGAACCGAACTGAACCGTTCACGAACATAGTCGAACCGAACCACATGGTTCGCGAACATGTTCGATCGAGCAATCGAACTCGATACCATGTATGAGTTCGGCTCGAAAAGATCAGTTAATCGAACTCGAACCGAACCGAACCGGTTCACGAACAGTTCAGTTCGTTTGCAGCTCTAACAGAAAGTGGGTGAAATCTACTCAACATGTTTAGTATGTTGTATGTACTTCGTTGACTTTTAAGTTTTAAATATTGCTTGGAGTAGGGGTATCTAACTTGTTCTTCTTTTTTCTTTTGGTAATTTTTACTTTTAAAAAATTTATTTTATTTGGATGAAGTATTGTATGGTTTTCATTTCTCTTAATACATATATAACCCTCACGTTGCTTGAGGATTTGCTCGGTTACTAGCATTTTTAATATTTATCGAATATATTGTACTGTTTGAACCCTAAACATAATATTTGTGAATTAAATAAGTTAAAAATTTATTCGATTACCAGTATTTTCAGTATTTATCGAAATAATTTTGAACCTCTAAACACTTCGCACCGTTTTAACTTCAAATATAATATTTGTGAATTATATAAATTGCGTTTGAAGTGTCTATGAAACTCTAAACGTTCCAAACAACGTGTAACTAAACATACACTCACAAGAAGAATTTTATTTGTAAATTTTGTTGATATTAAGAATGTATTTTTATTTTTTGTGTATCCCTAGAAATAATTAATTGTTAGTTAAATAGCAACGACACGAAAATAAAATTATGATGACAGAGTTGAAGAGATTGTGCCATATTATACTATTACTCTTTTTTGTATAAAAACTTTTTTATAATTAGAATTATTTTTATATAACAAAGTATTTTTAAACATAAGACTATTTTTATGAAACTAAAAAAGTATATGACAAAACAACTTAAAAGGAGGATCATAAAGAATAAAACCATTTAAATAAAAGATCATCTACTTTAAAACGATGTATTATGACTACAAAAGGTAATTTACAAAATAATATGCTAATGAGTTTTATAATTATAATTATCATATTGTGATAATTTACAAAATAATGTGCTAATGAGTTTAATAATTATAATTAACTTATACATATCATATATTCATATTGTGGTAATGAATCTATCTTTCAACTCCTAATGCTATGGAATAAATTGTACACAAAAATTATTCATAAATTTTATAAAAAAAGAAAGTAAATAGGAATCTAATTTATTATAAAAAAAATTACACTTATTTTTTTTGTAAATAATATATAAATTCTATATTAATACATAATTTTTTATGTACAATTTATACACAGTGTTATTCTTCTTCGAAATAACTTTAAAAATTATTTTGTCTTCCTAATTTAATTTTTTTTTTAAAAGAGAGAAAAAGAAAGGCATAAATTACTTTTTTTTTTTTTATTTTTCTTTATATAAATTTTTTATTTTATTTTAATTTCGTCCTTCTTTATCAATAAAATCGTTTATTACCCCCTTCACTAAAACACAACCATCTCCTTCATATTTTTCCATTTCGTGCACAGCCTAATTCTAAGCCCTAGAATTCAACACTTCAGCAACCAGTGAAAATGGCAGCACTTTTCAGGTCTCGCAGAGTTTCCTCAAATATTCTCACCAATCTTCTTCACTCTCCCGTCCGGCCATTGAGCACATCTTCCAGTAATTCTCTCTCTTACTATCTCTATAAATATATATGTATTATTTTATTTATAGCTCTAAAATTTTGTGTTTTACAGATGCAGTTGGTTCACAATTAACTTCGACAAACAAAATGTCAAATCACGTCCCATGTTCTCTAATTTTAGCCTCTTCGGATATGCGAATCGGAACCAAAATCCACAACATCGATCCGGGTAGCTTGCAATCATCAGCTCTGACAAACCCATTGTTCAATTCGGACATAAGTTCTCAGACTGGAAGTTGTATGCCGATATCAATGATGCGAATTGGAACCTTAATCCACAACATCGAAATGCGGCCGGGTCAAGGCGGCAAGCTGGTGCGGGCGGCGGGTACCGCCGCGAAAATACTTAAAGAACCAGCAGCGTCGAAGTACTGTTTGGTGAGATTGCCGTCCGGGAGGGAGAAATTGATTGACACAGAGTGTCGTGCCACGATTGGGAGGGTGTCGAACCTGGAACATAAGGCGAAGAAGCTGAGGAAGGCGGGGCAGAGCCGGTGGCTCGGACGGAGGCCTGTGGTTAGGGGAGTGGCGATGAACCCTGTTGATCATCCTCATGGAGGAGGGGAAGGGAAGAGTAAGAGTAGTGGGGGTCATGGGGGTGTTTCAAGAACTCCTTGGGGGAAACCCACCAAGAGTGGCTACAAAACTGGGCCACTTAAAAGGAGAAAATAGTGTGTTTGTTGTGGTGGATGTGTTTTTGTTATTGCTTAGGCACTCTTGATACATTTCTAGGTTTGATATAAGTAGATTTTTGAAATGTTTGTAATTTAGGTTATGGATTAGCTGTTTAATAACGGTAGCTTTATGTGCACTAATGTGTTTTCAGTTGGTATCAGAATCTCTGATGAGAGATTGAGTTGCTGAGCATATGCCATGGTGCAAGGTCTTAAGTTATGTTTGTTTCCTATCTTTTATGCTTGTTTGGACTTTTGAAACTGTGTTATGGCCTATGGGTAGTATTTGAAGATGATTGAAATATTTGTGATTTATTTGAATCTGCTTCTTTAAAGATGATTGACATGCTTGTGAATTATTTTAATTGTTTGAGATATATATGGGTGAGCTATTTTATGATGATAGCTTAAAGTGGCTAGAAGTTCAAAGCTAAGAAGGTGAGTAGTTTGTACAAGTTTAGTTATTTGTTTGTGTTTCTTTGATTGTTAAATGAATCTTCAGGTGGATTTATTAAGATATTGAGCTGTTCTCAATATGTCAAGGGATATATTTATGATCTATAATGTAAATATGTACTATGTATTTACAAAATGTAAATTATGAATACTGACAGTAGTGTGGTATTTGTGTATGAGATATTTAAAATTGCTTAAAGTGTGCAGCTCCTATTTCATTTTCCTCCAGTGGGCACTGTGGAACTCATTGACCATGGTATGTGGTAATATTATTGTTTTTATGATTCTTTGTGTAAGCTTCATACTCTTAGCAACTAGTTGTCAACTTAAGTAAATGGGAACTTTATTCACATAATTTTGTTAAATGTTTGAGTTCTTGCTGATCCAGTTGAAATGGTTGGGGAATCTGGATATTTTGGAACACCAAAGTCTTAGTAAGAACCTTCACGTTGCTGCCTAAGCGGTTCATCTTATTGTAAGCAAACCAAACCAAACCAAATTCTGATGAATGCTACTCTAGGATTTTTACGCTATCCCAATTCCAAAAACCAGGAAAACATTGAGCAAATTGCTGATAGTGATGCTACTCCTTGTCTTGGTGGCTGCTGGCTGGGTACTTGAATGGTTATTCCGGTAAATCTTAGAGAAGTACTAGACCTTCAATAACTGCAACAGATGCAGAAAAATCTATAGGAGAATCAACTGATGCAAGACCTATGGACCTGGGATGCTTCGAGCCTAGACTAATTGGAAGGGAGGGATATGCTAACACACTGCTGCCGTGGACAGGCCTTGACGAACTCGGAATGGGAAAGTACATACTCCAAAGCTGGTGTCAATAATCTGTCTTATATATCTTCTGACCAGCCCCTTGCTTTCCTATTCGACTCATTAAGCCCTTTATAGTTGTAGCTGCTCGGCTTGAATATCCTTGTTTCAATGTTCTTGTGAATAATTGGAGTGAGCAATAAATTCTCACTAATAATCACACAAACTTCATAGACATCAATCATCATTGAATTTGTAGGAGTATATATAAAAACAAAAGAATAATTATGGCAAGACTGAAAGGTACTCAAATTGCTCAAGAAAAACGATTTTCTTCCATTTTGGATAAGCTTGAAAAAGACTTCAAAATTTGAGTATAACAACATTACAAAACATGACGTATTAGAGACTTTACCTCCTTCCGTAAAGTGGTAAACGTTTAAGATAGGGAGATCCCATCTCCTTGTCGTTTTAGGTTATGCCTCGAACACCATCCAGTCAAAGTTACTATTAGTTATTGGATTGGCATCAAAACATAGACCTCTCAGTGATTTCCAGATGGCGTCATACTCTCTTTTTGATATCTGGTCATGAAGACTGTGAGGGGATCTTGGATGAGCTTGAGAAGTTTTGTTATGTCTGGTCAGCATGTCAATTTTAATAAATTCAAGTTTTTTGTTGCCCCAAAGATTAGTGGGTGAGATGTCATAGATAAAAGCAATAAACCTGGCATCTCCTTAAACTGGTGACCTGGTAATTTATCCAGGTGCTCCTCTGGTCCATACAAGAAAATGTAAAAGACATTATAATACCATTCATTCATGAGCATTAAGTATTTTAGAAAGTGATTGACAAAAGTCATGAGAGACCAAATCTTAAATATTACTTTTTTCATTAGGCATTCATGTGGCTAGTCTGATCTTTTTTCTCCTTTTAGACGTATCCCTTGCTTTGACCATGCTATCTTTAATGGTTATTTTAAAATTTGTTCTCTAGCTCTCCGTAGCATCATCGTCTACCTATTTTGATGTTTCTTCACTTCTTGCTATCAACCATATCATTAAAGCTGAGAGCTAGCTATGGCGAATTATCATGAGCTAAATTTGAGTTTTCAAGAGTGTGGACTCAGAGTTGGCTGTGGGTAAATTTGCAAAATTCCCAGATGTTGGTTTCCAATAGTGTTCCCTGGTTAGTTGTGTTTGCTTATGCTATTTGGAATATGTGGCTCAGCAAGAATAGGCTTGTGTTTCTTGCGATCAATGATTCAATTGATTTCATTGTTAAAATGTGTTTACCCAGGCACTCAACTTCATGTTTTTTGGTCTCCAGCGTCATGCCCCTCTTCTCCTTTCCCTCATTGCCTGGGTTCTGCCTCCCCAAGGTTGGATCAAGATTAATTCGGATGGTAAACTTGGTGACTGCTGCTTGAGGTCCCTCAAAGGGGGTGGACTCTAATGGCACTTGGATTGCTGGCACATCTCGGAAGCTGGTTGGGATTTCGGTGGCAGTTACAGAGTTATGGGCTATTAGAGATGGCCTTTCTTTGGCATGGAACATGGGTTTTAACTTTTAAGAAAATTATTCTAGAATCGAATGCCAAAATGGTCTGGCATTTGCTTCATTCCCCTCCTGTTCATTCTGTTCTTATTACCTTCACTTGATATGTTCAGGAATCTGCTAAACCAGACGGGGGAAGTTCATCTGCAGGACATCTACAGGGAAGTCAACCGGGTGGTGGACTGCCTGACTAAGTCTGCAACTTCCCAGGATATCATGTTTACCCTTTTTGATGCTGCTCCTACTTCAGTCAACCACCTGCTGGTTTTTGACACTATTGTCTGTTGGTGCAACTCTCATGGCTGAGCTGTGTTTTTGTTTTGTTTTGTTTGTCTAGAGTTGGGCCTCTGTTTGTAGTACCTAAACAATTTTGTACTGTTAATCCAAGTATTATAGTTATGTACATCTCATTTTCCAGGAAAAATTAATTTTCTAATTTTAATAAATAATTCAAGATATTGGACACTAATGTCGTCACCCTCTAATTAGATAAATCAATAACATCACATTTGTCAGCAGAAATACCTTATTTTCAATGAACACGTTTACTTGCCCACAGAAATGTCGTGCCCAATTCTCGTTTGTATTTATATTATTTAATCAGTATATAAGGATGGTAGCCCATAAAAACAGTAAGATACACTAGTGCTAGTTGCCGAGTCCGATGCGCCCACCATATCTATGTACATATCCATATCGGTCTGATTTTGACCGGTGATAGCCTTTCACTGTTTTATTTCTGTCTTGAACTGCACCATTTGTCAAAAACAATAGAGATATATTTTTTAAATAATTACATTTATTATACGTACAGTGCGGATCATAATCACAACCTCGTTATCATTGTCTTAATTGGACTTTGAACCCTGTCCAGTGTAGAAGCCAACCTTTGTCGAGCACTTGTGATTTTTCAAATTTTTATATCAACTGGTAATTGATCCTTTTTATTCTCTCTCATTTTTTAAGTTTTGAAGAAACAAGTTACTATATATAGTCTCTCTTGCATGAAATTATAAGTCTAACGGAAAAATTATGAAAAAATTAATCAATAATTCTGAAACAACGTAACGTTGTGTCCCAAATCAATAAAATATTTTTATTTTAGTGATGTTTTACTATTTATAGTTATGAGTTTACTGAAATAGAAAAATTTCATTAGTCAGAGACATCACGTGTGTGACGCCCCCAAATTTGGGCTCACACAGCCCAAACTTGAGTCGTCAAAATACTACAACAAAATTATTACAACAAAGCACAACGTACAACAATACAGTGTATAATAATACACAACTAAGTCTTCACTATTATTGCCACACTATTTTACAAAACGTGAAGACTATGATAACTATTCCTCGGACCCTCACTCCATTCCCCGGCTAGACCCTGTTATGTTTTCATCTCCTGTTGAAAAACAATGGAACAAAAGAAAGGGTGAGCTCAAATAGCCCAGTAAAGAATATCATGACTAAGATAATGACGAATAAATTATCATTAGTCTTCAACAGTTGAGTTCTTGATAGAATACAATAGACTACAAGGTTTATATCAAAAACTGCAGTTAAATTCTTAAACAACGTTCAGATCAATAATAGCAGCGGAATGAGTAATCTATTAGAAGAATAATGCAGACTATAATGTCCACTCGGTTCTCTTTTTAGGAAAAACATCATCAACTTTTATGATCTGAAATATCATTAGTCAAGATAATACAAATTCACAGTTCCTGATCATAATCATGCAGATCAACAGTTCATCTTTGCACTACGGGCCAAAGACATTCAATATAACACCAACGGTCATGATTATACCAGATTCAGCCTTTGGTCATAATCATACCAAACAACAGTTCATCTTTGCACTACGGGCCAAAGAGAACATTCACCGCGTGCCATAAAAGACACCGAACAGATGTATCGCCTTTAACCTATTATATCGCCTTTAACCTATCATCTGTTCAACAAATATATCACATCTGTGCCCCCGGCCACAGATATTCACAACAGCTTGATTTTTGGATGATTAGAATGATATAAATGATGAACAGAAGAAATAGGATAACAATAAGTATCGGAAGTTTACTTTGTACAGATTCAAATAATGTCCAAATTGTCAACATGATGTGGAGTGAAATTTAAAAATGATATTCAAGATCCACAGTTCAGAATAACGGTTACAATTCAATAGAAAGGTTCACGTAAATAGGAAGGTTCAGTTGAAATAATGAAGTTCAACTATTATGGAACATATAATATTTTCAGGAATTATAGAAGCAATAGTTCCATAATAAATTTCGATTTAGGAGTATGAAAGAAAATAATATCCCTTACCGTAGCAGGTTTGATTAACAAAAGGTGAAGGAAATTAATACAAAGGGTTATTCACCAACAGGCGGCAATCCGCTCCGTAAGGTTATTCCCACAATTTAATAGAATTTGAGTACAAAGAGTTATTCACCAAACAGGCGGCAATCCGCTCCGTAAGGTTATTCCCACAATTTAATAGAATTTGAGTACAAAGAGTTATTCACCAAACAGGCGGCAATCCGCTCCGTAAGGTTATTCTCAGAGATTAATAATGAATGAATACGAAAGGTTATTCACCAACAGGCGGCAATCCGCTCCCTAAGGTTATTCCCACAATTTAATACATGGAAATAAAAGGCACGTCTTATGAGTAAGGAAGAAACAATATTATTATCGAGAATCAAATAATGATAATCCCTTACCATAGTACGTTTGAATAATGGAAGATGAAAAAGATGGTATCCCTTACCTCAACACGTGACTGGATATTGATTTAAATGAGGTTGATTAACTTGAACAGTACACGTATACTTATAGATCTTCACAAATACTCAAGATGACTTAAGCACACTTAGAGAGAACTTTCACAAGAAGTATTTAGAGAGAGAAAGAAAGAACAAGTAAGGAAGTTTATGAAAAATCCTTAAGTTAAGGCTTCTATTTATAGCCAAAAATCTTATCATTCATTTAATCTAAACCATTCATTTAAAGATCATCTTTTAATCTACACCATCCATTTCAAATATTATATTATCTTTAATCTACACCATTCATTTCATATCACCTAATAATCACCTAACTTTATATTATAAACAAATCAATTTAATTATTCAACAATAATTCACACTTTAATCTACACTATTCATTTCATATCACCTAATAATCACCTAACTTTATATTATAAACAAATCAATTCAATTATTCAACAATAATTCACACTTTAATCTACACCATTCATTTCATATCACCTAATAATCACCTAATTTTATATTATAAACAAATAACTTTATCAATTCAATTATTATGACTAATTGTTATAAATACAGTATAGTTAGCTCTTAGATATCAAGTCAATAAATTAATGAAATACAACTGTTTAAATAACATCATAATAGAGATAACAATAATGTAAAATAAAGCATACGTTACTGTGTAATGACAATTATTGATTCAATAATGTGAATTACTGTGCATATGTTACTGTGACAATTATTAGGTTCAATAATTTTAAAAACAGTGCAACAACAATTATTGACTCAATGATATAAAATACAGTGTAATGACAATTATTAAATCAATAATGCAAAATACTGTGTAACAACAATTATTGAATTGATAATATAAAATATTATGCAGTGACAATTATCGATGAAATGATGCGTAACAGTTACGGTGTCAATTATCAGACCAAAAATATGAGACACTATGCAATACCGTGTGTTACTGTAGAGTACCGAGTGCTACAGAAAATACCAATAACTACCGTATGCTACTATTCTTTTATCACCGGTATTTTAACAGTTCCGTTGACTATTTTTATTTAAAAAGGTTATTTCTGTCGTTTTCTATATCCGACAAATATTCCGTTGTGGGGTCCACCAATAATTTGTTATTTCGGCGCCGTCGTACGACACGAATATTCCCCAACCAAACGAATATTCCCCGACAAAGCGAATATTGTCCGACAAAATAAAATTTGCAGATAACATCCTTAACTTTTAACTTGATCGATTTAACCACTTACTGTTTCAAAATATATATATATATGAAGAAAAATTAAATTTTGTATTTCATAAAATTCGGGGTCTTACAACCTCCCCTCCTTATGAAATTTCGTCCCCGAAATTGACGTACCTGACATATCGAAGAGGTAAGGATACTTAGATTTCATCTCAGATTCTAGCTCCCAGGTCATTTCCTCAGTATCTTGGTTCCTCCATAAAACCTTAACTTGAGGTATAACCTTTGAGCGTAGGATCTGCTCCTTCTTATCCAGGATCTTAACAGGTACTTCCTCGTATGTTAAATCCTCTGCTATAACGTCTGGTTCTAACTCAATAACGTGGTTTGGGTCCTTCACATATTTACGTAACATAGATATGTGAAAAACGTTATGGATGCGAGACATACTTGGTGGTAGGGCTAGTCTGTAGGCTACGGTTCCTATTCGATCGAGGATTTCAAATGGGCCAATAAATCGAGGGTTGAGCTTTCCTCTCTTTCCGAATCTCGTAACCCCTTTCCATGGAGAAACACGTAAGAATACATGATCTCCGACGTTGAAACTTTCGTCTCTCCGATGAAGATCAACATAACTCTTTTGTCGTTCTTGTGCGGTCTGTATTCGTTGTCGGATCATTTGGATCTTTTCGGTCGTCAAGCGTACCAACTCGGGTCCCAACAATTTTGCTTCTCCTACCTCATTCCAACATATTGGAGAGCGACACTTCCTTCCATACAATGCCTCGAATGGAGTCATGCCTATGCTTGCTTGGTAACTGTTGTTGTAAGAAAATTCCACCAACGGCAAGTACTTATCCCAACTTCCTTTGAAGTCTAATACACAAAGTCTCAAAAGATCTTCGAGGGTCTGGATCGTCCTTTCCGATTGTCCGTCCGTTTGAGGATGGTATGCAGAACTAAAACGTAGTTCAGTGCCCATAGCTTTTTGTAGACTGATCCAAAAGCGTGAAGTGAATCTAGGATCTCGATCAGAAACTATGGAAACTGGCATGCCATGCAATCTCACGATCTCATTTATGTACATACCGGCAAGACGTTCAAGTGAAAAGTTTTCTCGTATAGGCAAGAAATGAGCAGATTTGGTCAATCTATCTACGATCACCCAAATTGCATCTAAGCCTTGAGAAACTTTTGGAAGACCCGTCACGAAGTCCATATTGATGTGTTCCCACTTCCATTCGGGAACTTCAAGTGATTGTAATGGACCTTTAGGAACTTGATGTTCTGCCTTGACACGTTGACAAGTTAGGCACCTTAAGATAAACTCCGCAATCTCTCTTTTCATATTGTTCCACCAAAATGTATGTCGAAGATCTCGATACATCTTGGTACCTCCTGGGTGGATTGCAAACGGCGTGTTGTGTGCCTCCATCATGATTTTATGCTTTAATTCAGGATCGTTAGGAACACAGAGTCGAGAGTTGACTCGAAGTATTCCTTTCTCGTCGATTCTTGCTTCGGGAATGGCACCTTCTTGTACTTTCTTTATCATGTTTATCAGTTCCGGATCGGTAGCTT
Source organism: Hedera helix (assembly GCA_947179155.2). NCBI lineage: Eukaryota > Viridiplantae > Streptophyta > Magnoliopsida > Apiales > Araliaceae > Hedera > Hedera helix. The sequence continues at coordinate 28,999,225 of OX359282.1, read as the reverse complement.
GAGCAGCTTTAATTTTATCGATTAAAGTTGGTTCTACTCGCACGTGAGCAATCTTCGAGCGGGTCCCTGGTGTCTTTAGCTCTATCTCCATCTTTTGCAAGTCGTACAAAATACACTTTTGTGTTGTCAGCAGTGCACTTGTACTTGCATAAGATTTTCTGCTCAAAGCATCAGCTACAACGTTCGCCTTTCCCGGGTGATACTGGATTGTGTGGTCATAATCCTTTAACAGCTCAAGCCAACGTCGTTGTCGCATGTTGAGTTCCTTCTGGGTGAAGAAATACTTGAGACTTTTATGATCCGTATAGATATCCATTTTTTCTCCGTACAAGTAGTGTCTCCAGATCTTCAACGCGAAAACGACTGCTGCCAACTCTAGATCATGAGTAGGATAATTTTTCTCATAATCTTTGAGTTGTCGAGAGGCGTAGGCTATAACCTTTCCATGTTGCATAAGGACACAGCCTAGACCTTTGCCAGAAGCATTGCTGTAGATAACAAATTCTCCTGATCCTGATGGTATGGTCAGAACAGGAGCTGAAACCAGTCTCTTCTTGAGTTCTTGGAAACTTTTCTCGCATTCCTCGCTCCATATGAATTTTGTGCTTTTCCGAGTAAGCTGCGTTAATGGAGTGGCGATTCGAGAAAATCCTTCTACGAATCTCCGATAATAACCAGCTAGACCCAGAAAACTTCGGACTTCGGTTACTGTTTTGGGTTGCTCCCAATTTAGTACCGTTTCAATCTTCGCAGGATCGACTGATATTCTTTGACTAGAAATCACATGCCCAAGAAACGCGACCTCCTCAAGTCAGAACTCACATTTCTTCAACTTGGCATATAATTTGTTTTCACGGAGCTTTTGTAGTATCAATCTCAGGTGTTGTTCATGATCCTCGCGACTCTTGGAGTATATGAGGATGTCATCAATAAAGACAACCACAAAATGATCCAAATGTTCCTTGAATATCCGGTTCATCATGTCCATGAAAGCTGTAGGAGCATTAGTTAGTCCAAAAGGCATGACTAAGAACTCATAATGCCCATAACAAGTTCTGAAAGCAGTCTTTGGAATGTCCTCAGCTTTAACCTTTAACTGATGATATCCAGAACGGAGATCAATCTTTGAGAAATGTTGAGCGCCTTGCAATTGATCAAACATGTCATCAATCCGAGGTAACGGGTACCTGTTCTTGATGGTGACATGGTTCAATTCTCGGTAGTCAATGCACAATCTCATACTCCCGTCTTTCTTCTTCACAAATAGAACAGGAGCACCCCAAGGTGATGCACTCGGACGAATGAAACCGGTATCCAACAATTCCTGTAGTTGGACTTTTAACTCTTGAAGTTCAATGGGAGCCATTCGGTAGGGAGCTTTGGAAATGGGCTTGGTACCGGGTTCAAGATCAATATAAGAATCAATTTCACGGTTTGGGGGTAAGCCAGGAAGTTCTTCAGGAAAAACGTCAGGAAACTCATTAACAATGGGAATATCATTCAAGTTTGACGTATTTTTGTTCAAATCAGTGACATGAGCTAAAAAGGCTTGACATCCGTTTTTCAATAAACGAATGGCTTTATGGCTAGAAATAACAGTTATAGATTTCAATGGTTTAGTTGCTTGAATTTGCATGACAGGTTGATTAGGAATATGAAAACTAATAATCTTATGAAAACAATCAATTTTAGCATGATGAGTAGTCAACCAATCAATTCCTAAAATCACATCAAATTCATGCATCTCCAAAGAAATAAGGTCAACAGGTAATGTGAGGTTGTTGATTTGAACTAGGCAAGATTTATAGACAGTAGATGTAATGGTCATTTCTCCTAATGGGGTTTCAACTGATAAGTCAAAGTCCAAATTTTCAAGAGTTAAGTTTAAACGCTGAGCACATGCAGGTGAGATAAAAGAATGGGTAGAGCCAGTATCTAACAAAGCGTAGATTTCACGAGAATTTATGAATAACTTACCGGTTATCAGCTCATTCGGTTTCTTGACTGTTATCGTCAAATCGAATCCCGAATACTTCATTCGGATCTTCACGTATTTCAACCATGGGAATACCACTGAATAATTTTCTAGCAAACTGTTTCTCGGGTTCATCAACTTCATCAGTAGTAAGGTACCAATGATTTCCATTAAAATAGTATTTTCGATAGACTGCAGTTTCCACGATAGTGACTAACTTAACCTGAATTCCTCTAAATTGTAACGCCCAAAAGTATAGAAACATCATTTTTAAATAATCTTGAAAATCATAGCTGGAACACCATAAATCCCAAAGACTAATATGAAAATTCCATATATTCTGATCCTTTGTTATAGAGCATAACCAGGTGATATCACTCTCCCAATTAGTGAGTAAATTAAAGGCAATAATTTCCGCAAGTTCGTTACTTCCTTTAATTGCTTCTAAGAATGGATCTGGAACGACTGTAGCAGAGCTTTCACCTTCATCCTTACTGGATAGAACACGCATAATTTTTGCCTTAGGCAAATGATTCAACTCTGAGTTTGTAAGAAGATTATTCGTCGCCTCTTGTTTTACAGCTACATTTGTTTCGGTAATTTCATAGTTAACCTCCTGATTTCTAGATGCCATACTTAACTGTGGTCACAAAATAAATATTAGTTCAAATAAACTGACTCATCTCTTCATGTTCCTACATTCAAATCGACTCATTAGATAATAAAATCTATTTTAGGTAGGACACACTAGTGACTGATTCTATTCGTCTCTCCCCTCCTAGTTCTAACCCCAGATCTCCATTAAAGACCATATCCCTAAGCTCTGATGCCAACTGTGACGCCCCCAAATTTGGGCCCACACAGCCCAAACTTGAGTCGTCAAAATACTACAACAAAATTATTACAACAAAGCACAACGTACAACAATACAGTGTATAATAATACACAACTAAGTCTTCACTATTATTGCCACACTATTTTACAAAACGTGAAGACTATGATAACTATTCCTCGGACCCTCACTCCATTCCCCGGCTAGACCCTGTTATGTTTTCATCTCCTGTTGAAAAATAATGGAACAAAAGAAAGGGTGAGCTCAAATAGCCCAGTAAAGAATATCATGACTAAGATAATGACGAATAAATTATCATTAGTCTTCAACAGTTGAGTTCTTGATAGAATACAATAGACTACAAGGTTTATATCAAAAACTGCAGTTAAATTCTTAAACAACGTTCAGATCAATAATAGCAGCGGAATGAGTAATCTATTAGAAGAATAATGCAGACTATAATGTCCACTCGGTTCTCTTTTTAGGAAAAACATCATCAACTTTTATGATCTGAAATATCATTAGTCAAGATAATACAAATTCACAGTTCCTGATCATAATCATGCAGATCAACAGTTCATCTTTGCACTACGGGCCAAAGACATTCAATATAACACCAACGGTCATGATTATACCAGATTCAGCCTTTGGTCATAATCATACCAAACAACAGTTCATCTTTGCACTACGGGCCAAAGAGAACATTCACCACGTGCCATAAAAGACACCGAACAGATGTATCGCCTTTAACCTATTATATCGCCTTTAACCTATCATCTGTTCAACAAATATATCACATCTGTGCCCCCGGCCACAGATATTCACAACAGCTTGATTTTTGGATGATTAGAATGATATAAATGATGAACAGAAGAAATAGGATAACAATAAGTATCGGAAGTTTACTTTGTACAGATTCAAATAATGTCCAAATTGTCAACATGATGTGGAGTGAAATTTAAAAATGATATTCAAGATCCACAGTTCAGAATAACGGTTACAATTCAATAGAAAGGTTCACGTAAATAGGAAGGTTCAGTTGAAATAATGAAGTTCAACTATTATGGAACATATAATATTTTCAGGAATTATAGAAGCAATAGTTCCATAATAAATTTCGATTTAGGAGTATGAAAGAAAATAATATCCCTTACCGTAGCAGGTTTGATTAACAAAAGGTGAAGGAAATTAATACAAAGGGTTATTCACCAACAGGCGGCAATCCGCTCCGTAAGGTTATTCCCACAATTTAATAGAATTTGAGTACAAAGAGTTATTCACCAAACAGGCGGCAATCCGCTCCGTAAGGTTATTCCCACAATTTAATAGAATTTGAGTACAAAGAGTTATTCACCAAACAGGCGGCAATCCGCTCCGTAAGGTTATTCTCAGAGATTAATAATGAATGAATACGAAAGGTTATTCACCAACAGGCGGCAATCCGCTCCCTAAGGTTATTCCCACAATTTAATACATGGAAATAAAAGGCACGTCTTATGAGTAAGGAAGAAACAATATTATTATCGAGAATCAAATAATGATAATCCCTTACCATAGTACGTTTGAATAATGGAAGATGAAAAAGATGGTATCCCTTACCTCAACACGTGACTGGATATTGATTTAAATGAGGTTGATTAACTTGAACAGTACACGTATACTTATAGATCTTCACAAATACTCAAGATGACTTAAGCACACTTAGAGAGAACTTTCACAAGAAGTATTTAGAGAGAGAAAGAAAGAACAAGTAAGGAAGTTTATGAAAAATCCTTAAGTTAAGGCTTCTATTTATAGCCAAAAATCTTATCATTCATTTAATCTAAACCATTCATTTAAAGATCATCTTTTAATCTACACCATCCATTTCAAATATTATATTATCTTTAATCTACACCATTCATTTCATATCACCTAATAATCACCTAACTTTATATTATAAACAAATCAATTTAATTATTCAACAATAATTCACACTTTAATCTACACCATTCATTTCATATCACCTAATAATCACCTAACTTTATATTATAAACAAATCAATTCAATTATTCAACAATAATTCACACTTTAATCTACACCATTCATTTCATATCACCTAATAATCACCTAACTTTATATTATAAACAAATAACTTTATCAATTCAATTATTATGACTAATTGTTATAAATACAGTATAGTTAGCTCTTAGATATCAAGTCAATAAATTAATGAAATACAACTGTTTAAATAACATCATAATAGAGATAACAATAATGTAAAATAAAGCATACGTTACTGTGTAATGACAATTATTGATTCAATAATGTGAATTACTGTGCATATGTTACTGTGACAATTATTAGGTTCAATAATTTTAAAAACAGTGCAACAACAATTATTGACTCAATGATATAAAATACAGTGTAATGACAATTATTAAATCAATAATGCAAAATACTGTGTAACAACAATTATTGAATTGATAATATAAAATATTATGCAGTGACAATTATCGATGAAATGATGCGTAACAGTTACGGTGTCAATTATCAGACCAAAAATATGAGACACTATGCAATACCGTGTGTTACTGTAGAGTACCGAGTGCTACAGAAAATACCAATAACTACCGTATGCTACTATTCTTTTATCACCGGTATTTTAACAGTTCCGTTGTCTATTTTTATTTAAAAAGGTTATTTCTGTCGTTTTCTATATCCGACAAATATTCCGTTGTGGGGTCCACCAATAATTTGTTATTTCGGCGCCGTCGTACTACACGAATATTCCCCGACCAAACGAATATTCCCCGACAAAGCGAATATTGTCCGACAAAATAAAATTTGCAGATAACATCCTTAACTTTTAACTTGATCGATTTAACCACTTACTGTTTCAAAAAAAATATATATATGAAGAAAAATTAAATTTTGTATTTCATAAAATTCGGGGTCTTACAACGTGAGTTTGTTCCAAGACTACTGAATAATATCTCGAGTCTAATACTACACTTTGTTTAAGAATGATAATAATTTTGACAAACATTTTTCACATTTTCAAGATACTTAAAATTGAATTCAAATTAAAAGTAGGTTGGGAAGTTCAATTATGCATCAATACAAATTAATCTAGCTATTCAAAAAATGACTTATTATTTTCCATTATTTTCCTCAAATAAGTTTAGCCAAAACTCCCAACTTTAAATTTTCCAAAGTGATAATATATATAACATTAGTTAATGCGTATGAAGCTAAAACTATGATCATAGATAAAGAGATTATTAACCTGACAACTTATTATTTAAAATTATAAACGAGTCGAGTCGAGGTTTGATTTGTCGAGTTTGATATCATTTAAAAGTTAAAAATGTGAGTCAAACTTTAAATGAATTTGAGATTTGGTATACGAAAGTATTAACTAATTAAATATTAAACGGAGGATCAATCTAAATGAGTCGTATATTCCATTATTCAAGTTCAATTCATTTAATTAAACAAGTAAATGAATCTGTTCGACTTTAATACATTTAAGTCCGAATCAAATTCGAATCAGACTTGGTCGATTCGAGCGGGGGCAGCCTTGTGCAATCAAGATGGATTACACAACTCTATTAATTTTATCTATAGGAGTACCTACAAAATAAATGCATTACAATTAAATTAATATTATTTATGGGAGTACGCACAAAATAAAAATAAAAATAAATTAATCAAATGGGAACCAATAATTTTTTAAAGAAAAAATTGAATATGCCGGCTTCAAAATATTCATAATATTCATAAATATTATAAATAAATTATTATTTTTTTTTTTTTGTAGAAGAAGATGAACTTTGTTAAAAATTTACAGTTGTTTTCCATTTGCAACCGTTGGCGCGTTTTAGCGCCTTAAATAATACCACCACCAAAAAGAAACGAACAGCACAGAAAGCTGGTAACCGCTTTTCCTGTGAATTCTTTGGAAAGGAAAATATTATCAACCACCCCCATTTCTTTCCTCTCCCCTTATTCTCACTTGTTTCAAGTCTCTCCATCCAATCTTACCTTCGTTTTTGCTTGTAATCGTGAGCTTTACTCAGCTCTGCGATCAAGAGCTATAGTTTATTATTTCTCAATTTAATCACACAAATATGAATACAAATCCAATGTCTGTCCAAAAATGGTGTAGAATTTTTTCCAAACGCTATTGACAAAGCTTGAAACAAATTTTTTTATCGCATTATCCGCCTATTTCTGTAAAAATAAGGGCATCAGAGCTTGAGAAATGGCTTTAGCTGCACAATTGAAGCGAGGAATCTCGCGGCAGTTCTCGACGGGGTCGTTGAGGAATGGGAAATTTAGCTTCAAACGCCAGAATTCGCTCGATCCGCGCTGTAATAACTTACGGTTTAGCTTTGGACGTCAATCGTCGCTAGATCCGATCAGAAGAAGTCCGGCGGAGGATGATCTAACGGTGCCGGAAAACCTAGATTCGACGATGCAGTTGCTGTTTTTGGCGTGCAGAGGAGATGTGGAGGGTGTGCAGGAGTTGCTTGATGAAGGCGTTGATGTTAATAGCATTGATCTGGATGGCCGGACTGCTTTGCATATTGCTGCGTGCGAAGGGCACGGAGATGTTGTGAAGCTGTTGTTGAGTCGCAGGGCTAATATTGATGCTCGTGATCGTTGGGGTAGTACGGTATATACTTCTCATTTGGATTTTTATTTTGCAATGCTTTCTTATTATGTTGCTTTTAGAGTTACTAGATGAGCTACCAGATGAATAATTAAAAATCTAAAGTTTCAAGTTGATAAATATGATTTTTTTTTTGAATCATGATAAATATGTTTAGAATACAAGGAGATTAGCCATCAAAATAATATATTTTTCCCGATATATGGTAAACATACTTCAGTTTTATTCCATATTGACCCCATCATTTGTACTCCATTGTTCTTTTGTATGCTTTTACTTTTTTCTTTTATTTCCAAAACGCAGGGAGTTGCTTAATGATAATAGATTGGATACTCTACTTTTTTATTTATATATATAAAAAATAATAACAATTTGATATTCAACCATATGCAGAAACTTAGCTACCTATCAGCGTGCTATCAAAACCACTTTTATTTGTAGGGGGGAAAGATTAAAATTAAGGTCACAAACCAACTCACTATGTGGTTGTTGATGTGTCAAGTAACTCGAGTTACAATTAGAGGTGAGGTCCGAATCCTGGAAGAAGTCTTCCCCAGGTGGAGGCTTTTTGAATTTTTTTGATGTCTTGGTTATGTCACCACTAACCAAAGAGTTGAGAATGTTACTTCTTTAGGATCACCAAGTGTGACTATCGCTTTTGGTTTGCTTTATAGGAACTATGGTTTCTTATGTTTGAATGGTTTTGATAATTTGGTATATCTTGGGGTATCTTTAGAAAGGGAAAACAGAAGGCCTTGTGCTTCATTAATCTAATCTAAGGATGAAGATGTAGTTTAAATCCTTTCCTTTTGGAAGAAGTTACAAGGGCCATTAGTTTTGTTTTACATTTTTTTAGTCAAATGAGATGATTTGTTATTAATAGCTTTGGGGGAGGCCAGGAATTTTAGCCAGTGGTGTGTTGCTGTTTTTATTGTGGCTACGGACCTCTTTTGCTCTTCAGAGATTGAAATGACTTATATTTAGGTTAGTCACTAAGGAGATTGAGTTTATATCTAAAACAGGGGAGAACAAACCAGACTCCTTAGGTGACAATGTTATTATGATATTAATTTTGACTGGATTGAAAATTCTTAAGAAATTATTAGCTCAGACCAATTTTAAATGGATATCTTGACAGGTGAATAGATAGGCTCTCATTTTTTGGAATTTTAAAAATCGGATGGAGACTGTTGTTTTCATTATTATAAGGCTCTAGTTGGTACTTTCAAGGATGGAAATACAAACTCTGTTATCTCTTATCAGAGAAGAAATCCCATGTACTCGGTCAATAAGATATAGAACTTTGGTAGGTTTTATTTTTCAGTCCAAACATATGATATATACACGCATGTCATGTATTAAACTGCAGTGCAGCTCATTTTTCCCTGATCATGAAAAGCTAGCCTCCGAGAAACATTAGCATTTCATATTTTATCCTTTTGGTTCTTTCACCTGGCTACTTTCATCCTTCCAAGTAGTTTTGATGCTTGTGTTCCAACTATGGCCTTGATAAGTTTTCTTTGACATAATAGGCAGCAGCTGATGCTAAGTACTATGGCAATGTCGAAGTTTACAATATTTTGAAGGCTCGCGGAGCTCAAACTCCAGTACGTAAGAAATAATTTCCTCCGTCGTAATAATTTATTTTCTAGATTTGAAGATAATTATGGAAGTGTTTGCATGTTCCTAGAAACCAAAAAAGACTCCAATGGCAGTTGCGAATCCGCGAGAAATCCCAGAGTATGAGCTCAATCCACTAGAGCTTCAGGTTCGCAAAAGTGATGGTATCTCAAAGGCAAGTTCTATATTTTTCACAATAAATAGAATAAAGCTGTTTCTGGAACTCATGTATTTTGGTGTTATGAACCATCTGTCATAGATATGTCAGCAAGGATATTAATTCCTTTGGCCTTTCTATATGAGTTATGTTCAGTTAATTATCAAGCACCTTGTTTGTATTTCTTGTAAGTTGATTGTCGTAACATTTATCGAGTGCCATTGGTAGTTGAACTTGTATGAAATTAGGAAAGTGTTATTTCAACAAGTAAAACTTGATATTTGCACAGGTTAACTCTCACAAGTATGGGAACCACTTTCTATTCAATATTCATGTGAGGAGGATCTTGTAAAAATATCATTTCTAATTGTGGAATTGTCAAATCCCTGAATCTATTCTCTTATGCTCATCTTTATTTTATCCATTTGGTGCATGATTTGTCACATGGGATTTTATATCCATATGTATGCTCATCTTTATTTTATCCATTTGGTGCATGATTTGTCACCTGTGATTTTATATCCATATGTTGCTATTAAGAGTCACTTTTGTTAAGTTGCTCGTTTTTTACTGCTGACCTTTAAAACCTCTAGGATAAAAGAAATTGACTAAGGACACCTTAAAAAAGGGAAACCACTAATGTCAACTGCGTGACTTGAGTCACATCATGAATGAACGCATTGCTGAATTATGAAATGCATGATGTATTGACTCTTATTGTAGACATCCAAGTATTTTCATAAAATCTAGAGGTGGTAATGTTCTCTCATTACATCATGTTGTTCTGATATTATGCAAAACACAATATCTTAGCTTAAGGAATATAACGATCTTGTGAATATAAAGTGCTTATCGTAGAAGCCTGCCACCCCAGTACACACTTCCGTGCTCTTTAGGAAATCAAAATGCAGTGTATGAGCATATTCGTGAGCTATGACCGACCTGGCACAAAGTGTGGCTACATCCATCATGGTGCAGCATTGCCTTGAAATATAAAATATTAAACTGTTGTGCCCTCCTGATCTATTCGATGTTCATCTAAGCATTAAAATGTTTATCACCTAAAAAAGAAGTGTAGTTGAATAATAGAAATGTTGTACCTGAATGAATTTTTTCTCTCCCTAATATGCAATTGAGTTGCTCTGCAAATGATTTTCTCAATGAAGTTACTTCATAGATGTCTAATTGCTAATAGATTTTTCTCTTTTGGCAGGGATCATACCAAGTGGCTAAATGGAATGGCATAAAAGTTTCTGTTAAGATACTTGATAAGGACAGCTATTCAGACCCTGAAAGCATGTGTGGAGCTCATCTTATTTTCCCCTTATCTGCGATTATCCCTTGTTAGAAATAAATAATGTGATTTCTTATTTCTTGAATCAGAAGGTTGGACTATTAGTCTATGTATATACTTTTGTCACATCTAGATTCTTTCTCGAAGTCACCGTCAATACATCAATTTCAAATATTAGTAAAGTCAGACAAGCACTTGAACCCTCTCCACTAACCCCTCTTCCTTGAGGCACATATGCTCCAACTTGAATGGAGTTATTTTACTTCTCCCATCCAAATCTTTGAGCCTCGTCATTATATAACTAGACACCTGTTTTGAAGACAAAAGTTCTATTTTTTATCCTTTATCATTCTGCAAAAGAAGAGTTGCGCTCTTTTAGTCATGTTCTTTTAATTTGTATAGTATTAAGCCTCTCCAATAAACCAGTGTTGCATTTTTAATTTCAGTTTTACATTTTCCATCTCCTGAGGCTTCACAATAATATGAATGGGCGCTTACATGCATATTCATCTGTTAGCCAAGTGCCAATTATATGCCAATAAGTAATGTAAAAGAGGTTAACATGTGCTTAGAATAAAAATTGGGTGCATCTGATCCATTGTTGCTGTTTAATACAATAGATAGTAAAATATGGTTAATAAAATGTGCCAGATTTTTCTGATAAGTGTGCATGAATTTATTTCTTAACATTAGCTTGCTTCATTCTTATCATGCAAAGTAATATTTTGTGTAAAACTTTTTGGGTTGTTAGCCTACAACTTTTGTCTGAACTTTTAGTTTTTGTGTTGTTAACTAACATTGGGTCCCCTTATGTTACAGAAACGCTTTCAAAAATGAGTTAACTTTGTTAGAAAAGGTTAGGCATCCTAATGTGGTTCAGTTTGTTGGAGCTGTCACCCAAAATATACCCATGATGATTGTTTTAGAGTATCATGTGACAGTAAGTCTCTTTCGCTCACTCTCTCTCTTTCTTTCTCTCTTGAATCTGTTTTATAAGAATGGATTTTGAGATTTTGTTAGAAGTTAAGAAATACTAGCAAAAAGCTGAAGTGAACGTGAATTGCAGTGAGACATGTCATGATGAGGCCCCTAATATCTTGGAACCCCATTTACACTCTTACTCACGATTTGAAGCGCAAAAAGAACTCTTAGTGATTCAGAGTGTTCCTTCTTTCAATAGTATTCTTGGTCGTGCCCCAAACTCAGTGGAGTCGATTTATTTACTTCAGAGAAGAACTGATGCATGACAAGTTTGCCAAACATGCTTGAATTAAAATAAAAGGTTTTGGAAGCCCATGCCGAATAAGGATGGCAGTGGGACCGTTCCTTTGTTTTACATACTTAATTATCAATATAATATAATTATACAAATAGAAAAAATATAAAATTATAAACACATACACGTCTGCAAAAACATATACTCACACACACACACACACACACACACACACACACACACACACACACACACACACACATATAGGGTGGGTGCGGAGCAGGTAGTACATTAGCCATACCCGATCTTAAACCTGATGAATGGTCAAAATACTCACCCTGTCAGGTTTGGGTACTACCCATAGGTTAGGGTGTAATTTGCCTTCCCTATTGTCAAATAGTACATATCTAGAATTTTAATTTGTTATGTTTATTATGATTTTTAATGTATGTAGTCATCACGTTAGAGTTCTAATTTCCATATGAAGTTTAGTAGATTTATTATAGATAGGAATGCAATTCCCATTATGAAAGGTGGAGAATTAATAAATGTTTTTGAGGGTATATCGATTCTGTTGTTTTTTCTATTCTCGCCCAATTCTTCCATCAACTATTCTAAACCCCAAATTCAATTATACATGCATAGATAAATTAGGTAAACACAAAGGCACACCGACTGGTTATACTATATAGCCATATACCCTCGTAGAAACAATCATGTAATACCTGGTGCAGAGAATGGAAGAATGAATACATCAATTTGTCTAATCAAGTAAATACTAAATGGTATTGTCACAAGTTAGAGTAATTATATGAGCATATGAACAGGTGAGAGTCCTAGATTAGGGTTCGAATTTCCCGGTACTTAGTTAATTGATATTTCTGAATTTGTTCTCTTTATAATAAAGTTCTTGAGATTTGAATATGCTACTTTTTATAGAACCTACAATTTATTTGACATAGGGGATTTTTATACCAACTACAATTTTGAGAAAATAATGTATGTAATTTGTAAAATACATATCTTACTTATGCCCCACTGCATATATGACATTGTTCATATTGATGGTGATTTTCAGGGTGACTTGAAAGCTTATCTTCAAAAGAAAGGGCGTATTTCTCTATCTAAATCTCTAAGATTCGCTCTTGATATTGCTAGGCAAGTGAAAGTTTCATTGCGTTATGTCCAAAAATTGGTGGCATCATTATTTCCTCTTGCTTTTATTATTAAACTTTGGTTGTTTTTTATGTTCTCGCTTCTCGCCTTGACAATAATAGTTGTTTTGATGAACTTATTCTATCAGAAGATTTGATCACGTTGTCTACATCCTTTTTTATTTTGATCTTACTTAATTTGTTGTTAGCAGAGGAATGAATTATCTTCATGAATGTAAACCAGACCCAGTTATCCATTGTGATTTAAAGCCAAAGTAAGGCAACTACATGCAGAAGTCAATCATGATGTTTTAATAATTTTAAATTGAGTTTGTTTGTGAGATTGAACTGTTTTTAATATTTGAACTTTTGGTAAGGTGCCAGAAATATTTTGCTGGGTGGTGGAGGTCAATTGAAGGTTTCGGGATTTGGTGTATTGAAGATGTCAAAAATTTCACCAGATAAAGCAAAACTTTTACAGCTCGAGGCCATTGACCGTTCCAGTAAGTTGCACTCACAAGCAGCCTACATCTGTTGCGCTATAGTTTATCATTAAACAGTTGATGCGTTATTATATTTAACTATATGCCAGATAGACCAAGTCGTAGCATATAATATGTTATTGCAGTTGATATGTGGTGTGCTTTTGTAGTTATTATTTCTCCTTTGTCTACTGTAGGTTTATATGTGGCACCTGAGATCTACAAAGGTGAAATATTTGACAAAAGAGTTGATGTTTACTCTTTCGCTCTTCTCCTTTATGAGGTATCTCTTTCCTTTTCTCTCCCCATTCTTTTGGTTGTCTTCTGCGTTTTTTCTACTTTAAGTGTTTTTTATTTGTTCAGAAAGCTTATATTCTTGAACCTGCTTTTCTTCTTGTTTGTCAGTTCTTTAAGTAACAAAAACACATCAAGTATTATCCAAAATTCAGAGTACAAGACTTCATTACAATTCTTTGGAACATAAAACTTTAACCTGGGGAAAATTACTTATTTTCTTCTGGCATTTATTTCTTACGGTTTCTATTTTTTCTTATAAGCCATAACTCATGCTACTATTTTCTTTGAAAATTTAAGAAATATAAAGAAGAAAATAGTGATTAACCATTTTTTTAATTTCACATTTCTATGTGATTTCAGATGATGGAGGGAGTCCAACCATTTCATCCCAAATCTCCGGAAGATGCTGCTCGACTGATGTGCTTAGAAGGAAAGAGACCGCCTTTTAAGCAAAAATCTAAGTCTTATCCTCCAGATCTGAAAGAGTAAGTCATATTTATGATTAAGTTCCTTAAATCCATTGTAGATACTTGGATTAAAAAAATTAGAATTAAAAAAAAGTAATGTTTAGGTTGGAATCACAGAGTTAAGTGTCCTAGTTTTTCTTCTTCTTCTTTCCCCCCCCCCCCCCCCCCCCCCCCCCCTTTTTTTGGGAAGATCTAGGTGATATTGTTTCATAATCAAATTATTTTTGTAGACATATTGTAATTTTTCAAAACTCTTCTGGTGTATGTTCTTGTGTGAAGATGCGAAGCAATTACATGTTTGGAAAAGCCCATGAAATTTCCTACAAGTAATAAAAATGATTATAAAACCATCAAGATATTTGCAAATAAGGGGCATCTGTTATATCCATATAAGTGCCTTTGAGGGCACTACTATTTTAGTTTTTTTGCTAAATGTATAAACTTTTAGTACATTTCCCTATCCACTGAGTGAAAAATAAGAAAAAGAGATCCATGGCAAATCATAGCCTAGGTCATGAATTAAATTGGTAATGTGACTTATTGCTTCATTTCTCCATTTGTGGTGTTTAATTCTCAGTGGCTTCATGCCTTCATGGTATTTCAAACCGAAGTCAATACCCCTTTTCCTGTTTTCATATTATCTTTGCAATATGTATAGGTTGATTGAGGAATGTTGGAATCTGCAAAACGATGTAAGGCCAACTTTCTCGGAGATCATTGTAAGGTTGGATAAAATAATCCTGACCTGCTGCAAACAAGGATGGTGGAAAGACACCTTCAAACTCCCCTGGTATGCTTTTCTTACTGAATGTGACATTGTTTCTCTTGATATTTATGAGAAGATTGTTAGTATGAAAGACTCTGGACAAGTTATAAACAAGGAATAATCAAGGCTTATGTTATGGTGTTAAAAATATTTCTTTATCAAGTTCCTTTATGAAAAGGACACTTCAGTGGGATGGGGATGGTCTGTGTCGTAGATCACCTAAGCTTGAGTATGGTCAAAAGTTAATCTACACTAGATTGAACATGTTTAAGGTTATAGTTATTGTACAAGTATTAAGTAAACCAATTTAATGTATGCATAATTTGGATGTACATTCTTCATAATTTTGTATCTGTGAAGTGTAAAATAAAGAAAAACACGTTCAGGGGTATAGTTCTGTTTGTGCATGCGTGAGTATGCTTTAGGTAATGTTAATTTTGAACCCGAGTATAGATGGCGTGCAGGCTGGATTCTTCTTTTCTTTTTCTTTTTCTTTTTCTTTTGGTCTTTTTGGTGGTTGGTGAGAGAAAATGATGTTATTATGTCAAGCGATTATGTATGGTTGTTTGTAAAGTGAATTATTATTTAGGATTGACTGATTGAGTTTTTTTGGAGAGCTTGTTTTATAGGTAAAACTTACCCTGCTAGCCCGCAATATTGATTTTTTGTTTCTCCCCTTACAATCAGTTTGTATAGATAAAATAGGCCAAATAGTTTTCTTGGCAACTGTGAATTAATTGCAGTGTGTGCAATATGATATCACTAAATTTTGATTTTTGATAATAAGCCCATCCATCCCTCCCAACAACAGGAGTGTTACAAGAAGGCACTTAGGGCAAAATGTCCAATTTGAGTGTGCCCAAATCACCTCCCCCCACTTTCCCACACCCCTAAAAAATATATATATTAAAAATAGTGCCAACCAAATTATTGAGTCAAGATGTGTTGATGGCCCAAATGTCATGCCATTGCACTTTGTATGTGAGAGACGATAAATAAATTCAAATCCTCGCACTGAATAGAAGACTACCTGATATAATAACTGGTAGAGTATAAACCACGAAATTCTTTTTCTTCAAGTTACGGTATATAGTCATAAATGGTACTCCCTCCGTCCCTTAATATATGTCGTTTTAGAATTGTGTACAAGTATTATGGAAATGATTGTATATCATGAAATATAATATCAATTGTCTATATTGTCCTTACATTAGAATAAGAGAGTGTTATTTATTGGATAGAAAGTAATGAGAGAACCAAAGTTATATTTAATACTTGGGGTAATATTGGAAACTAAGCAATTAATGCTTACTTGAAATTCTCAAACGACAAGTATTAAGGGTCAAAAACACTTCTCTAAAACGACATTTAGAAAAGGACGGAGGGAGTATATAGTACTAAATGCTATGCCAAGAACACAGAATATTTGCTGTCCCACACTCTTGTCATGGCTCCAAAACTAGTCGGCGAGTATTTTGTATACCAAGTGAATCATTTCATTCCAATGAATTAAAGTGAAAGTCAATTTTTATTTTTATTTTTATAATATTGAGTTTGCCGCTGGCCCAGTACTGATTATTAGTTCGTAAGCTTTTAACATTCTTTTCTTGTTTCAGAACATTTGCATTACATTGTTTGTCATCAAGGAAAATGCACAAAGCACCATAGCTGCACAATTATCTAATTGGAGAATTTTATGATCAAGTGTTAGGAAACAATAAAACAACATAACAACACCTGCAATTTGTCCTTTTTAGCAGCCAAAAATTGGTCATCAGTGCATTAGATTAAGTGATGAGCAAAACTGAAGATGAGGTTCAGAGATTTTTTTTGATGATAAAGTTACGAGGATTGTTATACAGTTGCTAGTCAAAAGTGCTCGCTGAGATGCTGTTTGTCTGCCTTGGCCATTTTTGTCTTCTTTCTAATAACATCCGTTTATCTGAGTAGAAAAAGTGCTCACTGAGCTACATCATCATGATTGTTCCGTATTGCTACTTGTTCTAACCCACTAAATGTGAAGTGTCTTTTAGCGTCAAACGGATAAAATAAAATTTTTGTTGCAGGATTTGAAAGAAGAGCTCAATTCCACTGAAAGTGGGAAAACATGTCAATCAAGTGAGTGATCTGCAGACTCTATGTTTAGGAGCTAGCTTCATGTCTTATGCTCAACAATGACCCTGACTTGGGGTCTTAGCAGTAGTCAATTATGCTGAAGGATCCAATCTGTCCTTTGTTCTTTATTTTCATCAGGAGCTGGAACAGTTCCTTTCTAATGTAAAAATGTACTTCATAATTAGATCTTCTTACTTTCTGGTTTGTAAGTAAACTATGAAATACTTGGCATTATGCTTGGAAAAGAAAATGGGAAGATATAATTGGCAGGAATCCATTCATCTGATACCTAAGTAAGGTCATGGTCTCTTACTCGATCCAAAATTAAGTTCAGTCCACAAAATAAAGTAATTGCTAATTTGGCAAATCTTTTGAAGAACTAAAGGGAGAGCCTTCTTTTTGTTCATTTACCAAAAGATTGAGTAGTCAGTTTGGGAACCAACAGAAGATGGGATGGGTTATGGGTCTGGACAAGCTGTTATTCTCAAAGAAAAGATTCTACTACCATCATACAATGCGCACTCCAGTCTTTCTTCTTATCTTCTGGTTTAAACATTTCTTCTCTCTCTCTCTGATGGATAAATGAAGCGACCAGCAACTCACAATCCACATGAATAACATACCCTGAGCTCACTCCCTCCTAATCACTCTGTGAGTTGGTATTTATTTAGAGAATTAATATTTTCACGAGTAAAATTTGATATTTTCACGTCACGAGCGTGAGATCCATTTATTATTTATGCAAGAGGAAATTTGTGGAATTATTATTTTACTTGTGAAAATATCAATTCTCTTTATTTAGTGCTCTACAATCCTCTAAATATTTCCTAAAGTGAGGAAAAAGGAAATAAAACACCAAGACCATGTTTGCTTGTAAGAATTATAATCCCAAAACTATTAATTCTAGAATTAAATAGTCCTAATCACATGTTTATTTTTTATGTGATTATTCATGGGATAACTTTAAATAATCTCATGTTATGTTTGTTTTTCTCATGATTAATTAAATGATTAGATAAAAAATATCGTTCCCTTATCAATAATAACATATTTTAAATTATAATTTAAAATTGTTTATCCATAAAAAATGATGAACAATTAATTATAAACTTTTAAATACTGCTAAAATAAATTAGTGAGTTCAGAGTCTTTCACCATGCTCTTTCTACGTGAAATATTTGAGAATCAAATTATCATAAATTAACACATAAATTAACAAATAAAAAATGCAAAATATATGATATGTGCTATGTTAATTTGTTCTAATTGACTTTTATGCTCAAATTAACTATATTTAAAATCAAAATTAATATCATAAGAAAGTTTATCGAATATACTATCAAAGTCAATTTATCTAATTTTAAAATTTTAAATATATTTACTTAATTATTAATTTTAAAATTAATTAATTTAATCATAAAAATCAATTAAGATAAGTAAAATTAGATACGGAGATTGTAATATATTGTGTATCATAATCTCCTAACCGCATCAAAAGAATATTCAATCATTTTTTTGGCGAACTAGAACATTTTAGAAATGTCAAAGTGGGCTTTGTAACCAATCACCCAACATTTTCAGACTCGGACCGAGCATTGAACCAGAAAGAATATCGGATGGATAGATAACTGGTTCAACCAATAATCAACTCGTTATTGAACCGTGACGCCATAAATATATAAAAATATATATTACTAATAATTAATAAAAATTTAAAATATATATATTTTTGTAAACTAAAATATAGTGAAATTATTTTATAATATTACTAAAATTATCTAATTTTAAAAATAATTATTTTTTGTACAAAAATAATAATTAAACAACAATTTAAAACTTGTTCAACTAATTTGTTTTACCGGTCGAACTGGTGGTCAACTAGTTCTATCAATTTTTGACCAAATTAATTGAACCTGTACAAACCAAACCAGACATTAAACTGGGTCCCAATTCAACCGGGCGGTCCGGTCAAATTTCATAACATTACAATCACCATGGCTTGGGCAACTATTAGTATTCTCAAACAAAAAGTGTAAGACCCCGAATTTTATGAAATACAAAATTTAATTTTTCTTCATATATATATTTTTTGAAACAGTAAGTGGTTAAATTAACAAAATTGAAAGTTAAGGATGTTATGTGCAAATTTTATTTTGTCGGACAATATTCGCTTTGTCGGGGAATATTCGTTTGGTCGGGGAATATTCGTGCCGTACGACGACGCCGAAATAATAAATTATTGGTGGACCCCACAACGGAATATTTGTCGGATATAGAAAACGACAGAAGTAACCTTTTTAAATAAAAATAGTCAACGGAACTGTTAAAATACCGGTGATAAAAGAATAGTAGCATACGGTAGTTTATGGTATTTTCTGTAGCACACGGTACTCTACAGTAACACACGGTATTGCATAGTGTCTCATATTATTGGTCTGATAATTGACACCGTAACTGTTACGCATCATTTCATCGATAATTGTCACTGCATAATATTTTATATTATCAATTCAATAATTGTTGTTACACAGTATTTTGCATTATTGATTTAATAATTGTCATTACACTGTATTTTATATCATTGAGTCAATAATTGTTGTTGCACTGTTTTTAAAATTATTGAACCTAATAATTGTCACAGTAACATATGCACAGTAATTCACATTATTGAATCAATAATTGTCATTACACAGTAACGTATGCTTTATTTTACATTATTGTTATCTCTATTATGATGTTATTTAAACAGTTGTATTTCATTAATTTATTGACTTGATATCTAAGAGCTAACTATACTGTATTTATAACAATTAGTCATAATAATTGAATTGATAAAGTTATTTGTTTATAATATAAAGTTAGGTGATTATTAGGTGATATGAAATGAATGGTGTAGATTAAAGTGTGAATTATTGTTGAATAATTGAATTGATTTGTTTATAATATAAAGTTAGGTGATTATTAGGTGATATGAAATGAATGGTGTAGATTAAAGTGTGAATTATTGTTGAATAATTAAATCGATTTGTTTATAATATAAAGTTAGGTGATTATTAGGTGATATGAAATGAATGGTGTAGATTAAAGATAATATAATATTTGAAATGGATGGTGTAGATTAAAAGATGATCTTTAAATGAATGGTTTAGATTAAATGAATGATAAGATTTTTGGCTATAAATAGAAGCCTTAACTTAAGGATTTTTGATAAACTTCCTTACTTGTTCTTTCTTTCTCTCTCTAAATACTTCTTGTGAAAGTTCTCTCTAAGTGTGCTTAAGTCATCTTGAGTATTTGTGAAGATCTATAAGCATACGTGTACTGTTCAAGTTAATCAACCTCATTTAAATCAATATCCAGTCACGTGTTGAGGTAAGGGATACCATCTTTTTCATCTTCCATTATTCAAACATACTATGGTAAGGGATTATCATTATTTGATTCTCGATAATAATATTGTTTCTTCCTTACTCATAAGACGTACCTTTTATTTCCATGTATTAAATTGTGGGAATAACCTTACGGAGCGGATTGCCGCCTGTTGGTGAATAACCTTTCGTATTCATTCATTATTAATCTCTGAGAATAACCTTACGGAGCGGATTGCCGCCTGTTTGGTGAATAACTCTTTGTACTCAAATTCTATTAAATTGTGGGAATAACCTTACGGAGCGGATTGCCGCCTGTTGGTGAATAACCTTTCGTATTCATTCATTATTAATCTCTGAGAATAACCTTACGGAGCGAATTGCCGCCTGTTTGGTGAATAACTCTTTGTACTCAAATTCTATTAAATTGTGGGAATAACCTTACGGAGCGGATTGCCGCCTGTTGGTGAATAACCCTTGTATTAATTTCCTTCACCTTTTGTTAATCAAACCTGCTACGGTAAGGGATATTATTTTCTTTCATACTCCTAAATCGAAATTTATTATGGAACTATTGCTTCTATAATTCCTGAAAATATTATATGTTCCATAATAGTTGAACTTCATTATTTCAACTGAACCTTCCTATTTACGTGAACCTTTCTATTGAATTGTAACCGTTATTCTGAACTGTGGATCTTGAATTTCACTCCACATCATGTTGACAATTTGGACATTATTTGAATCTGTACAAAGTAAACTTCCGATACTTATTGTTATCCTATTTATTCTGTTCATCATTTATATCATTCTAATCATCCAAAAATCAAGCTGTTGTGAATATCTGTGGCCGGGGGCACAGATGTGATATATTTGTTGAACAGATGATAGGTTAAAGGCGATATAATAGGTTAAAGGCGATACATCTGTTCGGTGTCTTTTATGGCACGTGGTGAATGTTCTCTTTGGCCCGTAGTGCAAAGATTAACTGTTGTTTGGTATGATTATGACCAAAGGCTGAATCTGGTATAATCATGACCGTTGGTGTTATATTGAATGTCTTTGGCCCGTAGTGCAAAGATGAACTGTTGATCTGCATGATTATGATCAGGAACTGTGAATTTGTATTATCTTGACTAATGATATTTCAGATGATAAAAGTTGATGATGTTTTTCCTAAAAAGAGAACCGAGTGGACATTATAGTCTGCATTATTCTTCTAATAGATTACTCATTCCGCTGCTATTATTGATCTGAACGTTGTTTAAGAATTTAACTGCAGTTTTTGATATAAACCTTGTAGTCTATTGTATTCTATCAAGAACTCAACTGTTGAAGACTAATGATAATTTATTCGTCATTATCTTAGTCATGATATTCTTTACTGGGCTATTTGAGCTCACCCTTTCTTTTGTTCCATTGTTTTTCAACAGGAGATGAAAACATAACAGGGTCTAGCCGGGGAATGGAGTGAGGGTCCGAGGAGTAGTTATCATAGTCTTCACGTTTTGTAAAATAGTGTGGCAATAATAGTGAAGACTTAGTTGTGTATTATTATACACTGTATTGTTGTACGTTGTGCTTTGTTGTAATAATTTTGTTGTAGTCTTTTGACGACTCAAGTTTGGGCTGTGTGGGCCCAGATTTGGGGGCGTCACAAAAAGTCTAGAAATATGTAATAAACTCAAAAGGGTGAGGTTAATTTTATCTAAAAAAATTTAGTCCCAAATAGTGGAATTATAATACTTAATTGAACATAATATTAAATAGTCATTTATATTAAGTTATTTTATAATATCTGAATTAATAGTTTTAAGTTTAAATTTAAAAATAAATAAAATATTTGAAATTAATAATCCTATTTTAAATATAATACTTATAAACAAACATAGGTTAAGAAAAATGATATGACTAGCATAAACAAAGCAGCTGTTAATTTGAGTTTTGTAATGATAACATGGTAAGCTTGTCTTTTTTTAACTATAATAAAATAATAAGAGTTTTTTTTTTTTTTTTTTTTAAAACAAAGTTGACAAACAGAAAGAACATATGAAATATTATTTTTCTCTTATTTATCCAACACAAAAACTTAAAAAGAAATAAATTACTCTATTTATTTCGAATTATAAGATTATTATTAAAATTTTAAAAATTAATTTAAAATATTTTTAAATTTAAAATTAACATGATTAATTTAAAATTTCAAAACAATAAATATTATAATTAATAGTATTTTTTAAATAATTTATGATATTTGTAATTATATTGATATAAAATAAATGAATTTATCTCAATTATAAATAAAAATATTTAAAATTAATTTTTAAAAAATTAATACTGATTTTATAATTTAAAATAAAAATAAAAAAAGGAATAAAAAATAAAAAATAGAAAAATTAGGTCCCACAAATCTCCTAGTTCCCACGGTCCCACATCAAATATCTCTGTGAATTTTCTGACCAAACTTTTTTCCAATTTTCTTGCACAACAAAATAGCTGCACAATTTATTTCTTATTGTATACAAAATCCTCAGCTTCCCTTTTCCCTATTTTACGACTGCGAACCTAAAACCCTTCTCTCTCTACATATCGAGTGAAATATATAAATCCTCTAGCATTTATTGATTGATCGCAATTTGAATATTCAGTTGATTGCATTGAGTTTGCTGATTAACTGTAAGTTGTGAACTCAATCATCCTTTAGGATTATAGTTATGTTTTCGTTCATTTTTTTGGCTGTAAATTCGACCGAAAACTAGCGAATTAGGGTTTATGTAGCTTCTTAATATCTATTGTATCAGTTGCAGAATATTTTTTGAGATGTTTCTTGTATTAGCTTTAACTGGCTGTGGTTCTATCTAAAAAAATTGTATTGTGGAAGTGATTGGTGCCTTTACTGTGTTTCTGATCTAGCTTAATTGTGTCTCTTGAGAGAAATAATTGAAAAATGGCTTGTCGAGCACTTTTAAGGAGGAGGAAGTTTATCGCAGAGTACTTGAATATATCTGCTCGCCCTATTCAAAATATACATTATCTGGGTGCTGGCCAATCTATTCAGCTTTTGGATTCTAGTACTTTGAGCTCCTTTGCAGATATTCCTTCACGAGACACGGTTAGCAAAAATAATGTTGATGGCATGCTAGTGGCGAATGAGGAGTTAGTAAAATTTTCTGCATTAGGACTCTTTAGGAATAGCTGTTACAGGAATATAACATCTTCTCGTGGAATTGGAAAATCAGAATATGTTTCGCCCATGGGTTTAACGCAGACTTCACAGTCTATTCGTTATGTGTCCACAGCCACGGCAGGTCAGCCTGACTCTGGTAGTGATGATGAAGATGATGAAGAATTGGTTTCTAAAAAGAGAAAGGAGGCATCTGCAGAGGAGTGTGATCAAGCTGTTGAAGGTTTGAGTAGTGTAAAGGCCAAAGCAAAAGCCAAGCGTTTGCAAGAATCTCAGAAGGGTGCAGCTTACATTTTAAGGAGGTTATGGACAACCATTTTGGGTATTGGTCCAGCTTTGAGAGCTGTAGCATCTATGAGCAGGTTAGTAATTGTTTCTTATTCATTTATTTGTTTGTTTTGAACAACCAAACATTTCATATTTTTGGTCTTCATGATATGTTTTCTTTCAGGGAAGACTGGGCTACGAAACTCGTACACTGGAAGAATGAATTTGTATCTACATTACAACATTACTGGTTGGGCATTAAGCTTCTGGGTGCTGATGTGAGGATCAGCTTCAGGTTGCTGGGAAAACTTGCTCATGGGAAGAGTCTATCTAGGAGGGAGAGGCAACAACTTACACGAACCACAGCTGATATTTTCAGGCTAGTGCCCGTTGCTGTTTTCATCGTGGTTCCATTCATGGAATTTTTGTTGCCAGTATTCCTCAAGTTATTCCCCAACATGTTACCATCAACCTTTCAAGATAAGATGAAAGAACAGGTACTAATCCTGATTGCTACCTACCCATCTTTTTTCTGCTTCACTCTTTAGTGAATTGTGGTTTTTCCATATTTGTTATTAGGGAATTATTATGCTCACATTTGTTATTAGGGAATAGTTGTGGCAGTTTGCATGTGCACACATAATGAACGGATGGGATGGTAAACTTATGATATATGTTAATCGTGCGAGTCCTTGGCCAAAATTGTTCCTCGTTTGGGTCTCTGGTTCGCCCCCTTTTGGCACTTCTAGTGGATTTATTTACCTATCAAAAGAACGAAGATAGCTTTACTAGTGCAATAGTGTTTCTTAACTCAACTTAACAATGCATTTATACCAAATAGTTCATGAGTAAACATAATGTTTGATCTGTTATTATTGTCACCTCGCAGGAAGCGTTGAAGAGGAAGCTCAAGGCAAGAATAGAGTATGCGAAATTTCTTCAGGACACAGCCAGAGAAATGGCTAAGGAAGTACAAAACTCACGGAGTGGAGAAATCAAACAAACAGCTGAAGATCTTGATGAATTTGTTAACAAGGTCATTGTTCTGTTTAAATTTTTCATCCCGTGTAAGCGCGACTTTCTTAGTATTGGTATTCTTTAATCGCAATCCGTTATGATGATGCAGGTTAGAACAGGTGCGCTTGTCTCTAATGAGGAAATTTTGGGCTTTGCTAAGTTGTTCAATGATGAACTAACTTTGGATAATATCAGCAGGTTGGACTTGTTGTCAGCATTATTTCAATAGTTTTGTTCTTGTAAATTCAATCTGATTGTATTGTTACCATTATTTGGTTAATTAGTGATTCACTTACATTTTCCCATTTATCAGGCCTCGATTAGTGAATATGTGCAAGTATATGGGAATCAGTCCTTTTGGAACTGATGCATACTTGCGGTTCATGCTCCGGAAAAGATTGAAATGGTAAGCTAAGTCCGTCTTTTTAGGTAAATTTATTGATTTGTTATTTGATATCCAATTTAGTGACTATAACTGAAATATATATAATACGAGCTTGGCTGGCAGCTGAACATTGTGGCATGGGGACTAAATTGGTAAAACTAAAGGTCTGTTTCAACCTTTTGACTTCAAGCTCTCTTAGAGTTGCTTGAGCTCAAGCTTGGCTTGACATTGTATTGAGCTTCTTAATTGGCGTATCTCCAAATCATGAAGTTAACTCTAGTAGACATAGTATCTTCTTACAGTTCTATTTGTTCATTATTTTGTTTCTCACACTGTATATGGAAAACATGTTTGTTTTGGTTCCTTGTGGCCTTTGACCTTTAAATGGAATCTAGTTGCTGGTAATCTGAGATGTAAGGCTACTGACCGAATTTGAGAACTATCTATTTCCCACATGAAGCTCTCTATTAGTGACTGAGGCTCAGAACTTTAGCATGAG
Source organism: Hedera helix (assembly GCA_947179155.2). Lineage (NCBI taxonomy): Eukaryota > Viridiplantae > Streptophyta > Magnoliopsida > Apiales > Araliaceae > Hedera > Hedera helix. The sequence goes on along the minus strand of OX359282.1, from coordinate 28,973,473 downwards.
TTTCAATCAGTGATGCTGAACTCCATGAGCTTCTGAGTGAGTTTGCTTGGGCTGGGATTTGCTGATTGAAGTAGCAATTGGATTTTTTGTTTAACTTATTATTTCATGTAATAATAACATTTATTAGTCAAATTACTGTATTGTAAGTTGAAATATCATATTGTCTGGATCTTTCTGGAGTAGCAGAGAGAGGTTGCAATGCTGATGTAATTAATCATGTCACCCTGCCCCAACTTGATTCTTCCCGTGTCTCATAAATATATTGATTTTAAAGAACATATTTACAAATCCGTATTTTGAAGTTTGTGTTTGTATTTGACTATTTGAGTATTTGAAGCTTGAAGAGCACAGGATTTAGGTGTTAGTAAAGAGTGTTAAGAATTTTCTGTGACTGAATGCTTGTATTCGAGCTTTGGTGGATATTATTGTGCGTATTAATATTTAGCCAAAGTAGGAAACCATGATATGACCAAATTTGCATCTTTATTTTCTTTATCATTTATTTATTTTAAAATTATTAGTTCTATGTTCAATGTAAGAGTTGTCTGTGATCCCTACCAATCAATATATGCAGAAGCATGCTTTACCAAAGAATGATGGGCTAAAATGTGATAAAATTGGAGAGAGTTTTGTAGAGAATTACACAATATCCCCTGTTGAATCGTAACCCAAGGGTAGCCACCTGTTGCAAGATCCCTCTAGTCACAATCTTTTACTAAATCTCTGGTGCAGAAATCCATTGTTTATACTTTATCCTAAGGTATAAATACAGAATACTTTTACTAGAATATACAAGTTTAGGATCATAAGATGATGACGTGCAAAAAAGATCAGATACACATGCACACACTATTTAGGTGTTAAAAATGCTTCTTGTTACATGCTTGGATTGGGATGATATATTTTAATTATCTTTTCATATTGTAGTTTTAGAATTTATTATCTTCAATAACATCTTCTTAGGAGTGTCTTCAGAAATACAAATTCATTTCTAAAACACCTGTTGAAAATTTATTTTACTTTCCATTGGCGGGCAGGCGCGCAGGTGCGCGCTTGGGGTAATAACAAGACTTTCTTTTCTCAATATGAGAAAAGTTGAACAAGTGTTATAAATCACGCATATATTTCAGTCTAATTATAATTTTTGTTTCTTAGGATAAAGAGTGATGATAAATTAATTCAAGCGGAGGGTGTGGAGTCTCTCTCAGAAGCTGAACTTCGTGAAGATTGTAGAGAACGAGGAATGCTTGGATTACTTTCAGTTGAAGAAATGCGTCAACAGGTTTTATAACGAGACCAAATGCTGCATTTTTCTTTTCATCTTGCCAGTTTATCGAAAAGAAGTATTAAACGTGGAACTGAGTTTGAATATGTTCCTCATATTCACTATAAAATTTTGTAGGACGCAGGCAATCTTCATTGGTTTCACATACTTTGTTTCTACACTGCTGACTTTTTTTGTTTGTTAGGAATTCCATATTACATGAGATAGTGCTCTCAGCATGTATATTAGTTTTTCGTACAAGTGACTTGGAAGGTTTAGATTTAGTAGCCTAGGTTGTCTATATTTTTTTTGAAGTAAAACCTCGAGTACGTAGGCATTAAAGCTTTACGTGCATCGTGTCTAAAGCTGGTCAGTGCAACTAATTATTCCGCGATCCCATAAATCAAGAACCCTAATAAGTCCTGCTACTGCTAGTTATGGATTTATATTTAAGTATAAAGCTGGTAAAAGGTTTCCTGTATCGAATATAAAAAGAAAAGAAAAAGATTTATGTAATTTGCACAAGCACCTTCTAAAATTATCTTTTATTTTAGTTAAATTCAAAGTAACAGAAATTTGTATTATTAGTCAATTAAATTTTATTTTAGCTCTTTCCAAATATAAGATCATTATTAACTTGTTGAAGTCTAACTTAAGACATTTTCAAACTCAAAATTAACACGCGTTCCTTTAAATGTAGTCAATACAGGAATGAATATTGTAAATTTCCTAAAAAGTACTACGGGAAGTTTCTCAATTTTGAGTTTGAAAATATTTTAAGTTGACTTTCAAAAGTCAACAATGATCCTATAATTTGGAATGGAGGGAGTATTATATAAATAGTAGTAGTAAGATTATATTACATTTGGACATGCCATATTATGACTGCCCCTCCTGGTAAAAATTCTTGGTTTCGTCCTTGAGTATAAGATGATACCTTGATTCTTTGACATAAAACATGCTGGGACCGCACAAACTTAAGAACTACGTCACTGTGGGACTTACTATCTTATGTATTGGCAATGTGTTATACGAGTTCATGTACCTTTAATTTGTCATGAGGTCAAATTGATATCAGCACTTGTGCAATTATACGAAACCTAAGAATGCCTTGTTTAATTGATTGAAGTCTTAAGAAGAACACACAACTTTCTCTTTTTATCCAACTATTTAAAAAAGTTCTATTTGCAATCTTTAAAGCTGTACAACTTACAATTGAGGACTCTACGTTGACGCATATAAAAGATTAATCAGTAAAAGAATCAAAATATCTGACAGACAAACTTATCACAAAGAGGTGTCTTTCAAAGCTAAGTTACATGGATTTGAATGGAGTATCCGGCTGAACATGGGTACTTTGAAGAGTCCGGTATGGGTATTCCTCCTAAAATGAAGTGTTCAGCACTCATACCCTTGTCTGAGTATTAAGTGTTGGACATGGATACTTTAGGGGAAAGTGAAGAGTCCATGTAACATAGTTTTAAGGGAAGAAAGCCATTTATATTTCAAATTATAGAAATTTTGAAACTTAACACTAAAAGTCCTTGATGTCTACATCACAGATTCTCTTTATCCAGATCTTTTAATAAAATAAAATATATGCATCATAACCAACGAGTTCTAGCTCAAAGTGGTATTATGCTCTCTTCTTCTCTAAAAATTATTATCAATATATACGTGTGTGTGTTTATGTATCGTGCAGAAGTTTGGAGTATTCATTTTTTTAAATAACTTCCATTGTGCAGCTCCGTGATTGGTTGGATTTATCCCTTAACCACTCTGTACCATCTTCACTTCTTATCCTTTCCAGGTATACTTAAGACCCACCCTCTCTCTTGCTCTGTGTTTGTAATATAATACCAGTTTCTTTTTGGATTTACAGTTGATCTGTTTTCAATCTGATGTTGTTTGCAGAGCCTTCACTGTGACCGGAAAGTTAAGGCCTGAGGAAGCTGTTCGAGCTACACTGTCTTCACTCCCGGATGAGGTTGTAGATACTGTCGGTATCACGTCCTTACCTTCTGAAGATTCAGTTTCAGAAAGGAGGAGGAAACTGGAGTTCCTCGAAATGCAAGAGGAACTTATCAAGGTTAGTCATTTTTGGCTTATTTTATACTTTGATTGACAGCACCTTTAACATTGCAACCTGTTCGTTCCAATTTAGTGTCCCATTACTGTGTGAACTTGACCACTCAGGCCTCAACCCTCTCCATTCTCTCATGTATGTGCACACACTGGTTTAGGGATGGGAAGGGAAGCAAGGAGGTGGTTGGGGAAAGAATTTGGAAAAGAGAAATTAAAAAAAAGTTACAATTCCATTAGTAAAAATCTAGATTTGGTTAGGGAAGCAGATGAAAATTTCAATCAAGTTCTTCCTAAGAGACTTGAATTTACAAGGTTGAGGCCTGAGGAAATTCCTTTGGTTATGCTCATACAGTACTAGTCTTCATTTACTTGAGCAGTTTTAAATTATTTTATTGTAGGAGGAGCAAGAGAAAGAGGAAAAAGAGCTATCCAGAATGAAGCAATCTGTTGTTACTCATGAGGATACTGCCCTGAACGAGATGAGCATTCCAACGGCAAGAGAAGCACAAGAACAAACTAGAGCAAGATCTGTGGACAAACAGGAGCAGCTTTGTGAACTCAGTCGTGCATTGGCTGTTTTAGCTTCTGCATCAGTGAGGATCATGATTAAATGATTTTTTTTGATTTTTATGACCCAGTGTCTCACTGGTGTTGGAAGGCATGAAATACTAATCTTTTTACTAATAATATGTGCAGTCTGTAAGTACGGAGCGTGAAGAGTTCTTGAGGCTTGTCAATAAAGAGGTACATCTTTGTTATGCATAACCAGTCATATCTTGTAAAATGTGGAATACTTCTATTTAAGAAAGCTTTGTCTTTCTCTCTATTTAAATGATTATAAGTGGTCAAAAGTCTTTTCTTCTTATTATTTTGGTGAACTATCTTCGTGTATGTAAGAAGTGAAATTGCAGTTTTTGCAAGTTTATAATCCTTGTAGGAAATGAGAGACCAGGTTCATTGGAACTCTGGCTATATTATCTGTTATTTTAAGGTTTACTCGGAGTTGGTTTTGGTCCTTACAGTGGGGGACCAAATATCAATCCCAGAGTCACATTTAAATTCCTTTTTCTTTTAACATTTAATTTACTTGTAGATGCTAACTTGTTTGTCCAAGTATTTTCTATCACTATACCGTAACTTTTGGGATCCTACACTCCAGTAAAATGCATATGATTTAAATTGTTGTAGTTTTTAAAATTAGTAATGATACACTATTTGTTTTCTCCAGATAAATCTTTATAATAGCATTGTGGAAAAAGAGGGCACCGAAGGTGAAAAAGAGGCCATGAAGGCATATAGAGCTGTCCGAGGGGAAAATGACCAAGCTGCTGAAATGCCTTTAGGTGACGAGGTTTCATCAGTACTGATAGATAGGGTAAGTCTTTGAAACCCACACACTATTACTGAAAAGTAAAAAATCAAAATAATTAAACTGAGGCTTATTGTGATACTATGTGCACTTGATGTGGTATTGACTATTTATGATCTGTGATACTTCAGGTTGATGCTATGCTCCAAAACCTTGAAAAGGAAATTGATGATGTGGATGCGAAGATTGGTGACCGTTGGCGAGTTCTTGACAAGTAAATATATGTCTTTCTGATTACGCTTTATGTTTTTTGTCGATGGTTCAATGACACAACACTCACTAAGCTACATAACAAGAATTAGAACCAGGTGATCCACAAGTTTAAGCTACATACAAAGCTCAAAACATCTTAAGATGATTATGAAAAATTTCAGCCAAAATAAAGACAACTTTTAAATCCATACAATTTCAAACACATACCGTTATTTCTTTCCCCATTAATGAGATGACGTTTGTGTCAAAAATGATGGTACAACACATGTATACATGCATGAAGCATAATGGAGATCAGCTACATGCACTGAAGCAATGACATGCTTCAAGTTGAGATGCCCTGGCTTTAAAATCAATATCTCTAAGACATAAAATACAAAAGTATCTTACAGCCATAACAACATTTATTCATTCAAGAAATCAAACTGGTTAATCAAAAGTTTAGTTTTTAGGAATAAAGTTTGAAGATGAACGTATATGCAATACAATCACATGTACAGTCAACATATTCTCCTAAAGTAGTAGGTCACGGTTAATCTGAGGACGTGAATATATGAATAAGGATCCATATATATATATATATATATATATATATATACTTTTATCAAAAAAGAAAAGTAAATGAATATCTACTTTCTTATGATAGATCTATTATCAGATTGATTTTCTTTGTTGGGTGATGCAGTAAATCTGGATATGGTTGTTAATGTGAAATTTGAATCTTAGCAAGAAATATTTTTTATGCCTGTGGGTGCATGCAACTGCTTATGTAATTCTGTTTGCATACATATCATAAGAATCAACTGTAACTTTGTGTATGTCTAGTTATAATTGAGACTTGTGAATATTAACCATCATATGAAATAAGGTTAATATATGAGGCTATAACATCCCTTATGTATTCTTTGCATAATTCGGTCTGAATATTATTCTGCATTTCTGATCCACTCCGTTGCATATCTGCCATTTATCTCTCCCCCCTCTTTCATCTGATATTTAGATGAGTTTTAATGGTGAAATGTTAAGTGTTCGGTATTTAACATTACCGATGCTTTATGACTGCAGAGATTTTGATGGGAAAGTTAGTCCAGATGAGGTGGCAGCTGCAGCTATGTACTTGAAGAACACTTTGGGCAAGGAGGGGGTTCAAGAGCTCATCAGCAACCTTTCCAAAGACGAGGGTTAGTAATTGAAATTGTTTTAACAATTATAAATAAGCATTTGGCATGTTCAATTAAAAAAAATGTGTATTGTTTTTTTTTCCTTTTCAATTTTATTTATTATTCTAAATCGACTAAAGTACAGTTTGAATCCCAAAATTTTAGGAATTTTGAGTTTTGCACCATAATATTTAAAATATATTTAAGTGCACCCTAAAATTCTTTTTACTAGACAAAATGCATCCTTCAAAGTTTTTCGCTAGACAAAATGCATCCTTCAAAGTTTTTCGCTAGACAAAAGGCACCCTCAAATTTGGGTGCAAATTGTATTTTTTTAAGCCAAAAAATATTTTAGGGTGCACTTAGATACGTTTTAGACATTAGGGTGCAAAACTCAAAATTCCTACAACTTTTGGGTGCTATCTGTACTTTAGTCTTCTGAACCCTATTGAGTTGGTCTTTGAGGACCAGTCATAGTAAGCTATTGGCTATTAAGTTTGAGATTTATGAGTTATAAATCTATCATTGAGAATGCTCTATGGGTCTTGCTGCAAAAGTAATTAGAATGGGCAGAAGAATTTAGGGGTCACATCTGGTTTGAGGTGGGGGTTGGGAGTGAGTGTCGGGTTTTGGGAAGATGTGTGGTGAGATGAGTAGGACGTTGAAGTAAAGTTTGCAAGTTGCATAGCATTGTGATAGACGCAAGGAAATTAAAGCTTGCGTTGTACTTTCCCAGAAGTGGCGAGCCAAGTTTTTTGTCCAAAGTGTTGAAAGATGAGGAACAGGGTTAAAGATTTATTAATATGCCTTTTATTTTATTGTTTCCTCTTTTGTTTTTTCTTATTTAGCCTGTTACTGACTTAGTCGAACCTCGTTACTGCAGACGGGAAAATTCTTGTTGAAGACATTGTGAAGTTGGGCATTCGGGCAGAAGATGTGAATACAGATGATGCTGTGTAAGGGAAAAGACCGAAAGAGGATTTTTTTGCTTTTATTTTATTTACTCTCGGGTACCTCATGGTTGATAGTATGGTTAGATTATAATCAATGTTCTTGTATGTGGGGTACATTTTAAATGGTTCCTTAGTCACCCATATTAGTCCTGGTACAACTGTCCAATTTTTTGTTTGTATTTATAGGGAGGCAATCTATTTCTCAAGTCATATATAAAAATAATTGTTGGAAAAGATGTATGCTAGTGGTGCAAAAATTTACCCTTATATATCGAATTCGACTATATACACGAGAGACTTATTTATTTCTCAATTTTAAATTTCGTTTTATAATATAAAAAAAAGCCGAATTTGATAGGCTTATATATGGCATAGCCTACACCTCTCTTTTATTATATCTATCATATCATATGCCCCATGAAATATTAGTATACGACTTCATTGTAAAATCAGTCGGAATATATGATTATGCAGCTTCCTTGTTTATGGAGTTAATATCCAGAGACGATGTATGACATAATTTTGCCGTATGGGTTGATGAACAGTTTGTGTCATTGATACAAGAACAATACAACATAACATGGTTCGAAGACTTAATCTCAACCAAGACGAGTATTTCGCCTGGCGTGGCTTTTATCCGATAACACCTTCTATCTCATAAAAAAATGATTGAAGTATATACAAAAAAATTATCTCATAAAAGATAATTTAAATACACCAGCGTTGTATAAAAGAGTATTTTGTTTTCAAAAGTACTTAGTTGAAGTCTGTCAACATAAAATATTATATGTAGGGATCTGGCTATTGTGAAATTATCATGTCACATACCACTGTGACATTCTATTATTATTTATTGCATTGGTTATAACTTATAACAAACGTTACATTCATGAATTAGCAAAAAAAATAAATGCTGTATTTGTGTTGGCCTACAAAAATAGGACGATAAAGTTAAAACGTAACTTGTTATAATCAATTCAACAAAAAGTAATAGAATTTTATGATAATACATAGTGTAATAATTTTACCATAACCGCATTCTCTATGCAAGTTCTCCTACAGACGAAGATAAAAATTAGAAGATCTCTCCCATATATTAAAATTTCTTACTTTGCGTGAAAAATATACTTATATTTATCACAACTAACAACGGACACCCAAACACTCGTACTATTCCCTTATCTCTATAACTTAAACCTTCTCCTCCCCTTTTATAAATTATTCCTCTTGCTCAAACTCTCGATCAAGAACATTTTCTAACAAAAGCAGATACACATAATACACACAGAAATATTAATTAAGAGATGGAAAAAATGGAGAGAGAAATGTTGAGCAAAACTCACATTATGTTAATCTCATTCCCATCTCAAGGCCACATGAGCCCAATGATGCAATTCGCCAAGCGTTTAGCCTCGAAAGGGGTGCGAATCACGATAATTCTTCCTGCTGAAATCCAAAATTCCACGCAAATATCCAACTCATTGATCAACAATGAGTGCATCTCCTTTGATTTTGATAAAGATGAGATACCATACAGCATGCAGGCTTATATGGGATTTGTAAAACTCAAATTCACAAATAAATTGAGTGACCTAATTGTGAAGCAAAAAACAAATGGATTCCCTGTTAAATTGCTAGTGGTTGATGTATTATATATCCATCTGGGGTAGAAATGTGCCATCAACTTGGGCTAAAAGGAGCTCCATTTTTCACTCAGTCTTGTGCTGTTGATGCCATTTTTATAATGCTCGTTTAGGGAAATTGAAGATACCTTTAGAGGAAGGGTTGTTCTTTTTGGTTTTTGAAACTTACGAGTTGCACAATGTTTTAGTCACTTGTGTTGACAAAACTTGGTGCTTGTTCGTCTATTAGTTTATTAAGCATTTAGAGGTCTAATTGCAACTCTTTATATATAAAATACAACTTATTTTTATAGACTGTTCATTTTGAATGGTTGTAATTAGGATCCCTTACTGAACAAACTAAAACTTGAAGATTTTTGTTTGCAATCATTTATGAATTTGGTTTTCATTACCCGATAAAAGCTAGCCTGGATGATTCATTATTGCTATGGATCATGAAAAGTAGACTAAGATCATCTCCATTCCACCTTTCAGTCAATTTCTTCCAATACACATTGAGCGACACGCATTGCTTTTAGCGATGGTCTAGCGACACAATTGTTGATATCTTTTAGCGATGGTCTAGCGACACAATTGTTGATATTTTTTTTTTGTCGCTAAATGTGTATATGTGTGTATTTGTAAAAATTGGGCGAATTGTAAAAATTGGGCGAAAGGTATAATGGACCAAGAGAAACTCTACAAGTAATCAGAATTTGTAAACAGATCCCCAATTTTGATTTTTAAATATCCCTTGTTCCCATGTTCACTAACCTTGTCAAGTTCAATTACGTGATCCCTTTGTCTATTTGGTTCATAATAACAACCCATTTTACTATATATATTGTTGTAGGAAGCAAAATGGCTGTCAAGCCACTGGCCAATTACAAACATCGGACCAGCAATTCCATCAATGTACTTGGACAAACAATTACCCAATGACAAAAATTATGGCATCGATCTGTTTAAGCCAGACGCTGAATCTTGCATCAAGTGGCTAGACGCTAGAGACCCTGGCTCAGTAGTCTATGCGTCATTCGGCAGCCTATACAACCTCGGTCAGGACTACATGGATGAAGTAGCGTGGGGCTTATTACATAGCAAATATCACTTCTTATGGGTTGTTAGAGAATCCGAACGTGGAAAACTCCGTAGCAATTTCTTGTTAGAGGCAGAGGAAAAAGGCCTAATAGTGAGTTGGTGCCCTCAACTCGAAGTTTTGTCTCATAAATTCATAGGGAGTTTTATGACCACAATGGCTTGATCATACTACTAATGCCAAGTATATTGCGGATGTATGGCGAATTGGGGTTCGGGTTCCGATTGGTGAAAAGGGGGTTGTTTTGAGGGGAGAAGTTGCTGAGTGTATAAAGGATGTTATGGAGGGGGAAATAGGGGAAGAGCTTAGAGGGAATGCTTTGAGATGGAAGGAGTTGGCTGTGGAGGCAATGGGAGAAAGGGGTAGCTCTGATAAGAATATTGATGAGTTCATTTCAAAGCTTGTGTACACCTGAATTTGTTAGCTGTGATTTTGTGGAAATAATTTAGCATTTGCATTTTAAAAAGCAACTTGAAGATGGCTAATTTTCTTGAATGTTATTATCCATTTATGATTATATACTTTGTTCATGCGTGGAGAACAATGTTAATATTATTATCGTTAACTTTAAACAATTGTAATCTGAAGTTGTTGAGATAAATTGATGCGTATTTTAATTTTAGGTAATTGTAATTGCTTGATGTTAGCCTAAATATGTTTTTTAGGCTAATGCAGTTGCTTGATGTCAGTTAATTGTTGTCCCATTATAATTTTTCCCAATATACATATAAAGACACAAAAATTTCTTTAGCGACACAATTATATTTGCCACAAATAATTGTGTTGTCAGTGTCATTGCTAGAGTAATTTTTATATCGCTATATGTGTATTACGAAAAATTAGTTGTAATGGAGAAAATTTTGATCCGCATGTATGCATCTACATAAAAACAACCAAATAGAGTGATCACTGGAACAGGGTCTAAAGCTCATATTATGAATCTATAACATGAATTATATGTTTAACAAAAAAAAATTGCAACTTACTCAACACACGAGCTTACTTATCTCCTGATGAATCGAAATATAAAAAATTTGTTATGAAAAAGGGTTTATTGTTGAGAGAGAATTCTAAAACTGGATTGGATATTTTTAGGCACTTTTTCAAATCTATTGTCAATATTAAGTCTAAGTAGTAGTTGCTCCAAACTATTATGTTTTTTATTTTGAACCGCGACAGTGTTTTTAATAACTCATAAACGATGTTATCAGATTCCCACAATTTAAATAAATCTGAGGTCTCCAAATCATTTGTGTAGGAGGTCCGAACCTTTTTTTGATCCTTCAAACTGCTCGTTTTCTATTAGAACACTGTGATTTAGTTTTTGATGCAGCAAGTGGGTACATCACACATACACTAAAATTCTTTGATATACTAGCTAGAGGATATTCCTATAAATAATTATCTAAAAAAGGGTTAATTATAGGTCAATCCTACTGCACTAGTACCAATAGAACGCATAGGAAAAGAAGCACTACACCTAGAAATCGACAAATTTCCATCCAAGATTTATAGGGAGAAGGGGTGTCTCGTTCCAAAATGACATTTTCTTTTGACTTGAATTTTTTTTCTCCATTGGCGATTACAAGTAATTTTGACTTCATGCAGGCGAGTTGCAACTTGCAATCCAAACAAAGGACAAAAAGACTAAAAAAAAAGTACTAAAATTTAATTTGATAGAATATTCCTTTTTTTATCCACTGCCCATTTAGTCCATGATCCATTGGATGGTCGTGTTATTTAAAATTTTAAGTAACTAATTTAATTGTCACAAATTAATTATATATCATAATGTAAATCTAAGCACTAAAATTAACCTTTATTTCGCTAAGCATGCACAAGAAGTGTATATATCAAAAACAACATAGACAGATTTTGAAAAGGTATGTTTCTAATTATAAATTCATACTTATTTTATTAGCTAAAAGTTCCGATCAACAGTGTTGAAAATTAAGTAGATACATCTTACTTTTTTTTTTCTTTTTTGGCAAAAGGCAAATGAACTTTTATTATTGAAAATCCTTAAAGCAGATACATATTACGAGGCATGAAAATTTGTAAATTGTCTGGTGCCAAGGCTAAAGATAGTGCACTCTGCACTTGGAGCGCAAAAAATAATGCTGAAACACCGATCACTCAATGTTTTTTTTGCTCCCAGTATCATCCAGCCATTTTCCCTCTCATAAATAAAATTATTAGTAAAATAAATTAGATAATTTTTGGGTACTGGAAATACCTTAAACACCCTCATTGAGGCAAATTATTACACTTTGGTGGTTAGAAGGTTTTAGTTGTAGAAATCCAGTGAGTTTAGGTTCGACGTCTCAATTTTCTATTTTTATTTTTAATTGAGGTTCCGTTCAAAAAATAGAAAACGAACAGGTTCAAAAGTGCATTTAAGCATGGTTTTGTATGAACAATTGTCATGTGCTATTGATGGATTAGGATCCACTCTACTACACTTACTTTTTAATTTTTTGGATTAGGATTCTCTCTATTATACCTATTATCTAATTTTCTCCAATACACATTTAGCAATATAAATATTATTTTTAACAACAAAACATTTATTGTAAATAATTAGCGATATAATAAAATTTGTTGCTAACAATTGTGTCACTGAAAGTGTCGTTACAAGTAGTATTTATGCCGCTAAATATGTATTGGGGAAAATTAGAGGATAGGTGTAATAGAGGGGATTTTAATCCCAATTTCTTCTATAACACATTTAGCGATACGAATATTATATTTAGTAACAAAATAAAAGTCGTCACAAGTAATTAGTGACAATAAATTTTGTCGCAAACAATTGTATTGTTAAAAATATTGCTAAAAATAATATGAGTCGTTAAATATAAATTGAAAAAATTAGAGAATATTGTAATGGAACGTCCCCTATTGATCAATGAATTGCATGATACCTCTATTATGAACTCAAGCTAATGAAATTTTGAGAAAGAGTTTTGAAAGTGTTTAATTCTGAAAGCTTGGAGTTTGGTAGAAGAATTGAGTTAGGCACTGGATAGTCTGACTAGTCGGGACTAAGATCTCTTCCTTTACAATATTTAGCCAAAATCTCCTAATATTCTACCAAACAAAGGAAAAAATAAAAATAAAAATAAAATTCTCCTAATAAATATTTAGCGACACCAAATATTATTTTTAACAAAGGCATCTAATAACATGTTTATTACCATGAATGTTATTGTGTCGTTTAACTTTTTTGTTACGAAATATGTATTTTGTGGAATAAGATTCCTTCTAGTACACTTTTCACCAAATTTCTTCTAATACATATGTGGACAAAAAACTAAATATTAGTTTAATGTTACTGTTGAAAAATTATTTTAGACAATAAACAATTTTAAAATTAAAATTGTTTATTAAGATCCAAGTAATTGCGTGTTCGATGCCTTAGACTTAAGAACTTCTTGGAATACAAAACAACTAGTATAATTAAAACAGTTACACAAGTATAATTTTTAGTAATACGGGACTGAAATTGTTTCAATTACAATAATTTCAGTAATACGAGATTGAGAATTGTTTACAGAGACTACAACTAAATTAATTCCTTCCTTACAAACCTCCTAGCGATGCACTGATATACTTGCAAGTGCATGAATCAGATATCTAGTATAGCTTAGACCAGTGCTAGGTCGAACCCTAAGGACTTGACGGATGAAACGTATTACTCACTCACTAATTTTAATTAATTTCTAATCTAGCTTAAAAATTGAGAATGAAGATTTATCAACTAAAGAAATGCAAATTAATAATTAATAATAAAATACCAGTACAAATAAACTAATCAATAATAAAATGTTAGGGTGACGGATCATATATTTGATATCATCTTCCCAATATTCATGCCCGATAAACTCTACTTTTTATCTTGCACTAATTTGGTCTCTCGACTCTATTAAAAGAGGAAAATAAATACAGTTAAGCCCAATTAATTTGTAAAATCAGATTGTTAATTCTTCCAAATCCAACAAATAATAATGAGAATCCAACCTTATTTTTTTTATCAATAAAAATAGTAAGAATTATTTTTTACATGAAAGCACTAAATTGGTATAATCAATTGGCATGAATATACGCAATGAAATCAACCAAATATACTCATCATCAACCCTAGAAAATAACCTAGCCTAGCATGCTTGAAATTAAAACAGAAGACAAAATTAAATAATTTATAATTAAATAACCATAATTCTTACTTGAATGTACCAATTAATTTGAAGAGAAAAATAAAATAATAAATAATAAAATATGAATTATAATATTCAAAAGTATTCTGCTCTAAATAATAAAAATTGCTATCTTTAATATTCAAGCACAAAGAATAAATTGATTAAAAGAATTGTACTCATCAATAGCTAACAGAGAAAAAGAAATAATGTAATGCTACTGTGTACCATAAAAAGAGAAAATAGTGAAGCAGAGGAGAATAGCCGCACAAATCTACTGCAGATTCTGGGCTGCTCTTATTCTACTGCTGCAACCACTCTGTTCTCCTTATGTCGCAACTGATTGGATCCTTTCGGATTGCTGCAGGTGTCAACTTGGAAGTCTTTTCTCTGTTTTCATTTATTTCCTTTTGAATTAGGTACAATCATATATAGATACAAAGAGAGATTTTAGGAAACTATTCTAAGCTATGCATTATTTGTGGCTAAGATCATGGATGACCCTTGAAGTATGGGATTTTACATTAAAAAATAGATTGCTCTAATTTATCTAATTACACAGCTCACGCCAAGACTCCCCCACAAGTTGGTGTATAGATATCTCTTATGCCCAACTTGTCAAGTGAGTTGTAGAAGATCCTTGTAGACACTACTTTTATTAGTATATCTGCCAGCTGGTCTTCTGATTTAACAAATGGAAACCGAATAATCTTTTCTTCAAGATTCTTTTTGATAAAATGTCGATCCACCTCAACGTGCTTGGTGCGATCATGTTGGACCGGATTCTGGGAGATATCAATGGTTACCTTGTTATCACAAAACAATTAAGTTCATTTCAAAGCTAGGAGCAAAGCCAATATCAACTAGCAGCCTTTTAAGCCAAAGAAGTTCACATAGACCCTTGGCCATACCCCAAAATTCAACTTCAACACTGGATAATCCAACTACTTTTTGTTTCTTGCTCCTCCACGTAATAAGATTGCCTCCCACAAAAGTAAAGTACCCTGATGTAGATTTCCTGTCCGAGATGTTCCCTGCCCAGTCAGCATCTATGTATCCATCAACATTCAAATGATAATTCTTTAAGAACATAAGCCCTTTCCCAGGAGAGGAGTTTAAATAACGAAGAATCTGCATTACTGCATCCATATGGTCTTCACTGGGGTAGTGCATGAACTGACTCACTACACTCACATCGTAAGCAATATCTGGGCGAGTATGAGATAAATAGATGAGTTTACCAACTAGCTGTTGATACCTCTCTTTGTCCGTTGGCACATGATCTAAATACTCTCCAAGTTTATAATTTTGAATAATTGGAGTATCAGCAGGCTTACATTATAGTAATCCCACTTCTGACAACAAGTCAAGTGTATATTTCCTTTGAGAAAGAAATATGCCTCGTTTCAACCTAGCTACTTTAATCTCCAAAAAAATACTTAAGCCCTCCCAGGTTATTTATTTCAAACTCAGTTGACAATTGCTCGTGAAGTATGGAGATTTCTTCTACGTCATCCCCCCGTAATGATCATGTCATCTACATAGATTATGAGAGCTGTCACTTTTCCCACTCGATGTTTTAGAAATAGTGTATGATCTGAATTGCTTTGTTGAAAACCATATTTCCTCATTGTCGAACTAAACCTACAAAACCATGCTCGAGGTGATTGCTTTAGTTCATACAATGCTCGTTGTAACCTACATGCGATCTTTGCTTTTGAGGTAACAGTATATCCTGGTGGAATATCCATGTATACTTCCTCTTTGAGATCGCCATGGAGGGAGGCATTTTTCACGTTCAGTTAATGCAGTAGCCAATCTAAGTTTGCTATAAGAGATAACAAAACTCTAACAATATTTAGTTTGGCTATAGGTGAGAAAGTTTCTTGATAATCTATACTATATGTCTGTGTATAACCCTTTGCTACCAGCCTTTTCTTGCATCGATCAATAGATCCATCTGCTTTGTATTTAATGGAGAAAATCCACTTGCTCCCCACTGTCTTCTTCCCTTCAAATAGTACACCTAATACCCATGTGTTATTTTTTTTCAATGCCTCAAATTATTCTTTTATTGATTGAGCCCATTTTGGATCTGTTAAAGCTTCTTCAACATTGCTAGGAATCTGACACGAGGAAAGTGTATGTGCAAAAGCCCTAAGAGGTTCAGATAGTCTTTGAGTAGACACATATTGGCTATCGGATACTTGAATCGCCTTTCTTTTATGTCTGGAGAGTATCGATTTGGTGGTTTACCACTATTGTGTCTGAAAGGTAGAACATAACCCGCAGATGTATCTATAGCATTAGTTTGTAAAGGTGCGATAGGAGAGCTTACGTTAGGAATATTCTCAGGAGGAGGGTAGTCGGGTATTAAGGGGCGAGGGGATTCACCTTTCGTTTCTAACTCAGATTTTGTATTTACCAATGCTTTAGGTACATGTTTAGCTTCTTCAATTCTTGGAGGTTCAACAATATCGTTTCCATCATTCTGATGTGCTTGATTATTCTGATGTGCTGAATTGTCACCAACATCTAACCAATTTCGTTCTTCACCATGGATCTCCCCTTAAAGAGTGGAATAGGATATCGGTGATGGAAAAAAAAGTGTTAGATTCTAGGAAAGTAACATCCATGATAATGTTGGTTCGTTTGGCAATAGAATCATAACACCGATATCCCTTTTTATGTAATCTATATATTAAAAATAGACACCGGACGACGCATGGATCCAATTTAGTTTGTTGATTCTTATGGAGGTGAACAAAAGCAACACTACCAAAAATTTGGGGAGGAATCATCAAAACAGTAGGTAATGGGATATGATCGGAAAGAACTTTTAATGGAGTTTGAAATTGTAAGACTTTTGTGGGCATATGGTTCAGTAAATGTACAGCTGTTGCAACAACATCACTCCAGTAGCTATTTGGCACATGCGCATTGATCAATAAAGCATGGGCAACTCCTCAGATATGCCGATTTTTTTCGTTCAGCAGTTCCATTTTGTTGTGGGGTTTGTGAACATGAGGTTTCATGGAGAAGACCATGACTGTTGAAGTATGTCTGGAATTGCTGATTAACATATTCCCCTCCATTGTCAGAACGAAGGATCTTAATTTTTACAGAAAATTGTGTCTGAACCATGGTATGAAAAGCAATAAATACTCCATCTTTGTGTTTTAGTAGGTAAAACCATGTCATTCTTGTGCAATCAGCAACAAAAATTACAAACCAACGATGACCAGAAGATGTAGTTATTGGGGAAGGACCCATACATCAGAATGGATTAAATAAAAACGAATCACACTTTTATTCATACTCAGGGAATAAGAAGCCCTATGACTTTTGGCTAATACACAAGTATCACGCTTAAAATTTAAGTGTGTTACATTGGAAAATAAACCCGGCAATAAGTGCTTCAAATACCCAAATGATGGATGCCCCAGTCGATAGTGCCATAACCAAATCTATAGTTCCTTGTTACTAACTGTGTGGTGCATGTGATTTGCTTTGCCCGAACTGAAGTCATCCACGTAGTATAATCCCCACTTCTTAGTACCACGCCCAATTATCTCCTTGGTGAAAATATCCTGAAGGAGGCAAAAGGTAGAATAAATCAATACCACACAATTAAGATCTCCAGTAACTTGACTCACATACATCAATTTATTTGAGAGAGATGGTACAAGTAACATATTAGATAATGAAAAAGGAGATAAAGTCACTGTTCTAGCCCTTGTAATCGGATAAGTGACCCCATTGACATTTACGACACGGCTGTCTCGGCTGAGTTATATGAGAGAAATCATTTGAATCAAATGTCATGTGGTCTGTAGCTCCAGAGTCGAGAATCCAGTCATCATTATCACTGTGAGTAGAGATATAAAGTGCATTACTACAAATACCTAGATCATATGGAGATTCTACTTAAGAGATGAGGGATAACAAAGGATCAAAAGTAACCACAACAGCTCTCCCTGTGTGGTCATTAGTAGAAGAAGCTTTACATTTTTTTCGTGCCTGAAAATCGTTCCACCAATCTAGGTACCCATGTAGTTTGAAGTAGGTTTCACAGGTATGTTTGGAGCTGCCACAGTGGGTACACTTCATGCCATCAGATGAAGCTTTGGTTTTGGATGATGGGTTGGACTTTGCGCTGCTTAGAGAAAGCGCCCCTGGTTTTGGTGGTGTCTGGTATTGACCTCCCTTGATCCCTTTGGATACCATGACTGCTCCAGGAATAGTATCTGCACCTGATATCATTACAATCTGCCTAACGTCTTCCCTCTGGACAAAAGTGCAGGTCTATTCCACTGTAGGGAATGGTTTTAATTGGAGCACATCACTCCGAGTTTTATCCAGTCTATCACCTAATCCATCAAGGAAAGTATAAACTCGATCTTCCTGTAGAATCGAGTTGTTTTTCTGTATGTCAATAGCTCACTCCATTGGGTTAGGATGACGAAAATAAATTTCTCGCCACTACCCTTGAAGATCATTGTAGTATTTTTCAATGGATCCACCAGCATGCTTCATGTGAGTAACACGATGCCAAAGATCATAAACTTGAGACGTATCTGTCCCATTAAAATAGGTTGTAGCAGCAACATCCAAACCCTGTTTTGTAGTTGGGAAGCCAATAAAGTTGGCAATCAATTGAATCAAGGAAGTGTTCATTGAATTGATCAACCATCCCTTGTGTAATACCCACTCCTTTCCATAGTCCCACATCAACTATTTTAAAATCCATCATCCCTTCCTTCACCTATATATATGACCCTACTACTTCCCATTTAGAACATCCAAACAATAAGGACCTCTCATTGTGAGAAAGGACCTTGTTGCGTAAGAGTCTTTTAAGTAAGAATATCTCTAGTAAAATATTTTATTTTCCTTATTTGAATTTTGAGTATTGATATAAGCCCAAATTTCTTTTGGTTTTCTTTGGAGACGGTGAATCTCTTCTTAATTTCGGTTATGTCTCTTTTTCTTTCTTTGTGTAATTATTTAATTTTCTGTATTAGTTTTAATTTTGTAGCCTTAATTTTTGTATGTTATTTAGTTTGTTAGTGTATATATTTTGGATATATATCTTTGTTAGTAATTAACATTTTGGGATATTAAATTATTATTTTTGTAACTTTAGAGTTTTGACATAATAATAATAATAATAATAATAATAATAATAATAATAATAATAATAATAATAATAATAATAATAATAATAATAATAATAATAATATTTGTTTGTAACATAATTAAAAATGAAAAGAATATTTTGTAAATATACTTAAATGTATTTTGGAAGGAGCAAGAAAGATGTTATATACTATATATTACCATGATCAAAATATTTTTACATGTACAAGTTTATGTAGAATTTTGTTAAGAACGAAAGGATTTCAAATTCGCTTAAGAGAAAGAAAATGTGTAAAACTTAATCAATTAATTAACTATTTATTTATTCCTTTATTTTGTTTAATTAGTTCCAACAGAGGGAATTTAACGAGTCAATTTTGTAATATAATTTCGGGTATTACATTGCTTAATCTAGGTACGGATTCCGTACTTCTTCAATGATATTTCTTTAATTTTAAGTTTATTCGTTTTGTCTCTCGATTAGAATTCAGATATTATTTCAATATATTATTCATAGTCAAATGCTTATGATAGAATTGTTTGCTTTTAGATATTCGAAAATACATAACTTGTACTCTTTGGACATAGAGAGCATGTCTAGTATTTATTCTGATTCTGTAGAACATGTTAATATATATTTTGAGGACTTTGTGTTGATTCGTTTCGGTTTAGCATGTGCGTATTAGAACCCCTTTTGTTTGTATTGTGTCGCATATATTGTGACATGATATTTTTGTTAGAATATACCGTAGGGTATACTTGAGTTATAACCACCTGTGGGGGTACCACAGACATGTCCTCTTGACATCGAGGCATGACACTTCCGTGGCGGTGTGATTAGTCCACGATGTCTCCATTTTGTATGCTCCGATAGGAGTTGGCCAATTGGTGTTTTGTTGTGGGAGGCGTATGGGTCGACCCTAGTTTTTCGTTCTGTTCTGCGGTTTGGTGTTGTTTGTGTCAAACACACCTTCCGATTTTGCATACATTTGGATCTGCAGTCCAATGTGTGTCTGTCTGTGTGGCAGTATTTTGACTTGTCTTTGTGACAAGGTATATTTTTGTTCTATTATGAGCTCGGTATGAAATAACCCCAGCCATTTGATTCAGCCTATTATGTTATTCAGATTAGTTCAGTTAATTTGTTATTCATTTTAGTTCTTATTTTTTTGCACTCTATATCCGTACTGGGCATTTGGCTCATGCTATATTTTTCTTCCGGCAGGTAATCAGGGGGAGCAAGAGCAAGTGTGAAGATAGCTTCCTTTATGTAAATAGTTTAGATATTTTGTGTAAGATTTGATATTTTGGTTTCTAAGTATTGTAGTAATACTCAGACCGTGTTTTAGCCAGTTGAAAATTATCTATTTAGACTATTCGGTTTCATATTCAAGTTTTGGATATCAGTTTATTAGTTTTGTTATGTCCTGTGCGTAATCTCTCTTTCCAGTTCGGGAAGGGGGTGTTACACCTTGACAATGGCGTTTTTTGTTCGCCATTTCCTGAACGCCGGATCGGTTTTAGAGGCTGAGGAGAGTATCCATTGATATATCCCAACTTGTCTTTGCCAGAGATATGCATCTCGACAACTTGGGACCATAAAGCATAGTTGGATCCTTCCAACTTGATACTGATTTGAGCAGTTGAGGAATCAACAAACAGTGGTTGTGGTGAGGTCCGGGCTTTAGTCAAGACCTCCGTCATTTTTGTTGTCAAGTCATTAAGGATGGAGTCGGTCAGTGGAATGAGAGGTTGCGTTAGGTCTCCAAATTTTGCGATGGATTTCCTGGGTCACACAGTGGTTTGAGTAACCTGGCTCTGATACCATGTTAACTTGGAAGTCTTTTCTCTGTTTTCATTTATTTTCTTTTGAATTAGGTACAATCATATATAGATACAAAGAGAGATTTTAGGAAACTATTCTAGGCTATACACTATTTGTGGCTAAGATCATGGATGACCCAAGTATGGGATTTTACATTAGAAAACAGATTCCTCTAATTTATCTAATTACACAACTCACGCTAACAAGGTTCTTCTTCTTTCTTTATTAGCCGACTGCTCTCACGCATTCTTATAAGTTGTGTAACTTTCATGTCCATGATCTCTATAACTTCTTATAACTGCCGATGGTCGGGATTAAGACTTTTAATCGCTTCAATTCTTAACCGCTTCAATTTATCTGTCACGTGTCGTTATGGTGTTGGTTGTGTGTCAAGGTCCATGATATCCTTAATCAACATGTAGTGTCTTTTACTAATTTGAGGGCATTTTAGTCTTTTTGTTATAATTATATTTTACCAATAATCTGGCAAAATATGAGTACTCAACAACACATTCACAATAAAATTGTTTTTAGTCACGGAATCAACAATAATTATTTGTCACAAATATTTTTGTTAAATGCAATATTTTGGTTGCATTAGACGTGAATTCATCATGCTAATAATCTGCAGAGGCCACATAAATTGCAATAAATCATGACTAATGAACTAATTCAGCCAAATACAATCTTTGAAACAAATTCATCAATGTTCGTATCCAAGCTACCACCGTTATCCATTGCCTCCACAGCCAATTTCTTCCGCCTTAAAGCATTACCTCTAAGTTCTTCCCTTTTTTCCCCTATATAACATCTTCACAAATCCAGTAATTTCCTCCCTTGTAACAATTCCCTTATCTTGGTCCTTAACTCGAACCCCAGTTCTCCATACATCCACAACATACTTTGCATTAGTAATTTGATCCATCTACTGAGGCATTGCCAACATTGGAACTCCCAAACTCAAAGCCTCAAGTATCGAATTCCATCCACAATGAGTCATAAAACGTCCCACTGCCTTATGGGTCAAAACTTCGAGCTGAGGACACCATCCCACTACAAGGCCTTTATCCAAGGCCCTATATGTGAAATTGTTAGGAAGTTTGATCTGTTCGGATTCTTTAACTACCCGTAAAAAGTTACTATTACTATTCAATAAGCCATTTGCTAGTTCATCCATATGGTCTTGGCTAAGGTTGGCTAAGATTCTGAATGATGCGTAGATTACTGAGCCATTAGGTTTTGTGTCTAGCCATTTGATGCAAGATTGTGCGTTGGGCTGAAAGAGGCTGAGGCTGAGGCTGAGGCTGAGGCTGAGGCCGTAGTCTTTGTCATTGGGTAAGCGTTTGTCTATGTACATTGATGGAATTGAAGGTCCGATGGTCTTTATTAGCCATTGGCTTGACAACCACTTTGCTAATTGACAATAGTCCGAGAAATTTCATTAACACGTGGAGCCAAAATAGATCAAATTAATCATACAATATGAGAAAAACTAGTCTGTGTAGTGAAGCTGAAGATTCTTCTTATTGAAGAATGAAACTTGTTTAATCCAAGTCATTTCATATAATGATATGATTTAAATTATTTAATTAATATGTACTGGGTATCGGATGACCATAACATGAGTTTTTAATAAGTAATATAGGAAAGAAGGAACACTGCATATAGCAAAGGAGCACAAGATATATACCACATAATTGCATTGTATATTTTTTATTTTTTTATTTTTTTTGTAGTGTTTCAATATGAAGTGGTTGGATCTCTCTATCTAACTCCATCGTCATGGCTCATAACATAATTATGAATGTCCCTTGTAACGACCCCAAATTCGGACTCCTTTAACCCCGAATCTGGTTCGTTAAAAGTAACCTCAATTATGAGTTTAAACTAATTATATTAAACTCATAAACAATAAGTTAATACAATCATCACTATAATCTAGGTATTAAACCTTAAATGAATACAAACGGTACGTTTGAATACAACATTCAACTCTATTCCATTCCAGAATCGCAATCTTTAAACATTGTATTACAACTTTGAGATCATATGTATAGTGACTCAATTACCCCATCTATTATCCTCATACATAAAGGACAACCTCTGCAAACGATCTTAAATAATCTATACATGTTCTTTCAACATTTAGGTTTGCTATTCTGTAGCACATTAAAACATTACCAAATCGCAAATATTACACAAGGAAGGTAATTTAATCTATCGCAAGTTTTACTATAAAGGCACCTACGCTTCAATCTTGATGACTCGTTAGTCAATCTTCATCTGCCTCTACCAGAGTAATCCGCTTTCCCAAGCTGCTCTATAATGTTTTATTTTAAGTAAGAGTGAGCACGACGACTCAGCAAGTCTAACAGTTTCACATAACACATAAACATATTTCATCATGCTTCATTCATCTCATGCTTTACAATGACTACATATCTCATGCCTATCATGCTTTGCATTTACTCTATGATTTATGCTATTCATGCATGTAATTTACAATTTCATACAGTTCAATATAGCACAATCAACTTAAATCATTTATTGTATATCGACAGTCTATTTCATCTTGTATCACAAAAGCACATTACCACATTTTTTTGCACATAATAGCATGTGCACACATAACAGTTTATCAAATTTCTAAATCATGCAAATAATGCAACACATTCTGAAAAACTTGCCAAAACTTGCATAACCAGCTTACGCTAACCTTTCACGTTCCTTGCACCACCTACACGGTATGTGAGATCAACGGTGCATAATATCAGTTAAGGTTTAACTTAAGGCTAAATCTTATTTTAAAGATATTTATTTCTTCTTATCGTCCATTTTTAAATTAATAGGATTAATTTCATATTTTAGTCTCTCGTTGACTTGACTCAGTGTTTCATATTCAACACCGTAAATCTTTTGCACAAAACTATAAAGTTCTGACATTTATTAATGTCACTGCATTAATGCCTTGACCTTATTTCTGTTTAGGTCGAACAACTAATTAGTCACTAATGGACCATACCCTTCGTTTAACTTAATCACATCATTTAACTCAATGATTTATCATAATATTACCTACCTTAGATAATATTTTAAACTCTTACTATTAATTAGTAATAACTTATAATGTTATTTAATTATTAAATAACTGGTGTGATGTCGCAAACACCCAAAAATAAAATCTTATTTTGGAAAAATAAATATGTAGTAGTGTAAGTAAGAGTCGATCCCACAAAAAATGATTAATTTAATCTTATGTTTTCGTAAACTAAAATTGGGGAGTTTTTAATTAAAGTAACAATTTAAATAAAATTAACTAAAATAAATATGCAAGAAATAAATAAGAAGAAAAAATATTGGTTTAAGTTAATATCCACCATCAAGAATTTACAACTGATCACTGATGCAAGAATAAATCAATTCATATTTTGAACATTCACCGTAGAAAGAACTACTCGCAGGTGAAATAATTTTTCTCCTCTCTCCTTAATTTTAGATAAGTAGACAGACCCGTTCTAAATTACCCTTACTATTAAACAACCCCCGACACGTGCTAAAGATTTAATTTAATAGCAGCTTTAAGAATTAGAGAGATCGTTGAACTAAACAACACAAGCCACGTGTTTGCATTTAATTTAGATGAACATTTTTTCTAAGATAAAATAATCTTTTGATCTGCAAAATAATTATTAAACTTAGTTGCTTCACCAACAGCAGTAGATTAATATGAATAATAAATTAGTAGTACTCCTAGCAATTAAACAAACCAATCATAAAATTTAAACACAAAAAAATATTCAATATTCAAAATATAAATTGAACAATTAAAATAAATTAGATCTCACAGTGTATAAATCTTGATGGCTTCAATCACTTAAACCCAAAAAAATAAATTAACTACTGATAATTGTAAATAATACTAAACAATAGAAGAGAGAATTTTTATTCTAACGAGAGTTGTATTTTATATTGTGTTTTAAGCCCTCTATTTATAGGCTTCATAAACCTCCTAACCCTAATAGGAAGTACACTTTCCAAACTCTAATAGGATTTAAAATACAAATAAAAATAAAAGAAAACTAAAATAATTATTATCCTAACCCTAATTGAAATTAAAATCCAATTTGTAATCAAATTAATGCTCAATCCGCGAAATAATCTGTTTTTGACCAATTAACGCGTAACCAAACAGAGCCTTCACTACAGTGACCCGGTCAACTCACGCACGTCGGCGCATTGCGCGACACTGGCATCCAAACAACGTCGTTTTGATCGTGTTCTTGCTACTGTGCAGCATCACCGCGCGCATTGCGGGGACGATATGATGAAATGACGTCGTTCCAGCGGCTTCTCACTCCTTCTGTGTGCATTGCGCGGGCGCCAACTTTTTTGAATAATTACGGTAATGCCACCGGTCGCCAACTTCAGCTTAATTACCATTTTGCCACTCAACCTTGCTAAATTACATTTTTGCCATCCAGTTTTTACAGATTTTACAGATATGCCCTCAGACTTTTATTTTCCTATAAAACAAAGTATAAATTAATAAAAATAATATAAAAAAATACTAAAAATCCTAAAAATAGATAATAATAAATGAAACACCTAAAATAAATAAAAACACATAAATAAAAAGAAATATAAAAATACTATAAAATTACTTAAATTAACATAATTTAACTAAAATCCTATAAAATCTATTAAAACCAAAATAAGCTAAATAATTAAATATTTAAACACACAATATATATAAAAACTAAGTATTTAGGGAATGAAAATATTGTATAATTTAACTCTATCAAATACCCCCACACTTAGCTTTTGCTCGTCCTCGGGCAAAACAAAAATAAAAATAAACAAAAATAAAATAAATCTAACTAGCCCAACAGACTAAAACGACTCAACTAACCTGAATTTTTACATGAGCAATAAATTAATATGAACTTCATATTAATCTCAAAGATTATAATCAACAACTCTTAGAAAATTTCAAAATAATACATCATCCAAAATTTTAACTTAATTATTAATTCCACTTTATTTTCAATCCTTCGTGTGTGTGTGAAAATCCATATATATCAAACTAATAAAAATTTAGATCAATTCATCTAATCAAATACATCACAATATATATATTAAAACTCTATACATTTATTTTCACATTACTTTCCATTTAATACAAATAAATACAAACTAGAAGATCAAAAGGTTTTATATTTTAACCACATTAGAATTTAACTTTAATCACATACCTTCTCAAGTATTATTAAAATCTGCTAGCAAGATTTTTTTTCTTCTTTCTTCATTCTTTTTCACGGTGAGTGCATTTTATGCTCCATTTCACCAGCGAGTGCGTTTTACGCTCCATCTCGCTGCATGTGTTTATGAGTGAGTGCGTTTTACGCTCCATCTCAACCCACCACATAACAATTGTTTCACTTCTTTTTTCGGGTAAGGTCAATCTAATAATCCCAGAAAAATTACCTTAATCATTTCTCCACATTATATTTACCTTATATTTACTTCAAGTAATGTTCAAATAAGATATAGAATTAAAAACATATCTTATTAGCTTTTAACCAAATAAATTTTCTCCAAATTAAAATTAGTTCAAACATATGGATATGTGCAAATAATAAAATAAGAGATTTCAAATAAAGTACTGACCAACAAAAACATCAAAATTTAGATTACGCAAAATTTATCAATTTTTCAAGAGTTATTAAATAAAATTCAAAATTTTATCATCGGTTAAAAATTAAAATTCAAATCAAAATATTGCTCAACTGACTCAATACTAAGAAAAACTATCCCATTTTCGTAGGAAACACGGTTACACTTAGCACGTGCAACAAGCCTTTAAACCCCAAGTGGACGAGTTTTGTCTCGTGAGGGTTTGCAGTGAATTTACCCACAAAATTCAAAATTTTTAAAATTCCCTAAAAATAAAATAATTTTTTTTAAAAAATTAAAACAAATTTTAAAATTTTCTAAAAATAAAACAAATATCCTAAATCCCTTCCCCCATACTTAAAATTTACATTGTCCCCAATGTAAACTATAATGCAAAGAAACAGGCATAAATAAATATAAAAAGAAAAAGGAAAAGAAATACAAATCTGATTTCTTGGGTTGCCTCCCAAGCAGCGCCTATATTTATTGTCATTGGCTCGACAGCAGACCAAAGTACTACGTCACTCCAACTTCGTGAATTTTGAGTACCCCATCCATCACGTTATTCTTCATAGGTAGATTCAGTCTCCCTTCCATTTGACATGAACGTTTAACTCCATTTTTCACAAACAAATATTAGAGATAATTATGAAGATTCTTTAAATTTAAAATGGGATCCTGCAAAACAAAAGATGAAAATTTATTATGAGTAACAGACAATGGAATGGAAATAATTGCATTATTATCAAAAATCATTGGCAATGAATTTAATGGAGCTTCATCCTCCTTCAAATCTGGTTTCAGCTCAATTGTTTCTTCTTCCTTTAACTCTAAATTGTTGGTAATTGCAATCTCTAACTTTTTCTTGTTTATCTCCTCAACAACTTCCGCCACCTTAGGCATGTCATCATCAAAAATAACATCATTGTCTATATAAACATTGTCCGCTTCATTGATGATGTTTGCTTTCTTTTGCTTCGGTGATGGAGAGACTATCTTTTCTGGAACTTCTATATCGCTCTCACTTCTTAACACTTGTGCACTTGTATTCTCCGTTAGATTATCCACCGTTTGATAAGGTACTTGCACAGAACTTTGCTCCTCCAATTGATCGATTGCGATTTGTCTCAATGGAGTACCCAAACGCTGAATAATTGCATTATTTTCCTGAATACTGGCCTTCATGTCTTGTTGAAATTGTAAAGTGTTAGCTTCAATTAATTTAAGCATGTCTTCTAAAGACATATCAGAAGTATTTGTTTGACTCTGTTGTTGTTAGGGATATGGCTGCGTGTATTGTTGATAGCTTGAAAAATTCTGATGCGCGGGCGGATTCATTTGTGGATTCTCATAACCAAAATTAGGATGATCCCTCCATCCCGAAGTATACGCGTTTGAATAGGGATCATATTTCCATTGGGGTTGACCAGGGAAACCACTTGCTATATTGACTTGCTCATAGGACTCCTCTCGAAGAATGGGGCACATATTAGTTGGATGTTCTACCACCGCACAAATTCTATAAGCTTCCATTGGTTGTGCATTACCTGTAACCATTTGATAAACAAGAAAAGTTAGATCATTAATTTGTTGCTCAAGAGAAGAAATAGTTACCTCATTGACATAATTATGCATGACGTCCATCCTGAACCTGTACAACTAAATTAAATTATGAAAAACTAAAATAATAAAATCTAAGAAAAATTACTAAATTAAATAAATATTTACAAAAACACAAAATTAAATTAAAATCAGTCCCCGGCAACGACGTCAAAATTTGGTGTGATGTCGCAAGCATCCAAAAATAAAATCTTACTTTGAAAAAATAAATATGTAGTAGTGTAAGTAAGAGTCGATCCCACAGAGAATGATTAATTTAATTTTATGTTTTCGTAAACTAAAATTGGGGGGTTTTTAATTAAAGAAACAATTTAAATAAAATTAACTAAAATAAATATGCAAGAAATAAATAAGAAGAAAAAACCTTGGTTTAAGTTAATATCCATCATCAAGAATTTACAACTGATCACTGATGCAAGAATAACTCAATTCATATTTTGAACATTCACCGTAGAAAGAACTACTCGTAGGTGGAATAATTTCTCCTCTCTCCTTAATTTTAAATAAGTAGACAGACGCGTTCTAAATTACCCTTACTATTAAATAACCCCCGACACGTGCTAAAGATTTAATTTAATAGCAGCTTTAAGAATTAGAGAGATCGTTGAACTAAACAACACAAGCCACGTGTTTGCATTTAATTTAGATGAACATTTTTCCTAAGATAAAATAATCTTTTGATCTGCAAAACAATTATTAAACTTAGGTGCTTCACCAACAGCAGTAGATTAATATGAATAATAAATTAGTAGTACTCCTAGCAATTAAACAAACCAATCAAAAAATTTAAGCACAGAAAAATATTCAATATTCAAAATATAAATTGAGCAATTAAAATAAATTAGATCTCACAGTGTATAAATCTTGATGGCTTCAATCACTTAAACCAAGAAAAATAAATTAACTACTCATAATTGTAAAGAATACTAAACAATAGAAGAAAGAATTTTTATTCTAATGAGAATTGTATTTTACATTGTGTCTCAAGCCCTCTATTTATAGGCTTCATAAACCTCTTTACCCTAATAAGATTTACAATACAAATAAAAATAAAAGAAAACTAAAATAATTATTATCCTAACCCTAATTGGAATTCAAATCCAATTTGGAATCAAATTAATGCTCAATCCGCGAAATAATCTGTTTCTGACCAATTAACACCCAACCAAACAGAGTCTTCGCTACAGTAACCCGGTCAACTCACGCACGCCTGCGCATTGCGCGACACTGACATCCAAACGATGTCGTTTTGATCCTGTTTTTGCTACTGTGGAGCATCACCGCGTGCATTGCGCGGACGATATGATGAAACAGCGTCGTTCCAGAGGCTTCCTACTCCATCCGCACGCATTGCGCGGGCGCCAACTTTTTCGAATAATTACGGTAATGCCACCGGTCGCCAACTTCAGCTTAATTACCATTTTGCCACTCAGCCTTGCTAAATTATATTTTTGCCATCCGGTTTTTACAGATTTTACAGATATGCCCTCAGACTTTTATTTTCCTATAAAACAAAGTATAAATTAATAAAAATAATATAAAAAAAATGCTAAAAATCCTAAAAACACATAATAATAAATAAAACACCTAAAATAAATAAAAACACATAAATAAAAAGAAATATAAAAATACTATAAAATTACCTAAATTAACATAATTTAACTAAAATCCTATAAAACCTATTAAAACCAAAATAAGCTAAATAATTAAATATTTAAGCACACAATTAATATAAAAACTAAGTATTTATGGAATGAAAATATCGTATAATTTAACTCTATCAATAACACTTTAAATAATCATTACTATTATTAATTTCTTTTTAATAATAGTTTACCTTAATCATTATTATTAATCTTTTAATAATAATTTAATTTCTTGCTTGTATTATTATCCTTTAATAATATTTTAATTGACTTCTCATTATTTTTAATGATTTTAATAATAATTTAATTATTCATCAATATTATTAACTATTTAATAATATTTGAAATCCTCACGTATTATTAGTAATTATTTAATAATGATTCAACCCTTAACTACTATTATTCAATAGTTAATTACTTGTTAAACAATATTATTAATTCTTTAATAATATTTTAAATCTTTATTTATCATTATTATTTATTTAATAATGGTTTAACTCTTAACTATTATTATTTAATAGTTAATTAAATGCTAAACAATATTATTAATTTTTTAATAATATTTTAAATTAATTACATATCATTATTAATTATTGAATAATAATTTAATTTTTAACTATTATCATTTAATAGTTAATCATTAATATTATCAATATATTTTAATTACTTAATAATCTTCTTCCGATTAAGTAATAATTTATTCCACTTAATTACCATTTAATTATTATTTAACATGAATTAAATAAATAAATAATTAATTAATTATCCATACTCATTATTTAATCTTAATTAAATAATAAACAATTATACTATTAAGTCTAACATCTTTTGATTACTATTTAACATATTAAATAGTAAGAAATTAACCCTATTTAATTATTATTTAATGTTAGTTAAATAATAATTAATTAATTATCTTTATTCATTATTTACTCTTAACTAAGTAATAAATAATTAGTTTAAACACTTTCTCATAATTTAATTACCATTTAATATCAATTAAATAATAATTACTTAGTTACTTCCTTTATTTACTATTTAATACCTGATTAAATAATAAATAATTAATTTATTTTCTCCAAACATGTTGATATTATTATTAAATTCTTAAAGAACATATTTCAGATTTAAAAATAATTGATTTATAATTTTCTTGAATTATTAGCTAGGTGGTCACAAATTAGTGTACCTTTACATCATAATTAATATGAAAAATACCAATTTTTTAAAATAATACTATCTCCAGACATATAACACTTCAAATAATCAGTAGGTTATTTGTTCATATTTTTCCAAAATTTAAAAATGTTTTTTTTATTATTTTTCATACATTTAGTAAGCTTTTATCATTAAATAATTATGAAAAATAGCTATTGACATTATAAAAATACCATTAAATTCTAGAAAATAGTACACGAAATTCCAAGCAACTTTCTAGTTTGGCCTGTCACCGTAACGGGCCGAAAAATGGGTGAACTGGCCACCGGAATGCTCCGGCCGGTTCACACAGAAAAAACCGGCAATAGATTTTTCTCTTATTTCAGATTCTGTCAACTTTGGGGTCTTGGAGAAAACCCTTAATAACTTGAGTTCTATAACTTCGATGGAGCTCTACTTTATATTGTTGGAATCGTGACTTCCAGAACTACAATTTTCCATTATCAGATAATTTTTCGGACACGATTTGACCACTGAAAACAGCCTAGAACCGGACTATTCACGCAAAACTTCCGACAGTGGAGTGTTTGAGTAGAAAAATCATATCTTACTCGTTTTAAATCGGATTTGAGTCATTAAGTTGGAGAATTTTGATAACTTCAAGATCTAGCATAAAAAATTGACGGATTATGATTCCGACTTACGGATCATGAACAGTAATTCCGGGAATGAGGCTACTTGATTTTTAATTTTTCGGTAAACATCATTTTACAACTTTTGCTAAGTTTTTCCACATAAATGCTCATGGATCCATACCAAAAAATCCATGAAACACTTATTTAACATATCTAGCATGTATCTAGACTTAAAGAACATACAGATGGTATTTTTACCATTTATTTGTTATTTTAATCACATAACAAGCATAACTAGAATTTTTAGGATTTTCTAACCTTTTTGTTTTGTGTGCTTGCTTTCTCTTCCTTCCAAAATAGGAGATGAACCTTCAAGCTCTTCTCCTAAGCTTGACTCGGTTGGACTCGGTGAAACTCACTATGAACTCACTTTATTTTTCTTTACTCACTGAGTTAACTCACTCCTTATTAGCTCACAATAAAAGGGCTCTTTACCAAACTTGATAAACTCCCACCCAAGTGAGATAAGGCTCATATTTATAGTAGTCTAAATCTATACATACACACCTTGTAAGCATATAAATTGGACTTCAAGCATTCTACAAATTCTAGCCAAATGAGGTTGAGTATTCCACACTTTTTCTCAATATTTCCCCAATTTTTGATTTATTTTTATTAGTTAACTTGCAAAATAAAAATCCTTCTAGAAGCTTTTAATTTGGATCAAAAATTGGGCTTTCAATTTAATTGTTTGGGCTTACTATTTATCTTGGTGGGGCTACTATAACACCAAATTAATTTATCAACATTGGGCTCAAACATTAATTTATTAGCCTCCCAATTTAAATAAATCATTGGGCTTACCTAATTAAATTAATACAACCAATATACAAATTCATACTTAATTAATTAAGTGGACTTGTTAAAAAAAAAATATATGAGCTAGCCTACTAGTATTTAACTACTAGTTGGACTATTAATTAATATTTCACATAGTTATTATTAATTAATAATTATAGTAATTAATTTACATAACTCAATTAGACTTGCCCTAATTAAGCCTCATTGAATCCTAATTAGGGTTTCTCAACATACCACTCGCTCGATATTAATTTCCTAAGTTTGTTCGTCAGCTTAATAACCCCTTTGATCGAACAACCTTAAAATAAATTCTCGAATATTTAAATATTCATAATACCATTTTCTAGGGTTTGTAATAATCACCATTCATTAATTCACTAATTTAGAAATTTAAATTCTAAAATTTATTTATAACATTATTAAATTTTTGGGTTCATTTCAACTAGGTTGGCTTAAATCGAATTACCGCAACAATACCTAGCTTATCTTATCCATCAAATAATGCATCGAATTTTAAAGGTATCATACTACCTTGTTTTACCTATAAAACCTATTAAAACCAAAATACGCTAAATAATTAAACATTTAAGCACACAATAAATATAAAAACTAAGTATTAGGGAATAAAAATATCATATAATTTAACACTATCAATAATATTGGTCGATAATTAAAATATTATCTAAGGTGATAATATTGTCCTTACTTTATGAGTTAGTAAATAGGGAACTATGAGCTGTCGAGTCAATTTATTTGAAAATGATAAATGAATCCCTATGTGCGTTACTAATTGAAAGATAATCATATTAGGCCTTTCAAATTAGGTAAATTGAATTGTGTAAGCGTAAGCGAGGAAATAATTTAGGTAAGTTTTTCAGTATTATGTGATGTACTTGCGAACTTGTTGTCATATGTATAAATTGTTATGTGTGCACTTATTGTATATGCTAACTGATTTTTAATATGCCTTTGTACAGTCATATGATATGAATATCTGATATACAATTGATGCTATGAGTTTCAATGTGCTATATGGATTATATAATTTGGAAAGATTGAGATGCGTTGTAAGCATGAAGTAATTAGATAAATGTAAAGCAGAAAAAGCGTGATGTATATATAAAATGCGAAACTTGCAGCATGAAGATTGATTTAAATGTGAACTACGTGTTATGTGATAAATGTTAACCTTGCTGAACCGTGAAGCTCACTCTTGCTTAAAAAAAATATTTTTAGAGAAGTCAGAAAAACACAAAGTCCCGGTAAGGACAAATGACCAGATTTGACTTGAAGTCGTTGGAGTTAAGTTTTGTAATAAAACCTTATTATCGACATCTTTGTGGTATTTAGTTGTGAACTAATAGCGGTATGTTTGTTGTCATTATGGAAGGTTAAAAAACCTGTACATGTTAGTATAACATTTAGATATACTAGACACTTGTATTATTCCAAGACATAGATGTGTAAGGAAAGATTGTAATAGAATAAACTCGTATCATATATGATATTGAGATGTAATATGTAATTGTAAAGATTGCGATTCTAAGACAAAATGCAAGAAAATATTATAAAAGTTTAAATTTGTTGACTTTTTAGCAGCATTTTACTATATAATATTGTGGATTTTATAAGAAGGTTGCACATTAATGCGTGAGGTCGCCCATAGTCAGTGCGAGGATTTGCGGGGCGTTGCATCCACCCTGGGGTTCGACCTTATTAGGGTTCAGCCCCCTAAGGGTTGTCCTCCTAGGGGTCGCGTCATTTTGTTTTACTAAAATTCGATCCGAATAAATTTAAAGCGGTGCAATGATGGAATAACAAACTCGAAAATCAAGAGAACTTCTGAGAGCCTAGAAATGGCTTCCCTTAACTCCTCCATGACAAGATAATATTCTCATAGGATTAAGAATCAAGAGAAATAGATAAAAATTGATCGAGAAAAATCGAAACGAACATAACAGACCGAAGGAATAACAAAACCCTAGGGTTAGGCCATCCAAGGGTTCAGCCCGTTAGGGTGGCCCTCTCCTGTTCTGTTCTGAGTTTCTTTTAAATTTTTCGATGATAAAATTAAATGACATGATTTTTTGAATTGGGCAATAAGAACCATGAAAAACGAAACCTAAGAGGGGTTTCCATGTGTCCCGAGGAATAAGGCTTATGGAGGCAACTGATTTTGAAAATTGGTCGAGGGATTGAATTGGTGGCTAGAAGAACGGGACGACTTGGGCATTTCTCGGGTAACTAGTGGTATTCTGGGAATTTTTCTATTACTAGGGGTATTTCTAGAAATTCCTCAATGTCACATGCCTGACACATGACCCTTGCCAAGAACTCTATAAATACCCCACTTATTTCATGAAGAATGGACTTTTGGCCACTTAGGGAATTCTCTTTGGACTTTTGGAAACTTTTATTCTCTTGAGACCCTAAACACACGAAAGACTCTTAGACACTAGTGATTACGTCGGGACCCTAAGAGTTCTGCCTTGTGTTATTCGAGTAATTGTTCACCCATTTTTTTCTCCTCTTCAACTGATTCTGTACTTTTCGCAGATTTCTCGCCTCCTCAATCAACACGAAACTTGAACCCTAGCAAAGTATGAAATTTCTCGCCTACAACCTTCAAGATGGAGAAGGTAATTATTCTTGATTTATTAAGTTTAAATTTTAAAATGTTGTTGACAGAAGATCGGGACTGGTAAAAGAGACCTTTTACTATATAAGAGTTAAGATGAGCTTTAAAAAATTGCAACTGATTTCCAAAATACTTAGCTTAAGAAGAATAAAATTCCAGAGAACGTTAATGACCATTAATATACCCAATACAAGTTACTAAATGTTTCAAGACTTATTTATTGAACTAATTTAATCTATAAATGTAGACAACCAAGAATTTGGTTTAGCTTCCCAACAAACAAATATGGAGGCAAAAATTTAGATTAAAATGGCTAAGGGAGGGAAACCAGAATACAAGATTTTTCCATATAGTAACAAAAGTAAGATACTGATAAAACGGGATTGAGGGACTAATTGACGACAATCAGTGGATTTCTGAACCAGAATAAGTGAAGAATATGGTGCTAAATTATTTTAACAGTACCTTTATGAGCCTAAGTATAAGTTAGGGTGCAGATGTGACTTAAAGAATTGAATGAAAGATAAAAAAGTTGAAAACGAACGATTAACGAACAATAATCAAACGATCGAAAGGCGAAAAACCCTAGGGTTTGGCCCTCAAAGGTTCGACCACCCTAAGTGGTCCCTGCTTGAGGCAAAGTTTTGACAATGATTCCCCAATCTAACTTGATTTGAACTACCAAAATGAAACATGAAAAACGAACAAAGAAGGAGTGAAAACCTAAGGGGCCACTAGGACCCCCCAAGGGTTCGGCTACCTTTGGGTTCACCCCCCCTTGGGTTTGGCCTCCTAGGGGTCGCGCCGTTTTGTTTTCCTAAAAGTTGCTCCGAATATGTTCTAAGCGGTGTAATGATGGAAAAACGAACTTGAAAATTAAGAGAACTTGTGAGGGCCTATAAGTAGCTTCCTTTAACTCCTCCATGACAAGATAATCTTCTTATAAGATCAATAATCAAGAGAAATAGACAAAAACTGATCGAGAAAAGTCAAAACGAACAAAACGGACCGAATGAATAGCAAAACCCTAGGGTTCGACTACCTATGGTGGCATACTCCTGTTCCGTTTTAAGTTTCTTTTAAATTTTTTGACGATGAAATTGAACGACATGATTTTCCAGATTGGCAGTAAAAAC
Source organism: Hedera helix (assembly GCA_947179155.2). Classification (NCBI taxonomy): domain Eukaryota; kingdom Viridiplantae; phylum Streptophyta; class Magnoliopsida; order Apiales; family Araliaceae; genus Hedera; species Hedera helix. The sequence continues at coordinate 28,937,184 of OX359282.1, read as the reverse complement.
CATGAAAAAATGAAACCTGAGAAGGGCCTCTACGAGTCCTAAGGAAATAAGCTTGTGAAGGAAACTCATTTTGGAAATTGGTTAAGGGATTAGATGGGTGACTAAAAGAATGGGAAGACTTGGATATTACTCGTGTAGCTAGGGATATTTCGGGAATTTTCCTATAATTAGGGGTGGGCAACCGGTAAAAACCGGCCTGGATCGGTACCGAAATTATCCAAATTTTGGTACCGATACCCGTAGTGATTGGACTAGTATACTGAACCGGTAAACTGGTTTGGTACCCGTTTGGAATTGGTAAAAATAGAATAAAAACCAAAAATTAATATAATAATTATTTATTATTATTATTTTATTATTATTATTATTATTTATTTATTAATAATAATAAATAAATAAAATTAAATAACCGGTATAATTGGTACGGTTCAGTATTTACCGAACCATAAAAACTCGGTATCGGAATCAGTACCAAAAAATCAGTATATACTAATTTTTTTGTACTGGTACTGGATCAGTTCTTTTTGTCCCGATTCGGCCAGTTCGGACCGGTTTGAAAAATCAAAAAACTGAATATACCGAATCAAATGCACACCCCTACCTATAACTAGGGATATTTCTAGAAATTCTCCAAAGGCACATGCCTAACACATGATCCTTGCCAAGAATTCTATAAATACCCCCCTCATTTCATGAGAAAGGGACTTTTGGCCATTTAGAGAATTCTTTCCAGACCAAAGGAGCTTGAATTCTCTCTAGACTTCTGGAAATTTGGATTCTCTTGAAACCCTAAACACACGAAAGACTCTTAGACACTAGCGATTACGTCGGGACCCTAAGAGTTATGCCTTGTATTATTCGAGTAATTGTTCACCCGTTCTTTTCTCCTCTTCAACCGATTTCGTACTCTTCTAGGATTTCTCGCCTCCTCTCACAAAACTCGAACCCTAGCAAAGTACGAAATTCCTTGCTTACAGCCTTTAAGATGGAGAAGGTAATTATTCTTGATATATCAGGTTTAAATTTTAAAGTATTGTTGACAGAAGATCGGGACTGGCTGGAAAGACCTTTTACTATAGAGGAGTTAAGAGGAGCTTTGAAACAATAAGACGGATCAAAAGCCCCTGGTCCAGACGGGTTTCATCAAAAGTTTTTGGCAAGCTTTAGAAGTTGATATGTTTGAGTTAATGAAGGAGTTCCACATGAATGGGTATAATAACTCTTTTATATGCTTGATTCAAGTCTGTTTTAAAGTGTTAAGTGACTTAGAATAATTATAAATGTGTCCCTAAATGTATATTTACTCGGGTATCATCTTTTTTGGACAAGAACCTCCTCAATTGCACCTTTCCCCCAAGTTCACCGATACATATTTAGCGACAAATTAAATAATGAGAATAATATTCATCGTAAGTAATTTTGTTGCTATTACCCTCGCTAAAAATAATATTACTGTCGTTGAATGTGTATGGAGAAAAATTGAAAAAATTGAATGAAAATGTAATGGAGGGGATCTTAACCCATTATTTTTGCTCTGAAATATCAACAATCTTAAAATGGTGTATATTACTGAAATTTTAGATAACCTCAAGTGAATTTGTGAAGCAATCAACAAAATTCCATCCATTCTGGGAAGCTCATAAAAGGCCCAATTAAAGCCAGGCATGCATGTTGTGTTTTAATGATCACTTTTCTTGAAGCAAATCTAGGTGCAGAGTTTCTGTTTCAAGCACCAGATATGTATAATAAGGTTGCACAATAAGGTTGTATGGGATAATTAACAGGTGCTGTCTTCATTCAGGAATTCTTCAAGAGTGTCAACATAACTTTGGGGTTGTTTTGAAGGAGCAGTTGGAAGGTGATTTTCAGTAACGTTTTGGGCATATGCATGACATGATACAAGGGCATATGCATGACGTATAAGGGCATATGCATGACGGGATACACGGGTTTTGATCTTACGTAATGTTGTAAAATTGTTGAGGCTTTCTGCTTTAAATTTATGATGTATTGTGTTTCATTGTTGTCCTATCTATATTTTTTGGATTTGTCACAGTTATAAGACTTTGACTTTTAATATTAAAAAAATTGCTGACAAAAAAAATAAGAGAGCGGGGCTTGGACTTCTTTATGGAAAGAAGATAACTATAGACCTTTTGCTAATATTTCCATGCAATATTTAGAATATATCCATTTTGATTGAACAAATTCCTTATGAATGCACTACCTTCTTCCTTGCTTCCATATCGATCATGACGAGGTGCTTGTAATGTTCAAAACAATCTCTTGTAACCCAGTACTAGCTCATTGTGTGTGTGTGTGGGTATATATATATATATATATATATATATATATATATATATATATATATTTGGGAATCATCCAGGTTCAAAGTTGGATCGAAGTATTTATCCATTCAACTCAATCTTGTCTGTCCGTTGCAAGATCGAAAGGTTCAAAAAAAAAAAAACCGCATAACAATTGTGCGGTGCCTAACAAACTGTTATGAGGTATACGACCAACATAAAAAATGATAAAATTACCCCTCAACTTGCCAAAAGTACCACCACACAATTGTTATGCAATATCTATTAGAGCCACATAACAATTATGCGATAGCAATAAAAGATAAAAAAAGAGCCGCAGTAAAAAAATTAAAAATTAAAAATCGCATAATTAATTGTGATATTGTGGAAGTAATGTAACATTTTATTAAGCAACTTGAAGATAACTAAATTATTTTGAATGTTATTAGCATTTATGCTAATATATTGTTATTAATGTTTTTTCTTAAATTTTAAGCAATTGTAATATATCTGGGATAAAATTTGCTACGTATTTTAGGTAATTGTAATTGCTTGATGCTAGTTCAGATTTGATATATATTTTAGGTTACTCTACTTGCTTTGATTTTAGTCAATTGTCATCCATTTATACTATAGTGTAATTTATTTATTTTTTCCACTAAAAAAGATGGTTGATATCGCGTCGTTTAATTTGTTAAGTGTCGCTAAAACAATAACAAAAATATTGCTACTTGTATATTTGCTCTGCCAATAGTATTTTTACTCTGATTACAAGCCTATAACATGAATTATGTTTAACGATGTCAAATTCTTAACTAACTAATTAATTCAACGAATACAAATCATATTTTGTAATATAAATTTAACCACAAACTTTTTTTTTTGCCGCGCAAAATATATGTATTAATCAGCAAAGAAGTACAGAGATTGCAAAGTCCAAACTCACTTGGACGCTCCCACATAAAGCGGAAAATAACCACTTCTCAATTCTTTGAGTTGAATCGTTCATAGAATTGGACTAGGCTAATATTCAAATGGTTGGTGATTAAATAGATTCAAATCAAAATACACTGCATGAAAAACTTGTACATCTGTCTGGTCTCAAGACTAAAGATGGTGCAAACTGCACTTGATGCGAAACAAATAATATTCAGAACACCAATCACCCGATGTATTTTTGTTTTAATTGAGGGTCAGGTTAAAAAAATATAGAACAAGAACAAGGTCAAAAGTGCCTTCAAGCATGGTTTTTGTATGAACAACTGGGTCGTATTGATCAATGAATTGCATGATACCTCTATTATAAACTCAGGCTAATGAAATTTAGAAAAAGAGTTTTGCAAGTGTTTAATTGTGAAAGCATGGAGTTTGGTAGGAAGAACTGAGTTAGGCAGTGGATAATCTGATTAGTTGGGACTAGGATCTCCTCCTTTACAATTTCAACCAATCTCCAAATATTCAACCTAAACAAGGAAAAAGAAAAAAAGAAAAGAGATCCTCATAAACACTTTTAGCGACACAAAATATTGTTTTTAACGAAACAATTGATGACACATTTATTACGGCAAATATTATTGTGTCACTAACCTAATATTTTTGTTACTAAATATGTATTTTGATCAAATCCTTTCCATTACACTTATTCTCCAATTTCTCCCAAAATATATTTAACTATACAAATATTAATTTAGCGACACTACCAGTGATGACAAACTTTATTTTGTCATTAATTAGTTATGTCAAATTTTATTGTGTCGCTAAGTGTGTAGTAGAAGAAATTAGAGGATAGATGTATTGGAGGGGATCTCAATCTGTGGAATAGGATTCCCTTTGTTACACTTTTCACCCAATTTCTCAAAATACACATTATTAACACAACTGTTTTTAGCAACAGAACCAAACACAATTATTTGTGACGAATATTTTTGTTACATTAAACATGTGAATTCATCAAGCTAATTCAGCCAAATACAACCTTTGAAACAAATTCATCAATGTTCTTATCCGAGCTCCCACCTTCATCTATTGCCTCAACAGCCAATTCCTTCCACCTCAAAGCATTAGCTCTAAGTTCTTCCCCCTTTTCCCCCTCCATAACATCATTTACAAATACAGCAATTTCCTCCCTAGTAACAAACCCCTTATCTCGACCCTTAACTCGAACCCCAGTTCTCCATACATCCACAACATATTTCGCATTAGTAGTTTGATCTGTCCATTGAGGCATTGCCAGCATTGGCACTCCCAAACTCAACGCCTCAAGTACCGAGTTCCATCCACAATGAGTCATAAAACTTCCCACAGACTTATGGGCCAAAACTTCGAGCTGAGGGCACCAACCCACTACAAGGCCTTTTCCCGCGGCCTTAGCTATGAAATTGTTAGGAAGTTTGCTCTGTTCGGATTCTCTAACTACCCATAAAAAGTTGTTATTACTATTCAATAAGCCATTTGCTAGTTCGTCCATATGGTCTTGACCAAGGTTGGTTAAGCTTCCGAATGATATGTAGATAACTGAGTCATTAGGCTTTGTGTCTAGCCATTTGATGCAAGATTGTGCGTCGGGCTGGAAGAGGCTGATGCTGTAGTCTTTGTCATTGGGTAAGCGCTTGTCTATGTACATTGATGGAATTGACGGTCCGATGGTCTTTACTGGCCATTGGCTTGACAACCATTTTGCTAACTGACAGAAAATATATAGTAACATAATTAACAATACTCAAAGAAACTCAGGTTATAGTTTTACATTTTAATCCATATTATAATATGATTTGATATGTATAGAACTGGGTATGGGATTACCATCGGTAATATAAGGAAAAAAGGAACACCAGATAAAGAAACGGAGTACTAGGTATACCACATAATTGTATCGCATTTGTCTTGGCTCACAAAAAAAGAGAGTTAAATGATTATAAAAATAGCGCATAAAATTGTTATTAGGGTTAATTATACATATATATACACCAAGTTTCATCACTTTTATAATTCGACCCAAATTTATTATATGAAGTACCTAATTTCACATAGTTTGGCCCTTGAAAGCAGATTCTGGCAAAAATTGGTCGAAATACTCGACCCCTCTATGATTTCGAGCATGTCATCAATGTTTTATATCATTTGACCGTATAAATATATGTGTTAATTGCACTTGTATTATATCAAGTTTTACCAAATTCATAATTCGGCCCGCAAAGTATTTAAATACTTCTAAATACAGTTAACCCCAAAATAAATACTTCTAAATACAATTAACCCAAAAATAAATACTTCTAAATACAACTAACCCCAAATTAACATACTTATAAATACAACTGACCCCAAATTAAACCAAACAAAGGACAAGTCTACATACACAACATCCGAGTACAAAACTAAACACTACGTCTATCTTAATCATTAAAAAATAGAAAATGGCACGAATTTCAGCGTAAAGCCTCACTTTTTAATGGTCAAGATCAATTTTGTATTTGGATGTCGTGTACTTGTACTATTCTCAAACAAAATATATAATTCAAGTTAAATAACTAAAACTCACTAATTAATTCAAATAAAAACAATAACTAAAATTAAATAATTAAAAATTAAATACTAACTAAATCAAATAAAATATATAATTCAATTTAAATAATTGAAACTCAATAATTAATTCAAATAAAAACAATAACTAAAATAAAATAATTAAAAATCAAATACCAACTTAATCAAATAAAATAATTAAAAATCCATAACTAAATTAAACAAAATATATAATTCAAGTTAAATAATTAAAACTGACTAATTAATTCAAATAAAAACAATAACTAAAATCACATACTAATTAAATCAAATAAAATATATAATTCAATTTAAATAATTAAAACTCGCTAATTAATTCAAATAATAAAATAATTAAAAATCAAATACTAACTTAATAAAACAAAATATATAATTCAATTTAAATAATTAAAACTCACTAATTAATTCAAATAAAAACAATAACTAAAATCAAATACTAACTTAATAAAATAAAATATATAATTCAATTTAAATAATTAAAACTCCCTAATTAATTCAAATAAAAACAATAACTAAAATCAAATACTAACTTAATCAAATAAAATATATAATTCAATTTAAATAATTAAAACTCACTAATTAATTCAAATAAAAATAATAACTAAAATAAAATAATTAAAAATCAAATACTAACTAAATCAAATAAAATATATAATTCAATTTATATAATTAAAAGTCACTAATTAATTCAAATAAAAACAATAATTAACATAAAATAATTAAAAATCAAATACTAACTTAATCAAATAAAATAATTAAAAATCCTTAACTAAATCAAATAAAATATATAATTCCCCTTAATGACCTGCTTTGGCTTTGTTTCCTTCATCATCTTCTAATAGCTATGTTCGCAGATAAGGAAATCATGTCCACCAACTGTTGGAGGATGCCGACAATGGCGGGTCCTAGCAAAAATAATTGGGTTTTCCGGGGTTTAGGGGAGCAGAATAGAGGGATGGAGATGGACGAAAGTAACAAAAAGAGGTGGTCATTGCAATTGATGATGCAAAATTAGGGGAGAGAAATGAGTAAAGGGATCGAAGATTTGTTTCTAAGTTGTGGCAGTGATCAAATGGTAATAACATGAGAATGAATGGCGTGGATAGCTGCCCTTAGGGCTGAAGCCAATGGTGTAAGGTGGTGGGAGTTTCTGGTTTGGATGGAACCCTAGGAGAGAAAATTGAGTGATGAAAATACATGTATTAAATTTGTTTTAATTTTGAAGGTCGAATTATAAATTAGATAGTACTTGGTATAATATATTTTTAAGTCAAATCATATTGTATATGGTCAAACCGAATACAAATTTTTTTTGGTCGGCATTCGCGTTTTTCGGCCAATTTTGGTTGAAATCTGCTTTTGGGGGGCCAAACTGTGTAAAATTAGGTACTTCATTTAATAAATTGTAAGCCCAAATATTTTCGGGGCCGAACTATGAAAGTGATGAAACTTGGTGTAAATATGTGTAATTAACCCTTTTTATTATAATAAATGCAAAAATAAAATACAAACTTACATATGATTATGGATGTGACAATTTGGTGGAATCTTAATCCATATATATATATATATTGCTCTTCTCAGGTTTTGGCATGAACTTTTGTTAACAAAGTAGGCCTTAAAAATTTGTTTGGTAGATTATGCTTCTGCATTTCTGTATTTACAATGATTATGTGATCTTTAGCTTGGAAAAAGATTAACATATTATGTGTTTTATTGGCCTTTTCATCTCTCTCCTCTTTTCCTCACATATGGTTCTTGATCAAGAGTTTAGCAAGAAAAAACAATTTGTAAGAAGGGACAAGGTTTATAAGGAAAAGGGTAGACACTTGCGAGTGGTGGATTTCTGAGTACGTTTTATTTTTTTAATATTTTATTTTTTTATATTGTGTCATTATGAAGTGGTTTGGATCTCTCTATCTACATCATCGATGGCTACTAATATATTTACGAGTGTCCCTTGTACATTTTCGTGGATGACCAAGTGACGAGATTTTTTTGTCCAAATTGTTGGAAATATCCATCCATGAGGAGACCTAGAGAACTTCTAAATGAATGAATCAAAGTCCACCCCTTTGAGAAGGAGACAAGAAGCTAAAAGTCTGACCCGCGTAATTTTTTAGTCTAAAGTCGGTGTTTCATGTGCGATACAAGAGACAAGGGAGTTTATTTACATTTTCTATCCAAAAAATAGCTGCCAGAAGTAGCGTCAAAAAAATATCTCACAAATTTTAATTATTGCACATACATATAGTGCGTGCACACACAAAGACTATTATAATATTATATGAAAGGCATAGAATATAAATTTAAGATTTGATTAGCATAAAATTAACTTCACGATAAGTTGGACAACGGGTTAATACAATGCTGACATGCATGTAGATAGAATACTTTCAGTTTACGTGTCAACAAGGGCGGAGGTACTCATGAGCTCGGGTGGGCAGTAGCCCGGGTGAAGGAGGAGGGGCTGTGAGGAGGAAAGGGGGTGTGAGGGAAGGGGCTGTTGGAAGTTGTAGCCCGGGTGAAGGAGAATCAGCCCGGGTGAAGGAGGATTCCTGGTTCCGCCCTTGCGTGTCAACATTGTATTAATCTATTATTCAATTTACTATAAAGTTAACTTTAAGCTAACCGGATCCATAGATTCATATTACTTCCAAGTTCTCCGAGTCCTTTATGGTAAGTAGATTAGAACCGACTAAATTTATATATCCAATATAGATACGATACGTATTTCGATTTAAATAAACACACTTAAAGTAACTCTAGAAAGGAGAAACTAACCTCAGTTTCAAGCGCATCAAAGGTGTTGAAGAAGATCCAATCAGACTTGTGAATATTTAAAAACTGATTCGCAAGCATCGTGGACGTACCCGGATATAACCCATCAAATAGATCTGAAGGCAGCTCATGGATCTCCAGCTCTGGTATACAGGGCAATGATATTGTACACCCTTCCTCCAAAGGAACCTCGATTCTCCCTTGATGCACATGGTAATATATTGCACATACAGCACAAGCTTGAGTAAAAAACCGGGCCACTTTTAATCCGAGCCCATGGCCTAAATCTACAACCCATGGCATCATTGAATCATGCACTAGGACTTTTACAGGATTACCACAACTCTTGTGCTTGTCTATAAGCGATGGCAAGTTTTCCAAGACCTTGCGTTCGATATGGGCCATGTACTCTTCTGCAGTTTTTGGGCTGAAGCCTTCGTCGTAATCGTAGGAAATGTACTCGATGTTGATTGGGCTGGGTTTGGCTCCTGTGGGGTTGATGGTGTTTTTTGTAACAATTAGTGTGACTTTAAGGCCTTTAGAGGCTAAACGCTTCGAGAATTGTATTGCTGGATTTATGTGGCCTTCAAATGGAAGAGGAATGACCATAACGTGAGGGTTGCCCACTGCTGCTTCTGATATCTCCATTCCTCTCTCTCTCAAATAAGATTGTTTTGTTTAGATTAGCTTAGAAAAGGAGGATTTTTATATGGGGAGTAGGAATATTATAAGGTTTATATAGGAGTAGGGTTGGATATTAAATGAGTGGTACATTGAGGATGTGGAATAGAGACGCGACAGCTGTCTCATAACGGGTTTACATATTACTCTCTCCCGGAATCCAATGTCTTATCTGTCTCGATTTATGTCCCATATTATTTACTTCATGATATATTAAATTTTTTTATTAATATTAATATTAAGTAATTAATATTAATTTAAAATTTTATTATTATTTATATACTAATTAATTATTTATTTTTCTTTCTCTCTCAATTACTCTATTTTTAAAAGTAAAATAAAAAATAATTAAAAAAATTCTCCTAAATATATGTAAAACGTTTTATATTTTAAAAAAATAAATTCTAGAAACCTATATCATAAAAAAGAGAGATCATTATTGTTAAACATAATGCAGTTTTTTATTAAGTATTTTTGTATATATATAAGATAGAAGAAAATAAAAAAGTGGCATACACATTATTATTATATTTAATTAATTTATAATTTTACGTTAATCGTAATTTAAATTAATTATTAAAATAGACAACATGAAAATAGATAATATATTTAAATTTCTCTACACATTTAACAAAAAAATCCCTTTTATCAAAAAAAATTATTACACAAATAAAGTCCAATTTATAATTGTGATAAGATAGATAACACAAAATACTCGATACATACTTAAAATCTCAACGTTATTCCACTACTAATAACCTAAACAATCATTATATTTTGGGTATAGCCATCTTAAAATTTATATACTCATCCGTTCAAGTTTATTTTATTTTTATTGTATTCAAATATATTTGTCTTTTTTATTTTAATACTCTATTAATTTTATATTATTTGATCATTATTAATTTTTTTAAGTTAACTTAAAAAAAATAATTCAAAATTGACATAAATTCTTTTAATTTTAATCAATACAATAATAAATATATTAATTGTAAACTATTTAAAGAGTATTATTTATTATAAATTTTATTATTTCATAATTATTAATGCGTTATCTCAATTTTGAGTGTGAAAATATCTCAAATTAACTTCCAAAAATCAATAATATTCATATAATTTGAAACGGAGAAACTACTATTTTTGAACTTATTTTTTCAATATTTTACCTACATTTAACTTTCTTAAATAAAGTTATTGTAAAACAACATGACATACATTAAAAAAAATAATAATAACACTATTAACTTTGACATTGAAAGTACAACTGAAAAGTATAAATTACTATACAGTTTTAATGATAACAAAATAAGAATTAAAAGCGTTTAATTGTTGCATAAACGGATCTTATTAACAATCACACTATTTTTTTTCCCTCTCTCTTTCCCATTTTATTATTTTGAAAAAGAAAAGAAAGACCTAGAATATATATAATAGAGTAGTTAGGATGCATGGATAACTAAGCGATAAATATTTTTTCTTGATAAACGTATATTTTTAAACTAAGATAAATGAAATTAGATAAAGAGAATATTTTTCTAATGATTTTTTTTTTTTGTACAAACGAGTTGGTATATATATAATAATAGTTCGCATAATTAATTTACTGTAATAGGAAAAGCCCCATTTTGTTTTTGTTTTTTCTAGTGTACATGTCATATATGATTTGTCCATGGGTTGATAGTGTAACACTCTAGTCCCACATCAGTTAATGTGGGATATTTGGATGTCTTTATAAGAACTCAAGTTGCTATCATTAATACCTTCAGTCATGACCCTTTGGGTGAGCCTGTGGTGGGCTAAGATGACCCAAAAAGATATTATTAAGACAGCGCATTGATCCTTATTCTGCTATGATTTGATTCAGGTTTGGGATTTGACTTGAGTTGTTACCTATGGTATCAGAGCCGACTCTCGAAAGCTCGGGTCGGGTCATCCGATCGGGTTGCCGGAGGTGGGGACACGAAGGCGGGCCTAATAGGCCGCTGGTATTATCCCACAATGGCTAGAGAGGCAAAGTTTCTGGGCCTTGTGTGACTTTGTGTTCGGCCTGACGGAGACATAAGATATTTAAGTGGGGGAGTTTGTAACACCCTAGTCCCACATCAGTTAATGTGGGATATTTGGATGTCTTTATAAGAACCCAAGTTGCTATCATTAATACCTTCAGTCATGACCCTTTGGGTGAGCCTGTGGTGGACTAAGATGACTCAAGAAGATATTATTAAGACAGCGCATTGAGCCTTATTCTGCTATGATTTGATTCAAGTTTGGGATTTGACTTGAGTTGTTACAGATAGTGTCGGCTGCTATTCCATCGTCATGGACATCTCTGTCTTTCAAGTTTTCTTGGGGTATCTCATCGGTAGATGTGTGTAAGTTGTAAATTTTCTTTGGACGATGATATTAAATCAAAATGAAACAAAAACTTTGTGCAGAAAATCGAGAAGGGCTATCAGGTGGACTTAAGAAGGTGTTTGATTATATTTTAAAGTATCTTAACAGTGTACTATCTTATTTTCTAAAAAGTTTGAAGTTGTTTGATAAAAAAATATTTCTCTTAATATCTCTAAATCCGTAAGATAAAAAATAAAATTTAATTAATTAAGAGATATCTCTTAATAAAATTTTTAAATCTATGGACAAAAATAGCCACAAAAAATAACTATTCCAAATTTTAAGATTATTATTAATTTTTAAAAAGTCAATCTGAGATATTTTTAAATTTAAAATTAAGATGCTTAAAAATTATAAAACAATAAATCTTACAATGAGTATTAGTTTTTCAATATTTTTCAAAATTCATCATCGTATAAACTAAAATCAATGAAATTCATGTCAATTATGAGTTTAAGAATATTTTAAATTAACTTTATGAAGTCAATAATAATCTTATATTTTGAAACGGAAAAAATATAATTCTTCTCTTGAACTATTACATTATCTTCTTGTTCTATTAAACATGACACATTTTTTTTATCTAATATAATAGTCATTTATTATAAAGTTTTGCTATTTTTTAGGTGATTTGTTTAATATTTATTTACTAGAGTATATAATTTTTTTATATATATATAAATACATTCAACAATATTATTCACTCGTATTTATTAAACTGAATATTTAAAATTATCAACTAAAATTTTTAGACAACGTGAGGGGTTAAAATGTTAAAATAATGTTATTCAGATATTTTGAAAAAATTAATTATCAAACAACATTTCTTCATTTAGATACAATTCTAGACATATGCTCTTTATTATTCAAATCGATGTTTAAACTCTTCATATCTTAATATTCAATTTTATCAAATACAACCTAAGTATGGAGTGACTTCCTAAATTAATTTTCATATTTTATTCAAATATGGGATTAGCACCACAAATTTTGGGTAACTTCACATTTTAAATATTTTTAAAAAAATAAGGGTTCGTTATCATTTGAACTATCACACTATAATCACTAGCTTAGATATAGCATGGAGCGGTTTGGTGTGGTTAGAAGTCCAAATCGCACATAAAATCTTGTAGGTGAAGTGTGCAAATTCAAAATCGCACATGAAACCGTTTGTGATTGGTGCAGTGCAATTTTAAAATATGCAACGTGGTTTCATTTGTTGCGTTTTTTGAGTTCAAAACCATTTAACATATATATAATGAAAAACATCTTTTCTATGAGAAAGAGAGAGTTGTGTTAGGTTATAATTTTAAAAACAAACCAAGTTAAAATAGAGGTACAAAAATGCAATAAACATTTATTCGTAATAAACAAGTTTGCAATAAATAAGTCTCCAATAAAATCCATTTGCTAAAACACTAATTTGCCAAAAACTCAACAAAAAATTCAAATAATCAAATATCACATTACTGATTACACATAAAAAAAAAAATAGCCAAAAAAATGATCAAAGAGGGTCATCTTCACAAGTGCATCAGTTCCAATTTTCATAAATGGCCAAAACGACGTTGTTTTGGCCTATGTAACTTTAAAAAATATATGATAAATACTATTAGTACGGTACGGTAGACTTCAAAACTTAAAACCAAATCGTAAATGTGATTTTTGAATCCACATAAAATCATCACATACGCCAGAACCATCTGTGTTGTGACGCCCCCAAATTTAGGCCTACATAGCCCAATTTGAGACGCCATAAAATACACGATTTCTAATACAAACAGTACATATAATAGAAATACAGAACTCAATATTACACAACTAAGTCTTCACTATTATTGTCAAACTATATATAACATGTGAAGACTACAATAGCTATCTCTCGGACCATCACTCCATTTTCCTGCTAGACCTAACTATTCTATCGTTTTCTGAAAAATAATGGAACAAAAGAAAGGGTGAGCTCAAATAGCCCAGTAACAAAATACCATGACTAAGATAATGACAAATAAATTATCATTAACCTTCAACAGTTGAATTCTTAATTGAATATAATAGACAATAAGTTTTATATCAAGAACTGCAGTTAAATTCTTGAATAAAGTTTAGATCAATGATAGCAGCGGAATGAGCAATCCATTAGAAAATAATGTAGACTATGATGTCCACTCGCTTCTCTTTTTAAGAAAAATATCATCAACTTTTATCATCTGAAACACCACTGGTCATGATGATACAAATTCACAGTTCCTGATCATAATCATGCAAGTCAACAGTTCATCTTTGCACTACGGGCCAAAGATATTCAATATATCACCAACGGTCATGATTATATCAGTATTCAGCCTTTGGTCATAAGCATACCAAACAACAGTTCTTCTTTACCCCCGACCAAAGAGAACATTCACCACGTGCCCTAAAAGACACAACAATCATATCGCCTTTATCCTATCATCTGTGCCCCAGGCCACAGATATTCACCACAACATGGTTCTTGATGATTAGAATAACAACAGTGATATAGATGATGAATAAGAAGAAACAATATGATCAATAAATATCGAAAGTTTATTATCTTTCTTTGTGCAGATTCAAATAATGTCCAAATTGTCAACATGATGTAGACTCAAATTCAAGAATGATATTCAAGATCCACAGTTCAGAATAACGGTTAAGGTTCAATAGAAAGATTTAGAAAAATAGGAAGGCCCAATTGAAATGATATTAGATGAAGCGCAAACTATTAAAGACTATATAATCATTTCAGGAAACTTTACAAATAAGAGATAAATACGAAGAGTAATTCACCAAACATGCGGTAGTCCGCGTAGTCAGATTATTCTCAGAAATTAATAAGGAACGAATATGAAAGGTTATTCACCAAACATGCGGTAGTCCACGTAATTAGGTTATTCTCACAAATTAATAAGGAATGAATACAAAAGGTTATTCACCAAACATGCGGTAGTCCGCGTAGTCAGGTTATTCTCACAAATTAATACATGAAAATCAATGACACATCTTACGAGTAATAAATGACACTTCTTACGAGTAAGGAAGAAACAATATTATTTTCGAGAATCAAAGAATAATAATCCCTTACCGTAGTAAATTTGAATAGTGAAAGATGAAAAAGATGGTATCCCTTACCTTAACATGTGACTGGATATGAAGTTGATCAACCTATATTTTTATAATTTAATTAGTAACTACCATATATAATTTCATGGTGTAAACCAATTCGTATGAAATCATCAAAAGTGATTTAATAGAATAAAGTAGAATCACTTCAATATAGTTTTTGAAGAAAATAATATTTCAAAATAAATCTTCCAAATGAATCTTCTAAAGAAAGCGTTTTCTAAAGGAAGATTTATAAATATCGTGTGATGTGTTTGGTTACTTATATAACTTTTATAAAAAGACTTACTTGGTCAGTACTCGTACACTTACATATCTTCACAAATACTCAAGATGACTTTAGCACACTCAAAAAGAACTTATACAAAGAAATATTTGGAGAGTGAAATAAATAATAAGTAAGGAAGTTTTTATGAAAAATTCTTAAGTTAAGGCATCTATTTATAGCAAAAAATCTTATCATAAACCAAGATTTCCTAATTTAATCCAAACCGTATATTTCAAGAGAATGTTTAATTTATACCACTCATTTCATCTTTTAAGATTTCCTTAATCTAAACCATTCATTTAAATATCATTTTTAATCTATACCACACAATTTACTTTATATATAAAACAACTAACTTTATATAAATCAATTAACTTTATATATAAAAATAAATAACTTTATATAATTTATCATAATAAAAACAAATAACTTTATCAATTCAGTTATTTAACAATAATTCACAATTATTCATTATTACAACTAATTGTTATAAATGTAGTGTAGTTGGCTTTCTGAGTTAGATAAGTAGAGAAATTAACTAATAATAGAATATAATAGTTTAATCAACATCATAAAAGAGATAACAATATTGCTGAAAATAAATAAGTGCGTTATTGTGTAATGACAATTATTGATTCAGTAATGTGAACTACTGTGCATATGCTACTGTGACAATTATCAGCTCAATAATATAAATTATTATGTATGTGACAATTATTGGTTCAATAAAGTAAATATAGTACAATAGTCATTTTATCAATTCAATAATATGAAATACTATGCAATACCGTGTGCTACTATGCAATACCGTGTGCTGTTGTACAATACCGTATATTACTATTCTTTTATCACCGGTTATTTTAATAGTTAAAAGTGATAGTACCGTTGACTATATTTATTTAGAAAGGTTAGGTATGTCGCTTTCTATATCCAACAATAATTCGTTGTGGGGGTCCATCAATATTTGGTTATTTCGGCGTCGTCGTACGAATCGAATATTCCCTGACAAAATGAATATTCTCCGACAAGAAAAAATTTGTACAAACATTTCTTAATTTTTACTTTTGTCAATTTATTCATTTACTGTTTTCAGAAGAAAATATATAAAGAAAAAATTAATTTGTATTTCATAAAAGTCGGGGTCTTACAAGTGTTATTCTATTGGTGCGGGTTGATCAATTTTTTGTGCGATTTCAGCGCCAAATTTGATATTTACTCAACCCTAATAATGACATATATGTCGCTTAGATTTCAAATTGAATATCGCAAACAAACACGCAGAAAATTAAAAAAGAACGAAAAAAATAAATGATACACGAAATACTTATGTTCATTAAAATGTGACTAGTTCTGCTTGTCTGATATATTTATATATATGTTTCATACACTTTACAATAATTCGCACACCAAACAATATTTATATAGTAACTAAAAAATCATAACTAATATAACATGGACTCAAACTTATATATAAGACTTAAAATATTAAACAAATCTAAGATCGAACTACTAAAAATTTTCAAGCCAAAATACTCTTGACTATCATGTAATAGTGACCATCGATCGGACTCGTCCAATGTGAGCCAATTCTAACATATATTCACACCACATTTGAACTTCAAAGTTCGAGACTTCTGATTATCTTTACCATTTATATATTAGGCATATTATGAAGTTACGGAAAATAATTAATTTTATTTTAAATTTAATTTTGGTTGTGATAAGTAAACTCTTGAGTTATATTTGTTTATAAAAATAATAAATGTCATATAACTCTTTGTACTAATTTAACATAAGGTGAGTGAAAGAGACGTGCGTTGAATTTGATAACTATCGTTTCTTTCTTTCCATCTTTTTCTTCTTTTATCTTTGTATGTGCGAGGAAAATGGTGGAATGGTGTGCATGTGTGCAGGGGTGACTCAAGACAATATGAGGCCTAAAGTGATATTTATTTATTTTTGGATAATGCTAAAGCGATATTTTTAATGAGGCCTTCTATGTTTGGTACATTTTTTATTGACTTTTATGGTCAAATTGATCATTTTTTGAATAAATATAGCTTATTATTATTTAATATATATGTAAAAAGCCTATAAACATTATAAATTATATAAAATTTAGTACTAATCTCAATGTTTACTTTTTTAAAAATCTAAATATATATGTTTAATTGTTAATTTTAAAAATGGTCAATTTGACTACAAAAATCAATGGAGAACTTTTATTTTGGGACGGAAGGAGTATTAATAATTTTTATTTAAATGAGGCTTTTTTTTATACTGTTAATTTTTTTTTACTTATTTAATATTTGAATTGGATTATGGGCCCTAAAAAATTATTTAGCTTATATTTTATAAGACCTTTTTATATGAATTATTTATGATGTTTAAAAAATTTGGGGCCTTCTTTGAAATGGGGCCTAAAGCGCAGGCTTTTTTATTTATTAAGTTGGGCCGGCCCTGCATGTGTGAAGTAGTGGCACTACTGTAGTGCGGAAAGAGGAGTGAGAAAAAGAGAGGGCGGAGTATGTGGTGAATGGTGATAGTAAATACCGGCAGTTAAACTTGTGATGCGACTGAGGGCATATTTACAAACATGAGGATATCATTTAGTATTGAAAATACTAATATATATACCGCTCTAATGGAATTATTGGTTAACGTACAGATTAAAAAAGTTCGAGAATTTCATCTGCTTTGGTACAATTAGATTAAGATTAAAATTAAAAAATTTAAAAGGTTTGTAGGAAAAATATATCATAAACAAAAATTTAGGGACTAAACATGAAAATGACCTATGGTTCGAAGACTTTTGACTAGAGGAGTTAATTATCCCTTCTTTTCTTTTTAGGTTTTTTATTGTTCACCGTAAAGAAACTTTCGCCAAAAATATGTTTTCTAATGACAAGTGTGAACGTTTGAAAAAGTGGAGATGAACTTTCATAGTGAAGTGGATAACACTCAGACACTTGGGAAGGACTGAAAAAATATAAATGTTAAATATTTTATTTTTATTTTTATTATTAAAAAATAAAATATAATATTAAAATTAATATTATATTTTATTTTTTAATAATTAAAATAAATATAATATTTAATTTTATATTTAAATATTGTATATATAATCTTGTCCGGAGGAATTATATAGTAAGTCAAAGTGATTAATTAATGAAGAATTGACTATATATTATACTCATTGACATCACTGCATATGTGTGCAATGAGAATAACCAGTAACACTGTAGCAGTACTAGTAAAAGGTGGTTCTGTTTTTTTATTTCTTCGTCTTGTTGAAAGCAAACAAGAAGAAGACATAGTACTCACGCGAAAAGAAATTGTGTGGGAACTTTAGATCCCAAATGACGAAGGTTTTAAATAAAACTCACATTTTGCAAAAAAAAAAAAATTTTAAAGACCATGCATTTTCTTAATTTAGTAAGGTTTTAATTAAGGCTATTGGTAATATTGTAATGGTAACGAGTGTCATTTAAAGTGTTAAGTGATGTTAAAATAATTATAAAAATGTCGTTAAATATATATTTACTCTTGTCATATTACTTTTATTCTGATAATATCAACGGTCTTAATTATTGTCAGTCTTTTTTTAGGCTAGAAAAGACTTGCAACAAGACGATGGAGAAGAAGATGATATATATATATATATATATATATATATATATATATATATATATATATGAAAAGATTCATAGCAAGTAGTTGTTATGAATTAAAAATTAGCATACGCCATTTATACCATTAAAAAGAAAAAAGAACGACTAAAATTAAAAACTAAAAATCGACACTCATTAGTATTAGTAATAGACGTTTAATTTTTTTTAAATATCCGCTTTTAATAGTAGCGGACGCTGATCAGAAAGTCAAACTCTAAATATTAGATCAAAAAGTTTAACCTCACAACTACATGCAATTCCAGAACTGATTAGGAGTTTAGTGTCTAGGGTTTAGGTTCTAAGGTTTGGGGTTTAGGTTTTAGGGTATAAAGTTTAAAGTTTAGTTATCTGATCTAATATTTAAGATTTGACTTTCTGATTAGAATCCGCTACTATTAGTAGCGGATGTTTAAAACAAAATTAAACGTTCGCTACTAGTAGTAGCGAATATCGATTTTAGTTTTTAATCCCGACTATTTCTTATTGTTTTCAATTTTATAGATATTGTGTATGACACTTTTTGATACATTGCAATTACCTACTTGCTATGTATCATTCTTTTATATATATATATATATATAACTTCAAGAACATTAATTATAGAGAGCCAAAAATTCAGTATATATATCAATTATTGTTTGAAACTTTTAAGTGTAAAAACGTTTAAATGTGAGTTGCGATTTTTGTTGAAAGCTATCTACAAGAGGACAAAGCTAGTGGGCTCTTTTCAACTTACACGTTAATTGCTTCCATTGTTTAGACCGGCATATCAAGATCATAGAACAAGACTCAAAATAAAATTTGAGCATCTTTTCTTTGAATTTTGAAATGTATACACCTAATTAAAAGGGACGTACAATAAGCCAAACAAACTTTATGGACTTACAGTTTTAGTTTCACATTAATTTGTACGTGAGCAGGGGTGGCTCAAGACAATATGAGGCCTAAAGCGATATTTTTTTTTTTTGGATAATGCTAAAGCGATATTTTTAATGAGGCCTTCTATGTTTGGTATATTTTTCATTGACTTTTATGGTCAAATTGATCATTTTTTGAATAAATATAGCTTATTATTATTTAATATATATGTAAAAAGCCTATAAACATTATAAATTATATAAAATTTAGTACTAATCTCAATGTTTACTTTTTTAAAAATCTAAATATATATGTTTAATTGTTAATTTTAAAAATGGTCAATTTGACTACAAAAATCAATGAAGAACTTTTATTTTGGGACGGAAGGAGTATTAATAATTTTTATTTAAATGAGGCTTTTTTTTATACTGTTAATTTTTTTTTACTTATTTAATATTTGAATTGGATTATGGGTCCTAAAAAATTATTTAGCTTATATTTTTATAACACCTTTTTATATGAATTATTTATGATGTTTAAAAAATTTGGGGCCTTCTTTGAAATGGGGCCTAAAGCGCAGGCTTTTTTTTTTATTAAGTTGGGCCGGCCCTGTACGTGAGACAATTTTGAGGCTCTCATCCGATCCTCGCCTCTCTAAAGGAACACGTCTCATTAAAATGGCTAAATGCCTAATAAAAAGTAAAGTCATAATCACTTCATTCGTTCTTTAACTCGATAGTTTTCAAACACAAGTCTACAAACTAAAAATATTAATTGTTAACGTCAAATTTTGTAGCACTCTCAAAATCACCAAACCAAACACAAATAAGTTACAGGAAATTAAATAAGGAAAAACACAAGAAGTTTGTACGTGAAAATTCAATTGATAAATAAACCACAGAGAGAGATTACATTATAATAATATTGTGTTCACAGACTTCCTTGAGAAAAATAATGAATGGCCTGAATGCTAGAAAAATAATGGTTCCGTATATTATGGATATTATTCCCTTTAACCCTTCATGTAGAACCGTATTTATAAGCATGCAGTCATCCGAAAGCAATTAGGATTAAAAGTCCCATCCCAAAGTTCCCTCCTAACACCAACTAGTTAATAATATAATCCTTTCTAAATTAAATCCCTTCAAATAAAGAAACAAAATTCTACTCTAATAAGGATACTCCCATGGCATGGATACAAGTTTGTGGAGTACCGATTGCAGCTTGGTCAGAAGAAACTTTTAATAAAATTGCTTCGTTTTGGGGCTAATGCCTTAATGCACAGGATGCAACATGGCCCATGGAGTCGATTCAGAATGCTAAAATTATGTTATGGACCGATAAAGTTATAATCCCATCTTGTTTGCGTTCATTAAATTTAGGTGGAAAGCTTTTAACATTTGTGTTGGGATGTATATTTTGCTAAGCATGATCGGACAATTTATATTGGGCTCGGCACCGTGGCCCATCAGCTTGACGTTTAAAAGGACTCCTCAATTCAATAGGTTTGGGTAAGAATCCTAAATTAATTCGGGTAATAATTGTTTATCACATCTAATTAGAGTGGTAGTTATACTCTGAATGGAAAAGGATGATAGTTATCCTATTTGATTATAACTTCTCATTGTACACTCCTAATAGAAATGGTAAAGAGCCAAGTAAATACTAAAAATATCTGGTGAGCGATGGAGGTAAAGGTAATTAATCTCTCTCTACTAAATATTCTAAGCCTTCATTGTTGACTCATCTTGAAGTCTGTAATTACTCTCACACGAGATGTATCCCCCAACGGCCCAAGCCGTCAAGCACTTCTTGTGGTTCTTTCTGTGCAGGTTCATGTCCAAGCTGGTGTTTGAACGTGAGGACAAATTCAAGCATTAACATTGGCTCTAGATTGAGGGCATTAACATTTAGTAGATATCTCTATATTCAACCGAAAGGAATTTACATGGCAACTTCACAGTCACGGCGAAGTCAGAATAATTCACGAAGGTTGGCCCAGTCTCAACCTTATCGAGAAACAAATGCAGATAAGGACCGTCATCTCCAGGAGATCCTCGATAAAAAGAAAGCTCTTGATCTCCAGCAAGAAGAGCTCGATAAACAGTACGAGGAACTGGACAAAGTAGGACATGACCTCTTGAGCTAGAGAGGCTTGACCTCCCGCTCAGAACGTTGCGATCGCGGAGATGACAGGCATTATAAATGCCATCGAGACCGAGAGCCGGCACATTCCCTATCCATTTACACCAAAGACCCCAAGAAAAGGGCAAAATCACCTTCGAACAAAGATCGGGAGGACCAAAATCGAAAACATAACGAAGGAAGCCAGACGGGAGAATCATCGTTTAATAAAGCTCCGGACAAATATTATAGAACAAAGAAAACCCGAACTTCTCCATTCTCGAATGAACTTGCAGAAGCAAAGATCGATCGGAGCCTTAAAGTTCCCCCTACTTTGAAGATGTTCGATGGAACAGGTGATCCCCACGATCACTCTTTCTCCTTTGAACAGGCCATGCATTTTCACGGTCATGACGCGATAGCAATGTGTCACCTCTTTCTATCCACTCTAAAGAAGACAGTCAGATAATGGGTCATCTCCCTTCCTCCTCGTTCCATTGTCAAGATGATGACGTCTCTCCTATAGGTGAAATAAAGGTCGGATGAAACTCTTCGGTAATATATCAAAAGATTCCGAGAGGCAGTGTCTGAGATCAATGGAATAGACCCGAAGCAGGTAATCCATTTTTTGACCATGGGATTGAATGTGGATAAATCTAGCTGGTTGATCAAAGAAATCATCTCTAAAGCACCTAAATCTTTACCCAAATTTTACGAAAAGGTGGACAAGTTTGTAAAATTGGAAGAGACACTCGCCAATCTTCGGGGTTCTTCGAAAAACATAGGTGATTTTCACCATAGAGACCCCCTAGAGGCGATGATGCTAATAAGAAGTCTGTCAATAAAAAAAGAGAAACTACTAGAAAAATAAGAATATGTGACGGAATTTTGTGACAGTTTTTAAAAACAATCACAAAATATAATAATTTGTGATGGACTTTTTGAGCAATCACAAAATAATAGTATATATGATGGCTCTTAGTGATGGCTAATTTTGCCATCAATATATTATAATTGATTTGGTCATGTCAATCACCAAAATTTTCACACAAAATAAAATTTCTTTTTCTAACGCATTAAGCCATCACTTATTGATATACCCTTTTCGTGATTGCATTTAAGCCATTACCAATATTTTAATGAAAGAAATAATCAAAACAATATTTTATGACGGCCATGACAATCATTAAAAAAGATAAATTTTTGTGACGAAGTTTATTTGCAATTACAAAAAGAAGGTATTTTGTGATGGAATTTCCAAGCAGTCACAAAACAATAAAATACATGATGACTCTCAGTGATGACTAATTTTTCCATCGTTATAGAGTATTTGTGACTGCCATTGCAATCACCAAATCTTATGTGAAACTAATTTTGTTTAGTAAGCAAACTCAAATATGTTTCATTTTATATATTTTTTTAAAATTATAACCATGATTTGGGCTTTGTTGTAGTGGTAATATTCGTTATTTAGTTTACAAATGGGGTAAGGTTTCGAATCCTACAAGTATCATTTGATACACTTAATATATATAGTGAAAGAAATTGTCCGTAAAAGGAGATTCACGTTCTTACTTTTGATTCCTAAAGTCATGTGTTTTTTTGTGATGGCTTTGACAATCACAATAGATTAATAGATTACTTGTTAATGTGATTGTATTAATCATCACAAAAACACTAAGTGTTTGTGTGATTGTCAAAACCGTCATAAAAGGCTTTCATGATGAGGGTATACAAGACGGCCTCCGTAACGACTAAAGTCATCACAAAAGCTTTTTGTGATGATTTTTTGAATTTATGTGATGGATTTGAGCCATCACAAAAGGCCATTTTTTTTGTAATGATGGAAAAAAAGACTCTATGGATAATCGGCAACATGAGGATGATAACTCCATCGAAAGTGATTATGAACTAATAGCTACGCCAGCCGAAGAGACCAAAAAGCAGTCATCAGGTTCCCAAAGCTTGTTGTACATGTACCCACTTATGGATATCTCTGTATGATTGTTGAGGAGCTTCAGACCACTGACATAAAGCCCATCTCTCATATATGGCATATGGTTCGGCGATATTATCAACAGTCATATATGTACTAAATATATTTTAGAGGTTATTTTAACCGATTATGTTACTTTTTTAATATTAACAAATATGATAGTTCTGTTTTATCACATTGTTGTTTTATGTTTAAATGCATTACTTAGTTTTTGTTCTTTAGCCTTAACTTCGGTTTATGATGGGTAGGTTTTATACTTACATATTGGATGTATCTGATCTTGCATTATTGTGTATTTCTTAAGTATTTCGGTTACTTTTCATGTGTTCTGCATTTTGTTGATGGTTAATGCAGTTGGTTTCAAAAAGGGATCAAAGGAAGGCAAGAACTGGAAAGCAGTTAATATCAAAACTGGAGTCATGGCGCAGCCGCGCCATGGTCATGAAGGAATGCAGTGCGAGGCGCGCCGTGGACGAAAACTGAAGCTGAAGTTTCTGTAAGAACAGTGCGGGGCGCGCTGGTTGCAAGCTATAGAGTGGCGCGACCGCGCCACTACGCGAAATCAGTTGCCAACGTGGGTTATTTTGCTGAAGCTGGAAGACAAAAGGATTTCTATTAGGTTTAGGACTGAATGTAGACTGGTTAGGTTTATGTTAGTTTATAAATACTTCTTTTGTAAGGTTTTAAGCTCTCTCTCGATTCTTATTATTGATTTTGGAGTGAACTTGAAGGCTTGTCAGGCTAAGTATTTTTATTCAGTTCTAAGGGATGTTGAATCTTATTTCTTATTTATGGATTAATTAAGTTATCAGTATTTCTTCCTTCAGCTGTGAAATTTATTCTTGATAATCTATTAGAATTGCTTAATGATAATTGGTTGGATTAATTTGATAAGGATCCATTGAATTGATTTAATTATTATCATATGCTAGATTAAGGTATGATATTAAGCAAACGATATTATATCTGATCATAAGTAGTGTAAGACCCCGAATTTTATGAAATACAAAATTTAATTTTTCTTCATATATATTTTTTTGAAACAGTAAGTGGTTAAATCGATAAAGTTAAAAGTTAAGGATGTTATGTGCAAATTTTATTTTGTCGGACAATATTCGCTTTGTCGGGGAATATTCGTTTGGTCGGGGAATATTCGTGTCGTACGACGGCGCCGAAATAACAAATTATTGGTGGACCCCACAACGGAATATTTGTCGGATATAGAAAACGACAGAAATAACCTTTTTAAATAAAAATAGTCAACGGAACTGTTAAAATACCGGTGATAAAAGAATAGTAGCATACGGTAGTTTTTGGTATTTTCTGTAGCACACGGTACTCTACAGTAACACACGGTATTGCATAGTGTCTCATATTATTGGTCTGATAATTGACACCGTAACTGTTACGCATCATTTCATCGATAATTGTCACTGCATAATATTTTATATTATCAATTCAATAATTGTTGTTACACAGTATTTTGCATTATTGATTTAATAATTGTCATTACACTGTATTTTATATCATTGAGTCAATAATTGTTGCTGCACTGTTTTTAAAATTATTGAACCTAATAATTGTCACAGTAACATATGCACAGTAATTCACATTATTGAATCAATAATTGTCATTACACAGTAACGTATGCTTTCTTTTACATTATTGTTATCTTTATTATGATGTTTTTACGAAAAAGAGAAGCGAGTGGACATTATAATCTGCATTATTCTTCTAATAGATTGCTCATTCCGCTGCTATTATTGATCTGAACATTGTTTAAGAATTTAACTGCAGTTTTTGATATAAACCTTGTATTCTATTGTATTTTATCAAGAACTCAACTGTTGAAGGCTAATGATAATTTATTCGTCATTATCTTAGTCATGATATTTCTTACTGGGCTATTTGAGCTCACCCTTTCTTTTGTTCCATTGTTTTTCAACAGGAAATGAAAACATAACAGGGTCTAGCCGGGGAATGGAGTGAGGGTCCGAGGAATAGTTATCATAGTCTTCACGTTTTGTAAAATAGTGTGGCAATAATAGTGAAGACTTAGTTGTGTATTATTATACACTGTATTGTAGTACGTTGTGCTTTGTTGTAATAATTTTGTTGTAGTCTTTTGACGACTCAAGTTTGGGCTGTGTGGGCCCAGATTTGGGGGCGTCACAGTTGGTATCAGAGCCATATAACGAAGAGCCCCGAGCCTCTCGCTGGTGACTTCCTAGGGAAAGGGGATGCACCGAAGCCAGACTCTCCGTAGGGGACGCCTATAGTACAGGTGGCAAACTGATAGGTACCATTGTGAGGTGCTGTCCCTATGGTGGGATGAGAGTCACAGTTGGCATCAGAGCTTAGGGATATGGTCTTTAATGGAGATCTGGGGTTAGAACTAGGAGAGGAGAGACGAATAGAATCAGTCACTAGTGTGTCCTACCTAAATTAGATTTTATTATCTAATGAGTTGATTTGAATATAGAGACATGAAGTGATGAGTCAGTTTATTTGAACTAACATCTATTTTGTGACCACAGTTTAGTATGACATCTGAAAATCAGGAGGATAACTATGAAATACCCGGTACGTCAATTTCGGGGACGAAATTTCATAAGGAGGGGAGGTTGTAAGACCCCGAATTTTATGAAATACAAAATTTAATTTTTCTTCATATATATTTTTTTGAAACAGTAAGTGGTTAAATCGATAAAGTTAAAAGTTAAGGATGTTATGTGCAAATTTTATTTTGTCGGACAATATTCGCTTTGTCGGGGAATATTCGTTTGGTCGGGGAATATTCGTGTCGTACGACGGCGCCGAAATAACAAATTATTGGTGGACCCCACAACGGAATATTTGTCGGATATAGAAAACGACAGAAATAACCTTTTTAAATAAAAATAGTCAACGGAACTGTTAAAATACCGGTGATAAAAGAATAGTAGCATACGGTAGTTTTTGGTATTTTCTGTAGCACACGGTACTCTACAGTAACACACGGTATTGCATAGTGTCTCATATTATTGGTCTGATAATTGACACCGTAACTGTTACGCATCATTTCATCGATAATTGTCACTGCATAATATTTTATATTATCAATTCAATAATTGTTGTTACACAGTATTTTGCATTATTGATTTAATAATTGTCATTACACTGTATTTTATATCATTGAGTCAATAATTGTTGCTGCACTATTTTTAAAATTATTGAACCTAATAATTGTCACAGTAACATATGCACAGTAATTCACATTATTGAATCAATAATTGTCATTACACAGTAACGTATGCTTTCTTTTACATTATTGTTATCTCTATTATGATGTTTTTTAAACAGTTGTATTTCATTAATTTATTGACTTGATATATAAGAGCTAACTATACTGTATTTATAACAATTAGTCATAATAATTGAATTGATAAAGTTATTTGTTTATAATATAAAGTTAGGTGATTATTAGGTGATATGAAATGAATGGTGTAGATTAAAGTGTGAAATATTGTTGAATAATTGAATTGATTTGTTTATAATATAAAGTTAGGTGATTATTAGGTGATATGAAATGAATGGTGTAGATTAAAGTGTGAAATATTGTTGAATAATTGAATTGATTTGTTTATAATATAAAGTTAGGTGATTATTAGGTGATATGAAATGAATGGTGTAGATTAAAGTGTGAATTATTGTTGAATAATTAAATTGATTTGTTTATAATATAAAGTTAGGTAATTATTAGGTGATATGAAATGAATGGTGTAGATTAAAGATAATATAATATTTGAAATGGATGGTGTAGATTAAAAGATGATCTTTAAATGAATGATTTAGATTAAATGAATTATAAGATTTTTGGCTATAAATAGAAGCCTTAACTTAAGGATTTTTCATAAACTTCCTTACTTGTTCTTTCTTTCTCTCTCTAAATACTTTTTGTGTAAGTTCTCTCTAAGTGTTCTTAAGTCATTCCTAGTTTTGAAATCTTTTGCATTCTTCTTTGAATTCCCGAGTAGAATTTTCTTATGTACAACAACTCTTTCGAAAAATCGTAGTAAATTCATTATTTGTCAGAATTTAATGAATTAAAAGCCTGTCTCTTCAGTTTTTCGTCCTCTACAACTTTGAAGAAGGAAGAAAAGTCATCTGAAATCATCTTCATGTCTTAAAATACTAAAAACCGTAACATATTCTAATTTTCGTCACTATTTTCAGTCTTAGTTTTGAAAATTCATAACTCATTCATATTAACTCTGAATTGAGTGATTCTTGAGTCTATGTCGTCTA
The DNA here is from genome assembly GCA_947179155.2 of Hedera helix. Taxonomy (NCBI): domain Eukaryota; kingdom Viridiplantae; phylum Streptophyta; class Magnoliopsida; order Apiales; family Araliaceae; genus Hedera; species Hedera helix. Next base: position 28,909,119 of record OX359282.1, on the reverse strand, counting down.
TCTTTCCGAGAGTAACATTATTTTAAAAACATAAAGAGATTTTAAAAAACTCTAGAAGACTCAAAAGTCAGATTCTTTACTTCTACAAACAAGGACGGATTTGTTCGGCTATAAACTTGTTTCACAATATCAATGTAAGGAATATCATCTTCTTTCATATTCTATTATTTAAACTTACTACGGTAAGGAATATCATCTTATTTCATATTCTATTGTTCAAACTTACTACGGTAAGGAATATCATCTTCTTTCATATTCTATTATTTAAACTTACTACGGTAAGGAATATCATCTTATTTCATATTCTATTGTTCAAACTTACTACGGTAAGGAATGTCATCTTCTTTCATCTTCTATTATTAAAACTTACTACGGTAAGGGATACCATCTTTTTCATCTTCCATTATTCAAACGTACTATGGTAAGGGATTATCATTATTTGATTCTCGATAATAATATTGTTTCTTCCTTACTCATAAGACGTGCCTTTTATTTCCATGTATTAAATTGTGGGAATAACCTTACGGAGCGGATTGCCGCTTGTTGGTGAATAACCTTTCGTATTCATTCATTATTAATCTCTGAGAATAACCTTACGGAGCGGATTGCCGCCTGTTTGGTGAATAACTCTTTGTACTCAAATTCTATTAAATTGTGGGAATAACCTTACGGAGCGGATTGCCGCCTGTTGGTGAATAACCCTTTGTATTAATTTCCTTCACCTTTTGTTAATCAAACCTGCTACGGTAAGGGATATTATTTTCTTTCATACTCCTAAATCGAAATTTATTATGGAACTATTGCTTCTATAATTCCTGAAAATATTATATGTTCCATAATAGTTGAACTTCATTATTTCAACTGAACCTTCCTATTTACGTGAACCTTTCTATTGAATTGTAACCGTTATTCTGAACTGTGGATCTTGAATATCATTTTTAAATTTCACTCCACATCATGTTGACAATTTGGACATTATTTGAATCTGTACAAAGTAAACTTTCGATACTTATTGTTATCCTATTTCTTCTGTTCATCATTTATATCATTCTAATCATCCAAAAATCAAGCTGTTGTGAATATCTGTGGCCGGGGGCACAGATGTGATATATTTGTTGAACATATGATAGGTTAAAGGCGATATAATAGGTTAAAGGCGATACATCTGTTCGGTGTCTTTTATGGCACGTGGTGAAAGTTCTCTTTGGCCCGTAGTGCATAGATGAACTGTTGTTTGGTATGATTATCACCAAAGGCTGAATCTGGTATAATCATGACCGCTGGTGCTAAATTAAATATCTTTGGCCCGTAGTGCAAAGATGAACTGTTGATTTGCATGATTATGATCAGGAACTGTGAATTTTTATTATCATGACTAATGGTATTTCAGATGATAAAAGTTGATGATGTTTTTACGAAAAAGAGAAGCGAGTGGACATTATAATCTGCATTATTCTTCTAATAGATTGCTCATTCCGCTGCTATTATTGATCTGAACATTGTTTAAGAATTTAACTGCAGTTTTTGATATAAACCTTGTATTCTATTGTATTCTATCAAGAACTCAACTGTTGAAGGCTAATGATAATTTATTCGTCATTATCTTAGTCATGATATTTCTTACTGGGCTATTTGAGCTCACCCTTTCTTTTGTTCCATTGTTTTTCAACAGGAAATGAAAACATAACAGGGTCTAGCGGAGGAGTGGAGTGAGGGTCCGAGGAATAGTTATCATAGTCTTCACGTTTTGTAAAATAGTGTGGCAATAATAGTGAAGACTTAGTTGTGTATTATTATACACTGTATTGTAGTACGTTGTGCTTTGTTGTAATAATTTTGTTGTAGTCTTTTGACGACTCAAGTTTGGGCTGTGTGGACCCAGATTTGGGGGCGTCACAAGTAGCGAATAGTGATATTTGATTGTGGTCAAGCTTTTGAATATTGCTATGATATCAAGAAGACAGGTTAAATAATCTGCGATTGTACGATTATTGCTTGGAATAACCTAATTCCCTAATTCTTAATACTTTTGTTATATTAAATCTAGACTGATAGTTCTAGGTTGTATGATAATTAGGGTCTAGTGGGGGCGATTGTCACATTAGATTTAAAACCAAAGGGGAATTTCGGGTGACGCGGACCGTGGTTACCTAGGGTTATTAATTTCATTGAAGGAAGGATATTGATTGGCTTAATTATATCATAGTTATGAAAAGATGATACTGAACTGAAGAACTGAAGTTTGCAAATCATTGGATAATTTTAATTAATATTTCTTGTTTTCTAGTATAATCATAGTTTCAAAACTCCCCCTTTATTATTACTTGTTATTTACTGTTAGAAGCATTCAGATAAATTATAAATAATACACTTCTCGTGGGTTCGACTCTTGCTTGCCATTATACTAATTTTATGTTGATAGAGTGAAAGTAAGGAATAATTTTGGAGTGATAACGATAGCTACCAAATTTTGGCGCCGTTGTCGGGGAAGTGATTGTTTTTATAAATTTTCTTGTTTTCTTTCAGTTTATGACTCGATCCTCTCACTCTCCTGATTTAAAATTTGATCCAGAAATAGAGAAAACTGCGAAAAGAATAAGGAAGGGACCCGTCGAGCAAGAAGCACCACTGCAGATTTTGACGAAGCTTTTACTACGTCACCGGGTTTAAACGTTGTGCTTGCATTACTGACTTCATCCAGCGATTCAGAAGAGGAAATGGCTGCAACAAATAATAGAACTATGAGGGAGTTGGCTACTCCTAATTTACGCCAACAACCATTATGCATAGAATATCTTGCTTTAGATGCTGCTTTTGAATTAAAATCTGGCTTAATTCACCTTTTGCCTACTTTTCGTGATCTTACAGGTGAAGATCCATATAAGCATTTGAAGGAGTTCCATGTGGTTTGTTCCACCATGAAACCGCGTGGAGTGACGGAAGAACACATAAAGCTTAGAGCTTTTCCATTCTCCTTAGCAGATCTGGCAAAAGATTGGTTGTACTATCTACCCTCCGATTCGATACAATCATGGGATGATATGAAGAGGCTATTCGTGGAGAAGTATTTTCCTCCTTCACGGGTTGCCAACATAAGGAAGGAGATATGCGCCATCAGACAATTTAGTGGCGAAACTCTTCATGAGTATTGAGAAAGGTTCAAGAAGCTGTGTTCGTGTTGTCCACATCAAATTGACGATCAACACCAAATTCAGTACTTCTACGAGGGATTGCTACCGATGGATAGGAGTATGATCGATGCTGCAAGTGGAGGAACATTGGTTGATAAGACTCCAGACGCCGCACGGAACTTAATTGTCAACATGGCGGCTAACTCATAGCAATACGGAACTCGGATGGACCATGCACCGAAAAGAGTGAATGAGGTTGGCTCGAGTAACATTGAATAAAAGATCTCGGATTTAACTGCTATGGTTCGTCAAATTTATGTGGGGAACGGGCAAGCTACAAGAACTTGTGGAATCTGTTTGTCGTCGGATCATTCGACAGATATGTGTCCAACATTGCAAGAAGAGGACTTCGTTGAGCAAGTCAATACAGCAGGAAATTTTCAAAGACAACCTAAGAGAAGATATGATCCTTACTCAAATACCTACAATCCAGGATGGAGGGATCATCCTAATCTGAGTTACGGAGGAAGCAGGCCACCAATGCAGAATGTTTTTCCAAATTGACAACAAGGTTTTCAACAAACTCAGCAGTAATACCCACTTAGACAAGCAGCACCTGCGCATTCTGAGAATTCTTTGGAAGATATGCTCAAAGCTTTCATGAACCAGACCCAAACTTCTATTCACAATCTAGAGAATCAAATGAGTCAGTTGGCTACAACTGTGAGCTGATTGGATTCTCAAGGTTCAGGAAAGTTACCTTCACAAACTATTTTAAATCCAAGGGAAAACGCAAGTGCTATTACATTAAGGAGTGGAAAACAATTGGATACACCAAGGGCTACGGTAGAATTTGATGATGATAAAGCTAAGGAGGAGGCAGAAATCTCAAAGGTAATCCCTAAATCTCTTATTCAGCTTAAGTCTAACCCTTTACCTTTTCCTCCTAGGAATCTTAGAACTTCAAAGAAGGACGAGCAAGAGAAAGAGATTATGGAGACCTTTAGAAAGGTAGAGGTGAACATTCCTTTATTAGACGCAATCAAGCAAGTTCCAAGGTATGCAAAATTTTTGAAGGAATTATGCACTAATAAAAGGAAATTACAAGACAATGAAAAGGTAACAGTTGGAGAGAATGTATCTGCTATTCTACAAAGAAAAATGCCCCCAAAATGTAAAGATCCGAGTATGTTTACCATTCCCTACAAGATAGGTAATACCAGGTTTGAGAGAGCTATGCTAGATCTAGGAGCATCAATTAATGTCATGCCACTATCTATTTATGCTTCTTTGCATCTAGGTCCCTTGAAAAACATTGGTGTCATTATCCAATTAGCTGATCGTACTAACACATACCCTGAAGGGGTAATTGAGGATGTATTGGTGCAGGTGAATGAACTAATATTTTCCGCAGATTTTTATACTGTGGACATGGAGGACGATACATCTCCAAATCCTGCTCATATCTTGTTAGGGAGGCCATTCTTGAAAACAGCAATAACGATGATTGATGTGCACAATGGGACCTTGACCATGGAATTTGTAAGATCCCGAATTTTATGAAATATAAAATTTAATTTTCCTTCATATATTTTTTCATAAAACAGTAAGTGGTTAAATTGACAAAATTGAAAGTTAAGGATGTTATGTGCAAATTTTATTTTGTCGGGCAATATTTGTTTTGTCGGGGAATATTCGTTTTGTCAGGGAATATTCGGGCCGTACGACGGGGCCGAAATAACTAATTATTGGTGGACCCCACAATGGAATATTTGTCGGATATAGAAAACGACAGAAGTAACCTTTCTAAATAAAAATAGTCAACGGTGTTAACTGTTAAAATACCGGTGATAAAAGAATAGTAGCATACGGTAAATTATGGTATTTTTCTGTAGCACACGGTACTCTACAGTAGCACACGGTATTGCATAGTGTCTCATATTATTGGTCTGATAATTTACACCGTAACTGTTGCGCATCATTTCATCAATAATTGTCAATGCATAATATTTTATGTTATAAATTCAATAATTGTTATTACACAGTATTTTGCATTATTGATTCAATAATTGTCATTACACTGTATTTCATATCATTGACTCAATAATTGTTGGTGCACTGTATTTTAAAATTATTGAGCCAAATAATTGTCACAGTAGTAAATACACAGTAATTTATATTATTAAATTAATATTGATTTGTAACGTGTTTCTTACATTATTGTTGAATTCTTATTGTAGCATTATTTTATATGTTGGACCCACAGGAAGAATAAATATAAAAAAAATAAAAAAATTACTATTTGAAATAGTAATGTGAATAGTAACGTGAATAGTAGCATGTAGGACCCATGTGGGGGCCACATGAAAATTGAAATGTGAATTTTGTGCTGAAGGAAAGTTGGCAGCCGACTGCGTAGAAAAAAAAATAGGCAGGCGAGCATCACGCCTGTTGTTCACCTACCGCGCATAGTACTTATTTTCTCCTATAAATAGCTTGCTCAGCTGAATAGAAAAATCACACGTAAAACATAAAATTTTTCTATAAGAATTTTATGAGTTTTCTCTGAGAATTGTAAGGCTATTTTGAGTGTTTGAAAGCCAAAAGGAGTGCAGGAATTTTTCAAGTAAGTCTTTTATTAAAGAGTAGTAATTTCATAAATTCCTATTTTTCACGGTATTCACAAATCTTCCCTTAGAAGACTCTTCTTTGAGAATATTCATTTTTAAAAGCTTTCTTTGGAAGATTTATTTTGGAATATTATTTTAAAAACTATTTTAAAGTAGTTATATTATACTACAAAAATTATGTTAAATATATATAATTTTGATAGTTCATGTTATACGAATTATCATACACTTTGAAATTTATATGTGGTAATTACTAATTATATTAAAAATATATAGGTTGATCAACCTCATTTAAATCAATATCCAGTCACGTGTTAAGGTAAGGAATATTATTCTTTTCACACTCTTAAATTTATTACGGTAAGGAATATCATCTTCTTTCATATTCTAACTTACTACGGTAAGGGGTATCATTCTTTTCATCATCATAAATGGATATTATGTTCTTTCTTGTGCCATTTATTTCCATGTATTAAATTGTGGGAATAACCTTACGGCGCGGATTATCGTCTGTTGGTGAATAACCTTTCGTATTCATTCCTTATTAATATTTGAGAATAACCTTACGGTGCAGATTACCGCCTGTTTGGTCAATAACTCTTCGTATTCAAATTTTATTAAATTGTGGGAATAACCTTACTGTGCGGACTACCGCCTGTTGGTGAATAACCCTTTGTCATTATTTGTCTCTTGTGAAAATAATTTGTCTACACGAATTATCACGTGACACTTTTATTCCATATTCGTTTGTAATATCATTTTCTTTCATATTCGTAAATGATATTATTTTCCTTTATACTCATAAGGAATACCATCTTTTTCATCTTCCATTATTCAAACTTACTATGGTAAGGGATATTAATTTCCTTCATCTTTTGTTAATCAAACCTGCTACGGTAAGGGATATTATTTTATTTCATACTCCTAAATCGAAACTTATTATGGAACTATTGCTTCTATAATTCCTGAAAATATTATATTTTCCATAATAGTTGAACTTCATTATTTCAACTGAACCTGCTACGGTAAGGGATATTATTTTCTTTCATACACCTAAATCGAAACTTATTATGGAACTATCACTTCTATAATTCCTGAAAATATTATATGTTCCATAATAGTTGCACTTCATCATTTCAATTGAACCATCTGATTTACGTGAACCTTTCTATTGAACTGTAACCGTTATTCTGAACTGTGGATCTTGAATATCATTTTTAAATTTCACTCCACATCATGTTGACAATTTGGACATTATTTGAATCTGCACAAAGTAAACTTTCGATACTTATTGTTTATGTTGTTTCTTCTGTTCATCATTCGTATCACTGTTATTTGTATTAATCTTCAAGAATCAAGTTGTTGTGAATATCTGTGGTCGGGAGCACAGATGTGATATAATTGTTGAACAGATGATAGGTTAAAGGCGATACATCTGTTCGGTGTCTTTTATGGCACGTGGTGAATGTTCTCTTTGGCCCGTAGTGCAAAGATGAACTGTTGTTTGGTATGATTATGACCAAAGGCTGAATCTGATATAATCATGACCGTTGGTGTTATATTGAATATCTTTGGCCCGTAGTGCAAAGATGGACTGTTGATCTGCATAATTATAACCAGGAACTGTGAATTTGTATTATCATGACTAATGGTATTTCAGATGATAAATGTTGATGATGTTTTTCCTAAAAAGAGAAGCGAGTGGACATTATAGTCTGCATTATTCTTCTAATAGATTGCTCATTCCGCTGCTATTATTGATATGAACGTTGTTCAAGAATTTAACTGCAGTTTTTGATATAAATCTTGTAGTCTATTGTATTCTATCAAGAACTCAATTGTTGAAGGCTAATGATAATTTATTCGTCATTATCTTAGTCATGATATTTCTTACTGGGCTATTTGAGCTCACCATTTCTTTTGTTCCATTATTTTTCAACAGGAAATGAGAACGTAGCTGGGTCTAGCCGGGGAATGGAGTGAGAATCCGAGGGATAGCTATTATAGTCTTCACGTGTTGTAAAATAAGTGTGATAATAATAGTGAAGACTTAGTTGTGTATTATTATACACTGTACTGTTGAACGTTGTACTCTTTGTAATAATTTTGTTGTAGTCTTTTGACAACTCAAGTTTGGGCTGTGTGGGCCCAGATTTGGGGGTGTCACAGAATTTGACGGCGAAAAGATTCAATTCAACATATACGAGGCCATGAGGTACCCTAGTGATATTAATTCCATTTTTGCCATTAATGTCTTTGATTCCTTGGTGCAAAAATCTTTTAACCACATACACATGGAAACCTTGGAAGATGCTATCACAAATAGTTTGGAGCTAGAAGAGGAAGACGAGATTGAACAAAATGCGGACTTAAAGGATACCATAGCTGCATTCCACTCTTTACCGAAAATTTAAGATAAGTATGCCGTTTCGTCCATTCAACTACCGGTAACTCATGAAAAGTTGTTACCTTCTGTTGTGCAGGCTCCGAGGTTGGAATTAAAGCCCCTACCGATCCATTTGAAATATGCATATCTAGGGCAAGAGGAAACACTGCTGGTGATAATTGCAAATAACCTAACCAAAGTCCAAGTAGAAAAGTTGCTTAGAGTCTTAAGAGACCACGTACAAGTCTTTGTTTGGACAATTGCAGATATCAAAGGTATAAGCCCAGCTGTGTGTATGCATCGCATTCTTTTGGAAGAGGGAGCCACCCCAAAGCGAGATGCTCAACGTAGACTGAATCCACCCATGATGGAGGTTGTGAAAAAAGAGGTTCTGAAATTACTCGATGCAGGTATTATCTACCCTATTTCAGATAGTCAATGGGTCAGTCCAGTTCAGGTAGTTCCTAAGAAAGCTGGCATAACTATCGTTAAAAATGATAATAATGAGTTAGTGCCTACTCGTCTGCAAACAGGATGGAGAGTGTGTATTAATTATAGGAAATTGAATGCCGTAACTAGAAAAGATCATTTCTCTCTCCCTTTTATTGACCAAATGTTAGAAAGATTAGCAGGCCACACTTATTATTGTTTCCTCGATGGTTTTTCGGGTTATAACCAAATTGTGATTGCACCTGAAGATCAAGAAAAGACCACTTTCACATGCCCATTTGGTACATTTGCATACCGTAGGATGTCCTTCGGACTTTGTAATGCACCCAGTACGTTTCAACGATGCATGATAAGTATATTTTCTGATCTTCTTGAACATTGCATTGAAGTATTTATGGATGATTTCACAATTCATGGTGATTCGTTAGATGCATGCTTAGATAATTTAACTCGTGTGTTGGATAGATGCTTAGAGACTAATCTTATTCTTAATTGGGAAAAATGTCATTTTATGGTAGAACAGGGTATCGTCCTAGGTCATGTAGTTTCAGCTAAGGGAATAGAAGTAGATAAAGCTAAGATAGAAATTGTTGCTGCTTTACCTTACCCCGCAAGTGTGCGGGAGATTCGTTCTTTTCTTGGTCATGCAGGTTTCTATCGAAGATTTATCAAGGACTTTTCCAAAATAGCTATGCCATTGTGTAAGTTGCTGCAAAAAAAGGTAGAATTCCAGTTTGACAATGCGTGCAAGGAGGCATTTGATAAATTGAAGACGTTATTGACCTCCACACCGGTGATACAGCCACCGAATTGGAATTTACCCTTCGAAATCATGTGTGACGCCAGCAACTATGCAGTAGGGGCTGTTTTGGGCCAACGAGTTGACAAAGCTGCGCATGCCATCTATTATGCTTCTAGGACATTGAATGTTGCTCAGATTAACTATTCAACAACAGAAAAAGAATTATTATCTGTTGTTTTTGTTTTAGACAAATTTAGATCTTATCTTCTAGGTACTAAAGTCATAGTTTATTCTGATCATGCTGCTATCAGGTATCTGCTTACAAAGAAGGATTTTAAACCACGGATCATACGATGGATCCTGCTTCTCCAAGAATTTGAGTTGCAAATAAAGGACAAGAAAGGAACAGACAATTTAGTGGCAGATCACTTAAGCAGGTTGCTTAAAGATGAAGAAGCACTCCCACTGCAAGATTCCTTTCCAGATGAGCATTTATTCTCCATTGACAAGGTTGCACCCTGGTACGTAAACATTGTTAATTATTTAGTCAGCCCTTATATTCCTAGTGGGTTCTCCAAAATGCAGAAAGAGAAGCTTAAAAATGATGTGAAACGGTACGTATGGGATGACCCCTACTTATGGAAATTCTGTGCTGACCAGGTAGTTAGAAGATGTATCCCTAACTCTGAGTTTTCATCCATTTTAACTTTCTGTCATTCTTACGCTTGTGGGGGTCATTTTGGACCGAAACGAACAGCTCGTAAGATTTTAGAATGTGGTTTCTTTTGGCCTAGTATTTTTAAAGACTCATATCTATTTTGTAAATCATATGCCAATTGTCAAAAGACCGGAAACATATCCAGTAAGAATCAAATGCCATAAACCCCTATTTTGGTTGTTAAAATTTTCGATATTTGGGGCATTGATTTTATGGGGCCATTTACTGTCTCTTATGGTAATGTTTACATTCTTCTGGCTGTTGACTATGTTTCCAAATAGGTGGAGGCTAAAGCCACCAAGACTGACGATTCTAAAATTGTTGCAGATTTTGTCAAATCTAACATATTTGTCAGGTTTGGAACTCCAAGGGCTATCATCAGCGATAAAGGAACGCACTTTTGCAATAGGACATTGGCAGCACTGTTCAAGAAATACAATGTCATGCATAAAGTTTCAACGGCTTACCATCCGCAGAGCAATGGCCAAGCAGAGGTCTCAAACCGAGAGGTCAAGTCCGTTCTAGAGAAAGTCGTTCAGCCAAACAGAAACGATTGGAGTCTGAAACTCGAAGATGCATTATGGGCCTATCGCACTGCATACAAAACTCCTATCGGAATGTCCCCTTATCGGATTATTTTCGGAAAGCCATGTCATCTACCCGTCGAGCTAGAACATAAGGCTTTCTGGGCCATTAAACAATGCAACTTGAGCATGAATGAAACTGGCGAGCATAGAAAATTGCAATTACAAAAGCTAGAAGAACTACGTAATAAGGCTTATGAAAGCTCAAAATTGTACAAGGAAAGGACAAAAGCGTTTCACGATAAACAGATTTTGCGAAAAGCGTTTGTACTTGGTCAAAAAGTTCTTTTATACAATTCCCGCTTGAAACTGTTTCCAGGAAAGTTGCGTTCTCGGTGGGAAGGGCCCTTTGTGATTGTTCATATTTCTTCTCATGGTGCGATAGAGATTAGCGACCCACGCACAGGAAGAATATTTAAAGTCAATGGTCATCAGCTTAAACCATTCTATGACGGATATCAAGTGGAGGACATTGAGCTCGTGGAATTGACGGACCCCGTTTTTCACGCTTGAGCCAAAACATTGTCGAGCAAACGACATTAAACAAATGCGTTTGTTGGGAGGCAACCCATCGTTTATATTCCTTCTTATTTTATTTTTCCAACTATTTTAGTTGCGTTTCTTTTTTGAATTAGTAGCTTAGGGTTTCGTTCATGCTAGCATTGATATTTTGCATTTTGTCCCAGGTTCTGCTATACCAAATATCAGATGCAGCAAATCTGACCACATGGCGCGGGGTGCGCCCTTAAACAAAACAAACACGGCGCGAGACGTGCCATTCAGCAGACTAGGCTGTTTCCAACAGCGCGGGGCGCGCCACTCCCATACAACCCACAGCGCGAGGCGCGCCATCACGAGGTTTAAAGCCATGGCAAAACAGAGCGGGGCGCGCCGAAACAAGCAGTATGGTGGGCGCGGCCGCGCCTATGCCATATTTTTGAATCCTAATTAAAGCGCCCGATTGGTTTTGTCTTTATAATTCCTTCCCCGTTCGAACTTAACTCCCTGCTCTCTGTTTTTTCCATACCTCTACCCTTATTACAAATCCGAACCAAACACAAACTCTCTCATTCTCACTACACATCGAAAATTCTCTAACCTTCATTATCCATCCAAAACTACTTCATTCACACCCGTTTCCAAATCCGACTCAGATTTCTCTCTCCACACCACGCCGACGGATAGCATCATTGAGGCTCGAATTTTGGCTTGTATACATTACAATTGGGTAAATTGATTGGGGTGTATCTGGTAAGTTCTCCCAATTTTTTTAGGTTTCATACGAATTGTTTGCCTACATTGGGGTTCAATCGGTTTATGTGAATAATTTTCCCACTTGTGTTGGCTCGGTACTGTGGGTTTTTGGGCATCTATTTGGGAGTCATTGGATCGAGATTTAGGTAGAATTGGTATTGTTCATAGACTAGAATTGCCATTGGATTTGGATTGCACTGCTATTGGGTTCTGTGTTATATTCTTACTGTCATTTGACTGCTATGTGGAGTGCACACCCACTGTTTGACGAATTGCCACAGACCGCACTGACTTGGCATAACAACTAGTTGTCTGGGTTGTGTTCGCTGCTTTAGATTTACTCATCATGTCTGGCAAACGTCAACGCGGTTCTACTTCTCGTTCTGTGCCGAGCTTCGACTTCACACGGTTTGTCACTCAGGCTACTTCGGATAGGTTTCACAATGTGCTGGTTGGGAAGACCTTTGTGTTGGAACGGGGATTGCGACCCGATAAGGAACTTGACGGCGATATGGCTTTGATGATTGCACAAAGGAATTGGGTACATCTAACTGAGCAATCGGGGCCAGCTGTGGTCTCCATCGTGAAGGAATTCTATGCTAACGCGGTGAATAGGATCAACTATGTGGTTCAGGTGCGCAAAACATCGGTCTCTTTTAGCAGTTCCTCGATAAACTCCTACTATAATCTGACTGCTCACGAGGGTGACAATGAGTTTAGCGAATGTGCGTTTGATCTGACCTCTGTGCTTCTCCGTCTATGTAAACCCGGCACTGAGTGGACAATGCGGCAAGGAACGTCTGAAGCAGTGAGTTTTCCCCACATTGCTCTTAGCCGCTACGAGAAGGCTTGGTATAGTTTCATTTGTGCTAATTTGATGCCAACCAGGCATCAAAATGACGTAACCAAGGATCGCGCGGTTTTATTGAAGGCCATTGTTGGCACATACGATATTAATGTGGGAAAGATTATTCGAGCGTCTATTCTGTGGTTTTTGCAAGGAAAGACATCTGGTGGTTTACCTCATGGCTCGCTTATTACAGGTTTGTGCCGACGGACTGGCGTTCAGTGGGATGTCAATGAGATACTTCAGCAACCTATGGCGGTGATTGATCATTACACTATTTCTAAGTACAAAGTCTGGGACGGTGGTGTTTCTCATCCTCGGGGTGAAGCATTTATTCTTCAACCTGATCAACCACGTGCTGAGCCTGAGCCTGAGCCTGAGCCGGTGGATGAACCTATCGCTGCCGCTACGTCTAATGCTATTCTAGATGCTGTCCGGGGACGTCATCGAAAGGTTGATCGCCAACACCGCCGAATTAACAAGCAAAATCAGAAAATTGATGCGGTGGCGGCCCGAATGGATGTTATGATGATGATGATGACTCACATGTATTCCGGTGCTAGTTCCAGTTCTGGCTCTTCCTTTCCACCGCCTCCTGTTGTTCCTGATTACCTTCACGACTCTTCGGATGAGGATAGTGACGATAATACTCAGGGGAGTCTTCTGTTTTAATTCTCTTTATTTTTACTAATTGAGGGCAATGTCGTAAATAAGTTTGGGGGTAGTTAGGTCATTTTGTTTATTTGCATTTCATTAGAAGTAATTCATATTTTGTTTGCCACAATTTATCGTAGTATAAAAAAAAATAACAAAAATATTGCATTTTAATTTTAGGAGTCATGCATTACATTTTTTGTCTCAGTCAAGCTGTTGTTCCGATTTGAGTGGTCAAAATAGCCTATGATGAGGAATGGTGGAGTTAGTTATAGCTTTAGTAAGGTGAATGATGATTTTGAGTTCAATTCTCGATCATGGTTAGTCTTTGCAGAACTTGAAAATCCTGAACACTTTTTTGCGCACGACTTCAATGTGTTAAATTAGTATAAGTTGGGATAGATTGGTAAATGAAGTGTCATTAAATGATGAAGGAAAGTCTGTTGATTACCTAAACACATTCAATGTGTGAAAAAAAATTATGCATTACTGCTTCGATGTCCATTGGAAAACTAATTGAAGATGAAAAAAATGAAAAACAAACATCATATGAAGATGAAGCGAAGTAGTTGAATGAAGAATAATGTGTGAGTACAATGGATATGAGCAGTCTTGGTTAGTTGTCTTTGTGGCCTCTGTTACTTGAACGAGTAAACCTTAGGAGTGTCTTTACACTTAGTGCCCTAAAGCCAATTGGCTTGGGAGTCATTGGTGGAAAGTTCGCTACATGGGTAACTTTGAAAAACCTAAGAAAGATAAACCTTGCACATACCAAGATAAAGAAAAATGAAAATAGAAAAAATATGAGCTACATGGGATATTGAATGTTTAAAAAATAATTATATAGATGATTATGATAGTCTTTAATGGTATGGAATTTGTCGATTTATAACCGACCTTTAGCTGATTTAATGCAGCGGAATCACACACACACGTGAGGGATCAAAAGTTCTATGATGCTAATTGTAATTAGAGTTATGGATGATAAATGATTCTGAACTCTTGTTTTAGTTATTGCTAACAAAATTCTGAGGCTGTAATTTTGAATCATTCTGTTGGAACGTGGCTTGATTGTCGCTTTTAGTTGAGTACGTGTTAGAGTAGTAGTTATTTTATTAGTGCATTGTTATTGATTTTTTTTGTTTGCTTTAGGACAAGCAATTGTTCAAGTTTGGGGGTATTTGATGGGTAGGTTTTATACTTACATATTGGATGTATCTGATCTTGCATTATTGTGTATTTCTTAAGTATTCCAGTTACTTTTCATGTGTTCTGCATTTTGTTGATGGTTAATGCAGTTGCTTTCAAAAAGGGATCAAAGGAAGGCAAGAACTGGAAAGCAGTTAATATCAAAACTGGAGTCATGGTGCGGCCGCGCCATGGCCGTGGACGAAAACTGAAGCTGAAGTTTCTGTAAGAACAGCGCGGGGCGCGCTGGTTGCAAGGTATAGAGTGGCGCGACCGCGCCACTACGCAAAATCAGTTGCCAGCGTGGGTTATTTTGCTGAAGCTGGAAGACAAAAGGATTTCTATTAGGTTTAGGACTGAATGTAGGCTGGTTAGGTTTATGTTAGTTTATAAATACTTCTTTTGTAAGGTTTTAAGCTCTCTCTCGATTCTTATTATTGATTTTGGAGCGAACTTGAAGGCATGTCAGGCTAAGTATTTTTATTCAGTTCTAAGGGATGTTGAATCTTATTTATTATTTATGGATTAATTAAGTTATCAGTATTTCTTCCTTCAGCTGTGAAATTTATTCTTGATAATCTATTAGAATTGCTTAATGATAATTGGTTGGATTAATTTGATAAGGATCCATTGAATTGATTTGATTATTATCATATGCTAGATTAAGGTATGATATTAAGCAAACGATGTTATATCTGATCATAAGTAGCGAATAGTGATATTTGATTGTGGTCAAGCTTTTGAATATTGCTATGATATCAAGAAGACAGGTTAAATAATCTGCGATTGTACGATTATTGCTTGGAATAACCTAATTCCCTAATTCTTAATGCTTTTGTTATATTAAATCTAGACTGATAGTTCTAGGTTGTATGATAATTAGAGTCTAGTGGGGGCGATTGTCACATTAGATTTAAAACCAAAGGGGAATTTCGAGTGACGCGGACCGTGGTTACCTAGGGTTATTAATTTCATTGAAGAAAGGATATTGATTGGCTTAGTTATATCATAGTTATGAAAAGATGATACTGAACTGAAAAACTGAAGTTTGCAAATCATTAGATAATTTTAATTAATATTTCTTGTTTTCTAGTATAATCATAGTTTCAAAACTCCCCCTTTATTATTACTTGTTATTTACTGTTAGATGCATTCGGATAAATTATAAATAATACACTTCTCGTGGGTTCGACTTTTGCTTGCCATTATACCAAATTTATGTTGATAGAGTGAAAGTAAGGAATAATTTTGGAGTGATAACGATAGCTACCAGTTTATTAGATAAGGCTAGGGGCAAGGGAATATAAGTGTTACGCTAGCAAACAGATACAATGTAAAATACACAGAACTCATCATGAGAAGAAGAGAATATTTATCATCAAACGTTTAGAAAAAAAATATTTAAACAACGAGTTACACACAATACCACAAAAAAAAAATGAACTTTCACCTAAGCTTCCCCTTATATCTGACGTCCTTGAAACCCCGAAGACATCTTATGGTTAATTATCTTGAAATCTCAAAAGAGCTTTTTTCCTCCCGAAAGCATACTTTCTTCGTTTTTCGAAAGAAATATTTCTTCGGTCACTCGAAAGTATACTTTCTTCGAATTCTCGAAAGCAGTGTTTCTTCGATTTCCCTTTGGTTGGACGTCCTTGGCACCCCGAAGACTCGTGTCTTTGGATAAAGGTCTTCGAATTCCTAAAGCAACTTTTCCCTTGGGTTGTCACCTTTGGGCTCCCAAAGGGGTTTTCCCTTTGGTCTGATGTCATTAGACTCACGAAGGAGTTTTCTCTTCGGTCAAACCTCCTTAGCGCCTCGAAGACTCACGTCTTTGGATAAAGGTCATCAGATTCCTAAAAGAGTTTTTTCCTTCTGCCTGACACCTCCAACCTCTCGAAAGAGCTTTCCCTTCGGTCAGATGTCTCCGAGATCCCGATAATGTATTCCTACTTTGGCAATTTAAGTCTACTGACTTTTCGAAGCCTCTAAGTTCACTCCCCCAACACATTTTATATGCTGAAAGAGTGGGGGGCAATGTTGGGATGTATATTTTGCTAAGCATGATCGAACAATTTATATTGGGCTCGGCACAATGGCCCATCAGCTTGACAATTAAGATGACTCCTTAGTCCAATAGGCTTGGGTTAGAATCCTAAATCAATTCGAGTAATAATTGTTTATCATATCTAATCCTAATTAAAGTGAAAGTTATACTCCGAATGGAATATGATGATAGTTATCCTATTTGATTATACCTTCTCAGTGGAAACTCTTAATAGGAATGGTAAAGAGCCAAGTAAATACTATAAATATCTGGTTAGTGATGGAGGTAAAGGTAATTAATCTCTCTCTACTAAATATTCTAAGCCACGATTGTTGACTCATCTTAAAGCATGTACTTACTCTCACACCGGAGGTATCCCTCAGCGGCCCAAGCCATCAATCACTTCATGTGGTTCTTTCTGTACAGATTTATGTCCAAGCCAATGGTTGAACATAATGACAAATTCGAGCGTTAACAATTTGAATTAAAGAGAATCTAGAGGATGAATTTTTTGCTGGATTGAAGATCCATTTTTGGAGAGCCTGAGGAAGATGTCAATACCTTGCTGTAAAACAATGAAGTTGGGCGGCCGGAGTACACAGATGTAGAGGAGGTGAAGGGTCATCAAAAGATGGTTATTTTTTTTGGATGAAGACAGTATTAAATACGAGTGGGGAAAGATCATCAAAAGAGTCTACAATTCCAATAAACAACTATGGAAGCATGGACTTAATTTCTAGCAAGAATTACAATGATTCTCAATTTCTAAAAATAGCAAGAGTATATTTACATGGGACTGAAAATGATGGCTCGGGTGAAGTTCATGATGTGCTTTAAATTTTTTAAAAATACTCACAAGCTAATACTGGGCAGAAAAATTTATAGGCAAAAGAACAAGAAAAATACCAAAAAACACAGAAAAACTTCTCTAGTGCTCAATTCAATATTACCAAAATCAAAATATGTCTTTTTTTTATAGTTTACAAGTCAGGCTTTATAGTTATAAGCATTCTTGATCAACACGAAACAAATCTTTACAGCTATGTAACCAAGGTTTTCAAACCTGAACCGGTCATCAAATCGAAAAGGATGACGGGTGGATGGGTCACTGGTACAACCAGTGGTTGAACCATTATTGACCCAGTGATGTCGTTAATATGTACTAAATAATAAATATATTAGTTATTATTGTAGGAATTTCATATCGTAAAAACAGCGGAATTTAAAAATTTTCATAATAATTTTCGAAACCCTAAAACAGGATCCATGCAAAAACATATTAATTCAGAGGTTTAGATTTGTTTTACCGATTATCCGAGCTTGAATGGAGACGATGAAACTTCTGGAACATCTTCGAATCCTCAACGCAATCCAACGAAACTGTGTCTCTACGGTATCCACACGAACGCCCCACGAATCGTTACACGATCTGCAGCAAAGAGAACTGCGGTACTAGCCACTAAGATTTGGATTTTCTGAATTTCTCTCTAGTCTCTTTCTAAAAGCGGCTAGGGTTTTGTTTAGGTTTTGATTTTTCTTCTCTACGTAAAACTGTTGATATATTATATATATATATATAGCAGTTAAAAAGAAATTAATCAAAACCTTAATTTTTATTAGAAAAATAAAATTCGAATTTATATATATATATTACATCTTAATTAAGTCTGACTTAATTAATATACATATATATAAATTACCCTATTAATTTAAATTCGCAATTTAAATACTATCAATTATATTGACATATTTAAATCCTTACAATTTAAATTAATTCTTTTTTAATTACGTTCTAAGTGTGTGACCATATAGGTTATTATTACGTTGACAATAATTTTAAAATCACATTATAAAATTATAAACAGTGAGCGGCATCTAGTAATGTATCACTGCTACCAAAGTAATAATAAGATCGGTGATTCGATGCAATCTTTCGTTACCAATGTTTCAATGTAATTTAATCTTTTTAACCCTGACATCCTAGATTAAATTTGAGGCATGGAATGTGTCATATTCTTCATAATTTAATATGAGTTTTCTTGATCAATGAGTAGACTATATGAAACAAATCATTATTTGAGCATGGTCATGCATTTCATAGTCCTATAGTCTTACTCAATCAAGAGGCATGTGGATATCACCCCTATTATATAGGAAGGTTAAATTCCATCTAGATTACTTATATTTCTCACACGATTCATGATGTACCCAATAATCACATTTATTATCCACTCTATAAAAGGTGACCTTTGATGGTATCAAAGTACATAAATTCTCGTGTAATAATATAGTGATTTCAGGTTGAATGATCATTACATCATTGTCACTATGAGAATTTCTTATGACACTTTGCATAATGCTTCACGAAGAATTCTCATGATGGGTTTGTCCAGTATATTGTTCTCTAACATGTACATATGCATTGACTCAATATCTCATATATTTATGATCAATGAAATTTGGCCATCAGTCAATCCACATACTAGTCTCAATGCATCATTGTTGTCTCATTAACAGTGATACTAGACTAGAAAAATTTAAGAACAATGATACTAATTGTAATTATATAATCTCATGTTCAAGTCACATACTTGAAGCTATATAATTCGTATAACTATTCTAAGGACTTTTATTATGCTAACATTTATATAACGCAGTAAATAAAATCATAATAAAACAATTCATTTATTCATTCAAATATAATATCAAAAAATGTTAAGCAATTACATCAAATAATTGGTCACTATGACATGAACTCTAACAATTATTATATATTATATATAATATTTAGTAAATATGTAAAATTAATTAATTTATCTACAAAAAAATGTGGGTAAGCTCAAATGCGATGGCTGATAGGCGATGGCTGATAGACGGTCGCAGATAGCCTTTTTTATTATTTTTTCCTGGTAGTGCTAGTTCCACTATTGTTGACTTAGGTAAGCCCATTAATAATAAGACAAATTAAGGATAATGTGGGTAATTTGAATAACCATCCATATCGTTCTACTCCTAACCCTTGTTATATTCTTATGAGCTTTGAATACGGCATCCTTGTTTGTCGTCCACAATGTTGACCGAGTTGCTTGTTTCATTTTAAAGTGTTCTTTTTTCGGCTGTTGAAAAAATAGCTGCTCTTCTTCCTTGGATTTGTCTTATAAACCCCCTAGATGGCGTTATACTTGTGTTGTGTGGGATAGGTAGTTGGATTAGTAGCCTTTCAGTCAGCTCACGATAAAATACAGGTTCATTTCTTGAATTCATGTCAATCCTTGTGCTTTGTAGGCATGATTCTGGATTCATTAGATTTTTTAGGAATGTGAACATGCTTATATAGCTTTTAGCGCTTGATGTACTGATGTACAGTTCGTATTGTTCCCAGGTTGTTCATTGACCCAGATCTGCACAATATTATTTATTTATTTATTTATTTATTATGTATAAAGTTAAAATCGGTAAAAACAACGATCGGTTTACTGGGTCACGCAGTTTGACTGTCTGTTTACCGGATTTTACTGATTTTTGACAAAAACTGTATAAGTGGGCCAAATCGGACCAGAGCACGTATCGATTTTGATTTTTACCGATTAAACCGTAGGTCCGGTCCGATTTTTAAAACTGTACGTAACAAACTTTAACAAATTCCTAAAATTAGGCCACGTAGCAGGTCCTTATAATCACACCACGTGAATACACCATATTTTCTGGAAGCAAAAATAAGCGCAGAGTTTCAGTTTCAAGCACCAAATACATTTCCTCTGTTTAAGACTTGTTGCATAATAAGGTTGTATGGGATAATTAACATGCGAAGTTTTCATTTGAGAATACTTTAAGGGTGTCAATATGATTCTGGGGTTGTTTTGAAGATGCAGTTGGAAGGTGATTTTCAATAACGTTTTGGGCATATGCATGACACTTGACAGGATATAAGGACATGTGCATGACAGGATACAACATCAGGTTTTGAGCTTATGTGATGTAAATTTTTATTTATTTATTTTAAATATAACCTTATTTTTTAACATCGGGGTCGCCAAAATGAAAAGTTTTAAATACAGTTATTTATGATTTTTAGTATGTGATGGAATTATATATATATATATATATATATATATATATATATATATATACTCATTCTTATGTATATTGAGCTAGTACTAGTTTATAGTTAGAGATTGTTTTAACATTACAAGCACTTCGTCATGATCGATATGGAAGCAGGTAGTGCATTTATAAGGAATTTGTTCAAGCAAAATGGATATATTCTAAATTTTGCATGGAAATATTAGCCAAAGGTCTAGTTATCTTCTTTCCATAAGGAAGTCCAAGCCTGGCTTTCTTTTTTTTTTTTTTTATCAGCATTTTTTTTTTTTTTTTATTAAAATCCTAAGTCCTACAACTGTGGCAAATCTGAAAAATATAGATAAGGCCACAATAAAACACAATACATCATAGATTTAAAGTAGAAAGCCTCAACAATTTTACATCACATAAAATTAAACGTATTTTAAGTTTGACTTTATTAATTTGTGTAAAATATTACACAGAAATATTCTTTGATGACAAAGATAATACATATTAGTATATTATATGTTTATATTATATATTGATACAATGATATTCTGTACTCGTACTATCTAAATTTTTTACAATTTCCTTAATTCTTTTTTCGGTCACACACATGCCTGAATCAGGGATGGGTTGTCAGGAGAAACCATTCTATATTTTTGGAACTTATTTTTTTTTTATATACATGTGAGTTTTCTGTGAGCTCCAGTGTAAAGAGCCCCACATACATGTGAGAGAAAAAATATACTATTCACCATACTCTAAGAGCATAAAATAATTTTTCGTCAATTAGGCCCTTGATCTAACATCTGTTTTAAATTTGACTTTCATCCGCGTTTTAATTATGTGGATAATAATTATCGATCATTGAAATATTTGAACATTTGATATTCAAATTTTGAAAGATTAAATATGTTTTATAAATTTATGCTATTTTTATAACTGTGACTACAAATTATTTTATATATAAACTGAATTTGTGAGACACAAAACTTTTGTTGGTAAAATATGGATTTAAAGCTAAATAATATCCTTCCAAGCTATAATAAGACGTCTTAAGTATACTTTTTATACAAATTAAAAAAATGGGTGCTTTTAGGGAGACCGGTTGACCTTTTTTTTTTTTTTTAAATGACTTCCAAAAAATTAATTTAATTTTTTGGAACTAAATTTTTTACAGTATATAGTAATTTAAGTGTGATTTGGATATATATAAATAAATAATATTTACAGATTGTATCTAAATCACACATAAATTGCTATATTTTGTAAAAAAAAATTAGTTTCAAAAAAACGAACTTATTTCGTGAGAGTCATTTTAAAAAAATAAAATTAACCGATCACTAGACCAATCCCTATTTCTTTGTCCCTCTAAATTTTTCCTTAAAAAATATAGAGTAAAGTAGTATTTTACTCAATAGACCCATATAACGTAAACTAAAGATTCTTTGATGACTAAATCTGGCAAACGGGACGGGTTTCGCGCGGGCCGAGCCATTTTTGGGCCGGGCTGAAAAGGCCCGGATTTTGCCGGGCTAAAATCATACGGCCCGTGGCCCGCCCGCGGGTTTTTTAAGTTTTTTTTTTTTTTAATATTTAAAAAAAATAATTTTTTAATATATATATATATATATATATATATATATATATATTTACAACTATAATACATAATTTAAAATAAAATATTAACTCTAATTATTTACAATTATAATACATAATTTATACATAATCATTTAATAGTATTAGTAAATAAAATAATCAATAATTTTATAGTCATATATATTAAAATATAACTAATCTTGTGATTAATTAATTGATAAATGTATATAATATTAATATTAAAGATAAGATAGTAAAAGAAAGACTAAAAGTAATATATATATATATATATATATATATATATATATATATATAATATTCATAATTTTTTTTTGTATTATTATTCAATATCACATGTTAAGATTTACTCTTATATTCTTCATAATTCCCTATTTGATTCATTTTTTAAGTTAATATTATTTCTTTGTCATCAATATCAAATAATAAAAATAAGAAGAAAAAAAAATTGAGCCACGGGCCGGGCCAAAAACGCCCAATTTTTTTTGGGCTGAAAAATAAAAGCCCATAGCCTAATTTTTTTTGATCAGTCCGACCCGGCCCGCGGGCCCAGACCTATTTTACCAGGTCTATTGATGACAAAGGGGATACATATTTAACAATATTATATGTTTATATTATTGATACAATGATATTCTGTATTAGTAGTTTAGTACTATCTTAAACTCGGAATGTGCTTCTTATTATAAAGTACTTCAATCGTTTCACAAAAGATGGTTAAAGTAAAAAAAAAAAAAAATCTTCTCAAAAGATGTCTAAAATAACCCTTTTTCAAATAGAAAATATTATATAAAATTTAGTTTACCCTCAAAAATATTTAATTAGGATTCACTGTTTTTTTAAAATTAAATAAAAAAGAAAGAAAATATTTTTTAACATATTTACGTGGAGTCTATTATGAGTAAAAGAACTTATTTATAATTTCTCCTCTCTACTTTTGATTGTCTTAATTTGTGTTAAAAATATTCTTAAATATCTTTTATGAGATGAAATGAGTAATTATTAAGAAGTTTATTTCAATTTTTTTTGCATTTTACTAAAATAAAGAAAAGCTTAAAAGAGAATTCTCTCGTGAACCTACTTGTTTCTTTTGCATAAAAGGTTAAAGAAATAAAGTCCTTAACATTTTTGGTAATTTAAGTTATAAAAGCACAACCGGATTTTAAGAACTAAAGATTGTATCAGGGTATTAAATATATCAAATATATCCGAAACTATGAAATCCTATTGAATGAGCTGTTTTTGTTTGTCTCAATGTTATTGGATAAGTTTTGCAAGTGCAATTTTACGGATCTAGTTAGTATGAAGTTAATTTTATAATAAGTTGAACAATAAATTAATACAGTATTGACACGCAGGTCAAGAATATTTTTTTTCTGCATTTGATCAATACAATGGACCAATACAGTATTACAAAAACAAAATGATTATTAATCTTTTTAATTTGGTTACAAGGAATTCAGATTTACTCCCTCCATTCCCATTTGTTAGACATTTTAGGGAGTTCAAATTTTTTTAGTTGTATTACTACCACTAGTGTGGATTTATTTGGGAGACAACATTGTTTCCCAACAGAAGAGTTACCACTCCCCTTGGTTCATAAATTGGCAGCCTAGCCTACACTAAAATGTCAAAAACTAATCAAAAAGTAAAGGAAGGATATATTAACAGGGGCGGATTGTTGCAATTTTTGGTTAGTATAAAGGTATTTAAGTAAAGTGATCTTTTTTTAAAAAATAATAATAATTTATGACTTCAAAAAATAAAGCTTTTAAAAATGATAACATGAGATATTTTTTTAAATCGAAATTGTTATAAATTTATTTAATTTTAATTAATAAAATAATAAATATTATGAATTATCTAAAAAGTACTAATAACCATAAGATTTATTAATTATAATATTTAATAAATCTCATTAATTTAAAATTTAAAATTAATCTTATAAATTAAAACCAGGTGCTTACAGAATTGGAGCATGGGGTTTATGTGGCCTTGGCTTGGATATGGAAGGGCCAAAACACCATTTTTAAACTAGGATTTATAAAAAGTCAAATTAGGTCTATAATTTAAGGGCAATGATGGAAGAAGTACTTTGAACCAATTCTTCACATGGCACAAGGACTATACACCATCCCTTCACTTTTTCACATGCGCGCATGCTTGTCCTTTTATTATTATATTTTTATTTTATAGTACATTAAATGAAGTCATTGCTTAGGTCATGCTTCCAATTATTTACACCAGCTTGGGCTATCTTATTGGGCTTCTTGAATTTATATTAATTCATGTTTTTGGGCCAATTAAAATTCCATATAAGACTTGGAAGCAACTTGGTTTTCTTAATAATAAGTTGGGCTCATTTAATTTCCATACATGGCTTACATTTGTAATTCATTCGGTTGGACTTGTTACTGCCTTCCAAAATTTGTCAGTATTTTAATATTTCAAGGATTGGGCTTATTACTAACTTAATTTATATCCTCTTTAGGCTTTCCTTTTTGTCCCATTATTTATTCCAAACTAATTTAATTAATTAGTTTTATTTCAATAATTATTTATATAATATAATTATTCATCTACCTTTATTGCACAATCTCAAATTTAATAAAAATTTAAATTTCATAAATAATTTCTTACATTATTTTCATTACAATATTTTCATAAAATCTTGGTTATTACATTACGGATTGGTGTAAATGATGGTAGCAATTACGACAAAAGTGACAATGATAAAGTTGAAGTGTTTGGGAATTTGAGTCGATAGAGGAATTGTTAGGATACTATTCAAATCTTATTCAGACATAATATTGAAGTAGTTGGACATTCTATTTCAGGGATGAATTTTTAGAATATTTCTCGAATTCTATTCAGAAAAAAAATTGTTATTACAAAAAGGAAGTGTCATAATTTAAACAGAAAGAGAAAAGTTGTGGGGGCACTCTATAAATAGAGTATTATGTTTAGTTGTTAAAATATAACACATTCAAGAGGTAGTAACATTTCAGAGAAATGTGAGATTGTATAATAGATGTGAGTGATGATGGTATTTTAATTTTTATTCCGTGCAAAAAATTGTATTGTGAAGATTAATATATTAATTTTGTGGATTAGATCACTGAAGACCAAATCATATTAAATATTGTCTTATTTATTTTGCGTGCTTAATTCCCAACAATTATATCTTATCTCTTTCCCAAAAAAATAAAATTAAATAAACAAGTCATTATTTAAAAATCCGGGAAAATTGTTCAGCGTCTCGCATTTATAAATTCTACCTCCGCACCAAGTAAATACACGATAGCATGGTCTTTTAAATGCAAGTTCGAATTGAAAAACTAGAGGAGAAAACGAGATCTTGTAAAATATAATTTTTGTTCTAAATTATAAGATTAATATTAATTTTTTAAAAATTAATTTAAAATTTAAAATTAACATAAATTTATTTAAATTACTTTAAGACAATTCTAAATATCATAATCTACCTAAAAACTACTAATAGTTGTAAGATTTTTTATTTTTTAAATTTAAATGAATTGTGTCAATTTTAAATTTAAAAATATTTTAAATAAACTTTTAAAAAATTAATATTTGATCTTATAATCCAAAACAGATCGAGTATTAGTGATCTAAATTAAAGATAAAATATTAAAAATAATTAAGAAAAAGACAATTAATTGTAAGCAAAGATTTCCACTTGTTTCTTGTTCACATCCACCCTTTTCAGCTCCATATAAACATCATTGATGTGGTCACCATTTTTGGGTAGTAAATTTCGACGGGAATAAAGCCACTGGTCAATACATACTGCGACTACAACAAAAGAAAGAAGTTCAGGCGGGCCCTAATGTCACCTTCAACAAAGTTGTTCTTTTAGTTTGTAGTAAAACAAGAAGATTCTTTTGTAGTCAGTTACATTACAGGCAAAGTTTGTTAATATCAATATATGGTCACTATAATTTTAAATTTTTTATTTTCCTTATTTTTTTAAATATGAAGACTTTCATTTGATAATCTTAGTTATAATTTATTTGTAATAGTATATTTTATCTTTGAAGTTTTAATGAAGAATATATATATATATATATATATGTGTGTGTGTGTGTGTGTGTGTGTGTGTGTGTGTGTGTTAAGAAAGAAATAAAACCTTAAACTTATATATAAGTTTCTAATTTTGTTGAGAATATAATGTCTCACATTAGTCATTTCATGGAATCAAAGACATTTAATTTTGACCAATTAATAACAATATGAAGAGCATGCGCGCATGCCATTTTAGATACAAGTTCAAGAACAATGTGAAGAGCTTATCAATTTAGATACAATTTCAAGAACAATTAATTTCAAGATCTTGTTAACGTAGATACAAATTGATCAATGTTTTTATCTGTAGTCCCACCTTCACTAACAGCCTCTTTAGCCAAACCCTTCCATTTAATAGCATTCTCCTTCATTTCTTTTCCTCTATTTCCCTCCATTACTTCCCTTATACAATACTTAATTTCCTCTCTTCCCACAAGTCCTTTTTCATCAACCCTAACTCTTATCCCCACCTTCCAAACATCCTGCACAAGCTTGGCATTTGTCGTTTGATCCGTCCATTGTGGCATTACCACCATTGGCACCCCTAAGCTCAACGCCTCGATCGTAGAATTCCAACCACTATGCGAAAAAAAACAACCTACCGCTTCATTTGAAAGTATTTCCAATTGTGGACTCCATTTAACTAACAAGCCCTTATCGGACGTATTTTCAATAAAAATTTTAGGGAGTTTTACCTCCTCAGAAGCCCTAACCACCCATAAGAAGTAGTGATTGGTTTCCTTTAAGCCCCATGCAAGTTCCTCCATTTGATCTTCACTTAGATTTGCCATGCTACCAAATCCAACATAGACAACAGAACCCTTAGGCTTAGTGTTGAGCCAAGTAATAATGGAATTGGAGGAGTCTAAGTGGAAGAGGTTGAGCCCATAATCTTTGTCATTTTCATGTTGATTGTCTAGGAAGAAAGATGGGATTGTTGGTCCAATTGTTATCAATGGACTGATTTTTGACATTGTATCCACCACCTATTATGTGTAAAAAGTGAAAGCACGTGATAATAGTCAATTAAATTGTGAGAAAACGTAAGCAAATAAATATGTATATTAAAGGTCAACAAGTTTAACCTGCTACAATATTGTAATATAATTATCCTATCTGCGTTTGATCACTTGATAAAGCCAAATATTTACATGGGTAACATCAAATATGCTCTGTAATATTTTTCAATAAGTGTACTACTTACTTCTATATATACTTACACTGCCACAAAAATGATGAAAAGTGCTCACTTTAGAAAAGTAGGGATATGAATTCAGTGAAATTGTCAATTACTTCTGGAAAAGTTTCATTTGTATAACTCAAAGTTACATTACAAGGTTATTAATAATGTAAAATTATAATATCAACGAAAATGAAACTATATGCTATATTAATGTAATTTTTTTCTATATGAACTTGACTAATATAATAATCAAGGGGTCCCAATTTCACCGAGTCCGGTTCCTGTGTATAACAAGCGATGTTTTTATCACAGACAAATTTATGTTAATATATATCAAATATCGATGTATGTGAAAACATGTTTCAGATAGGAGGGAAAAAAAGAATAAACCTACATATATATTACCGTTAAATTTTGTCACCTACATATTACGGTTAAATTTTGTCGCTTACAGTTATATGTTAATTGCAATTCACACGTTCGATATAAAATTAATTGACATGTAAATTATTTCTCTAATTTAATTTACCTCAGCCTCCAACTTGTAGAATGTATTGACAAAAATATAATCAGCTTTTTCCACCTTCAAGAACTGATTCAGTACTAGCCGAAAATATGCCGGATAAGAGCCGTGATCATAAATGTATGACGGCATGTCTTGAAGCTCAAGCAACGGCAACCCTGGAATTGACACCGGCAGTGAACCGGATTCCACTGGAAGTGTTAACAAGCCATGATAGGCATAGTAATATATGAAATTCACCGCACACGGCTGAGTAAAGAAGGCCGCGCCAACTAAGCCAGCCTCTTTAGTTACATCCAAAGCCCAAGGGCAAATTGCATCGTAAACTACACAATCAATAGGAATTCCCGAGTTTTTGTAGTTGCTGAGAAGCTCAGCCAAAGATTTTGAGCCGGCAGCTTGTAGGGTTTCAAGGTAGGCTTGGACGTCGGTGGCTTGCATGAAGCCGCCTTCATCATAGCCGTCCGATATTGTGTCAAATGGGACGGAGGTCGATTTCGGGTTCATGGAGGTGGAAATGAAGTTGGTTATGAGTAGGGTGGCTTTGAGGCCTTTGGAAACTAGGTGCTTACAGAATTGGAGCATGGGGTTTATGTGGCCTTGGCTTGGATATGGAAGGGCCAAAACATGAGGCCCGTCGGTCTTCATTTCTATCTCCATTTTTAAACTTTATTTTCTCTAAAGCTTCCAATCCTATAAGTACTATGGAAAATATCTATTGCTGAGAGGGTATGTGGTGTAGAATCCAGTAATTGTTGTAGAGCGATGTGCAGAGCCCGTGCACGAAAATACTACTTCATTTTTCCCAAAAAAAAAATTGTCAAATATTTTCTTTTCCCAAAAAAAGAACCTCATTTATGTTGATGGTAAATTTCTTGGTGGATTAGGAATTTGGTTAGTATGAAATTAACATTACGATAAGTTAGACAATAGATTAATATAGTGTTGACACATAGATCGGGAAGTGTTTTCTCTCTGCATGTCAGTACTGTATTGATCCATTGTCTAACTTAACATGGAATTAATTTGATACTAACCGGATCCGTGGATTAAGATCATGTTTATTACATATATCCTCTAATTTCTAATACATATTTTGTAGCACAATAATTACTTTTACCTACGGTACTAACAACATAATTACTTATAAGAAATTTAACGTGCTACTAATTATTTACGATGAATTTTATTGTGTTGTTGAATATGTATTGAGAAAAATTGAAGAATAGATACAATAATGTAGGGAATTTTGAAATTATATATGTGCACACCTAGAAGGGAACGATGAATAGGGGTGTGTATGTAGGTCTAGGTGTATGTGTGTGCGAATCAAAGGACTATGTTAAATTTAGAAGTGTATGCACATGTGTAATCTAGACACCTAATTTAGCTGTCTGCTTTGAGCTATTTGTTTTGAGTTTTTCTTGTAATTTTGCTATCTTATTTCATAATAAAACCAACTACTCAAACAGTGATATTTTCAGATTTTCTAATGCATGAAATAAATGATAAACAAAAATAAATAATTAAATTATATAATGCATTTATTAAACACACATGCACACCAAGATTTATACTTGGTTCGACTCCTTAGTCATTTACTCTACGGGTCTACATCCAAGGTGATGTATTTATTGATACTCAACAGATTTTCTTTAATATTAATAAATCAATTACAATAATATCAACTCCCTCTACAATAAAATTCAAAAAACTTCCTGAGAGCACGGCTCTTTTGAGAAAACATCCTCCCTTGAGCACCTCTACTCTATTTGAGTACTACTACTCCCTTGGACATCTATGTCCCCTTGAACTCTCCTCGTACAATATTAAAAGAAACTCCTTACTTCACTCTGAAGCCCTTTTACAGGATAAAAAATTTAAGGTAAATTGAACACTATGATTTCCAGCAATAATACTAAAATCAAGGTACTTAGAATTTTGCTTGAAGTATTGGAACTTTATAAAGTTCTGTTCAATATGTATTAGTGGTGTGTATTTTCAAGCTAGTATCCAATATATATAACAAGTAGCCAACAGATACTTTTGTGATAACTTGATATAATACATACTTAATACACAAGTAATTCTCATTGCTTAATATTGGGCCCCTTTTGAAAAACGTATATCCAGTAACCATTCTATCGTGGATAACATTTTAATTTACTTCATCTAGTACTTTATTCGTTCGAATATTATTTATACACACATACACAACAATAAAAGTTATTATTCATGGAAATTTCCCTATTTTCCCTTCTCATTCTTCTCTACTATCCTAAACTTTCTATTCTCTTGTTCAATGGTCCAAAGTTACGTGGCTGCCTTTATAAAAACAATGGGCTGCTTTGTGCCTTCCTATATAAATTTCTCTGTATCTCCCTGCCTCTTTATCACTCTCTATATATAATATAGATACAAAAATAGATATATCTCCTCATTCCTTAACTGAGGTTAATTAGCTTAACGGTGAAATGACTTCTATTCATTCCTTGCCACTGTTCCACTTCCTGCTACTCTTTATCATACATATATATTATTTACATTTTTCTATTACGGGTAACATCAGTAACAACGAAAACACCAACAGAGAACAAGAGTCGAACTTGATAACAGCCAGCGTAATGCAAATCATGGGAAATTAAAGCCCTACCGGAGCATGCCCAAGTTTCAGATGAGGCCAAGGAGTTTATGGTCCACTGCATATCCAGTTTCATTTGCCATGTAACGGGCCAGGACAGCCATTACTGCTAGGTCCAGCTGCGGAAGACCATAACCACGAAGGATATATTGGTGGCCATCTCCAATTTGAAGTTGACAATTATATGGATGCTCTCGATATTTATTTGACCAGATACCGAGAGCAGGAGGGCAGGAGCACATCTGCACCCCGGTGAGAGTTGTCTTGGGCGCAGGGTGCGTATACCCCATTGATTCCTCGAAGGCAGGTGAGGCCCTCTCCACCAACTAGTTACGGCCCACATCCGCCATGCACCTATTTTGAGGGTGGTCACGAGTGGTAGTGGCCAAATTGAGCTCTGGTCCCCTATGGGCCACCACTTGCTGAGCCAGCATCGCAAGCTAATTATGGACGTCTTCTAGCACATTTTCCATGAATGGAATATATGTAAATTCTATGGCCATGAAGGGTGGTCATGCTGGCAGCTCATCATCGTCTTCGTCTGAAAATCCAAATGCTAATAATGATGGTGCTGATGGCAAAAATAACTAGAGACCGTAGCAAAGAATTCATTATGAATCAAAATTATTGTAAGCGCACAATTGTATGTATGGTTAACAATCTGCAAAATAGTTTTATTACAAAAACCTATCTGCTAATTAATCGATTTACTAACCGTATGTGGTGAAATGAAATTCTAGTTGTTCCATTCATGGTTTTCAGTGTTATATATATATATATATATATATATATATATATATATATATATATATTAAATTTTTTGAGAATACAAGAGTTTTGTCCATAAAAATATGAATTTAAGGTTAAATAGTATTAAATCATATTATCATAATCAGATCATTGGTTTAGACTAAATTTTTGTAATTATGTAAAAGAGTACGACACTCTTTTTATGGAATTTATATTTATTGTATATTACATTTGGAGTCTTAATATCATCTATTCATCTTTATTTATATTTTGTGAATACTTTATGCCTAGGTACTTTTGTTCCTTTTCCTTCTTTCTATTTATTCTCTCATGAACTTATTAGGTTGGAGCATGCAGAATGTACAGCAATCTGTCTTCTGTCTTTCCGATCCAAACCTAATATTTAGCGCATTTTCTAAACTTTCGAGCAGGATACTATTATACATTCACACCAGCCCAAGAATGTATCCGAACCAAGCCTCTTTGGTACGAAAAATTATTCAGTAATCCCATACCACAGTCACGTGGTGTTTCACATCAATCGCATCTTTCTATTTTAACTATGTCCCACTGCAGTAGCTCTGGACCTACTAAAATGAGGAATGACCTATTAAAATAGGGAGATGTAATTGGTCTAGAATACAACATAGCTATGGATCGAGACTACTAAATAATTACTCTTTTGATACAGTAGTTAAGTCTACTTCTGGAGAATCAAGAAGTCTTGATATCTAACCTTAGCAAAATCAATTTTGTTAAATTTCGTTCAACATAACCAAAAAAAAAAGAATGTATCTAACTTGAAGGACGAAAGAATCACTTTAATTTTGTCAACTGCAGGGTTATTTTGAAATTCAATAACAATTTAGAGAGACAGATATATACTTCAATCATAAAATTAATTTATTGAATTTGAAAGATTTTCGTTGCTAGTGCATAATTATATTGTAAGTAAGTAAATAAATAAATTCACTACCAACATGTGGTTATTATTGAAGTTAATTATTGCATTCATGGTCAACTGTTGTTTTCATTTACTTCAATAAAAAAACAAAGTAATTTTGTTGTATTATCCATCTACCTTTGCTACCAATGACGAAGCCAGAATTAAATTTTAGTGGGATCAAAATTATTTTGAGGCTATAAATAATTTGATGTGAGTTCAGGGAGGTGCCCCCAAACTAATATTTTTTAATACTTTTATACTTTTAGGTCACATATATTTATATATATACACTATATTACAATTAAGGTTGTAAATCAAATCAAACACTTCGGGTTCAATTCGAAAAAATGTAAGCGAGATTAGAATTCATTAACAATATGATTTAAATATGAGCACAAAAAATAATTCGAATATAAATACGAGTAGAATCTGAGTAAGATTATACTCGACTCGTTTATTATTCAAACTACTCAAATTTTTAATTATGATTCAATACATACTCGATTGATACATATTCGAATAGATACTCGATGCATTCTCTTATAATATATACACAATTAAAAAAAATTTGAATAATTATTTATTATTTTTTTATTTTATTTGTAATTTTAATTTTAATTATATTTTCTCATTTATAAGTAAAATAATAGTTCAATTAATAATTATATGTATTATAAAGCTAGTTACTATGTGAAGACTTGAATTCGAGCTTGAATTTGAAGTTCGCAAGTAATTTAAATATAATTCGATTCGAGTCGGATCGAATTTGAGTCGAGTCGAGTCGAATTTGAGTAAAAAATTTCAAATATAATTCGAATCCAAGTAAGAATTTAACCTTACGAGTCGAATCCAAGCAGCTTAGAATTCAGATCGATTCGACTCACTTGCAGCCTTAATTACAATGACAATATAATAACTAATAATATATGTTATATACACACACTATATTGACTCATAATAAACTTTTTAAATAACAATTGTTCATAAGTAATTAATTCATTAGCTATTTTAAAAAATAATATAAATTAGACTATTATTTAGTTTTAAAATATTATAGAGAGAGATACATATATTGAGAGGATCCGAGTCATATAGGTTTAAAATTTGATTAACAAAGTTATAAATTTTTAATTTGATCCCGTATAATAACAAAATTATAAAATTTGAGTATGGTCAATTTATATATAATACTTAAAAATTTTAAAATTTACCTTATATTATAAAGTAATTATTTTTTTTCAATGGGGTCAATTTACCCCACAACTCTCCATGTAACTTCATCCCTGACTGCGTGTATAAATTATATGAGGTAAAATAAAAAAATTATAATTTTTAAAAGATGAGATAAAGAGATAAAAAAAAATATATAAAAAAGACAAAATAATAAATTAACTAAATTTATAGGGAGCAAAAATGAAAAAAAAAATAGTCTAACAATTGTACGTACACCATGACGTCAAAAGCTTGGGAGAAAAACTGCTTTATAATATAGATGTAGATATTACAACCTCTTCTAGTTTCACCACAACCAGCCCAATCAGTCGATCACCGTCCAAAAACTTTGAATTGAAAAACTATAGGAGAAAAGGAGACGCTGTAAATATTAGTGATCTAAATTAAAAATAACAAAAAGACAATAATTATAAGCACAAGTTTCCAAAAGGAGATGACGTTGTAAATATTAGTGATCTAAATTAAAAATAAGAAAAAGACAATAATTGTAAGCAAAAGTTTCCAAAAGGAGACGACGTTGCAAATATTAGTGATCCAAATTAAAGATACGATATTAAAAATTAGAAAAGGACAATAATTGAAAGCAAAAGTTTCCACATGCATGTTTCTTGTTTACGTTGAACACTTCCACTCCATCTAAACGTCATTAATTAATGTGGGCACCATTTTTGGGTAGTATGTGCCAAAAGTTTGATAGGGATTAGGGAATTAATAAAGCCACAAAGCCAATATATACTATGACCAAAATAAAATTGTCGTGGGCCTTAATGTCACCTTCAATAACGTTGTTGTTTTAGATTGTAGTAAACATGAAGATTCTTTTTGTAGTTAGTTACATACAGGCAAATAAAGATTATTTAAATCAATACAATATGAAGACTTCTAGTTTTACTATGTATGAACACAAAATAACCGCATACTTGTCGAATAAAGGTGTTCAAACACTCTCCTTGTGCGTTTATGATTTTTATTTACGGAGAAAGGAAAATGAGAATGGAAAGTTTGATTTTTTCTTTTTAGTTTTTTTTAAAAAAAAAGGCGTTCAACTTTTTCATACATTCTCTTCCCTTCTCTTTAAAATAAAACTCACAAATACATCGTAAATGATGTCAAATAGTGGATCAACGTGTTCATAATAACAATTATGTGAGAAATAATTTTTTTATTTTTGATCAATTTTTAAATTTGCCTATTGCTTTATCGTATGTTTAGAATATAATGTCTCGCATTGGTCATAGGAATCAAAGAAAATCCATTATGACCCATTAAGCAAAATATGAAAAGCATGCCAATAATTTTAGATAAAGTTCAATATATAACAATTTGAAGAGCTTGCCAATCTCGACACAATTTCAAGAACAATTAATTTGAAGAGCTTGTTAATGTAGATACAAATTGATCAATGTTTTTATATGTAGTCCCACCCTCACAAACAGCCTCTTTAGCCAAACCCTTCCATTTAATAGCATTCTCCTTCATTTCTTTTCCTCTATTTCCCTCCATTACTTCCCTTATACAATACTTAATTTCCTCTCTTCCCACAAGTCCTTTTTCATCAACCGTAACTCTTATCCCCACCTTCCAAACATCCTGCACAAGCTTGGCATCTGTCGTTTGATCCGTCCATTGTGGCATTACCACCATTGGCACCCCTAAGCTCAACGCCTCGATCGTAGAATTCCAACCACTATGCGAAAAAAAACAACCTACCGCTTCATTTGAAAGTACTTCCAATTGAGGACTCCATTTAACTAACAAGCCCTTATCGGATGTATTTTCGATGAAATTTTTCGGGAGTTTTGCCTCCTCAGAAGCCCTAACCACCCATAAGAAGTAGTGATCGGTTTCCTTTAAGCCCCACGCAAGTTCCTCCATTTGCTCTTCACTTAGATTTGCCATGCTGCCAAATCCAACATACACAACAGAACCCTTAGGCTTGGTGTTGAGCCAAGTAATAATGGAATTGGAGGAGTCTAAGTGGAAGAGGTTGAGCCCATAATCTTTGTCATTTTCATGCTGATTATCTAGGAAGAAAGATGGGATTGTTGGTCCTATTGTTATCAATGGACTGATTTTTGACATTGTATCCACCACCTATTATGTGTAACAAATTAAAGCACATGATAATAGCTATAGTCAATTAATTGTGAGAAAACATATGCAAATAAATATGTATATTAAAGGTCAACAAGTTTAACCTGCTACAATATTATAATATAATTATCCTATCTGCTTTTGATCACTTGTTAAAGCCAAATATTTTTACGGCTAAAACATTAAATGTGCCATGGATCTTTTCAGCAAGTGTACTACTTACTTCTATACTTACATTGCCACAAAAATAATGAAAAGGGGTTGGGATCTGAATTCAGTGAAATTGCAAGTACTTCTGCAAAAGTTTCATTTGTATAACCCAAAGTTACGTTGTAACGTTATTAATAATGTAAAATAATATCAATGAAAATGAAACTATATGTTATGTTAATATAACTTTTTTCTATATGAACTTGACTAATATAATAATCCAGGGTCCCAATTTCACCAAGTTCGGATCCTGTGTATAACCAGTATTGTTTAATATGATGATAAATTTTTATCGATATCAAATATCGATATATGTGATACATGAGCTGGATAAACGGGTAAAAAATAAAGAACCTATATATTACCGTTAAATTTTATTATTTACACTTATACGTTAGGCGTAATTCACACAATTGACATAAAATTAATTGATATGTAAATTATTTCTCTAATTTAATTTACCTCAACCTCCAACTTGTAAAATGTATTGACAAAAATATAATCAGCTTTTTCCACATTCAAGAATTGATTCAGTACTAGTTGAAAATAAGCTGGATACGAGCCGTGAACATAAATGAATGACGGCATATCTTGAAGCTCAAGCAACGGCAACCCCGGAATCGACACCGGCAGCGAGCTGGTGTCCACCGGAAGTGTTAATAAGCCATGATACGCATAGTAATATATGTAATTCACCGCACACGCCTGAGTAAAGAAAGCCGCGCCAACCAAGCCAGCCTCTTTCGTTACATCCAAAGCCCAAGGGCAAAACGAATCATAAACTACACAATCAATAGGAATTCCCGAGTTTTTGTACTTGCTGAGAAGCTCAGCGAAAGATTTTGAGCCGGCAGCTTGCAGGGTTTCAACGTAGTCTTGGATGCCGGCGGCTTGCATGAAGCCGCCTTCATCATAGCCGTCCGATATTGTGTCGAATTGGACGGAGGTGGATTCAGGATTCATGGAGGTGGAAATGAAGTTGGTTATGAGTACAGTGGCTTTGAGGCCTTTGGAAACTAGGCCCTTACAGAATTGGAGCATGGGGTTTATGTGGCCTTGGCTTGGATATGGAAGGGCCAAAATATGAGCTCCATAAGTTTTCATTTCCATCTCAATTTTTAAACTTTAAATTTAGTTTCTCCAAAGCTTCCAATCCTATAAGTACTATGAAAAATCTCTATTGATAAGAGGGGATGTGGTGTAGAATCAAATAATTGGTGTAGACCCCGTGCACGAAAATACTACTTCCTTTTTTCAAAAAATAGAAATAAAAAATCAATTTGTGAAATATTTATTTTCCTAAAAAAAAAAAATCTCATTAATGTTGATAGTGAATTTCTTAGTAGATTAGGATCATGTCTATTATATCTATCTTTTGATTTCTCCTAATACTTATTTTGTAGCACAATTATTTTTTTTTAACTATGATACTAACAATATAATTATTTATAAAAAAATTAACATGTTATTAATTATTTATAATAAATTTTATTATATCGTAAAATGTATATTAAAAAAAATTAAATAATAGATACGAAAATGCAGGGATTCTGAAATTATATATGTGCACACTAAGGGAGGGATGAATAGGTATGCAGGGGGTAGGTGTGTGTGTTTGTTTGTGTGTGTGTTTAGGTATGTAGGTACGTAGGTGTGTGTGTTTGTTTGTGTGTGTGTGAATCACAACACATGATAATAGCTTTTGATCACTTGATAAAGCCAAATATTTATACGGCTAAAACATTAAATGTGCTATGTGATCTTTTCAGCAAGTGTACCACTTGCTTCTATACTTACATTGCCACAAAAATGATGAAAAGGGGTTGGGATCTGAATTCAGTGAAATTGCAAG
Source organism: Hedera helix (assembly GCA_947179155.2). NCBI lineage: Eukaryota > Viridiplantae > Streptophyta > Magnoliopsida > Apiales > Araliaceae > Hedera > Hedera helix. The sequence continues at coordinate 28,871,288 of OX359282.1, read as the reverse complement.
TACTTCTGCAAAAGTTTCATCTGTATAACCCAAAGTTACGTTATAACGTTATTAATAATGTAAAATAATATCAATGAAAATGAAACTATATGTTATGTTAATGTAACTTTTTTCTATATGAATTTGACTAATATAATAATTCAGGGTCCCAATTTCATCAAGTTCAGATCTTGTGTATAAATAGCATTATTTTATATGATGATAAATTTATGTTAATATCAAATATCGATATATGATATTATTTTATATAGGTGTATGTGTTTGTGTGTGTGTGTATTTGTTTGTGTGTGTGTGTGTGTGTGTGTGTGAATCAAAGGACTATGTCAAATTTAAAAATTTCTACACAAGTGTAATCTAGACATTTAATTTAGTTGTCTACTTTATGCTGTCTGTTTTGAGTTATTCTTGTAATTTTGTTGTCTTAACTTCAGAATAAAATCAACTACTCGTGCAATGATGTTTTAGGTTTTCTAATGCAGAAAATAAGTGATAAACAAAATTAAATAAGTAGAATATTTAATGCAGATATTAAGCACACATGCAGACCAAGATTTTATTTGGTCCGACCCTTTAGTCATTGTGAGCTCAAATATAAATTATTGTTCATATTGACCTAATGAATTGAATGAAAGACGAAAAAATCATAAATAAATTAACACGTCAAGCGACCAACGATCAAATGGGAGGAACACCTAGGGTTCCACTAGGGCGCAACCCCTTAGGGCTAGCGACCAACTAGGGCCTGACTCCCTCGGGCGTGCGGCCCCCTCGAACACGTGACCCCTAGAGCACAACCCCCTAAGGCATGCAACCCCCTAGGGCATCATGACCCCCAAGGCACAAGACCTCATAGGGCAAATGACTCCGGCGACCCTTATGGCGCGCAACCCCCTAGGGCATGTGATCCTTACAACGCAATCCCCTAGGGCGCGTGACCACGGTGCGCTTAGTTTCTTCAAGATTTTTTGACGATAAAATTAAGCAGTGTGATTTTCTTAATTGAGCAATAAGAACCTTGAAAAATGAAACACGAGAGGTGCCATCACGAGTCCCGAGACAGAAGACTCGTAGGGGTAACTCATATTGGGAATCAGTTAAAGGATTGAATTGGTGACTAGAAAAATTAGATAATTTGGGTATTACCTAGGTAACCGGTGGTATTTTAAAAAATTTCATGTCATTAAGGGTATTTCTAAAAATTTTCTTACTGACATGTGTCTGACACATGACCTGAACCCTATAAATACCCCTTCACTTGTCAAGTGAAGGGACTTTTAAAACTTGAAGATCTTTTTTCACTTAAGAACTCTCTCTTTCTCAAAACATAGAAGAAGTTAAAAGGAATTAGGGAATTTGTGAACAACTCTGAATCGAGTGAGTAAAGTGTTGGCGTACGTTGTCTATCTTGAATTCACTCGAAATCATATAACACTTGTCACGGCTCTCGAACACTAGCGATTATGCCAGAATTTCGAGAGTTCTGCTACATGTTACTCTAGTAGTTGCTCACCAGTTCTTCTCCACTCTCCAATATTTTAACCGATTTTATATCTTTCGCAAATATCTTGTCTCCATCATCATACCAAACTCTAACCCCAGTAAGGTACGCGATTTTCGTGTCTATAGTCATCTACTCTATGATCTTACATTCAAGACCATGTATCAATTGATACCAGGAGGTTCCTTTAATATTAATAAATCTATTACAATAATATCAATTCCTTCTACAATAGAATTCAAAAAACTTCATGAACACACAATTTCATCGAGAAAACCTCTTCCCTTGAGCACCTATACTCCTTTTGAATACTACTACTCCCTTGGACACTTGTTCCTTGAAGTCTCCTTATACAATATTAAAAGAAACTCCTTACTTATATATATATATATATATATATATATATATATATATATATATATAACAAGTAGCCAACGGATACTTTTGTGATAACCTGATATTATTCGGAGAAAAGATTGTGAAAAGATTTTAAACCAATCCAAAAGTCTCGTTTTAGCCTTTTAAAACAAACTTTTGTTTTACCAAGTCAGGAGGAATTCTAAGTATGCAAGCCCTAATCATAGATAATATATATAACTAGATAGAAAATAGCATCCCAACAAACTAAAACTTGGTCCCATTGTTTGAAATATTCTAATCAAGCTTAGTTTGAAAATAAAGCTTTCTCCTTGTTTGAAAAGATATATTAACTGTAGAAACAAGTTTTAAACAACTAATTCTCCTTTAAAAAAGAGTTTGTGATAGAAACAATCAATCATATCAACATATCTTTTGAAAATAATCTCTCCCAATAATTAAAAATATTTTACCATGTGAAGATTTTCATCACAATCTGCTTATTAATATTAATTATATCAAAATTCAAACCTATAAAATTATAATAACACTACAAAACAACTTGCCATCATTAAAATATAAAAGTAACATATCCTAATCTATTAGATATAATTTACTTTTTTGACCAAAAGTTTTATGATATATAAGTGCATAATTGGGTAAATTTCAATATGTCAAATTGGTCCTTTTCTTACTAACACAATATTTACATTTCATAGAGAAATCTTAATATTTATTTTATAAAAGAAAAATGATTTATTTTTAAATTAATTTTATATAGAATATAAATTCCTACTAAATAATAAAACAGAACAATAATACAACTTTAATTTTATTTTATTTTATTCCTTTATAGGCTAGCACCAAGTTTTACGTTTGGTCCCAACTGTCAATTGTTGGGCCTTGACATAGTTGGATATTTATATTTAAGACATTTTTATGCTGTTGTCTCATTTGTGGTTTAATGGAATCCACTTTTTCACGAGAAACCCGAAACAAATTGGGCCTGAGCCCTATTGTCACCTTCGCATTAACCTTTTCTTTTTTGCCTACCCCTTTAGTGCCCAGTAAGGATGGCAATTTACCCTATTTTTTTATATTTTCACATATAAATTATTATTATAGACCTATAACGACAGTCAAAATTATCGTTATAGACCTATAAAAATACTTTTCATATGAAAATATCAAAAAACTATATAAAAATATCAATTTCTAATATTTATATATTACCTATATTGTGACACCCCCAAATCTAGGCCCACACAGCCCAAACTTGAGTCGTCAAAAGACTACAACAAAATTATTACAACAAAGCACAACGTACAATAATACAGTGTATAATAATACACAACTAAGTCTTCACTATTATTGCCACACTATTTTACAACACGTGAAGACTAGGATAGCTATTCCTCGGACTCTCACTCCATCCCCCGGCTAGACCCCGTTATGTTTTCATCTCCTGTTGAAAAACAATGGAACAAAAGAAAGGGTGAGCTCAAATAGCCCAGTAAGAAATATCATGACTAAGATAATGACGAATAAATTATCATTAGTCTTCAACAGTTGAGTTCTGAATACAATAGACTACAAGGTTTATATCAAAAACTGTAGTTAAATTCTTAAACAATGTTCAGATCAATAATAGCAGCGGAATGAGCAATCTATTAGAAGAATAATGCAGACTATAATGTCCACTCGCTTCTCTTTTTAGTAAAAATATCATCAACTTTTATCATCTGAAATACCATTAGTCAAGATAATACAACTTCACAGTTCCTGGTCATAATCATGCAGATCAACAGTTCATCTTTGCACTACGGGCCAAAGACATTCAATATAACACCAACGGTCATGATTATACCAGATTCAGCCTTTGGTCATAATCATACCAACCAACAGTTCATCTTTGCATTACGGGCCAAAGAGAACATTCACCACGTGCCATAAAAGACACCGAACAGATGTATCGCCTTTAACCTAGTATATCGCCTTTAACCTATCATCTATTCAACAATTATATCACATCTGTGCCCCCGGCCACAGATATTCACAACAGTTTGATTCTTGATGATTAATACAAATAACAGTGATACAAATGATGAACAGAAGAACAGGATAACAATAAGTATCGGAAGTTTACTTTGTGCAGATTCAAATAATGTCCAAATTGCCAACATGATGTGGAGTGAAATTTAAAAATGATATTCAAGATCCACAGTTTAGAATAACGATTTCAGTTCAATAGAAATGTTCAGAAAATAGGAAGGTTCAGTTGAAATAATGAAATTCAACTATTATGGAACATATAATATTTTCAGGAATTATAGAAGCAATAGTTCCATAATAAGTTTCGATTTAGGTGTATGAAAGAAAATAATATCCCTTACCGTAGCAGGTTTGATTAACAAAAGGTGAAGGAAATTAATATCCCTTACCATAGTAATTTTGAATAATGGAAGATGAAAAAGATGGTATCCCTTATGAGTATAAAGGAAAATGATATCACTTACGAATATGGAATAAAAGTGTCATGTGATAATTCGTGTAGACAAATTATTTCCACACGAGACAAATAAAAAGGGTTATTCACCAACAGGCGGTAATCCGCGCCGTAAGGTTATTCCGATCAATTTGAATACGAATAGTTATTCACCAAACAGGCGATAATCCGCGCCGTAAGGTTATTCCCATCAATTTGAATACGAAGAGTTATTCACCAAACAGGCGATAATCCGCACCGTAAGGTTATTCTCAAAGATTAATAAGGAATGAATACAAAAGGTTATTCACCAATAGGCAAGGTTATTCCTACAATTTAATACATGGAAGTAAATGGCACAAGAAAGAAACGATATTATTTTCGAGAATCAAAGAATGATAATCCCTTCAAGTAAGAAAGAAAATAATATCCATTTATGATGATGAAAAGAGTGATACCCCTTACCGTAGTAAGTTAGAATATGAAAGAAGATAATATTCCTTACCACAGTAAATTTAAGAGTTTGAAATGAATGGTATTCCTTACCGTAGTAATTAGAATATGAAAGAAGATAATATTTCTTACAAGTAAGAAAAAAAAATGACATTCCTTACCGTAATAATTTAAAAGTGTAAAAAGAATGATATTCCTTACAGTAGTAAGTTTAAGAGTATGAAAGAAAATGACATCCCTTACCACAGTAAATTTAAGAGTTTGAAATGAATGGTATTCCTTACCGTAGTAAGTTTAAGAGTGTGAAAAGAATGATATTCCTTACCTTAACACGTGACTGGATATTGATTTAAATGAGGTTGATCAACTTGAAAATTTTCTGCACTCCTTTTGGCTTTCAAACTCTCAAAATAGCCTTACTATTCTCAGAGAAAACTCATAAAATTCTTATAGAAAAATTTTATGTTTTAGGTGTGATTTTTCTATTCAGCTGAGCAAGCTATTTATAGGAGGAATAAGGGTACTATGCATGGTTGTTGGCAGCACGCCAATGCTGAAATTGGCAGGAGAGGCTGCGCAGCCTCTGCGCAGACGAATTCAGCGAATTTTCAAATTTGGCAAAGTAACTTGCACAGTAACTTGCATAGTAACTTCTGAATATAATAATATTTTTCTAATAAAACAAATAACTTTTTATTATTATATTGTCTAATAAAACAAACAACTTTATGAATATATTATAATAATCAAATTACCAAATAATACTACCATAGTAATAATTCATAATAATGCAACAACTACTGTGTCAATTATTAGATCAATAATATGCATTATTATTGTTTCAATAATCCAATATGTTGTGCCACAACAATTATTAATAAGACAATGAGTAATAACAATTATTGAATTGATAATATAAAATATTATGCAGTGACAATTATTGATGAAATGATGCGCAACAGTTACGGTGTCAATTATCAAACCAATAATATGAGACACTGTGCAATACCGTGTGCTACTGCAGAGTACCGTGTGCTACAGAAAAATACCATAAATTACCGTATGCTACTATTCTTTTATCACCGGTATTTTAACAGTTAACACCGTTGACTATTTTTATATAAAAAGGTTACTTCTGTCGTTTTCTATATCCGACAAATATTCCGTTGTGGGGTCCACCAATAATTTGTTATTTCGGCGCCGTCGTACGACACGAATATTCCCCGACAAAACGAATATTGTCCGACAAAATAAAATTTGCATATAACATCCTTAACTTTAAACTTTATCGATTTAACCACTTACTGTTTCAGAAAAATATATATGAAGAAAAATTAAATTTTATATTTCATAAAATTCGGGGTCTTACAACCTCCCCTCCTTATGAAATTTCGTCCCCGAAATTGACGTACCTGGCATTTCGAAGAGGTAAGGATATTTAGATTTCATCTCGGATTCTAGCTCCCAGGTCATTTCCTCAATATATTGGTTCCTCCATAAAACCTTAACTTGAGGTATAACTTTTGAGCGTATAATCTGCTCCTTCTTATCAAGGATCTTAACAGGTACCTCCTCGTACATTAAATCCTCTTCTATAACGTCCGGTTCTAACTCAATGACGTGGTTTGGGTCCTTCACATATTTACGTAACATAGATATGTGAAAAACATTATGGATGCGAGACATACTTGGTGGTAAAGCTAGTCTGTAGGCTACGGTTCCTACTCGATCGAGGATTTCAAATGGGCCAATAAATCGAGGGTTAAGCTTTCCTCTCTTTCCGAATCTCGTAACTCCTTTCCATGGAGAAACACGTAAGAATACATGATCTCCGACGTTGAATCTATCATCTCTCCGATGAAGATCAGCATAACTCTTTTGTCGTTCTTGTGCTGTCTGTATTCGTTGTCGGATCATTTGAATCTTTTCGGTCGTCAAGCGTACCAACTCGGGTCCCAACAATTTTGTTTCTCCTACCTCATTCCAACATATTGGAGAGCGACACTTCCTTCCATACAAAGCCTCGAATGGAGCCATGCATATGCTTGCTTGGTAACTGTTGTTGTAAGAAAATTCCACCAATGGCAAGTACTTATCCCAACTTCCTTTGAAGTCTAATACACAAAGTCTCAAAAGATCTTCGAGGGTCTGGATCGTCCTTTCCGATTGTCCGTCCGTTTGAGGATGGTATGCAGAACTAAAACGTAGTTCAGTGCCCATAGCTTTTTGTAGACTGATCCAAAAGCGTGAAGTGAATCTAGGATCTCGATCAGAAACTATGGAAACTTGCATACCATGCAATCTCACGATCTCATTTATGTACATACCAGCAAGACGTTCAAGTGAAAAGTTTTCTCGTATAGGCAAGAAATGAGCGGATTTGGTCAATCTATCTACGATGACCCAAATTGCATCTAAGCCTTGAGAAACTTTGGGAAGACCCGTCACGAAATCCATATTGATGTGTTCCCACTTCCATTCGGGAACCTCAAGTGGTTGTAATGGACCCTTAGGTACTTGATGCTCTGCCTTGACACGTTGACAAGTTAGGCACCTTGAGATAAACTCTGCAATCTCCCTTTTCATATTGTTCCACCAAAATGTATGTCGAAGATCTCGATACATCTTGGTACCTCCTGGGTGGATTGCAAACGGCGTGTTGTGTGCCTCCATCATGATTTTATGCTTCAATTCAGAATCGTTAGGAACACAGAGTCGAGAGTTAACTCGAAGTATTCCTGTCTCGTCGATTCTTGCTTCGGGGATGACACCTTCTTGTACTTTCTTCATCATGTTCATCAGTTCCGGATCGGTAGCTTGAGCAGCTTTAATTTTATCCATTAAAGCTGGTTCTACTCGCACGTGAGAAATCTTCGAGTGGGTCCCTGGTGTCTTTAGCTCTATCTCCATCTTTTGCAAGTCGTACAAAATACACTTTTGTGTTGTCAGCAGTGCACTTGTACTCGCATAAGATCTTCTGCTCAAAGCGTCAACTACAACGTTCGCCTTTCCCGGGTGATACTGGATTGTGTGGTCGTAATCCTTCAACAGCTCAAGCCAACGTCGTTGTCGCATGTTGAGTTCCTTCTGGGTGAAGAAATACTTGAGACTTTTATGATCCGTATAGATATCCACATTTTCTCCGTACAAGTAGTGTCTCCAGATCTTCAATGCGAAAACGACTGCTGTCAACTCTAGATCATGAGTAGGATAATTTTTCTCATAATCTTTGAGTTGTCGAGAGGCATAGGCTATAACCTTTCCATGTTGCATAAGGACACAGCCTAGACCTTTGCCTGAAGCATCGCTATATATGACGAATTCTCCTGATCCTGATGGAATGGTCAGAACATGAGCTGAAACCAGTCTCCTCTTGAGTTCTTGGAAACTTTTCTCGCATTCCTTGCTCCATATGAATTTTGTGCTTTTCCGAGTAAGCTGAGTTAATGGAGTGGCGATTCGAGAAAATCCTTCTACGAATCTCCGATAATAACCAGCTAGGCCCAGAAAACTTCGGACTTCGGTTACTGTCTTGGGTTGTTCCCAATTTAGTACCGTTTCAATCTTCGCAGGATCGACTGATATTCCTTGACTAGAAATCACATGCCCAAGAAACGTGACCTCCTCAAGCCAGAACTCACATTTCTTCAACTTGGCATATAATTTGTTTTCACGGAGCTTTTGGAGTATCAATCTCAGGTGTTGTTCATGATCCTCGCGACTCTTGGAGTATATGAGGATGTCATCAATAAAGACAACCACAAAATGATCCAAATATTCCTTGAATATTCGGTTCATCATGTCCATGAAAGCTGCAGGAGCATTGGTTAGTCCAAAAGGCATGACTAAAAACTCATAATGCCCATAACGAGTTCTGAAAGCAGTCTTTGGAATGTCCTCAGCTTTAACCTTTAACTGATGATATCCAGAACGGAGATCAATCTTTGAGAAATGTTGAGCACCTTGTAATTGATCAAACATGTCATCGATCCGAGGCAACGGGTACCTTTTTTTATGGTGACATGGTTCAATTCTCGGTAGTCAATGCACAATCTCATACTCCCGTCTTTCTTCTTCACAAATAGAACAGGAGCACCCCAAGGTGATGCACTCGGACGAATGAAACCGGTATCCAACAATTCCTGTAGTTGGACTTTTAACTCTTGAAGTTCAATGGGAGCCATTCGGTATGGGGCTTTGGAAATGGGCTTGGTACCGGGTTCAAGATCAATACAAAATTCAATTTCACGGTTTGGGGGTAAGCCAGAGAGTTCTTCAGGAAAAACGTCAGGAAACTCATTAACAATGGGAATATCATTCAAGTTTGACGTATTTTTGTTCAAATCAGTGACATGAGCTAAAAAGGCTTGACATCCGTTTTTCAATAAACGAATGGCTTTATGGCTAGAAATAACAGTTATAGATTTCAATGGTTTAGTTGCTTGAATTTGCATGACAGGTTGATTAGGAATATGAAAACTAATAATCTTATGAAAACAATCAATTTTAGCATGATGGGTAGTCAACCAATCAATTCCTAAAATCACATCAAATTCATGCATCTCCAAAGAAATAAGGTCAACAGGTAATGTGAGGTTGTTGATTTGAACTAGGCAAGATTTATAGACAGTAGATGTAATGGTCATTTCTCCTAATGGGGTTTCAACTGATAAGTCAAAGTCCAAATTTTCAGGAGTTAAGTTTAAACACTGAGCACATGCAGGTGAGATAAAAGAATGGGTAGAGCCAGTATCTAACAAAGCGTAGATTTCACGAGAATTTATGAATAGCTTACCGGTTATCACCCCGTTCGAGTTTCGTGCCATTTGGGATGTCACAACAAAAGCTCTCCCTTGAACTACAGTTTTTCCCTTATCCGCGCTAGCTTTTGGTATCATCATTGCAGCTGGACTCGATTTTGTGGCAGGACAAAACCGCGCAAGATGACCCTCTTTTCCACAACTGTAGCACTTTTTGGACTGCTGTGTACAGTTTGGGCTGATGTGACCTTCCTGACCACACCTATAGCATCTCACTGGTGGTCGATCTTCTCCCCTTAAAACTGGGGTCGGTGCTGGTGCTGGTACTGGTGCTGGTGCCCTTCCATAATTATTATGGAATCTCTTTCTTTTGAAATTGTTCCCACTGGATTCTCCTCTTCTGTTATTTGATGTGGAATTACCACCGAAGTGTTGGTTACCTCCTCGATGGTTCTCGTTCCTGTGGTTGTTGTCATTCCTTTCTCTATGCTGATCATTAACTCTTGGCTGCAATGTTTCATCTGTCTGCTCCACCCTTTGAGCCCTATCCACAACATCTGAATACAAACTGAATTTATGAGAGCTAAGTTGTTGACGAATTTTAAGTCTCAAACCTCTTAGGAACATTCGACTCATTCGTGCTTCGTCATCCACTAGATGGGTGGCAAAACGAGATAACTCAGCGAACTTAGCTTCATATTGGGAGACTGTCATGTTTCCCTGCTCCAGCTTAATGAATTCCACCTCTTTCATATGGCGGATGCTTTCTGGGAAATACTTCTCGTTAAACAGTTCTTCGAATTATGTTCAAGACATTTCGAGTGCTGAAGGTTGGATACGTTTTACCGCTTTCCACCAATGATCCGCCTCACCTCGTAACATAAAAGTGGCAAATGGCACCTTCTGATCATCAGCGCATTGTAAGACATCAAGTATTTTTGTCGTCTGCTTTAGCCATGCCTCCGCTTTGAGTGGGTCAGGCTTCCCGTGGAATTCAGGTGGTCCCAATTCTTTAAATTGCTTGACAGTGACCATCCTCAAATTACCAGCGTTTCTACCGTTATTATTGACTGGATTTCCTCTTGCTTGATTCTGTATGAACTGCATGAAATTCCTAAAGAATCCATCGTTCATCATGTTATCAGGAACATTATTTCCTGAGTTGGCAGGAGGATTGTTTGGGGCCTCCTGATTCTCGGCTACATTTGCTTCGGGTATTCCATAGTTAACCTCTTGATTTCCAGATGCCATACTTAACTGTGGTCACAAAATAATTGTTAGTTCAAACAAACTGACTCATCACTTCATATCCCTATATTCAAATCAACTCATTAGATAATAAAATCTAATTTAGGTGGGACACACTAGTGACTGATTATATTCGTCTCTCCCCTCCTAGTTCTACCCCAGATCTCCATTAAAGACCATATCCCTAAGCTCTGATGCCAACTGTGACACCCCCAAATCTAGGCCCACACAGCCCAAACTTGAGTCGTCAAAAGACTACAACAAAATTATTACAACAAAGCACAACGTACAATAATACAGTGTATAATAATACACAACTAAGTCTTCACTATTATTGCCACACTATTTTACAACACGTGAAGACTAGGATAGCTATTCCTCGGACTCTCACTCCATCCCCCGGCTAGACCCCGTTATGTTTTCATCTCCTGTTGAAAAACAATGGAACAAAAGAAAGGGTGAGCTCAAATAGCCCAGTAAGAAATATCATGACTAAGATAATGACGAATAAATTATCATTAGTCTTCAACAGTTGAGTTCTGAATACAATAGACTACAAGGTTTATATCAAAAACTGTAGTTAAATTCTTAAACAATGTTCAGATCAATAATAGCAGCGGAATGAGCAATCTATTAGAAGAATAATGCAGACTATAATGTCCACTCGCTTCTCTTTTTAGTAAAAATATCATCAACTTTTATCATCTGAAATACCATTAGTCAAGATAATACAACTTCACAGTTCCTGGTCATAATCATGCAGATCAACAGTTCATCTTTGCACTACGGGCCAAAGACATTCAATATAACACCAACGGTCATGATTATACCAGATTCAGCCTTTGGTCATAATCATACCAACCAACAGTTCATCTTTGCACTACGGGCCAAAGAGAACATTCACCACGTGCCATAAAAGACACCGAACAGATGTATCGCCTTTAACCTAGTATATTGCCTTTAACCTATCATCTATTCAACAATTATATCACATATGTGCCCCCGGCCACAGATATTCACAACAGTTTGATTCTTGATGATTAATACAAATAACAGTGATACAAATGATGAACAGAAGAACAGGATAACAATAAGTATCGGAAGTTTACTTTGTGCAGATTCAAATAATGTCCAAATTGCCAACATGATGTGGAGTGAAATTTAAAAATGATATTCAAGATCCACAGTTTAGAATAACGATTTCAGTTCAATAGAAATGTTCAGAAAATAGGAAGGTTCAGTTGAAATAATGAAATTCAACTATTATGGAACATATAATATTTTCAGGAATTATAGAAGCAATAGTTCCATAATAAGTTTCGATTTAGGTGTATGAAAGAAAATAATATCCCTTACCGTAGCAGGTTTGATTAACAAAAGGTGAAGGAAATTAATATCCCTTACCATAGTAATTTTGAATAATGGAAGATGAAAAAGATGGTATCCCTTATGAGTATAAAGGAAAATGATATCACTTACGAATATGGAATAAAAGTGTCATGTGATAATTCGTGTAGACAAATTATTTCCACACGAGACAAATAAAAAGGGTTATTCACCAACAGGCGGTAATCCGCGCCGTAAGGTTATTCCGATCAATTTGAATACGAATAGTTATTCACCAAACAGGCGATAATCCGCGCCGTAAGGTTATTCCCATCAATTTGAATACGAAGAGTTATTCACCAAACAGGCGATAATCCGCACCGTAAGGTTATTCTCAAAGATTAATAAGGAATGAATACAAAAGGTTATTCACCAATAGGCAAGGTTATTCCTACAATTTAATACATGGAAGTAAATGGCACAAGAAAGAAACGATATTATTTTCGAGAATCAAAGAATGATAATCCCTTCAAGTAAGAAAGAAAATAATATCCATTTATGATGATGAAAAGAGTGATACCCCTTACCGTAGTAAGTTAGAATATGAAAGAAGATAATATTCCTTACCACAGTAAATTTAAGAGTTTGAAATGAATGGTATTCCTTACCGTAGTAAATTAGAATATGAAAGAAGATAATATTTCTTACAAGTAAGAAAAAAAAATGACATTCCTTACCGTAATAATTTAAAAGTGTAAAAAGAATGATATTCCTTACAGTAGTAAGTTTAAGAGTATGAAAGAAAATGACATCTCTTACCACAGTAAATTTAAGAGTTTGAAATGAATGGTATTCCTTACCGTAGTAAGTTTAAGAGTGTGAAAAGAATGATATTCCTTACCTTAACACGTGACTGGATATTGATTTAAATGAGGTTGATCAACTTGAAAATTTTCTGCACTCCTTTTGGCTTTCAAACTCTCAAAATAGCCTTACTATTCTCAGAGAAAACTCATAAAATTCTTATAGAAAAATTTTATGTTTTAGGTGTGATTTTTCTATTCAGCTGAGCAAGCTATTTATAGGAGGAATAAGGGTACTATGCATGGTTGTTGGCAGCACGCCAATGCTGAAATTGGCAGGAGAGGCTGCGCAGCCTCTGCGCAGACGAATTCAGCGAATTTTCAAATTTGGCAAAGTAACTTGCACAGTAACTTGCATAGTAACTTCTGAATATAATAATATTTTTCTAATAAAACAAATAACTTTTTATTATTATATTGTCTAATAAAACAAACAACTTTATGAATATATTATAATAATCAAATTACCAAATAATACTACCATAGTAATAATTCATAATAATGCAACAACTACTGTGTCAATTATTAGATCAATAATATGCATTATTATTGTTTCAATAATCCAATATGTTGTGCCACAACAATTATTAATAAGACAATGAGTAATAACAATTATTGAATTGATAATATAAAATATTATGCAGTGACAATTATTGATGAAATGATGCGCAACAGTTACGGTGTCAATTATCAAACCAATAATATGAGACATTGTGCAATACCGTGTGCTACTGCAGAGTACCGTGTGCTACAGAAAAATACCATAAATTACCGTATGCTACTATTCTTTTATCACCGGTATTTTAACAGTTAACACCGTTGACTATTTTTATATAAAAAGGTTACTTCTGTCGTTTTCTATATCCGACAAATATTCCGTTGTGGGGTCCACCAATAATTTGTTATTTCGGCGCCGTCGTACGACACGAATATTCCCCGACAAAACGAATATTGTCCGACAAAATAAAATTTGCATATAACATCCTTAACTTTAAACTTTATCGATTTAACCACTTACTGTTTCAGAAAAATATATATGAAGAAAAATTAAATTTTATATTTCATAAAATTCGGGGTCTTACATATATATATATATATATATATATATATATATATATATATATATATATATATATATATATATATATATATATATTATTCAATAGTTTATTATTATTTTATTTTTTATTAATTTTATCATGTATGCATTAACGTATGATTCATCTTCATATATGTATTATTATAAATATGTAAAATTAAAATTTGACTTTTTAAATAATAAAAAAACTCATAAAGTATTAATTCTCACAGTGATTTAAATTTCTCGCACACTCTGAATCTTAGACTCTCTACCTTTACCACGTGTCACTTTATTATTAGCCGAATGTTTCATTTAACGGACTAGTTGTATTATATCTTGGGAAAATATATGATTTTTATTATAAAGGAAGAGAAAAAAAAATAATTGTTTTTTTGGTAAAATTATATCATATCATACAATAAATATAAATTTATTTATTTAATTTCTCTTTTCACTTTCTATTTTATTTTATTCACTTTTTATCCTTATTTTCTCTCTTATCTTTTGTCATCCATGTTTTTTTAAGTTTCTTACAAATATTTTAATTTCTTTTCTTAGTTGCACACACATAATGTGGGCCCACATAAACCATTAAAAATAACTGCAGATACATTGATAATCTATTTATAGTTAAAATTTATTATATTCCCTGTAATACATGAGCGTTATTAAAATCATGTGTCTCATTAAAACAAAAATAATAATATCTAACATAAGTGTTATAATAAAATAATAATACTAATAACAATATAAAAAAAACCTGTTGAGTTTTCTCCACAATTTATTGATAAAGTTATATTTTGTGCTTCCTCCATCAAAAGTACAATTTTTTTGTTTTAACCAAAATTGTTTTAAATCTAAAATTTATGCTCATTACAAAATGCTTTTACAGAATCAATAAACACTGAAAGATTTTTTAATTTAATTTAATAGAATTAATATTTTTATAAATTAATTTGATATTTTTACAAATAAATTCCATTTAATTTTATAAAAATATTAAATTAATTTTTAAAAATATTAATTTTCTAATTTAAATATCTGTTTAGTTCAATAAAAGAGTGGACCAAACAAGTTCTAATTATGTCCTCGTACTTCAACGTTGCCTAGTCAATAACTGCTGCCATGCAAAGCGATTTTTGGTGGAGGGAACGTCCAGACCGGTGCATATGACAACAATATTTGTAAGCTTGTAATCTGTTACGGTGGTTAATTACAACTTACGACTCCCTCCGTTCAGTTCTTTTTGTCTTAATTAATTTTTTATGATCAAATTAATTAAATTTATAATAAAAATTATGTTTAAGTTTATTAGATATAATCATAAAATTATTATTATTATATGAAAGTACAAAATTTTTAATATATTTATTTAATTATTAATTTTAAAATTAATCAATTTAATCTATAAGAAATAATTAAAATAAGTAAAATGGGACAGAGTAATTACTATTTGCAGTTACACTGATTAGGATTGCCAAACAAAAAATAAAAATTAATTAGGATAGTGACAATCCTAGTCATGCCATGTTTATTAAAAATAATTAGGCCTTGTTTGCGCGATAGGGCACATAACGACGTGTAAACAATAATGAAAAAAAAAAGTAATAAATTATAGAATAATTATTCAGTGATTTTATGATAAATTTACGTAGTGCTTCAAATTAATAAAATCTCTCCATTTTAATAAGTTCATAACTGCAAGTGATGCAGTCCCACTAAAATTAAAATATTTTATTGGCGTGAAGCACCACTTAGCGTTGTCCCACAATCATTGAATTTTTTTTTCTAAATTATAGGATGGTTGATGATAAATTTGTGTAATTAATTTAACAATACTTTTCACTTTAAATAATATTTATTATGCTAATAATATAATTTTTAATCTAATAATATTATCCACCGATTATAAAAATGGTGAAAAGAAGAATGATCAAATAAAAATATAAAAAAAAAAAAGAAGCAAATATAAAGTCATCAAATACGATAAATGTAATATTACGAATAATGAGGAGATATACAACTTTTGTGTAATTTTATATTTTATAAAAATAATAAGACATAAATTTAAATTTAAATCGTCATAAAGTAAAGATTTTTTTTATAAAAAAAAAATTATAGTATTTTATTAAAAGCACCTCATCACCATAGTATTTGTGATATTCCTAAATTCGAGTCCCTCGAACTTTAGGTTAGGTGCTCACTATTCATCACTTGACAAATTTTCATAAACTAAATTTTCAATAACTCGTAAAAAATATACATAAATTCATTACAAAACGTACCTTCAATCTCAGGTTTCACTAACCTTAATACTTCACCATTACCTTATAATACAAAAGGTTTACAACATGAAAATAGAAATTTATTACTTCTACGCGTTCACCTTTCATTTGCATTTGTACTCCTTAGATCACTCGGTTTAACTGAAAATAGTTCATGATATAGCAAGAGTGAGCAACTACTTTGCTCAGTAAGCTTAAATAAACAATAAAGGATATATCACGAATGAAAAAGAATTAACTCTTAAAACTTCAATAATAAACAATAATTATGAAGACATACAATTTTGAATAATAACTTTCAATGGATTTGAGATAATGCTTCTTCATGCTGAAAGGTCGCAAAACTATGAACATACGTTTTGAGTATTTACAATATCATGTAAACATAAAACTGTCATTTCGTTTTGAATATTAACAACCAATTTAGGTGCAATATCCGAAGATGGATACTTTAGGTGATCAGTCTATCGTACGTTTATATTGTGCATATTATAACCATCCAATTTCGTTTTGATCGAGATTATTCTATCCGACCATAATTTTATCCTCTCATAATGATTTGTTTATTTCAACTTTTCCCATTAGATTTCGCACCACAACAATATGATTTAGACTAGCTTCAACAATATTCAAATTTATGAATTTAATACATACATGGTCTAGCCGAACAATTAGCATAGATATTTCTCTTTAAACAATTCATAATAAGAACAGTCAGAATAACTCATGCAATATCTAGCTGAAACAAATAGCATAGATATTTGTCTTTAAATAATTCATAACGTGATCAATCATGCAAATGCACATAAGTGCGATTATCAATAATAACATAAATGTGAATAATTCTTAATAATTATTTTATCATGCATTTTGAAACTAATTTCAACTTCTAGATACTTATCATAATAAAAATAAGTATATGAAATAAGTTTGAGTTTCAGAATAACTTGCCAAATAAATATAAGTTAAGGTTCAGAGAACTTGCCTGTTCCGCTGTCTACTACTATTCAACTTAAACTAACTTCGTTTGGATGACCAAATGTAAGACCCCGAATTTTATGAAATACAAAATTTAATTTTTCTTCATATATATATTTTTTTTGAAACAGTAAGTGGTTAAATCGATAAAGTTAAAAGTTAAGGATGTTATGTGCAAATTTTATTTTGTCGGACAATATTCGTTTTGTCGGGGAATATTCGTTTGGTCGGGAAATATTCGTGTCGTACGACGGCGCCGAAATAACAAATTATTGGTGGACCCCACAACGGAATATTTGTCGGATATAGAAAACGACAGAAATAACCTTTTTAAATAAAAATAGTCAACGGAACTGTTAAAATACCGGTGATAAAAGAATAGTAGCATACGGTAGTTTTTGGTATTTTCTGTAGCACACGGTACTCTACAGTAACACACGGTATTGCATAGTGTCTCATATTATTGGTCTGATAATTGACACCGTAACTGTTACGCATCATTTCATCGATAATTGTCACTGCATAATATTTTATATTATCAATTCAATAATTGTTGTTACACAGTATTTTGCATTATTGATTTAATAATTGTCATTACACTGTATTTTATATCATTGAGTCAATAATTGTTGCTGCACTGTTTTTAAAATTATTGAACCTAATAATTGTCACAGTAACATATGCACAGTAATTCACATTATTGAATCAATAATTGTCATTACACAGTAACGTATGCTTTCTTTTACATTATTGTTATCTCTATTATGATGTTTTTTAAACAGTTGTATTTCATTAATTTATTGACTTGATATCTAAGAGCTAACTATACTGTATTTATAACAATTAGTCATAATAATTGAATTGATAAAGTTCTTTGTTTATAATATAAAGTTAGGTGATTATTAGGTGATATGAAATGAATGGTGTAGATTAAAGTGTGAAATATTGTTGAATAATTGAATTGATTTGTTTATAATATAAAGTTAGGTGATTATTAGGTGATATGAAATGAATGGTGTAGATTAAAGTGTGAAATATTGTTGAATAATTGAATTGATTTGTTTATAATATAAAGTTAGGTGATTATTAGGTAATATGAAATGAATGGTGTAGATTAAAGATAATATAAAATTTAAAATGGATGGTGTAGATTAAAAGATGATATTTAAATGAATGGTTTAGATTAAAGGAATGATAAGATTTTTGGCTATAAATAGAAGCCTTAACTTAAGGATTTTTCATAAACTTCCTTACTTGTTCTTTCTTTCTCTCTCTAAATACTTCTTGTGAAAGTTCTTTCTAAGTGTGTTTAAGTCATCTTGAGTATTTGTGAAGATCTATAAGTATACGTGTACTGTTCAAGTTAATCAACCTCATTTAAATCAATATTCAGTCACGTGTTGAGGTAAGGGATACCATCTTTTTCATCTTCCATTATTCAAACGTACTATGGTAAGAGATTATCATTATTTGATTATCGATAATAATATTGTTTCTTCCTTACTCATAAGACGTGCCTTTTATTTCCATGTATTAAATTGTGGGAATAACCTTACGGAGCGGATTGCCGCCTGTTGGTGAATAACCTTTCGTATTCATTCATTATTAATCTCTGAGAATAACCTTACGGAGCGGATTGCCGCCTGTTTGGTGAATAACTCTTTGTACTCAAATTCTATTAAATTGTGGGAATAACCTTACGGAGCGGATTGCCGCCTGTTGGTGAATAACCCTTTGTATTAATTTCCTTCACCTGTTGTTAATCAAACCTGCTATGGTAAGGGATATTATTTTCTTTCATACTCCTAAATCAAAATTTATTATGGAACTATTGCTTCTATAATTCCTGAAAATATTATATGTTCCATAATAGTTGAACTTCATTATTTCAACTGAACCTTCCTATTTACGTGAACCTTTCTATTGAATTGTAACCGTTATTCTGAACTGTGGATCTTGAATATCATTTTTAAATTTCACTCCACATCATGTTGACAATTTGGACATTATTTGAATCTGTACAAAGTAAACTTCCGATACTTATTGTTATCCTATTTCTTCTGTTCATCATTTATATCATTCTAATCATCCAAAAGTCAAGTTGTTGTGAATATCTGTGGCCGGGGGCACAGATGTGATATATTTGTTGAACAGATGATAGGTTAAAGGCGATATAATAGGTTAAAGGCGATACATCTGTTCGGTGTCTTTTATGGCACGTGGTGAATGTTCTCTTTGGCCCGTAGTGCAAAGATGAACTGTTGTTTGGTATGATTATGACCAAAGGCTGAATCTGGTATAATCATGACCGTTGGTGCTATATTGAATATCTTTGGCCCGTAGTACAAAGATGAACTGTTGATGTGCATGATTATGATCAGGAACTGTGAATTTATATTATCATGACTAATGGTATTTCAGATGATAAAAGTTGATGATGTTTTTACGAAAAAGAGAAGCGAGTGGACATTATAGTCTGCATTATTCTTCTAATAGATTGCTCATTCCGCTGCTATTATTGATCTAAACATTGTTTAAGAATTTAACTGCAGTTTTTGATATAAACCTTGTAGTCTATTGTATTCTATCAAGAACTCAACTGTTGAAGACTAATGATAATTTATTCGTCATTATCTTAGTCATGATATTCTTTACTGGGCTATTTGAGCTCACCCTTTCTTTTGTTCCATTGTTTTACAACAGGAAATGAAAACATAACAGGGTCTAGCCGGGGCATGGAGTGAGGGTCCGAGGAATAGTTATCATAGTCTTCACGTTTTGTAAAATAGTGTGGCAATAATAGTGAAGACTTAGTTGTGTATTATTATACACTATATTGTAGTACGTTGTGCTTTGTTGTAATAATTTTGTTGTAGTCTTTTGACGACTCAAGTTTGGGCTGTGTGGGCCCAGATTTGGGGGCGTCACAGTTGGCATCAGAGCTTAGGGATATGGTCTTTAATGGAGATCTGGGGTAGAACTAGGAGGGGAGAGACGAATATAATCTGTCACTAGTGTGTCCCACCTAAATTAGATTTTATTATCTAATGAGTTGATTTGAATATAGGGACGTGAAGTGATGAGTCAGTTTATTTGAACTAACAATTATTTTGTGACCACAGTTAAGTATGGCATATGAAAATCAGGAGGTTAACTATGGAATGACCGAAACAAATGTAGCTGCAAAACAAGAGGCGACGAATAATCTTCTTACAAACTCAGAGTTGAATCATTTGCCTAAGGCAAAAATTATGCGTGTTCTATCCAGTAAGGATGAAGGTGAAAGTTCTGCTACAGTCGTTCCAGATCCATTATTAGAAGCAATTAAAGGAAGTAATGAACTTGCGGAAATTATTGCCTTTAATTTACTCACTAATTGGGAGAGTCATATCACCTGGTTATGCTCTATAACAAAGAATCAGAATATATGGACTTTTCATATTAGTCTTTGGGATTTATGGTGTTCCAGCTATGAGTTTCAAGATTATTTAAAAATGATGTTTCTATACTTTTGGGCGTTACAATTTAAAGGAATTCAGGTTAAGTTAGTCACTATCATGGAAACTGCAGTCTATCGAAAATACTATTCTTATGGAAATCATTGGTACGTTACTACTGATGAAGTTGATGAATCCGAGAAACAGTTTGTTAGAAAATTATTTAGCGGTATTCCCATGGTTGAAATATGTGAAGATCCGGATGAAGTATACGGGACTCGATTTGATGACGATAGCCTTGATGATCAAGAAATCGAATGAGGTAATGACCGGTAAGCTATTCATAAATTCTCGTGAAGTCTACGGTTTGTTAGATACTGGTTCTACCCATTCTTTTATCTCACCTGCATGTGCTCAGCGTTTAAACTTAACTCCTGAAAACTTGGACTTTGACTTATCAGTTGAAACCTCATTGGGAGAAATACCTATTACATTTACTATCTATAAATCTTGCTTAGTTCAAATTAACAACCTTACATTACTTGTTGACCTTATTTCTTTGGAGATGCATGAATTTGATGTGATTTTAGGAATTGATTGGTTGACTACCCATCATGCTAAAATTGATTTTTTCCATAAGATTATTAGTTTTCATATTCCTAATCAACCTGTCATGCAAATTCAAGCAACTAAACCATTGAAATCTATAACTGTTATTTCTAGCCATAAAACCATTCGTTTATTGAAAAACGGATGTCAAGCCTTTTTAGCTCATGTCACTGATTTGAACAAAAATACGTCAAACTTGAATGATATTCTCATTGTTAATGAGTTTTCTGACGTTTTTCCTGAGGAACTTCCTAGCTTACCCAAAACTGTGAAATTGAATTTTGTATTGATCTTGAACTCGGTACCAAGCCCATTTTCAAAGCCCCATACCGAATGGCTCCCATAGAATGCCAAGAGTTAAAAGTTTAATTATTAGATATTGGTATCATTCGTTCTAGTACAAAACTTATATCGAGCGAGGAATGCGAGAAGAGTTTCCAAGAACTCAAGAGGAGACTTGTTTCAGCTCCTGTTCTGACCATACCATCGGGATCGGGAGAATTCGTCATATTTAGCGATGCTTCAGACAAAGGTCTAGGCTGTGTCCTTATGCAACATGGAAAGGTGAGAAAAATTATGAGAAAAATTACCCTACTCATGATCTAGAGTTGGCAGCAGTCGTTTTCGCGTTGAAGATCTGGAGACACTACTTGTACGGAGAAAAAGTGGATATCTATACGGATCATAAAAGTCTCAAGTATTTCTTCACCCAGAAGGAACTCAACATGCGACAACGACGTTGGCTTGAGCTGTTAAAGGATTATGACCACACAATCCAGTATCACCCGGGAAAGGCGAACGTTGTAGCTGACGCTTTGAGCAGAAAATCTTATGCAAGTACAAGTGCACTGCTGACAACACAAAAGTGTATTTTGTACGACTTGCAAAAGATGGAGATAGAGCTAAAGACACCAGGGACCCACTCGAAGATTGCTCACATGCGAGTAAAACCAACTTTAATCGATAAAATTAAAGCTGCTCAAACTACCGATCCGGAACTGATAAACATGATAAAGAAAGTACAAGAAGGTGCCATTCCCGAAGCAAGAATCGACGAGAAAGGAATACTTCGAGTCAACTCTCGACTATGTGTTCCTAACGATCCTGAATTAAAGCATAAAATCAGGATGGAGGCACACAACACGCCGTTTGCAATCCACCTAGGAGGTACCAAGATGTATCGAGATCTTCGACATACATTTTGGTGGAACAATATGAAAAGGGAGATTGCAGAGTTTATCTCAAGGTGCCTAACTTGTCAACGTGTCAAGGCAGAGCATCAAGTACCTAAGGGTCCATTACAACCACTTGAGGTTCCTGAATGGAAGTGGGAACACATCAATATGGATTTCGTGACGGGTCTTCCCAAAGTTTCTCAAGGCTTAGATGCAATTTGGGTGATCGTAGATAGATTGACCAAATCTGCTCATTTCTTGCCTATACGAGAAAACTTTTCACTTGAACGTCTTGCCGGTATGTACATAAATGAGATTGTGAGATTGCATGGCATGCCAGTTTCCATAGTTTCTGATCGAGATCCTAGATTCACTTCACGCTTTTGGATCAGTCTACAAAAAGCTGTGGGCACTGAGCTACGATTCAGTTCTGCATACCATCCTCAGACGGACGAACAATCGGAAAGGACGATCCAGACTCTCGAAGATCTTTTGAGACTTTGTGTATTAGACTTCAAAGGAAGTTGGGATAAGTACTTGCCGTTGGTGGAATTTTCTTACAACAACAGTTACCAAGCAAGCATAGGCATGGCTCCATTCGAGGCATTGTATGGAAGGAAGTGTCGCTCTCCAATATGTTGGAATGAGGTAGGAGAAGCAAAATTGTTGGGACCCGAGTTGGTACGCTTGACGACCGAAAAGATCCAAATGATCCGACAACGAATACAGACCGCACAAGAACGACAAAAGAGTTATGCTGATCTTCATCGGAGAGACGAAAGTTTCAACGTCGGAGATCATGTATTCTTACGTGTTTCTCCATGGAAAGGGGTTACGAGATTCGGAAAGAGAGGAAAGCTCAACCCTCGATTTATTGGCCCATTTGAAATCCTCGATCGAATAGGAACCGTAGCCTACAGACTAGCCCTACCACCAAGTATGTCTCGCATCCATAACGTTTTTCACATATCTATGTTACGTAAATATGTGAAGGACCCAAACCACGTCATTGAGTTAGAACCAGACGTTATAGCAGATGATTTAACATACGAGGAGGTACCTGTTAAGATCCTGGATAAGAAGGAGCAGATCCTACGCTCAAAGGTTATACCTCAAGTTAAGGTTTTATGGAAGAACCAAGATACTGAGGAAATGACCTGGGAGCTAGAATCTGAGATGAAATCTAAGTATCCTTACCTCTTCGATATGTCAGGTACGTCAATTTCGGGGACGAAATTTCATAAGGAGGGGAGGTTATAAGACCCCGAATTTTATGAAATACAAAATTTAATTTTTCTTCATATATATATTTTTTTTGAAACAGTAAGTGGTTAAATCGATAAAGTTAAAAGTTAAGGATGTTATGTGCAAATTTTATTTTGTCGGACAATATTCGCTTTGTCGGGGAATATTCGTTTGGTCGGGAAATATTCGTGTCGTACGACGGCGCCGAAATAACAAATTATTGGTGGACCCCACAACGAAATATTTGTCGGATATAGAAAACGACAGAAATAACCTTTTTAAATAAAAATAGTCAACGGAACTGTTAAAATACCGGTGATAAAAGAATAGTAGCATACGGTAGTTTTTGGTATTTTCTGTAGTACACGGTACTCTACAGTAACACATGGTATTGCATAGTGTCTCATATTATTGGTCTGATAATTGACACCGTAACTGTTACGCATCATTTCATCGATAATTGTCACTGCATAATATTTTATATTATCAATTCAATAATTGTTGTTACACAGTATTTTGCATTATTGATTTAATAATTGTCATTACACTGTATTTTATATCATTGAGTCAATAATTGTTGCTGCACTGTTTTTAAAATTATTGAACCTAATAATTGTCACAGTAACATATGCACAGTAATTCACATTATTGAATCAATAATTGTCATTACACAGTAACGTATGCTTTCTTTTACATTATTGTTATCTCTATTATGATGTTTTTTAAACAGTTGTATTTCATTAATTTATTGACTTGATATCTAAGAGCTAACTATACTGTATTTATAACAATTAGTCATAATAATTGAATTGATAAAGTTCTTTGTTTATAATATAAAGTTAGGTGATTATTAGGTGATATGAAATGAATGGTGTAGATTAAAGTGTGAAATATTGTTGAATAATTGAATTGATTTGTTTATAATATAAAGTTAGGTGATTATTAGGTGATATGAAATGAATGGTGTAGATTAAAGTGTGAAATATTGTTGAATAATTGAATTGATTTGTTTATAATATAAAGTTAGGTGATTATTAGGTAATATGAAATGAATGGTGTAGATTAAAGATAATATAAAATTTGAAATGGATGGTGTAGATTAAAAGATGATATTTAAATGAATGGTTTAGATTAAAGGAATGATAAGATTTTTGGCTATAAATAGAAGCCTTAACTTAAGGATTTTTCATAAACTTCCTTACTTGTTCTTTCTTTCTCTCTCTAAATACTTCTTGTGAAAGTTCTTTCTAAGTGTGCTTAAGTCATCTTGAGTATTTGTGAAGATCTATAAGTATACGTGTACTGTTCAAGTTAATCAACCTCATTTAAATTAATATCCAGTCACGTGTTGAGGTAAGGGATACCATCTTTTTCATCTTCCATTATTCAAACGTACTATGGTAAGAGATTATCATTATTTGATTCTCGATAATAATATTGTTTCTTCCTTACTCATAAGACGTGCCTTTTATTTCCATGTATTAAATTGTGGGAATAACCTTACGGAGCGGATTGCCGCCTGTTGGTGAATAACCTTTCGTATTCATTCATTATTAATCTCTGAGAATAACCTTACGGAGCGGATTGCCGCCTGTTTGGTGAATAACTCTTTGTACTCAAATTCTATTAAATTGTGGGAATAACCTTACGGAGCGGATTGCCGCCTGTTGGTGAATAACCCTTTGTATTAATTTCCTTCACCTGTTGTTAATCAAACCTGCTATGGTAAGGGATATTATTTTCTTTCATACTCCTAAATCAAAATTTATTATGGAACTATTGCTTCTATAATTCCTGAAAATATTATATGTTCCATAATAGTTGAACTTCATTATTTCAACTGAACCTTCCTATTTACGTGAACCTTTCTATTGAATTGTAACCGTTATTCTGAACTGTGGATCTTGAATATCATTTTTAAATTTCACTCCACATCATGTTGACAATTTGGACATTATTTGAATCTGTACAAAGTAAACTTCCGATACTTATTGTTATCCTATTTCTTCTGTTCATCATTTATATCATTCTAATCATCCAAAAGTCAAGTTGTTGTGAATATCTGTGGCCGGGGGCACAGATGTGATATATTTGTTGAACAGATGATAGGTTAAAGGCGATATAATAGGTTAAAGGCGATACATCTGTTCGGTGTCTTTTATGGCACGTGGTGAATGTTCTCTTTGGCCCGTAGTGCAAAGATGAACTGTTGTTTGGTATGATTATGACCAAAGGCTGAATCTGGTATAATCATGACCGTTGGTGCTATATTGAATATCTTTGGCCCGTAGTACAAAGATGAACTGTTGATGTGCATGATTATGATCAGGAACTGTGAATTTATATTATCATGACTAATGGTATTTCAGATGATAAAAGTTGATGATGTTTTTACGAAAAAGAGAAGCGAGTGGACATTATAGTCTGCATTATTCTTCTAATAGATTGCTCATTCCGCTGCTATTATTGATCTAAACATTGTTTAAGAATTTAACTGCAGTTTTTGATATAAACCTTGTAGTCTATTGTATTCTATCAAGAACTCAACTGTTGAAGACTAATGATAATTTATTCGTCATTATCTTAGTCATGATATTCTTTACTGGGCTATTTGAGCTCACCCTTTCTTTTGTTCCATTGTTTTACAACAGGAAATGAAAACATAACAGGGTCTAGCCGGGGAATGGAGTGAGGGTCCGAGGAATAGTTATCATAGTCTTCACGTTTTGTAAAATAGTGTGGCAATAATAGTGAAGACTTAGTTGTGTATTATTATACACTATATTGTAGTACGTTGTGTTTTGTTCTAATAATTTTGTTGTAGTCTTTTGACGACTCAAGTTTGGACTGTGTGGGCCCAGATTTGGGGGCGTCACACCTAATATTCAACAACATTGATCTTTCAATTAGCATATCACATACAGGTTTATTTTACATTAATAACCTTATCATATATGTGTTAAATCATCTGACACTTAATCATAACCTTAAAACACTTAATAATATTATCAATCTTTGATAATAATTTAATCACATAAACTATCACTTAATCACATCATACTATTATCACCTTTGATAATATAATACCCATAAATAAATATTATGAATTGTTTAATAATATTTTAACCATTTACGAATATTATTTCAATAATATTTCATTTAATCATCAATATTATTAATCATCTAATAATTCTCTTAATTTCTTAATTATTTCAAACACTTATTAACATTATTAATAATTAAATAATGTCTTATACTCTTTCCAATAATATTATTTATCACATAATATCTTAATCATTTGAAAATATTATTAATAATTTAATAATATTTTACCATCTTAATAATATTATTAATCATTTAATAATATTTTAATCATTTGTTAATATTATTAATCATTTAATAATATTATATTCACTTATTAATATTATTAATCATTTAATAATATTTTAATCACTTATTAATATTATTAACCATTTAATAATATTTTAATCTCTTACTAATATTATTAATCATTTAATAATATTTTAATAATCTTTCAACCATACAAATAGTTAACTTTTTAATTGTGTTAACCTTAATATTTATTTTAAACATTTAACTACCAATTGGTCACTTATAGACTCTAAATATATTAGTTTATTATACAAACACCTTCATTTTACACTTATTTCAACTTAATTTTTTTAAAGAAAACTCGACCCCGGACCGACCTGACACGAACGGCAAAAACATGTTTCTGGCAGTGTGTTTGACCGCTGCGGCGGTGGTACAAAATTTCAGAAACCCTAATTGAAGGACTATCCGACCCTCTTTTACTAAAACTGTCATAACTTCTTCATTTCAAAATATTTTGGGGTGATTATTGAGTCCATTCTTATTAAAATTTCCCCCTCTACAACTTCTCTTTAGATTACAAATCCAAATTCTAAATGAAACTGGACTCAAAACTGCTCACAAGGACAAGATGAAAACTCACATCACAAATCATTGGTTTTATTAGTTCAAACTTGAATAAAATAAAATATACACATTCAAATGACACCAACTAAGTGTTGTTATCTTCCTAACTTCTTGTTTTACAATATTTCATGGTTCAATCATATATTTGAAAATGTTTTGACATGAAATTTATGATCGAACCATTTAGGGTTTCCAAATGACCTCTGCTACCAAAAATCACACAACTTTTTCGTTTTAACTTCGTTTTTGACGATTCAAGTTTTGTTACGATCGAAACTAACCCAACTAGCATACAAGATGCAAAAATCACATAAACAACTTATATATCATAAGTCACACATAATCAACCTAGATATCTAACTAGGGTTTTAAAATTAAATATGATCATATGACATTTTCTTCCATCATTTTACATACAACACATGTTAGAATACATATCTAGCATATTTAACCATAGATTTTCTTCACATAGATTCTTGCACAACCACATGGCAAAACATACTACAACAATAATCTACAACTTATGAACTAAAGCTTTAAGATAAGAAAACTTTTTAACCTTATGGATCTTGAACACTTTTTCATGCTAGATATCCTCTCCCTTCTTAAATGGACCTTTAGATCACTAGCTCACATTTATTAACACTCAAAGTGTTTTACTCCCAAGAACTCTTACAAATGTTCTAGCTTTTCTCTAGAAATTTTTCTCTACAATACTTAGAAAACTAACAAATGAACCAACAACATTTTTAAAACCTGTTGATAGTTTTATTTATAGAACTTCTATAAGCTTACTTAGTGCTTCTAATCAACTAACATTAGTAAAATTAGACACTAAACTAGGCTTACCATTTGATGAATTGACCACTTGAATGACACATTTGATTTGATCTTTGCTTGGATTTCATTTTGGCCAAAGAGTGAAGCATTACATGGAGTGTAAAATACTCGATCAAAATCAAACAAGGCACCCCAAATGGGGCCCTCTCCTAACCAGTCATTTGGCATTTTTTTTTCCATTTTCCCTTTTTCTTTTATCTTATATAATCATATATATACATCTATATATATATATATACATATATATGTACCTCTATATATATATTGATCATCCTTTTGACTATGTATTGGGCTCCACTTTGGTCATTTAAATTAATTCTATTGGACTTTGAATTACCATTGTTTGGGCTCAATCATTTAATTCATTTGGGTTACTATATTACTTCATTTAAGTCATCACACTTGGGCTCCCAACAATTAAATCAATTGGGTTAACTATGATACTTGAAATAAAAACAAGTATTGAGCTAGTTTAAATTAATTTGGACTTACCATATATTTTATATATGGTTCATTAATTAAATCTTATAAGGCTACTATATTGGGCTCATTAAATATACACAATAGTTTAATTATATAATTCAATTGGACTTGCTATTTATAAGTTCATTAAACTACTTAATTAAGTTAGTCTACAAAACACTAACACTTAATATATCTTGGATTTATTTTATTAACATCCTAACGCTCATACATACTAGTACCTCAATTTGATACTATAAATTTTCAAACTATCTGTACCACCGTCGCGGCGGTAAAGACCACCGCTGTGGCGGTAAAGACCACCGCTGCGGCGGTAGTTCTGATTTTTAAATTCCAGGGAGTTTCACCGCCGCGGCGGTGAAACCTACCGCCGCGACAGTAGTGCTGATTTTTCAAAATCCTAAATCACATTAATACAAGTACTTCGACTTGATTAAATTTAATTAACTTCCTCTTATCATCAACTTGGGTTTATAATATAGTTACCCAAACACATACAATTATTCTCGCATTGAGATATTTTTAATAAGTCATTTATTTTTTCATTCTCAGTAATCATACAAGTAATTCACTTGTTCACTATATATCTTTTTATTTGTCATTCAAGACTAACATTCAAGTTTTATGTTTTCATCACATAAGTTTCTCTTGCATTTCTTTTCCTTCTTTAGTTAATTCAAATAAATTTAATTAACTAACTTATTACATCTCATCATACATCATAAATACATACTTCATACATCATATTTTATCATGAATAAATAAAAAAAATTAATTCGTAATTTTTCGGGTTACTACACTATTTCTTTTAATCATAAAAATTAACATTAAGACCAACATTTATCTGTATTATAAAGACTCCATGAGAGGTTTATATTGTGTAGGTGAGTTTGGGGAGAGAAAAAAAATTGAGAAAAAAAAGAGCGAAGATAGAAAATTTTCTTTCCTTCATTATGTTTGTGAGTTTTGGAAGTAAATTTTAACTTAAAATAACATAATACTATTTTACCCTTATAAGATTATCTTTTAGAAATTATTACTTGGCATTTTAGTTTGTTGCGCAAGTGTTTAGTAAATTTCCTTTCAAGTCTTTCCAACGTTAGAAATAATTTTTTTTTTAAATCTCCTTTTTTTTCCTCTAAAAATTCACAAGTAAGGAATTTTTATTCTCTTTTCTAAATATCCTTCGGTGTTCTTTTTTTTTCTCTATTTTGAAACTCACAAACACAGTGTTAGTGATTTTGTGTTATGTTTGACCTTTTTTAAAAAAATAATTTATTTTTTAACTCTACAACTTTAATTATATTACTACTTTATCTTTTTAAATTTTTACTTTTTTATATTTATTTATTTAATTATTCAAATTTTATAAAATTTATATTTTATTATGAATAATTTATATAGACAACGCTTGTGCCGCCATGTGATGGTATAAAAAGAATTTTACTATATGTAATAATTTATATAATAATTTTTATAAAATGATAAATTTTATATTTAATTATTTTATAAAAATTATTATTTTATAAAAAATTATTATATGAATTATTACATACAGCAACGTATAAAAAAGGGTTCTTTACAGAAGTAAACAACTTTTAAAAAATAATTACAAGAATAATACATTTACAAAATAATTACAAAAAAAGTGCAAATACAATAATCACATTAATTATTCAATTTTATAAATCCCTTAAATTAAGGAGAAGTAGATTAAATTACACAAATTATTTAAATCAAGGAAAATTAAATTAAATTCTACAAATTCTTTAAATCAAGGAGAAGTAAATTAAATTACTTCAATTTAATTTATCCATCTCTCTCTCTTACTTTAACTCCACCTTCTTCCTCGCCGAAGTCTGCAAAAGATAACCAGTAACCAACTTTTAATACAAAGGTAACCAAACTTAAATACAAAGGTAACCAAACACCAACTTTTAATACAAAGGTAACCAAATTTTAATATAAAATTAACCAACTTTTAATACAAAAGTAATCAAACCTTAATACAAGGGTAACCAACCTAAATACAAAGGTAACCAAAACTAGTTACTACACATTCAGGAATTAGTTACCTCCATACTAGTGTTTGGTTACCTATATACTATTGTTTGGTTACCTAAATTTACTAAACGAAAACTTTAATACAAAGGTAACCAACCCTTAATACAAAGGTAATCAAACCTTAATACAGGGGTAACCAATCTTTAATACAAAGGTATTCCTCCGCCACAACCACCACCATCTTCTTCCTCCGCCACAACCACCATCATCTTCTTCCGCCTCTACTACCATCTTCTTCCTTCGCCATAACCACCACCATTTTCTTCTTTTGCCACAACCACCACCATCTTCTTCCTCCGCCACAATTACCACCATGAATGTGAAAGATGAAAAAAAAAACGGCGGAGAAAATGGCGGAAGAAGATGGAGAAGATGAAAATGGAGGAAAGAGAAAGCGAAAATGGAGGAAAGAGAAAGATGGAGAAAATGAAAATGGTGGAAGAAGAGAAAATGGAAGAAAGAGAAAGATGGAGAAGATGAAAATGGCGGAAGAAGAGAAAATAGAAGAAAGAGAAAGATGGATAAGATGAAAATGGCGGAAGAAGAGAAAATGGAAGAAAGAGAAAGATAAGTGAATTTAATTAGAATTTTAAATTTTGAAATTACCCAACTAAATTAAAGGGATTATGGCCACATTATCACTCCAATTAATTTAAATTAAAACTAATTGTATTTATTATGTAAATAAAAGATTAAAAATGCACTTTTTTTGTAAATATATTTTTAATGCACTTTTATTGTAATTTTTTCATAAAAAATACTAGAATATGTAATTAGACCTATAAAAAAAGAAAGAATGACCAGAAATATATGGTTAATTAAAACAATAGTCCGGACAAAAGTATCATAGGGAATCATTGAAAGCGATAAGTAGGCATGACAATTCATCATAAAAATATATTAATTAATTAACTAAATTAATTATAAAAAAAAACATACAAATTCCGTATTACTACAACACGTATTAGTAAACACCCTGCCGCCACCTTGTCTCTTCCCTTTCCTTTCCGTCCACTACATATCAAAGTATCACACTCTTCTCTCCTCTTTCTGCCACCCAATTCCCCTTTTCTCTCTCTCTGCTAAATTATAGTATAATATTTGTGTATGTATGCATTGGAGGAGTTTTGATAAATCTATATAGCAATTGATGTCAATTTGGTGAGTTTCTGATTTATCGGCTTTCATTTCTTCGAATTTCTGCTCAACCCTTTTCAGTTTTCTTTATCCTGCCTCAGTATATCTAGATTGGTAGAGTTGATTATATGAAATTGATGTTGTTTTGATTTGCTTTGGCCAAGTGTTTGGGTAGTTAGTTTTCATTTAATGTATTTGCTTGAATTGCTTCTATGGATTTTATTTTGGACTTTGTTTGAATTGTTGATTTCAATGTATCTGTTATTTTCTTGGGTTTTGAGATTCTATTTATTGGAGTCTCTTTTTTGTTTTTGTGTTAATGTCAAATTAATGATCGAGCTTGTGTAGGCTTCTTATAATTTTTATTTTTTTTACAGGGTATTTGCTCTCTACTGAGATTTTGTTCATGCCAAGGTAATTCTTGCTTTATTACTAATTTTTTTCTCGTCTTGATTTTGTAAAGATTGTAATTTTGTGTATATATATTGTTAGTATGTAAATCTAGATGACGTTGTCTAGATTGACAAATATGGAAAAATCTGTAAGTTTATTTTACTATCAAACAAAAGATAGCGGAATTGATATTTCCACAAGGCTACCTTTGCCTGAATAATAAATAGGATCCACATGAATGTGGTTGAGAGATAGTAGAAATATCAAGATTTTCTTGTGGAAATAACAATTCTCAAATTGATGAAAACTAGTTTCCTGATTGTGGTTGACTTAGCCAGATATTATGGTAATCAGATTATGGATAAGTAGAAACTCAAGAGCTCAGAGCTGATTCTACTTCGCAATCAAGAAGTTTTGACTAGATCCTGAAATTTAATAAGGATTTTCGCTGTTGATCATCCTTATGCTTGGTACTATAAGGTTTCCTGTCTGATTTATTTGTATTAATTAGAAATTTGTAAGGAGAAAGCTGATTAATTTCTATGCTTTAGGAAAGTTTATTAATTTGAACTACTACTTGACATATTTATATTTGCATTTATTCTAGTGGGTGTGAAATTTTCATTTCTAATGTTTAATCTTATTTTACTTTCTGTGCAGATTTTCCCCCAGACTTTGTTCTTGATCATATACATATTATTGATGGCTTCACCAGATCTTAATTCTCCTAGGCCATCCTCAACCGAGGACACTTTTGGTGGATCTTTTTATATACAATTAGAGGAAGGGCATTCTGAAGATAGTTTAGGATTGCGAGAAATTACCACCACCCCTGTATGCCAGAACCCTAGTATCCCAAAACCACCTTCATTCCCTAGTAAAATGCAGTTGAAAAACAATTATCGTATGAGACTTTCAGGGAGGTGTAGTCTGACTTTTGCCCCAGAGGAAACAAAGCACACATGGGACAAGCTATTTAAGGAAGGATATGCAGCTGATGTCTGTGTCATCACCGAGGAAAATGCTATCATTCCAGCTCATTTCATTATTCTGGTGAGGCATCAAATTATCATTTACTCCATCAATAATTTCAGTACCCAATCTAATATTACACCATTGTTTGATCAATTTATTAATCTAAGCTTAAAGTAATCTGATTATACTCCCTTAATAATTGCAGTAACCAATCTAATTCTACACCATTGCTTAAAGTAATATAAGCTAATTATCATTTGGGACAGCAAAGATTGTACCATATGGATTTCCAAGATGCGATATTTCATTTTGAATAGTTTGCTAATGAAAAGAAATGGTTCTGTTGACTTTTTATCATGAGGTTCTTCACTTAATAATCTATTTGTAATTTGTTACCTCATTTATTGACTAAATAAGAATCTTTCTTTTGTTTGTGTAGAGTGTTGCATCATCTGTACTCGGGAATTTCCTGAAGCAATCAAAAGTCATAAATGGTTTCAGATACTTGAAGATTCCTGGAGTACCATATGATGCAGTTTGTGCATTCATACGCTTTCTTTACTCATCCTGGTATGTAATATCATATGATAATCCCTTTTAAAGTTTTAAGTTAGTTGACATGTGACCTTGGTTCAATGTTGGACATTCACTGTTTCTGCTCTTGTTAATCTGTCTTAAGATTGACCTTACGTCTTAAATTGCCTCTTAATGGATTTTAATTTCTTTTTCCCCTATTAAATATTGATGCAACTTTCACAATCTACCAGCTCTTGGTTATCTTTTGGATTGTTGCAAGGTCTTTCTGATACTAAAATATCAACTGAAATAATTGTCCTCATAGGTACTAAAGTCGCTGATGGAAATAATGACTGTATTTGTATGTGCTGATTGTGTAGTTTATGGAAATAACAAATTGAAAATCATGATCAATTCCTCTTCTTTCAAACCCTGAAACAGCTGCGCCAGCCATTCCAGATGTGACAATTGAACTACCAACAAGAATAATAGTAGAACAAAATAAGAAGTAGCTAACTGACTTCTAGGAGAGACAATTTACTGATCTCGTTAGCTACATCAACCATAAAATTCAAAGAACCTAAAGGAGCTTATGTTGCTTCTCTCAACATCTGTTTTACATATGAAACTGAAACAAGCTTAAAAAGAACACTTCTGCACCTGCTAAAAGAGGACATTTGGGTTTTGCCTGTTCAATACTCATGTTGTTTTCTGCCTATTTCCCGAGTTCAATATGTTGTTTTCTAGCTATTCAGTATTCCATGAGCATTGACAAAGCTCTGTTCCTTTGGATATCCTAATGCAGTTATGAAGAAAATGAGATGAAGAAGTATGCACTCCATTTATTAGTTTTATCACATTCGTATTCAGTGCCATCACTTAAAAGAGTTTGCGAGCACCTATTAGAGCAAGGTGTGCTAAACACAGAAAACGTGATAGACGTGCTTCAGCTAGCACGAGATTGTGATTCTCCCCGACTCTCCTTTATATGTGTTCGTATGGTTGTGAGAGACTTTAAGACCATATCTTCCACCGAAGGATGGAAAGTCATGACATGTGCCAATCCTGCACTTGAACAAGAACTCTTGGAACTGGTTGTTGAAGCAGATTCTGTAAGTCAGCCGCTGTTATCTGCCCAGACTATGTTCATGCTTAAAATTTGAATAGCCTGCCCAAGTTGTGTTCGATCTTCGGATAGCTTGCTTTTTGTTTTAATTAATCATAGTCAACATGGAGGGAGGAAAGCTCTCTATTATACTATAGTTAGAACTGAGAATTCTACTTTATGGAGAGCCTTTGGTTCAGGTATTTGGTGGTTGTAGGAACTATCTGCAAGGTCTGGTACTAGATATCTCAGGGTGAAATAATTACTTGAGATGTTATTTATAAAGTAGACGTGTTTGCGTGGTCTCTCTCTCTCTCTCTATCTCATGCACACACACACACACTCTATAAGTGATATTATGAACATATCCAAGAGCATCATAATTTCCATCAATATGTTTTTTAGCATTATTTTATGTCAAATTTGAACTGCCACTAACGTTGAACTGTAAGCAATAAAATAGAACAGTAATATGCAGATTCCTTCTTTACACCCTTCTATCATATGTATCCACATACGTCAGTATTTCATATTGACATGAATTTATCGTAATATATAGCAACACTCTTAGTTTATACAACAAAAGAGTGTCCCATTTTAAAAAATTTACAAATTATAAGGATAAACTTGTATTCCATGTTTACCCCAAAATGAATTGAGTGTTTAGTTTAGAGTGATGGCATGATAATGGAATTGTGATTGTAAACTTAAAGACGATGTGTCCATTTTTACTACCATAAAAAAATATTGAGACTTATTTGTTAAAAACAAAAAAAAAAATTGACAAATGGAACTCTTTTTTGGAATGTGGGAGTAAAATCTTTCATATTTTTTAGCATGATGTAATGCTTTCCCTTTTTCTCTCTTTTGTCCTAATTCAGTATAAGAAACTAGGATCTTAACTTATTTTATGTGTATTAGAGTAAACAAGAGAGATTGAAGAAAATTGAAGAGAAAAAGGTGTACCTGCAACTACACGAGGCAATGGAAGCTCTAGTTCATATTTTCCGGGATGGATGTAGGACGATTGGGCCTCATGATAAAGTGCTGAAAGGAAGCCAGGTTGCTTGTAGTTTCCCAGCCTGCAAGGGGCTTGAGACTCTAGTCCGCCATTTCTCTGGCTGCAAGACCCGAGTTCCTGGAGGATGTGTGCACTGCAAGCGCATCTGGCAGCTTCTTGAACTACATTCTTGCATGTGTAGTGATCCTGATTATTGCAAGATTCCTCTTTGTAGGTAAGCTTATAGCTCGTAGCGACTAGTAACTGGTCCGTGTTTATGAGTTGTCAAATCAGGACGCATATTGGGTGGGTATTCATACCTACTATTTGTGATATGCATATCACACCAACCCGTGTCTCAAAATATATAATATATCAACTTTAAAGGCAGGTGAAAACTATAGATTTATATAACCAAATGTCTTGAATAAAAAAGTATTAGGTCATTTTGCATCATATATAAGGGATTCCTTGGCTCAATCGAAACCATGTCTCTCGTCTCTTTTCTTGTTTCTCATGAACTATTCTCTTCTCACACTCTAAATCATTGTAGCTGGTTACTAAGTGATAAAACATTAAGGGATCTGTATTATCATACTAAGACCTCATATTTGGAAAAAAACTTATCTCAACTTCATTAAATCAAGAGAAGGGAATTGATGCTTGGAGCATGATGATGGCATTTAGACTCTATTTGAACGTTAACGAAATTGTTCAATTTGTGTTTAGATGCATAGTGAAGAACTTATTTTTATTGTGTTGAAAATTGCATGTTATAGAACAACCTAGTATATGCTTCATAGATAACTAACTTAATAAGGTACTCTAATCTCAAGATATTGTATTTTATTCACTTTCCGGGATTTGCTACGTGTGATTAGAGTACAGTGATTTATGTGGTGGTAATTCTCTGTCTCAGGCATTTCAAGGAGAAAATGCAGCAGCAGAGCAAAAAAGACGAGACAAAGTGGAAACTGTTGGTAAGCAAAGTGGTAGCAGTGAAGAAAGCTCTGGTGCCCTTCTCATCTCGGCGGTCAACTTTTTTATGACCTCTATATACATCTGTTGTCCGTTAAATCATCATAAGCAGCCAATATTTTGTTGGCTTTTTTGTTACAAATAATGAAATCATCGTAATGTATACTTCAAAGATGAAAAGAGAACTGTTGTATAAAGTTCAGGGATTTGGGGTAAATTTTGGTTCTGTTTTTTTCTCTCTTTTTTTTTTCCCCGTATTAGTAACCAATTGTATGGCAATCTGGAAGTGGGCTGATGGCCATTTAACAACTTAAAATGGGTATGCCTGTGTCTTAAGGAAAGCGTTGCTGATGCATTAAGTTATTAATGGTGACAAGTACAATAACCCCAATCTGTATATCTGATTTTGAAACAAGCTAAGGTGCAAGACAGGCTATGATTGTCGTGAATGGTTGGGATGCTCATAATTCCTCTACAAATGGTTATGAATGGAAGTAACTAAAAGTGTTTCTAGCCTGGTAAGTGGTAACACACAAATTCCAGTTATTGTCTTCTCCCTTTCTGTGAACAACTTGTAACTTTTTGGTAACTTCTTGGCAATATTATGGTCACTTTCAGCTCAACTTAGAGAGGAGAGATGTATCCATGCTAGGAGCCGACCACATTTTACGAATAGTCAAATAGTTTGTATTTCGTGCATTGTCCAACCTCCCGAGTTCATTTCATATTTTGTATATGGTTATGGTATATACGTCACTCGTATATTATCAACGAATGGTATTAAAATAAAATAAATATTCCCTACGTTGCTCAAGAATTTCAGTTGTCTAAATTTTGTGTTGGAAAGAGTCGGATTCTATTTATTATTACGAACTGACACTGATAAATCTACGGGTAAACATGAGATAATATATATATATATATATATATATATATATATATATATATATATATATATATATATCCTCAAAATTTGTAAATTTTGCAAATGACTGAATGAGACCCAACCAATACCTAGATAGATTCAAAAAGAGAGTGCATAAATACTTCATATCAACTGGCCATAATGAGCATGGTGGATCCGCGAGTGGTCACAACATGTTAAGCATATGATAGGTGTTGCATTAGGTGCGTGATGGGTCACACAACATACGAAACATGTGATCGAAACTACCACGTAGAAAAATTGACTCCTACTACAAAGGATATTAAGTTCAGCAAGTACGAATAATTTGCCTTTCTGAAGGAGGCAACTATGAAAGCATATTACATTATACTAATGTTCAACATACAACAAAAGCGTATCTATCTTTTAGTAGTTAAAGTTTTACGTATCATCAGCACCAGAATCCACAATTTACTGAAACTCCTAAAACCATAAACAATAGGATGAGAGATGAACTGAGGTTGGTTACTCGGAAACTTCGATACTAAGCTCCTTCTCCAAGTGTTGTCTTTGTTGTACTGATGTAAAGCACTGTATCAAGAGGAACACCCAGTTACTGTCATTTCAATTTGATTATATTAGTAAAATGATAATTGACATTACTATAAATTTTGAAGAACTAGTTACCATTGTTTCCTCGAATAAATGCGTCCCCATATTTATTTTTCAGTTGCCCATTGACGTATTCCTCAGTTTGCTCCATAGCTATATTCATATATCCATCAAGACATGCTAGAATACCTGCAAAAAGAAGAGACTACCAGGAGCTGTTTACTTTGCATTCATATCATGTCAGTGAAGGAGGAAACTTAGAAGCACTTACTCGGAATATATGTATCTCAAGTGCAATGTAAAACAGCTGAAAAAGAACAACCTCCAAATTTCATACAAGTAATACATGGCTTTTAACTCATGGCTAGAAAGGGTATGCAAGATTTTCCAGACAGGTCTACTTTTTGACAATAAACAATGTATGACGAAAAAATTATTAAAAAAAAATGCACGAGATGTTGGAGAAAAAATTACATTAAATGTTCACGTGGCTTTCCCTGGTTTGTCTCTTCCTTTATTTGGGGGGAGGAGTGTGGGGTTTGAGAGAGAGAGAGAAAAAACTACACTTACCTGCTCAAATGTGAATGCAGCAATCATACTCGTAACAAAAAAATACAGAATCTATATACTTACCCGTGAATATATATTCTATGATAGATTTGACAAAGGAGCAGGGGTACATCACCTATGTGCTATATTGAGGGGTGAGGGGGCCCTGAAGCACCTTCCTGTAATTGAGGTGGAGCAATTTTCATAATCTGTCATCATGGTTCAAGGTTTTAAGGATCAGAGGCTGTAGCCCCTTTTACAAGTATTTTCTCATAGATCACCCACCCTCTACAAGGGGTGAGTTGTGTCGATATAATAACAAAGCAGGGACACAACTCCACTAATTTACATATAGTCTGGGAGAAATTCATAACAAATGAGTCCATATTAACAACTTGTTTGAAAACTAGTGTTTACTATAGTTGTGAACATGTAACATGAAACAGATGTTCCAAAGACTTTAAGTTAAAAGGAAAACTAGAGCTTCATTCAAAAAATATACATATGCGAAACAAAATATCTCAGCTAGAACTTGCTAAAGGATTGTGTTATATGGAACAGATGACCGCTTGAATTTTTATTTCGGGGGTATCTTACCAATTTCAGTTAGTCATGACTGATGCAGGTATATTGATCCTGCAATTTATGAACTGACTTGGCTCAGTCTGAACTTGTATATCTTGTGCATTTTGTATGTGCAAAATTGGCTTGTATTGAAGTATATTCTTTTGATTCTCAACAAGTCAGTTCACTAATGTGATGTATTGCCACGTGACACATTTTTGGATTCAAGAAACCAAAAAATATGCCAGTAGATCTCTCAGACTGATCAAAGCAACATAAAAAAAAATGATCATTCTTTTTCTTTTCTGAGAAGCTAAAAAACACAAACTGACCTTACGATAAGATCATCATATTTCAAGCAAGTAGGAAGAAAAATTAAGATAACAAACAAAACCAAAAATAGAATAGCAGAAAGAGGATTTAGAGCTACATACCTCTATAATCAACGCCGGAATTCAATTTAACCACAACTGGTCGCCCCCTGATCGATTTGAGAAAATCAGCAGGTGTTTTTGTGGTCGATGACCCTTTCTCTACTGTTGTTCCACTCATCTCTTTTCTCCTATACACTCCAACTCCTTTAGCAAATGAAGGAATACAATCAGTAACAAATTACTTTACTAACACTAATAGCATAATCAACATTTCTGCAACAAAGCAATGAGCCAAAAAATACACATAATATAAAAATATCAAACATCAACCTTACAAAATTTAATACTGTTTCCTTGAAATTACAACATTAAGTACAGTAAGGCCCTATTTGTCTCAAGGAAAACATTTTCCTCAAAACGTTTTCCACATTTTCGGAAGTTTGATGATAAGAATGTGATGAATGAAAATAATTTTCCAGGTCAATGTACGATTAACCAGTAAGTCAATTTCCAGAAGTGGAGAACACTTTACAGAAAACAGATAATTAATTAATTAATTAACCTCATCACAAATATGTCAACACAACAGACACTTCTGGCCACTAGCATAAGAACTACCTCTGATTCTGAAGTGGCATAAATAATCTAGAAGGGGAGTTGAATAAATTTTATACTTTTAGAAAATCCCTGGCCTTTTAAAATTAATCTGTCCTATGTGACTTGTTAGAAAATACTTGTTTAATGATAATGTGAATATAGAACAAGTAACGAGTTAAGGAAAGAGAGAACCAATCAAAGATGCACAGTGATTTGTCTAGTTCACAGTTTACATCCAGGGTATACTGCTATGTCCGGTCCAAGCTCCTCTCCAGGACTTGAGATCCTATCACTATGATAAATCTCTCATTCAATAGGTGGAGAAACATTTACAAAGTCTTATAAACAAACTTCCAACTGTAAATTACAACTTTTTGTCTTGGACAGTTGCTCCACGCCCCTTTGGTGCGGCACGAGGTATTTGAGAACAAAGGAAATTCTCACACATTTAATCTCACAAAAAAACTCAATTAATTCTATTTATTCAATGTATCAAAATAATG
This sequence comes from Hedera helix, assembly GCA_947179155.2. Taxonomy (NCBI): domain Eukaryota; kingdom Viridiplantae; phylum Streptophyta; class Magnoliopsida; order Apiales; family Araliaceae; genus Hedera; species Hedera helix. Next base: position 28,829,952 of record OX359282.1, on the reverse strand, counting down.
AAGTACATCACTATTTATAATACTCCTAAACAACTTTCCTAACTTAAATTGGACTCTAATAAAATTACTACAACTTAAATAAGATAACTACAAATTGAAAAAACTAATTAAAATACAACTTCTAATTAGGCTTCCAAAGTCTTTTATATTGTTCTAACCAACTTTCACGTGCTCATCCTACATCACCCTTCCTCAAAGCAAGTTATAACTGAATTATGAGTTTTGTACTCCTGTAGATTTGATCTTGGAACTCAAGATCTTTCTATTTCATCACAAGCCACTAGAAGCCTAACTTTCCATTGACTTGTCTAAAACTTTGGTCTTGAACTAAGGATCACTCTTTTCCTCACAAACACAGTAGAGGATACAAACTCAAATACCCTTTTAAGAAAAGTTGATTTGTTTATGAAAAATGTTTCTTATCGTAAGCAAATAATATTTAAGCACAATAACACTCAAAGTATTAACAAGTAGTAAGAATATTAGTTGTGCACAACTACTTGTAAATATCTCAATGAGCTTATACAAGTGATGATATAGAGATTAAAGCTCCAATTTGTATTTGAAAATGCTCAAAATAAAGTTCACAAACACAAGTATTAATATAGCATATAGATTAAGCAATGTACTTGTGATATGTAGTTTTTGATGTGTAAAATTAACCTTATAGGTGTAGATCAAAAACTAGTGCGAGAGATGCTTAGATAAAATGATAGATGAGATTATATTCCAAGCAGTGGCACTTCGGATCAAGTATTAAAGATTTAGAGATTAATATCAAATATTTGAGTGACAATTAAATAGTTGAGTATGAAAGATATAAAGTTAAGTTTAATTTAATGAGTAAATAAAGATATTGTTAAGCACAATATTTTTCTTGATTAAAAGATATAAGCAGTTAAAGACCAATCAAGAATACTCAACTTTAAGTATGTATATATGTTAGTTTATGCTTTTAACTTGTAATAAAATTGATTTAAAGTATATGTGAGAATATGCACGTATAAGCTCAAATACTTTAAATTACACAAGCATATGAATTTTATAACAACGAAAGTTAATTGAGTAGATCTTTTGATTTTCCTTTTTAGATAGCAGATTTATTACTAAAAAACTAATATCGATGTTAAAGCGGATTGGTAAAAGAATTTAATCTTTAGTCACCGAATCTGAACACCTGCGCAAATAATCAGAGTGAATGCTTGTAGTAATTGAGTTGGTATCCTTTAGGCGGATTGGTGAAAGAATTTAATCTTTGGTCACCGAATCTAAGCACTTAATGAGATAGATTACAGCTAGCTTTATATGCACGATGTACAGTGTGTATATGCTCTCTAAAAATTATATCAACCTCAAATACTCAAAAAGATTCAATACAAAAACAAGATATACTATATAGCAATTATGACAATATATCACAAGTAAATCAAATAGAAATTAAACCCAAGCATTGATCTTTAGAGAAAGAAAGTATAAAAGAGGATGTATCAAGATTTAAGAGAGATTTTGCAATTTAGCTTATATCTTCCAAATGAGATGAGGTCTCTATTTATAGAGATTGGAGATGGGTTTATGAACCAATCAATTTTAAGCTCACTGCCAGTTTACATGTGGAGAGAGGAAAATCGAATAAGTTTTATGTCAGGTTCCTTATACTTTTTCAACTGCTAATGTTGGTTAAAAAAAACTCTTATGTTGCTGCCGTCAGCAGTAATATATCAGCCCAATCTTGGGCATTGATGCACTGATACTTTCAAAATAGAAGTGACCATTGGTCACTTAATTTATCCAAGCTTCTAGAAGGGAAAACTTATTTTTGGGCCTAATATCCGGTTACAGCAGCAGCCCAAAAATAAAAGGAATTTTAAATTTCCTTGTAATCTTTAGTCACCCGCTGACCAAAGGAGCTAAACAATTTGGGTTGGTTCCAAAAAGAACCCAAGTAAATACTCATCAACCTTTTAATATCCCAACTATATTGCATGCTTAAAAAGTTTACATGGGATTAAATAGTGAAGTACCAGCACTGCCTTTGAATTATGAAAGAATCATAAAGAGTTTTTTTGGGCCGGAGGTATATTAGTAAGAGTCTTATTTTGGGCCGTATAAAATTTAGGCTAAAAGAATTCTTATTGTAGAACGAAAAGAAAAACTTTTATAGAACTATTAACAGATAAATATAAGTAGTATTTTTAGGATTGTACGTGCAACCTATGGAAAGGATACTATTTATTCGGGTAAAGTCTTTTACCCTAAAAGGAATAAAAAGACTTAAACCTTTAGCCTAACTAAATTTATTGAATTCTTCCTCAAATGACTTTGTCCGTATTAGACACTAAGATCAATAATTAAAAATTATATTTGTCATCATTAAAACAAAGATTGATTTTGGGATACCCCACCTCAATCTCAATCGCCAACATCAAAGCAAGCATGAAGGCCTTCAAAGTTAAGCATGATGCAGTTCAGAGTATGTAACAATGTACATAATCAGATACATAAGAATAACTAAAAATTACGACGAATCAACTAACTGACAAATGAACATGGATATACAATATAAACATAAACTGAAATTAATTTGGTTCAGCCTGTCATAGAAGTGTGCCCTAGCTCTACTTCAAATACGAAAAACACATCAAGCATGTAATATAATGTTCTTAAGATTGGATTTCATAAATATTTCCTTTCCATTAAAAACCGTATCTTGAAAGGATTAAAGAAATTTTATTCTCCTATTCTCGGGTTGCATTTGAACTCGTCAACTGAAATTAATAAGATTCAATAGAGAATTAAAATGGATGATATGGTGGTGGGAGAGATTTACCCGCAAATTCGAAGAGTTCGTTCTTCTACTTCTCGTCTGGGATTATTTAGCTCTGACTGAAGCTAGTGCTGAACAATACACGAGAGTATGCCCTAACGCTGAGTTTATATGGAAAGCAAGGAGAGGGTAAATCGGAAGAGAAATGGGAGGCAATAATTTTTTTTGTTTACGTTTGAGGTGGGAAAATAAAATTGGTAAGATATGGAAAGAATTAAAAAATTTAAGGTGGAAAAATAATGAAAATTTATCTAATACATTAAAGAGTTCCCTTTTATATATATAAGCTAATGATACATAACAAATATTTACTATGAATACTCTTTTAAAAATTATTTTCTCACCGTTAGATTAAATATCTAAAAATTAGAATATAAAACCACCCCGTTAACTTAGTTGACGGCATTTTAATTTTTTATATTTTTTATATTCCATCTCATCAACTATATTAACGGGTAAGTAAAATATTATTTTAATATCTATTTTATATCATCTCGTCAACTAAGTTAGTGAATTGAAGGGGGAGGGAAATTAACACTTGTGCATAACAAATGATTCAAAGCGAAAAAAATAAATTAAAATTAGTATATTCCACTAACTAAGTTGACGAAATAAAGAAAAAAAAATTACTGAATGTCGTAAGATGTGTTAAAAGAGCTTGGCCAATTTTCTTTGATAATCACACACACATATTCAGAGATGGCTTTGTCTTTGCATTGCTACATCATGCACATGATGTTATACTATATATTAAATTTAGTAATTTACAATTACATACTGAGCATGAAACTTTCTTAATTTCAACAGGTGCACATTTTAAGAAATGGTTGATTATGCAATTTTAAAAAAATTTATATTCCGCCAACTAAGATGGCGGGATGGAGAAAAAAAAAATTAAACACGCCAGCCAACATGTGAACGGTCACGGGTGCAGTCAGTGTGAGTAGTTTCTTGGTTAGTGTGGTGTCAGCCATCTCAGGGATTAAATAGTAAGGCCAGTTTGTTATATATTTCGATTTCTTCCAAGTTTGCTATTACCAATATTTCTTTAACTGCAATACCATTTGCTACAAAAAAGTCGTTGCTTAGAATGAAGGAAGAAGCAAAAAAAAACGCATCCTACTTTTATACATATTCTCTAATTTTTGCAAGTAAATTTTATTTTAACTGAATATTCTATTATAAAATATTTGTTATATTAAATTGGATCAAATGAAATATATTTACAAAAATATTCACAATTGATATTACAAATTATTAAACTAATTAGTACTATATAATATAATGTTAGTGTATAGTGTTTATGAATTATATTTTTGAAACTATTATATCAATTTGATACAAAAAATATTAAATTAAGTAGTAGTATATAGTATAATATTTAATGTATGGTGGTGTTGATCGTGAATATTTTTTAAATATATTTTTTTGTTGAAATATATCAATTTTATTCAGAAAATATTAAATTATTTAGTACTATATAGTATAATGACAATGTATGGTGTGCTTGAACTTTGAATTATTTATGAAATATATATTTTTTATTATAGGTCAAATATGGATGATTGGAATGCTGAGTTAGTGGATAATACTGTATTTTTTGATTAAAATAATCATGTGTCGGAGGATATATGGGAAGGTAATGACAGGAGTAACTTAAATACGACTCAATCAACATCACAGACATATAATCAATGGGAGTTGACTGATGCGCAAAAAAATTACTTCGTATGGGTTTGGTTTTTTACCCATCCGGCTATTATCACATAAACCGATCGAAGTCTCGTGCCTGCCTTAGTTGAAACATGGCGACTGGAGATAAACACATTTCATTTAAACTGTGGAGAAATTACTATTACATTGGAGGATGTTCATTTTATACTTAGGCTACCTGTGTTGGGAAAACCATTAACTACTCCCCTTTTTGATGACCCATTATATTATTTTAATGAATATTTTGGGTCTGCATATGTCGCTGAATAACAGACAGTAACAACAAAAAATGGTATTTCCTTAGTTTAGCTGCAATAAATTTTGGTAGATGGCGTACAAATGCAACTAAGGAGGTTGGTTGTGTGGGGCAATATTATTTCTAACAAGGTCAAAGAATAGTGTACACCCTATGTATATGTATTTTATAGATAATATAAAATATTGTGTAACATATGCTTGGGGTACGGCTTTCTTGGGATACTTGTACATGGGATTGTATACATCTAGTAGGAGATCTAATAATTACCTAAATAGTTGTGTTTCAGTTCTTCAAATCTAGTCGTACGAGCGACTAGTTGTTGGAAGGTCAAACCCTATTGAAAATTCTGATCACTGGTTACCTAGGGCAAGGGCTTGGGCATATTATCGTCCCGGTAAAAGACTTAATCCCCATCATCATCTATAGTTCTACCGAGGGAGCTAGATAGACAGCCTGTGTGGGATGTAGTCTGGCGGCCTTACGAGAGATGGGATCATATTATGGAGGAAAACTATAATACCGTGGGGATCATACCCGCTCTAACTGAAGATCACACCGATTTGAGAAGGCCAAGGAGCATAAGTTTTATGTTAATGGTAATATGGCATTGAGGCGGCCTTATATCGATCACTGACACGTATATATGGATCATTTTCAGGGTCAAATTGATGAAGCTTTAGAGATAATACCCATTGAGACATATATGAGGTGATACAACAGGATTACACGTAGACGAATTCATAGGCCTAGACCTAAGAGAGATATTAACACTTCATACGAGTCTCGGTTCGTCTACAGTCAATATCTTCTTATAAATATGGTGAGCATGTTTCATTCATTTAAATTATTATCATCAAGCATTATTCTTAAATGTATTTATTTTATTTTATTTATGGTGTTGGACTGACGATTGTTGGTAACCTCATGATATCTTCGGGAATTTTTAGTTGCATCTGATTTGTACACTGTATATACCTTTGTGTTAATAAAGCAAAGTTCACTTACTTTATGAATATTGTACTTCATGGAATCGAGAAGTTGAACTTAAAACGTCTAAACATCTCTCTAGTATACACTTTCGCAACGTGGACTTCGAAAAATGACCTGCAAATTAAGCTCCGTTTTTTATGGGCAGTTACGTAGTCGGCTTTTCTCTCCTTCAAGAATTATTTCTCAATAGCCTTTTGACCTTTCATGACAAATTCCTTCATCCCTGTTGAAGCATTCACATATCCATAAAAAAAAATTATTCATACCTTCGTTTCTTCTGGTAGTTATAATTTCAACAGTAAAAAATCTCTTTGTATATACTTGTATCTATTTCTCCTTGATAGTATACAAACATATGAGTCACTCATTGTTATGCAATTCATAGTCCCTCATTAGGATATCCCAATGTTCCTCAAATACGGCGACGGACAAAGAATTGTAAACCCAGTTGTTAAAATCTGATTAAAATTATGGGTGTTCAGTATATGTATGGTGCAACTTTTCAGAAAACTTATTACTAATATGCCAAGAACACAGTACATGATGAATGTTTGGGAGCACTCCCGCAACAGCATTACTCATGGCTTTATCTTGGTCAGTGATGATACTTACAAGTGTCTTATAGTTCATTGCTTTGAGTCATGTTTGTAAGACCCAAACGAAACTTTCCTCAGTCTCATCTATTAACAATGCAAAGCCAAACAAAATCGACCGATAATGGTGGTTAACTTCAGTGAATGGAACAAATGACATGTCATACTGATTTGTCTTATACGTTGTGTCAAAATTCACCATATCTCCAAAACATTCTATCTTGATCAAGCGTCTACCCACAAAATGCATGTAATGCGGTTGTTATCATCTACTCTGACATTGAAAATAATTTGACCTTTACTTTCGGATTGAAGTTTTTTCAAATAACTAATTGCAGCTTGAACATCATTTTCATCTTCCGAATCACGACTTAAATCCCTGACAACATTCCTTATATTTTTATCAGTAAAGCCTACGTTTTTGCATCCCACCACCCATTGTGCTCAAAATATTCATCATCCTACTAGGCCCAATATCAAACTGATTTAAAGTGTTAATTAATTGTCTTGCTATTAGAATAATATTCATGTGTGTTTCAATCAAATCTACTTTAGTGGGTGTCACAAATTGATGGGTGTGATTCAACTCCGGAATTGAAATTCACCAGTGCTCTTCTTTTTTATTATGTACAACAAACATTCTACCTTTGCATAATGTGCGTCCTATATAATCTCTTTGTCTTGTTATTTTTTCAGTAGAACATTCATCATCTGAAATATTTTTTTAATGACGTTGGTCTACCGGCTTTTTTATAAACATATACTCTAAAAGACAAATTATCAGTACCAACATGTTTATGACTAGTTGCAATTCTAATCTCAAATCCATTCTTGTATGCATAAGCTCTATAAAAAATTTCAGCATCTTCAAGATTAGAAAATAATTGACCAACATATGGGACCATTTCGGTTCTACTACTTTCACCTTCATTCACAAACTCAGATTCATTTGTACATTGTAAACTACCATGTGATTCAGATGAACTAGATAAAAATATATTTGCAGTACTTGCCAAATTTAAGAATGGGTGTTGTTTTGCCGAGATGCCAAAAACGCTCAAATTCTGCAATTGATGAAAAAATGTAGCCGCATTTAGATTGAAATGAAAATGCAGCGGTGGCATCAACCATCCATCAAAATGCTTATGTTTAGGGTTGTTTGGAGTATTAAAACGAAGGGGCGAAGCAGAGACATTGTATATATAATTTATTTATTTATCCATACCGCCAACTAAGGTAGAGACATGTTCCAAATATATATATATATATATATATATATATATATATATATATATTTCCCATACAGCATCATACAGTATATATATATTTAATTTTATGTTTTCGTAAACCAGAATTGGGGGGTTTTGAATTAATTATTTAACTAATTAAAATTCAAACAAATAAAACTAAATAATAAATAATAAAGATCGATTAAAACAAAATTCAGTTCCTTAGGTATCCCCTTCTTTTAATCAACAAATTAATCAAGTTATTATTATCTTTTTCTTCAATTGAAATTAATAATCCTAGATAACCGACAATCGTCAAGCTACCCGAAATTCTCCTTAAATTATAAATCTAATGCAGCAATCGCTCACAAAAGACCTTAACTATCATACAACCTAGAACTATCAGTCTAGATTTAATAAAACAGTTGTATTAAAAATTAGAGAATTCGATTATTCCAAGCAACAATAATAACATCGCAGATTATTTAACTTGTCATCTTGATAATCATAACAATATTCAAAAGTTTGTCCACAATCAAATATTATTAACTACTACTTATGATCAGATAAAATATCGTTTGTTTAATATCAAATCTTAATCTAGCATATGATAAATTATTGATTAACTTAACAGGCCTTTATCAAATTAATCAAGCAAATATCATAAAACAATTAAAACAGTTTATCAAGAATAAATTTCATGCATGAAGGAATAGATTATAAAATTCAATTAAAACATCAATTAAAAATAAGGTTCAACATCCCTTTAGAACTAAAAATAAAAACTTAGTCTAACATTCTTCAAAATAATCTCCACTAGTTGAAAAGCTCTCTCCAAGAAATTAGAAGAAAGATCTCCCAAAAACTTACAATCAATAATGAGAGGTTGGCCCTCTATTTATAGGCTTCTAACTTGTCCAAACCCTAATAGGATTTACAATTAAAATAAAAATAAAAATAATTATTATCCTAACCCTAATTGAAATTAAAATCCAATTTTGAATTAAAAAGTAGCAAAATTCGTGAAATAATTCTGTTCTGCAGCATTTATGCGTCGCCAAACACGCCTTAACGCGTCAGTTGACCGAAGTCAATGCGTCTAATGACGTCAGCCGCCTCAGTCAGCCTGCGCCTGGATGATGTCATCAAGCCCGTTACGCATTGCGCGGTCGTTTATTTCATCTGTTGCTTGGCCGCGCGGCCGTTATTATTTCCTTCTTTAGCCAAACGACGTCATTTGGTTCTGCTGCCTGATTCTTTGCTACGCGCGCATGACGCGGTCGCCCGTCTGAAAATTACAATTATGCCACTAAACTTTTGCAGAATTTACAGATTTGTCCCACAACTTATTTTTTCTACAAAATAAAATATAAAATAATTAAAAATAATATAAAAATACTAAAAAATCCTAAAAACACATAATAATAAATAAAATTCCTAAAATACTAAAAATAAATAAAAACACATAAATAAAAAGAAATATAAAATTACCTAAATTAACTAAAATCCTATAAAACCTATTAAAATCAAAATAAGCTAAATAATTAAACATTTAAGTACACAATAAATATAAAAACTAAGTATTAGGGAATAAAAATATCGTATAATTTAACCCTATCAGCAGGATGTAAAAAAAAAATCTCCATCTCAAAAACTTAGTTTGCAGGATGTAAAAAAAATTTAAATTGCATAATCAACCATTTCTAAAAATGTGCACCTGTTGAAATTAAGAAAGTTTCCTACTCATTATGCAATTGTAAATTACTAAATTTAATATATAGTATAACATCATGTGCATGATGTAGCAATGCAAACACAAAGTCATCTCTGAATATGTGTGTGTGATTATCAAAGAGAATTGGCTACGCTCTTTCAACACATCTTACGCCATCTAGTAAAAAAAAAAATTCGGGATGTAAATTTTTTTGTTTTCTTCTCCATCCCGCCAACTTAAAATTTATTTTTTTTCTCCACCCCACCAACTTAGTTTGCGGAATGTAAATTTTTTTCTTTTTTCTCCATCCCGCCAACTAAGTTTGCGGGATGTTCTAATTTTTATTTATTTTTCGCTTTGGATCACTTTGTTATGCACAAATGTTAACTTCTTATGTTTCTCTTTTCAATCCGCTAATTTAGTTGACGGGATGGTATAAAAAAAATATTAAAATAACATTTCATTTACCCGTTAACATAATTGACGAGATGGAATATAAAAAAAAATAAAATTAACATGCCGCCAACTAAGTTGGCGAGATGATTTTATATTCTAACCTTTGGATATTTAATCCAACGGTGAGAAAATGATTTGCTAAAACAGTATCCATAACAAATATTTGTTATGGATCATTCCCCATATATATATATATATATATAAATATATAGTATGCTTTGCAGATTTAGGATTTTTTTTTTTTTTTTTTTTGCTTGTTTGTTTTTTAACGTACATTTTAATGATTCAATCCTAGGGGTCTAGGGGTACATTTCAATTATAAGGATCTAGGGGAGTTTGGGAAGGATCAGAATAGGGGAACCTAGGAGAAACTTATCTTTAATTTCTAAAATACCGATTGAAATCTGACTTATTACTGTTGAGGGATAAACTCGAACAGGACTTTATCACTAGGCCTTTAATATATATATAGAAGACGGTTCAAAAGCATATTTCTTAATTAACATACCTTCTTAAGAAGCATATCTTTATTAAAATAACGTCGTTTTGAAGATTCTTTGATGACATTTTCATAAATAAAATAAATACAAGTGGGGTCGCGGAATGTCATATAATGTCACATCTTCTTTTAATATTATTTTATTAAAAAAAATTCTTCAAAACGACGTCGTTTTGATAAAGATATGCTACTTAAGAGAGGTATATTATTTAAAAAGTATACTATTTAAGATTTATGCTTTAGATCCATCATATATATATATATATAAAGTGATCCATATTTGCTATGAACACTATTCTAATAAACACATCTAACACCGTTGAAATAACAATCTAAGGGTCCATATTGAACATCTAACACCGTTGAAATAGCTATTTAAGGGTCCATATTGAAAGCTAGTTGTTATCCTAGGTAACGGGTGGCGGGATTTTTTTTGTGCTAGGTAACGTCCAGGAATTTTTCTTTTGAAAGCTAACTGTTATCCTAGTTTTTTTTTTCAAACAGCCAGGAGCAATGTCAAACCAAAACTACGTAGTTTTTATTCACTTGTATAACTTTTATAGACAAATATTAACGGGATATATTTATAGATAAAGATTAATAGGATAGATAAAATATATAAGATTAACAAAATAGATAAATATATAAGATTAATAGGATATATATTAAATCTTTGTAGATAAAAATTAAGAGGACTTTATATAAATTTAAGAGGATTTATATGTCTTCTTAATCTTCATCTATAAAGATTTTATTCTGTTTGAAAACAACTCAGATTATAAGAGATGATAGATGATAAATTTTATACAAATGAATAAAAACTACGTTGTTTTGGTTTAACATTGCTCGTTTGAAAAAAAATTGGTACAGTCGTCACCCAAGATAGCAATTAGTTTTTTTCTTTTTAAATCCCCACGTTAGCTATATATATATATATATATATATATATATATATATATATATATATATATATATATATATATATATATATATTGTATTTGTTTAGTGATTTTCGAATTGAATTATTAGTTTAATTCAAAAAGTAATTTCTCATATAAGAGATTAATTAGAAGAGACAAGGATGAATTTTATAGTAATTGTGATATAATTACAGTAATTATATATTTCTTTTATGGCAATTAAATTACAATTTTATTAGTCTCAAATGTAGGAGAAAATAAGCTTTGAAAAACTAATTTAGAAAATTGAACTTAAGAACTTCAAAATTCAAGGTCTAATTTTTACTTTTGACCTCATTGGCTTCATCTCCATCAAGTTTGATCCCATTTGAGAATTTTATTTTGAGATAAAATTTGTATTTCTCCCAATCTATTTTTCATATATTTTTGTTTTAATAAATAGAAGAGATGGTGTTTAATTATGATTTATGAAAAGAAAAACCCTTCATTAATGTGCAAGCTCAACCTTGTAGCTTTTTCTAATGACATAAAAATTCTTCATTTAGACTTGTTTAGTAAATTATTCTGAAGTTTATATTTGACAGTAGTAGTTTATAAAATCATTGAGTGAGATTTGAATTTTCTATCCCATTTAATTTTATGAATGTTAAAAAAAACAAAATAAATAAAGAGATTTTTAAAATATAAAAATATAAGGACAAATTTATAAACATTAGCAGCAACAAACAAGAACAAAAACACATACAAAACATAAAAAAGACAACTGAAATTAGCAATAATGTTTTGGTGACAAAAAATTAAATATAAAATAATAACTATTAATTACAATTATTGAACACATTTATATATAATATAATATTTATTAATTATAATTAAATATATTATTTTATATTTAATTTTTATAATTATCTTTTATCACTATAACTTAGAAGGAGGTGGATTGTACAAAAATGTTACGATTGAAATTTATCCAAACTAAAAGAGAAATAGTTCTAGCTTCCTACTATCTTGGAAACTTTGATTCCTATGGAAGCAAATCGAAGAGCTTCTTCATCTCCATTTCTTTGAGGAAAAACCATGAGACCACCAAACAAATCCTTTTCTAACCAACTTTTCAATTCACCCTTTGCTGAACATTCACCCAAATCATCACTCAATACCCTCGTTTCTTACTTTCTTAATTTAGATTCATCCCCATCATCAAGACCCCACCATAGTCACACCCAAAAGCTTTCTTCTTTCTCTGTAAATCCCCAAAATAATGAAACCATTAAATCTGATAAATCTAAACAACCAAAACCCATCTTCCAAATTGAATCTTTTGATCTAATTCCTTCTCCTAATCCCCAAAACAATGAAATTGGCAACACCCACTTTCCTCTTTTATCAAATCAGCCAAAACCCACCGTTAAAACTACCTTTTCCGATCTAATTCATTCTTCAAAACCCCAAAGCAATGAATTTGCCAATACCCACTTGCCAAATTCATCAAACCAACCCAAACCCACCTTCAAAACCAATTTCAGTTATTCTGCAGAACACCAAAAGAATGAATTTTTCAAAAACTACTTGTATTATTCATTTCACAGATCAAAACCTTTTTTACAGACCAGATCATTTTCAGCTACACCGTCAGGCCCATTTTCTGCACCATCAAACTCCACGGAACCCAACTCCATTTCTTCTGATACAATCCCTGTTGTTTCCACAGTGAGTCCACCAGGTGAGGCCCCTGCGCCTATTGATGCAGGCTCTTCAATTCGAAAGCCTGCTAGTTTATGGCCTGGAATGTACCATTCACCTGTAACAAATGCACTATGGGAAGCTAGATCAAATATTTTTGAAAGACTGTCTAATGCTCCAGTTGATGCCCCTCCACAGAATGAATTAATCCCGAAAACTCCATCAATGAGCCGAACTAGTATTCTCTATCAATTCTCATCTGATTATATACTTAGAGAACAGTATAGGAATCCTTGGAATGAGATTAGGATGGGGAAGTTGCTTGAAGACCTTGATGCTCTGGCAGGAACCATATCATTCAAGGTACTAAGGTTTTTGAAAAAAGAATCTATACTATTCTTAACTGAATTTGTGTTTTTTGTGTCTTTTGCAGTTAATATTTGATAGTTGTTGGGTTGGGTATCGTGGGCATTGTTGTTAATATTTGTGTTTTGTGAAATGGATGTTCTTGAGGTGTTCAATGTGGGTACACTGTAAGCTACATAGGCTAAAACACGGTAAAGCTACATAGGCTAGGGCAGGTTTATTCAAGTGCTTATAGTTAGGAGTTCCTCTTACAATTTATATGTAATTAAACAAAGTTTTTTTGAAGATTTGTAGTTAAATCATTAAGTTGATTGTAGATCAATGGTTCTGCCCCTACTTGAGCATACCTCAGACAGTTTTGAATTTTCTCTTTCATTATTTGTTTGCTCCAATCATTTTGCCTGGATGTGATTTTTATGTCTCTGCGAACCAGCACTGTTTCAACGATGGTAACACAAGAAGGCCCCTAATATTAGTCACTGCTTCTGTGGACAAGATAGTACTCAAGAAACCAATTCCAGTTGATAGCGATTTGACAATAGTTGGCTCTGTTACTTGGGTTGGCCGATCATCTATGGAGATTCAACTGGAAGTTACTCAGATCACAGAAGGTACTTTTAGTAAATTTATTTCATTTTTTCCTTTCTTGTTAAATTATTAATGTTTCATCTGGATATGTATCAAAAGTGTGTGAGATTTCTATTAATATTTGATTCTCGCTACCATAATGAAAATCATTGTTTTGCAGAAAAATCCAATCACTCGGACTCACTAGCTCTTGTAGCAAATTTCACATTTGTTGCTCGTGACTCTCATACTGGAAAATCGGCTATAATTAACCAGATAATGCCTGAAACTGAAACTGAAAGATTGCTATGGGAAGAAGCAGAAGAAAGGAACAAAATGAGGAAAAAGAAGAGAGGAAAACAAAAGAAGGAGATGGATGATGCAGAAATAAACAGGCTCAACAAGTTGCTGTCTGAAGGGCGAATCTTCTGTGACATGCCAGCTTTAGCCGACAGAAATAGCATTCTCATGGCGGATACTTGTCTTCAAAATTCTTTGATCTGCCAACCACAACAAAGGAACATCCATGGTCGAATTTTTGGAGGATTTTTAATGCGAAGGGCTTTCGAACTGGCTTTTGCAACAGCTTATTCCTTTGCTGGCAGTGCTCCATGCTTTGTTGAAGTTGACCATGTTGATTTCTTAAAACCTGTGAGTAGTCACAGTACCGCTGTTTAGCATTTAATTTTTAACTTTGATTATACCTTCAGTATAGTTTGTGACTCCACTCAACGTACTTATTTCAAACTGTCAATGGTGATGGCCTGGATTTATATAAATGGAAAGAAAAAAAAACAAGCAGCCTGCATGCTTTAGTGTACTTATTTCAAACTGTCAATAGTTATGGCCTGGATTTATATAAATGGAAAGAAAAAAATACAAGCAGCCTGAATGCTTTAGTGTGTATATATGGATTCGACATTTATAAGTTTCAATTTCCTTCATTTTTAGAAATGCTTCGACTATTTCTCTTGCTTCTCTTGACACAGTCTGATTACCACTTTACTAGCAGCCAACAGGTGTATTCTGGTCTTAAATGCTGAAGCATTCTTATAATAAAAATATTGCCAAATTGACCTGTTGTCAGCCCCGACTGAATTTTCTGCATGGAATTACCTAAAAGTATATCAATAGTGAGATAACAGGGTTCAAGCACAGCACATCCTACTTGCACTATGATGACTAATTTCTGTGCTGAATGTTAAGCTGTTAGAGAGGGTTTTAACATTATATACGTGTTTATGTTAATAGTGTGATATATGGCCTGTTGATGCAGGTTGATGTGGGAAATTTTCTCCGTTTCAAGTCTTGCATTTTGTACACAGAACTGGACAACCCAGCAAAACCTCTGATCAACGTCGAAGTTGTGGCTCATGTTACACGACCTGAGCTGAGGGTCAGTGAGGTGAGCATATAATCTAGTACTATATGTTTTGAGCTATGTTTATTTCCTCAATAAGCATGTGTTTATATACATACATACACATGCACACATAGACACACACACATGCATATATTATTTGTGTGTGTGTGTGTATTTAAAGCAAATGTTCAACAGTTTCATTCTCAACTAGCATTTGTTCTGCACATGTAATGCTACAAAGAAACAAAACTAGTCAGTTTATTCTTGCCTTTGTCTTAGAAGACACAGTTCCATCTTTTTGTAATGACCTCATAGATCCCAGCCTTACCGGATCATCAAAAGCAACTGGTATCAACATCCAAAATTTATATTATTTGAGGAAGGAACATTAATTGGTGACTCAAAATCTGTGCTGCGATCATTTTGCTTGTACCTGCAAAAGAAAATTTTACACAGATGAAATCGATGAGATAATTCCCATTTGGTATCCAGAGTAATTGAAGCCATAAATTCCGCCTTCAGACTCTTGTACTACGCCCTATTTTTAAAGCAGACCCACCCCACCCCACACCACACCCCACTTTTCTTTTCTGGTAAGAGAAACTCTGCCCAGAATTTTAATCCTACGTATATGAATTACAAAATGGCGCACAAATTTTTTTAACTGGTTCACTTATCCATAAAACAATATTTCGTCTTTCTGTTTGGATCCCCGGTGTTATACTTTCTCTATTTTTTAAAATAAAAAAATTAAAATCTTTTTCTTACTGTTTGAAATCACATTTTGCTGAAATATGAATTGTGCTTGTGCTTTATGTTTGACTAGGTATCCAACAAGTTCTACTTCACATTCACTGTATCTTCAGAGGCCATAATGGCTGGTATCCAGATACGAAATGTTGTTCCAGCGACTGAGGAGGAAGCCCGTCGGGTGATTGAACGCATGGATGCGGAGAGCTCATAGCTGTTAATTACTTCATGAATCTATCTGCCGCCTGGCGAAGGCAAAGCAAGATGAATAGAGTTCTTTCCTTTGGAGGTTCCCAAACTTATGATTTGGAAGTTAGAAACATGTTAAATGAGACCTCCGTAAATCTAGTCTCTTCTGTGGCTTTATGTAATTATTTGGATTGATGCATAAATTCGTTATTTTTAGTTGGTGCAGAATTTGTGAACAGGTTCCTGTTCATGGTATGTTTCTGAAATAAATGAAGAAATTTTTGCAGTTTTGATACGTCTTAAAGGAGATATGAGTTATTCAATGAGAAGAAATGGAGAGGAGAGAAGCGAAGAGAATCAAAGGCTTTCTTTTCTCTCCAAATCTTCCCTTTTTAGAAGAATATTTTGTACTTATCTTCGTATCCTTTATCCCTGCGTCTCTCCAATTCTTCCCATTTTTTAGAAGAATGTTTTGGAGAGAAAATAAGCCTATTTCTCTCTCCCCTTTCTCTTAAAAAGAATTCCAAAACACATTCTTATTTTGTTTCGAGTAGTTGTGTGTAAAAATTATACACAAAAAGTTGTACAAAAATCATATAAAAAGACTGAGAAAATAAAAAGTGAAAAACGATGCTCGCCATTAGAATTTTTACGATCTTTATTGATATGCATTACATGAGTATTATTATTTGTATACATAAAATTATTCTTTTGTTTTCTCTCCCAAAAAGAACTCTAATAAGAAGCTATTATGTTCTTTCCTTTTTCTCCGTTTCTCCTAAAATTAAAGCTAACGAGGGAATATGGAGAAATCCCCACATTCTTTAGAGTAATATACTATGAACTTCGTAGTACAAGAATTTAATTGGAATGCGAAAAGCTCGCTAGCGAAATTGCTCGGAGCTTTCACATGAAAATATAAAAAGATTTATTCGAAGTTGACAACAAATATGCTAAAAAAATAATTTGGTGGCCACAATATCGTATTGACGGGTTGAGGTTTTCACACCCTTGACCACTATAAAATTTATAGTTTTTTTGTTACATTTATTATAATAAATATTGAATCTTAATTTTAAGGTTTGTTCTTAGATCAATACAAATACAATATTTGCTATGAAGTAATGCAGCCAAAAACTATATAACTTCATGGTAGTCAAAGAATGTGAAAATTTCCTTCTGGGCTGTCTATCAAGTGCGCGGGTAAACCTGTCCGAACAATATGTTGAATGTACGACCGATATTAAGTAAGTACCTATGCAAGTGAGGTGTCGGTAGACAATTAACCAGAGCAACGAGTGCGTGCAAGTGGGAAAATCGGCCACATTAATTTAACAAAAAATAAAAATCAGCCACATTAAAATTCCCTTAATTTCATCCTTGCTGTTGCTCGATCCCATATTGAAGTTCAATTGATAAAGTTGACCGTGAAGTACTGAAACTCAAGTGACCTGTGTTGAAGCCACTTAACATTCTCTTTCTTTCTTCAGAATATCAATCTACTGTTTTCTCATCATTGTCATCATCTGCCATGGCTATTACTAGTTACCATGCAAGTTCTTCTTGCTTCCCGTCGTCCTCCTCCTCCTCCTCGTCATCATTATCTTCTTCTTCATGTTCTTCAACCGCCCATGACGTTTTCTTGAGTTTCAGAGGTGAAGATACCCGCAAAACTTTTTCTAGTCATCTACACGAGGCCTTGACACAGGCTGGAATCCGAACCTTCTTAGATGACAGTGAACTAGAAAGAGGAAATGATATTTCCTCTGAACTGCTAACAGCAATTGAGCAATCAAGGATTTCTATTATCATTTTCTCCAAAAACTATGCTTCTTCTAAGTGGTGCCTTAATGAGCTTGTCAAGATCCTCGAGTGCAAGAAAGCATTTGGACAATTCATTCTTCCTATATTTTACCTTGTTGATCCATCATATGTTCGTCACCACAGTGGTACTTTTGCAAATGCTTTTGCAAAACATAAAGACTTGGAAAAGGTTGAGCTTTGGAGAGCAGCATTAACTCAACTTGCAAACATTTCAGGATGGGATTTGGCTAATGGTTAAAACCATTGTTTAAGTTGATTTTTTCTTCTGTTTTTTTGACTGTTCTATTTTGTTCCATGTATTAATTCTTAAAATTTTCTTCACTCCATTCCTTACTTATATTCTCCTTTGATACTCTGCTATGAAACCTAATTGATCAAATTAGACGAATAGCTCTTTCCATACTTTTTGGCACACTGATGTTTGCACCCACCCGGTCGGGATGGATTCTTGTGCTGAAGTCTGAAGATGTAAAGTTGTTATTGAGCAATAGATCGGATTCTGTGTGGATGATTGGGATATGTGGGATGGGTGCAGTGGGAAAAACAACCATTGCGAAAGCTGTATACAATTTGATTTTACAACACTATGAATGCAGCTATTTTCTTGAAAATGTTAGAGAAGTTTCAGAACAACTCAGTGGTCTAGATCATTTGCAAGAGAAGCTTCTCTCTAGTATCTTAATGATGAAGAAGCTCAAGATTGATAGTGTTGATAGAGGTATCAGTTTGATGAGAGAGAGAGATTATGTTCTAAAAGGGTACTAATTGTTCTTGATGATTTGGACAAATTAAGTCAAAGTAAAATCATTAGTTGCAGGATGGGATTGTTTTGAGTCTGGACGTACAACCATCATAACGACACGAGATGAGCATTTGCTTGACTTGATTCAAGTGGATAAGAAGTACGACACAGAGTAATTGAATTTCAGTCTTTGGAGCTATTTAGTTGGCATGCATTCAGAAAAAAACATTCCATTGGAAGATTATGTGGAACTTTCAGACATCATTGTAAGTTACTGCGGAGGGTTTCCATTAGCTCTCGAAGTCTTAGGTTTTTATTTGTATGGAAGAAACACCTTTGAGAAACTAAAACAAATTCCCAATGACGAGATTCAGGCTACTCTAAGAATAAGCTTTGATGGATTAGATGCTTGTGAGAAGGATATTTTTCTTGATATTGCATGTGTTTTCATTGGAACGGAAGGGTATGCAATAACTATATCGGATGCTTGTGATTTTCCCCCCAAAACTGGACTTAGAATTCTAAGAGAAAAATGTTTACCAACAATCAACGAGGTAAAAATGTTGGGGATGCATGACATTCTCCGTGACATGGGAAGGCAAACTGTTTGTGAAGAATTCCCACGTGAACCTGAAAAGCGTCGTCGACTGTGGTTTCAAAAAGAAGTAATTGATGTGCTGAAAAAGAACAAGGTAAATACTCATATTTTCACTGCTTTTTTTTCGATGGAAAGATTCAGAATTAAGTGTATATACTCGGTGTTTTATCTTGTTCGTTTTAAATCAGGAGACTAAAAACATTGAAGGTGTCATGCTAGACCAGACGTGGAAAGAGAGTTTATTTTAGTACACAAACATTTGAAAGGATGCACAAACTAAGATTGCTCAATATCAATAATGTACATCTCACTGGGAGCTTTGAGCATATATTCCAAGAGTTAAGGTGGTTGTGTTGGATATTTTGCCCTTCGAAGAGTTTATCATCCAATTTTCATCCTGAAAATCTCGTTGTCCTTGACTTACAGCACAGCGAGCTCAATATATTGTGGAGGGAACCATGGCAAGGCATTACTCACATTTTTTTCCCTCTTTCAGTTGCACAATGTCTTTGCTGAGGTTTTGTTAGCATTCGGTGCGTTTGGACCTCTAAACACAACACGCCATTTTTGGTGTGTTGTGTTTGTGAATTATTACTTCCAGATGAACAAAATTTTTCAAAAGCTCCAAATGCTAAGTAACCAAATATGCACTCGGTACATTTCATTTCTTGTTCTAGCAATTCTTTTCAAAGAAAGATAAAGACATAATCTAATTTAATAAATTTTTCTTGATTCTCACACAGTTGCTAGAAAACTTGAAGGTCATTGATCTCAATCACTCTAAATATTTGACAACACCGACAGACTTCACAGGAGTACCAAGACTTAAGAAATTAAAACTTTACAATTGTACAAGTTTGAATGAGGTTCATCCATCAATTGGACTTTTGACCAGACTGGTTTACTTTAATGTGGCAGATTGCAAGTCTCACAAGTCTTCCGATCAGCATCTGCAATCTGAGTTCACTACAAACTCTAATTCTTGGTAGATGCAGAAAACTGGAAGGATTAGCTGACAAATTTTGGAGTATAAAATGCTTAAATATAGTTCACACAGCTGTGATAATATCATCCTATTCCATTGGACTCCTACCTTCTATTTCTAGTTTGTGTTCCCCGGAACTTTTGAATCTCTCCAAGTGCAAGCTAACTCACAGAGACATTCCAAATGATATCGGGAGTTTATTCTCACTGAAAGAGCTGGATTTATCTTGGAACAATTTCTCTAGCCTACCGTATAGCCTTAGTCAATTATCCAATCTAAAAAATCTTTACTTGCGTGAATGCAAGTATCTTAAGTCACTCTGAACTTCCTTGCAAGTATCTTAGTTCTTTCCGCTGGATGGATCTAGGTGGCTGCAGCAACTTGGAAACTACTTTTGTACAACGTTTGATTAAGGTTGGTTGCTTGGTTGCTCTTATTTTTTATATTTTATTTTTTTTAAAGACTACTCTTTGCTTGTGTCTCATACCATTTCTATGCAACAGCGATACATTGAATTTCGCCCAGGCTTTGATTTATATATGCCAAGGTTGGAGATTCCAGATTGCTTCAAATATCAGATAACAGGGTTAGGGTGGAGCAGAAAACTGATTTGCCCCGAAACCGAGCCGAAAACCGCACAAACCGCACCAATTAAAACCGAGCCAACTGTTGCGGCGTGTACGAGGGTTTTAAGGAGGTTAAAAAACCGAAATTGCAGGTTGGGTGCGGTTTTTGGTCCGCACCGCACCTGTTGGCTGACTGATAACGAAAAGTACAGGGTCATCAATCTCATTTGATATGCCACACATGAATAATGTCCCAACAAATCATTTCTTAGGATTTACTATTTGTGGTGTTCAAAGGTGGTGTTCTGAAATTCAGTTGTTATCAATAATAAAACAAATGGTACTGAATGGGGCCATAACTTATGCTACTAGGGCAGCTATGGAGAATTTTCGTGGGTGACATATATACCAAAAGAAGATCCAACACAAGATGGAGATAGAATTCAGATTTTCCACCTATTTATTGGAAGCTGATCGTTTGCAGTTGGAGAGAATTGAGGTTCATCTGGTATATGAATTATCTTCACGCGACATGATGGAAATTGACGACAGCGTTTATAACTTCAAAAGAGATCGCAATTATGTCAATGCTGCAGAAACAAGCTGCTACTTGACACCTAAACGGCTGAAAGTGCAGGCAACTGAAAATTGGCACACTGCAACAACCAAGATTGCTAAAATTGCAGAAAATGTTCGGCAGTTATATTCTCAACAAGCATCTGTTCTGCATAAGTAACATGAATCTTGTCTGTGTTTTGCTTGACTAGGTATCCAACAAGTTCTACTTCACATTCAACATCTTTTCGGATGCCATAATTGTAATACTTCAGTTCCACACCGTAACATGGAGGATATTTAGATGTGTATATAAGGACTCAAACTGCTATCATTAATGCATTCAGTCATGATCTTTTGGATGAGTATGTGGTGAGCTAAAATGACCCAAAAAAATACTATTGAGAAAGTGCTTTGGACCTTATTATGATTTGACTCGTTACAATAATCACTAGTTGACAGATAAGAAAGGTTGTTCCAGCTACTGAGGAGGGCGAAGCCCGTCGGGTAATTGAACGCAGGCATGGATTCTGAGAACTCATAGCGCCCTCTGGGTAATTGAACGCATGCATGGATGCTGAGAGTTCATAGCTTTTTAGGTACAAGATTAGTACAGTCCTTTGGAGGGTTCCCAAACTTACGAGTTGCAAACAAGAAACATGTTCAACCTCGTTAATTTTGGTCTGGTAAAGCGTCCGTGGCTTTTTGTATAATTATTTGAATTGATGCATAAAACTATTCGTATTTCGTAGCTAGTTATTCTGGTCAGTGCAAAATGTGTTAACAGTTTCATATTTCGTGGTATTGTTTCTGAAATAAAATGAAGAAATTTTGGCAGTTTTAATACCTCTGGAATTAGAGTTCCGGAGTTGATGTAGAAAACAATCCGCGTGCTTTATGTACATGGTACCTTATAGTTAGCCTTTTACATTAAAGGGCTAATGCCATGGAGCTTGGATATTGAGAGGAGTACTTGTGTATTTGCTTTTCTTACTGTATGCATGTGTACGTGTGTATGGCGTTTGATCCATAGCGTCGACTATGACCTTATTTTCAGCCAACTCATCTATAGCCGTGCAAGTAAATTGTGGTAGACGGACGGTTATAGATGAATTGGCTGAAAATATCCATAGCCAATGTTGGCTATGAAACACTTGCCTATACGTATGCATGTGCCTATACGTATATATTTGTATGTATGTATATGTTTGTGTGATAAATTACCTACTTCAACACTTTTTTAACACTAAAAACGTTGCCATGGGAAAAACGTGGAATCATGAAGGTTGCTTCTATAACTAACAATTCAATAAATCAGTATTTGAAAGATTTACAGGCTAGCTCCCACTACTCTCCCAATATTACCGTGTTATTATAATTAGATACGACAACAATCTCTGTATATTACAGCTTAGATGTACTAACATCAAGATCTTCTAAACTGATTTATACAAGTACCCAAAAAAAGTCTTGTCAGCCCTTGAGAGGATACCAATCCCATTGCATTGTCAAATATTTTACAGGTGTGCCAGTAAGAAAACCACCTGATAAGAAAAACTGGGCGCTACAATGAGGATGAGCTTTCATCATCGGAGGAACTGTACTGCCTTTCGATAAGTCCAGGAAAAACTGGCAGAAGGCTTGTGTTTATTGGCAATGGAAACGGACGAGCTGAGCTGACTATAGTTCTCTCGGTTATCTTCCCGACTTCTTTACATACTTGATCAAGGATAGAAAGAAAGTCTCGTACCACCAAGAAAATCCGAAATGGATGAGCTTCTTCCCTGGCTGAGTTGCCATGGAAATACTCGGTTATCTCCTTTACCTTTAAGAGAGCGATGCTCTCTTGGGATTGGATCTTGATAATCTCTTCCTCTGCTTTCTTCAAGAACCCATTCACTGATTCGGAGAATTTCCTGCTACTCTCGATAGAAGCAAGTTCGTCATTTAATTTTAGAACTTCCACAATTCTGGTGATTCCTGTGGATAGTTTTGCAACTTCACTACTGAGGATATCTGAATCCATTGCAGCGGATTTTTTCACATTGGTTAGCTCCCCGCTAAGGCTGGAAACAACTTGCAGACCGAGTTTCCTGAATTCAATGTCATCTCTTAAAGCAGATTGCTGGTTCGTTTCAGCGCTTGTACTTTGATCACTGGAAAGACGAGTACCTTCTGCTCTGATGATTTCTTGAACGACAAAATGCAAGAGGGTGGTTTTTCCATCAGTGCCCTTGACATCTACAAGCTTGAGCAGTGTGTCGAGCTTGAATGCACGAGCGTCGCCGCGGTTGGTTCCGACGTTCATGCGGTTCCCGGTCTTTAGAACAGCCTCGAGAAGCTTCATGAACATTCTACTGTTTCTGAGTTCTTCACTAGCTGCCTGTGAAAAGGAAAGGAAAAATGGTCAAGGTAATTGTACTTGGGGATAGTAGAATCTGTTATTCACTGGTGATATTACAAGTTGATCGAAAGATTTTATTAGCTGTGAACTCAGGAACAAGAAGTTCTACATCTTCGTTCGCATTTCCAACTAAATATGCATCAAGATACAACAAATAAACGTATATACTGGGAATATTACCAAATTTCTGTGAGAAAAAATCATATGGCATTACAAATGTTATGATGATATCATTATCCTGATGTTCAGTATGCTATAAGAACTCTACATATGTCAGCAGTAGCAAGGAAATCGAACTACTCTTATGATGGTTACGCATGGGTAAATCTGACAGGATGAAAATAACCAATCAACAATGCAATGCGGTATACAGCTGAAGGTTCAATAATTAGGATGGACAACTGCATCCTTTCGTGGGGTCTGAAAATTTATTTTATGACTTGGACAGACAGAGTAGAACAGAAAAAGGGTTTGAACATGGGATATAATGAGCTAAATTCCTACTTAGCTTTCTAATGACCAGAAGAACGTTGACCAAAATAGGAAAGTTTAAAGTGAAAAACGGGTGGCAGGGCACATCAATCAGCTTATATCAACATTATCAACTATTTCAAATGAAAACATGAGGCTCAAAGATATGACTTGTGGGGTGATTGACATTTGACACAAGATGCCGGTACAGGGAAACAAAAATTATTGCAGAATGGGTTCAGCAATGGGAGCCTAGTTGACCATTTATCCATGTTTTCAATCATTATACTACTACCGATTAAAAAAGATAGAACAATAAGAAGACAAGTTTACCTCTAGTGTTTCAAAAGACCTCTTAAGGTACTCAACTTCTGAATCAAAATTGGTTATGTAAAGCATTGCATTGACCCTCTGAAATGCAAAAGGTATATCAAGTATAGCCTTGAGAAATTTCTCAGCAGGACCCAGCTTGAATGGTGATGTATCTTTGAATTCCTTCAGTTTACGTTCTTCCTCTTTGCTCGGGGCCATCTTTAATAAACTCTCAAGAAGTTCGGTCCCAAGTGTATCAGTATTACCTATTTACATTGTAGAACGAAGATAAATAGAAACATTTTTGCAGATATTTTGATAAATACTACAAAAATAATGCATGCAGGAGAAAACACAACTCTGATTACGTAATTGAGAACCAGCATTTATATTTAGCATTAGATTTAAGAGCATGGCTAGAAAACATTAAAACTGATTGAACATCACGACCTAAGTAAAGGTAAGTACTTCCTTAATTATTATTTTTTTCTAATTGGGGGAAAAAGACTGTCTTTCGAGTATAACTAAATGGCCTCAACTATTATTATCCCCAATGAACACAATTTGCTTACAGCAAGCTGAATAAAAGGCTGAGGTTGGTGCAAAGCCTCTCCAACATAAGTTCGGGGAAGTACTAGTATTAGAGCCTTGATTTTATGGTCACAGGGGTGGCCGATGGGGTTTAGCTCAAATATCTGTTATATTTGAAAACAGAGTCAACCCCTCCCGTTTGATGTCATGCTATAACTATGCTACAAGAACTATAATTCACAAATGTTTGGAAAGCAAAGGGGATCAAACAAATCCATAAAAATTGAAAGGGCAAACAGTTACCTTCTAAAAGAGCTTCACAAACTTCATCAATGGTCACATTAAGTGCCCTCAACAAAATTGAAATGTTCTGTGACTTCTTCGGATCAAGCACCCGGTTCTCTTGATTCATTGGAGAGAAAAGGGGACGCGGGGTGTTATTATCTTTCAGAGTCAAGTTGGATGAGTTTACCATGAACAATGTCTCGATCATTTCCTCATTCAACCTGCATTTCAAATTCACATTCTAAGAACTTTATTTTATAAGAAAATATATACTAGCAAAAATTAACTAACATTTAGTCTAAATCATTTCATGATCTCATCACCATAATAGTAAATTTCGGAGCTCTAAAGTCTTACTGAAATGAGCTGGATTTGAGCTGATCCCACACCATTGCCCGGTCTGAGCTAGCTCTAACCTTATCCCAATGCAAAGGCTTCAGCTTGGGCTTAAAAACTTCCTCGCTTGTCTCTCCACTTTCCAAATTCTGTCCTGGTTTTTGCAATTCGACAACAGGCCTAGACGGCACTGCAAACACAGGTGGCCCATTAATGGAAACCTGTCTTTGCGGTGGCATTTCCCAAAACCTTGGTGGGGGCAATGGAGGTGGCCTTGGAGGCAATTTTTCTTGAAAATAAACACTCCCGTCAGAAACTCTTTCAGGGGAATTCTGGGTTTCCCCTGAAGTTCTCTCAGGTGGCGAGGGCGGTGGAGATGGCAATAAAACCTTTCGTTCCCGTGGCGGTGGTGGCGGTATTGGCCGGAGAGGAGCCGGGAAATTAACAACTGAGTCCGGTGATTTTGATGTTAAGCTTCTGGGGCTCGAATTGAATGCTACTGAAGGACTAGTAGACATCGTTTGATTAGGAGAAGCAGATTGAGAAGATGGGTCTGATGCTATTCCTGAATTGAAGCTTCGGCTTCCGAAATTGTCAGCTCTGAACAGTCTACCGGAGCTCAAAACGTCAGCATTTGGACTACCGGAGCTCAAAACGTCGGCGTTTGGACTCCCGGAAGAGCCTCTGGGAGAAAAGAACTCTTCTTCATCTTCCTCGTGGGTGCTGTTATAATAATATTGTGGGCCGGATAGATTTTGTTTGGGTAATGGGGGGAGAGGCCGGAGCTCAGGTGAGTCGAGCTTTTGATAGCCGGAGATAGAAGAGGAGCTGCTCACATTGTCAAATTTTCTTGAGCTGGAGAGTTTGCCGACATAGAGAAACTCTGAGCCGGTGCTTAGTGGGTTGTCCACAGGCGGCGGAGATGGCGGTGGTTTGGCGTCGGAGGCAGTGGCGTTTGGTGGGAAGAGGCGGACGCTGTCTGATCTTGGCTCTTTGGAAATTGGATTTTGGCCGCGGCTGCGGCGGTGTTGGAGGAGGAAGGCGGCGATGACGACGGTGAGAGCAGCGGAGAAAAGAGAGAGGGAGACGGCGATAGCGATGAGTTTTCGGGAAGTGGGTTTAGACGAAGGTGTGTTTGGGAGGATGAGAGAAGAAATGTTGGCCGGAAAAGTGGGTAGAGAGTCGGTTGGGGGCGGCGGGGATGGAGTTTGGTCAGCAGGGAAAAAGTGGTTGCTCTGTTTGGCGGTGGGAGGGGATTGGGAATCAAATGGGAATTTGGGTTGTTGCTTTTGGGGTTGGGGATTAGGAGAAGGAGAAGGAGAGACAGAATTAATTACAGGAAGAAATGGTTGATGGAGAATTCTCCGGTTATGGTGATCTTGGGAACCGACAGTCTGCATTTCTTGTGTAAAGGCTAACAGGAGGATGAAGATGATGAACTTGCAGCTAAACATTCTGGGATCTTCTGCAAGTCTAATACAATAAACACTGAAACTCTCTCTCCTAAATCCTAATTTTGAGGAGGCTCTCTTCTGTTATTTGATGGGTATTTTTTAGAGAAAGAACTTGAAGAGGAGAGAGAGTAAAAGAATGAGAATGAAGCAGGTGTATGTCCTGTTCAGTAATCTGATGGGCATTGTTCTTGAAAGAAAAGAAGAACAGAGAGAAAAAGCAGCATTGTTCAGTGTGATAGATACCCTAGAGAAAGTTAAAGAATTTAAGATGGTTAATGAACAACAAAAGTACAGAACATAAGCCCGTTAAGGAAGATGATGGGTAGCTAAGAATGTTATTAATCACAAGTTTAGGAGAGAGAGATTATGAACCACAAGTATTTTTATTTGTTGCTAAATTCAATATATTCATTCCTTCCATTCCCTATTACATAATAGTAGTTGAATTTACAAGAATCTCAGAAGAAAGGTCGATATGTAGAAAGACTAATTGAGAATCCCAATAGACAATAACACCTGCACTGTCTGCCACTGCCAGGAAATTTTTTTGACCTCTTGGAAAATATCTTGTCCCATCATCAAGTTCCATGTACATAATTGAGTCAGTGTTCAGTGAAAAAAACACATAAATCCAATATTCATATGCAGTCACATAATTGAGATAGCTACGAATAATATTATTACTCCACACTTGTAAATTCACCGTATTGTTTCTTCCACTCCTGTGTTTTACACTATTTCCAAGAATAAAAATACTAAAAAACTATAAGTTTGATAGAAAAATTAAATAATAATAACAAAATTATAGGTTTTGTATTATGTAGTAGGTAGTTTATAAAAGAAAAATGAAAGGAAATTTAAATTTTATACTTAGATTATTATTTTGAAAATTAATATTTTTATGAGTTAATTTAATATTTTTATAAATTATTTTATTTAATTTTATAAAAATATTAAATTAATTTATAAAAAAAAAAAAATTTATTATTTTATCTCGATAATATTATGTTTGTATGCAGAGTATAATAAGAATTATAAAATATTAATTTATGTTATTTAAATTTTTATTTAAATTTATTTCTTTTTAAATAAATAAATTTTGTCAAGAAAAATGACCACCAACCCCATCCCATCCTTTTCCATTCTATTTTGTTAAAACCTCAAAAACAAGGTTATTTCGCAAATTACTCACATTTTTTTGTTTTTTTTAAATAATTTGAATAATTAAACTATATTAAAATTATAATTTATTACAATGATTAAAAAATTACGACAATAAAAGGACTACAAATGAAAATATTTGAACTAAATAACACATCAAATCAAGAATTAAAACTCAGTAACACGGTGTCGTAGTAAGGACAAGGGAGGGTAGCGAAAAAGAGAGGTGTACTAGTAGTAATGATATGGGTGGGGTTTCTTTTCTTTCAATTCCCTGAACTACCTCCATCGCCATTACTCCACCCTTCCCTACTCTGCTCCTCTAATAGTCTATTGCTCTTTCTCTCTCTCAGTCTCATGGCTCGCATATACATGAACTTTGCTGTGTATAATAATTTTGTTAATAATCTATATACTTATCCTTATAAAAAATGTTAGAATCTATTATTTATATAATGAGTCATACTAATTTTTATATAAATTATTATAAAATATCATTATTTATATCTTTTTTCAAAAAAAAAAAAGAAGGAATACATTGAACACAAAAGGTCAATTAAGAGATGAGGTAGCTAGCTGTTTGTCAGTGTTGGACATCAAATGCATTTGGCCATTGCCCACCATAATTTTAGGAGGATAAAAAAGATGCTCCTCTTAGCACGTGTCTTTAGAAAATATGCTAAGCACGAAAAATAAGGATAAATTTTATTTATTTATATATTTACACAGAATTTAATACATGAAGTCCACTAGTATATTATTTTTTTATGTATTAAATTCAGTGCAAATACATAAATAAATATTATTATGTATTATTTTCAACGCTTAGAATATACCTTTAGGACACATTCTAAGAAAATCCAAAAAATAATAGTATTAAAATATTATAGGCATTGCAAGTATAACGAGAGTATTCTGTTTGTAATTTTATTATGAATAATGACTTATGTAATAATAAATATAATAATTTAATATAAAAATAGTAGAATTTATAATATAAAATTAGTGAATTTTATTATTTTTATATTAAATTATTATATTTACTATTAAATAAGTCATTACATATAATAAATCTCCTCTATTTGATAGAGAGGCAGATGACAAGAGTCTGTCTATTTGGTAGAGAGGTGCACAAGTCGATCCGATTAAACTTGATTTTTGGGCTACAAATCAGGTCAAGTAGGGTTGGGTTTCTCAACAAAATTTTGGCCTTTTGAGGTCTGCATGTCAGGTCTTAGTCCATGTCATTTTCTATAATTCCGTATAATCAGGTCTTTAGAGTGATTTATAATTATGTATAAACTTAATAGTGAAAAAATAGTTTTTGAAAAAATAAACTACGAGGCAAGTCTCCTCGATAATGCATATAATTTATTAGTTTTTTAAAAGATATATTCTTTTATCTTAATTTTTCATTTTGTTTTCATCTCCCTCACTTATTTTAGTTGTAGTGGAAAATAAAGATAAGAAGGTTGACTACATTTTTAATATCTTAAACATATAACAGAGTTAGTAGATAACTATTTTATAATTAGCTGAATATAGACAAACATTTCTAAGACAAAAATAATATTTACAATAATAACGTATTAATTAAATATTATTTTATAACAGAGACCTGCAAGTCGAGCCGGACTGAGCTTTTTTTAGGCCAGGCCAGATCGAGTTTAAGTGTTAAAACAACGGCCTTTTTGAAGCCTATAGACTGAGCCTGAACAGATCATGCCTTGACTAAATCAAGTTTTAACCGAGCTAAGCTCAAAGATACCTGTGGGCTGCGAATTTTTTTTACATGCCTACACTAGAGTAATAACACTTTTAAATTTAATTTAAAAATAGATGTATTTGATGATTGTCTTTCAAAAATATTTTTAGTGAGTAAATTTTTTTGACTTAAAAGTATCTTGACATAAGTAAAAAAAAAATTACTCTTGATATAAATATATTATCTGTCAAAACCTAATATAAAAATTTGTATTTATATTGTTGAAGAAAATTTAAAAATTTATACCCCACAATTTTGTATTTTATCCTTTTTAAAATCATTTTGGGTATAATCAAACACTATTTAACTCTCTTATGAAAACACATTTATAAAAAAATTTAAATTATTTAAAAGTGTTTCATATCATCTCATCACGCCGTACCGCTCTATCAGTCAGCAGTAAAAATAAATAAAAATACTTTATTTCTCTTAAATTTAAAAAAATATATATATTAACTTTATTTTTTGCCTTTCTTAACAAGAATTTCTGACTAAATTGAGGTTAGCAAATAAATAGGGGGGGTGGTAATAATGAAAGATTTGATTTGAGGGTGAATGATTTAACAACGGGAGTTTTCACTCTCTTTGAAACTGAAAAGTAAGGTAGTAATAATACTAGTGATTTCTTTTCTTTGCCTTCACCTTTTCTCTTTTCTTTCCTTGTTAATGTGAAAAGGAAGGAAATATTTGTCACGGGAAATGCTATTTCTTTCAAGAAAAAGGGAAAAACATAATGAATGCAAGTACGGTACTGTACTATTTATTTACCTCAAGAGTAATAATTTAGACTATATTTTTTTTGTAAAAATTATAATTTTGAGATATAGATTATAATTTTAATATTATATTTTTTTATAAGAATTATACTTTAGATAAGTTTATTAATTTTGAATGTTTTATTTTTTTTTAAAATTTAGACTTAAGACCATTAGTCTAAAAATTATAAAATGACTTAATATGATGGACTATTTAATATCATATCCAACCAGGTATTATAATTTCAAGCTTAAGATTAATAATCTTGAAATTATAATCTCAAAATCATGAACTATAATATCATAAATCATAATTCTGATATTATAATCCTTATAAATAAATATGGACTTAGGGTAATAATACCATCATATTATCACCTTATTAATAATAATAAAAATTAGACAATTAATATTGTCGTAGTAGACTAATATTTATAAACGTATCTATGATGTATTTATTAACGTGTTAAGTATCGTTACAATAATTATAAAAATATTATTAAATTAAATATATATTTATTATAATAATATTATTTTTATTTTGATAATATCCACCCCTAGATTAAGGTTTATTTTTCAAAAAAAGCATATGAGAATCAGACCAATAGATTATATGTCTGACTCGCATTGTAGTTGCTTTTTATCTAAAGAACAATTTTTCTACTTTAGTTAAGTTTATAATAATGTTTGATGTCAAATATGTAAATAGATTGGTCACTGGTGTTTAAGAATTCTATAAAATATAATTCTTAAATAAAATAATTCTAGCATTCCAACAACCCTCACCCAAACTCCAGTTTATTAATCGGCCTAGGCAAAGTCAGGTGCTAGGCGTTTTGCATATGCAAAGCACCTTAAATCGTATCAAAATTTTGATAAATGCTAGAATGTATGGCCGATTTGACATCTAAACATCATGAACTTATTAAACATAATCTACATAAGAAAATTATCATACTTGATGCTTTTGTGTTGTTAAGTATTAAACATTATTCGATTAATCGATTGGGACTTGGGTTGAAGGAGTTTTGAACATGAACAGGCCGGTCCAAAGAATTTAGAGGCCCTATGCGGGAAAAAAATAGGAACTCTTTCGCAAAAAAAATTCATCCTCTGTAAGAGTCGAACTCGTGTCGCGCGCTTTGAACTTAAGAATTTTAGTCAGCGCTTCCAAAGTAAGATTTATTTATATTAGCCACATTTTCAATATTTATATAAAGTATACATATTTATATAAATCCGAGATCCTGTGCGGTCGCCCCTCCCGCAACCCTCAGAACCGGTCCTGCATAAACTACCACTCATGCAGCGTCAACGACCTGCAACTCTCGAAAACGCCACCCTAAAAAAGTCTAATCCCTCGTCTTAAAGTAAAAATGCTCTTTCTATGACATGTTGTCATCGCCATATTCCATGAGCGCGATTTGACCTGCAACTTCCCTTTCATTGTTTCTTTCAGGATGAGAGTGCCGCGTCCGCATCAATTGAAGTGGTGGAAGGCTCTCCTTTATTATAATTAGTATGAAAACTTGATTGAATTAACGTTTTTTCCACCAAAAAGATTATTTATTTATTTATTTCAAAATCACCCTCTTAATGCAAAGTTCTCAAATGCTGGAACAGGTACGTGAGGAAGCGAGTGAAAGGGGGAGAGGAAGATGACTATCTAAAGTCGATAGTCCGGTAGGTCCTTGTAAGGCCGGAGTAAGTAATATTATTATTTAAATAATTTATAATATTTATGATTATATTGATTCAAGCTCAATGAATTCATATTAGTTTTGACTATATAAATTTCTCAAATTAATATTATAAATTTAAAATGACTCTTATGTTTTGAAATGAGGAGTGAAAAATTAAAACTTCACATAAAAGTAATTATTATTTTACTTTTTTGTATATTGTCAACACAAGGTAATGAAATATGATATATTTAAAGTTTAATTAATAGCGGAAACGAATGACAATCACATTACAATCAACAGAACCTCCTCCACCAGAAAATCGGTGAACCTAACTTCTAGGTTTGAGACCAAAAAACATATGTATGTGGAGTTGTTATTGGTCTTCAAATAAACAAATAATAATTTTGCTTTCATTGGGCGTGGGGGAGCCATTATACTTAGATTTTTCACCAAACGTATATTATAATTTAATAAAATAAAATATTATTTAATTATGTAATGATTACTTAGTGTAATCGCATTTTGAAAATGCATAAAGAAGGAAAATATGCTTTCCACCCATTATGCATGGAAAAAGGGACCTAATTGGAGATAAAAATATGTGCAACTATTTTATAACGATCCAACTTTTCTTTCCTCTTCTCCATCTCTCTCTAACTAAAAACCTTAACTTTTATTTTAGATTTGAGACTTTTCCCTATTTTTCTCTCTCTTTTTCTTTTTTGTATTGATTGATAATAATTTATTCTCCCTCTTGTGGAACGTGTTTTTCATTTTTTCGCTAGATTTATTTTTTTCGTGAGATTATTAATTTTTTTCTCTATGTGAGATAATTTTATTATCATCTCTTATGATATTTTTTTTATTTTGGAAATTAATTTTTCACTGTGAAATCTTTTCTTGTGCGGCAATTGAGGACGATAAATCTTCTTAAATTTGGCTGTTATCCATTTCTATGGTCATTATTTTAATAAAAAAAGACGGGATTATCATGACGATTTATTATTCAATTACTCGTGTTGAAAAATTACTCAAATATGTATCTTTATTGTTATGTTTAGAATATGATTGTTTTTTAAGACTATTTATAGTGTCCAATAGTTGTACTACAATCGGCCCTCAACCTAATTATGTGTTATTTATTTGAAAGAATTATCATTTTAATTTCTTAATTATTTTTTTCATCTTTTATAATCTGATATAGTTTTAATATATTTCAATTTTTTAAACAGAGTTTAATAAAAATATATATATATAAAAAAAGATTAAGGTAACTAAAGTATTTGAATTAATCCCGAGAAAATGTCAATTCCTCTTATTATTATAGTTTTCAATTTGTCATCCTTTCTATGTGGTGCAAGATAATAATATTTTTATTCTAAATTATATGATAATTATTGATTTTGAAAGTCAATATTTTTAAATTTAAAATTAAAATGACTCATTAAAAATTATGAAATAATAAAATCTTCAATGAATAATATATTTTAGATAATTTACAATATTAATTATTATATTAATTAAAATTAAAAGATCTATGTCAATTTTAAATTTTAAAATTTCTTAAATTAATTTTAAAAAATTAATAATAATCAAATAATATATAACAGAGACCAGAGTATAATTTGACCCTTAAGCCGACATGCATGCAATCATCCTACCATAAAATAAGCATGTTTTTTTTGCTGCAATAATTAAGGAGCGCATTTTTAACGTTTCAAGTGTACTTTCATATCGTAATTATCGCCGTTTATTTTAACTATTTAGTATTTCCTTTATCTTTAAAAGGATGTTTAAAGCATTAATTTTACACAAATTAAAAGAAATTAAAAGATATAAGAGAGTATAAAATGAGTAATAATTTTGTATATAGTAAATCTCGTGTAACTACATTAATAAATTGTTCTCTCTTTTAAATTGAGTGGATCTCCCTTTAATATATTTTTGATGATAAACAGGCAGGAGAGAGATCATATTCAGAAGAGACAAAAGTTTGTTTGGAATTTGATTACACAGATGTGAAAGAAAGAAAGAAAGAGGGAAACAAAATGCAACGAGTAGTCAATCATATTGTGATTGTAGGCTTGTAGCCTAAGCTAAGCATCATCATTTCAAGCATCCCCGAAAAGCATCAATATTCTATTAGAATATAAGTCTATTGAAGGGGATCTTAATTCAAAAATGATAATTGATATTATTAGAATAAAATAAGGGTTCTTCTCTTGACGTGTGCCCTAAGGGCACATACTAATTACACAGTTTAAGAAAATATTTTTTTGAACTGTGTGTATATTCTCTTGAATTTAGTGCAAATACAGAAGTTAAGAGAATATGCACACAGTTCAAGAGAATATTCTTTTGAATTATGTGTTAAGTTTTTCCATAAAATAATTATCACCTAAAGTGTCAAGTGTTTTTTAAATAATTATAAAATTATCGCTAAATATATGTTCTCTCAATTTTAAATTATAAAATAAATATTAACTTTTAAGCTTAAAATTGATATGAATTTAATTAGTTTATATAAATATAATTATAAATGTTATAAATTATTTAAAAAGTACTGTTAGTTATTAAATTTATTATTTTAAAATTTTAAATGAATTATATTTATTTTATTAAGTTTTAAAAAATTAAAAATAATTTTATAATTCAATACAGAGAGAATATTTATTATAAAAATATCAATATTTTTAGAATTAATATTACTCACAAGTCCAAATGAGTTGAAAAGTAGATGAGTTTGGAGAAAAAGTAACAAATAATGCAAACTTAGAGAAAAATACAAAAGTGTAAACCCGTGAATGTCGCCGTCCGTACAGAAATAGAGAGAAAAAGGAGGTCCAGATAATGTGCATCCCACGTTGTCCTTCCTACCCCTAATCAATTTTCATTTTTGGCAAAGGGGCAACAGTTGCTGGACAGCTCAACTCAACTCAGGAGCTCATTAGATTTTTAAGGTATATTTTATCACCCAAAAAGATATTTCTTTTAAAATTTATATATTAGTATGTGTGGGCGCACACACACAAAAGTGTGCATTTTTTTTATTTCATAATTTCGTATCGCCTATTAAATTAAAAAGGTTGAGTTAAATATATTTTGCATTCTCCAATTTCATCATATCTTTGCATATTATACTTCAAAACGTGATACTTTATAAACTTTATTTTTAGTGAATCGACGCATAACATTTTTTGACCTAAAATTCGTTAACTAGAATGACAGAATTAATATTTTTTTGACTCTTATGTTGTTTTTGAGCACTTTTAATAAGCTAATTTATTAACTAATGTATTTTAAATTTTATAAAAAAATAAAAGTATCAACTAAATGAATATTTACTATGTTAAACTATTTTTATTGACAAAATTTATGTAATATCCACTAAATAATTATAATATTTTATTTAGATTTTATTTTATGTTTAAATCGTTATAATTTATACTTGTGAATTTGAATCTTATTAAAATTAAGAAAATTACGAAAATAAATAAATAAACCCAGTCCTATCACAATCCATAGTGAGAAACCGTGGAAACAAGAGCCGGTTGTGAGCTTTCACTGGTAGCAGCGGAGGAAAAGAGAAAGTAAAAGGGATAACTTTTTCAACCAAGGTAAAACCTTTATGTTGTTCATAAATATCTTATGTATATATATATATATAGGGTCAAATTATTTTTTTATCAATATATTAAACACTAATTTATATATGTATTATTAAATTAATTTTTTTTATAATTATATTATTGTATTAATTTTTTTTTTATAAAAATTAAAAAAAAATTAAGTCCGTTAAGAGTTAACAGATGACACGTTATATTTTATATGTTAAATTAATGACGTAGCATGCCACTTTAGCAGTCTGTTAACTTCTAACGGAATTGGACAAAAAATTCAATTTTTGTATAAAAATTTCAGTACAGTAATGTGATTGTTAAAAAAATCAGATATTAGCAGTATAACACTGCGAACGAGGAATATTGTACAAAATATTCCCATTATGCATGTAATACACTCATCGTCCGCAGTATTATACTACGGACAATGAACACTAGGCCTTATTTGAAGAAACGACGACGTTTTGAAATTTCACCATTCGCAGTATTATACTGCAGACGAGTAAATCAAGCAACAGAGTCTAAAACGACGTTGTGCCTATGTCTGTCATTCATCCGCAGTATTATACTTCAAACGCTAAATTTTTGTAGCAATCAATTGTTGGGAATTTCAACCGATTACGTCAGGGTAATAATTAGTTTTTCATTAATGGCTAGAAAATTGTCTCGGCTCTTTGAATCTGAGTAATCCAGTCCACTATAAATAAGATGGAGGATTGTTTACTTATCTCTAATAGTTAAAACTCTCAGAATGAAAAAAAAAATATTCTTAATGAGCGTGATTATTTCTCATGTCCATATTCTTTGTAATGACCACAAATTTCATTAGTCATTGTAAATATACTTAATAAATATTTAGCAATGAATTTAAATTTTTCTCATTAATTAATTGTGCATTAGATAATTAAATAAATGTACTTATGTGCTTGTATGTTTATTTAAAGGATTAATGTAAAGTGTATAATTAATTTAAGCAAATCTAATTGGATTATATTTTAAATCCAAATGAGTTGATAAACTAGGTTAAAGATATTAACCTAGTAGCCCATGTAATTAATTTAATTACTAGCCCATATAATTAATTAAACAAGCCCAATGCTTATTTTAATTAAAGATAGTATAGTTATTTAAATGCTAGCCCAATGTGTGATATAAATTGAGCCCAAACAATTTAATTGAATGAGCCCAATAGAAATTATTCCCAAGCCCAAGATGGAGCCCAATAGGAGGTCAAACTTTGGTCAATATATATATATATATATATGTATATATATATATAGATGTATATATGCACATTTTAGCATTAAAAATAAAGGAAAAATGGCTTGGATAATCCATTTTTTGCTGAGATTTTTGAGGGCCCCACTTGGATTGCTTGATTTTCATGTTGCTTCTAATTTACACTATGACAAGGTTGGCCAACAACCCTAGTCAATCACCTAGTCAATCACAATGTCCATCCATGCAATAGTAAGCTAGATTAAGCTCTAAATTCACCAACATTGGTGAATTAAGAGAGCTAATGAAGGATTAACAATTGGCTATAAATAAGATGCTCCACACTTGTGTCAAGTTTGTTAGTTCATTTGCTAGAGAATACAAGAGAGAAAATAGAGAGCTTTTGAGAGAAAAGGAAGAAACACTTGAGAGTTGTGAGAAGATAGCTAGTGCTTGAGCTTGGTGAATGAAACAAAGTTTCACTACATACTTTGGTAGGAGGAGAAGAAGAGCACACAAGTCTCAAAGGTTTAAAAGTGCTCTAACCTTCTTAAATTTCATTTTTGTAGTCTAGATAGCTTTTGAACGGTTAAAATCTATTTTTAACCGATCAAAACTTGTTTTGATAGTCTAGAAGTATGTAACTATGTAATATATGTATATTCATAGCTTGATGTGGTTATATCATGTTTTGGTATGTGTAGATTGCATAAAAACGCAAGAAATGCTCATATTGATTTTTACCGGTAAAACCTAACTAAGCATGTTGTGTTTAATATTGTATTTTGAAATGTACAAGTTTGAAATTGGATTTTTATGGCTAGAAAGTTACATACATGAGTTTTAAAGAAAACCCAACTTGTAGCTTTCAAAAATAATGAAAAACAAAGGAGTTATGGCTTTTACCGCAAAGTAGGTCGTTTTTAAACCCTAGGTGGTTCGATCTTTAAATTTCGTGTAAAACGTTTTCAAAAAAATGTGATTGAACCATAGAATGTTGTAAAACAAGAAGTTAGGAAGACATCAACACCAAGTTTATGTCATTTGAAGGTGTAGAGTTTATTTTATTCAAGTTTGAACCAATCGAACCAAGGATTTATGAAACTAGTTTTAATGCTGTCCTTGTGAGCGATTTTAAGGATACTTACGTTTGGAATTTGGATTTTTGATATAAAGAGAAATTGTAGATCATGAAATTCTAATGAATTTAGACTCAAGAATCACTCCAAAATGTTTTAAAATGAAGAAGTTATGGCTATCGGAGCGTCGGAGGATCGGGCAGCCCAAACTGTGTAACTTTTGCTGCATGAGTGGGGCGGCCGCGCCACATTACGGGGCGGCCTCGCCACTCCCACAGATTTTTTTTGTGTTGTTTTCTTGTCCGGGTTGGGTCAGTTCGGTCCGGGTCGGGTCGGTCCGGGTCGAATTTTTGGTGAAAAATTAAGTATAACTAAGTGTAAAATGAAGGTATTTATGTATTGAACTAATATATGAAATTTATTTGTAATTAATGGGTAACAAAATATTTAAAATAAAGATTAATGTTAACACCATTAAAAAGTTAACTATTGATATTGTTTAAAGATTATTATTAAGGTATTATTAAATGATTAATAATATTAGTATATGATTAAAAAGTTATTAAATGATGAATAACATTAATAATTAGTTAAAATATTATTAAATGACTAATAATATTAGTAAGAGATTAAAATATTATTAAATGGGTAATAATATTAATAAGTCAATAAAATATTATTAAATAATTAATAATATTAATAATTAGATAAAATATTATTAAATGAATGATAATATTAGAAAATCAATAAAATATTATTAGTAAGTAATAATATTAGTAAATGAATAAAATATTATTAAATTATTAATAATATTAGATAATGAATAAAATATTATTAAATGATTAATAATATTAGATAATTAATAAAATATTATTACATGATTAATAATATTAGAAAATTAATAAAATATTATTAAATAATTAATAATATTATATAACTGATAAAATATTATTAAATGATTAATAATATAATAATGTCGTTAATATATTATTAAATGATTAATAATATAAGAAGATTAATAAGGTATTATTAAATGATTAATAATACTATAAGACTAATAAAATATTATTAAATTGTTAATAATATTAGTTAAGCGTCTGGACTATATTAAATAATTAATATAGGTTCTTTGTGTTCGGAATATTATCAAGTAGTGATAATATTTCCTAAGTGATTGTATACCCGTAATTATATAATTATGTGGTTCATAAGAGTTATAAAGGTCATTATACTAATGTGTATATGATACTAATTTAAGATCAAACTGATTTAATTGTTAGGTCCGTTCAAGGATTATTAAATTAAGTTGGTTAGCCGTAGACGACGCACGAGGCAAGTTTTCTACCCTTAAACTTGTATTTATTGTTGCAGATATTCTTCAACCGTATTTACATTTCAATTATTGTTGAGCAAGTATTCTACACCCGTAGTTACTTGACAGACCTTTGAGTGAATTAATTATCAAAAATTACTTCACATCATTATTGATTATTGTATTCGCACATAGTGCTTTTGCAAACTGTTTAAGAACGTCTAAGCTAATTATTTCGGCTAGACAAATGCATGTTAAATTCATTTAATTGAATATTATAAAAGCTTATCCAAACCATTGGCTGGTGCGGATTCTTACAGTAAGACTGAGATAGAGCAACCTTAGTTAAAGGGGATTTTTATTTGTCGGAGACCCGACAGCGCGCAAGAAAACTAAATGTGATGCATATACATAGGACATGAGAGGACTGATCCCCTCAAGTGTCCCGTTATTTTAACAAGGAGTCAGACATTGTATGTCTGTTCTACCTTAGTAGCAGTTCATGGTCATTAAAGACCACTCAGCAGTAAAGAGTCAATTCCTTCTTTTATTGAACATTGATTCTTGTTATCTTTCACAATTGCTATTGTTGAAACCTTGAAGTTATTTCCCTTCATCATGATATATCGTATGATTGTTGTTTATAAACTTGCTGAGCCATTTAGTTGCTCATTCTTGCTATATCATGACTATATTTCAGCCATTCCCGAAAGCTCTAAATCGGACAAAGGCAAGGGGAAAGCGAATGCTTAGTTTTAGTAATTGCATGCTAGTTTATATCACTGTTATGTAATTACTGTTGTAAATCTTTTGTATTTCCCTTAAGATATGTAATGTTAAGATTAAGGTAATAGACCTTGGGAAGTGTAGCCTTTTGATTAAGGAACCTTTTGTATTATTCCGCGAAGTTTGAATACAATTTATGTATTTCATTATTGTTAAGTATTGTACAGTGAGAACCAAACCCGAGGTTAAAGAACCCGGATTTGGGGTCGTCACAGGTTGGTATCAGAGCTGTAGGTTAGAAACGCTAGGATTTGCGAAACCTAGGTTATAACCTTAGTACTAAACTCATATCGAGTGCGTTAGGAGATGAATCGGGGAGATTCATCATGTTGTGTATTTTTGGAGGTGGATTGAGAAAATCCATCGAGCCGAGATGTACATGATAAAATATCATTTCATTTCATCAATGAATATATTTTATTGCTTTACTAACATGTGTTATTTATGTTATTGTAGGATGGCAGAGATAGGAAAGACGAGCACTGCTGTAGAGGAGGTGATTTTTACTGATATCCACATGGATACAGTACAGCCACGGGTGGCTGCACCTGTCGAGGAGCCAGAGACGGATCCCGAAGAGGGAGATAGAGAGGACGCTGTCTGGGGCGGAGTCATGGGGCAGTACAGTGAGGAGGAGGCTGATACTGATGATGATGATGAGGAGGATGAGGAGCCAGCGGAGTATGTTGATGGCATGGGCACTGTCGCCAGTGACATCATCGATACTCTCACTACGGCTAACGACGAGCTAGAGGAGAGGGTTCAGTACCTTGAGGAGCAGAACCAAGTTCACCAGCAGACAGAGCAGCAGTATAGAGATACAGTTTATATGTTCTCTGGCGAGAACATAGAGCTGAAGGCGAGGATGGCCGAGATGGAGGCCAAATTGGTAGCCGCTGAGCTAAAGATTCAGCAGACGCAGGCAGAGAGGGAGGCCATGAGGGGCCAGATGCAGCAGGCAGTCGAGGATAGACTAGATATGCAGATCCAGCGTGATGCAGCTCACGGGCAGATGATGGAGCTGGAGGAGGAGGTTAGGGAGAAGAAGGTGAGGATAGATAGACTCAGTTACGTCTATCGCTCATCAGTTGGTAGGATCCAGAGTAGGGTGCACTATTACCCTGCCGAGGAGGGCCAGACCTTGCACACCATCAGTAGGGGTGTGGTCAGGGCTATTGAAGATGAGGAGTACGACGATGCGGTTCGTCGAGGGATGCGCCGTTAGTTGTATTTTCTTTATTTATTATGTATGTACATAGATGCAGTAGAAACCCAACTTTTGTTTTGATAGAGGGTTAGTATGTTGTAAATCCCAACTCTACGAAGTTGTGGGATATGTTAGATCCCGTCTTTTGTTTTAACTATCGGGGTTAGCAGCGTTTATAGCAGTATGCTTATGATGTAAAAGTGCTACGCACTGTGTTTTAGCATATGAATATAAATGCATTTTCGTTTATGTTTATATGTGTCGAGATGATTATTTGTGCTTTAGTTTAAAATACTTAAGCTACAAAACGAAAGTAAAAAGATTGAAACAACTTTAATTAATTAAATTTTCTTTATACAGAAAATGCCGCCACAGAGAAGAAATCAACGACTACCCCCACCACCACCCGAAGAGTCAGTGAACGCAGGAGGGGTACCACCAAACCCTGTCCAAGAGTTCGTAGAAATGCTAATGGGAGCATTTCGCGGACGCAACGCAGAGGCTACTGGAGCAACAAACCCTGCCGCTCCACTAGCAACCTTTAAAGACTTCAAACTGATAGGACCACCCGAGTTCAAAGGGACCACGGATCCTATAGAAGCACAAACCTGGATAAAGGAGATGGAAAAAGTCTTCGAGGTTGCACGAGTTAGGGAGGAGCAAATGACCTCATTTGCTACCTTCATGATGAAAGGAGAGGCCAGCCACTGGTGGAAGGCCAATAAGAGTAGAGCAGGGGAGGGAACGATCGCGTGGGCGCGATTCAAAGAGGTATTCTTGGAAAACTACTTTCCAGAGAGTACAAAGGCTAGGATGGAAATTAAATTCCTAGAGCTTAAGCAGGGGAACTTGTCCGTATCAGAATACGCCGCCAAGTTCAATGAATTGGCAAGATTTGCTTCACACCAGGTGGACACCGAGGCAAGACGCGCCAGACGATTCGAACAGGGGCTAAAACCATGGGTTTACAGTCGGGTAGCTGTTCTCCAGATCACAAATTTTGCAACACTGCTGGAGAAAGCTATCATAGCTGAGGGTGGAAATGAAGCTTTGAATAAGCACAATCAAGAACGGAACAAGAAGAGAAGCGATGGGGGAAACAGAGAAGGTAGCAGCGGGGGCAGCAACTCGAACAAACGCAAGTGGAATAACAACAGCAGTTCGGGGACACCCCAGGGCAGTGAGTCAAAGAAAGCAAGCAAATGCAGTCAATGCGGGAAGAATCACTCAGGGGAGTGCATGAAGGGAAGGAATGTCTGTTACAACTGTGGGCAAGAGGGGCACATCGCTCCTAATTGTCCCACACCAAAAAGGAAGGGAGGTTGTTTCGCCTGCGGGGCCATGGACCATCAGTTTAAAGATTGTCCGAAGAAGAAGAACACCGGAGGGAGTTCGGGCTTTAGGGGAAGCAACAACAACAACAACAACGCCAAACTGACCATTGGAGGGCCGGTGCCACAGAACAAACCAACGGCACGGACTTTCAACATGACGGTGCAGGACGCCGTCGAATCAAAAGACGTGGTGTCAGGTATTATTCCGATCAATGAAATAAATGCTTACGTATTATTTGATTCGGGTGCTACCTGTTCATTTGTGTCTGATGATTTCGCTAGACGGTTAGAATTGCCTAGAGAAAAATTAGAGAACCCAATGAACATAGAAGTTGCTAATAAAGAGGTGATTCCTGTAGAGTATGTACATAGGAACTGTTGTGCTGAAATCAGGGGTCAGAAGTTGAGTGTAAATTTAATTCCGATACGATTGGGGGAGTTTGACGTTATACTTGGAATGGATTGGTTGTTTAACCATGGAGCTATAATTGATTGTCAAAAGAAGTGTATACACCTTAAGACACCGAATAGGTTTAAGGTCGTATTTTATGGCAGCAAGTCGTCTAGACAATCTGCATGTCTGACGATGATGCAGGCCAAGAAACTGTTGAAGAAAGGTTGTGTAGGGTATTTAGCTCACATAGTGGACACACAGATGGTTACTCCCGAGATGAAGCAAATACCAGTAGTGAGGGAGTTCATGGACGTGTTTCCAGATGTACTGCCAGGTTTACCGCCAGATAGGGAGATAGAGTTTGTAATTGATTTGGTACCGTGGACAGCACCAATATCAAAGGCACCATATAGGATGGCACCGGTAGAAATGAAGGAGTTAATGATCCAACTACAAGAGTTGTTGGATAATAAGTACATTCAGCCCAGTGTTTCCCCATGGGGAGCACCGGTGTTGTTTGTAAAGAAGAAAGATGGATCAATGAGACTGTGTATGGATTACAGAAAGCTGAAT
Source organism: Hedera helix (assembly GCA_947179155.2). Classification (NCBI taxonomy): domain Eukaryota; kingdom Viridiplantae; phylum Streptophyta; class Magnoliopsida; order Apiales; family Araliaceae; genus Hedera; species Hedera helix. Next base: position 28,785,885 of record OX359282.1, on the reverse strand, counting down.
AAGGTGACAATTAAGAACAAGTACCCGTTGCCACGAATTGACGATCTTTTCGATCAATTGAAAGGGGCGAAGTACTTTTCAAAGATTGACTTGAGGACTGGTTATCATCAGTTGAAAGTCAGGAAAGAGAATGTACCCAAGACGGCATTCAGAACTCGATATGGGCATTATGAATTTCTGGTGATGTCGTTTGGACTGACGAATGCGCCAGCCGCATTTATGGACATGATGAACAGAATATTCAAGCAGTACTTGGATAAATTTGTTGTTGTGTTCATTGACGATATTCTGGTGTATTCTAAGACGAAGGAGGAGCATGCTGAACACCTAAGAGTGGTGTTAGAGATTTTACGGAAGGAGCAGTTGTATGCTAAGTTTTCAAAGTGTGAATTCTGGTTGGAGAGAGTTCAATTTTTGGGTCATGTCATTGACAAGGAGGGAGTTTCAGTAGATCCAGCAAAGGTGGAAGCGGTAATGAATTGGGAACAACCAAGGACGCCGACGGAGGTAAGAAGTTTCTTGGGGTTAGCAGGTTACTATCGGAGATTCATTCAAGATTTTTCGAAGATAGCAACACCGCTGACAAATTTAACGAGGAAGACGGTAAAATATGTATGGACGGAGAAGTGTGAGGAGAGTTTTCAGGAGCTAAAGAAAAGACTTAGTGAAGCACCTGTATTGACTTTACCGGACGATACAGGAAGTTTTACGGTCTACAGCGATGCATCGCACAAGGGACTTGGCTGTGTGCTTATGCAAAATGGCAAGGTCGTTGCGTATGCGTCCAGACAGTTGAAGGACTACGAGAAGGGATACCCTACCCACGACTTGGAGCTGGCAGCGGTAGTGTTTGCCCTTAAAATTTGGAGACATTATTTGTATGGAGAGAAATGTGAGATATTCACGGACCACAAGAGTCTGAAGTATATCTTCACACAGAAGGAGTTAAATATGAGGCAACGGAGATGGTTAGAATTGATCAAAGACTATGATTGTGAAATTCTATATCATCCCGGCAAGGCCAACGTAGTAGCAGATGCTCTAAGTAGAAAGAGCAGGGAGAAATTGTTCATCTTGACAGATCAGGAACAATTGGTTCAAGAAATGGCTCGAATGGAGTTGGAGGTGAGAAATCCAAATGAGTCAATGGAAGTAGAAGCGAGCCCAACCTTACTAGATAGGGTGAAAGAGGCTCAAGACAAAGATGAAGAATGTGTCAGAATAAGGATGAGAATGACCGAAGGGGAAGAGGTCAAGTTCAAGGAAGATAGCATGGGATTGCTAAGATTTGAAAATCGTGTTTGGGTGCCGCTAGTGCCCGAACTACGAGAAGAGATTTTGCAAGAGGCCCACAGTACGAGATAGTCGATACATCCGGGGAGTACGAAGATGTATCAAGATCTGCGTCAGCATTTTTGGTGGCCGAATTTAAAAAGGGAGGTCGCAGAATGTGTCAGCCGATGCCTAACTTGTCAAAGGGTAAAGGCCGAACATCAGAGACCAAGTGGATTGTTACAGCCGTTAGAAATTCCTGAGTGGAAATGGGAGCATATCACAATGGATTTTGTGGTAGGACTTCCAGCAACACAGAAGGGATATGACGCAATATGGGTGATTGTGGATCGACTAACAAAGTCAGCTCACTTTTTACCAATCAAGATTAAGTTCAGTTTGGATCAGTTGGCCAAACTGTACATTAAGGAGATAGTTTCCAGACATGGGGTGCCGATATCGATTGTGTCGGACAGAGATCCGCACTTCACGTCAAAATTTTGGAGAAGTCTTCAGGAGAGATTGGGGACACAATTGAGAATGAGTACAGCATATCATCCACAGACCGATGGGCAAAGTGAAAGAACAATACAGACATTGGAAGATATGCTCAGGGCCTGTGTGATGGATTTCAAGGGCAGTTGGGAGAACCATCTACCATTAGTTGAGTTTGCATACAACAATAGTTATCATGCAAGCATAGGCATGCCGCCTTACGAAGCATTGTACGGAAGAAAGTGCAGAACACCTCTATGTTGGGACGAGGTAGGAGAACGCCGACTGTTGGGGCCGGAATTGGTTCAACAGACGGTAGAAATTATTAAGGTAATAAGAGCTCGGCTAGTAGCAGCTCAGGATCGTCAGAAGAAGTATGCCGATTTACATCGACAGAAGCGAGACTTCGAAGTTGGGAGTTTTGTGTTCATGAAGGTATCTCCCTGGAAGGGGAAGATCCGATTTGGAAAGAAGGGGAAGCTGAGTCCGAGGTTCATAGGACCGTTCGAGATATTAAAGAGAGTGGGTGAAGTGGCGTACGAGGTAGCTTTACCTCCTGAACTGGAGCATATTCACAATGTGTTTCACGTATCAGTGTTGCGACCATACAAGCCAGACCACAAACATGTCATATCCTATGAGTCAATACAAGTCGAGAAAGACTTATCGTACGAGGAAATTCCTGTCCAGATACTAGATAGGAAAGAGCATAAATTACGGAATAAGATTATACATTCTGTCAAAGTCTTTTGGAGGAACCACAACGCTGAGGAAGCTACGTGGGAGCTTGAAGAAAAGATGAGGGCTAACTATCCGCATCTGTTTGAGTAGTTTAAATTTGTAATTCCGGGGACGGAATTCTTATAAGGGGGGGAGAATGTAATGACCACAAATTTCATTAGTCATTGTAAATATACTTAATAAATATTTAGCAATGAATTTAAATTTTTCTCATTAATTAATTGTGCATTAGATAATTAAATAAATGTACTTGTGTGCTTGTATGTTTATTTAAAGGATTAATGTAAAGTGTATAATTAATTTAAGCAAATCTAATTGGATTATATTTTAAATTCAAATGAGTTGATAAACTAGGTTAAAGATATTAACCTAGTAGCCCATGTAATTAATTTAATTACTAGCCTATATAATTAATTAAACAAGCCCAATGCTTATTTTAATTAAAGATAGCATAGTTATTTAAATGTTAGCCCAATGTGTGATATAAATTGAGCCCAAACAATTTAATTGAATGAGCCCAATAGAAATTATTCCCAAGCCCAAGATGGAGCCCAATAGGAGGTCAAACTTTGGTCAATATATATATATATATATATGTATATATATATATAGATGTATATATGCACATTTTAGCATTAAAAATAAAGGAAAAATGGCTTGGATAATCCATTTTTTGCTGAGATTTTTGAGGGCCCCACTTGGATTGCTTGATTTTCATGTTGCTTCTAATTTACACTATGACAAGGTTGGCCAACAACCCTAGTCAATCACCTAGTCAATCACAATGTCCATCCATGCAATAGTAAGCTAGATTAAGCTCTAAATTCACCAACATTGGTGAATTAAGAGAGCTAATGAAGGATTAACAATTGGCTATAAATAAGATGCTCCACACTTGTGTCAAGTTTGTTAGTTCATTTGCTAGAGAATACAAGAGAGAAAATAGAGAGCTTTTGAGAGAAAAGGAAGAAACACTTGAGAGTTGTCAGAAGATAGCTAGTGCTTGAGCTTGGTGAATGAAACAAAGTTTCACTACATACTTTGGTAGGAGGAGAAGAAGAGCACACAAGTCTCAAAGGTTTAAAAGTGCTCTAACCTTCTTAAATTTCATTTTTGTAGTCTAGATAGCTTTTGAACGGTTAAAATCTATTTTTAACCGATCAAAACTTGTTTTGATAGTCTAGAAGTATGTAACTATGTAATATATGTATATTCATAGCTTGATGTGGTTATATCATGTTTTGGTATGTGTAGATTGCATAAAAACGCAAGAAATGCTCATATTGATTTTTACCGGTAAAACCTAACTAAGCATGTTGTGTTTAATATTGTATTTTGAAATGTACAAGTTTGAAATTGGATTTTTATGGCTAGAAAGTTACATACATGAGTTTTAAAGAAAACCCAACTTGTAGCTTTCAAAAATAATGAAAAACAAAGGAGTTATGGCTTTTACCGCAAAGTAGGTCGTTTTTAAACCCTAGGTGGTTCGATCTTTAAATTTCATGTAAAACGTTTTCAAAAAAATGTGATTGAACCATAGAATGTTGTAAAACAAGAAGTTAGGAAGACATCAACACCAAGTTTATGTCATTTGAAGGTGTAGAGTTTATTTTATTCAAGTTTGAACCAATCGAACCAAGGATTTATGAAACTAGTTTTCATGCTGTCCTTGTGAGCGATTTTAAGGATACTTACGTTTGGAATTTGGATTTGTGATATAAAGAGAAATTGTAGATCATGAAATTCTAATGAATTTAGACTCAAGAATCACTCCAAAATGTTTTAAAATGAAGAAGTTATGGCTGTCGGAGCGTCGGAGGGTCGGGCAGCCCAAACTGTGTAACTTTTGCTGCATGAGTGGGGCGGCCGCGCCACATTACGGGGCGGCCTCGCCACTCCCACAGATTTTTTTTGTGTTGTTTTCTTGTCCGGGTTGGGTCAGTTCGGTCCGGGTCGGGTCGGGTCGGTCCGGGTCGAATTTTTGGTGAAAAATTAAGTATAACTAAGTGTAAAATGAAGGTATTTATGTATTGAACTAATATATGAAATTTATTTGTAATTAATGGGTAACAAAATATTTAAAATAAAGATTAATGTTAACACCATTAAAAAGTTAACTATTGATATTGTTTAAAGATTATTATTAAGGTATTATTAAATGATTAATAATATTAGTATATGATTAAAAAGTTATTAAATGATGAATAACATTAATAATTAGTTAAAATATTATTAAATGACTAATAATATTAGTAAGAGATTAAAATATTATTAAATGGGTAATAATATTAATAAGTCAATAAAATATTATTAAATAATTAATAATATTAATAATTAGATAAAATATTATTAAATGAATGATAATATTAGAAAATCAATAAAATATTATTAGTAAGTAATAATATTAGTAAATGAATAAAATATTATTAAATTATTAATAATATTAGATAATGAATAAAATATTATTAAATGATTAATAATATTAGATAATTAATAAAATATTATTACATGATTAATAATATTAGAAAATTAATAAAATATTATTAAATAATTAATAATATTATATAACTGATAAAATATTATTAAATGATTAATAATATAATAATGTCGTTAATATATTATTAAATGATTAATAATATAAGAAGATTAATAAGGTATTATTAAATGATTAATAATACTATAAGACTAATAAAATATTATTAAATTGTTAATAATATTAGTTAAGCGTCTGGACTATATTAAATAATTAATATAGGTTCTTTGTGTTCGGAATATTATCAAGTAGTGATAATATTTCTTAAGTGATTGTATACCCGTAATTATATAATTATGTGGTTCATAAGAGTTATAAAGGTCATTATACTAATGTGTATATGATACTAATTTAAGATCAAACTGATTTAATTGTTAGGTCCGTTCAAGGATTATTAAATTAAGTTGGTTAGCCGTAGACGACGCACGAGGCAAGTTTTCTACCCTTAAACTTGTATTTATTGTTGCAGATATTCTTCAACCGTATTTACATTTCAATTATTGTTGAGCAAGTATTCTACACCCGTAGTTACTTGACAGACCTTTGAGTGAATTAATTATCAAAAATTACTTCACATCATTATTGATTATTGTATTCGCACATAGTGCTTTTGCAAACTGTTTAAGAACGTCTAAGCTAATTGTTTCGGCTAGACAAATGCATGTTAAATTCATTTAATTGAATACTATAAAAGCTTATCCAAACCATTGGCTGGTGCGGATTCTTACAGTAAGACTGAGATAGAACAACTCTAGTTAAAGGGGATTTTTATTTGTCGGAGACCCGACAGCGCGCAAGAAAACTAAATGTGATGCATATACATAGGACATGAGAGGACTGATCCCCTCAAGTGTCCCGTTATTTTAACAAGGAGTCAGACATTGTATGTCTGTTCTACCTTAGTAGCAGTTCATGGTCATTAAAGACCACTCAGCAGTAAAGAGTCAATTCCTTCTTTTATTGAACATTGATTCTTGTTATCTTTCACAATTGCTATTGTTGAAACCTTGAAGTTATTTCCCTTCATCATGATATATCGTATGATTGTTGTTTATAAACTTGCTGAGTCATTTAGTTGCTCATTCTTGCTATATCATGACTATATTTCAGCCATTCCCGAAAGCTCTAAATCGGACAAAGACAAGGGGAAAGCGAATGCTTAGTTTTAGTAATTGCATGCTAGTTTATATCACTGTTATGTAATTACTGTTGTAAATCTTTTGTATTTCCCTTAAGATATGTAATGTTAAGATTAAGGTAATAGACCTTGGGAAGTGTAGCCTTTTGATTAAGGAACCTTTTGTATTATTCCGCGAAGTTTGAATACAATTTATGTATTTCATTATTGTTAAGTATTGTACAGTGAGAACCAAACCCGAGGTTAAAGAACCCGGATTTGGGGTCGTCACATTCTTCATTGTTTAAATATTGCTTATTATTCATTATTCTTAGACCTGACAAACGGCCCGGCTTTTTGCGGGCTACGAAATGCTTGGCCCGTGGCCCGAACGGGCGGAGCCGCGGGCCATTTGTGTAAAAAAAAAATTTTTTATTATGACTTATAGTTTAAAATTAAATTAATATTTAGCTGTATATTAATCTTTTTCTATATTGCCAAATTGACGCATTCAGAATCGGGATTACATCTTTTCATATCATATGCATGCACGGGTATAATATTTACATGCATGAACATTAATTCATACGTTTGGAGATTAATTATTTTACTAGTGTAGTATCTTTCTTTGTTACTTAGAAGTTATAATGTGAAAGTTAAAAGTTTGATTTTGATACTAAAATGAAAAAACTTGCTCAATATTTGAATATAATGAATTTTTGAATTGGATTTTTTTGAAGATTTTATAATAATAAAATAAAGTAATAATCTTTGTCAATTATTGATTATTTAATCTGTGTTAGTACGTAAGTTTATAAAAATTGACTAGCTTGTAAAGTAGTGGTGAACCACTACCAAAATTCAACATAGTTTTCTAAGTTGAACGTATTTTTTTGCCATCTACACAAATTCTAATCAAGTAATCATGGACCTAAGTTAATTAATTACTATATATATACTGGTAAATCATGGCAGTCATATACTCATATGTGCATCAGTGCATGCAAACATATATATACTGGTAAATTAATGTTAATTACAAGAGAAAATATATAAATAAAAATCTAAACTTCTAAATTAAGTAAGACATGAAATCTTCTTCACGTGTGTCATGATTTCTTTTTTCAACCCACGAAAAAGTACGGGATGAAGCATACATAACTGATTAACTTTTTATATTTGAAATAAATATTAACACTAATTATTTACAAATATAACATATTATTTTTTATATTCTTCATAATTCTCTATTTGATTCATTTTCTAAGTTATTTTTTTTTTACCAACAATGTCAAGCAATATAAAATTTTTAAAAAAAAATATATTAGCCCGCGGGCCGGGCTAAAAATGGCCCATATTTTTTTGGGCTGTATTTTTGAGGCCCAAAGCCCGCTTTTTTTTGGGCCAGCCCGGCCTGGCCCGCGGTTCCCGGGCCTTTTTGCCAGGTCTAATTATTCTAATTGTTTTGACAACCGATCTGGGTAATTAAAAAAATTTACCGCACGCAGTATTAAGAGATCTGGGTGAAGCATTATTGAAAAATCTCTGTAAGAACCCAACAACATCGTTTATGAAAAACGATATTGCTGTTTTTTTATAAAGATTCTTCACCCAGATTTCTTGCACTTACTCGAGTAGACTTCGTCCGCAGTATTAAATCGAGTAAGGCCTAGTCCTCACCGTATGCAGTATACTGCGGACAGTAAAATTTCAAAACGTCGTAGTTTAAAATAATGACATACATTTAATTAAACTATTAATGACATTATTGTAATTAAATAGTTCTGTCCGTAGTATTATACTGCGGATGGATGTATTTATAATAATGTCATACATTTAATTAAACTATTAGTGGTATTATTGTAAATAGGTCCGTCCGCAGTATAATACTGTGGACAAGTCTTTTCAAAACTATTAGTTTTCTTTTCTCCTGCATAATATCTTTACAAATTCATGTTATCTGAGATTATTAACAAACATGAATTAGTAAGAATACTACACAAAAAGAGAAAAAAAAAAACTTAATAACCTTAAGTCGAACAACCCAGATCGACAAATTGATAATATGAAATGAGATCCAAAATGATTGTTATGAATAATGATGAATGCAGTTTTATAATTAAGGTATTAAGTTCTTTATTTTTGATGCATTTCCTCGTTATAGATTCATGTTATCTATAAGAAGAAATAGAGAATTGATAGCTATAATTATAACTACTCTGATCGGTACTGTGAAAATGAAATAAGTTCCAAAATGATTGCTATAAACAAAGACGAATGCAATTTTATAATTAAACTAGCATCCGTAATATAATACTGCGGACGGTGAATATTCAAAACATCATCGTTTTCTCGAATTTTCAATGTCTGCAGTATTATATTTCAGACGGTAAGTTTATTAAATATATGATGGGACATTTTGAATAATATTTTTCGTCCGCAGTATTATACTGCGGATACCTAAATATTATACTATAAATAAAAATTATATAAACGTTAAATCTCAGTCTATATATATATATGTATGTATATATATATATATATATATATATATATATATGTATGTATGTATCAAATGCTTAAAAGTGATTGCAATCAAAAAGTTACTCAAATCAAGGCAGGATCTGGGTGTTGTATGAATTTTATATTAAAATATTTCATATTCTATAGTAATTGGTATGTTGTACTCATGCACCTATATTATATTAATTGTATAAATAGATACATATTGTTGCGCAAATCAAAGTAGGATGAGCATGCATGGAACTTAAATTAATATATTCCGTAATTATTAATTAGTTATTTTTAGGTAAAAGAATTCTATATGACAATTATATATTTTTCCGAATTAATAAAACTTGTAGCTAATGTGTAAGTACATACGTACAAGTTTTGGTAAGATTTTGCTTAGCACGGAAGGTGATAGGTTGAAAGGTGGTATTATAATTATAATTACAGTGGTGTCGCAGATTGTGAAGTTGGTACATAGTCATTTAGAATGAAAGTGCTGGCCATAAACGTGTGCAATATGAGCTTTAAGAAGTATAAAAGTTTAACATAATATAATAATAAGATTTTATAAAATTGTAATTATAATTAACAATTTAACTCTTAATTTTTAAATTATTTATTTATTATTATTATTATTATTATTTTGTCTAATAAGTTCAGACGAAAAGAACCTAAACGAGTCATATTTGGAATACCTTACATTACTTAATTCAAGTACGAATTTCATACTTCTTCAGGGATATTCTTATGAATTTTAATTTGTTCGTTTTGCTTCTCATTTTGAATTCAGATATTATCTCATATGATTGTTGCTTTTTATATTCATGTGATAGTTCCATTTTGACGTTGATATTTAGAAGTCATATTTGTACACTTTGAACTAGTTTATCATGTTTAATATTTATTTTGAATTTGTAGATACGTACATGTTAATATATTTTGGAGATTTTGTGTTATTGATTCGTTTCGATTTAACATGTATGTATTAAAATATCTTGTATTGATATTGTGTCACATGTGTTGTGATATAGTATCTTTATTAGAATGTATCATAAAGAATACCTAAGCTATAACCACATGTGGGTGCTTCATCAGGCATGCCTTCTTAGCACCGAGACTTGACACCTTCTGTGACAGTGTGATCAGTCTACAACGTCTCTCTTTATCCTTCGATGGGAGTTGACCATATTGTTATTTTATTTTGGAGGCGTATGGGTCAACTCTAGTTTTTTGATAAGTTCTATTATGCGGATTTGTGATATTTGTGTCGAACACACCTTTCGTTTTTGCATACATTTAGATTGTGCAGTCCGATGTGTGGTTGCTTGTGTGAAATTATTTTTATTTTCCTTTGTGGTAAGACATATTTCTATTTTGTTTTAAACTCGGTATGGAATAACACTTAACCATTTGATTAAGCTTATTATTTTATCATGATAACTTAGTTTATTTCAATTCTGTTCAGTTGATTGTATTATTTATTTCAATTTCTTATTTCTGCACTCTATATTCATACTGGACATTTGGCTCATGTTGTATTTTTCTTTCAACAGATGTTCAACATGATCAAGGACAAATGTGAAGAAAATGTTCTTTTAACTAAATAATTTAGATATTTTGGTCTATGTTTAGAATTTTACTAAACAAATTGTGGTTTGAATTAGTTTGTCATTTAGTGTCTCTTTAGACTATTCTTTTTACGGATTAAAGTTGATAGTATTTTGTTAGTTCTGTTGTGTTTGTGCGTACCCTTCCTTTCTATTTCGGGAAGGGGGTGTTATAATTTACCAATTAAATAAATATGTATTATCAACTAAATAAATGTGTATTATGTTTTAAGTGTTTAACTACTATTAATAAGCTAATTTATTGATTAAATAAATATGTATTTATTCTGTTAAACCTTTTTTATTGATAAAATTTATCAATTAAATAAATATGTATTATGTTATAATTACCAACTAAATAAATATGTATTATGTATCAACTAAATACATTTTTATTTATTAACTGAATATATTTTAAAAAAATTAGTTAATAAATTTTATGAATATATTTTTATTAACTGAATACATTTTTGATATTTTAGTTTGTTAAAAATGGTTTGATACATTTTAATTTATTAACTGAATATATATTTTAAAATTTAGATGATAAATTTTATGAATACATTTTTATTAACTCAATAAATTTTTGATATTTTAGTTTACTAAAAATGGTTTGATACATTTTTATTTATTAAGTGAATAAATTTTAAAAATAATTAGTTGATAAATTTTATGAATACATTTTTATTAACTGTATATATTTTTGATATTTTAGTTTATTTATTAACTGAATATATTTTAAAAAATTTAGCTGATAAATTTTGTGAATACATTTTTATTAACTCAATAATTTTTTGATATTATGGTTTGATACATTTTTATTTATTAAGTGAATAAATTTTTAAAAATTTAGTTGATAAATTTTATGAATACATATTTATTAACTGTATATATTTTTGATATTTTAGTTTACTAAAAAGGGTTTGATACATTTTAATTCATTAACTGAATACATTTTTAAAATTTTAATTGATAACTTCTATGAATGCATTTTTAATAATTGAATACATTTTTGATTTTTTAATTTTCTTAAAATGATTTGATCCATTTTTTTTATTAACTGAATACATTTTAAAAATTTTAGTTGATAAATTTGACAAATACATTTGTATTAATTGAATACATTTTTGACATTTTAGTTTATTAAAAATGGTTGCATATTTATTTACTTGGTAATTTTAACATAATATATATTTATTTAATTGATAAATTTTATCAATAAAATTAGTTTAACAGAATAAATATTCATTTAGTTGGTAAATTTATTTTTGTTTAAAATTAACAATATATTTTTTGATAAATTAACTTATCAAAAGTGGTCAAAGTCAACACAAAGGTTTAAAAAAAATAAAAAATCTAAACCCGTAACTCTAATTAACGGATATTAGGTCGAAATGTATTATGTGTCAGTTCGTTAAAAATACAAGATATAAAGTGTCACATTTTAAAGTATAAGCTGCAATGTATAAAATGGGATAAACGTGAGAGATACAAAATACATTTAACTCAGAAAGTTAGAAATATAAATTTATGTAATTTTATGTAGGTTTTGAAAATATATATTTTTTAAAAGCTGGGAAATAAAGAAGGGGAAAAAATTGCTTATAATGTTGTTGTTAAGACAAGCGAGTCAAGCGACAAGTAAAAGTAGAAACTTGACCGTAGATACATTAAGAATCGTTGTCCTTTTATGTTTATTTGGGTATGGTTTGATGGACATATGTTTTGATTCCATTACTGTCTTTTCCTTCTTTCCTTTTGCAAAAAAAATAAATAATTTGTATGACGATTAATTCATAATGAATTTATATTATGAATTATAATTAATGTGAAATTATAATAAATAAAATAAAATAATAATATGTAAATTTTTATTTATTTTTTTATCTTATATATTCATATACGTCTTTATTTATTATCAATATAAGTTTGTCTTTATACGTAGCAACACTAGAATTTTTAATTTGCCTGCACCAGAAACATTTTAAACTTCTAATGGGTTTATAACTTTTTTATAAGCTCTTTTCCTTCTGATTTCATGGGTTTAGAAGGAAATTGGTATCTTGTGACATGAAGTGGGTTTAGTAATTGGTGGGCAGCCCAAAGGTTCTTTCTTGGGTTTCTCACAGAAATTCGTTTGGGCTCACATTGTGGTTTAACCCAATCTGACCCACGTTTACCTTTCCTTTTATTTTTTTCTCCCAGCCTTTTTTGTAATTGTCAAAAAGAATCCCCTTCTGATCACCAGCCCATTTTGATGAAAATTCAGTTGAGCACATACCTATCTAATCAGCTTGACATTCCATGGTTCCTCAATTCAAGGCAGCTCCTGGGAAATTTGAAAAATGTTAAGGTTTTTCCAAAGTTTTGGACTTTAAAATGTTTGTTCTATGAGTAATATTCTCTCCGTCCCAGGATAAAAGTCCTTATTACTATTTTAGGTAGTCCTAAGTTAAATGTTTAATTATCTTAAATAATCTATTTTTTAATAATAATTTGCCTATAATATCCTTGGTATTAATTGCAATATTTCTATTCTCTATGCATGTTTATGGAAAATCAATAGTCATGTGCAAAAAATTATGCAATTAAATGAGAATTTAAATATGGACAATTTTTGTCATTTTATCATCTTTCTTATTATGCACAAAAAGTCAACCAGGACTTTTATCTTGAGACAGAAGGAGTACTATTTAGAAAACTAGGTTATATTTATTTACAAGAATTATACTTAGAATAAGACTATTAATTCCAAGTATCTTGTTTGTTTTTAGATTTGGATCTAGGACTATTAATTCAGAGATTATAATAGCTTAATATGGGGGATTATTTAATACCATGTTCAACCAGATATTATAATCTCAAGACTATGTAATCTGAGGATTAATAGTCTAGTATTATAATCCTCATGAATTATAATCCTTGTAATGATCATGGACTAAAAGTTACCAAGTTGTGGGTCTTTTATAAACTCAATAATTTAATTTAAAATAAATGTAGTAAAAAAATAAAAAATAAAAAGAAAGAAAAGAGAATTATGTTACAAAGTTATGTCATGTCAGCATAATAATTTAAATAATTATCAGCAAAAAAATTATTCCAAAATCCAGATTTGAGCCCCAATTCATAGTCTTTTGTTTGAATTGTCAATTACTATTGTAGAGTTTTCTTTTATAAATTGAAATTTTTACTAGTATATCGAGTATTATAATAATATTAGCTATTATTTTAGGTTAATAGCCCTAACTTACGAATGACTGGGGTGATTAATTCGGTTATATCCGAATCGAATAGCTTATTCAAATATATCCGAATACCGAAATCTTCTAATTTTTACTATCCGAATAATTAACCGAATGTACAAGTAAACGAACTACCGAATACCGAATATGCAATTCAATTTTTTCGGTTAATAACCGAAATTAAGTTCCATTTTATCAAACAAAAAAAAATCATTTCAAATTGGCAGCAGCTATCACTCAGCAACAATATGCAGCAGCACCGCATCATCCAACACTCAACAATAGGCAACAACCAGCAACAGATTAGTAGCAACATAAGCACACAACAACATGCAAAAGGCCAACAGGCAATAACAACAAGTTTATGCAACCACGAGAAAAACTAATATTCTTTGGGAACAACTAATACAAAACTCTATTTCAATAAAAATTAGGGTAATGCCTACAAAGTCTAGCATATAGAAATATGCAAGGACTAAAGCTAGCAAGTAAATAATTCATGAAGACAATAACTTCCCAAAGAGATGCAAAGGAAAGCGAATCAAGTAGTTGCACGCACTTATTATACAGTTTACAAATTAGAAAGTTTAGCTCTTTGTAAGTTAGCATCTCTCTAAGTCCATTTCAAGATTGCAAGTTTATCACAGATTCATTGGTTACTTCAAACTAGGCTGTCTTTTGCATGAACCCTGACAAATAATTGAACCTTTTCAATTATATGCTGACTATTGCTCATCAAATGCCATTGCATTAGGTTTTTTCTCCATCAATAAAACATTACACCAGTGCTTCCTTTATGGAGTAATATAGCAACAACAGCAACACAACAGATTAGCAACAACACAAGCACCAGTGTATATATATATCATTAGATATATATATACACACACCCTGCATTGAAAGCAAAATTGGTAACAATACTTACAATCTAAACCAAAACAAAACAAACTAACCAAAATGATCAAGTCCTTTATTCGGTTAATTGAATACCAATATTTCAATAACCGTATTCAAACCCAAATACCAAAATATTAAAATGGTTATAACCGAATTAAAGAAAATAACTAAAAAAAATCGGTTAATTTTTTTTGGTTATATATGATATTTGCTTAGCCCTACGTATGACAATCTTTTTTAGAAAAAATTATTAAAAGCTTCTAGGGCACCTGTCATGTAATGACCGAGAAAATTACGAGCCCAATTTTTTTTTTTATTTAATTATATCCATAAGAATATATGAGGTATGATGTATGTGTGTATGTGATGAGTTGTATGATGAGAGGTATTAAATTAGTTAATTAAATTAATTAACTAAAGAAGGAAAAAGATTTCAAGAGAAGCTTATGTGATAAAATCACAAAGTTTGAATGTTGGCCTTGTATGACAATTAAGAAGTTTTATAATGAACAAGTTGATTACTTGTTTGAAAAATGAAAAAGAAGAAGCAAGTGAATTATTAAAGATAACCCCATTGTGAAAATAATTGTACGTGTACGAGTAATGATATTATAAACCCAATTTGATGATAGGGGTTAGTGAATGAATTAATTTAATCAAGTCAAATTACTTGTATTATTAAGTGTTAGGGTTTTATTAAAATAAACCCAAGAATTTGTAAGTGATGATGTTATGTAAGCTAATTTAATTAAGGAGTCCGATGGACTTATAAATAGCAAATCTAATTGGATTATATTTTAAATCCAAATGAGTTGTTAAACTAGGTCAATTAAGTTTACCTAGTAGCCCGTGTAATTAATTTAATTACTAGTCCATGTAATTTATTAAACAAGCCCAATGCTTATTTTAATTAAAAGTAGCATAGTTATGTAAATGTTAGCCCAATGTGTGATATAAATTGAGCCCAAACAATTTAATTGAATGAGCCCAATAGAATTTAATTCTAAGGTCCAAAGTGGAGCCCAATAAGCTTGTATAGGTAAATATGTATATATATATATTGGTGTGTATATATATGGATACTTATATAATTATATTAGGACTTAAAAATAAAGTCAAATTGGAGAAATAAATGGTCAATCCCGAATTTTGGGGCCCACATGGATGTGAAGCTAACTTGTTGGATGAATTTTGAGTGTAAATTGGTCCAACAACTTCCCAACCACCCTAGTCATTCATAAGGTCAATCAAAAAGTCTATCAAGTGGTCATTTCATGCATAGTAAGCAAGATTAGGGCCTTAATCAACTAATGTTAGTTGATTAGGAGAGCTAATGGTGAAATCCTAGAGGTTCTATAAATAGCATGCTCCACCCATTTGCTATATTTGTTAGTCATTTGGCAAGAACTCAAAGAAAGAATAGAGAGAACATTCTAGAGAAAATAGAGAGAACTCTTGAGAGTTGGAATTTCACCAAGGAGATTGTTAGAGACTTATTAAGGAGGAGTCACCAACAAAGTCTCTAGCCAAGAGAAGAAGAGCATAAGGTTCAAAAGTGTTATATCTCTTCTTTATTTCATTTTTGTGGACTATTTATGTTTAATATGGTCAAAATATATTTTTAACCGATCAAAAGTTGTTTTGATGGTCTAGAAGTCTTAAGCTATGATAAATTGGTAGATACATGGTTTGATATGCTTAAATCATGTTTTGGTATGTGTGAAAGGCATAAAATTGGAAGAAATGTCTATATGGAGATTTATCGGTAAAACCCTAGGTAGCTATGTGCTATTTAAGGTTGTAGTTTGAAATACACAAGTTGAAAAATTAATTTCTATGGCTAGAAAGTTAGATCTATGAGTTTTAAAGAAAACCCCAACTTGAAGTTTTCAAAAATATTGAATAACAAAGAAGTTATAGCTTTTACCACAAAAGATGTCGTTTTTAAACCCTAGATGGTTCGATCCGTAAATTTCGTGTAAAACGTTTTCAAAAAGACGATCGAACTATGGAATATTGTAAAACAAGAGGTTTGGAACACATCAACACTGATTTGGTGTTATTTGGATGTGTAGATTTCATTTAATCAATGTTTGAACAAAAAGTATCAAAACTGTCAAAATTGAAAAAATTGGATTTTCATTCTGTCGGACAGCGCCGGGGCGCCGTCTTGCAGTGTAATCACTACGCCGCGGCGCAATGCACTGTTTCCGGGAAAAATGATTTTTCCGTACCGGGTCGGGTCGGACTGGGTTTTTCGGGTCGGGTCAGTTCGGGTCAGAAAAATGAAAAATGTTCCAAAAATTATTTTATTATTTTTGGACCTAATAAATGTATTTTTAAAATTGTGGAGGATTTATTTAATAAGAAAAAGATAATAAATATTATTAATGGATTAATAATATATGTAATTTAAATAAAATATTATTAAATAAATAATAATATTAGAAAATCACAAAAATATTATTAAATGTATAATAATATTATGAAGTCAATAAAATATTATTAAATAGTTAATAATATTAGAAAATGAATAAAATATTATTAAATGGTTAATAATATTAGTAAATTAATAAAAATATTATTAAATGGTTAATAATATTAGTAAGTTAATAAAATATTATTAAATGGTTAATAATATTAGTAAGTTAATAAAATATTATTAAATGATTAATAATAGTAGTAAGTTAATAACATATTATTAAATGGTTAATAATATTAATAAAGGATTAAAATATTATTAAATGGTTAATAATATTAGTATATGAATAAAATATTATTAAATAGTTAATAATATTGGAGTATAAGTAAAATATTATTAAATGGTTAATAATATTAATGAATGATTTAAAATATTATTAAATGATTAATAATATTAGTAAGTTAATAGAATATTATTAAATGATTAATAATATTAGTAAGTTAGTAGAATATTATTAAATGATTAATAATATTATTAAAGGATTAAAATATTATTAAATGGTTGATAATATTAGTATGAGAATAGAATATTATTAAATGGTTAATAATATTAATGAAAGAAGAAAATAGTATTAAATGATATTATTTTGAGTGTAAAATATTATTAAATGGATAATAATATTTATAAGTTATTGAAGATATTATTTGATGAATAATATTATTTGAAGAGTAAGACATTATTAATAATGTTAACATATGAGTGAAATATTATTAAATGATTAATAATATTAACTAAGGATAATGATATTATTAAATGATTAATAATATTAGTGAGAGGATAAAATATTATTAAATGGTTAATAATATTTATAAATGATTAAGATATTATTTGATGATTAATATCATTGGGGATAGTGTAAAGCATTATTTAATTATTAATAATGTTAATAAGTGTTTGAGATAATAAAGAGGTTAAGAGAATTATTAGATGGTTAATAATATTGAGGAGCTAAGTGATTTATTATTGAAATAGTAAATGGTTAAAATATTATTATACGATTAATAATATTATATGTAGTAATTATATATTATCAAATGAGATAATATTATAAAGCAATGAAGTGATGGTTATGTGAGTTAAAATATTATCAAGGGATTGATAATATTATTAAGAGTTTTAAGGTTATGATTAAGTGATAGATGATTTAAGACATATATGTTAAAGTTATTAATGTTAAATAAACATATATATGTTATGCTAATTGGAAGATCAATGCTATTGAATATTAGGTCACCCAAAGGAAGTAATTTTAAGTTGAATAGCAGTAGTCAGCGGAACATGCAAGTTCTTCTTAACCCTAACTTGTATTTATTGTTGCAAGTTTCCTTCAACTTTATTTACATTGAGCTATTCAAATTATTGTTGAGCAAATTCTACACTCGTAGTTATTTGACAGAATTTAAAGTGGATTAATTATCTAAAATTATTTCACCTCATTATTGGTTATTGTATTCGCACATAGTGCTTTTGCAACTGTTATAGTTCATAATTTCACGAACTGTTTAAGGATGTCTAAGCTAATTGTTTCGGCTAGACAAATGCATGTTTAAATTTATTTAATTGAATATTATAAAAGTTTATCCAAACCATTGGCTGGTGCGGATTCTTACAGTAAGACTGAGAAAGAACAACCCTAGTTAAAGGAGATTTTTATTTGTCGAGAAACCGAATGCGCGCCATAAATCTAAATGTTATGCATATACATAAGACATGAGAGGATTGATCCCCTCGAGTGTCCCATTATTTTTAACAAGGTGTCAGACATTGTATGTCTGTTCTACCTTAGTAGCAGTTCATAGTCCTTTGAGACCACTCAGCAGTAAAGAGTCAATCTATTCTTTTATTGAACATTGATGCTTGTTATTTCACAATTGTTATTTATTGTTGAAACTTTCGAAGATAAATCTTTTTCATTCATGATATATCATTTCTTGTTTATTTAAACTTGTTGGGCAAAGTAGTTGTTCACCCTTGCTATATCATGAATTATTTTCAGTTAAGACGGGTGATCTAAGGAGTACCACAGCAAAGGAAAGATGAACGAGTAGACGTAATTAGTCGTACTATATGTGTAAACTTTTTTTTTATTATAAAGTAATGATGATGTGTTAAGGTTAGTGGAACCTGAGATTGAAGGTACGTTTTGTAATGAAATTATGTATGTTTTTCGCGAGTTATTGAAGTTTTAGTTTATGAATGTTTGTCAAGTGATGAATAGTGAGCACCAAACCCGAGGTTCAAGGGACCCGAATTTAGGGGCGTCACATGTCACGTGGTGCCCCGCATCATTCATGTGCTGATATTTCAGCACTTAAAGTGGGTCATTTCACTTTAAGTATTGAAATAATAACACATGAATGGTGTAGGGTACCACATAACAAGTGCCCTAACACTACTGAATAATTATTTATTTTTTAGATCTTCAATTGTATGCAAAATATTGCACATAATCTCTCTCAAACATGGTTTCTAGTCATTTATTTTTTCATCTTATTTTTTCATCCATATACAAAATAAAATACTTAATATAATTTACTGTAGTTTAATATGTACGAGTTTATTATTATGTGCCAAGAACAAGATCAAATTATTGTTAGATTTTTTTTCCAAAATTTTTGAATTGAAAAACTTATATGAAATATTTTATTGGCTCTAATTTTAATATAAATAGGCTATTAATTTAGGTTATACTTATATGAAATACTTTATATTGTATTCATTCCAGATTATAAGGTCAATATTGATTTTTCAAAGTTAAAATTTGAGATATTTTCAAATGTTGTCATTTAACTAATAATAATAATAATAAATCTTATTATTAGTAATATTCTATTTATTCCAAAATTAGAGATAATTTTTATAAATAATTTTTTACTTTTAATTTCACCCTTAAAAATATATTTATATTACGCAAACGTAGTATAATTATGGCACCATGTTCTTTGTACTAATTTATGGTACAAATGTTAACTCAATTTGTAATACAAAGGACTCATAGTGTGTATCAGTGTGTCAAATTATGTCGCTTCCTATACATTATTGTAAGGATTCTCTGTCACCGATCTGATTTGTTGCTAGCTCTTTCGCAATTAATAATAGAGGCACGCCGTTGTATTATGGTAACCAATATTTTCAGAACACCATCCAAATTTTCAGTCTGCCCATGCAGAGCAATGATGTATCACCTTTACCCTTGTTTCAACTCTTTTATAAAAAAAAGGGTAAATTGAATATATTTATATCTCAAAATAAAAATATATTTTTAATTTTAAAACAAATAAAATAAAAAAAATATATCTCTAAGTTTGAAACAAGAGTATTGTTTACAAAGTTTAAGCAACAAAGTTGTGGGTCCTTTTTAAACTCCTTAATTTAAATTAAATGTTGTAAAAGTAAAATTTTAAAAATAGAACGAAGATAATTACTCCATTCGTTTTTTTATGTCTTTTTAGAGAGTTTTTTTTTTTTACTTTATAATTGCCGTTTGTGAATTTCAAGAAAGTATTAAATACTTTTTTTTTTTTAGAATCACATAAGTAATTTTCATTAATCAAAATGACAATTAGAATCAGCCATAAGAATATAGACTACATTTGATGGTACTTCTTCCATCTAGACTTGTAGTTGATGAGATGAAATTGCTCGTCTCGCAAGTGAGTGAGCTACAATATATCCCTATCTACGCACAAAAGAAAAATTACATTCATGAAATAAGGAAGTTAAGTGTTTGATATCTGCTATTATGTGGCCAAAGTGAGCAAAAGACTTCTACTGTGCTTGTAGAGCATTTATCAAGACCTGAAAGTCGTCTTCCAAAGTAACTCTAGAGAAACCCGTTTCAAGAGCTAGCTCAAGTGCATGTCGGGTTGGCAGTGCTTCAACTTCAATGGTTGTGAGCGGCAAAGGAACTTGCGGAGATAGGGAGACCATCACCTGCCCAAATTCAACTCGAATTACTATACCCAATCCAACACGATTATCAGTCTGAAACAACGCCCCGTCAAAGTTTACTTTGTAGCACGAATTTGTTGGTAGCTCCCACCTATTTGTGGTCTTCATCCTAGGGTTCTTAGTGAACGAGGTGTTGAGTGTAAATTCCCGCAGCCTCTCTTGAACTTGTGAAGCCATTTGTTGAATCAGAATAAAAACTTTACCATGCTTGATGTTGTTACGCCTATTCCAAATCGTCCACACTGTCATAGCAAATCTTTTAGGATTTTTGTTCTTTGCACACACACACCCAAACAAACCAATGAAGGAATTTGTTCTCTTCAAACTTTCACAGTTTCAAATTAGTACCCGTCGGCCGTCGCCTTACATTTTCAAGCTGAGGACATGCATATAGAGCATGTAGTACATCAAGAAAGTATTAAATACTTAGTTTCTCAAATAAATTTTAGAAGGTTAATTTTAAAATTTTATATTCAATTTAGTCAATTAAATAAAATATTAATTATATTTTTTAATCTATATGCATAACCTTAAACTGTCAAATAAAAAAATAACTGAAGGAGTGTATTATAAAATTGTGTTGTGTCTCATCTCAGCTCAATAATTTATAAATAATAGACAACAAAAAATATTCTTCCGCAGCCGGGAATTGAACCCGGATTCATAGTCCATAGTTTGAATTGCCAATTGCTACTGCGGAACTTTGGGCATCTGCTTGTAACTTTTTATTATTATAGCATGTGTTATAATAATAGTACATAAAATGAGTTTTATTTAAGCTTTATTTAAAAAATAAATTTAATCTTTTTTACAATATTATAATGTTGGTTAAATCATTTTTTTCCCCTGGACCTCAATTTATATATGCATTATTAAATTAATTTTTTATATGGATGAAAAAAAAATCAATTTAGTGATGCGATTGTAAAAAAAAATCAATTCAATGATGTATATATAAATTGAGGTTCAGTTCAATAAAAAAAATAATAATTTAACCGTCTAATATTTTCTCATAATTCTAATTTTAATAGTATCTATTTATACATAATTTTTAATAAATCAAAATTGATTAAAACAATTATATTAATTTGCGTTCATTAAAAAAAAATAACATTTAGAGAATAAAAAAACAACAACAAAATCTCCTTTTTAATATATTTCATTCGCTTTTAATTATAAAATTATTATTAATTATTTTAAAATTCATTTATGATATTTTAAATTAATATTATTTATTTAAAATTTTAAAATAATTAATTTTATAATTATAATTAATATTATTTTTATATAATTTATAATATTTATAATTATATTGATATAAATTAAATAAATTTTTATAAATTTTGAGTTTTGAAAATATTTAAAATTATTTTTTTTTAAATTAATATTAATTTTATAATTTGAAAAGTAGGTATATAAATTTTCTTAAAGATGGATTGTTTATTTTCTAATAACAAAAAGTAAGTAATTTTATCTAAAAAATCTCTGTTTTCTCTTATAACTAAAAGTGAAAAAGAAAAAAGAAAAAAAAACTTGAAAACGAAGTATTCTGTTTTATATTTTTAGCTCTGTTTCGCCTTCTGCAACCTAACAAATCCAGACCCAAACTTGAAACTACTTTCTAGGGAGAGAAAGACAGAGAAAAGAGGAGAGGGAAAGCAGCCATGGACGGAGAAGATGGCAAACAGCAAGCACATCTAGTACTAGCCCACAAGCTATTCCTCCTCACCCAGCCCGATGTTGACGACATCGAGAAAGTTGCTCTCCGTGACGAAGTCTTGACCGCCGTCGTAGCTGACGGTACGATTTTCACAATTTTCTGTTCCGATTGATTGATTTGCACCTGTTTTGAATTCAGGGTTTTTGAAATTACAATTTTTGGTTGCAGATATGGCCCCATTGTACGAAACCCTAGCCTCGAGTTCGGTGCTGAAATTGGATCAGAAAGTTCTCGATTCGATGCGTGCTAAGATCGACGATGAGCTCAAGAAGCTCGACGAGAAGTGAGTATCTTTATATATCTGTGTAATACCTACATTTAGTTTTTTTTTCCTTTTCTCTGAATTTGAATTGAATGGTGGGTTGATGATTTGAACTGTTGGTGTTACTTTATATGCTAGCTAATCCAATTTTTTGTTAAATTTTAATGAGAAATTAGTAATCTTTGTTCCTGGGATTTTGTTTATTTTTGTCTAATTTGGCAATTTTGTGCTCTTAACTTTGTGCAACTTGGGTTGCTAGGTAGGTCATTTAAACTTTTGCATAGTGCTTGCCTGCGTGTCTATTTTTTCTTCGCTGATTGGGTATGGGGTGTAATTCAAATAAATCTGCTGTGATTTTGCTGCAATGAGATGAAAGCTGTGTTTTTTATTAGTGGAATTCTGAAAAATCTGCTGATATGTTGATCTAGAAAAATAGCTAAAGGTTAGGTCTTAGTATTTGGGTGTGAAATGATTAACCCTTACTTTTTGCAGTGCTTACAGAACTTGTTTTAAATAGTTAATAGGATTTTGGATCTGGATTAATTATTCCTTCAGTTCATTTCGCTTCTTTATTTGTATATATTTGGTTGGAGTAGGGCATAGGGATTTGGTTTTAAAAAACTAGGTTGTTTAGGCTCCCCGTCATCCTCCTGCTTTATAGTTTGATATTGTGATGCTTAACACTTTGTTTGACCATTTCATATATTAAGAAGCATGATTGCCATAAAAATGACGGTGTATGCGAATGATTCTTGGTGTGTTGTTGAAAACAATAATTTTTGTTAATTACTATGAGACATGAAATAATCAATCTTGGGACTTGCCTAAGTTCTGGATAATATACTTGGATTCGATATAGTTATTGGTTCAGTTCTCCATTTATTCCCTAAATTCGTTTGATTTTAGCTCTGTGTTAAAGGATCCAAGTCACATTCGCGTTAACACTTCAAATTAGTGCGAGTGTCCTTCCTTTTGTTTAGTATCCAATATAATGATGTATCTAGCATCACACAAATAACTTCCTGGCTTAATAATGTGATACCTTTCTTATATCGATAATAAAGATATTAAATAAATTTCCAAACTAAATGATGAGGACAATAAGATAGATGGCATTGAAAGAGAAAACTCATATGATGCATTTCAGAAAGAAAAATGCTATTTCGACAAAATTCCTTTATAGTAAATAGGTCTCACACTCATGTGAGAGGAGGCTTTGTGGAACTAGCACTTTGTCTTGTGGAAATAGAACATCCCTAAAACTTATCCTTCCTGATATAGATGGAAGCAATAGAAATTTAATATTATTGGGTTATATATTATTATTTATGGATGATTTCAATGTAATTAGTTTGTTTAGTAGATAATAATAGGATATATTTAATTATATTAATAGAATGTTCTAGAGTATTACTTATTTAAGATAGTAGATACTTACTAAGATTTTATTTCCTTTTTTAATTAGGTTACTTGATATTTTACTTAGCTTCCAAGTATTATGTTTTTTTTTCCTATTTCTTTATATAAGTGTAATCCATCATCATTATTATTATTGAATGATTGATATTATTAAATTTAGCCTTTTACTTTGTGGCTTTTAGTCTAATTATCTTCAACCTAGTCCTACATCATAATGGTATCAAAAACCAAAAGTTCCTGTTCTATTTTTATTTTACCCAATTTCTTTCTACCCAAATTTTTTGACATCCATCAATTGTAGAAGTTCATTAGAGAGTCGACAACATTTGAAACACGAACGTAGTCTCAAAGTTATCCCCCCCAAAAAAAAAAACAAAAACTGCTACAGTACTCGTTACAGTGTTACTGTTCATCTGTGGCAAAAAATACAGTTTGTACCCTAATGTTTCTGAAGCTTTCAACTTAGCCCCATGGTTTCTAAAAATTTCAATTCAGCTCCCAAAGCTTCTGATTTAGTGCTGCCCCCGAAGTTGTGAAGTTTTCAGTTCAACCCCTGAAGTTTTCGAAAAATTCAAATTAGCCCTCAAAATTTCAGTTTTGTCAATTTAGCATGGAACTGGATATCTCGAAACTTTGCATAGATGATTCTTCAAAGCATGATACTACTTTTTATACTTTTCTTCATTGTGGAGGGAAAACAATGTAAAATTATAATCGAAGAAGAATGTGCAGTTAATATTGTGTCCCTATGTGCGATCGAAAAATTAAAAGAAGAAGTTGAATCGCATCCGAGACCTTACACTATACCTTGGCTAGGTAATACTTCTTTTCATGTTACAAAAAAGTGTTTAGTTCCTATCTAGATGCACAAATATTCTGTTTTAGTATGGTGCGATATTATACCCATAAATGTTACACATATTTTATTGGGTCAAGATTGGATTGAATGCTTAAATGTGGGTCATGAAGAAGGTGATATATACTTTTTTGAACATGAGCATTATATTATCAAAATTAATTCTATTCAAGCCTAAGAAGAGAGTTCAACAAGATACAGTGAAAGAGACAAATAAAGAAGTTCCACAACTCAACGACAAGTCACATGAAGATAGTTGAAATTGAGAATACAACAAGCGAGAGCGAGATTGAGCAGAAAGTTGATGATGTATTCTCAAAATAACTTGAATCTATATGAAGAAACCAACGATTAAGTCATGGATTTCGTTATCAACAAGAGCTTCAACCAGTAACAATACAAAGAAATTCACTCCTTAATGTTTTCTACATATCAATATGTCTACGAGGAGAACCAAAATTTCTTGTATGCTTGGAGTCTGGTTCGTGGACAATGGATTCTTGTATACTTAAAAACTCGAGGACGAGTATTTTTCAAAGGAGAGGAGAATGATGCGGATGAAAGCAAGAGAAATTTAATATTATTGGGTTATATATTATTATTTATGGATGATTTCAATGTAATTAGTTTATTTAGTAGATAATAATAGGATATATTTAATTATATTAGTAGAACATTCTAGAGTATTTATTATTTAAGGTAGTAGATAATTATTAGGATTTTATTTCCTTATTTAATTATGTTACTTAATGTTACCTAATTATATTCTTTGAATCCCTTTATTTTTTCCTCCATCCTTGTTCTACATCACTTCCTGTCAACCCCCAAATATTTTCAGTTCATGTTTTGTTACGTTTAGTGTTTGAGGAGTTGTGGGGCTAAGTTAGAGAACTGTTCATATGAGTTGATGCGTGGTATTATTTTCTCTTTTCTCTCTTTTGAAACTATGGCTAAGCATTCATTATTTGGATTTTTCTAATGATTTTCAAGTTTTTAACTTGTATTTGTATTTTTTACCCTTTTCGTAATGTTACATGTGAGGGCCTCCCTTTCAGACTTATGTTTGTTTGGTTCGTTATATAGGATTGCAGATGCTGAAGAAAATTTGGGGGAAAGTGAAGTTCGAGAAGCTCACTTAGCTAAATCCTTGTTTTTCATTCGAATAGGTGACAAGGTAGGTAGCAATTATTATTCATCAGTTCTGATAGTTTTTCTGCATTATTTGTATGCAAAGTGTGAACTTTTTTCACTTCTTATTCACTGTTGCAAACAGGAGAAGGCACTGGAACAACTCAAGATAACTGAGGGTAAAACAGTTGCAGTTGGGCAAAGGATGGACTTGGTGTTCTATACACTACAGATCGGTCTTTTCTACATGGATTTTGATCTTATTTCGAAAAGTATTGATAAAGCGAAGAAGTAAGTGGTGTATGGGTCATTTTTTTTCCTTTTACTTTCTTAAGGAGTTTCTGTTGTTTGAGATATTGTCCTTCCAACTTTCACTCATATTCTTAAGAACAACTGACAGATTGTTTGAGGAGGGAGGTGACTGGGAAAGGAAGAATCGCTTGAAAGTGTATGAAGGATTGTACTGCATGTCTACTCGCAACTTTAAGAAAGCAGCTGATCTCTTCCTGGATTCTATCTCAACTTTCACGACTTATGAACTTTTCCCTTATGACACCTTCATATTTTACACTGTCCTTACGAGCATTATAACATTGGACAGAGTTTCCCTGAAACAAAAGGTATTTATACTTGCCACTGTACTGTTCTGTCTTAAATTTGCTTGTCCTATTTTCCTCAACAGCTGCTATTTTCCCCATGCCATAACTGGTAAAGTGACAATCTTATTGCTATATTTGGCAGGTTGTGGATGCTCCCGAGATCCTGACCGTAATTGGAAAAATTCCATACTTGTCAGAATTTTTGAACTCTCTATATGATTGTCAATACAAATCATTTTTCCTTGCATTTGGTAAGTATGTATGTTCTGTGCTGTGTGCTCCATGCTCTCCATTATATAGTGTTAAGAGTTCAGAGTGTATGTTTTGTTTCAGAATTGTTGCTAGAGATCTTTGCCCTTTGTGCTCATCCTTTTCACCTGTCCTCGGGGCAAAGTTGTACCATCTGTGTCAAATATTTCCTTAAAAAACTCTTTTGAGTGCTCTTATGTTCATTTATGGGGTTTACTGATTGGAACTATTATATTCATTAAGGAAAACCTCAAACCCGACTTGAGCTCTAAATTGTAGTTCAGTAGTTCTGCAGATGATTTTGAAGCTTCGATATGTTTTACAATGTATACCGAATATGACTGACACTGAATTACTGGCTAACAAATATAATTATGGTATACTTGCATGAATGGGACAAGGGCAATGTGTATTCAATAAAGAAGATTGGAAGATTTTCTTTGTGTGTTCATTTTGTTTGTTTCTCGAATCATCATATTAGTTCTATCTGAATTTATCTGGATGACTTGCAGCTGGCCTGACTAAGCATATTAAATTGGACCGCTATTTGCATCCACACTTCCGGTACTACATGAGAGAGATAAGGACTGTTGTTTACTCCCAATTTCTGGAATCGTACAAGAGCGTTACAATTGAAGCAATGGCGAAGGCATTTGGAGTAACAGTGGATTTCATTGATTTGTAAGTTGTTTCATTTCCATGGGTACACTTGATTTGGTGCAATTTTGTTTTACAATGGTCAATTTCTTTTTCTTTCTTTTAGTTGCTTATGTGTTTTGTAATTTCCTGAGCATTTCCATTGTCTCCAGGGAGCTTTCACGTTTTATTGCAGCGGGGAAGCTTCACTGCAAGATTGACAAAGTTACAGGTGTATTAGAAACTAACCGCCCTGATTCAAAGAATGCTCTTTACCAGTCGACTATTAAGCAAGGAGACTTCTTGTTGAACCGAATTCAGAAGCTGTCTCGTGTCATTGATCTTTGAAGTAGATATAGGTTTTCCGTGTTCTGGATTGATGCCGAAAAATTTGAGACTGAGGACTACATATTGGTCGTAGTTTATTTCAATTAGCGCATCATGGATTGAGATGTTTTTGTATGATTTTGATTCAAGAGAGAGAATATTTACTCCTTACATTTTAATATTTTATAATACCTGGCTGCATAATTTCACTCTAATTCCCCATAAAACTTTCACTTGGTTCGTTTAGCGGCTGCAGATCACAACTGCTTCATGAAATATCTTCCTTCTTCACGTCTTTTTTCTGCTGATAATAAGAACCCCTAAAAGGTTCCGAGTCCTTGACTTCCTCATTGGAGCTAGGTGTTTGATTGGAGTTCCTCGTTATGACCAGGTGGTTCGTGAACCCATTAGCAAGGGCCTACGAAGTGGTCGGGTTGACCATTTTTGGGTTGACCCAAAGGGTCAAGTGGTGGCATCTTTTTCACTAGAATTATGTTTGTTTGTAAGGATTACACTTGAATAAGATTATTAATGTCAAGTGTTTTCTTTGTTTTCAAATTTGAACTTAGAACTATTAGTTCAGGAATTATAAAATAGTTTGATATGGAGACTATTTAATACTATGTTCAATTCGGTATTATAATTTTCATCATTTGGGACTAAATATTTTAAGACAAAATTACTTTCAACCTTTTTTTGAAATGACCATAATATCCTATTGAGTAATTAATGTTTAATCTTTTGGGCCAAGTCAATAGTTGGACATACGGACAAATTTGAATGTTAACATTGGCGCTAGAATAATGACATTCTAGTATTTAGTAGAGTTTTTTTTTAACCACTTTATAAAAAACTTCCATGACAACAACACCACCGTCACAAAGCCACCATAACAATTCTCATGGAGAAACACGCTTGCAGTCAACCAACAGATGCTGACAAGTAGGGTTGCCTCAAAAAAGTCTAGGATAAAAGAAAAACTCTTCAACTCTAGCAGGAAGAGCTTCAACCCTAAAATCTATATCTATAAACACATATATTAACCTTACCTTAAAATTTTTCTTAGATCACTACCAATAAAGAATAAAAAACTCTAATCCAACCATTATCATGACTTCTTACACAACACTTATTAATCATAAATCATCAAAATTACTTATCAATCATGAACATTTAATCATTAAATTTTTGGATGTATGGTAATTTGTTTGATACATATTTCACACGGTTCCTTTAAAATTTTAGTTCAATAATTGTCTCCTTTTTTATTGTTAAATTATGCAAGTTACATGCTATAACAATTTACATGTCGAGGAGGTCGTGAACATTATTTATCTTTTTGTATTTCAACAGTGTAACATAAATAGTTTCAAACGATTTAAGTGTAAGTAATTCATTAATAATTTTTATTTCAACCGTGATAAGTTTCATCCTTATCTAAAAGTCGTATGGAATCTCTATTTTTTTAATAAAAAATTTGCAATTAAAAATTAGAAAAGGAATACATCGTGTATTTTAAATAAAAAAAGTATCATATTTTTCTAGAAAATATTTTTACTCAAATATTTTTTTCATCATTTATTCAATTTTAAAATTTTTCTATATATATCCTTATTATCATGTACTTACCATTATCTCTTATTTTCATATAATATTTAATTTAGTTAGTGTGTTGTAAAGTTCATATTATTGTCAACTATATTTAATTATATTAATATTTTTTATTATTAAATTATATGAGTATTCCTTTTTGAATTTAAATATAATTTACTATTACATAAGTAGATGAATATATAAACAAATAAATCATCAAATACTATTATTTATATTATATGAATAGATGAATTATTATTATTATTATTAAATTTTTATTAGTTAAATAAGATATTTTTATATAAAAATTATTGTACACTATTAATCAATTATTACTATAATTAATACATTAGTATAATATTATACCAAAAATATAAGTACTACAATAATTTTATATTAAATCGGTACTTTGCATGGAATCATAAATTAGTTTGTTTTAAAATAATTTATATATACATTGATAGATAAACTTGACAAACGGGGCGGGCTAGTCCAAATGGACCGGGTCAAAATGACCCAATTTTTTATGGGCTAAAAATATAAAGCCAGTGGCTTACTAAGACAGAAATGTGAAACATTTTCATTTGAGTACATTCAACTCAATTTCCTTTTAACGCAAACAAATCAAATGAGATTATGGACTTACTAAAAAGCCTCAGATTGATCATAGTTCTAATACCAATTGCCAACTATTATAGGAGAGCTAAAAAGAAAGTGGGAAAAAGAATTATAAAATAAAAAAAATAATCACAAATTCAGAGTTAACTATTCAACAAAATTTCAGTCTATATATATATATATATATATATATATATATATATATATATATATATATGCACACGCGCGTGTGGAGTGAGGGGAGATAACAAGATCATGTTCTTCAGTCATCAACTCTTGAAGCCAGCCTGCCTTTAAGTTGAAATTAAAAAAAGCGGAATATAAACAACATCATACAAAAACTAAGGAACTGAATGAAAGGCCTGGACCACTGGCAGTTAATATCATTCTATTATCAACTTGAAACACATCACTAGTTAACAGATTTTTAGATCGGAGAAGTCATGAAATCTGACCCAATAAATCAAAAATTGGTACATAAAACTTGTGAAATCTATCGAGGAAACCCCAAAAAGAGAAGAAATGGAACAAATAAAATTAATCCGGAGACCGAAGAAACCACATAGATAAGGGAACCGCAACAAATAAATGAAAAACCAAACCGGTAGAAAGGATCTGCAAAGATCCGGAGACCGAAGAAACCACATGGATAAGGGAACCACAACATATAAATGAAAAACCAAACCGGTAGAAAGGATCTACAAAGACGCAATAGTAGAAGAGAAAAAAGTAAAAGAAAAGTTAGAAAGATGATGGAGAAAAAAAGGTAGAAAGAAAAACAGCGCACTGCCTAAGAGCATCTTCAGCAATTAAATTATCTCATGGACTATATTTAGTCCATATAACATCAATAAATATTCTTTAGTCTTCAATCTTTTCAGCAAATGGACTATCCCGTAGACTATAATATAAAAAGATTAAAATAATCAATGAATTCAAAAAAATTCCAATTATCTTTCTACTGTCCCATTTAAATATAATTAAAATTATAATCCATGGACTATCAAGTTCCTTGATTTAGTCTTTTAGGTATTTCAAATATAGTCCAAGACTATATTTTGTCCATCTACTAGAGAGTGAAGATAAATCCTAGACTATATTTAGTCTAGAATTCATCTACTAGAGATGGGCTTATTCTTGGAAAGTTAGAAAAATCAATGACCTTGGACCACGTGTTTCAATAAAAACAAACATATAAAAGGCTTTAAGAAAGGAAAAACATGAGGGCCATATTTTTTCTTGAGCTCTTCAACCCACGTGGGTTAGCGTTCCTCTTGACACAAGGATAGATGATGTCCCTTTGTGGTAGACTGGTAGGTAATAAATGTACACTGCTGATAATAATATGGAAAAACATAGGTTGAAGTAAAATGAATCAAGTGACTGTAGCCTAAAATGATCGCGTGGCAAGGTAGAAAAATGTACGGGGCGGGTACCCGCAGGCTGAGCTATCACGGATTAGGATAAAAACTGATCGAACTAAAATAGTCCAAAATTTTATGAGCTAAAAAAAATAAAATCCATGATTCGATTTTTGATGGATGGGCTGGGCTAACCCGCGGGCCTATTTTACCACGTCTAATTAATTAATAGGATGACAAATTAAGTCTAATTCTTAGATAAATGAATTATCTAAAAAAAATAAAAAATAATAATAATAATAATAATAATTGAAAGGTTAGATCTTTAAACCTTACCCAACCCGCCTTTGAGAACCTACCCAGGTCCAATTCCCCTTTGTTGCTCCTCTCACTATTTCTCTCGCTCCTTTCTTTCTAGAGGCGTTCATGTTCCAAATCACAACATATAAATCCTTCTATATCTCTCCTCCACCTCTTCACTTTCCTTCTTATTGGGGTTCTGAACTCCAATTTGATAATTTTTCTTCAATCTGAAACTATTAGTATTTGCGTTTATCTGAAAGAAGAAGAAGATAAGATGGGGAAAAATCAGGCGTACAAGGCTATGCAGAGAGCAAGGCTGGGTTCCAGCTCAGCCGGTCCAGATGAAGTTGAGGACGGCATGGTTTGTACCCTTTCATACTATTACTATCACTAACCCCCAATTTCTTAATTGGCACGAGAATTTTTCATTATTGGGTATTGTTTATTTTGATTTATGTTCCTTGTTTTGCTGTTATTGTCTGTGTTTAATGAATTTGGACTTGATGGAGAGCGTACCATTGTGAAAAAACTTGATTTTTTTTTATGGGAATGTGTTGAGTTGAGTGTGATTGATGATGATCTAATTTATATTGTAGTCTATTGAACTGTGCTTGTTTTTGGGCTGATTTAGATTAATTGGAAACGTCCTAAGACTGTTAATTTCTCACTTTAATGGATTTGGGTGAATTATATACGGCTATTATTGTTGGTTACTACTCCCTCTGTTTCACAAAACAGTCCCATTTGCCAAAAAAAAATTCCAAAAGAAAAAGGGAAACAGTTCCATTTTTAATTATGTTAGTATAAATGACACAATGTTTAAAGATTATCATCAAAATTTCATTAATATCTCATAACTACTAAGTACTCGATAGATATAGGGGTACATATAGAACAAAACTTTATCCTTTAAATTTGTAAATTTTGCAAATGAGACTCTTTTTGTGGAACATAGGGATAATAATTATTTGTACCAAGAGCTGATACACCCTCAAACAGAATGACTGTTTGAGATCAACCACTTGAGACTCTTTATACGCAGAGATGTGGACACATGGTGATGTAGATAATCAGAGAATTGTGGACATTATGTGTGAGAATTTTGACGTAGAAACAACTTGTGACATTATTTAAGAAATGATAAAACATAAAAACCAGCTTGGCAATGGGTGGAGAGACCCAGAGGTCCCATATCTTGTCTGGAGAAAAGCGTGGATGCTATGGCCCATTTTTTTCCTTTTAACTTCTTATGTGTGTTTTTGTGGTTTAGAATCTACTTTAAGTGTGATTTCTACTGAGATGGACCTGTTTTGGAGATACGCTATATATGAGATCTGTAGCAGGACTGTTGGTGTCACCTACTTGAATGGTTAAAGCTACAGAAACAAATTTTGAATGAACTCCAAACCAGTTGAAACTTTGACCTAACTATAAAAGGAAGTGAAGCAGATCAATCACTAAAAAGTTGAGCTCCCTCTACATTGATCAATTAAATTCAAGATCTTACAAGGAATCCTGATGTAAGACGGAAATTGATGAACAAATAATTAACTGGTAGTCTTAATTCAATAAGAAAAATTAATAAAAACTAGGGTGATCCAACCGCAGGAGAACCACTACCCCTAGAGTTTCCCAACCGCAGTAGGGAGGAAAAATATTGATTGCAACTAATAATTAGGATAATTTCAGAATCAATAATGTGTATCTATTTTAATCTGAGAGTACATTAACTTTTAAATATGAACAAATTCCAATTCAATTAGGATACAAACCCTAATTATCCTAAAAGTATTTAATGACAAAACTACTCTACTAATTAAATAAAATACTTAAAATATTAAAAATACCCTAATTAATAAAATACTATTTACCTCCTAAAATTACAACAATTCCATAAATAAATAAAAACATTAAATCTATAAATAAATACGTAATAACTTGATCTTGATCCCCATCATTTCTCCCCTTGTTGGAGAAAACTCGACCTCGAGTTTTATAGAATGAGATAATGAACCATGAGCTCCTCTTCCTTGAAAAAACATTGTGGAACACCGATGATAATGTCTTCACGCGATAAGGTTCAAAAACTTTTGGAAAGAGAATTGTTGGGAGCACCATTTTTGGATTCTGAAGCTGTTGAAGTAGCCTATCCGGAATGACGAACTCAACGTGATCAACTTGTATGAGATCAATCTTTTTAACCAGCTTCTCTTTGGTAACAAGTAACTCAAAAGCAACTTTAGAATTTTCCTTGGTTTGTTGTTCACACACAATCTCGAGTTCAACTTGTGAAACTTCAAGAATCTCCATATGCACGTCACAGCTGTCTGTAGTCTCAAGTGATTCACACACAATTGTTAGTTTCACCTTTGTAGCTTCCAGAATTTTCAAAGGTACGTCACAAACTCACAATTATTTATAACCTTGGAATTGTGGACATCCTCGTTTTCCTTCTCTTGTTCTTCTTGCTTTTTCTCCTACTCCTCTACTTGTTTTTTCTTTTGCTCTTCTTCTTGTCTTTTCTTTTGCTCTTCTTCTTTCTTTCATTTAACAAGAATTTTATGTGCAGCTTCTCGAAGTTATTTGGATTTAGCTTGTTGACATTTCTCTGCTTCAGCTTGTTGACGTCTCTCTATCACAGTTCTTCTTTGTTCATCTTGATATCGCCATTGAAGTCGGTCAAGCTTGTAATGTGCATTGGCAATATACTGTCCAACCTCTTATTGCTCAATTTTCAAACGGTTTGTTTGACTTTTGTGGTTCGGTACAATAGTTTAAAAATAAAATAAAACTTTTTTTTTCTTTTTTTTTTTAAATTAACGGCGACTAAACTGAAAACTACTAAAACTTTAGGGGCTGAAGCTGAAGAAAATGAAAGTATAGGGACTGAGACCTAAAGGTTGAAAGTTTAGGGGCTAAAATGTAAAAATATAAAAATATAGTGGCTAATATGTAAACAAATAAAAGTTTAGGGGATATTTTAAAAATTCATGAAACTTTGGAGACAAACTGTGAAAACTTTGGGATATAAATTGTAATTTTGTAGGGAAAATAAATTTTCAGCTTTAGGGCTACCAAAGTAGCCTCCTTTCCCCTTTCTTCTTATGTGCAACAGCCTTTTTTTTTTCTTTCCTGTAAAACACAGCAACTTGGAAGAGAGATGCAGCCTCTTTTCACCTTGCAGTAGCCTCCTCTTTCTTTCTACATACAAAAGCAGCCTCTACTCTTTTGGTTTCTTGTTTTTTTTTGGGAAGTGAATAGTAATTCCGGCATGAACAGTGCCGATGAATAGTGCTCCGGCAGAGAACAATACCTTTTTTTTTTCCCAACCCAAGATCTCCCAAAAATTAAGAAATTAATGGAGAAACCCTAAGCTCTGATGCTAATATGATGTAGGACGGAAATTGATGAATAAACAATTAACTGGTAGTCTTAATTCAATAAGAAAAATTAATAAAAACTAGGGTAATCCAACGGCAGGAGAACCACTATCCCTAGAGTTTCCCAACCCCAGTAGGGAGGAAAAATATTGATCGCAACTATTAATTAGGATAATCTCATAATCAATAATGTGTATCTATTTTAATTTGAACAAATCCTAATTCAATTAGGACACAGACCCTAATTACCCTAAAAATATTAAATGGCAAAACTACCCTACTAATTAAATAAAACACTTAAAATATTAAAAGTACTCTAACTAATAAAATATTATCTACCTCCTAAAATTACAACAATTCTATAAATAAATAAAAACATTAAATCTATAAATAAATACTTAATAACTTGATCTTGATCTTGATCTTGATCCCCATCAAATCCTACATTAAAAATTTATATAGTCAGTTGTCATGGGAACTACGTAGCGTAACCAAAGATAATACATATGATTGAGAGGAGGAAACTAGTTAACTGCAAATAGCTTCTTTTTCTCTTGCATTCAACAAATGATAATGGCTGAACTGTTTTGTGGCTGACCTTATTTTACTTTATCAATTTTCTGCTGAAGTATTGTTTTCCTCTGCATTGTGACAAGCTTTATATTCAATATTTGGTTCCTGTTGTTTCAGGGGGATATGTTACTTATTAATGTGTCTACAGTACATTAAATGAACCTACGTTTGTTTGCTATCTCATATAAATGCTAGCTATTCCTGCAAGATTGCCAGATTAATATAGTTGTATAAAATTTAAATATCTGCTAGAGAAGTCATAGCCAGAATTATTTTTGCCGTACACTTTCTGATGAAGGCAGTCGCAGGTGGATGGTTCATTTCATTCACCAGAGTGGCATGCTGCTCGTTTGGCCAGCCTCAAAACTTCTCATACAATTACTTGGGAAGAGTACAAGAAGAAGCAAAAGGTAATTTGTTGGATAGACGTTTACTTGAGGGGAAAAAAACATTATTTGACATTGCTATAATTTTGTTCTTCTTCATCATTAGTAAATGCCGATAATACTTCATGCTTTGGGGAAAATTGAACGATTTGGACATTATTTTAATTTTTAAGTGCTTTCATATCATTCTGTAGCTCATTAGAGTGTGGTGCTAATCAATCAATGTAATACAAATTTACTCTCAAGTCTTCATATCCATTAGCTTATGCCTTATTCCATATGGGTTGTCGGATTTTTAAATGTTCTAGTGCTTGGATATTTAATTAAACCCATCAGCAAAATTGCATAATGCCTTCAATGATAGTAGTGCCTGCTTCTGAATTATTTGTAAACCAATCCCTTGGCATTTTTCTTTTGTTTTGGTATATGACACATACATGGGTCCAGCCCCTTTAGTTCCTTTTAATATATTGATTTCATAATAAATGAAGTATAGAACAAAAGGTTGTGCTTTTTACTTTTCTTGTTAGATGCTGGAAATTGAACGTGTACAGAAAAGGGAAGAAAAGAAAAATCGCAGGGATAATACATCTGTATGATTGGCCACTTTGTTTTGATGATTAATAATATTCAAGAGGCTGCCTGCCCCATAACGTCATCTATTCATATAGCTGTATGCGATAAGGATGCAACAAGATACATGGGACCTCAAGACCTTAATAATAAATAATACTCCATCTTTGCCAAAATAAGTGTCCTGCTTTCCTTTTTTGGTGTCCTGAAGTGTTTGCACTTCTACACAGCCAGTGCAACTTTGCCCTTACAGAAAATAGAGAGAAAATTATGCTGATCCTACAATATATACAAAACCAATGCAAAGGGGTTTAAGAGGAACTTCAATGGATGATCTTCTTACTAGATTGCTCCAGTTAGGTAGTCTTCACATTTGTTTTTTTATTTACAGTATGTTCTCCTTCTATCTTTTTTTTTCTTTTTTACTTCTTTTTTGACCTTTCTGTCTAGGTTTTTGAATCTTAAATTTTCACCATATATTATGATAACCTCTCAAGAATATAGACGATTTGTTTCAAGGAAATCTAATTTGTATATACCACTTAAGGTCTTTAATAGATTTATGAAACTTTATAGTGATTACTTTGTTGCATCTGGTTAATTAGTTTCTCATGCCTTCTCCCAGGATAGGAGCATTTTTTTTTTGAAGATTTACTTGTTTTGCATTTTGTTGGGAGTTTGGATCGAGAGGAATACTAGGATTTTTTGTGGTTGGGCAATGAATATCGATTTACTTAATATGTCTTTTCTTCCTCTCTTTGGGCTAATGCATTGGTAGCTTTTCGAAGAATAATGCTTGAATGTTTTCCTCCACTCATTTTCTTTGCTTTCTTTTGGGAGGATGGAGGACCTTTTGTCCTCCATATGCATTTAATTTCTTCTCTCTTCCTCAAAAAAATCTCGCGTTTACGTATAAAAAGAAACGGTAATTTGGTTTTATGGGACTTTCATTTCTTAGCAAACTGTTACGGTCATTTTATTTTATTTTTTTGAGAAAGAAATTAATGGGTGTTTTTGGTCAGAGAATTTTAAGGTGAATTTTATTTTATTATTAGATGTATTTTGCCCATGGTTTTACCAACCATAAAACCACCTCTTGCAATTTGGCTAAAGTACACCCAGGCTTGGCCAATACATTTCGTCATTTCCTTATTATTTTGCTTATATCTGTGAGACTAGTTTATCTCAAATGCGGTGATTTTTTTTTAACTATGTATGCATTTTATTGGTCATGCAATTTTATATATTTGTTTATTTTTATTCTTGACAAGTACACATTATTGGTCATGCTTTCTAAGTTTTCATTAAGATTATAAAGTACTTATTTGACATATTTTCAACATTTCTTACTTTCTGTTTTTTCTTCTTTAACATGATTGTAGATCATTTTCTCTCCATTAATTACGGATTGATACCTATTAAATTATACATGCCCATTTGTATACATATAAGAACTGATATACACACAGTTTATGTTCTGTTCTTTTCGATGGTTCATCGCACACTCAGACCATATATTAGTTGCTCTTCATAGTTTGCAATATACTTTGTATATAGCTTTGTTCTTTATTTGTATTCAAATTTTGTATTCCAGTATTTTCGATGCATTTATTCTAGTTCTGATGAGGCCAATATCTGCTATTGTAAAAATGCTAAAACATAAGGATGCACACTAGTACCAGATGGTTTAACAGGCCTAATTTGCTAGGAAGAAGAAATCAGAAAGGGGGAGTTAGAAGCAGATAAAGATAAAATGATGAGAGAGTACAGGGCTCAGCTAGATGCTGAAAGGGCAAGTAAGCTTGCCCACGGAAGAAACCACTCCAGCAGTAAATCCAGTCACAAAAAGGGTATGCACATAAATAATTAGGAAGGTAATTGAGACCGGAACAAATTATTTCCTGTTTGTAATAACTGAAATACAATTTGTTTTTGCAGATAAGGACAAGGATTTGAAGAAACGCAGTAGCAAGAAGAGAAAGGTATCTTGAAATTCCTATTATATTTACAGTTTTTCATTGGCCCTCTTCTGTGTAGACAATGAAAGTTAACATTCTTGAGAACTGATAAAGGTATTGAATTTGACGTGCATTTTCTTGATAAATTTGATATTCGTATTTCCTTCCACAACTTCGAGTCTAGATCAGTTAGTCTCAACTCTTATGCTGGCAATGGACCCTGCTGTGGGGTAAAGTACATTGGTACTTTGTCTGGGGTGGCATTCCCTTGCACCTTGTTTGTGAGTTTTAAAAACCAAGGAAATGATAGGAAAGCTAAAGTTAGACTGGTGTGGCATTCCCTTGCACCTTGTTTGTGAGTTTTAAAAACCAAAGAAATGATAGGAAAGCTAAAGAAAGTTGTTATTTTCCTTAGCTTATGTTTGTAAGATTTTTTAATTTAGCGAAAGGAGAACTCAAGAAAGCCAAGGAAAATTTGACCCAATTTTCCCTTACAGAAGAAACCAGGAAAGTAGAACAGACTGACTTAAACTTTCCTTTATTCTGTTATTACCCTTATCAAATGACATATTAAACGAATTTTAACATCCACATCCCTTATTTTTGGGCCTGAACAGATATTAGAAAATTTAAATTTTCTGTTTCAAACTAGAGATGGACTTAATACCGAGGGTAGAACTTCTTAAACACCAATGCATACTATGGAATTATTTAAATTTAATTTTAAAACTCAAAACCTGAATTGTTCAAGTTAAACTTTTTCAGCATTCAAGGAGATCTTCCGAGTCAGAATCTTCGAGTTCATCCTCGGAATCAGCAAGTGGTGACGATGAAGGGAGAGAATCAAGAAGATCAAAATCAAGGTCTAAGAGAAGGAAGAAAGAGAAAAAGCATAGGTCAAGATCCAAGCACTCCAGCGGTGGTGAAGAGGCTGACGGTCCTTTGCCACTTTCCAGATTCTTTGGGAGTACAAAAAGGTGATGTTTTCAAGTGGGAGGCTTTTATTCCCTCCATCTAGTATCTAGATTGTTTCTTAATTTACTGTGATACTGGTTTTCGCAGTATATATTGCTAGATCCATAAGCTCTGTGACAATATTACAGTTATATCACTATCAAAAGATAATTTATTTTTGTATTCTGTGTTGAAATAGTATTCCGAATTCATTAAACATCTTATGATACTTGGTTGGATGTAGAGATTCGGAGAAGCAACATTATTTTTCCAATGGTGGAAAGTTGATTTAGCTTATTTTTGTTTGTGTATGCAGGCCTGTGTTTTGAACTCTGGTCCTTTATTGTAATCAACCCCGGAACAAGGGATGTGCATGAGTTACAGCCATGCTAATGGTTGACAGTTCTTTTTCTTATTTTCTCCCAGGATTTTAAGAGTCTCAACAATTCTCTTTGAATATGTTCATTATGCAGATATTTTTAAAAAAATGTTTTATTATGCATGCAAATCACAGAAAATAAAATGGCAAATAATACGAGGAAACTGGCTGCTATATAAGCAATCTGACTGTTCGCATTACTTTTCATTTTAACCAAACGGAGCTCTATTTTTTTCTCTTGGCTGGTGAAATTACTGCAGACCTTAGCTCGACATGTTAAATCTAGCTGCTAAACAGAAAGAACACTTCCAAGAAAAAAAATGATTTTTGATCGAATCAATGGCCTTGAATCTCACATCTGGTTAATTAGTTTCTCATGCCTTCTCCCAGGATAGGAGCATTTTTTTTTTGAAGATTTACTTGTTTTGCATTTTGTTGGGAGTTTGGATCGAGAGGAATACTAGGATTTTTTGTGGTTGGGCAATGAATATCGATTTACTTAATATGTCTTTTCTTCCTCTCTTTGGGCTAATGCATTGGTAGCTTTTCGAAGAATAATGCTTGAATGTTTTCCTCCACTCATTTTCTTTGCTTTCTTTTGGGAGGATGGAGGACCTTTTGTCCTCCATATGCATTTAATTTCTTCTCTCTTCCTCAAAAAAATCTCGCGTTTACGTATAAAAAGAAACGGTAATTTGGTTTTATGGGACTTTCATTTCTTAGCAAACTGTTACGGTCATTTTATTTTATTTTTTTGAGAAAGAAATTAATGGGTGTTTTTGGTCAGAGAATTTTAAGGTGAATTTTATTTTATTATTAGATGTATTTTGCCCATGGTTTTACCAACCATAAAACCACCTCTTGCAATTTGGCTAAAGTACACCCAGGCTTGGCCAATACATTTCGTCATTTCCTTATTATTTTGCTTATATCTGTGAGACTAGTTTATCTCAAATGCGGTGATTTTTTTTTAACTATGTATGCATTTTATTGGTCATGCAATTTTATATATTTGTTTATTTTTATTCTTGACAAGTACACATTATTGGTCATGCTTTCTAAGTTTTCATTAAGATTATAAAGTACTTATTTGACATATTTTCAACATTTCTTACTTTCTGTTTTTTCTTCTTTAACATGATTGTAGATCATTTTCTCTCCATTAATTACGGATTGATACCTATTAAATTATACATGCCCATTTGTATACATATAAGAACTGATATACACACAGTTTATGTTCTGTTCTTTTCGATGGTTCATCGCACACTCAGACCATATATTAGTTGCTCTTCATAGTTTGCAATATACTTTGTATATAGCTTTGTTCTTTATTTGTATTCAAATTTTGTATTCCAGTATTTTCGATGCATTTATTCTAGTTCTGATGAGGCCAATATCTGCTATTGTAAAAATGCTAAAACATAAGGATGCACACTAGTACCAGATGGTTTAACAGGCCTAATTTGCTAGGAAGAAGAAATCAGAAAGGGGGAGTTAGAAGCAGATAAAGATAAAATGATGAGAGAGTACAGGGCTCAGCTAGATGCTGAAAGGGCAAGTAAGCTTGCCCACGGAAGAAACCACTCCAGCAGTAAATCCAGTCACAAAAAGGGTATGCACATAAATAATTAGGAAGGTAATTGAGACCGGAACAAATTATTTCCTGTTTGTAATAACTGAAATACAATTTGTTTTTGCAGATAAGGACAAGGATTTGAAGAAACGCAGTAGCAAGAAGAGAAAGGTATCTTGAAATTCCTATTATATTTACAGTTTTTCATTGGCCCTCTTCTGTGTAGACAATGAAAGTTAACATTCTTGAGAACTGATAAAGGTATTGAATTTGACGTGCATTTTCTTGATAAATTTGATATTCGTATTTCCTTCCACAACTTCGAGTCTAGATCAGTTAGTCTCAACTCTTATGCTGGCAATGGACCCTGCTGTGGGGTAAAGTACATTGGTACTTTGTCTGGGGTGGCATTCCCTTGCACCTTGTTTGTGAGTTTTAAAAACCAAGGAAATGATAGGAAAGCTAAAGTTAGACTGGTGTGGCATTCCCTTGCACCTTGTTTGTGAGTTTTAAAAACCAAAGAAATGATAGGAAAGCTAAAGAAAGTTGTTATTTTCCTTAGCTTATGTTTGTAAGATTTTTTAATTTAGCGAAAGGAGAACTCAAGAAAGCCAAGGAAAATTTGACCCAATTTTCCCTTACAGAAGAAACCAGGAAAGTAGAACAGACTGACTTAAACTTTCCTTTATTCTGTTATTACCCTTATCAAATGACATATTAAACGAATTTTAACATCCACATCCCTTATTTTTGGGCCTGAACAGATATTAGAAAATTTAAATTTTCTGTTTCAAACTAGAGATGGACTTAATACCGAGGGTAGAACTTCTTAAACACCAATGCATACTATGGAATTATTTAAATTTAATTTTAAAACTCAAAACCTGAATTGTTCAAGTTAAACTTTTTCAGCATTCAAGGAGATCTTCCGAGTCAGAATCTTCGAGTTCATCCTCGGAATCAGCAAGTGGTGACGATGAAGGGAGAGAATCAAGAAGATCAAAATCAAGGTCTAAGAGAAGGAAGAAAGAGAAAAAGCATAGGTCAAGATCCAAGCACTCCAGCGGTGGTGAAGAGGCTGACGGTCCTTTGCCACTTTCCAGATTCTTTGGGAGTACAAAAAGGTGATGTTTTCAAGTGGGAGGCTTTTATTCCCTCCATCTAGTATCTAGATTGTTTCTTAATTTACTGTGATACTGGTTTTCGCAGTATATATTGCTAGATCCATAAGCTCTGTGACAATATTACAGTTATATCACTATCAAAAGATAATTTATTTTTGTATTCTGTGTTGAAATAGTATTCCGAATTCATTAAACATCTTATGATACTTGGTTGGATGTAGAGATTCGGAGAAGCAACATTATTTTTCCAATGGTGGAAAGTTGATTTAGCTTATTTTTGTTTGTGTATGCAGGCCTGTGTTTTGAACTCTGGTCCTTTATTGTAATCAACCCCGGAACAAGGGATGTGCATGAGTTACAGCCATGCTAATGGTTGACAGTTCTTTTTCTTATTTTCTCCCAGGATTTTAAGAGTCTCAACAATTCTCTTTGAATATGTTCATTATGCAGATATTTTTAAAAAAATGTTTTATTATGCATGCAAATCACAGAAAATAAAATGGCAAATAATACGAGGAAACTGGCTGCTATATAAGCAATCTGACTGTTCGCATTACTTTTCATTTTAACCAAACGGAGCTCTATTTTTTTCTCTTGGCTGGTGAAATTACTGCAGACCTTAGCTCGACATGTTAAATCTAGCTGCTAAACAGAAAGAACACTTCCAAGAAAAAAAATGAATTTTGATCGAATCAATGGCCTTGAATCTCAAACTATACCTTTTCTGTGATGGCCTAAAAAAGGGAAATCCACTCTAGTATGTAAAGATTGAATATATAATTTACTTGGAAAAGGAAAAAAGGATTAGATGATCCGAATTTAAAACATAAACATCCATGATCCAACTATCTATCCATTGGGGGAAAGGTTTTAAGAATCCATTTGGGGAGAGG
This sequence comes from Hedera helix, assembly GCA_947179155.2. NCBI lineage: Eukaryota > Viridiplantae > Streptophyta > Magnoliopsida > Apiales > Araliaceae > Hedera > Hedera helix. The sequence goes on along the minus strand of OX359282.1, from coordinate 28,742,167 downwards.
TTTTAAGAAATCAAGCTAGGCATGTAAAATCTTAAGCAGATACTATTACATTGTGTATTAGAGCTTTTCTCACAGTAAGCACAAAGGGGTTGAAAAGTGCAATATCTGCGATACAACTGTTTCACATATCCAAATCATGGCTTGTAGCCTAATTTCATACCTACCCAAAAGTACAAAAAAGAAGAAAGAAGGAAAAAATAGTACCCTAGTTATGCCCAAGTCAGAATGTTACAATTTTCAGAGCCAGGCTTCTTTCGAATGGATATTTACACCAAGGAATAAATGAGCATATCATATTAAACAACACAACACTGATTAAAGCCACAAGAAACAAACAGCACATAGTTCCTTACATATGTTGATACTCGGGATTAAATGCGAGGGCCTCTCTGTAAATCAGCTCCCTCATCTGTTCTTCAGTTAGCGCATGCTGCTCAAAGTCGAAGCTAAAAGGAGTCGTGCATACAGGCTCGTCACTGATGTCATGGAGTGATGTCAGGTAGGGATGTGCTAGCGCATCTTCAACTGAAACCGAAAAATTTAGAAGAATTACAGATTCACAGTTACATATTTGAATTTAGATGTTGCATTCAGCATTTGCACAAATAAACTAGACACTAGAGGTAAACTGTTCGAGTCAAACTTTCTTTATGCGAGTAGATAAATTAAGTGAACCAGATGAATGCATTGGACGGATGCTTACTGGTTTTCACAAGCAGCAAAAATAAGCTTAAAATGAGGGCTATAGACATCTCGTGCAGGTTTACATGAAGCAAAATAAGTTAATTGTATAATTCTTTTTTACCCTCTTTATTCAACAATACTTGAACACCACAGGAACTTAAATTTCAGTAACTTCAGACCATTTAAACCATTCAAAGGTGAAACCCACTAATATGCACATAAAAGAAGATCAAAAGATTAATTAATTATTACTTTTTGTTATTATTTAGATATAAACTGTTGTAGTTATTTATATACTTATAGTAATAGACTAATAGATGCTCCCTTCATCCCAGAATAAAAGTTCTGGTTGACTTTTTTGCACATATTAAGAAAGTGGATAAAATAAAAAATTGTCTATATTTAAATTCTCATTTAATTGCATAGTTTTCTACATAACTAATGATACTCCATAAATATGTATAGATAATAGAAATATGACAATTAATACTAAGGATATTATAGGCAAATTATTATAAAAAATAAATTATTTAAGATAAGTAGACATTTAACTTGGGAATACTTAAAATAGTAATAAAGACTTTTATCTTGAGACGAAGAGAGTAATAATTAGGAAGTAGATAATTATTAGAGAATTGCTTCCTTTTTTATATTAAGGTTTTTACTTGGTCACCAAGTCGTAGGTTTCCTCTATAAAGAGTTGTAATATTTATTACTTTCAAGATTATTGAATATAATTGATTTGAGAAAAGCTTCGTGTTTTTGTGTGTTTCTCTATCAATTCTTCTCTACAGGGATATGTTCTCTTATTCCTTATTAGATATTTCCATTTTGTCCTACATGGTTTGGTAGCAAATTCCCTGATGCCTCACAATAGGGCATGTAAAAAAGTGGATATGTCAACACTCAGCAATAAGCTCAATTACATAAGTGAAAGAATGTTAATTATAATTACATATTTTTGTCTCATTACTCGACAAATGTTTTCATTAATATCAAACAGAGAAGATAAATAACATCTCGACATTAAACGAATGAGTAAAGGTCCCACTAAAATATTATAAATTTTCTCAGATAACAATAATTATTAGCAGAAGATCTTAAAAGTGGAAGCAACACTTAGAGGTGTTTGGTATTGCTTAAGAAAATGCTTATTACTTTTGCTTAGTGCTTCTGCTTATAAGCACTTTCAACTTGTGTTTGGTAATGAAAAAGCACTTAAAAATGTAAAAAGCCTAAAGTGTTTGGTAATGATGAAAGTACTCATCACTTATTTCTAGGACCAAAAAGAATAGAATAAAATATAGTAGTAAGTGTGTATTGAATACATAAAATAAAACAATAAAGTTTTAAAGCATGGATAGGGTAGTAATATACTTCGTCAAACTTGCTTATTGGGTTTCTTCTGATAAGCAGAAGCACCAAATTGATGCTTTTGCTTATTTCTATAAAAATCACTAATATTTTCAAAAAGCAGTTGATCAAAAAACATTTTGCTTTTTAAAACTGCTTATAAGAATGTTTGATTGTTTATAAGCAATCCCAAACAAAATCTTAAACACCCTCTTAGTGTGTGTAAATAGTGCACACTTTCTAAATCATTACATAACAAATATTACTGCAAAATTATTTTTAGTAAACCTATGGATATTTTATATTCAGAAGTTTTTGAAATTACCTACGAACCCCTATATGCAACTTAACAGAGTTGGAAATGCTAAAACATTACACTAGGTGCCTTGCCTAAAGTAGCATATCATATGCAAACAAGAATGCATATTGATGCGATATGCATCATATAGGAAACTATTAGCATACGCAGCCATTTTTTTTAATGTAAAATGGTCCAGATTCCAACTACAGATATAAAACCAAAAGCATACATGCACTTACTTAATACAGAAACACAATCAAAGGTGTAAATATCACAAGTAGGAATAGAATTTCTTCTGGAGCCAGAAGCTCCTCACCTGTAATCCTCTGTCTAGGATCAAATGTCAGCATTTTCTCAATGAGATCAATTGCAGAATGATGGACATGTGGAAACTTTTCAGTAAGTGACTGCCGACGGTAAGGCGGAAGCTGCCGCATGTATCTTTTTGCATTTTCGTTCAAAAACCCCAGTTCAGCCTCTGACGGGGTGCCAATCAACTGCAAGGTTTAAATATGTTAGCAATAAAATTATTTGTATTTTATTGATATATCAGCAGATATACACAAGGTGACACATTGTAGGAGTGGCAACCAGCAGTGAAGTGTGTCTTCTATTGATCATACTAAAATATTAAAATCATGTGCCAGCATACCCAAATGGATTAACAAAACCTAATTTAGGCTACACTTGCATACACAACATTATCTATGACAATATTAGTCTCAAAGAAACTCACGTAATTGTTGTTAAATTACTAGCTGACTCGTGCATGCCCACATCCCAACTGATATTATCATGTTTGTCAGCTGAAGCAGACATTCAAATGCGATGAAGGGCAATTAGCAAGGTTATTGTTAAATTTCAAATGATCTCAGAAGAGCCAATTTAGATTCAAGAAACAAGATTTCCTCAGTTCTCTTTTGTAGGTACTATATGTCCAATTGAACAAACAAATTTAAAAAGATGGAAAACCGACTTTCTATACATGAGAGGCATTCACTTCTTTAAGAAATCCAACAGCGCATTACATAGTCTTACAAGAAAACCTCGTATCATTCTTCTCTGAAATCAGTCCGTTACAAAACCAACTTCAATAAAAAAAATATCAAGTTAACTCTAGTTCTTAAGATTGTCTTATTGTACATTGAACAAATACCCTAGTCCTAGATTGGAACATGTGAGATGTGTATCTTGTAAATAAGACTTAAGGTTACAGCCAAGGGTACCAACATGACACCATGGTACTCTTGGGGCAGTAAATTTGAGACTTGATCCGAGCTTAGTGTGGGTGGGTCCTTACAATGGAAGGATAGCCAAAACAACATCGGAAGAAAAATTTAGAATCTCTAATGTATTGTGACTGAGATTCGAGATTAAGAAATGACTAGCAAAATTTAGCAAAATTGGTTCTTCAAGTTCTCAAAATAAGAAATGTTCAAAAATAATACCAACACTAAAGCTCAAGAATATCAGATGATCCTAACTTCTAACCAGAAAATTGTATCGCAAAATACAGAAACAATCACCTCCATAAGCAATCGTAGCTGGTGGACATGATCCCTACCAGCAAACAAAGGCTTCCTATCCATCAATTCCATGAAAATGCATCCTACTGACCACACATCAATGGCAGCAGTATAATCAGACGAGTTTAACAAGAGTTCTGGTGCTCTGTACCATCTTGTAACAACATATTCTGTCATAAAATCAGTTTCAGAAGTGACACGAGCTAATCCAAAATCACATATTTTTAGATCACAATTGGCATTTAAGAGGAGATTGCTAGGCTTCAAGTCTCTGTGCAGAACATTTGCAGAATGTATGTATTTCAACCCACGGAGGATCTGATACAAGAAATACTGCACAAGAAAATGAAGTAGTTAATAGGTCTGCAGTTTGATTAACATAATGAGCTTAAATATCCCAAAATCAAACAAAAAATGTCAAATTGGCAAGACACAAGAACATTTTTGTTGAACAAATGAAAAGAGCATCAAATAAGAATGTCAAACTAGTTTACATGCTGTCTTCCATTTTACAGACAGGTGTAAGGGTAGCATAATGATTTAACTATAACTCCAGAACAAGCAATAAAATATTACTCTAAAATAACATCACAACGATATAGCCTTTCTTTTTCCCTACTCAATAGACCAACAAATTTTTTGACGCCCACTAGGTAGGTGTAGTTAAAATATTACTCTAAAATAACATCACAACGATATAGCCTTTCTTTTTCCCTACTCAATAGACCAACAAATTTTTTGACGCCCACTAGGTAGGTGTAGTTAAAAAGTTTGCATGACGTAACCTAATGGTTCAGTATACAGTTTCATTTAATCTATTTAAGAATAACTACATCAATTTCAGTTTTTATGGTACGAGCCAAAGTTACGAAGATACAAAATAGAAAGGCACAAAGACACATTTACAAATGAAAATACATGATGCACTCTGATTAGAAAAAACAAAACCCATTGTTATAGCATTATCAAGCTAAAATTTTGAACAGCAAAAACCGAGACAACCCATTAACCAATATAATCACATTGAAAATGATTCCAAAAGCCAAATCGTATCAAGTTTTCGACTAAACATCGAAAAAGGCAATCTTGATGTTTCCAAATTCACTTTATCAAAAAATACGTTTTCAAATCCACTCTTTATGCAATGGAAGTTACTATATAACAAACTAGCACCTGGCAATGCTCCTCTGATAATAATTGGTTTGAACGAATGATTTGATGGAGATCAGTGTCCATAAGCTCATACGCAATGTATACATCATTAAATGCCACTCTCTGAGGTGGTGGTATAATATCTCTAATTGCAACAACCTGCATATGAAGGCCAAGCGACGTCAGTCAATGTGAAACTTACAACAAGCTATTGAATTGACATAATTAATTTTCAGAGGAAGTTTTTCGATAAGAGACAAAAATAATAAATGAGATTTTCCAGGAAGTATGCATAAATGACCTAATGACCGCATAACCCTGTGGTATAAAAACAACACATGGCCACCTTTGTTTAAATTAGTGGACAATTGTAATTGCCGTAAACAAAATGAACATAATTTAACCTTTAAATTCCACACTTCTGCTGTAGGGTTTAAGCGTAAAACATGTTTCAAATTATCCCGTTTTATCTAGAAAATTTCACATAACTCAATGCATTTAAATGAGCTTTCCCCGCAGTTTAAATAACCATAATCCAACAAAGAGTAAAATATAACAAAACTTAAATAATATACAGGGAGGAAAAAAAAACAGTAATATAAGTATACTAGAGTCCTGAGTCCTCTTGTGCCACTTGTTTGCTCCATAGTTTAGTTGCCATCAGTTAAGTGTTTTCCCCCTTTGCACAAAACTAAGTAATTACTAGTTACTAACTTATCATCAAAATTAATTATTTCCCTCATTTGGAAATAAGTGCAAATTTCAACCTTTCAGATGCATTTATAACAATAATCACTAGTGAATTAATTACATACGATCAGACCTAAAAATTGAATATCCTGTGATGTATCACTAATTGAACAATAAATATATAAAAGAGTCACTGACGTTTTCATGGTCCATATGGCGGAGAAGCTTGATTTCGCGCAAAGTCCTCTTAGCGTCAATTTTGTTATCAAAAGCATTGGCAATCTTCTTAATCGCTACATATTCATTCGTCTCCGAATTCAAAGCCGAACTAAGCAAACACAAAAGGCTTCAGATTATAAATTAAATATGCGTATGAACAAACAGAGAATAGAGGAGAAAGAGAAAGAGATAGATTATACCAAACGATGCCGTATGCGCCTTTCCCGATAGGCAGGATGGGAGGTTTATACTTGGCGGTGACTTCGAAGATGTTACCGAAGATGTTGTACTGGATGAAGCGGCCGCCGTGGCTGAGAGTAGCGGGGATGCTCTCGACCCCGGCTATCGGTTGTGGCGGTTGGTCAGATTGCGGTGGCTCCACCGTCGCCTCAGACATTACGGTGTCGGAGGGCTGGGCTGAGGCATCCATTTGGTCGGTCACTGTTCAATGTTAGCTATAGTCTGTCTATATACGATTGATTGAAATTGAATTGAAGTTTCAGGCCCTTTTTCTCTCTCTAAGAATGGTGTGAGCTGCCGTTTGGGTTTGGGGGGTACGGATATCCATATTACGACAGAGTGGTGAAGGGACGAATCTTTTTTTTTTTTTAATGTTAGGCTAGAATATGTTATCTGTTGCCAGTAGCGCTTTATTTATTATTAATTTATGAAGGGAGGTGATATATATGTCAGATAAATATGTAACAAAGTTATATTATGATCGACATGAAAAATTATATAAGAAGATAAAATATAATTATGGTGTCATTTTTTAATAAAAATTTATCATATATAGACACATATATTACAATTATAATTTCAATAATTTTTTTTGCGATTCATAGCGAAGTTCATTTATGAATTATATCATTATGTCATCTTCCAATAAACTCACGTATTATTATTATTAATGTACTTTCTCTTTTTTTATTATATAGGTCGTTTAAGATATAATCATATATATTAAAAAAAATTATTAATATTAATGTTAGATAATTAATATTAATTTGAAATTTTATTACTATTCATGCACTAATTAATTACTCCTTCTTCATCTCTCAATTACTATATCTTTAAAAGTAAAGTAGAAAATGATTAAATTTTTTCTCTTAAATATATGTAAAAAGTCTTATATTTTAAAAAGAAAAAAAATTCTAAAAAGAAGAGAGTATATAATGTATATTTGGTTAAATATCTTTAAGTGCATTTAGAATATTTTGAAATTCAAACACATTTAAAAAATTTGTACGTTTTATAATAATTTATTACAAATACAATTTATTTATCACAAAAGTACAACGTTTGGAGTTTAAATGATATTCACAAAAATAATGTAATGTCTTTCAAAGTTCAAACACCCTAAACACTAACACCACAAACTTTAAAAAAACTAGTAGCCCCAATAAAAGGACTCTTCTGATAATTGGTACAATAATTCCCTTTACTTTTCAACAAAGGTTGAAAGAATGAATTACATTTTGGAGCGTATAAACGGTGAAGAGGGAGGAGCAGAAATTCAAAAGGTTAGTATCAAGTTTTAATGGTAAAGAAGCTTAGAAGTTTGTACTCATTTATTCATGGTGCTTGAGTTGTAATACTCATAATATTCATGAGACCGGAGATCTAATTTTGACAAAATCAAGATTATTATATTTCCCTTACACTAGCAATAAATAAATAATTTAAATTTTTTTTAATTTAATTTTATAAAATTAATATTAATCTAAACCGATAAATTCGGTACTTCTCAACTAGTAATTTTGGAGCTGCCGTGCAATGAATGCTCTCTGTTATGCTGTTGTGATGGAGTCTCACTGATTTTGGTTTTGTTGAGGCCTCATAGATGTGCTGAAGGTGACACTGATTGATAGTTTAATAACTTCTAGTAGGTCTTAATTCTTATACACATATCTGGATAACTATCTCGTCTTCAAGAACTAAAAATTTATGACTATTAGATTATTCTGAATGTTTTGATATGAAACTGGAGTCTGATGATGGTTTGAAAGTTTTCCAATGACCAATTAATTGAATAAATTCTCATGAATGATCTTGTTTTAAACATCTATCTATTTTGCTATTATTTAAACTTTTTATTCATAATAGTATAAATAAAATAATGTTCTCAAAGTATAATAATACAGTTTCACTATCGCGATATCACTATTAAATCAAAAAAAATAATTAAAAAAATAGTAGATTTAACGATAAAAAAGAAGAAAATAAATATTTGAAATTTATAAATTTTGCAGAATAGACTCTTTTTGTGAAATGAAAAGGATATAACCCTGTACTTTCCTTCCTTCTACTCCCATACCAATTTATGCCACGTTTTGATTAAATGAATAAAATTAGAGAAGAAATAAAATAGAGAGCGAAATGATTGATTCTATTATAGCTAAAATAAATTATTTTATATCTTCCTCCAAAAAATGGTACTATTACATAGGAAAAACTTCGGGTGTAGTATATAGTACATAAAGTTATTCACAAAGTCTGGTCAACAAGCTAGGCAAGAGACTTTCTCAAAAATTGTGGCCAAGCCAGATTCAAAGCTAAATTATGTTCGTTTAGCAAATATGGGAATAAGTCATTGATTCTATACTTGAACGTTATGAGCAAGACTTTGATCAATAAATTATCAAACAAATGAGTATATTGAAATTATAATATTTGTATATTTCTTTTCTTTGGTCAATCGCTCAACTGGATGAACACAAACACATTAATTAATGTGCACCGCGTGTATACCGTTAAAATATAAGAAGCAAACAAATGAATTAATAGGACCAACTGTGATACTTGCTTGACTATATTTAGCCAAGAGACTAATTCGTCGAGTAATGTTTATTTGTAAAAATTATAATTTTAAAATTATAATTTCAATATATGGATTATAATTCTAAGGTTATATTTATTTAGAATAATTACACTTGCGATAAGATTATTAATCTCATTTTTGTCTTGTTTGTTTTTAAGTTTGAACTTAAGACTATTAGTTCATGTATTATAAAATGACTTAATATGAGAGACTATTTAATACCATGTTCAATCATGGATTATAATCTATGAACTAATAGTCTCAAGTCTAAATTTAAAACAAATAAGATATTTTTAGAATTAATAATTTTATCTTAAGTCTAATCCTTACAAACAAATATAATCTTGAGATTATAATATACGTTTTGAAATTATAATCCCAAAATTATAATAATTTCAAATAAACGTAGTATAATAATTGTATTCTATGAATTAGTAAATATTTAACAATTTATTTGTGGACAACTGAGCCGTTGGACCTTGTTCGTGAATAAAATTGTCTATTTTAATATTATATACAAAAAGTCTATGCGGACTGGGGAATGGGATAAGAAAATTGGACAGGTGCAATTTTATTTTATTTTTGACTATCAAATTTTTTATAATATTTATTTTGATTCAAATATTTACAGAATTCAGTTATTTATGTATAATTTGGATGTATGTAAATAATCAGGGTAGGATTGTACAGTTTGTACAATCCTGATTATTTACGTGCATTTAAATTATCCCTAAATCAATCAAAATAAATATATCAATCAAAATAAATATTATTAAAAAATTGGGAGCAAAAGAAAAAAATATTTAAATAAAAATGAACCTATCCAATTTTCCTGTCCCATTTCTCGGTCCGCATCCAAATCATTAACTAGTTCATTATGGAATTGATTTATTATTTTCCATTTCAATAAAAAAAACATTTATAGATTATAGAAAACGCTATAATATCTGACATTTTATATAAAATGAACTTGATTTTCTATTTATCGATATTTATCGAAAGGGGTAAAATAAAATTAATAAAAAAATCACTAAGATCTCTTTTATCAAACCACGTATCTTTAACAGATTAATAACTTTAATTGCTAGTCTCATTCAAATTTTAAAATGGAATTTAGGAGTATTCTTTCCTCGAGTTTGACCGGTTAGTAGAAAAAGATTAAAGTTTTCATTAGGTAATGGGTTCTTAAACCTTTATTCCTTATAAATGAAATGTAGAACGAAAAAAATAGACACAGATAAAAAGGAAGGTCTTTTTTTGGATTCTTTCTTTTATTAAGTTCAACTTATTAGATTTCTATGGCATAACGGCGGATTCTATAGATATAAATGTGAATCATAAAGAACAAGAAATAAAGGTACCAATCAATAAAAATGAGAAGGACAAAAAACTAAAATTAACTTAAAAACAATTGAGATCTCTTAACATATGCATTGATGGTCAAATAATCGTCAAACAGGCTCAAAAGCAAGATCAAAGTTCTTAAACTTGAGATCTCCAAGGAGACTTCGAATTTGGCAGGAAAAATGACCGCTCGATAATTGTTTATTACTATTAATGTAATCCCAAGTTGAAAGTCACCAAAATTAAATTCAATATTTCAATCTCTCTTGCATTTATCCTTAAGCCACCAAATCCATGTCCTACAAGGCTACAAGATTGAATTTGCCATGTAAAAGCAATTCTGCAGCTGACTTTAGGATGCTAAATTAATTTCTCATCCTTTTACTTGAGCATTTCCTACTTGTTTCAAAAAAATATAGCTGAAATTCTCCTTAGTGTTGTCCTGGAGGGATTACTAAGCAAACTAGTTTCACTTGCATCCGATGAAATCGGCATTATACGGAGTTTCAAGAAAGAACTAACTAGGCTCAGTGGAACATTAACCATGATTCGGGCTGTGTTAGATGATGCTGAGAGAAGACAAATAAGCGAAGAGGCTGTGAAGTTATGGCTAAAGAAGCTCAAAGATGAGGCCTATGAAGCTGATAATGTGTTAGATGAGGTTGCTTATGAGATTTTACGACCAAAAGTTGAGGTTCCGAATCAAATGAAGAAACTAAAAGGTACAACGATTCTTCTTTTCACTCTCTAATCCGATTGTGATACAAATTGAGTTGGCTCATAAGATCAAGAATTTTAGCACATCCTTAAAAGTTGTAAATCAAGAAGGTAGAAGGTTGTGGTTTTGGATTACAAAAGAGAGTTGTAGTGGATATGATGAATTCTACTGTTCCTCAAGTTGTTCTGAACCAAGAAGCGGATTCATTTCTTAATAACTCGGAAATTATAGGAAGGGAAAATGATGTAATTGAAATAGTGGAAGTGTTGATTAGTACTGGCTTAGGGAATCAAGAATAGCTTTCTGTCACTCCTATAGTTGGAATGGGGGTTATTGGGTTGAGATAGTTTGGGCCCGGGTTTGGACTAGCCCATACTAGTTTATTCGGTTGGTCCTTATTAATTTATTGGGCTGGGCCTGACAGAGTTAGTTATTGGACCCTTCATTTTGACGGATGGGCTGTTTGGAAGAGGAAAAGCCAATTTACTTGGAAAATGAAAAGTCTGCTAGGATGATAACGGTTGTCTGAAAGAGAGACGTTTATTTGGTTGATTAATGCTGGTAATTATGGCTGCATGGACATATAAAAGGGGAACAACAGGAAAGAAAAAACACTTACTTACTTACTTTTTTACTTACAGATTGACGTACTTACGTTCATTTGGATTTTGAGCTTACTATTTCACACACAGAACCAATTTTCCAGCATACAAGCTCTCTATTATCAGAGAAACCTGTAACCATCAACATTATACTAGTGAATTGTTCTCTTTCCCAGTGGTTTTTTCCCGATTTGGGTTTCCACGTAAATCTCTCGTGTCTTTACAGTAATTTCTCTGAATTAATTGTGTTTGACGTTTGATTTTGCTCGTTATTTTGTGATTTAAACGGGTGCTACAAAATTTGGCGTTAACATTAGCGCTAGAAGGAGGGCGGGTTCTGTTTGAAAAATCACAGTTGAAGTAAGAAACAGGTGTAGTGGGATTATGGAGTATCAGGATAATCATGTGGAGCGGATAGGTTCATCAACACCAACTGTTAGAGGTTCGGTCAATGATAGATTGGGTCCTTCCCATTAAAGAGGAGGATCGATGGCGTCACACTCTAACTCAGTTCGTCAACGGTTGTCTTCCTTTGATTCTCCTGGTTTGGGACATGACAGGGAAACCATGCGTCAAGATTCTGTTCGGGAGCACACGGTTGCAGGAGGAGATCTCCATGATCAGAGGGAGTCTATTAAGAGACAGAGGATTAAAGCGGCAGAGGAGGCTATGTTATCTCTTCAACATCAGCAAGAAGGGTGAGATGTTCTACTGACAGAGTTGAAAAGGGATGAAGAACCTCAGAACACAATACAAGGGTCTGGAATACAGACACCCCAGAGTAGAGGGGTTCGGGGACGGGTGAATGACCCACCCACATCACAATATGGAGTCGGAAATAGCTATGGCCCACCAAAACCACGATCGGAGCAAGCAGGTGGAGAGCCAACTCCCTTTCGGGATAGGGGATCTACTTATTCAGACCGGCGGAGGCGTTCACCATCCCCCCAAAGACGACATGCCCGAAGTAGGAGCCCGATGAGAGGTTTGGGGTATGTGCAGGATGATCGAGAAATCAGGAGCCCGAGGAGAGGTTCGGGGTATGTGCCCGATGATCGGGAAAAACGGAGCCCGAGGAGAGGTTCGGGGTATGTGCAAGATGATCGAGAAATCAGGAGCCCGAGGAGAGGTTCGGGGTATGTGCCCGATGATCGGGAAAAAAGGAGCCCGAGGAGAGGTTCGGGGTATGTCCATGATGATCGGGATGTTCGTAACCCGAGGAGGGACTCAGGGGCCGAACCTGATATCCAGAAAACTAATGATGGTGATAATCCCTTATTGAAAAGGATGGCAGAATTGGAACGACAACTAGCCGAAGTCAAGGCAGTAGCAAAGCCAACGAACACCAATTCTCCATTCTCAGCTGCAATCAATATGGAAAAGGCTGATCCGAAGATGAAGCTGCCACCATTGGAGTCTTTCGATGGCACCGGTGATCCCTATGACCATACCAACTCTTATGAGATTGTGATGGGGTATTACAACCATTCAGATGCAGGGATGTGTAAAATCTTCATAACAACTTTGAAGAAGGCAGTAAAGCAGTGGATCGTGTCTTTGCCTTCGGGAAGCATTAATTCATGGAAGGAGTTGTGTGATAAATTCCATGACCGGTTCGGTAGCAACAAAAGAAGGGGTAAGCTGACTGCATCGTTGATGCAAATTAAACAGAAGGGAGATGAGACCCTTAACCAGTACGTGCAAAGGTTCAGGGAGGCAGCAGGGGCAGTAGTCAACCTGGATATGACCCAGGCGTTGGGTTTCTTTACAACGGGGTTGGACATCTATAGATCAAAGAAGCTAATGAAGAATATCATGTTCAAACCACCGAAGGATTTGGCCGATGCTTATGAACGAGCAGAGAATTTCATTGCAATTGAGGAGGCCATGACTACTTTGTCCAGAAATCAGAAGGGATCTGATCAGTATAAACATAAGGAGGGGAAGTCGGATGTGATGGATAGGCTGGGCCCGAGGGGAAATAATCAGGCGAACAAGCCATCCGCCCAACCTAGGTTTGGACAAAAACCATTTACTCCACTGAATACTGATCGGGTGCAGGTGCTGAATGAAATCAGGGGTACACAATTTTATGAACCACCTCGGGGTAAAATGGGTTATGAAGGATTTCAAAATCAGTACTGTGAGTATCATCAGTCTAGAGGACATGATGCTGAAGGATGTCCAGACTTAAAGAAGCTGATTGAGAAAAATATACAAAGTGGACGATTACAACATTTTGTGGCCGGGCGAACAGTCCCGCAGGGGGTTCGGCCCCAAAAGAACAATCAAAATGAGGCCAGTGGGAGTCAGCCGAGACGAGTAATTGATGTCATCAGTGGAGGTTTGCCCATAAAGTCATCGGGAAAGCGCAGGAGATCCACTTCGGATACGGTGATGGCTGTAACAGAACAACCGATTAAAACAGAACGATTATATCCGGGGTCGGTGATTTCATTTTCGGATGAAGATTATCCGGTTGACTCAGTAGAGCCACATGAAGGGGTATTGGTGATAACTGCCCAAGTAGGGCCCGTCGATATGAAGAGAATAATGATCGACAATGGATCTTCGGTTGATGTGTTATACATTCATGCTTACCAACGCATGAACTTGGAGGGAATCAAGCTGAAGGTTGGCCAGAAATCACCATTATATGGGTTCGGGAATGAAGCGGTGCCAGTAATCGGCACAGTTGAGTTGCCCATGGTGTTCGGGGAATCTCCCAAACAAGTGACAGTCAACGTCAAGTTCTTTGTAGTACAGGTAGACTCGGCTTACAATGCCATTCTTGGAAGGACGACATTGTCAGCACTCTAAGCAGTTACTTCAATTGCCCACTTCAAGATGAAGTTCCCTACCCCACATGGGGTTGGGGAAGTTAAGGGGGATCTGGACATTGCCAAAAGGTGTTATCGGCACACTCTTACAGCATCGGTGATCGAGGTCAGTAAGATGAGACAAATTTTGACAGTAGATGTTGAGTCTTTCACCGAGGGAGTTACCGAACCATTGGCTTCCCCAGCTGAAGAGACAGAAGATGTAGAGCTTATTCCGGGGAATAATGAGAAGTTGATACAAATAGGGGACGGGTTGCAAGATACTTTGAAGAAAGGGTTAATTGAACTACTCAGAACTTATGCTGATATCTTCGCCTGGACACCCCGAGATATGCCTGGGATGGCAGAAGACGTGGCCATTCACAAGTTATCCGTCGATCCCGAGAAGAAGCCTGTCTTTCAGAAGAGGCGTATATTTGCTCCCGAGCGCCAAAAAATAATTGACGAAGAAGTGAGAAAGCTGTTTGATGCCGGGATTATTGGAGAAATTGAGTACCCGGAATGGCTTGCAAATGTTGTGTTGGTCCGCAAACAAAATGGGAAATGGAGGGTTTGCATAGACTACACGGACCTGAATAAAGCATGCCCTAAGGACTTCTATCCTCTACCACACATCGACCAGTTGATCGATGCTACTTCGGGAAATGCTATACTCAACTTTCTAGATGCCTTTTCGGGATACAACCAGATTTTGATGGATAAACAAGACATCCCAAAGACATCATTCATTACTCATCGGGCTATTTATGCATATAACCGGATGACCTTCGGGCTGATCAATGCTGGGGCAACTTATCAGAGGATGATGAACAAAGTCTTCCGAAAACAAATTGGTCGGAACATGGAAGTGTATGTAGATGACATGATTGTTCGGAGTGTCAGGGTGCATGACCATTTGGATGATTTGGAGGAATGCTTTCGGACAGTTTGTCATTATGATATGCGGTTGAATCCCACTAAGTGCACCTTCGGGCTCGGTGCAGGCAAATTTCTGGGTTATCTAGTCAGTAAGAGGGGGATAGAAGCTAACCCAGAAAAAATTAAGACAGTCATTGATATGAAGTCTCCGAAGACATTCAAGGATGTGCAGAGATTGACAGGTCGGATAGCTGCTCTTCGGCGATTCATGTCTCGATCGGCCGAAAGGTGTTTGCCGTTCTTCGACACCCTGAAAGGGCCGAAGAACGAGAAATCATTTCATTAGACTTTGGATTGCGAGGATGCATTCCAAGGCATCAAAAAATATTTGTCTTCGGCTCCGTTACTGCAGAAGCCATTAAATCGGGAGGTGTTATACATATATTTGGCTGTAAGTGCATTGGCTGTTGGGGCTGTCTTGATTAGGGAAGAGGGAGGCCGATAGAATCCGGTCTACTATGTTAGTCATGCCTTGAGAGATTCGGAAATGAGGTATCCCAACCTAGAGAAGTGTGTCTATTCCTTGGTGATAGCTAGCAGAAAGCTAAGGCATTACTTCCAGGGTCGGGTAATAGTTGTTTACACCGATCAACCTTTAAAGAAAATTCTTCAAAAGCCCGATGCATCGAGAAGGATGGTGGTTTGGGCTGTTGAGCTAAGCCAGTTCACGATTGAATACCGTCCTCGGACGGCGATAAAGGGCCAAACATTGGCTGATTTTATGGTGGAGTGCATGTTCTCCGAAGAGGAATCAGTCGGTTTATTCGGGGTCGGAAGTAACACTGATAGCTGGGGGGCAGTCAGATCCTTCTCATTCTTGGACTTTGAGTGTTGATGGATCATCCACAGCAGACTTGAGTGGAGCTGGTGTAATTTTGACAAGTCCTGAAGGTTTCAGGGTCCAACAAGCAATCCGGTTTAAATTCAAAGCGACCAATAATGAGGCAGAGTACGAAGCTATATTGGCTGGCCTAAGACTGGCTCGAAGTTTGGAGGTCAAGAGCTTGCTGATCATGAGTGATTCCCAGCTGGTGATAAAACAGATTCAGGGAGAATACGAAGCTCGGGGTACTAGAATGACAAGGTATCTGTCCGAAGTGAAGAGTGTCCTACAGTACTTTATCTCTTATTCATTACAGAACATTGACCGAAGTGATAATACTGTGGCTGACGCCTTATCAAAGCTTGCTACTACCTCGAATGAGTCTTTGTCGGGGTCAGTATACATTGAAGAATTGATCGAGCCTAGTATACTGAAGAAGGAGGTCAAGTGCGTGGAAAGATCTAATTGTTGGTTGACTCCTTACCTAGAGTATTTGGCTGAGGGTAAGTTGCCAAGTGATAAAATTTTGACAAAAAAGATAAAATACAGAATTGCCTATTTTTGTTTGATTGATGGAGATTTGTTCCGAATGGTGTATTCGGGACCCATGGCAAAATGTCTTATCCCGTCGGAGGCTTCGTATGCTCTTCGGGAAGTGCATGAAGGTATTTGCGGCGACCATATGGGGGCCAAGTCATTGGCATATAAACTGATCCGTCAAGGATACTATTGGCCGACGATGTTTCGAGAAGCAAAGGAGTTTGTGCAGAAGTGTCCGAAATGTCAGCTTAACAGTTTTGTGGCACATCGGCCACCCGAAGAGTTATCTTCAGTACTTTCCCCAATTCCTTTTTGCAGTTTGGGGTGTCGATCTGGTGGGTCCGATGCCGAAGGCCAAAGGACAGTTTTCCTATATGATAGTGGCAATAGATTACATGACCAAATGGGTTGAGGCGAAGCCACTTCGGCGTATCACTGAGCAGGATTGTATCCATTTCCTTAAGGAAAATATTTTTTTTAGATTTGGGATCCCGATGGTCCTTGTATCTGACAACGGACTGCAATTCGTTGGAGTTGAGTTCGAATTTTTTTTATCTGATTTGGGTATACAGCATCGGAGGGTATCGGTGGCTCATCCTCAAGCCAACGGGCAAGTCGAAGTGACAAACATGACTCTATTGAATGGGATTAAAAGGAGACTGGATGATGCTAAGGGAAGGTGGCCCGAGGAGCTTCCTAGTGTCTTATGGGCGTATCGGACAACTCCTCGAACAACTACCGGGATTCTCCTTTTCGGCTTTCATACGGGACTGAAGCCTTAATCCCGATTGAGGTTGGCTCTCCTTCTTTTTGGAGAGTTAACTTTAATGAATTATACAATGATCAAGGACTTCGGCTTAACCTTGATCTAGTGGATGAACTTCGGGATGCCGCAGTAATAAAGTTGGCTCTGTATCAACAAAAAACGGCAAGGCACTATAATCGAAAGGTTAAGCAAAGGCGTTTTGAGGTCGGGGATTTGGTCCTTCGGGAAGCAGAAGCATCTACCCCCATGAATACAGGTAAGTTGATGCCAAATTGGGAAGGACCCTATGAAGTTATTGAAGTTGTAAAGTATGAGACATATCGTCTTCGGGATATGTCTGGGTCCGATTTGAAGAATTTTTGGCATGCAACTAGATTAAGGAAGTATTTCCAATAGTCGGGTAGAATGTTTTAATTACTTGTACTTAGTTGGATTTTAAAGAAAATTTCAGTACATAGTATATGTTTGCACAAGACATTAATAAAATCCCGAAATTCCATTGATAAAATTGATGCAAGTTACATTGGAGAATAAAAAAGAAGAAATAAAGAAAATATATACAAGGAAAAAGGTTGCGGTTCGGAGTTAATTGTTGTCCTCGGGAGAGTCAGAGTCAGAATCGGAGAACACTGAAGGATCCACACCAGCTTTTGCTGCTTTTGCCATGGCAGCCTGAAAACCTTTGCGGAATTGTTCAATTATCTGGTCCAGCAGTTCAGGAGATGCTCTGTACTCTTCGAGGATCTGATATCGAAGTTCGGGGGTCCCAAGTTGAACTTGTTCCCGCAGAATTGCATTGGCGTTTTGTTGGCGTTGTATGTCGGAGGTTAATTGGGCATTCTGTTCTTTCAGTTTGGTGAGTTCTTCGGTTTGTTGCTGAAAGTTCTTCAATGTCTCAGACTTTTCAGCTGGTAGTCGGGTGATCTCTTCGGTTCTTTGATTGTTGATGTCAAGCACACTCTCAAACTGTTGTTGAAGATTTTCATTGGATGTTTTGAGCGCTACGTTGTCGGCGGTTAGTTCTTTGTTTTTCTTCTTCAAGGCCTTATACTTGGTTTTCATCTTCTTTGCCTTTGTATCACTGTTTTCCTTCCTTGATTCCCGACCAAGGAGACGGCTGAAGGTGGCCAAGGCCTACAGAACATTATCAAGAAGGATGATCAGAAACCTTAGGAAATTTTTGGAATAAATTTAAATGAAGAATAATTCTTACCCGGCCTTGATGAAGGGCGGTGGCGTAGATAAGCTCACGGTTGGAGTAGTCATGGAATTCATTGTTATCGGCTCGGAAGTTGAAACTGTTGTAGGCCGTGAATGGAAGGCTAGTATTGGCCTCGTTCGGAAAGAAGGAAGGAAGGG
Source organism: Hedera helix (assembly GCA_947179155.2). Taxonomy (NCBI): domain Eukaryota; kingdom Viridiplantae; phylum Streptophyta; class Magnoliopsida; order Apiales; family Araliaceae; genus Hedera; species Hedera helix. The sequence continues at coordinate 28,723,511 of OX359282.1, read as the reverse complement.
GTCCATCAGTTGGTTGTGGGGGAGGTTGTTCGGTTGCCGAAGGGTCAATTTCAGGTATCGGCTCTTCTACGGGTTCGGCTTGTTCTACCATTGGTCGTTTCCCGGCCGATTTACTAGTCTGTCCCGGGTATGGTTGAGGTTGATCAGATGTTTTTTCTTTGTTTGGCTCGGGGGGTGTTGTGTTGATGGTTCGGGGGTTGAAATTTTTTGTTGATCGGGGGTTTGCTGGGTCTTTTCATGAGAAAGGGGTCGGGATGAATCTGGTTGTGATTTGGAAGAATGGGAAGTTTTTTGTTTTTTGGTCTTCAGGATTTTTCGAAGCTCAGACTCAGACATATCAAAAACACTTCGTTTTTTGGATATCTCTGGGCCTTTTCTTTTTGGGTCCCCGAAGTAGGGTCGGCCGAGACTGTCGAAGTATCTGGAGGGTTTCCCGAAGAATGTTGTGGTTTGGTCTGAGGTTCAAGCTCGGTGTGGATATTTGTTTGGGCTTCGGTTTGGGGGGCAGACTCTGTTTGGAAGTTTGTTTGTTTGGCTCTTTGAGCCAGAGGGTTTTCACCCGAAGTGGTCGAAGAAGAAGAATTCTTCTTTCTTCGGATCAATGGTTCAGCGGGAGGTTCGGACTCTTCCGAAGAGGCAGGAGACTGAATGAAGATGGGCCCCTCTTGGGTTTGGCCTTGGGTAATCGGGGGAGGATCGGAAGCATTCCCTTTCGAACTGCGAAAAAGCACTACTGCACAGAAGATGGATAATTATAAGATGGACAGATTAAGATGAAATTTTATAGGTGATTTGGGTACTTACTTCCATGCACATAAAGCCAATCTTGGTCGGAAAGTAGGTTGTTGGGCCAGAAGTCGGTCGGCATGGTGGAAAGAAGTTTTTCGAGGTCGGCCTCCCGAACGTCCTCAATGTGATCAAACCCTAGGGACGCCTTGCTCGGTTCTCCCCAGGGTGGTAATAGAACGGTATCCGTTCCTCGGATGAAGAACCAGGAGGAATGCCATCCTTTGTTGCTTTGAGGGGTGGCCATCCAGACTTTCCGATTGGCGTATCGGGTTAAGACCTTGAAACCCTTTTCTTTTGAGTTAATGAGCTTGAAGTAGCTTAAGAACAGATCTAGGGCCGGATCAACATTCTGGTCTCTACAATGGGCTATGAAGCAGATGAGGTGGATATAAGAGTTGGGAACAAGTTGGGAGAACCCGATCCCTATAAACCCTAGAAACTCGGTGATGAAAGGATGGAGAGGGAATCGGACGCCATGTTTGAGGGTTAGGGATGGAACTCCTATCCAGCCCCCCTCGAGTTGCCAGTACATCCTCTCATGAGGTCGGGGAACTCGGAGCTCGTATTGAAGTGGGATCTGGTATTCATGGCGGAATGATTGAAGCTTGGCGGGGGTTACAGACGAAGGGGTGTTTGTTGCTAGGGCGTATTTATATATTCGACGGATGGCATTCTCTTTCTCCTTATCAAATGTAGGTTGGGCTTGGGAAGAAGAAGCATGACATTGAGCTGCCATGGATTCCGAAAAGAAAAAACTCTTGAGGATTTTTCAGAGACAAAGAAGGAGAGAGAAAGGGGGATTTCAGAAAATGAGCAATGTGTCAGGAAAAAGACTTTTGAGGCTTTTATAGATGAAAATAATACATACAGGCGTCAGTTTTGGGAGTGTAGGGGGGCGCACGAAATTCAATAGGCGTCAGTTTTGGGAGTGTAGGGAGGCGCTTAAAGATCAAACGGAAGCAGTTTTGGGGGAACGTGATAGGAGGGTGATGATCGTGTACCAGACGTGGGAAGTTAAGGCCTGTTTGGGTACAATCAGTTACGAGGGAAATAAGAATGTTTGAATTACTCTCCTATTTAAGGCTCTTAAAAATAGGAGAGTGGGGGGCAATGTTGGGTTGAGATAGTTTGGGCCAGGGTTTGGACTAGCCCATACTAGTTTATTCGGTTGGTCCCTATTAATTTATTGGGTTGGGCCTGACAGAGTTAGTTATTGGACCCTTCATTTTGACGGATGCGCTGTTTGGAAGAGGAAAAGCCAATTTACTTGGAAAATGAAAAGTCTGCTAGGATGATAACGGTTGTCTGAAAGAGAGACGTTTATTTGGTTGATTAATGCTGGTAATTATGGCTGCATGGGCATATAAAAGGGGAACAACAGGAAAGAAAAAACACTTACTTACTTACTTTTTTACTTACAGATTGATGTACTTACGTTCATTTGGATTTTGAGCTTACTATTTCACACACAGAACCAATTTTCCAGCATACAAGCTCTCTATTATCAGAGAAACCTGTAACCATCAACATTATACTAGTGAATTGTTCTCTTTCCCCGTGGTTTTTTCCCGATTTGGGTTTCCACGTAAATCTCTCGTGTCTTTACAGTAATTTCTCTGAATTAATTGTGTTTGACGTTTGATTTCGCTCGTTATTTTGTGATTTAAACGGGTGCTACAAAATTTGGCGTTAACAGGGGTATAGGAAGACAACTTTGGCTAAGTTGATATTCAACGACGAGAGGGTAAAAAGAACTTTTGATTCGAGAATTTGGGTGTATCGCATTATTTTGATGTAAAAAGTATTCTTTTGGAGATTCTTCAATCTCGGAAGGGTAAAAAGTGTGAGATTCAGAGGAGGGATGATATACTTAGAGAACTCAAGAAAGAGTTGGGAGGAAAGAAATATTTGCTCATTCTTGATGATGTTTGGAATGTGAAGATGCTTTAGTTCGGGATGATTTTAGGAGTTGTTTGTTAGGAATTAATACAACTAAGGGGAATAAGATTGTTTTCACTACTCGTAGCACACAAGTGGCGTTCGTGATGGAGACTCATCGAGCACATAATTTGGAAGGACTAACAGATGATGGATGTTGCTCTATATTCAAAGAAAAGGCATTTGCAGCTGGAGGAGCAGCAATGGCCAATGAGTCCTGAATTTGTGGCTATAGGAACTGAGATTGCTAGAAAGTGCCATGGTGTTCCATTGGCAGCAAAGGTGATGGGGAGTTTGATGAGTTCTAAGAAGGAGAAGCACGAGTTGTCAATAAAAAAAAACAGTGGGATTTGGGGGTTAGATCTAGAGGAAAACAAAGTTTTTAAATGTTCAGCAAGAGTTTAGAAATTTGATAAGTTTGAGACATCTCCACCTTTCTGCATATGATCATACAATTGTTTCGATGCCACTTGAGCTAGGACGTTTGACTTGCCTTCAGACATTAAAGTTCTACAATGTAGGTGAAGAAAATGGTCGTCGGATTGCTGAGTTAGGAAGTTTAAAACACTTGAGAGGCAAACTGGAAATACACAATCTTGAAAATGTGAGCAGCACAGAAGCAGCTAAAAGTGCAAATTTGTTTGAAAAGGCAGATTAACATAAGCTGAAATTCAGATGGAGCTGGGACAGGGAGAGCTTTGGCAACGATGAGGCCGTGTTGAAAGGCTTACAACCTCACCCAAATTTGAAAAGCATGACAATTGAAGGGTTTATAGGTGAGAAATTCCCAACATGGATTAGTGAAAAATGAAAAATTTTTGCAGATCCCAACGCTCGGACAACTACCAGTTCTTCATAAACTTGAGCTCAGTCAAATTGACAGTATTAAGTGCATGAGTGCTTCATTCTATGGCGATCAAAATAATTTCTATGAAAGCATATTGTTGTTCCCTGAATTAGTAAGTTTCAGCTTAACAGATATGCCCAACCTGGAGGAGTGGATGGAACCAGCAATGCTTCAAGGAAAAACTGCAGCAGGCACAGCACGTGTGTTTCCTCAACTTGAAACTTTAACAATTCATGACTGTCCCAAATTGATCAGTACTCCAATTCATTTGTCTGCCCTTGAGAAACTGTCCATCAAAAACTGTCCCAAAATGACAACTGGTCCGAGTCATTTTCCATATATCAGAGAACTGGAGATTGCAGTGGACACGGGCACGCCCCTGGAAAATATCAGCAACCTGAATACGCTCACAGCCTTGCGGATCAATTGGGTGTCAATGATCACTTCTATACCAGATGGGCTACTGCATAACAATAAGAATCTCATAGAGCTAAAGATATGGGAATGTCCCAATTTAATCCAAGTTTTTTTTCTATGCACAGGCTGCACCAACAGCTTACTTCGTTCTTTGGACATTCGCAGCTGCAAGAAGCTGAACAAATTGCCGGATGGTCTGAACAGCCTCGAGTCTCTTTAGAAGTTTTCAGTGTATGATTGCCCAAGTCTTCAAGTCCATTCCAATTATGCAAGGCCTCACATTTCTTCGCCACGTGTCTCTTGTTGGTTGCAATAGGCTAACAACTCTGCATTCTTTGCTACTTGAATCCTGCGTGTCCCTTGAGAACTTGTATATATCTGGCTGCCATAATCTGATCTCCTCATCAGCTTTACAGTCCTGCACCTCTCTTGTGCCTTTAGCAATACTCGAGTGCAACAAATTGAGTTGTTTGCCAGAGGGTTTGTACGGTCTTACTCGCTTGGAGACCTTGAGCATTGGTTCATTTTCGAGGAATCTCAATTCTTTTCCAAATATTGATGGTATTCAGCACCTGCAGCAGTCCCTTCGGAGTTTATATTTGACAGGTTGGCATCATTCGGAGTCAATACCAGAGCCCTGAAATACTTGACACTGGAGGGATTTGGAATGGAAGCTTTGCAGAATGGTTTGGTGAGTTTTCGACTCTCTTAATTTGTTAGTCTCTGTGCCATGCGTCTCTTGTTGGTTGCAATAGGCTAACAACTCTGCATTCTTCGCTACTTGAATCTTGGGTGTCCCTTGAGAACTTGTATATATCTGGCTGCCATAATCTGATCTCCTTACCACTTACCAGAGCCCTGAAATACTTGACACTGGAGGGATTTGGAATGGAAGCTTTGCCAGAATGGTTTGGTGAGTTTTCGACTCTCTTAATTTGTGTTAGTCTTTCCATACCAAGGAAGCAATATAAGGCCTGGTGTGTGACAGTTTTCGCCGCCCCAGCTTGTCTGGGAACTCGAGCATCCGAAGATCTTGTATGTCTAGTTTTTGACTACCATCTTCGTCTTAGTTTTATTTGTAATTATTGTTTGAACTTGTGCTTGTTAAAGCAATAATTATGTTCTACTTTCTTGCACTAAAGTTCAGTGGGGCAACAGGATTCTAAGTCACAAAAGGTCAAAATATTTAAGAACACATATTTAAATAAAACCATATGCACTAGATTTAAATTTATATTAAGCACTCTTTTAAATTACGAAATTTATCTTAAAATTGAATTTGTAATGAAATTGTAAGTATTTATTATATAATATTAAAGAGTGATAAGATCTTTTTATATATAAATTACATAAAAACCGCAATAAAATATTTTTTATTTATACGTTATTTATAATTGTACAGATAAAAATTATTCAACCATAGGCTCATTCATACAAATTGTATTACAACAAATTAAATAATTGTAAAGATCTTATTTATGATTTCTAATAAATATTGTAAAATAATAATTAATTTCATATATTTTTGCAAGAGATATGAAAACAAAAATATCGTCACAAAAAATTCATAAACTCGTACAGTAATGTACTAATCAAATTTCCCAACTCTAAAGATGTGTAAAATTAGCAGTATGCTAGAGGTGCACGTAGTAGAGAAAATTTGTGGTAGATGAAATTTGGAGAAAAATATAATTAAGTATTAAACACCTAAAATTGTTTGGAAAAGAAATAAAAACTTAAAACTAAAAGAGTGTTTGAAAATTAAGGGAAAAAAATTGTTACATGCTAAGTAAAAAAAAAATTAAAAATCCGGGTGATGCCATAGACCTGTCCGGACTGTATGTGGTGCCGCCATTGCTAAAGTTTATGCAGCAAGTTCTACGTAATGTAAATAAATCTCTATTTTTTATTTTATTTTTTGATGCAAAAGAAATCTCTATTGTTTAATTGATAATTTTATACAAAACATTAATAAAGTATATCAACCCAACATAGTGCAGCTCATGAAGTGGTTGGCATACTATGAAAATATTCTAAATACTTTGGGCCACTCCTGTTGCATCTTCCATAGAAGGAAAAATTATCCAGTGGTCTTGAGGCACCACTACGTGGTACACCAAGTCAATCACATCTCTCTATTTCAGTGATGTTCCACTACTTGTAGCTCTGGGTCCACTGAAATGAGAAGATGTGATTGGCCTGAGGCATCACGTAACGGTATCCCGGATCACTGAGTAATCACTCCTTCAAAAGGGACAACTGGAAATTGCCCTAACACGTCCCAAATCATATGAAAATATTATAAATCATACACTAGATTTGATTTGATTATCAAGAAAATTAAAATAATATTACTAATAATAATCTTAAATGACAAATAAAAATAAATAGTTGATATTTTTACAAGGAAAATTAATAGTTCTGCAAGACTTCACTCACATGAATAGATAGACTTCACTCACTTGAATAGATAGACTCCACTTACTATTCATGTGAGTGAGACCTTACAAAACTATCAATTTCCCTTGTGAAAATATCAATTCTCGTAAAAATACTCTCTGTGCAAACTCGCACACTAACTAGATTTGATTTTTATTTTTATTTGTTGACAGAGTCCAATCAGATGTTTACATCAGAAACAGAAACAGTAAAAACTTGTACAACATTATCCGGTTATTACAAACACAGACCACTAGATGTGATAATAAATAAAAACTACCAACAGCCTACATAGCATAAGCAGCTTTGAGTACAAATAGGCTTGGACCAAAAGCAGCAAGATTTCATCGCAACAGCATGATGGAGAGAAACGCCGAAACCCCTCAATAGCATGTCCCAATTAACAAATAGCATGATAGTCCAAGAACCTTTACCAGTCCACACTCCATCAGAGAACGACAAATGATTGGGATTCCAGTCTGACCAATCAAATTTGAATCAATACATAATATTCCATAAACCTGTACACAGAGTATACACAATATTAGAGATAAAATAGATGTATTGACTATTATTGTTATGTTACTACAAAGAGTACTAAAGCCTTGTATATAAGTTACTGCTGAGTAGTGGCCAAGTATGTGTGGACACCAAGTATACTTGGAGACCAAGTGGAGACCAAGTTCTAATAATAATAATATACACTAATACTCTCCCTCAAGTTGGAGCATGGATATCAATCATATCCAACATGCTACAAATAAAAGATATTCTAATAGCTCCAAAAGTTTTTATGAACACATCAGCAAGTTGATCTCCGGTATTCACATGATTAGTAAAAATAATTCCTGCTTGAATCTTTTTACGAATGAAATGACAATCAACTTCTATATGCTTAATTCGCTCGTGAAATACTGAATTAAAAGCAACGTGAAGAGCTGCTTGATTATCACACTATAATTGCATAAGAACTATGTCTGTGAACCCCAGTTCAGTTAACAAATGTTGTAATCATAATAATTCACAAGTTACATGAGTCATTACTCTATATTCAGATTCTGCATTAGATCTAGTGACAACAGTTTGCTTCTTATTTTTCTACGAGATAAGATTTCTTCCAAAGAAAACACAATATCCAATAGTGGAGTGTTTATCAAATGGCCCCTACCTAATTCGCATCTGAAAAACCCTCAATATGCAAGTGACCATGACCCCGAAAGACTAAGTCTCTCCCAGGTGCACCATTGAGATACTTTAAAATACACACCGCCACATCCCACTGGGAGGTTCGAGGAGTAGATAAGAATTAACTTACTACACTAACTGAAAATGCAATATCCAAACGAGTGACAGTAAGATAATTAAGCTTTCCTACCAATCTTCAATACCTTTCCAAATTTTGTAATAGTTTTTCCCATGTGGTAGTTAATTTCTGACTGGAATCCATGGGCGTGTCAACCAGATGGGAGCCAAGTAAACCAATTTCCTCAAGTATGTCTAAAACATATTTTTCTTTGGGAGAGAAAAATGCTATTACTGGATTGAGCAACCTCAATGCCCAAAAAAATCTCTGTCTCAAACTTTTGCATTAAGAAAGACTTGAGATCATTGATGCCCTGTGTATCATCTCCTATAATTACAATATCATCGACGTAGACAATTAATAAAATTCTCCCAGCACGACTTTCACGATAAAACATAGAATGATCATTAGTACACCTTAGTAAGCTAAACTTAAGTACAGCCTCCGAAAATTTTTCAAACCACGCCTGAGGTGATTGTTTGAGACCATATAGAGACTTTTTTAGCTTGCAAACTAGCCTAGACAGTCCGTGAGAAAGAAAACTAGGTGGTTGCTTCATATAAACCACTTCACTGAGATCAGTGTAAAAATACATTTTTCACATCAAACTAATGTAAAGGCCAATGATAAAAGGCTGCCATAAAAATGAGCAATCGAACAGAAGACATTTTAGCAACTAGGGAAAAAGTTTTAGGATAGTCAATTTTATGAACCTGGGCATATCCTTTGACAACCAAGCGTGCTTTGAGGAGAGCTAAAGAGACATCACGATTCACTTTCACAATACAGACCCATTTACAACCAACAATAGATGTATTTGGAGGAGGTATCACAAGATCCCATGTGCCATTTTTCTCCAATACTACCATATCTTCTTCCATGGCAGTTTTCCAACCAAGATTAGATAATGTCACTTTCACAGTTTTGGGAATGGGGTTAGTAGAAATAGTAGAAAGTTAACTACGATGTTTGAGAGAAATATCAGTGTAAGAGATGATAGTAGAAAAAGGATGGTGAATACAAGATCATGTACTTCTACAAAGAGTAATTGATTTGTCCAAATCAAACAACTCAGGAGATGAGGATAATTTTACAGGATCATCTGATGCATATGAAGGATCGGAAGTTGTAGCTATGGGAAGAGTTCTCTCCGAGGTCGCCGATTATACACATAGCGAACAAGTGGTACTAGTTAAGTTTGAGGAACAACTGGAAAAATTGTCTGAATAATGTAAGTGGGCATTTCCTCATCCAAGTCAAACGAGAAATGAGGCTGAGAAAAGAGAAAGGTGTATTTTCAAAAAAGGTAACATCAAACTAACAAAATATCGTTTAAGATCTGGGAAATAACAATGGTAACCCTTTTTGAGTATGAAAATAACCAATAAATAAACATTTAATAGCTTTAGGATCTAATTTGGACAAATCAGGCCAGTGATTTCGAACAAAACAAACACAACCAAAGACTTTTGGAGACAGAGAATAAGACCTACGAAGAAAATAATGTATGAAATATCACCACGAAAAATAGATAAAGGCATGCGATTAATTAAATACCATTAAGTTAAGACTACGTTTGCCCAAAAGGACCGAGTAACATGCACATCAAAAAGTAAAGCCTTAGTAACCTCCATAAGATGACGATTTTTTCATTTTGCAATACCATTCTGTTGTAGTGTATGTATATAATAAAACTGATGAATAATACCTTTATGAGTCATAAGAGTAGATAAAGGAAATAAAATGTATATTAAAACATTGTCACTGCGTAATATACGAATTATGCAACCAAATTGAGTTTGTATTCAGAGACAAATTTAGAGAAAACAGAAAATAACTCGGAACAAATTTTCATCAAGTAAAACCAAGTAACTCTACACTAATCATCCACAAATGTAACAAAGTATCGAAATCTAAGATTAGACATAATGGGACAAGGCCCCCAAATATCAAAATGTACCAAATCAAATGGGTTTATAGACAGCTTATTTACTCTAGAGGGATAAGACACGATGGAGTTTTCCAAATTGACAAGACTAACAATCTAAACTAGACAAAGAGCTTAAACTAGTCATTAATTTCTTTAGGCTAACTAGAGGATGCCCCAACCGAGAGGGGAAGAAACACCAGAACAAGCAAGGGGATGAGGAATAGCCTGGCCGAACAGATATAAGCCTCTCATAACACGACCTTTACCAATCGTCTTCTTCGTCATAAGATCCTAAAGAACACAAGAATCAGGATAAAAAGTTATAGAACAATTATACATATTCATTAATTTACTAAAAATATGAGATTGAAAGGAAGGCCAAGCAAATATAAGGTTGAAAGCAAAGTTAGAGAAGGACTAATGGTGGCAGTCCCAGTTATTTTTACAGTAACTATAGAGGCATCGACTTAAGTGACCCTAAGAATGGTAGAGATAGGTTGAAAACAAAAAAGAATATTAGATGTGCCTGTCATATGATCGGATGCCCCAGAGTTAATGACCCAAGGGAAGGATGTAGTAAGACAGGCACTGGCATTACCTGTCTAAGCAAGAGTTGCAACGGAAGTAGATAATGACTGTTGAGAAACATGATATTGGATGAAAGTAGTATATTCATCAGGAGTCATAGTAATTGTCTTTTTCATCGGAAGAAAAAACAACAGATACTTCAGGTTCGGAACTAGCAAGTACATTTGCAAACCAAGGTTGTGTCTAAAGATGCCTACAAAATTTTTGAACATGGACTAGTTCCCTACAATAAAAACAAATCATGCATGGTTTGCCATCAGATGATTGATAAGACTAATTCGGCTAATTCTGATTTTGTCCTCCACTACTCCCCCCAACTCCAAAACATCCACAAGTACGTCATCCACTACGACCACTAAATCGTCCATGGGTACTGTTATAGCCCCCGCCTCGCCAGAAGAAACCATAAAGACAGACTTGTTAGAGTCAGGAACAGTAAAAGGGGTATCACAAGAGACGTATAACACGTGCAAAAGTGTCTGTGATTGAAGGTACCATAGTACTACCCAAAATTTGAGAGTGAACACCATCAAATTCGGATCCAAGAAACCCCATAACAACCGGTTGCTCTAGTTGTGCCTGCATTTTGGCGACATCGAGAGATAGGAAGTATTGAATTCATTTCCTCATATATCTTTTTGAAAGCAACAAAGAACGTGTGAGTGGCCGCCCATCGCAACGAATTCTATAAAACTCTTGAGACATGTCATATATATGAACGAGATTATTTTGGTCAGAATACAAAACCTCCAAGTAGTCCCACATTTTTTTCAGAGTCTCAATATAAGTAACCATATCCATAACATTGACTCTCCATAGAATTAAGCATCTGATAGAAAATACAAGCATCGACCATTTGTCAAGCGATGTTGGAGAGTTCTCTTTTGGTTAAATGATGTCCTTGATCGTGCTAAGTAGATTTAGCCGCACAATTTTGTACCATTTATTTCTTATCTATAAGGCGACTAGAAGACAAGAAGATCTCGAAAACATTATTCGAAGTCCGAGAATGAATTGTACCAAACATTGCACTCTTAGCAGTCCTGACATAGCTTAAAAGAAAAACCTCAACTAATTTCCACAAAATCCATAAAATAAATGGCGCAAAACAACCCTCTTATAGTGCAAAATATCACAGCGGTATCCCAAAAGAATCTCTAACAACAGTTAACATCAAAAAAACAATGTTTAAGTCCAACCAAACAAGTGTAGATCAACACATAAACTCAGATCTAAAAGAAACGAATGACCAGAAAATTATATAAAAAATATATCTATGATGAGCAGAGCCTGGCGAATCAGACTCTAATTTTTTTTAAAATTATTTATTTATTTATTTTGAGGAGAAGAAAGAAAAAAGAAAAAAACTCATATTCATAGTTATGACTCCAAGGTCACTTGGCCCAAAAGTGAAAAAGCGCATAATTCACCAAAGATTAGCCTTTTCTCGCACCAATAGTAAACCACAAAAATCTCGCTTAAACTCCAGTAAAAGCACATCCCTAGATCCATAACCATTGATGATCCTCATTCCAACTGTTCCAAAACCAAGGCTATCGATTGCAAATAATATGACAATATAAGCTTAAGAACACAATATTAGCACAACAAACACGTTACAAGGCCAAAATCCCTCTAACAACAAGAGATGACAAGCACTTGTCCAACTTCGGATATATACATACATATATATATATATATATTATAAATATATACGTGTATATATTATGTTATATTAAAAGAAGATAAATCTACGTCATAATTTGAATTTTATGATTACTCGTTTTGTGAAACAAAGGGTAGTAGTTCTTAAAATTTATGGGCATTGAGTAATAGTTGTCTAGTGATATAGCATTGTGTAAGTAATAATGTAGACATCTCACAATACTTGCCTAATGCTATATTGCATAATATGTGAACAATAAGTCTTTAAACTCTCTAAAGAAATTACATAAATACATCATTATTATTATTTTATTTACAAATTAATCATCTTTCTACTCCTCTTACACTTCATCATCACCCTCTTCATGTTCCTTAGCAGTAAGTGGAAGCTAGGAGTTTATGTTAGTATATATATATACATGTTTATTTATTATTATTATTATTATTATTATTATTATTATTTTGATAAGTTAGAATGTGTGAACAAAGAAAGAAGGGAAAACTCTTATTATTTATCTGTCATACAATGTATAGTGGAGAGCCTTTATATAGGCTTTAGTACATATGGAAAGTAAATCAATCATTATCCCTTAATTATACAATCCACCTAAACATGCCTTTAGAATAATATCTAGAATTCTCTAGAATATCTACAAACACTCCCCCTCAAGCTGGAGCATGTATATCAATCATGTCCAGCTTGTTACAAATATATGTAATTCTAGTTGAGTACAATTGGATTTACCTTTTCAAAGAGTAATAGACTTATCTAAGTCAGATTCCTCAAAAGGCATCTCAGAATCTTACGATGAAGAAGATGGAGTGATGGTAGTATCAATCAGCATGGCAGGAGGGACTATATATGTTCGAGGTCGGTGAGAAAATACATGCCGAATGTCTTGGGTAGGACGCGGTAAAGACACATAAGGTGGAACATGATGGATGACATATGTAGGGATGTCCTCATCTAAATCTGTATGTGACTAGGACTGAGAGGTAAATGGTGTGGTCTCAAAGAAGGTGACATCGACACTAACAAAATACCACTTAAGTTGAGGAGAGTAACATCTATAGCCTTTTTGAGTCCGAGAATATCCAACATACACTTTAGAGCTTTAGGATCCAATTTGGACACATGAGGACGATGATCCCGAACAAAACAAACACATCCAAATACCTTTGATGGTAATGAAAAAAGTATCTGAGAGGGAAAAAGAACTGAATGAGGAATATTCCCGTTTAAAATAGATGAAGACATGCAGTTAATTAAATAACATGTTGTAAAAACCGCATCTGCCCAAAAACCTTTAGGAACATGCATCTCAAACAATAATGCACGGGCAACTTCCATAAGATGTCAATCTTTTCATTCAGCTACACCATTTTGTTGTGGTGTATCTGTACAAGAGGATTGATGAACCATACCATGTTATGCCATAAATGTGGTGAATGGAGAAGAAAAATACTAAAGTGCATTATCACTTCTTAAAATACGAATTGGAATACCAAACTGAGTGGCAACTTCACAAACAAAATTAGTGAAAATAGAGAATAACTCGGAACAATTTTTCATTAGATAAAGTCAAGTAACCCTCGAACAATCATCCACAAAAGTAACAAAATACTTAAATCCTAACTGAGATGTTCCAGGACAAGGACCTCAAACATCAGAATGAACTAAATCAAATGGGTTCGCAGACTGCTTATTGACTCTGGGTGGGTAAGGCACCCGATGATGTTTCCCAAACTGACACGACTCACACTCTAGGCTACACAAGGAATGAAAGTTGGGCATCTATTTCTTCAGGCTAGATAAAGAGGGATGTCCTAACCAACAATGGACTTGAAGAGGTGATGCAACAACAGAACAAGCAACTAATTTTGACACTCCAAATGCAGACTCATCAAGCAAATATAGGCCCCCTGATGCACGGCCTCTACCAATCGTCTTCTTCGTTGTAAGATCCTGAAAAACACAAAAATCAGGATAAAAGGTGACGGAACAATTAAAAACTTTTGTCAATTTGCTAACAGAAATTAGATTAAAGGAAAATTTTGGTAAAAATAAGGTAGATTCAAGAGAGAGAGAAGGGCTCAATGGAATAATGTCTATGCCTTTAACATTGACTGTGGACCCATCCGCTAGAGTAACACCAGCATGGGTTGATACTTTTTGAAAGGAAGAAAGATTAATAGAATTATCTGTCATATGATCAGAAGCCCCTGAATCAATTACCCAGGGACGAGAAGCACCAAGGCAAGCACTAGCATTACCTGTCTGGACAAAAGTAGATGTGGAAGAAGATGGTGGTTGATGATAAGCTTGGTACTGAGTATATTGTGCATATTCGTGAGCACTCATAGTCACTGTTTTATCATCAGTACTTTGGGAAACCCCTGGTTGTACTCCAGTATCCGACCAAGTAACAATATTAGCATATTGGGGTTGCCCCTAAGAGGATCGAGCTTGTAAATGTTGACAATATCACTGAATATGGCCAGGCTCACCACAATGAAAACAAACAATATGACCGGATCCAGACTTGTCAGAACTCTGATCCCTGCTACTTCCTTGGCCTCCATTGTGTTACCACGCCCATGACCACTCCACCGACCACCACTACGATCTCCTCCTCGAAAAACAAAGGAAGTACCGCCCCCAATGCCTCTTCCATGAGTAGTAACATGTGCAGCCTTCTCGAAAGACACACGAGTAGATCCTTCACGAGAAATCCGTAAAATTCTTGCAAAAGCATCAATGAGCAAGGGCATTTCAGAACTACTCAAGCGTTGTGAGCGAACCAATTAAAATTCTGGACCTAGACCACCAATAAACTCCATGACCGTCAATTGCTCCTGTTGAGCTTGCATTTTTGTTACATCGTTTGTGAGAGGAAGAAAAGTATTCATCTCTTCATACATTTTCTTATAATCTGCAAAAAATTGAGTCAATGGACGTCCATCCCGTGTAGTCCTATAAAAATTTTGAGAGACATCATAGATACGAGCAAGATTATTTTTACCAGAATAAAGAATCTCCAAATACTCCCATAATCCCTTAATTGTTTCAATATGAGTGACTAAATCCACAATTTGGCTATCCATAGAATTAAGCAACTGATATAAAATGCAAGCTTTCGTCAAGTCCCATTCTTCTGGTGCAACTGTAGAGGGTCGTGTTTGGGTCAAATGCTTCTCCTGTTCCCTCCCAATCAAACAAAAGTGGACAATTTTCCATCATTGTGGATAATTATGGAGACACTCTAACTTCATGTCTGTAAGACGATTAGAGGATGAAACCACCTCAATAACCATAGCAGAATTCGAAACCATTACCGTAAACGTCTCGCTTAACTTAGTTGTCACCTTGTACGTATCAAAAACTCAACACTATAACATCCAAGAATAAGACAACCAATTGTCAACCATCCATCAACTAAAAAATAAACTTCATTAAAAAACTCTAAGCCACCTTCTAAATCATTCAACAAGACTGCAATCGAAAAACAAATTTATTGACAATAGCGACAAAAAGAACCTAATACAGTGTCAATGAACAGTGATGTACCGATGAACAGTGTTTCTGCCACAATGTCGATGAACAATAATTCTGCCACAGTGCAATGAACAGTGCTTTGCTACAGTATATATATTTCTTTTTTTCTTTTTTTTTAACAAAGAAAGGAAAAAATTAAGATACCACAGAAATGTGGAACCCTAGCTTTGATACCATGTGAACAAAGAAAGAAGGGAGAAAATTCTTATTATTTATCTGTCATACAATGTATAGTAGAGAGCCGTTATATAGGCTTAGAGTTGCAGTACATTTGAAAAGTAAATCAATCATTATCCCTTAATTATGCAATCCCCCTAATTATGCTTTTAAAATAATATCTAGAATTCTCTAGAATATCTACTAACAGTATGTATATATATATATTTTATTTATTACTATTATTTTTTTGATAAGTCAGTATGTACTACATATACATACTTTATTCGTATTATTATTATTTTATTTTATTTGTTCTTGATAAGTTAGTATGTACATAAAACATAACTATGAAGTTAATATGTAAATGTAAATGTAACTATTTTATTACTATTATTATTACTCCCTCTATTTTTTCCACAAAAGAGTCTCATTTGTCAATTTTTCGTTACCCCGATATTCTTTTCCATTACGGCATAATTTCGCCTAGACGCTACCTTCTACATTTAATGCTTGAAATTATAAGCGACTAGTTATCGGCTTAGTGACTAAGGAAACCAAATCGAGTCGCCAAGATTTCAACTCAAACGCTTCTTTGAATCGTGAGCGACATTATAAAGTATAAACAACAAGTTTAAAGAGTATAGAGATCTCATGTTCAATCCCTACACTGTTGCACGCAAAAAATAAGTTCCCGTGAAGGAGCAATATATTTTTATTTCCACATATTTCTTAACCGTTGCAAACCAAACTGAGGACGTGATTGGCTTAATGCGAACAGGTAAGAACATGGTTCAAAGTACTGGCCGCTACGCTGAAATATCAGTGTGTCGGCTAGGTATCGGTCGGTGTCGAACCGCAACCTTAAAATGAATCACAAAATAAATAATTATTCATGTAAAGGCTAATTTTCGGCAAAATTTTAGCAACTCGGCATAATATAATGGTTTCGAACCAAATTAACGCCACCAAAAAATAAAATTGAATATGTTAAAAGCTGTAAAAAGGAGACGACAAAAAAGAAAGAACCTTTCTCCATAAATTAAACCGAAATTGTACCAATGTAGTACCTAGTTAAATATACCTTAAAAAAATGTAATAATATTGTATTTCAAATATACTTAGTTAAGTTAACTTATACTTACAATGTATCAATATAACACCTAGTTAAGTATAATTTAATATATATATATATGTACTAATTAAATATATAGTTAATTAAGCTAAATTATAATTAAATTGTACATATATAGTACTTAGTTAAGTACGACTTGAAAAAAAAAATTGCACTTAAAATATACTTAGTTAAATTAAATTGTACTTCAATTATACCAAACATGTGTGCTTAACCATTTGAACTAAGACAACATCAATATCAACTTTATTCAAACGGAAAATTGATTAAACATATCTACGAGATGTCTGTTTTATCATTTGGACAATGTTATGTGCACTAGATAGTGTTTTTAGTGCACTAGATAGTATTTTTAGTGAACTAAATTTATTCATCTTCTTGTTTTTATTAATTAGAATTTTTTCATTATTATTTTTTTTTTTAAGATCCTAACTAGCTAACAGTCCATATCGCCCCAAACCGATATCAAGTCAAAAAAATATGAAACATAAGTCGTTACCGCTACTTTGAACCATGAATTAGAGTGTTTGGCAGAACCATTGTGACCCAATGCACGGAGCGTTTTCGCTTAGTTGGTTCAGCCCATTCACCCAAGCAAGTGGGACCACAGATTCACTAAAAGATGCGATTTAACATATTCAAAAATCATTAATTTTTGGGTTTGTCTTATCCTGAAAAACAAATTCGCTGCAAGCCTGTGTAGTTGAACAGGGGCGAAAAATGTATTAACGAAACAACATTACTTTTTCAAAACTCCTACAGTAGTCCATCCCAAATTTTCAACAATATCCACGTGCAACATTCATCTATGTCTATGGGAGGATCTACGGTATTAACTACCATTGATGGGTGTACTAAATATGAATAAGTATAAACACACAACAACCAAATACTACATCAAACACTACATTCATCTACACTCTTAAAAAGTGAGGCGTGACATTGAAATATGTGCTATTTTACCAGTATTTAGTACTCTTATAACAGAATAAAGTGCATTTTCAGCCTTTGACAAGTAGATATTAATTTTAGAGTTAAAGCAAAAGTTCAAATCAACAATTAAAAATTTAATAATGAAACACAAAAGATACTATTAGAATCCTTGTGAAATATTCCTTTCAATATATTCTTTGTGATGAGTGAAATTGTATTGTAATACAATCATAACCTACTTTCTTCCTCTGTTTATTTTATTTTATTTAATTTTTCACCTGTAAGATTACATAGCTAAACTATGCTATAGAACACTAGTCAAGTTGCACTTACCAAAGCAATTATACGAAAATTACGTTCAGAATAGAAATATACAGAAATCAATTATAAAATGTACCTATATGTGTGAAGAACTATGAATCCGTTATGTGACAATTCATAATATCTTACCTGAATAAGAAGAGAAAGGCAAAACTATTATAAAAAGAAAAAATATCTATGTTTGACTTTTGGATGGAAAGACTAGAAAACTTGCTACTAAGGCTATGTTTGTTTGCAAAAAAATACTTAGGATTGGACGACTTGTATTAATTTAACACTACTTCGGACTATTTTATCCCATTATGGGGGATTAATAGTCCTATGGACTATTTTTTTTTTATCATTCCTAAGACTTTATGTGGGATTATATAATTCCATGAAAATTTTGGGATTAATAGTCCCCCTCATTTTAAGCTATTAAATGGCTTTATAGGACTAATAGTTCAACATTAAGAGATTAATAATCCTTCATCAAATGATTAAATAGTACAAAGTAGTATAAAATTAAGGTAAATAGTCAAATTATAAGTATGTTTTTCGCAAACAAACATAGTCCAAGTTTATAAAGGAAAGGAAATAAAATTTAAATTTTATATTTAGATTACTATTTTACCATTAGATTAATCTTGTTGTGCTTTTGATGTAAAGGTCTTAATAGGGATTAAAAAAAATGCTTGTGTTATTTAGTTTTCCGTCCATTTATGGAATATGGATGGAAACTTTGGCAAGAAAAAGTCTAAGTTTTCTGTCCATTTTTTTTTTCTATTCATTTAAAAACTCAGTAACAAGAGAATTGAATAGAAAACAAACTCAGGTCTTCCGTCCTTTTCTTTTCTTTTCTTTTCCTTTCATTTTAAAACTCAGAAACACAGTAATATTGATTGTGAAAGTGAAAATTAATTCAAGTTAAGGATTCATACCAAGACCAATCCCTCCGGTCCTCAATAATGATGGCTGGATTAATGTTGGGAATATCGGACCAATTTGGTTGGCATAAATTGCCACAGTTTAAAATCCAAATCCTCTTCAAATTGACGAGGCGTCCCATGGCTTCAGTTCTGGGAAAATGCTCAAGTTTCCTACAACCTCGCAGTTTGAGATCCTTGAGAGATGAAAAGTTCCCAAACCACTCTGGCATAACTTCCATCATTCCAAATCCATGTATTGATAACTCTTCTAATGCAATGAGGTGTTGGAGCTGCTCTGGTATCGAGTCCCAGTGATCCCAGCCTATCAATTCTACTCTTTTAAGGGACAACTGCAGGTGTTGAAGACCCTCCAAACTCGGGAAAGAATTCAGTTCCTCTGAAAATGGACCAATCCTCAAGGTTTTCAATCGAGTAAGACACCATAAGCCCTCTGGCAAACAATCCAATTTCTCGCAATCAATTATTTCTAAGGACGAGAGAAAGGTGCAAGACTGTAATGATGGAAAAGAGATAAGATAAGGGCAGGCAGATATACGAAATTCCTCAAGAGACACACAGGAGTCTAGTAGCGTACTAGGCAGATATATTAAACCCTCGCAACGAAGAGACACATGCCGAAGTGATCTCAGACCTTGCAAGCTAGGGATGGACCTAACACTTGGGCAATAATTTACTTCCAACTTCTCAAGAGACTTGAGGGTGTGCAGGCCATCTGGCAACATATTCAGACTCTGACAGAAAGAAATGTCCAATGAACGAAGTGAGCTGTTGCTGCCATCCTCTACACCGAGATTAACAACATGCCTCAACTTCGGACACTTCTCAATCTTCAGTTCTGTGAGATTTCTATTGTTATGCAGTAACCCATCTGGTAGTGAAGTGAGCACTGGCGCTTCAATGATACGCAATGCAGTGAGAGTTGTCAGGTTGCTGATCTTTGCTAGTGCCAAGCCATTCTGTACTCCATCAATCTCAAGCTCCTTGACATAAGGAAAATGACTGACACCAGTTGCTAATTTAGGACAATTCTTGATCCACAACTTCTCAAGGCTAGGAAAATTAACAGGAGCACTGGTAAGTTTGGGACAGTCACGGATGGTTAACACTGCAAGCCGAGGAAAAACAGTTACAGAAAGGTCTGCTGTTGCTGCTGCATCTGGAATCACTGGTGCTTCCACCCACTCCACCAAGTTGGGCATATTTCGCAGGTGGAAGCTTATTAATGCCGGGAAAACAACTGGCATCTTGACATCACCAGAATAAGTACTGCTAGTTGATCCATTACTGTACAAATCATACTGAACACCATAGAATGAAGCACCAATGCATTTAAGATTCTGCATCACACTTAGCTCCAGCTCACAAAGAAGTGGTAGATGTCCGAGCATTGGGATAACCTCACATCTGCTGCACTCTGTTAATTTGATATCCACCAAATTATCTAGCCTCATCAGGTCTCCCCTGGCATTAATACTTACAGCCATGTTCATCATCCATGTCGGGAACCTCTCCCCCATAAATTCCTCAATTGTTAAGCTTTTCAAATTTGGATGAGGTTGTAAGCCTTCTAGCACGGCCTCATCATTGCGGAAGCGTTCCCTTCTAGAACTCCATTTAAATTCCAGCTTGTATATACCTGCCTTTTCAAACAACTTTGCCCTTCGAGCTTCTTCCGCTCCATTCACTCGATCAAGAAAATTTAATTTTAGTTTGCCACTGAGGTATATTAAACTTCCCAACTCTTCAGTTCTACGACCATTTTCTTCACCCACGACAAAGAACTTTAATGTTCGAAGGCAAGTCAGTCGTCCAATCTCAAGTGGCATCTTTTTATATCGATATTCAGAAATATGGAGATGTCTCAAACTTATCAAATTTTTCAACTCGTCTTGAAGTTCAAGATGTCTGCAGTAATTTAGTCGTAAAGTTTGCAAATTGTAAAGCTTGCTAATACCATATGGCAAAACCTTAATATTAGTGTCTGACAAATCAAGATACCTCAAATGAACTAGCATGCTAATAAAATTTGGCAACTCTTCAATATCTGCCCCACTGAAATTCAGAACACGCAAGCATTTAAAGCGGGACAAAATGTTTTTATCTACCTTAATACTTGAAAATAACGTGTGCAAATATCTAGCTCTCTCCTTTGAAATTTTAGAAATAATTTCCCCATCTGAATACAGTGCTAGGTGTCGAGCCTTAAAAATGTCATCATTTCCCGGAGTAGCATCCGAGTGAAAAATTTCAGATTCCGAAACAGATAGAGCAAGATCGTGTACAAGATCGTGCATTCTACAGCCTGTTAAGTGATTGTAACTATCTTTCTTAACATCTTGGAGCAAGGAACTCTGAACCAAGAATCTGAAAAACTCTTCACCTATATCCTCCATTGATTTACTATTGTGATTTGCTCGAAGAAAGCCTACTGCCATCCAAAGTTGGATCAGTTGTTCTTTATCAATATCACAATCTTTGGGGAAAATTGAACAATATGAGAAACATTGTTTCAGTAATGATGAAGGCAAATGATCAAAACTCAGCCCTAGTATTCGTGAGACTCCATCTTCTTCTCCACCTAAACCCCAAAACCCCTGATCTTTAATTGATACCCAGTCATGCCTCTCCTTAGAGCGCATCATGCTCCCAATGAGCTTTGCAGCCAATGGAACACCACCACACTTCTTTGCAATCTCAAAACCAATATCCATCAATTCTGGTGTCATTGACGCTCCTCCAGGTCCAAATGCTCTCTCCTTGAATATAGACCAACAGCCACCAGCTGTTAGTCCTTCCAAATTAAATGATGGATGCGTCTTTATCACAGATGCCACCCGTGTACTACGAGTAGTGACAACAATCTTATTTCCCACGGTTGTACTGATTCCTATTAGACTACTCCTAAAACTATCCCACGCTTCACCATCTTCACTCCAGACATCATCAAGTATGAGCAAAAATTTCTTCCCTCCCAACTCTTTTTCTAGGTCTCCAACTATGATATCCCTACTTTGAATCTCATACTTCTTTCTAGTAAGAGATTCTAGAATGTCTTTAAGCAGAGTTTTGACATTAAAATGATGGGATACACACACCCAAACTCGAGCATCAAAATTACTTTTCACTCGCTCATCATTGTATATCAACTTAGCCAAAGTGGTCTTTCCAATTCCCCCCATTCCAACAATGGGAATAACAGATAACTTTTCTTCATCTCTAGACCCAATCAAATTTTTCATCATTTCTGATAAATCATTTTCCCTTCCTACGGTTTCTGACTTTTCAATTACTGAATCAGTCTCTCGGTTCAAATTGACTTGATGGTTATCATTTAAATCCACTACAAGTCTCATTTGGAGTCCAAAATCACTGGCTTCATTGTTTACAGTTTTCAAGGATGCATTAATATTCTTGATCTTACGAGCCCAATTTTGCCGCGGAGCAATTAGGTTAGAGGGTGAAAAGAAGAAGCGCACCTTTCTCCTTACTTGATTTTGGATCTCTACTTTGCGTCGCAGAAAATCATAAGCAACCTCATCCAACACATTATCAGCTTCATAGGCCACATCTTTGAGTTTTTTCAGCCATAACTTGACAGGCTCATCCCTCAACTGTCGTCTCTCGACACCATCTAACACAGCACGGATCATGGTTAGTGTTCCACTCAGCCTTGTCAATTCTTTCTTGAAACTCTGAGCAAGAGCAAACTCACTGGCAGCAAGTGAAACTACTTTGCCCAATAATTCCTCCAGGGCAGCACTAAGGAGAATTTCAGCCATAGTTCTCAGAAAGAAAGAAAGAAAGGAGAGAGAGAGAGAGTGCTTTCCAGGATTTAGTGTATTGAATAGATTGCTTGACGAGTAGCAAATATTCGTCTTTCATTTTGAGCCTACACCAAATCTTGTGTAATAAAATTTTCATATATCTCTATTGTGAAATTTGTAATAATATTTTTTAGAATTTATAATAATAATTTATTTTATTGTCATAATTTTATTTTATAATAATAGGATAAATTATTATCATAAATTTTAAAAATTGTTACTATAGACCATTATAGGCCTCGTAACAGAAATATAAGATAATTTTATTACAGAAAATTTGAAGCGCTAATCAAAATGCAGGATAGGTAGACTCGTTGAAATTATTAATGGTTGGACGTTAAACCATTTTTACCCACCCGTCGATAGTTAGGCGTTAAATCATTTTTACCCACTCAAATCTGTTAAGAATTAACAAACTCACATTATTAATTTAATATAAAAAATATAACATGATATGTCACGTCAGTATTATGTTAAATCTTAATAGATTTAAGCAAAAAATTTAATTTTTATAAAAAAATTAATATAATAATACTATTATAAAAAAAAATCAATTGATTAATACATATATAAATTGATGTTTAGCGAAAAAAGTACCCGTTAAAGAAATCCTTAAAACAGTGACTCAAGATTTGGTCCTTTTAAATTTTTAATAACAAATAAATATCTTACTTTTATTAATTAATTAATGTAGCGGAATAAAAGAGGAGGGAGAAAAAAGTATTACCGGTTGAAAACTTAAAAATGACTTGATTTTAGGTATAAAAAGAATTCTACTATATTCTAGGCGGTTTTTGACCTTTTTTTAAGTATCTTGTCAT
This sequence comes from Hedera helix, assembly GCA_947179155.2. Taxonomy (NCBI): domain Eukaryota; kingdom Viridiplantae; phylum Streptophyta; class Magnoliopsida; order Apiales; family Araliaceae; genus Hedera; species Hedera helix. The sequence goes on along the minus strand of OX359282.1, from coordinate 28,699,920 downwards.
GGGGACGTATCGCTAATGTGTCAATTTTTAATTTGATGAATTATTAAAATAGATTATTTTGGGTGATGTACCTACATAAAAAATACTATAATATAGTGAAGAAATTTCCTTCTTGCGGGATTAATTTCTTTGGTACATTAATGGTGGTATTCATATATACCTACAGCACATAGTTAATATATTTTAATTTTTCATCAAATAAATGGTTGACATATGTACGATGAGTCTCGTGACAAATATTAAGTTTAGGATGAGTAATTAATCAAAACTTCAGAGATAGAATCAGGTGATATCTCTATTAATTATATATTATTATTTCACCTCTTATAGTAAATTCTGATATGAAGTTTACGTAAATATCATATTTATTTCATATGAGATTTGCATAAACTTCATATATGGAAGTAATGTTTCAAGAATATTAAATAATTTTTCGCCTAAGAGATACCAATTCCAAGAAATGGGAAATGAGACACGAGAAAAAAAAAATCAATTTCAAGTTTTGTTGCTTGACTTGGCATTATATTTGAAGCTAATTAATCATGTTGTGTTTTTTAAATTCGATTTTATTGTTGACATCATACTAAATTAATTTACTTTATCTATATTTTTCAAGGGAGAAGGAAAATTTTAACTTCTATTTTTTAAAGCTGTGTCATAATTTAACTTATTATAAATTAAATAAAAAAAATTAATTCTTATCTTTTCTCCATTTTATCTCAAAAACTTCCTCTTTTCTCTCCCCAACTCCTTATAAATTCCTAATTTTTCACTAATAATTTTTTAGCTACACACACATAATGTCTACTTCCACTAACAATTTAATATTTATATAAGCACTTTCTCTCTCTCTCTCTCTCTCTCTTCAGGATAATGTTTTTTCCAAATGACAAAAATGAAGGGAAAATATGATACAGTATGCTCAAGAAGCATGAGTTTTATATTAAACATAAAGACCAAATTATTTATATATGGCCTAATCTCTCTTTATCCTTTGTGTGGATATAACAAATAATATTAAAAAAAAAAAAAACATTGAGAAGGAGATGCAGCAGATAATAAGGCATTATATATGGCTATTGATCTTTCTTTTAGTTGGAGCGTAAGCTGACAAACAAAATCAGGTTTCGTTTTTAAATTTGCATTGGTGGCCAAATAATAAAAGTATAAATGCAAATAATAATTTGATGTTGGAGCTTAAGCTGCTAATGATGTATACATAAGCATTTAAATTGAAGAAAGTGGAGTCTTGATTCTTTAGAACTGTCATTTGAAGCAATGTTTTGAAATCCGATCCGAATTTCGGTTTAATTTGGACCGGTTCAATTAATTTGATCAAAAATCAGTTAAACCGGTAAAACTGGTTAGTTATGACTCGGTTGAATCGGTTTTGAAGTGTTTTTTTTTTTTTAACAAAAAATATTTTTAATAATATTATAACATAATTTCACTATATTTTAGCTTATAAAAAATTAGATCTTTTAAAAAAATTAATTATTAATAATATATATTTTTATATATTTATGACGTCACTTGTTCAATAACGGTTCGACTACTGATTGAACCATTGATTTATCCACCCGATACCATTTTCGGTTAGATGACCGGTCCGAATCTGAAAACAATGATTTGGAGGCACCATCTTCTGCTACAAATGTTGTAAAAATAAATAACTTCTGAATTCATCATCGTATAACAAGGACACTATTACATACATAATTTTGGAATACAAACTCTCATGTAATTATTAAAAAATAAGATTTGATACGAATTTTCGTATTAGACTCCACTTTTTTAATAGTTTAGGTGAGAGTTTGTGTCCCAAAATTATTTACTTAGGCTTATTCATAACAGATGATTCCAGCTAATTTTTCTTGGCACTAGGAACCTCGGAGAAGAAGAGGAGCTACTTAAATCAAATACTTTTTTCCCGATTTGGTTGCTATACTTTCCAGGGAGCAAGGCTTCGGCCGTATTACCTAAAGCGAGCCTCCAAAACCATATAAAACCCCATGCACACTTGGGGCCAAACTTACTTATCAAATGATAAAAATAAAAACCTTAACTAGGTCTAAAAATTTTGGGGGCATTTGTTACTAATCATCTAAAGTGATCATCTTAAATATTCCATAATGTGAACTGGTGATCTCTATAAATCGTGTTTGTTACACTGATAATCTTACATTCTCGATAATCAAATATGCGATAAAGTGTCAAAATTTTCAGTAATCAAAAGACCAAAAACAATATCCTTTGCATTTATTTTTTAATCTTTTGTTTTAGTTTGCAAACATGTTTAGTTTAACTAAAACAACTCATTGTCTATACAAAGTATGTGGTATTGTCTGCTATTTATTATTATAAGTTTAATTTATTATTCTTGATATACTTGAAAATTTTGTGCTTAATAATTGAATAAATCTTGAATTATTATTTTATAAACATATTAAAAAATTTAACACAATTTACTAAGTAATACATAATTAATTAGTTCGATAGTACTTTGATAATTGTTGATTACATTTGTCAATGATCACATGGGTAAATCATTAAACTAAAATTAGTATAAGAATATTTTAGTAAAAGATCAATATTAAAAAAAGTACACATGTAATCTTGAATTCATACCAAACACTCATAATAACAATTACCGGTAATCACTTATCTTCTACCAAATAGAAATGACACTATGACCATTTTTTATTACTGGTAATCAAATACCCAATAATCTATATTTAGGTGAGTGCCCATCATAACCTGTCACAAACACCCCCTTAGTGTAAAAGGGAAGAGGAGATGGATGCTTACCAATATCAAGATTACCAGGCAAATGAAGGTAATATGTATGATGGATAAGCATCATATTTTAGTGCAAGAGCCTGCACAGAAGGCTGATCTGCAACTTCTCCAAATTTATCAAGTCCAAGCTCAGTTGCATGGATTCCACCAGTGATAAATGCCGACTGGATCCCAGCTACATTTGCACCCTTTATGTCATGGTGGAGAGAGTCTCCCACAGCAATACAATCAAAAGCATCCACACCAGCCACGGCCATAGCTGATTTATAGATAATCTGGTAAATTAAATAATCCTGTAAGATAACAAAGATTTTTTTTTCCTTGTTTTTTTTTTGGATAATACATAGATAATCAGGAAGTGCAGGGTTGGATCCTCTCAGTTTCAAGCTAAAAATCTTAACACATCAATTTTACCTGAAATAAATGGCAAGATATAAAAGCACATTGTGTCTCCTTATAAGCCTCAAAATAGTCTAAACTTAAAAAGAAAAAGTAAAAAAGACTTCTATTAGAATACATTAAGTTGGACTATATTATGAACAAAAATATCGTATTTAAAATTTTATATCGTTACATATTTTCATGTTTTTGGGAAGCTTATTATGTTAGAAACTATTTTAATGGAGTTAAAATGAACATTTGGACACATGAACACACACATATATATTTTCTTCAACCATTTGAATATTGACATGCCTTATAATCTTCGAATTGCATCAGCCATGAGTCACATGGAAATAAGCAGATTAAATACACACACATAGCAAGACTCTTCATATATATTGAAGAGTTTTACTATGTATTGCGAATTTTTTTGTCGAATTATAATTGCGGCGTATATGCATACATAAAATAATTAGAAATTAAGAATGCTCTCACCCTAATTTATTCTATCTTATCACTTTGACTTCCACATTCGTAGTAATTCAACTTCGTTATAGATTGGTCGACATATAAATCATTTTCCATATTTGAAGCATGTTACTGTGATTAGAAATAGTATAAATAAGTATATTTATAAAGAAAACACAATTAACTTAAGCACAAAACTGCTTGTAATATCCAATCTTGGATCAGCAATGCTATTGGTTTTTTAAAGATAGATAGATATTAAAAGAAAAACATCGACTCATAGAGAGATGATCAAGAATTTGGGTTGGGGTGGGGGGGGGGGTGGGGGTGGGGGGGGGGGGGGGGGGGGGTGAATATGTATACAAAAAAAATAACTAATTGTAGAACTTGAGAAAATCCCAACATCTCATATCTTTGATGTGGTCAATTCCAATATCAAAACTTAGAGGGCAAGTTCAAACCTAATTATTATAGTTAACAATATGATTTCTAATTTTTTTTTTCAATTATCGAATATAATAGTAAACAAATTGAAATGGCTCGACTTCAAAGCATAAACAATCAGAAATTCACCGCCGAAAAGTTTCTGGCTTAGATTTTAGCAACCATCAATGAAAACTGATGGTATTGCATCCCAACTCAACTTGAGAAGAATTTAGGAAATTGCATATGGTTACTTTTTCCAACTAGGAATAAGCAGTAATCTTTGGAGAAAAATTGAGCCATTTATAAAATAAATAAATAATTATCAATAAAGAAAACTATGGGAAATGGGAAAGAAAAAAAACGATCATTTGGTTACTACTTGACATGCACTATCAAAAGGTATAGTTTGGAACTTTACATTCCTAAAAGCATGAAATCATCTTGTTTGTGCATTTCGCATGTAAATGGAGAATTGAAACTAATGTACACTGGTCAGCAAAGTAGCAGACGGTGGATATTTGTTGAGCGTGTGCTAGCACGCAACAGTTCACCTATTAACAAACATGAAGCATGCATGTGTACTGAAGACCTTCATATATTGAGCAATGAACGCACATGCATGCACGTGTGAAAATTAGATAAAACATGTGATAAAATTTGCATTCAACAATTAGGTGGGGAACTTTAGTCCCCTGATAGTATCACCTCGCCAGGCTTGCCCATCCATTTTACTTCACCACCAAGTTTTTCATATGTGGCCGCTAATGTACCTTAAAAAATGATAGAGACTTGAGAAACAAAAGCATATCCACATACATGAAAAACTTTATAAACACAAAGTGAGCAAGAAAATATAGAGGAAGAAAGCTTCCAAAAATGAAAAACAAACCAACGATAAACAGAGCATCAAATGTCTTAATAAATATAGCAAATAAAAAAGAGTAAAATGTAAAACCTAAGACCCAAAAAGGCAAAAACACCTAAAGTTCAGGTGTTACATTTGCATTTTACTCAAATAAAAAATGGTAGTTACTTTGAGAATTAGAGTGTTGTTAAGAAAATTCCACTAAATGAATCCTTGTTGTAGTCTTGTAGAGAATATAGCTAGAGTTCAAAAAAGATTGAATTGTATTCAAACCACTTGGATTACATAATTTTACAGTCAATAGAAACTCTCTTCATAGTAGCATGTGAATGAATGGTGTTATCATGCTTGAATATGATATGAATCAAAGAGAAATCACCAAAAGGTATCTTTAAAACGTTGAATCCGGGAATGTGTTCTTTAATGCAAGTCACTGGCATGTAAGTCATTGGCAATAACGAATTAACAAAAACCGCAAAATCAAGAAAAAATCGATGAGTCTGGAAGCCTGGAGTGAAGCAACTTGTTGAGACAGGAATTCTAGAGTTTTTGTTACAAATTGACCCAAGATAGGACAACACAATGGATCAGACTACGAAAGTCCATTAAACCAAATTTGGCTTGGCAAAATATGGTTATGGGTTGGTTTTGGTCTACAAAATTCGGTTATGGTTCCATTTAGAACTAAAACCACATAAACTATTTTTAATATGGATTGTGTGGGTTATAACCAAATAGTTATGGGTCCAATATAAGTCGAATAATTTTTTAAGCTTCAAGCTTACCATTATTATGGTCCAATGAAACAAATTATTTACTATATCTTTAATTTCTATCTTCCTTTAACTTCTATCTCTAAATTTTTTATATACATTTTTCCTCTCTAAAATTTTATATACTCTCTCTCTAAAATGTCTAAACTTTGTATCTCTAAATTTTTTTTATAAACTCAATTATTTTATACACTCTCTCTATTTTTTTTTATAATCTCTAAAAAATTTATACTCTCTCTCTAATTTGTATACACTTTCTCTCTCTTAATTTTTTCTACACTCTCCCCCTCAATTATTTTATCTTGCTTTAACTTTTGTCTCTAATTTTTTTTACATATTCTCTCTCTCTCTCTCTCTCCAAATTTTTATACATACAATTTACACTTCTCTCTCTAAAACTTCAATTCTACTCATACCAAATCTTCTTTAATTATACCTCAGATTTAATAATTAGTGACTCTGTGCACTGTGCCTTTGTGACTCGTTTTGTTGTATATCCGAGTTGGACTCGCTGTTTGGCAAAAGCTATATATTTATTAATCAGATGCGGGGAGGCCCAAAGTAGTCACTGTCGGTCCCCAGCTTGGCAAGTCAAATGATACCACATCAACATACTTGTCACGTGCAAAGCCCATGTCTAGTATTTCGCTTTTTGGGACACGAAGGATAAGCGCGGAAATTTTTTGTCATCAAAAGTAGGGGAAAATATATTACGGAAAAGAATTTTAAAAAGGGAACAGATTGGTCGATTTGGAATGAAAAAGAATATGGTCAAAAACAGTTAATTGGTTTCGGTCTATTTTTCTTTTTGAAAATATGGGTCCAAACTTTAGCCAACCTAAACAACTTAAAGTAGTTAACCAACCCAGTAATTCTAGTTAATTTGGGTTGAACCCATGGTTTATAAACTAGATGGCCGGATCTAAACCAGATAAACAGAATCACTAGACGGCAAAACTGCTGCATTATCTTCTCTCTCTCTTTCTCTCTCTTTTTCTTCTTCTATTTTTTCTTTTGGTGAGACAAGTTAGAACTGCTCCATTATCAGGAAACGAGTCCTATTTCCTGTTTTTTTCTTCTTTCATCCCAACCAGTTGGGAGAAAAGGTGGTATTGTGTTGAGCTGACTTGAGGTTGTCGGTTAATTGCTCAACCAGCAACCTTATGCAACTCTAGTCACATGGTTTCTGACTATGAAAATGTAGAATAATACAATTCATCATGCACATTTTATCCTTACCAGATTTTCAGAGGTCTATAATAAAGAAAATCTTTACCCGGCATGACGCATAAAGCTCTAGCCTCAACAGTTACAAAATCCGGATTAGCTACCACCATAGGAATTTTTTTAGCTGCACATTGCTCCAATATTTTGTTAAGATCCTCAAGTTTCACAGGAAGTACAGCACCAGATGAAAGCCCCAACGCTTCACTTCCATGTACCAAAACAAACTCAGCTTCGTCAATTTTCTCCACAACCTCTAATCCTAGACCCTATAACAAGAAACTCATACATTAATATTCAAACTTGCATCTAACATACTGTTAAGATTATGTACTACCAAATTATTTACTTAGTAATTAATAAAAAAATTATGAGAGAACAAGAAAAGAGGTCATAGATGGACTGTTCTAGGATGTTTTTGGAAAGCGTATAGGACATTACTTAATTTAACATCAGTGTGTGATCAGACTCCTTATCCAGATAAACAAGCATTCTAGGTTACACGAAAAAATTAATTTCTGCATTCTTATTGAAATCCAAAGACTATTACCTTAATGTGATCATTTTAAACGCTTATTCAGATTTGAACTAATATAGAATTAAAATAGCTTTTCTTTTTCTCTGCCACTTCAGGAATGGTCCTAGAGAGTCAAAATAGTCAGACTTGTAAGAATTATGCTCAAAATCTGAAGGATGAGCTATGTTACATGGACTCAGGTTTCTAGAACTATCCTAAGAAGTGTCCAACATTGGAATCTCCTATTTTTAAAACATTTTTCACAATGTATCACTATTTTGGAGTATTCCGTACCCACACCCCCACCAATGTCGTGTCTTGTGAACATGGGTATTTTTGGAAAAATGAAGAGTCCACGTAGCACAGATGATGAGAGCTTTTTTGCTTCCACACTTGCAAGAAGAAGAGTTCCACATATGTTTGAAACAAGAAAGAGTGAAAAAAACGAATACCACAGGGACAAAAAAGAGAAAAAGCACAGAATAATTATAAAGGAATAGGTAGATATTAAAAAAGATGAGAAAATATAAACAATTATATTCAAAAGTACTTCGTACATCAAACATACCTCCAGCGATATAATACCCCGGTCATTCCAGGTCATGTGAATGCAGGACCTTCCTAGTGACGCAAACCAAGCATCATCTCTCCTGTTAATAATAAATGCCATGAAACAGGTCTTGACATATTAATTTAATAATGAGTGTGAGAAAGTCATTGCAATATTAATATCATGTTAGAGGAGGAAGGAAAAGGATGAGCTCTAAATCCTTAAGCCGGGTGTTTTAATTACCATCATATCATATAATGGTTTACCAGAAAGGCTAAAATGACATAAGAAAAATCTACCCCTATTGGAACCCTATCATAAAGACAAGATTGTCAAGTTAAATACCAGCCTAGTCTAAGCTTTTGAAGCCAGAAGCTTGAACATGAAAAAAGAAAATATAATACTAATATTGTATAAAAGATACTTCATCGATCTCCAAAGTTGCCAACCTCAACTACCAACCAATCTCAAATAGTCTTTTGCTAAGATTAGACGCGGACAAAAGAGGGTGTATAAAGTCATTCCCTGATGAGATGTTGGTAGAAGTTTTGAAGTTTTCAATTAGCAACAAGTCCAGGGTCCAGATAATAACTCTCTTTCTCTGAGCAGTGTTAGGGAGTAATTAGGAGAGATGAGATGGCTGTCTACAATTGACTCTTTGAGCATGGAAGAGTATGTTCAACACTTCCTCCACAATGTTTGATTCCAGAAAGGTAGGATGGAGAACATTAAAGACTTTAAGCCAATAAGTTTGATGGAAAATGTTTCCAAACTATTAGCTTAAGTCTTATCTCTTAAATGGAGAACTGTGGTAGAAATGTTGCTAGAGATGAACAGGTTTTCTATGCAGTGCAGAATAAGTGTACAATATTGTGGTTGAAGGAATCACATCCAGTTATAATTTGCAAATAATATTTTTTTAGAAAGCATACGAGCTTATCAGAACATATTCATTCCTAATATTGTGGAGACAATTAACTTTGACAAAAAAAATGAAAAGGTGGACCAGCCTTGCATATTGCCAATGTGGTTCTTTATATTACGGAGACAGTAATCTTTTTAAATAAAGCTCAGACCTTTTTGTCCCATAAAAAAGAACAGGACCTACCATCGGATTACTAGACTCTAAGTTGGCAATCCAATGTTCTGCATGTTGTTTTGGTCTTCCTATATACGGGTAGCACGATGAATACCCAGTGAGGAACCTTTACATTTGAGGAATCTTCTTTGTCCAATCATATAAAGCTGTTCCTTGACAAGAAAATGCCAAGATTTTCATGAAACTAGAACTTTGCCACGGAAAGATGAGGTTACGAAAAGTGACAATAATTGATTATACTCTGCAGTTTTCTCATTTACTTTCAGGGGTGATGTAGGACAGAATTCAGAAAGAACAATTAATAGGGAATAATAGGATAGAAAACCAAGGATTTAGCTCTACGCGTAAATCACTAGGATTTAGGATTTCAACTCTGCGTCTATTAATTCTAGATCTAAGATTTCAACTCCACGTCTATTAATCCTAGGAGAGGAAAACTAATTATCTTTGCGATAAATCAATAATTAAACCAAAAGAATTCTCAAATCTCAATAATTTGTATTCTAAATAATAAAAGAGTACATCAGTCCTTTAAATAATACGCAAGTCCTAATTTAATTAGGACACAAACTCTAATTACCCTAAAAATATTAAAATACAAAACTACCTTTACTAATAGAAATAAAATACCAACTATTTCCTAAAATATTAAAAGACTAAAATACCCTAACTAATAAAATACTATCTCCTAAAATTATAACAATTACATAAATAATTAAATACATCAAATCTCTAAATAAATAATTACAAACTTGATCTTGATCCCCATCAAGGGGAATGCAAAGAGTGAGATAAACAATGATGTATAGACTACCAAAATGGGATTGAAAGCGGTTAAGAAACCACTTAAGGATTTTATCCAGCATTTCAAATGTAAGGTGCACAACCTTTGAAGGTGCTGATATGTTAATTCTCCACTAGTTATTACTCCAACGAAGAGAGAGGGGTCAAATCCAAGGTCCCTCATCTTTTCCATGGTAGTTGATGCACGTCTTGAGGAATTACTAATAATCACCATCTTGGCACCAGAGTTGGCCAACTTTTCTACTAATACACAAACCAAAAAAATAAAAAATTTAAGCACTATTTTTACACTAAAGCAACAAAACAGAATAACAGGATCATTTGCCCAAGCTTACCAAAATTTGAAATCTAACAAATGAAAACATACATGTTGAAGCTGCACCAGGATAAGCTTGTTTCCCGTCATGAAGAACTCCAAATTGATCCAAGAACCATGCCTGCATTGTGCATACACATCAGAAACAAAATTGTCATAGAGAAATACGCATAAACCCACATACATATATATGTGCAGTACATAAAGTTGGTTGCTGTTGATACACAATGGAAAGAACAACAGTAAACAAATAATGTGTACAAGAATAAAGAACAAAACAAGGGGTAGTCTATAACACATAGTCGGGAAGCTGCATGTGCATATAGTGGCACACGGCTTGAGTTCTATGGGTAATTGGTTACTGTAATAGTACAAAACTTACAAATTGGTTAATATACTGAAAAATCGTTTTTTTGGTAATTATACTTTTTAAAATTTTCATTCCCTTAAATCTAAAGAGTCCATCCAAAACTTAACAGAAAGATACCATTTTATTGGGTCAGGCCAAACAACCCCCAAAAATATGTAGCGGATTTTCTAGATCAAACAAGGAGTGTTACACGGATAACAGAAATAAATCTCCCATCTTATAGAGCAAAACATAAATAAAATCATTAAAGAAACTCAAAAAAGAGTAGAACTTTATCACCTAACAAATACTAGACTATTACCCATCAATGCTATGTAGATAACAGAAGTTAAAAGCATAATATTTAGCAAAAAAAAAAAAAGGAAGTTAAAAGCATAATCAATTTTACAAAACCCATGAGCAAGACGCTTTGAATCCAAATTTTACCCAAACCAAATAAGTAAATTGTTCAACTGAAGATATGAAATATTATATAATTACTATTTTAAAGTGAACAATATGTAAGAATATAGAGAATTTAGCAACAACAAAAAAAAGTAAGAATATAGAGATGGCAGCACTGAATATATGAAATTGAAAGCAGAATGAGCCAAGAGATCTAAAACCCAATGAATTTTTAATAACTGATCTAAATGTTGAAGGTGGGGTACCTTAAAACGACGAGTTTCTGCAAGTTGTTGAAATCCATTATAGGTCTGGAACAATTTCACCTCACTGCAATTCGCCGCTGGCGAAATTGAGCATCTCCCCATCATTTTTGCTTGAGAGATAGCGATGAGATATATGTTATAAAAGCTTCACACTGTGTTTGGGAATCCTAAATATGGCTGGAAGATGAAAGAAATATACGAAATACTTCATTTACAAGCTCACCAACGCCTTTTCTCCCCCAGTCCCACTAGCCAAATGTGTAGTTTTTATTTATTTTTATTTTTTGTAATTAATAAGGATGAATAGATCTGATTTTACAAAATATAGTGAATATTAATTTTTATTAAAAAAAATTAATAAATTATATTTTATCATTTAAATACAAGTCTTGCTAATTATGACAGCTATCTTTCAGAATGTGGGGATGGGCTCTTTCATAACTATATTTGTTGAGTAATTCTACGGGACCGATCCTGGTTATCGGTTTTAGCAATCAGTCCCAATTTATTTATTTATTTATTTTGATTTTTAAAATATTTATAATATTTATTTTGATAAGTTTTTTTTATAGAATTCAAAAATTTATATATAATTTGGATACATACAAATAATAATATTGTACACTCTATATAACACTGTTATTTACATATATTTAAATTACACTTAAACTTTTTGATATTTATTACAACTTTCGGTCTCAAAAACTGATCTCCCTATACTTTTTGATATTTGTTACATTTGGTATCAGAATAGATCCGTGAACGACGACTAAAGTGGAAAATGCTACTTAGAAAAAGGTTATCTAATTGTACAGACTGAAACTGTCCAACAAAAAAAAACTACCTATTATCAGAGTGAAACTAGTTAGAGTAAAAGTCGTCGTAATCATCAGAAGGAAGCATGGTGACTTGTTATGAAATCAAATGTGGCGTGACAAATTTTATCAAAAAATCAAAATTAACCCCATTTTAATTTATTTTATCTTATTGTTTAAAATTTTACATTTAATTTAGTTATACAATTTGCTGATATATAAATTAAGTATTACTCCTTCTCACCTCAAAAGCATGTCTTCATATATAGTAGATGAATAAGTATACATATATACAAATCAAACACAATATTCAAATACAATATCATTTTCACCATTAAAAAATGTGTTTTTATATTAAAATCGTGTCACAGTACTTTTTAATAGTGAGGATGACATCCATATTGTGTCACAATATTTAAACACTATATCTATATCAATCATTACAAAGTGAGACGACATTGAAATTCATATCATACTCTATTTTTTAATAGTTAAAATAAATGTAATGTTTAATTTTATATTTAGATATTGTGTATATAGATTTGTTCACAAAATAAAACCTTGCATGAGCCTACGCAAGGAAAATGAAAATCTCATAATGTTGAGAAACTATTGGGATGGCTCAGTGATGACCTTGCCCTTTTCTCTTAGCTTGGCCATACTCTTTCATTGCTTCCTTCCTCTTCTTACTAGCTAGAACTTTTGCCGTTACGGCGTTCACACCTGGATCTGTTTTCTCCGCTGGTGGCGGCGGCGGAGGCCACCGTGATGCGGCGTTTGCATTCCTATCACCGCCCACATTAATTCAAGCCCAGCACCAAACCAGCCAAACCCAAAGGTAGTTGTCCTGCATCACATATTCATCAATATTCTCTTTATGTATTTTATGACTTTTATTTTTCGCAGAAAAGAAAATATGAATCGAGAAAATTAACTCCTACCCCCTTCGGCCCAAAATGAGAGTAGTTCTGACGTAAGTTTAAGACCATTGAGAATATATATGATATATATACAGTCATATTTCTTAATTATCACCAACATAGTTAAATAATACTCTATTTGTATCAAAATAAGCGTTCAGTTTTGACTTTTTTAATTAAATTAGTCATTTTTAAAATAAAATTTTGAAACATTTTTAAAAAAAATATAAGTGTAGTGATTACAACCATTAGAAAACTACATAAATTTGCTACTAGCCCTAATTTTTACATTTTAAAAAATATATTTATATATGCTTCAACTCTAAAAATAGTAAATTTGATCAAAAAATCAAAATCGATCGAACAGTTATTTTGAAACGCAGGAAGTATATAAAATATAATGCTACACGTCTTGAAATCTTTGCAAGAAATATCTAAAAAACATGACATCTTTAGCAGGACGGGTGAATATCACAACAAATGAATGCTATACATTGTAAAAATGCAAATTTAGTTTTGTTATGAAAATGTAGCTAGGTTGAGAAAGTAAGAAGGTCGGGCGGCGAACAAGTCTACTATCTTGAGGTTGATCAGAATGGGAAGAAGTCTGAATTCTATGAAACCCTAATGATGGAAGATGATGAGCAGCAGCATTCTTGTTTAATAATGTTGAGATGGGTACTGCTGCAGATGCAGTAACTGGTGCTAAAGGGGTTATAGTATGAGCCATGATTGTGATTGGGTTATTGTTTGGAATGAAAATTGCATTTTTAAATCTACATGTGATTGGCTAGTGTTTGTTTGATGGTTTTTGGATAGAAATGGAAGTTGAAGTGATAATTTATCGGTGGATTTTGGATAAGGTATCATATTTGTAGACCCTCGAGCTTGGCTATTATTCTTCACCATTTGTATATATATATATATATATATATATATATATATATATAGCCAGCTGTTTTCTTGGTCCTTAGTTTGCCATTTAAGAACAGATTAGAACCTTGAACTCAAAAATCTGGAAGAGTTTGTGCAGATTTAGTTATCATGAAAATCATTCTATGACCTAGGTCCGAAGAACCTGGCATGAATTGCTCGGACCAACAAGTCGTATAAGATTATTACTCCCTCCTAACAAGATAAAAGTCTTAGTTGACTTTTTACACATATTAAAAATAAAAATAAAATGATAAAATGATAAAATTATTCATATTTAAATTTTCATCTAATTGTATAATTTTCTGCACATGGAGAATATAAATATAATAATTAATACTAAGGATATTATAGATAAATTATTTTAAAAAATATATTATTTATGGTAAATAGACATTTAACTCGATACTACCTAAAATAGTAATAAGAACTTTTATCTGAAAGAAGTATTAATTTTTGAAAGTTAATTTGACATATTTTACAAATTTCAAATTGATAAATTAATTAATTTTATAATTAATAGTGTCATTTAGAAAATTTGCAATATCTATATAATAAAACAGAACCCATTTTGAATCTAAAAACACAAAGACAGTTCAAATTCTTCTAACTTAATCTAATGGCTCTCATTTCATCTCACAAAAAAATTCCAGCTTAAATCAAATTCACCCAATAATAATAATAATAATAATAATAATAGTTTTGGAACTTATATTTTGAAACAAAGGGAGTGTAATTTTTCTGTTTTAGGTCAAACAAAATTTTAGCTTGGCTACCTAATAAAAAGGTGATGGGTGGTTTACTTATAGAAACCAGCAGAAGGTAAAAAGGCCAAGAGAAACCCTGTAAGGACAGAAAATGCTTTGGAAAAGGTCTTTAAAGAATTTTCCAACTGGGAGTATGAGTTTTTTGACACGAAATCAATGACATTCTTATGGAATGTCCATCTCACTGCATACTAGTCCAGTACTCCAGTTGTTTGGCATTGCCATCATAACTTGTAAACCAGTTGTTTTATTGGAATAATGCTACAAATTTTAGTTGGTCAGGCAAAAATACCTTACATAATAATAAACCCAATTGTTTTGAAGACAAGTTGTGCAGAGGGGATAAACCTCACAAAAATACAGCACAAAAAGATTGATAAAAATAAGCTGAATAACACCTAAAGCAAAAAAGAAAAAGAAAAACAACAGGTATGTTGCTTTTTAATAATTGAAAATAAAACTAGTTCAAAATTTTGATACTGCATTTCATAACAATTAGAAATCCAGAATCTTGTTGCCATCTAAAAAATAATAATATCTCCAAGCTGCAAACTTGATTAAAAAAAAAATCAGGAGTATTGAGGAACAGGTAAAATGTGTTGTTTTCTTCAAACCATGAAATGATACTCCTAGTCATCATCTTCCTCTTCCTCGTCAGCCCCGGCAGCATTATTAAGGGCATTCAAGCGCTCAATCAGCTTGTTTTTCCTTTCATCATAAGTAAGCTTCTTCAAGTTGAACCTGCACCACAGCCTTGGAGTAAGTACCCAAAAACGATGCAACACTAATCAAAAAGAATATATCAAAGTCCCAAAAGTAACATAGTTGTGTGCACATTCAAACAAAGAGACTTGAGGGCAATTTCCAAACATGATGTACACGCCACCACACTTTTCCTTTGTGGGCAGGGGAACACCCCTCTACTTTACTCATATTTACGGAAGAGTATGTAAGAAGCACTTTAAGTTGAAATATTGATCCCAGACACCCCTCTACTTTACTCATATTTATGGAAGAGTATGTACTTTAAGTTGAAATATTGATCCCAGGCAAACCCAAATCAACAATACCGAGTACAAAAACTAATAACGCGTTAAATTAGAATACCTCTTGTGTTCCTTAGGTGGCTGTTTCTCATACTTTTTAGCAGTCGGGTCTGTGCGGATGGCAATATGAACTTTCTTATAGAGCTCCTCGATACCATCTGCGTAAATTGCTTTCCTATCATAGCAAGAGAAGTGATTACGATATTTCTCGGGTTCATCTTCCATTAATGTCTACAAAACAATCAACAAGATAGATTTACTGTGAATAAAACTAATATCCTTCCAGTATAATAGTTCCATTTTGTGGTATGAATAGGCATGACTAGAGATGAATGAACCATACCCTCATATAAGCAGCAACATGACCACCATAGATATACTTGTGATGAACCTCAGCATCAAGCTGCTTAGAATCCTTTGAGAAACCAGCAAACCTCTTCTCGCTATGAGGAATATCAAGACCACCATCTAACGCCCCCTAGAGATATTAACAAATAAATTAGTGATCAAATGCAAGTACTGACAAACAAATCAAAAAATTTAAAGCATGTATATCTAGATGAAAGAAGCAAAAAAAGCATATCTGTTAAGCTATCACCACAACCCTAAGCCCAGTATTACCCTGCTTATGATGCACTTAATAGGTTAAAAGGTCAAGCCCCAGGGTGGCCCCAACCAATTGAACTACAAATTACTATTTAATACTTTTAATGAACACACCCTGACCGGTAAGAACAAGGTATGTGGAAAGGAAATAGCGAAGGTGATATTATCCCCAGTCAAGAACTCAACAAATTTCAGCTTCCATTCCAATAAAAGATAATAAAGTTATCATGTTTCATCTCCACTGATCTTATTGACAACTCCATTGAGTTGGAGAAGCATAAAAGAGTAGGGAGTGACATTTGATACGAGTCCATTAGCATTCAAAGCTACTCATTGCTGTTTTAAGGCTATTCAGCTTTGCCAAGATGGACTGACTTGCTTCAAGGAAATATAAAATCAAGTTTAAGGTGTCAACTGACTTTAAAAAGTGATCCACCTGGTGATATTACAATTTTCCATTGTTTAGGGAGCACAAGAAAGTACAGCTAAATTATAATGTAATAAACAGTAAAAACTATGTCTAAAAGTGTTTGTGCAGTCCTCTTTGATGTCAGTCAATAGAAGTTACATAATTCTAGATGACAAAGGCTGTAAGGGGAAGCATAACAGAAGTTTATGTGAAAATAACTTGAATCATGTAACAAGATCTAATACAAGTTAGCATGTCTCATCTCTTACTGATCTAAAAACTCCATTAAGTTTAAGTAGCATAGATCAGTTCCAAAAGATATTTATTGCAAGTCCATTAACATTCAAAGCTGCTCATTGCCCTTTTAAGGCTGTTCTGCTTTGCCAAGATGGACTGTGGCACTTAAGAAGATCATTGTGGTGTCAGCTTTAATTTAAATAGTACAATTTTCAAGTTAAAGAGTTTTTCTTTTAAGTTTATTTCTAGGAAATACAAGAGAAATTACTCTTCAGATAGAAATTACTCTTCAGATATAGATTATATAATATGAAAGTACATCTAGAGCTCACAAGAACGTGACCCTCTTAAATGACTCAAATTAGTATATCAAATTTGAAACATTAAACCAAAAAAAATGAACTTAATTCTGACAATTCTAACTGCTCATGGCAGAAATTATACAACAATTAACATTATATTCACAAACAATTATTTAATTTCCATATGTAAAGTGCTTCAAGATGGAAAATATACCTTAAGAGCACCAAAAACGCGATTACCAGTAGTTGTCCTAATAAGACCAACATCAAGGAGGGCACGGAATGGCCGCCTGTTTTCTGCTGGTTCCACTGAGAAATCTTCTCCAGTTGCCTTAAAAACATAAAGCAAATGACTTTTATTGTGTAGATACATATGGAAAACCCTGAATAAATTACTATATTTGATATTCTTATCAAGGAGTGTATTGGTGTTAACTGTTACCTCTACATTGCCTTCATATTCATCATCCATCTCAAGCGTTTTCAAAACACGGCGGGCCAAGAGAAGTCCAGTGCAGTAAGCTGACACATCATGCAGTTAGTAAGAGATAACAAGTAGGAAACAAAAAAACAACACTTAAAGCGGAGAGAGAAAGTGGTGGGAATGTTTTATGATACCTGCAGCATAATTCGTGAGACCTACTTCAAGCCCATAACAAGGCAGCTCGTGGGAATATGCTGCTGCAAGTACCATATCTCCAGCAATGCTAGCAGATACAATTTGGGCAATAATATCCTTATTTGTCTAGCAAAAAAATTTAAGGTCGTACTTGTACAATAATCAAATAAAATAGTTATTTATGAAAGGTAATACCCCTTCCCTGTGCAAACCAACACAGATGCAGCCAAATTTTTAAAATTTTGTTCAAGAATGGTAATTCTAAAGTCTCTGCACATCAATAAACGGATATAGATCATTAAGACCTTTTATCCCAAAGCAAAAGAAAATATGTATAGAATGATGGATTGAGTAAACATGAAATTGCAGCTGAATAACAAAGATTCTCATTTCTCACATATGCTAATTAGAGAGGATGCCATTTATTAGTAATAGAGAGAAAAAGATATGGTCCAAAATGCACAACTGGAAACACATAACACCAAAGGATACAAATCGCACAACGAAGCGATACTTGGGAGTGTTGTACTTGTTCTTATCCTGGTTAATCAAACGAATCCTGGCCCGATAATCTGTCTTCCCCTCTGGAGATTTTAAAATTAAGAGCCATCAGTCAGTCACAGACAAATAGAAGTCTACGTATACAAATGAAATTAAATTGCAAAATGTTAATGATTACCTCTTCTTCTCTTAAACTTGACCTGATACCGCTTAAAGTATGCCCTTGGCTTGACAGCTTTGGCAAAAGCCTGAATCAACATCAATATAAGGTAAGCACAACGTTTAATGGTTGGTGGAGACATTTTATAACAACAGCACTTCATACCTCCAAACAATTGAAGGAGCTTTAGAAAAACTGCGATGTAAACAAGAATAATCTAGCTCTCCTAAAATCAATTGAAATGACATAATCTACTGCCTAGTAAGGACACAGTTCAAATTAACTCAACAAATACTATGGCCGTGTATTATTCATTAGCTCCATTTTTGCATACTAAATTAGCTAGAGTGGTTCATATACAAAATTAGCTATAAATAAACTCACCCAGTTGCTAAATTCAATAAAAATCAATGTTAAACAAGCTCCTAGACAGAATGTTACAGGACAGGACAGACTACATCCGCATTTTACTGTTCAAATCAACTACAAAAACAAAGAAAAATCAATACAAAACACAATGCACTAAAACTGATCTACATACAATTAAGCACAAACAACAAATATAAACAAAAAAAATCAATCACTTCTCAAAAAATTGATTTTATCTAATAGACTTCTAACTACATTTTTCTCACACGTAGAAAAATCAAATCGGCATAACAGAAAAAGAAAGGGAAAAAATTGAAAACGGCGGCTTAGCAGAAGTAAACAAACAGAATATGAAATGTTAACTGAGATAAATCAAATTGGAAAATTGGTATCTCACCATTTTGTTGAGGTTTCCTGAGGAGACTGAAACTAGACGTCTGTTAGCTCTAAAAGAACAAATTAGGCGATTCTGATTAATTTATATAGACAAACCCTAGGACTGCTATCACTTTTTCAGTGACGAAAATGCCCATTTCTATAGCATATTTACCTTTGCCACCAATTGTATGGAAAGACCCAATTAGCCAGTCGCTAGTTCTCCACATGGGTCGATAAAAAAAAAAAAATAGCTGATTTACGATCTAAAAACATAATCCCTTTCATTAAAAAAAAAAAACCAAGTCCCAGTTTAATATTTTAATAAGAAAATTTATAATTAGTTGGATCTTTAGATATTGTATAGTATTTATTATTATACTAACTACAATTAAATTAGTTTAGAATTTTTTAAATTAATTTAAAATTTATAGAGGTAGTATCAAAATATATAAAATCAACATATTTACAAAAAACACAATCACCGTTTAATTTCAGTTATCTATAATCTTTAATTGTCAATAATTTTTTTCAAGAAATAGACATGTTCGAATCTAATTAGTTGTTGATAGCAGGTGCTGAGAAATCGTTCAACAAAAAAATATTCACAACGATGAAGATTGAAGGTAATAAAATTTTCCTCCTTCCTGCATATATATATATTTTTAAGTTAAGATAAATTATTATAATAAATTTAAAAAATCAAAGAAAAAAGATGGAATCTAATCAATACTTGTATTACGTCATGTCATGCATGGTTTTCAAATTCAAACTGGAGCGTCGGTCCGATCGAAAAAAATTGGAACCGGTCGGTTATCCGGTCCGGTTCAAGCCTAAAAATCAGTTTTGATCAAAACCCGATGACCCAGCGGTTGGATCGGTCGACCCAGTGACCCGATAACTAAGTCACCAATTTTACCGATTCCCTGCCTTTTTTCTTTTTTAAAAAAAAAATTTAAGCATTTGAATTTGATTAAATGTATCTTTCATTGAGTTTTGAGTTATGATCATGATTTAATATATTTCTTTTCATATAAATTTAGTATTTATTTGAATTGTATAAAGTAAACATTGTACAAATAATTTTTTTTTTTATCGAATTTGATTAAATATATACTAGAGATGTTTATGTTCATTTGTGTTTGATTTTATTACTCTTGAGTCTTGTATTTTGAGTTATGATCATGATTTAATATCTTTCTTTTTATATAGATTTAGTATTTATTTGAATTATATAAAGTAAATATTGTACAAATAGATTTATTTTTTTTTATAGATAAATTGATTAATTTTACATATTTACTAAATATAATATATAATAAAAATTAATATATTTAATTATTTATTATTTATTATATATTAATAATGTCACCGGTACAATAACGGTCCGACCACTGATTGGACCAATGACCCATCCACCAAATACCTTTTCTGATTCAATAATCGGTTCGGGTCTAAAAACTATGATTTCATGTATTTTTGTTTGAAATTTATTTTTCCATAAAAGAATGAACACATTTGCATAATATTGTACTAAATTAACTGACGGTATTTGTTTAAACTGAGATTTTTTTTTAAAATTATTTGAAAAGGTTAAAAGATGACATTTGGTCCTATTT
The DNA here is from genome assembly GCA_947179155.2 of Hedera helix. Classification (NCBI taxonomy): domain Eukaryota; kingdom Viridiplantae; phylum Streptophyta; class Magnoliopsida; order Apiales; family Araliaceae; genus Hedera; species Hedera helix. The sequence continues at coordinate 28,678,997 of OX359282.1, read as the reverse complement.
GGTTGAACTTAAGGAAGGTGCGATTAAGATCTGCCACGCATGACTGTCAGGCGTATAATTACCGTGTGAAAAAAATATTGAAAAATTACACTACAATTACATTCTATTTTACCAACATACAACACGTAAAAATCGTATAACTTACCAAAAGTTGGTATGAATATTCAATTAAAATAAAATATACTACTCTCATTCCTTTCAAATTTATAAATTTTATTTTTAAAAAAAAAATATGAAATAACTCATTTCAGTTAAAATAGAATAAATCATTCCGCTCTTTCATTTCATTCCCTCCTTTATTTTATTCCTCAACCCATTCCATTCATCCGATTCAAATGCAACAGTGTATTGCATGAAAACCGAGAAAAGACGTATTGAAGAGACGCCAAAAAATAAAAACCTTCTTACGAGAAGCGAAGGAAATTTGAAAGAAACTTTCTCACAAGATGAAACAGCATAAAGAAATAGATCATGTCCAATCTCCTATAAAACTCCACTAAATATCTAAGATAAATGGCAAGTCAGTTTTGCCAGGTTCAATAATGCCTCCAGAATATTTCTCACTAACAACACTATTATTACATTAATGAATCAATAATACAATTACAGGCATCTCAAATTACAATAAAGAATGATAAGTTTTTTTAATCTACAAAAACCAATCGCCTCAAGTCCCCATCCTTCGTCGTCTTTGTTTAAAAGTCTATTAAACAGCCGAAAGGGCAGCCCATTTCCCCAGCTCGTACGGATCAGCATAATAATACAGTTTAATTCTATTTGACAACGACAACCCTGCTGCAATTGGTCGAGCTCTGAAATCTGAATTGTCCTGTTCTGCTGGATCATCTGCAAATGCAGCAACATCTCCAAGAAGTCTGAAAGATATTCTACTAGAACTAATCTGTCTAGGAAAGTCGAAGTACATGGCCGTGCCAGCCTTCACTTCTGGTAACCGATACTCAGCTATGGTGACCATATTATGAGACTCCTGAGAAAAATGTGATCATTATTAGTTTTCATGTTACGGAGTGGTATCCACAAGCTCAAAACTGCTTTACTCATACCAACAGAAAAGTGATGATTGTCAATACTAGAGTAACATAATAGGGATTTTATTAATGAAACCATCAATAAAACAAAAATGAGAATGTTAATCATTAATAATTTGTGTAGGAGATGAAAAGAAATTTTGATAAAAAAATTAAAATGCGTTTTTGTTTTTATTTTAGTCTTTTATATATATTTGCGTGTGTATGGTTTTATGTGTTTTTTTTTTTTCCAATTTCTGCATATTTCTATTCTTTTATTTACTTCATTCTTATCTAACTTTTATTAGTTTCATCTTTTTATTTCTTCGTTTATGCTTAAATATGGACTCACTTTCAGCCAAACCCAACTAGATTGAGATAAAAGATGATGTGGATAGGAAGAAGAAAATAAAAAACTTTATTATTAATTTTGTATTGTTATTTAAAAATAAATATTGGATTATTAATGTAATTATTTAGTAGGATATTCTAGAAGATTTAATTATAGTAGTAGATTTTAATTAGGAGAGTTCTATTATACTAGTAGGTTTTAGTGGAAGATTGTTTTCTTTTTAAATTAGGGGTTTTACATAGTCCCCAAGTATTGGGTTTTTTATTTAAGCATTGTAACACCTTATTATTTTTTAGATTATGAAATATGAATTGATTTGAGATTAAAGGTCCGTGCTTGTATGTGTTTCTTTATCGATTTTCTGTGGGGATATGTATTTTATTCCTTCTTTCCACATTTTTCTGCATCATTTTGGTATTAAGAGACAAAATTCTTGATATCTTTTTATTTCAATCAATTACTTCTTACCCTAATTTTTTGGCCTCCATCAATTGTTGAAGTTCGCTAGAGAATCGACACCAATATACAAGATGACAACGTCGTCTTAAACTTATCACAAAATTTTAAAAATAAATAAATAAATCTACGACAAGGTTGCTATAATTCTGCTACTACAGTAAGTCCGTTGTTGGTAAATTACAGAACCATGGTAAATGTTAGAGAAATCAACTCCAAGCTTGATGCTTATATTGAAGATTCAATCACAACACTTATTGCATATGTTCAAACATCTATTACAGAACTTGAAGCAAAAGTTGATGCACTCACATAACGCGTAAATAAAATACAAGGAGTCAGTGAGACTTTTCAAGAACAAGAATCTCGATATATTGAGACTCGTGAGGAACTTAAAGTGGTTGAAGCAAATGATGTTGTGTTGATTGAAGATTCAAAGGTGATTTGCATTAAAGGAAGTGCAGTGCAAGAGGTGAACCATGTTAACCAAGAAGCTAAATACAAAAAGAAAGACACAATTAAGATAAAACACGTTAACTTTGTTTTGCCAAATTCTATATTAGAGTCCAAAGTTGCATCTAGTTTCTTGTTTGTGTTAACGATATTCTCAAAAATTGTGCTCAAGAAACGTCTGATGCGCATGTTTTGTTGGAATGTATCTCCTGGACTATGGTTTATTATTCTTCGATATTTCAAAACTCGAAGATGAGTTTTTTTCAAATGCGGGGAGAATGATGCGAAAAGGAAGAAGAAAATAAAGAAATTTATTATTATTATTGTATTATTATCTAAAAATAAATATTGGATTATTAATGTAATTATTTAATAGGATATTCTAGAATATTTAATTATAGTATTAGATTTTAATTAAGAGAATTCTATTATAGTAGTAGATTTTAGTGGGAGATTGTTTCCTTTTTACATTAGAGTTTTAACTTAATCCTCAAGTATTGAGTTTTTTATTTAAGAATTGTAATATCTCATTATTTTTCAGATTATGAAATATGAATTGATTTGAGATTAAAAATTTGTGCTTGTGTGTGTTTCTTTACCGATTCTCTACAGTGATAGGTATTTTATTCCTTCTTTCCACCTTGTTCTACAACAAAAGACTTGAGCTGATCAATCAGTGATGAGATCTAAAAGCGTAGAAGCTATGGTTTATATGGCTTTTAGTACAATGTTGCTAAGCCTCTCTCTTTATCGTTTTGAGTTGCCATGACCAACCAAGGGTACTGGATTACTGGTGATCCAAATCACACTCTATTCTGCCACCAAATACCACCATTGTGCTGTTGCCATATTGGATAACACCTAACACCAAGCCCAAAGCGTTCACACCTCTATTTCGACAAACATATTTGTGTATCTATACGACTGTGTTGTATGTAGTCCATTTCATCTACATTTAAGGGATATGTTATTGAAAAAAACTAGCAACAGGAATGGTGGTCATGTTTTAAAGAATATAATGATGAACTCGGAAAAATGAAATGTTTATGGACTATGCTAGAAAGAGTAAAAGTACAAGGGTGAAAATTCATATAGGCCTACAAAATATGACGAGCATGAGGGGGCTTATAACATATCTATATGTCCAAATGACAATATTGATGTAAGAATGTTATTCTGTCTTGCATATCTAACTTGACAAGTACGAATATTTAAAAAAAAATAAATAAATAAAAAACTTCGGTCCCTCCCCTGATATCTATTCCATCAGAATATTGCATGTTAATTGAATGAATTGGGCATCTCTGTCTTGCATATCTAACCTGACAAGTACGAATATTTAAAAAAAAAAAAAAAAAAAAAAAACTTCGGTCCCTCCCCTGATATCTATTCCATCAGAATATTGCATGTTAATTGAATGAATTGGGCATCTAAAAGTCCAGTTGCACCGGTTCAAGTATTTACCAGTTATCAGCTTATAAGATAACAAATATTGGGGGGAAACAAAAAAAGAAACAACCTGCTAGATCTATGATGACAAGAAGGTAAATAAATTAATAGCAGTACAGATGTTGATAATACCTTAAGAGCAGATACTTGAACATATAATATAGCGGGAGATATTAGTCTATCTTCTAAGAAACTTGATGTATCCCATATCTTTTCAGAAGAAGGAGCATGTGTAACACGGGGCTTAATCACACTAAAACCATCGATGCGGAATCCTGACAACATAGGTGAAGCTGGAGACAGATACTGTTCTACAACAAGATGATTGTCGGCCAACCTCTCAGCTTCAATTGGAACCTACAAACGGATAAAATATTATCAATGAAGTTACACAAGACAAAGTTTAACAGCAAACACCTAATGGATGAGATAGAAGAGAAGCACTAGTTGCACCTTGAATCTGCTCAATGGTGGGGCTTTCTCCAACCAGCTTCTTACATTGATTTGGTCAGAGCCTTGGGATGATGTCGTCCCAATATCTTTTTTCACTGGCCTTCCAACAACTAAAATTCTTTTGGCATGAAGACATGGATCACTTTCCACAAGCCCTCCAAGAGATTTACGCCTATTGAGTTGTGAAAAAGGATTTTCATCTAGAGATAAAAGATTGAAATCTTGGTCAAAATTAACAGAACTTGAACCCGGTCTCTGAAGACTTAGTGTCATCCAAATAATGCTGCACCGAACAGGATTTCGGAAAGAAATTTTTAGATGCCTAGGTGCTTTATCCTCCTTGCCATATTCTTCTGGTCCATAAAGTTCTGACAAAGATGTTGTCAGGGATCGGGTATCCCATTTTCCCATGCATGATCTTTCTTCCTTTTGTATTTTATTGCTGGCCCAGATCTGCACCTGTACTAGTAGTAAAGAGGTAATAGTAAATAAAAACATGAAGCCTGAGGGAAATGTGAAAAGCAGACCTATGCAAATCTATAGAAAATAATCAAAATATTTCAGAGTGCATAGAGGAAACAAATGATTATTATGAAGAAGGAAGTGATAAATACTTCAGTCACCTGGATTCCAAGAACTTTGAAAAAAAAATAATTAATTAATTAATTTAGAATCAAACCGGGTTGACTTCATCCAAATATTCACAGTTAGTTAGATGTTTAAATCAGAAATACATCTTTTAAATGATACAAGGATTATATTGTTCGAAAAACTATCATGATTAACTACTATGAATATAAGACATATCACAATGATATAATAGCATAAGACATAGACAACATATATCCCAATGATAATAGCACAAGAGACGAACACAATATATCGCAACAATAAGAGCGAAAGAGAGTCTAAACAAGGGTTCAGATTCCTTTATATACAAAGGTCAATTGTAGAATTTTTGAGCTTCACACCTCTGGTTCAATATCTACCAAATGTTTGAGATACTTAAATGTCATAACTCAAAAAAGTACACATAGTCACAAGAAATTTTGGACAGAACATCCGTGATGATGTAACTTATTGAGGTCCATGAAGCAATTATTTCTTTGTCATTCTAGTCCTAATGTAATACAAAAAGTTTGTACGTGAAACATTTTTCTTGATGTACAACAAAAAAGAAAAGGAATAAGAATATTTTCCTTTGGTTGCTTGTATTATAGAAGGGTTTATACCTCATGTATGAATTTATCACAATAACGTAGCTTCAGTCTACAATATATTTCTTTTTCTTTTTCTATTTCATTTAACTTGCTATTATTTTTGGGATCTTTTACAGCACAAGACTGGATGAGAGAACCTTTTTTCAGGCACACCCAAACATCAGACAAAACCTTGAGGCTATATTTATAAAGTTTCCAACTCCACTTTTTATATGGATATACTTACTAAAGATGTTTTCCCCACAATAAACTACAGAAAATGAAAATCTCCATAAAAAATAATAACTCAATAAGCTAAAAAAGACTGTAAAAATAAATAATAATAATAATTAGACAAAAATCAGCACAACATTGATAATTAAAATTAAACACATCCATCGTTTGGGAATATTAGGGTTCTCAAAAATACATGCCTAAGCAGAGAAAAACAATGCCTTTGCTGATATGCATCTAACAAGCAAGCAGCTGGGTAAATGTACTTACCGTAGGAGTATCAGATATTGAATAGCCACAAGGACTAACTAAAAGGGTGACCCCAGAAACAACCGAAAGATTTGCAAGAGCAATAACAAATTCGACAGAGGATGTACTAGGGGGTGCTTTCCAATATGAATGTTGTGATCCACAATCCAATGGTGCAAGCAGTGACAATAACGGCGCTGACCCAGGTGCTGTATCAACCTACAATAGCATTTAAAGGATAAGGTAAAATAACAAAGGATAGCCATACAAACATAAAATCAGTTGAAAGTAGGGCATGAACAACAAAACAGCTATTAACTGCTTAAACTTTACCAACATCCGCCAACATCTCCATAAAATGTGTTTGGTTACACATATTAACCATTACTAAAAGATGGTAAGAAGTTTATTCAAGGAGACTTCCAAAATTATCACCTAGCAGACTTGGAGATTATTTTAAAAGTTTTCGCAATAATTGAAATAGCTAAAAAAAATTAGTGTTAGCAATTCATCTCTGAAATTACAGTGCCAGAACTATACAGCTTTTATCAAATCTTGAAGTGTTGAATCTTGTCATGGTATTTTTACTGCCTCTATGAGGCATCTGATCTAAAACTATTGACAATTTCTGCATGAAAAGTAACTCCAGTTCTTGGAATTCTTTGATCAACAGATGGTGACATAGGTTGGCATCAAGAAAATAAGGCCAACATAACAATATTCAAAATGTGATTAATTCTCCTCAGCCTAGTAGCCTACCAAGCCATATGTGCTCTACCCTTATCATGTGACATCAACACATAACTCAACAATTATCTTTAATCTTCTTGCACCAATTTAAATTTAACTTTTGAAAAGAGAGGGGGTTGGGAGGGGGAAGAGATCAAGCCCACCTTCTACTTTTCAAGTTATACTAGTACAAAGAACATCAATACAAACTAAATGCTACTCCATAAGATATATAATATTCAATAACTACACATCTGAATATAGAAACCTTTCCACTACAATCTAATTAATAGGTGCCATTTCCAAATAAATAGTGCACTTTCAGTTTTGACACTGAATTCAGGATGGAGAGATTATATGTTTACTCTTGTGAGGCAGTATTAATGTTACTAAAATTTGAACAGTCTAGCCTCAAAGATGGCATGTTTTATATTTACAAGTTTATGAAAATGTGCAGAGTTTTATTTTATTTGCAATTTGTTATTTACCACTTTCTCCAATGACCTGAGACACATGCCTGCGACAGGAAATTCTTTTTTAATTTTCTTTGTGCAGTTGTCCTGGGGTAGAGCTTTCTTAGGAGTGTGTATTATTTCTACGAACCTAAAAAGTTGGACCCAAAGATAATAAAACATCAAGTTTGAAATCTTGAATGACATATGACACCTTGATCTCTTATTATAAAAAAATTTATTCAATCTGGACAATAAACTAGGGATGATCATATCATTTGTTGTTTGTTTCTGTCATTCATATCTCGTTTGTGGTCTAACATGAAAGCACTATTAACTAAGTAAACCTCAGAATCATAGGCCTGATTCCACGTCATAGAAATCAATAAGTTATCTCTCTTTCTAATGGTTATTTCTAGAAGACTGAAAATAAATTCCACTATATATAATAATCAGACTCAATTCATGTTAAATTCTCACCATTTTTCTTATTGAACACATTCAAAAGAAACTTCCTAATCAGAGGACTATTTTCATGATAACCCCCACCCCCCAAACACACACACACACACAAAGGTTGTGTCTAGTTTATTTTTATTTCCTTTTTATTGAAATAAAGGTCACATATAAGCTACGCAACAAACGTCCCGGGAAAAACACCAGGTGTAGGCTCCATAGTTTTCATGGCGTCACCTAGGCAACGACTAAGCGTCCTAACGTTGGAGAAGGGCAAGACAACGCCTTGGATGCCGAACCGCCAAGGCTCACGCATTGGTAGCGGGCCCAAGTTAAGTGATCCAAGTCATTTTTTACCATAACTCATCATAACCCATGGACTTTTCCAATTACCTAAGTAACTCAACCCATGATCCTACTCCTTTGAATAAGTGTAGTGCTCGTGAGGGAGAAGTAAATGACTTCATGACTTTGCTTGAGCTATGACTAGAAACAGAGTAGAGAGTGGAGACTTTTTCATAGTGTTAGCTATTATGTTTTGGGTTTTAGGGGGTGTTTGATACAAACTGAATAAAATAGTTCTGAATGCTTAAGTAATCTGAATGAACTGAATGAAGTAGATTTTTGAATACTGAATTAAAAAGTTGTTTGATAAGTGACATGTCTGAAACATCTGAATAACATATTTTTACTATTTTACCCATCTAAAAAAATTCAAAATTGTTGTAAATTTATTTAATATTACTTAATATAATTTTAAAAATAATAATTTTTTTTACTTCATTCAGTCGGGACTTAACCATTCAGCCAAAAAAATTAGACTTAATCATTCAGCCCAAAAAATTAACTCATTCAGCTCTAAATAAACGCACTGAATGGCTGACCGATTCAGCCATTCAGTCTCATTTAGCTCTAAACAAACAGCCCCTTAGTGTATATAACATTTTATTGTGTAATATATTTTTGAAATAAAATAAATAATGTATAAACTGCGCATCGTTAACGACTTGTCATCGTTCGGACGCCATGGCGGGCGCCTTATCGCCTAGGCGTCCTAGCGGTCAACTACTGCCGTGTCCCACCTTGGCTCACATTTACACGGTACATATATAACATAAGATTTTTCACATGCTTAGTAGAAGGGGATATTGTTATTTAAAATCTCTGAGAGATTCTTGGAATATGCATCGTGACCTCTATGGGTGTTATCTTATAGACGAGAACAAACAGAGATAACCAAAAAAAAAAAACAAGTCTTAGAACACAGCTAACTTATTATAAAAAGAAAAATTGTCATTTAAAAAAAACACGTCTTAGAACACAAATCCTGAAATCCAGACAATTTAAAAGAATTATGTTCAACTTATATATTTTCAGAGTAAACCGAATACAGAATCAAGACATACCGAATTTAGAAAGCTGGCATATGGAAATTCAGCAAGCGATTCCTCTCCATTAACTAATTGTCTTAGGGCTTTAATAGGTTGCCAATTATCGGACGACTGATTTCTCTCAGAAGGACTTGAACAATATCCTATCACATGGTTTAGAGCCTTATGAGTAGCCCTATCTACTCGAGCACTTCTTCGTTTGCTAATCAAGACCCTGGTATAGTCCAAGATCAATGCATCAAGCACAATATCATGGCAGCATAGTTTACAAATAGCAACATCCAGTGTCACTGAATGATTTGAGGAGAGATCAGCTGCAGAGCCAACAGAGCCCCCCTGACTTGGTACACCATTATAGGTCGAAGCCCCCATTGAGTTATATGTTGCAAGGAGAAGAGCTCCTCTCCCAGCGCAACAAGCTTTACAAACTTTTCTTTCACATTCAAAACACAAAAAGACGGCCTGTGAAGCAGTGGAAGATGGCAACGTAGAGGCTGCATGCACTGGTGTCCCAGCTTCAGCGCGAACTTTACACATTCCACCGGAACAACTCTCCCCAATCCCAGAAATATTCCAGAAATCTATAGCACTATCATCACTAATGTCAAGACCAATAGCAGCACAAGTTTTGTCTTCAAGCGAACTGTGCCCAAGCAATGCAAGCTCAGTTGCAACCTTAAATAACCTTGCCAGGTAAGAATCATCAAGCAATAGGTTAGGGTTTATAGTAGCAGGATCAGTGCCAACTGACAATAAAGCTCGATCCCTTTCTGCAGCAGAAAGATTCAGCCGAAGACGTTCAATTTCGAGTTTCATGGCATCTGTAAATCCTAATTTCTTTTCCTGCAAAATTGAGTAGTTAGGCAAACGCAAGTGTTCATAAGTCTAAAATCAAAATTTAATTTTTGCTTATGTATCTTCTTCATGTTTTACCTCCAAAATGTGAAACAAAAAGTAAAAAATGAAAGCAACCAGTCTTTCTCTTCCATTTGCATTTACTATTTGTGTGGATGCGAGCCATCAAAGTGATCAACTATAGTAGAACAAATAGGCCTGATTTACAAAGTTCTGCAGCTAAACAAAAAGTAAAAAATGAAAGCAACCAGTCTTTCTCTTCCATTTGCATTTACTATTTGTGTGGATGCGAGCCATCAAAGTGATCAACTATAGTAGAACAAATAGGCCTGATTTACAAAGTTCTGCAGCTAACATACAGTGTAAATGTGTTCCATCCATTTTGTTATGTGCCCTCAGTTTGATTATTACTGAGCCACACAGGTGGGACACCAAAATTCTTCTAAAATTTGAAATGAAATATTGATGGTACGCTATTTATCAACATTTTTTAGCAAGTACATTACTAAATCAACATGTTTCTAATAGCTGACCCTCGTGGGTAACATTGCTGGTTATTATTGTAGATTATTAGGCACGTAACACAACTCTATGATATTTCTATCCAAAAAATGAAAACCTTTAAGATTGCTATACACAAGAGTCCGCACAAGATGCCCCTCTCTTTGCTTTTGCCTTTTTATTTACCATGCTCATACTCAGTTCATCGTGTATTCTACGAATTTCCAAAATAATTTTAACCAAAGCATCTAAAGACGGTTCAAATTTCTAAACTTTCAATGCAGCAATTTACTGTAGCAGAGAATAAATATTCTCTTACCATTACCACTAAATCAATCACAAAGTCTCTTCTTTGAGGATTACACCTTATCAGCAGGAACTGAGAAACTAAACATAAGCATATGTAACAAAATAATAATAATTCCTTTTTCCTCGTGATCCCTCTCTATCATATTAATTTTTTGATAAGTAACTGAGTGAATCCACTAAAAGCACCAACAGGGGTAAATCCAAGTACACAGGCATACATAAATTGAATATGAATGAATGGAATTCTTTAAGCCTTAAAAATACTAACATGAGCAAGTAGAACTATGCTGTAACTGCATGAATCCTTGACAACCGAGTCAATAGCCATGCGAATATATATTTTTAATCTTTAAGCAATACAATTCAATGAAAAACTACCTGGAATTGCAGAAACTCTTAAATTGGAACAAACCAAAAACCATATAGTGTATATGAAATACAAGAAAAGACAAAAGTTGAAAAGCAGGAGTATCAGATATAAAAGACATACTGGATTGACCATTAAGAATTCTATAGTAAAATGTCTAAAAGAAATACCAGAAACTAACATCATTGAAGAATAAGCAAGCAATAACCCAATGACACATTAGCCCCCCCCCCCCCCCCCCCCCCAAAAAAAATTTATTTAATTAATTAATAATAATATCATATCAAAATTCACCAAAATTTAACATACCATATGCTGTCCCGCCAAGAACTTGAAACTATTTAAGTACTGGTGAGCACCATCATTGGAAGGCTTTCCTTCTTGTGATGGAATATTTTTAGAATCATTTTGAACAGGCTGTTGAACGAAATCATCCAAAAAGTCAAGTAAGTCACCACCTTCATGCACATCATTTCCCATCACAGGTTCAGAAATGGATTCAGAAAGTCCATCATCGCCGGACAAAAGGTCCATCCATAAGTTGGTAGACTTATCAGGTTGCAAAGATGGTGACAATTTCTCATTGGATAAAGCAGCACTAAATGGATTGGTATCTGTACCAGATAAGAAATTGCTGGCATCCTTTAAATAATTGTGACTGCCTTCGCATAACCTTGCACCAGGACCTTCACGAGTAAATATGCCCCTCCAAGGAAGAGAAACTCCAAGTACCTCAACCTGTGACAGTATTCAGTCTCAAGTCAATTGCAAACAGCTTTAAAAGTTAAACCATGCATTTGAATACCAAGTATAACAACAGTTGTCATTCCAACTTATAGAGGAAAAAAAACATCAGCAGTCACTCCATTGTGCATTTTAGCTATTGACAGATGTTAGAATGTATAGTGTATCAGAGAGTGAGAAGAAGACCAGTTGGCTGCCAATAGAAAAACCATATGTATGTGTTCTTGTTAAATTCAACCTACTCACTTCACTACCCAGCTAGTTCTAGTTCCCAAATGACATCCATCATAGTTCACTACCTATTAGAAAAGGCAGGCTACAAAATAAAGGAATAACATGGAAAATAAGCTCCCATCAAATCCACTGCAATGAATGCCAAGGAAATTAATAGAATTTTACTATTTTGTTGAGAACACTCGTCACATCTGCAACCAAAAATTATACAAACCAAATTAACTCCAACCTTCTCCCATTCCAAAATCCTTTACCCTTCTATTTGCAACACTTGACTTAAAAGCTCTTCATAACAGAACAATAAATTAATTGTACAAGCCACAACTTTGAGAAACTAAATTTGTCCTATGAGATATGGCCCAAATTTATGTTGTTAACCCAATCTTGCAACTTAAGATGTCCACTACATGCTTAGTAGATCTTTTCATGCACTTATAATCTCAAATTCAAGGTGTTTTAGCAAACAACTTTTATGTGGGTAAAACTTAGTTGTCTAAACGAATGATAGATAACCATGGCACAAGTCCTGAAAAAATTAAGCAACTTGTACCTCACCGAGAGTGATTGGGCTTCCAGACACAGCAGGATAGAATGTAAGAGCAACAACTCGAGTAAGAAAGTCTATATCTCCTTCCAGTTCTTCAAAATCATATAATAATGAAGGGACTGCATCTTCGCCATTTAAACGTGCACCTGCTCCAGTGACAGCCATATCCTCAGCACTAATAGGCCCCAGTAAGGGTATCAAGACGTTCGTCCCATTAACACATTGAGGTATAGATGCTCCCTGTGGACAAACACCAACGTTGATATAATCTATCAGATTTAACTCGACCATAAAAGCACAACCCTCCTTCCTCAAATAAATACTTATTCAGAGCAAATAGTAGAAGTAAAGAACTGCTAGATACAATGTAATGCTAATGCACAAAGTATCATATCAGTAAAGATAGATAGTAAGGCCGATTCAAGTAAACAAAACATGCAAGTCTGGACTGTGAGCAGCAAATATAAAGAAACTTTTTCACAGTAACTATTGACCATAAAGGAAACTAAAAACACCATTCCATAACACCGCATGCAACATAACAGTCAACAGCCCTGTTCCTGTGGAGGCCCACTGCATTCCAAAGAGAGAAAAAGTGGGAAAATATGTTAGAGATTTGCTTGCGAGCCGTAAAGAACAAATCTCCCTTTCTAATCCTCCTAGAAATACTTTCCGCTACTGAAGCAAAAGAATGAGACCCTAAGGAGCCCAGAGATAGGTAAAAAGAAGTGACTGCATCTTGAAAGCCACAGAAGAGGCATACAAACCTGAAGAGTGATTCTCCATGTAATACCCGCCTAGCAACATGTGAACAAATTTACCTTCAGAGTTAAAGGCCATAAATGTTTTCAAAAGTCTGTAAATTGGTTATAACTTTCTCCGCTTAAAAGAAAAAGATAAAACTTATGTCAGCAAACTTAAGGCAAGACAGCCTAACATTCTCACATCCTACAAGACACCCCTCAGTAAGAGCCACCTCCTCACTCTGTCCGAACACTCTGCTAAAACATCAACCACTAAAGTGAATAAAAGGGGGGATAGTGATTCCCCTGGACGCCCTAAACGATGCCTTTTAGACTCGCTATAAACAATGATGAAGAAATGACACCCATTAACCAAAGATGTCTGGCTGAGTTCCAGAAATAAACCCAAAGGGACGAAATCTCACAATTGCTTTTAATTAAATTATTTGATAAAAGAAGAAAAAGATGAGAGAAGTGTAACTACAATGCAGATGGAGGACAAGTCGTCCACCCAAAAGGATATATAATAAAAGACAAGAAAACAAATGAAAAAACCATCCTGAAGTCTACGGTTCACAGGTCGCTAGTCTATGTAAGTCTTACAAAGACGTTCACTTAGAAGCTCCCCTGTAAAAAGTCACTACTTCAGCAATCCACCAGGGCATGGATTATCCACAGGGAAAGGATCTGTAAGGCCAAGGCACTTTATGCAAATTCAAATAGACCTATGGACTATTTCATTAGTTTGGAAGATTCTAACAATAGTAATCACCTGAAAATTAGTTGGTTCATTTTAGCCTAGAGTAAGTTAATGGCTTATGTTAGCTTTGAGCATCATATTAATATAAATAGTAGGACTATGTAATGTACAAACCTAGTCAGAATTCTATGAATGAAGAAATGACTTGCTCCATTCTCTCTCTATATACATATCTATTTCTTCTACCTGAAATTCTTACTAATTATAGATTTTCAATTCCTCATACTCCTCCCTTCATTCATTGAATTGGGGGAATCCATGGGAGGCCCGTCCGTTATGCATTTCATGCAAGAACCTTTTTTTGTATGACTTCTCTTTTGCCTAACAATTGAGATCTGCAAGGGGATTTTTTCCGGTTGTTCCGCCACATTCTACTCTGGCTTCTTGAGAGCCTTGTGAAAGGCATTTGTTGTTGGGTCTTTCTCTACTTCTTTCTCCTTTCCTTGGTCCTTCCATGGTTCTCAAATAATCAGGTTTGAAGCATCATCCCATGGAAAAAAGTAGAATATTTGATGGAAGAACAAGGGATCCTTTTGAGCAACCTGTTATAATAGGAAAGCCTTTTTCTGCTTAATTCTCTCTACATTGCTCCTATGTACAGCTTACTGAACTACATTAGATAGTTGAGCTTTCTATTTTCTGGTTCAAATCAAGTCAAGATCCAAGATTGATCCTGAAAGAGTATCTCAACAATTTGATGGAGATCTACAAATAGTTTTCTAAAAATCTCCGCTTAACTCTATTTAATACCCATCTAGGCGCTAGACGAAGTCCTCTACCGCCTAAATTTGACAATGCGCCTAGGCCCCGCCTAAGCGGAATCAAACCTCGACTACATCCTTTTAATAAAGGCTTTGAAACTATGCAATACTTGAAATGAATTCATTAAGCCTTAAAGGATTTATCTTTTTTGGTAATTTTTCATGTAAAATTTTAAAAATTACAACTACTATATGATCTGTATAGTATTAGTATAACAAGTATATACAATAAAATAAATAAATTATACCGCCCGAAAAAGAGCTCCTTCCAATATGCTTAACGTTTCTAGTAGTCTATATCAAAATAAGATACCAATCTCATACTATAAAAATAAAGCGAAAAAGAGATGAGGAAAGAAGAACTAGGTAAATGAAACTACGTCAGAAATGTTTTCCTTCCATGAGAAAATTTTAATAACTTCACACCTTACATCAAGTTTCCATTGAAAATAAGACATGAATCAATCTTCCGCTTCGAGGCACATATGTTGATTATATCTTAAAATTTAAATTTAAAAGCAAGGAGTCCCTTTCTTTTCAAGATTGAATAAGTAGGATTTGTTCACAATACACAAAATATAATATTGAAATGAAAGAATGCATCAATTAAGAGTGAAGCTTAAGAAGCTCATTGTCCAGGAGAGATAATCAGACCTCCACAACAAGTTTAAGTCCATCCAAAGAGCGTCCTGTCCTCACATCAACTGTTGATGGAAAAGTCGAATCATCCGCACCATGTGAAATTGTTAAAAGAAGCTGACAAACATGACAGGGCTCGCCAAGATAGATATAAAGCTCCATCACATCTGCAGCCTGTGGGCAAACCTGCAGGATAATCAATGCACGTATTCTAATTTTAATCCTAATGAAAGAACTGTTGCCCATTTCTATATAAAAACACAAACAAAGAAACCTATGAACACAACAAGGAAAAATTATTACAGTTGCAATATAAATTTCTTTATACTGCATATATCATAAGTACCCAAACTAAGTCTTTTCTCTTAAAATTAAGAAGACTGGCTCCACCATCAGAACTTGGAATCATGCTGGCAACAGGCTTAAGGAAGAAACCGAATGGCCGAGAGAGGACCTGTCACGATCAATATGGACTATCAGATTATAATGCAACACTGAAACAGCTAAAAGTGCGCATTGATATTGTACAGAGTAATTGTTTAAAGAAAATTTTACAACACTAACTTTAAAATAATTATATATATATATATAGAGAGAGAGAGCCGTTCCGGAACATACCCTCTTAAACAACATACCTAACATACCCCCTTTAGCGACAGACCCGGCGACGGTTTGGTCCGTCGCCATAGGTTCGTCCGTCGCTAAATGTTTTAGAGACGGACAACAAAATCCGTCTCTAAAACATTTAGAGACGGACGAACCTATGGCGACGGACCAAACCGTCGCCGGGTCCGTCGCTAAAGGGGGTATGTTAGGTATGTTGTTTAAGAGGGTATGTTCTTGATCCAATCTATATATATATATATATATATATATATATATATATATATATATATATATCTCGCAATGATAGTGTGATGTTGAACCTACTCCAAACCTTGTATCATTGGATTTTAATTCATATTTGATGTATACTACGTTTATTAAAGTTTATGTAATAATAATCAAGTTTGGCCAAAATCACTTCCATTCTATTTATTTATTTGATAAAAGAAAAAAAATTCTAAATAGAAAAGACAGGATACAATAGACGGGGGACAAGAAGTCCACCTTCACCGGACTAATAATGAAAAACAAGACCAAGAACGCTTAAAAATAGTGCAACCATCCAATCACTACAGTCTACATTACTCAATCAAAGAGATAACCCAAAAGGCTCTCATTGCAGAAGCCTAAAAAGAAACAACATATCCTAATTTGTTCAAGTTGATAGCTTGACATTTTTTGCTTCCCTCCTGAATTTCCTTCTTGGCTTGACTTGTGGAATTATTATTCATTCAATTAAGTACTAAATTATTTTACAAAGGTTCCTTCTGAGATAGGAAAGGAAATTTGTCGAAATATAACATAACATTGTTGCCTCAAGCATGATCTATTAAAAAAAAATACTAGTCCTCAAGCATGAATATTTTTGCTCCCCAATGTTCTTCCATAGTTTGGAAGTAAAAGGTTATCCTCCTTCAAACTTAGATGCACTTAAAATGGTTGCTAGAGATAGTTTTGAATTTTATTGTTTATTTCCACTTCCTTTTCTGCTTAAAAAAGTGTCATTTTCTCATCGTTTCAATTCTCTAGCAAACTAAATTTTTCATCAACCACTTCAGTAGATACTACAACCCTAAATATAAACTTCACCCTTCTCTATTTCTTAGTTAATTATCTAGACTCCAAAATTACAAATAAACCAGAGGTTGATGTCAACAGCACTATGACAGCCCCAAAAGAGCCAAAAGATGTCATTTCCTATTAAAAAGCAAATACCAGCTCTATCTCTACTTAGTCTTGAACCTATATACTCAACTTAATAGTAACACTTAAATAATACCAAACTTTAAAATTCCAAAATGAAATCAAGTAACATGATAATTTTACAATGGTTGAAATTAAGAATTTGTTACCCAAATCATGTCGATCAAAATTTATCAAGTTCCTAACAACTCAAATTCAAGATACCATGATCCTCTCATTGTGCTCCGCTTCATTAGGCCTACTTATAATATAATAGCATAAACAAAACCAACAATAAGGGTGTCGAAAATCTTTCCCTAGCAGCCAGCAGGTAAATGGTTGTGGTGGTTCCCTTTGGAGCCAAATTCTCTATAGCATAAAGTGATTAGAAGCAAATATAGTTTTCATATGAGTGGTTAGGATGTTAATTAACTCACAATGTTGTCTTACAATGTTAGCCCTTCAAAATTAATTTCCCATGAAATGAGTAATTTCCCACCTTTGATATCCTTCGAGGTGGGGATGGGGATCACATTCTTTTCCGGGAGGCTTGGTGAAGGACCTTAAGTGACAAAATTACCAAGATTGTTTCTCTCTTCCTACATAATGGTCCATTGCTCGGTTCATTAAGAGGGAAAGCAATATTGTGGCTTGGAATTTCAATTTTTTCCAAGAATTTAAAAGGCAGGGAGGCAAATTATTTAGTTGCTCACTAGGGCCTTCTCAGCCATATTTCACTTTCTTCTTCTACTGCGATAGGAGATTGTGGTCACTGGATTGTTCGGGAGAGAATCATGAGAGTGGTTTGTGGCGGTTCCCTTTGGAGCCAACTTCTCCATAGCATAAAGTGATTAGGGGCAAATATAATTTTTATAGGCATGGGTGTGATGAGAATCATCACTTGTATTATCCCTAGGAAATTAATTTTTCAAGGAATGTTATATCCTACCTTAGATAGCCTGCAAGGCTAGGGATGGGGATCACATTCACTTTCAAGAGGATAGTTGGCTTGGTGATGCACCTTTAGTTCCTCACTTACATAATAGTCTTGTTCATTTCATAACAATCGTTGCTCAGAATTTGTATTTTTTCAAGAATTTAAAAGATGGAGGCTAACTATTTAGTTGCACTATTCGACCTTCTAAGACAGGTTATTTGGAGCCTTGTGTTTTCCTTTGTTGGTATAGTGCGGATGATTCAAAATTCGTGGATAGCTTTTTGAAGGCATGAGAGAGTGTCAAGGTTGTTGAGTTTGAGGAAACGTGGGTGAAGATTCCTCAGTGTATTTGGTGGATTAGATTGGAGGATAGACGTTTTAAGGGTAAGTACAGATTTCTTTTTCATATCTTATTCCTATTCTTGAGCTTGCTTTGCTTTTGGCTTAATGAATTTTTATTGGCTTATCAAGTTTTAAAGGCTTAACTTAGTTTATTCAGGGTCTTGTTTCTTCCAAGGATTTTTGGGGGAGGAGTTCTATATGGGGAGACTTTTGTGAGTATTTTTCAGTATATCTTGGGGTTGTTCGTGTATAACCTTTTAGCAGTGAGTTTGGGATGCAGTCTTTGTATTCTTTTGAACTTTTGTATGCACCTTATGCACGCCGAGTGTATATGGGTACCATTCCCTTTTGGTAACTTTTAGTAATATATTCTTATATAAAAACATAGACAGATGAATTACTTATATAAAAACATAAGACAGATGTCTCGTGAAAGAGACATCAATATTAATCAAATAAGTTATAACAAGTAAAGTGCAAAACAATTGATAATCTACAAGCAGGTTAACAATCATGAGAATAGAGACTGAGACTGAAATTGAACAATGTTTGGGTTTTAGCCTTTTAGGTGTCAGACTACATGATAAATGAAAATGAGAGAAAGGAGAAAAGAGCAGATAGAGTAGCAAAGAAATAAAAGAGTATATGGAATATCTAAGACAGGTATAGTTGTAGGGAAACCAATTAAAAGATTATGCAATAAAAAAATGCATAATTGAGGATAACAACTGAGACATGTCAAATGGCAAAGCATGAGAAGAAGCTTGAACAATAAATGTAAAATTTCTGAAAATGATTTGATAAAAATACCCAAAAAAACATACATTTAAAGGTTGAACTGGTACTGATGGAAGATGCTTGAAAAGCCTTAATCCCAGGAACATCTCTAACTGCTTCTGACGAGAACTATCTACAATGGCATTTTTATATCTTCTTTGAAGAGTTATTTTCACATTCTGTGCTGCAGAAAATTTGCTAAATTTGCCTGCTTCCTCATTAAATATGCTGAGAATTTGGCTGTGCATAGCTTTAGATCCAGTATACAACGTTGCGTGAATATCGCCAGCAAGCAGAAAAAGGTCAGCTAGTTGACATATTGGTGATAAGATTGTTGATCTCTTAAACTCTTCAAATGTCATGTCGAATCTCTTCCAAGGTTTATCTGGACAAGGATGATTCCAAGTTGTGGTCCTAGTGTTATGATCAATATAATATGCTTTCCCAGTTACTGCATCAGATCTTTTCTCCCAGCCTGGTGGCAATGGAGCAATATATCCACCATAGTTATTAGCCGACTGATAACCAAAAGCCAAATCACTATCAAGTGATATCCCTAACCGTCTGCATTGCTCAACAAAAACTTGGAGGGAACCAAAATAACTAGCAGCATTTGTTCTATCCAAAGAATCCGCACAATTGAAACGTATCACTCCGTTTTGATGTGATCTTAAGCAGAAGGCTCCGCCAAGGTCATCAATGCAAATTATTTCACCTTTACAATCCTTAATCCGCTGACGAGACGGCAGATAATCCCCTTCACAAATTCCTATAGATCCTGTGGGTGCTTTTAGAAGGTACCAAAGTCCTTCAATTGTTTGTTGTTCACCTTTGAGTTTAATACTGGCATGCCAATCATAATTTATCAGATGAAGTCGAACAGAAGGAAGTTTTCCAGTAGAACGGATATAATTTAGCGATTCTGTAAAATGCTGAACTAAAATGGATTCTGATTTTCCTTCGGCATTCCTAAGCAAATTGACACACACAATTGGAACCAAAGCACTCTTTTTCTTATTTCCACCAACAAAATCTAGATTGCGTGTATCATATCTTTTACTCAACCTCTCATAGTACTGTGCACTTCCTTTATATGGATCACGTTCTGAAACATATATTTCTGCTTCTGCAGCAGTTATCTTTAGCTCTGCACCCCACCACATAGGAATAGTGCCACGCCGCCAAATATATGTGTTGAAAGGAACACTTTGACCAGACTTTTTGGGAATCCATACAAGTTGTTCACACTCAACTTCATTTCCTGTCCAAGGCAGAGTCTTCAAGCTCTGAGAATTTCGTTCAACATCAATAGAGTAGAAGCATGACAAATATCTAATCAATGAATTGAAGATCATATTATAGTGTTTTAAGAACTCTATATAAATGCAATGAAATCTGTCTGAAAAAATCAAAAATGACTATAATGCCATTTAAGCAATATATAAGGCGCCAAACTCCACCATTAAACATATCTGTCAGACAAAATTGTACCAAATATGCCATTTAGGAAAAGCAGTAACAATGTTGACAACGTTTAATTTTTGACAGTCGCTGCAATGTGTTAAAGGCTCATAGCTTCAGCATTTTCCACATAATAATAAGCATTTTCATTATATGCCCTACAGAACGTCGTACATATATAAATTATAACCTCTACAATCTGGGCAACACCAATACCAAGAACTTCACGAGATAAGTTAGAGGGACCAACCAATAAACCTTGAAGTTACCTTCTAAACAACATACAAATCAACTTTGAATAAGAAGAAAAAACAAGTTACGGGTATAAAGCTAGTATCAAATACAAGAAAAGCTATTACCTAAATTATATGAGTCAGGTTGAGCAAAACTTGTCAACTACTAAACTTATATATCTAGTTAACAAGAAAAACATATCGGACAAGGACAAAACATTAGATTTTACTCATTTCCCTGCAACACATGACACTAATGGCTCCACAACACAAATATGTAATTTGGTTGATAAAGAACAATGTTGAGCATACGCATAGATCAGATTCAGGTAAAAGGCAAAAACAACTAATTTGAACTAAAATCAAGGGCTAATTATAAGAGAAGTACACACCAACATAAAATTTAAACTAGAATCAAGGGATACTTTATAAGAGTGTACACACAACATAAAACTCATTTTCTTTTATTTAGACATTTATTATCAATAAATAAAAGATAAAATCTGATAGGACTAAATTATACGATGTTTTTATGCCCTAATACTTAGTTTTTATATTTATTGTGTGCTTAAATGTTTTATTATTTAGCATATTGTGGTTTTAATAGGTTTTATAGGATTTTAGTTAATTTATGTTAATTTAGGTAATTTTATAGTATTTTTATATTTATTTTTATTTATGTGTTTTTATTTATTTATAGTATTTTAGGTGTTTTATTTATTATTATGTGTTTTTAGGATTTTTAGTATTTTTATATTATTTTTATTTATTTTTATATTTTATTTTGTAGGAAAAATAAAGCTTGGGGGCAAATCTGAAAAATTCGCAAAAGTCTGATGGCAAATCTGAAATTAACAGCAACTCTGGGGCAAAATTGCAATTTCCGGAAATTGGGACAGCGCGCATGGCGCGTAGAGGCAAAAGACCGGAGATCAAACGACGTCGTTTAACTCCGAAGCTGCTGGTGCTCGCGCATAGCGCGGTTATGGCTGAAACAGGCACGAAACGGCGTCGTTTCAAGGGACGCGTCAGTGAATAGTTCGCGCAATGCGCGGGCGTGTCGGTGACGTCAGCATACGCGGAAATTGCGTTGACCGGTCAACTGACTTGGCTTAGGACGCGTTTGGGCGCGCGTTAATGCTGGAAAACGAGATTTTTTGGGATTTTTGCTACTTTTTGATTCCAAATTGGATTTTAATTCCAACTAGGGTTAGGATAATAATTATTTTTCTTTTTCTTTTATTTTTAATTGTAAATCCTATTAGGTTTTGGACAAGTTAGAGGCCTATAAATAGAGGGCCAAGCTCTCTCATTATTCATTGTAAGCTTTTAGGAGTTCTTTCTTCTACTTTCTTGGAGAGAACTTTTCAACTCTTGAAGATTATTTTGAAGAATGTCAGGCTAAGTTTTTATTTTCAGTTCTAAAGGGATGTTGAACCTTATTTTTAATTAATGTTTTAATTGAGTTTTATTATTTATTCCTTCATGCATGAGATTTATTCTTGTTAATCTGTTTTAATTGTTTTATGATATTTGCTTGATTAATTTGATAATGGCCTGTTAAGTTAATCAATAATTTATCATATGCTAGATTAAGATTTGATATTAAGCAAACGATATTTTATCTTATCATAAGTAGCAATTAATAATATTTGATTGTGGTCAAACTTTTGAATATTATTATGATTATCAAGATGGCAAGTTAAATGGTCCGCGATGTTGAGATTGTTGCTTGGAATAATCTAATTCTCTAATTTTTAATGCAACTGTTATATTAAATCTAGACTGATAGTTCTAGGTTGTATGATAGTTAGGGTCTTTTGTGAGCGATTGCTGCATTAGATTTATAATTTAAGGAGGATTTCGGGTAGCTTGGCGATTGTCGGTTATCTAGGATTATTAATTTCAATTGAAGGAAAAAATAATAATAGCTTGATTAATTTGTTGATTAAAAGAAGGGGATACTGAACTGAAGAACTGAAGTTTGTTTTTAATTGATTTTTCTCATCTTTATTATTTATTATTTAGTTTTATTTTAATTAGTTAATTAATAATTCAAAACCCCCCATTTAATTAGATATTTTTGAAAACATTAGATTTATTAAAACAATTCACTCTCTGTGGGTTCGACTCTTACTTTCACTACTACATTTTTCAAAGTAAGATTTTATTTTTGGTTGCTTGCGACAGCTTCCCAAATTTTGGCGCCGTTGCCGGGGAGTGTTATTTGTTTTATTTTTCTTTGTTTTCTTTAATTAACTATTTAATTTATTTACTTATTTATTTTTCTTTGTTTTGTAGTGTATGACCCGATCCTCTCAATTTGGTGAATTGAATTTTGATCCAGAGATCGAGAGAACTGCAAGAAGATTAAGAAAAGAGACTCGTCAAGCTAAGAGAACAGTTGAGGACCAAGCTTTCATATCATCACCAGGCCTCAACGTTGCACTTGAACTCTATTCCAACAGTTCCCCTAGCGATTCCGAAGAAGAAAAGATGGCTAACAACAACAGGACTTTAAAGGAGTTGGCTACTCCTAATTTAAATCAACAGCCATTGTGTATTGAGTATCCTAATTTAGATGCTCCTTTTGAACTTAAATCTGGCCTAATTCATCTTTTGCCTACTTTTCGTGGTCTTACAGGTGAAGATCCATACAAGCATCTAAAGGAGTTCCATGTGGTATGTTCAACCATGAAACCACAAGGAGTCAATGAAGAACACATCAAGCTGAGAGCATTCCCGTTCTCCTTAGCAGACCTAGCAAAGGATTGGCTGTACTTTCTCCCTTCAGGTTCAATACAATCATGGAGTGACATGCAAAGGCTATTCTTGGAGAAATACTTTCCTGCTTCAAGAGTTGCCAACATAAGGAAGGAGATATGCGCCATCCGACAGTACAATGGAGAGACTCTATACGAGTATTGGGACAGGTTCAAGAAGCTGTGCTCCAGTTGTCCACTACACCAAATCGATGAACAACATCTTATCCAATATTTTTATGAAGGATTATTGCCAATGGATAGATGTATGATCGATGCTGCAAGTGGTGGAGCACTCGTTGACAAGACTCCCGACGCTGCAAAGAACTTAATTGCAAATATGGCAGCTAACTCACAGCAGTATGGAACTAGGGTGGATCACTCACCGAAAAGGGTCAATGAGGTGAACACAGGCAGTATTGAGCAACAATTGTCGGATTTAACTGCTTTAGTTTTGAAGATGTCCACGGGAAATACACCACCTGTTGCAAAGAGTTGTGGGATTTGCTCATCATCGAATCATTCTACAGATGCTTGCCCCACATTACAAGAGGATGACACCACACAACAAGCCAACGCAATAGGGAACTTCCAAGGACAACCTCAACGCCGATATGATCCCTATTCTAATACATACAATCCAGGATGGAGGGATCATCCCAATCTGAGCTACGGAGGAAATAGACCACCACCACCGCAACAAAATGCCTTTCCGAATAGGCAGCAAGGTTTCCAACCAGCTCAACAACAGTACCCACCTCGACAAGTACCACCTGCAAATTCTGGGACATCTTTGGAGGATATGTTCAAAGCCTTTATGAACCAAACCCAACAGTTTCAACAAGATACAAGGGCTTCCATTCACAATCTAGAGAGTCAGATAAGTCAGTTGGCTACAACCGTTGGTCAATTGGATTCTCAAGGCTCAGGAAAATTACCTTCACAAACCATTATAAATCCTAGAGAAAATGCAAGTGCTATTACGTTAAGGAGTGGAACACAGCTGGACACACCAAGCGCTACTGTTGAAATTAATAAGGATAAGGCTAAGGAAGAAGCAGAACTTTCAAAGGTAATCTCTAACCCTCATATTCAACTTAAGTCTAATCCTTTACCTTTTCCTCCCAGGAATCTTAGAACTTCAAAGAAGGATGAGCAAGATAAGGAGATTCTAGAGACCTTCAGGAAAGTAGAAGTTAACATTCCTCTATTAGACGCAATCAAGCAAGTTCCAAGGTATGCCAAATTTTTGAAAGAATTATGCACTAATAAGAGGAAATTAAAAGACGATGAAAAAGTGACGGTCGGAGAGAACGTGTCAGCGGTCCTCCAAAGAAAGATGCCCCCAAAATGTAAGGATCCAGGTATGTTCACAATTCCATGCAAAATAGGTAATACCAGATTTGAGAAAGCCATGCTAGATTTAGGAGCTTCAATCAATGTCATGCCATTATCTATTTATGCTTCTTTAAATCTAGGACCTTTGAAAAATACTGGTGTTATTATTCAATTGGCTGACCGTACTAACACTTATCCCGAAGGGGTAATTGAGGATGTGTTGGTGCAGGTCAATGAGCTTATATTTCCTGCAGATTTTTACATCGTGAATATGGAAGATGATACATCCCCAAATCCCGCCCATATACTGTTAGGGAGGCCATTTTTGAAGACAGCAAGAACCATGATTGATGTGCACAATGGAACCTTGACCATGGAGTTCGATGGCGAGAAAATTCAGTTCAATATCTACGAGGCCATGAGGTATCCTAGCGATGTCAATTCTGTTTTTGCTATTAACGTCATTGATTCACTAATGCAGGATTCATTCGATCAAGTGCATAAGGATAGCTTGGAGGTTGCCCTCACAAAGAGTTTGGAGGTGAACCAAGAGGAGGAGATTGAGCGAACACAAGAATTGAAAGAGACAATAGCTGCTTTGCATTCATTGCCTAAAATTTCAGCTAAGTATACAGTTTCATCTATTCAATTACCTGTAACTCATCAAAAACTGTTACCTTCTGTTGTGCAGGCACCCACATTGGAATTGAAGCCGTTACCGACACATTTGAAGTATGCATACCTAGGGAAGGAGGACACCCTGCCAGTGATCATTGCCAACAATCTAACCAAAGTTCAAGAAGATAAACTGCTTCGCGTTTTGAGGGACCACATCACAGTCTTTGGTTGGACTATCGCAGACATCAAAGGCATAAGCCCGGCTGTGTGTATGCATCGGATACTTTTGGAGGAAGGAGCTAAACCAAAAAGAGAGACTCAAAGGAGATTGAATCCACCCATGATGGAGGTAGTGAAAAAAGAGGTGATCAAATTGCTCGATGCAGGTATTATCTATCCTATCTCTGATAGTCAATGGGTAAGTCCAATACAGGTAGTTCCAAAGAAATCTGGTATAACTGTTGTTAAGAATGATAATAATGAGTTAGTGCCCACACGGATGCAAACAGGGTGGAGAGTGTGTATCGATTATAGGAAATTAAATGCTGTAACTAGAAAGGATCACTTCCCTCTCCCCTTTATTGATCAAATGTTGGAAAGATTAGCTGGCCACACTTATTATTGCTTTTTAGATGGTTTTTCAGGTTATAACCAAATTGTGATAGCACCAGAAGACCAAGAAAAGACCACTTTCACATGTCCATTCGGTACATTTGCCTATCGAATGATGTCTTTTGGATTGTGCAATGCACCAGGTACTTTCCAAAGATGTATGGTGAGTCTATTTTCTGATCTTCTTGAGAAATGTATTGAAGTTTTTATGGATGATTTCACAATTCATGGTGATTCTTTGGATGCATGCTTAGACAATTTAACTCGTGTACTCGACAGATGTTTAGAAACTAATCTTGTTCTTAATTGGGAAAAATGTCATTTTATGGTAGAACAAGGTATAGTACTTGGTCATGTAGTCTCAGCTAGAGGATTAGAAGTCGATAGAGCTAAGATAGATATTATTTCTGCTTTGCCTTATCCTGCCAGTGTGCAAGCGATCCGTTCTTTTCTTGGTCATGCAGGATTCTATCGTAGATTTATCAAGGACTTCTCAAAGATAGCCCTACCGCTATGCGAATTACTGAAAAAGGATGTGCAATTCCAATTCAATGACGATTGCAAGGAGGCGTTTAACAAGTTGAAGAGATTATTAACCTCGGCACCAGTCATACAGCCACCAGATTGGAGTTTGCCATTTGAGATCATGTGTGATGCTAGCAACTATGCCGTAGGAGCTGTTTTGGGCCAACGAGTGAACAAAGCTGTGCATGCCATCTACTATGCTTCCCGAACTTTGAACGCTGCTCAGATTAACTACTCAACAACGGAAAAAGAATTACTCTCTGTTGTTTTTGCTTTAGAAAAATTCAGATCTTATCTTCTTGGCACTAAAGTTGTAGTTTATTCTGACCATGCAGCTCTCAGGTACCTGTTAACCAAGAAGGATTCAAAACCGAGGATTATCAGATGGATCCTACTGCTCCAAGAATTCGACTTGGAAATCAAAGATAAAAAAGGAGCAGAAAACTTGGTGGCAGACCATTTGAGCAGGCTGATTAAAGAAGAAGACTCTCTACCATTACAAGATTCTTTTCCAGACGAACATCTCCTTTCCATTGACAATTCGGTACCCTGGTATGCAAATCTCGTTAATTATTTGGTTAGTGCTTACATGCCTAGTGAGTTTTCTAAACTCCAAAAAGAAAAGCTAAGACGAGATGCGAAATATTATGTGTGGGATGATCCGTACTTGTGGAAATTTTGTTCTGATCAGGTAATTAGAAGGTGTGTGCCTGCTAGTGAGTTTTTGTCTACTCTTACTTTTTGTCACTCTTATGCTTGTGGAGGACATTTCGGACCTAAAAGAACAGCCCATAAAGTTTTAGAATCTGGTTTCTTTTGGCCAACTATTTTTAAAGATTCTTATCTGTTTTGTAAATCATGTGCAAATTGTCAAAGGACAGGAAATATATCAAGTAGAAATCAAATGCCACAAAACCCTATCTTAATTGTTGAAATTTTTGATGTTTGGGGTATTGATTTTATGGGACCATTTCCTGCTTCTTATGGTCATGTTTACATTCTTTTGGCTGTTGACTATGTTTCAAAATGGGTGGAAGCTAAAGCCACTAGGACTGACGATTCTAAAGTTGTTGCAGATTTTATCAAGTCTAACATCTTTGTCAGGTTTGGAACTCCAAGGGCTATTATCAGCGACAAAGGAACTCATTTCTGCAATAGGATGCTAGCGGCTCTGCTTAAGAAGTACAATGTTATACATAGAGTCTCTACAGCCTATCACCCACAAAGCAATGGTCAAGCTGAAGTGTCCAACCGTGAAGTCAAGTCCATTTTAGAAAAGGTTGTCAAGCCAAATAGAAAGGATTGGAGTCTGAAATTAGAAGATGCACTATGGGCGTATAGGATATCATTTAAAACTCCTATAGGGATGTCACCATATAGGATTGTGTTCGGCAAGCCATGTCATCTGCCAGTGGAACTAGAACACAAAGCTTTTTGGGCGATCAAGCAGTGCAATATAAGCCTAGATCAAGCAGGAGAGCACAGAAAATTGCAATTACAAGAGCTTGAAGAACTCCGAAATGAAGCATATGAAAGCTCGAAATTGTATAAAGAAAAGACAAAGGCGTTCCACGATAAGAAAATTTTAAGGAAAACCTTTACAGTGGGTCAACAAGTCCTCCTATACAATTCCCGATTGAAATTATTTCCAGGTAAACTTCGTTCTCAATGGGAATGTCCATTTATTATTGTTCATATTTTTCCTCATGGTGCAGTAGAAATCCATAATCCGAGTACTGGAAAAATATTCAAAGTGAACGGCCATCGTCTCAAACCATTCTATGACGGTCATCAAGTGGAAAACATGGAGATCCTGACGTTGACGGATCCAGTTTACCAAGATTGAGAGCAGAAAGTGGTCGAGCCAATGACGATAAACACAGGCGCTGCTTGGGAGGCAACCCAAGAAATCAGATTTGCATTTCTTTTCCCTTTTTCTTTTTATAGTTGTTTGTTCTTGTTTCTTTGCATTATAGTTTACATTAGGGACAATGTAAATTTTAAGTGTGGGGGAAGGGATTTAGGATTTTTGTTTTTATTTTTATTATTTTTAGGTCTTATTTTTTAAAAAAAAATTTATTTAGAAAATTTTAAAATTTTAAATTTTAGAATTTTGTGGGTAAATTCACTGCAAACCCTCACGAGACAAAACTCGTCCACTTGGGGTAACCTTGGGGTTTAAAGGCTTGTTGCACGTGCTAAGTGTAACCGTGTTTCCTACGAAAATGGGGTAGTTTTTTATTTTATTTTTAGGAGGTGTCAGTTGGGCAATAAGTTAATTGGATTTTAAATTTTTAGCCAATGATAAAATTTTAATTTTTATTTAATAACTCTTGGAAAAATGATAAATTTTTGCTTAATCTGAATTTTAACTTTTTATTGATTATTACTTTGTTTGAGATTCTTTAAAAATTTTATGCACTTATATCCATTTGTTTGAGCTAGTTTTAATGAAGAGAAAGTGTAAATGGTTAAATGCTTATGAAAGATATTTTTGAACTCTATATCTTATTTGATCATTATCTGAAGTGAAATATAAGACAAAATATAATTTGGAGGAGATGATTTAGGTACTTTTCTAGGATTGTTAAATTGAGAAAAAATCTTGTGGTGGGTTGAGATGGAGCGTAAAACGCACTCACTCATAAACACATGAAAAAGCTAGATGGAGCGTAAAACGCACTCGCTGGTGAGATGGAGCATAAAATGCACTCATCGTGAAAAAGAAAAAAAATGGGATGGAGCATAAAATGCACCCATTAAAAGAAAAAATTGAGGAAAAAATTGATAATCTTAGTATGTTTCATTGATTAAAAACCTTTTGATCTTCTGACTTATATTTGTCTATATTAGCAAAGAGTGATGTGAAAAATAAATATATTGAGTTTTGATATATGTCTTTTATAAGGTAATTAATGACCTAAACTTATCTGAGTTTTGATTAGTTTGACACATTTGGATTCACACACACACAAAAGATCTTGAGTAGAGTAAGATTAATAAATATGTTAAAGTTCTAGATTTTGCATGATTTTGAAACTTTCTATGAGTTATCATTTAAAAAAATCTTTGAGGTTGATGTGAAGTTCATATTAATTTATTGCTCATGTAAAAAGTCGAGTTAGTTGAGTCGCTTTAGTCTGTTGGGCTAGATAGATTTATTTTATTTTTGTTTATTTTTATTTTTGTTTTGCCCGAGGACGAGCAAAAGCTAAGTGTGGGGGTATTTGATAGGACTAAATTATACGATGTTTTTATGCCCTAATACTTAGTTTTTATATTTATTGTGTGCTTAAATGTTTTATTATTTAGCATATTGTGGTTTTAATAGGTTTTATAGGATTTTAGTTAATTTATGTTAATTTAGGTAATTTTATAGTATTTTTATATTTATTTTTATTTATGTGTTTTTATTTATTTATAGTATTTCAGGTGTTTTATTTATTATTATGTGTTTTTAGGATTTTTAGTATTTTTATATTATTTTTATTTATTTTTATATTTTATTTTGTAGGAAAAATAAAGCTTGGGGGCAAATCTGAAAAATTCGCAAAAGTCTGATGGCAAATCTGAAATTAACAGCAACTCTGGGGCAAAATTGCAATTTCCGGAAATTGGGACAGCGCGCATGGCGCGTAGAGGCAAAAGACCGGAGATCAAACGACGTCGTTTAACTCCGAAGCTGCTGGTGCTCGCGCATAGCGCGGTTATGGCTGAAACAGGCACGAAACGGCGTCGTTTCAAGGGACGCGTCAGTGAATAGTTCGCGCAATGCGCGGGCGTGTCGGTGACGTCAGCATACGCGGAAATTGCGTTGACCGGTCAACTGACTTGGCTTAGGACGCGTTTGGGCGCGCGTTAATGCTGGAAAACGAGATTTTTTGGGATTTTTGCTACTTTTTGATTCCAAATTGGATTTTAATTCCAACTAGGGTTAGGATAATAATTATTTTTCTTTTTCTTTTATTTTTAATTGTAAATCCTATTAGGTTTTGGACAAGTTAGAGGCCTATAAATAGAGGGCCAAGCTCTCTCATTATTCATTGTAAGCTTTTAGGAGTTCTTTCTTCTACTTTCTTGGAGAGAACTTTTCAACTCTTGAAGATTATTTTGAAGAATGTCAGGCTAAGTTTTTATTTTCAGTTCTAAAGGGATGTTGAACCTTATTTTTAATTAATGTTTTAATTGAGTTTTATTATTTATTCCTTCATGCATGAGATTTATTCTTGTTAATCTGTTTTAATTGTTTTATGATATTTGCTTGATTAATTTGATAATGGCCTGTTAAGTTAATCAATAATTTATCATATGCTAGATTAAGATTTGATATTAAGCAAACGATATTTTATCTTATCATAAGTAGCAATTAATAATATTTGATTGTGGTCAAACTTTTGAATATTATTATGATTATCAAGATGGCAAGTTAAATGGTCCGCGATGTTGAGATTGTTGCTTGGAATAATCTAATTCTCTAATTTTTAATGCAACTGTTATATTAAATCTAGACTGATAGTTCTAGGTTGTATGATAGTTAGGGTCTTTTGTGAGCGATTGCTGCATTAGATTTATAATTTAAGGAGGATTTCGGGTAGCTTGGCGATTGTCGGTTATCTAGGATTATTAATTTCAATTGAAGGAAAAAATAATAATAGCTTGATTAATTTGTTGATTAAAAGAAGGGGATACTGAACTGAAGAACTGAAGTTTGTTTTTAATTGATTTTTCTCATCTTTATTATTTATTATTTAGTTTTATTTTAATTAGTTAATTAATAATTCAAAACCCCCCATTTAATTAGATATTTTTGAAAACATTAGATTTATTAAAACAATTCACTCTCTGTGGGTTCGACTCTTACTTTCACTACTACATTTTTCAAAGTAAGATTTTATTTTTGGTTGCTTGCGACAGCTTCCCAAAATCCATTACTGTGCAAATATTCCTGCATCATTAAAGAAACCTAATATCTTTTCAAAAACAAATAATGCAATGTAATCTTCCTGAAGCCAATTGGTTGTGCTACCTGTGCTATAGCACGAGTTTATTCCCCTAGCCAAATACCGAGTGCCTGGATGCAGCCTACTACGACGAGCAGTGAGGGCAACGATTCCTTCTTGTTGACCTAAGCTTCCAAAACTTCGACATTCTGCAAACCCCTAAAAATTGGGAACAATTTCATACGCATGTCAATTATATATAGTAACACAATAGTATCTCTGATGCAATTTCGATATTATGTAGTTATATTGCTTTACACACTCTGATTGCAAATTTGGAATATACTGTACAGGTATACATGTGTGTTACTGAAGGCAACAAAGACAATGAAAGCAGGCACAAACAGTTATGGAGAAAAATGACAATTGGAATCACTTCTAAAAAAGACTGAAACCCAATTCTTATCAATTTCTACATTAGAAAGTATTGTTTGGTATGTCATCCTTGATAAGTGTAATACGAATGAATAATGATATGCTACAGTGACGCGGGCACTACTAAGCTTATCCCAGGACATTTGTGTGATGTGTACGTAAGCTAGAGATGATAGCTCGCATCTGTTTCTCTACTACCCCACATAGAAGTTGTGGTGTTCGTTATTTTGGAGTTTTTGGGGAGTGTTGGGTTTGTCCACTGGAAGTTGAAGCGTTGCTTCTTACCAGGTTTTAGAGCTTTGGTAGGAATAGAGATGGTAAGTTGCATTACCAGTGTGGTTCTTTCCTGTACTGTAGGATATTTGGATGGAGAGGAAATTATCAGCGTCCAATTTTTGCCTCAGCAATGGCTGCTTCGGTGGGAATTTGTATTCATATTTGCAGAGGGACTGGACGGTCACCCTGTTCTAAGGGTTTTGTATTTTTCCACTTTTCTAGTTTAGGCAGATTTCTAATCCTCCACATTTTGTAATCTCTCTATTTTCTAAAAATATCTTCTTTTTTCTATCAAAAACAATTTTTTACTGAGAGTGATAAATTTTTCAAAGCAAATAAAAACAATTCATAGGGTACAATAAAATGAAAAAAAGGTAGAAGTTATACATTAGATGACTTGTCCTTTCAGTAGAATATATATATATATATATATATATATATATATATGGGAAAAGGTAATATGAGGCTACTTAATAAAACGACGCGATTTGTATAAAATTTAAAATTAAAGATTTTTTTTTATAAAACTTAACAATAGAAAACTTTAACCCTAAGGGGTAAAACTACGTCGTTTCGTTAAGTGGCCTTAGCCAAGCTTGGCTAAAGCATTGCCAAGATAACATTATATATATATACAAATTTCTAATAACACTATCTGTGTGAATTGTGAGGATAAAAAGTGCAAGGCAAAACCTGCAAAACAATAACACAATGTTGTGGCAGCCCAATATTTTTGAAGGGGATTGACAACCATCCATTCCATACAAATTCATCATCAGGATTTTGCAAAGGCATTCGGCTCGGGAAAGGCCGACTGATATCCCTAGTTTCACAAAAGTAGTGTTTGCCATCAATATCAAGCTCAGTCAGTTCCTGAACATTCTTTAGTTCTCCTTTGCCTTGGGGTTGAGGATTTTGAAGCAAAATCTTAATCCATTGGCTCTCAGTCACTGTAAATACACACCCTCCACCAGGCAAATTTGGAATGCTGGCAGTTAACCTTGTGGCGAGTAGGAGCAACCCATAGCTCCCTAGGGCTGCATAACCCAATATAGCCCTGGCATAAGCTATACTCCTACACACAAATTTTGAACCATTGGTAACGTAATCTAATGCCTCTTTTTGAGAGTTGAAAACATCATAACCCAACTTTCCAAAATATCGAAGAGCTCCGGTCGTCGGATCAACATAAATGACTTGGGTGTCAGTCCTGAAAGACAAGCTGGTGATAATATACACTTCACTAGTATCCAGTGTAACAACAATGACAGATGTATCCCTTGAACAACTGGCTGCAGTAATTAACACAAAGTCATGAAAAGGAAAAAGAAAAAAAGTGAAAGTGTGGAACAAGGCATAGAACAACAAATATATTATAAACAAGTAAATAAAGATAAGCTCCTGGAGCAAGTAAAGTGACAGGAGTAAAATCATCCTTCTTTTATGGCAAAAATCAAAGAAACTTAGAGCTATTCATTTTCTATAAGTAAAAAACAACTTGCCTTCATTTTTAAGAATGCATTATAAAAACACCACAGGGACTGAAAAAATTTAGAAGAAATTGAAGAGAGCTAAATAATGAAAAATGAGGTCTTAAAAATAGTAAACGAAATAGAAAGAAAATGTGATGGACATAGAACACAACCAAGGACAGTTATATGATGTAGGAATGTGCCTTGCCTTATTCTACAATAACATGGCCCGTACAAATGAACTGTAAACTAGCACATTTGGAAAATAATTCGATAAACTGATTCACGCTATTATGATTGTTCCTAACAGCTGAAAACTAGTCTTCAGAAAGAATTTCTCCGGATTACTTACGGCATTAGAGGAATAGATCATTTAAGGAGGTTGTACTGTTGCAGGTTCGGTACTTGGCCCCATGCCACCATTCTTATTGCACCTACCTCCCAATTTTATGAAGTTTTACTCAGAAGCTTATTTGCAGCTGCAGGTTTGATAGTTGGGCACATGCCTTTTTCCTTAAGGCTTAATGAGGTTTACAAGGGTCCCCTACCTCCCTTCTTTCAAAGTTTTAGTCAGTAGCTTATTGTGTTTATTCTTTTATGCTAATTATCCACGTAGAGTTTAGCTGTTACTTGAAATTCTAGTTCTGCAACTATTATCATCCTGGGACTCGCTCAGATTAATTTGAGTTCTCCAACAGTTTGATTAGCATAATTATTTAATACTTCACCTTAACTTAATATGTAGAATAATTTTGCACTGCAAAGAAAATTTCAAATGATTAAAATTAACCAAAAAAACTAATGTGTAAATGATATAGCTTTATGGTGTATGTAATTATTAGTTTGAAAAAATGGTATAAATGGTTGTGCTATGTTGTCTGAATTGCAATAGTAAGAAGTAAATAATCTATCCAGAAAATTTAACCCTCCTCAGTTTTAGCTCCTCCAACCAAGTCACCAATAGCATGTAAGTTATGCATGAACAATATGAGCACTCAATACTTGTGACAAAAAAAATCAAATCCAAAACAATCTGTTCACCTATATTGCAAATATATTTCAATTCACATTTCCCTATATAAATTACAAAACATACTATAAGATTGATGAACATTCACAGAACTCACCTGGTGATTCCATGTCTTCCCAATAAACCGGTAAAGGTGTTATTGTGAGCTTGAGGTTTATCGCCCCTACTGGAGAAAGAGCCAATACCCTATTAAACGAAAAGAAAGAAAATGTAACCTGAAAGATCAAACAACAAATCAAATAAGAATTAAGATTCAATTTATCCAACATTTTTCAAGCCAAGTAGGAAAAGAACAAACAAAACAGAGGTAAACAGTAGCCCCTCGAGACTCGTTATCTACCCCATCACATTACAAACTTAGTAACTACACCCTCAGTTCCGAAATTAGAGATAAATTCGCTCCAAAAAAGAGACACATTTCTATTTTTGCGACATAATATTCCTAATTTGTATTACTTTTATACTATCATTTCTAGCACCACGGGTACATTTGAGAACATACAATTATAGTCATATTCTTAGAAATGTATCATTAATTTTGGAATAGAGGGAGTATATTTACGTCCCATGTTCAAAATCTAGAAAAATTACACTTTACATATTGAAATTACCTAAAATCTCAGTTAATCATACATTTAGTCTTTTCCAAAATATGCTAATTATAATCCATCAATGTTTACAATATAATTACATACATGCTTAATGCATGTGTGTGTGTGTGTGTATAGGATTTGGCTTGCACCTCAATTAAGTAAACGCAATATCAACCCAGGAGTAAATACACGTCTTACACATAAGTCTCTATTTTAGAATGGTAAATTCACTATTTTGAGATCTAAAAACAATCAAAGAGCATCATAGTCATATTTTATTCATATTCCTATACAAAAACAGATCAACCCAACCATACTTAATCAAATGAATACAGTAATTGGATATACAATTCAGGATAATACGTATACATGTATATATGGCACTGAAAATTAACTCACCCGAAAATGATCACCTAACTTATTGGAAATTGGCGTGAAGTCACAGGATCCATCAATTGATCTAATTTATGAAGAAGCCCTATAATTTCTGGCGAGCCTTGACCTGTTGATGGATCTTCGAACGCCGTTTAGTAGCGGATGAGAGAAAGAAAGGGAGGTAAACTCAACTGCACTACTCTCGATGCCGATGAGGGGATGAATGCATCGAGAGAATTTATGACCAACCGGGGATGTTCAACGACCAACGTCATCGCCTAGTTCACATAAAATTATGAAATTAATTTGAGTAATTAGCACTAAAAAAAATTGATTAATTAAGTTTCTTTTCAAAATTAATTTGATTGAATATATTTAAATTATACGAACTTGTTTAAACTTGAATAATATAAAAAATATAAATTATTAAAAAATACTATTAATTACATTAATTTATTATTAATTTTAAATTTTAAAATATCTCAAATTAAATTTTAATTAATCTTATGAATTTATTTACTTTAAAAGCAATAATGAGAAGAAATATAAACATATTTGAACAACTGAAGAGTAAAAAGTAGAAGTATAAAAATGCTCGGCTATAAGGTTACGCTTGTTTGAAAGATTAAAATATAGGACTACAATGTTAGTCTCATGTAAAAAGAAATATTGTGTTTATTTTTGTTATTTTTAGACTCGATTGTTAGTGCCATTTAAAAAATAATATCTCATGTGGGATACTAATTAGAGGGAGGGGAAGGAGTAGGTTTTCATAGTTCAGAGTTTGATACTAAATTTTGATGGACCTAATTATCTATATTATTTTTAAATATTTCATAATTATTTTTATTAATTTTTTTTATAAATAACCCATTTTATTAGTCATTAATATTTAATAAATCAATTCAACCTGTAAGATATCATCTCCATCTCCATCTCCATCTCCTTCAAGTAAGATATTCATCTCTATTTATCTCTTAAATAAATAAATATATATATATATATATATATATATATATATATATATATAAAAAAAAAAAAATATTATATATACTTCAATTGATAGACTAAGAAGTTGCTATTCAAAGTTCAAAGACAAAATAATTGTAATAACCAAGAAATTGTAAGGAATATTATATTAATAAAATGAGAAATTATTTAAATTTTTGTGTGCATTATGTGTATGTGTGAGATTATGTAATAGAAATGATATAGAGTCAGTTAATTCAATAAATTTGAATTAATTATGAATTAAAGGAAGAAATAAATACGCATAATTAAATTATGTGACAAGTTTAAATTATAAAGTAACTAAACTTTGATGTTAAGCCTTTTGTAGCATAATGATTGATGAAGATATAATTATGATGATGAATTAATTAAGTATTAGATTAATTCATGAAAGATGACTAATATGAATCCAAGAGGATAATTAAATAATTTATTACTTAAGTTCGTGCTGAAGATTAATTAAGTTTAAATGTTATGTGCATAAGACTGCAAATGAATTAAATTGGATTGATCTAATATAAGTGTGCATGGGTGGGAGTTTGAGTAGCTCAACTCTTATTTAAATTAATGAGACTGTAGAGAAGTTGCTTTGGTCCAATTTAAAGTCCAAGTGAGAATTAATATAAGCCCAAGGAGTAGCACAAACTTTTAACCCAAATTAAAAGTTCAATTATAGAATGCCTGGGGAAAAAAAAGGTTAAAAATCCAGCCAAGCTCCCTCAGAGTATTGTGTCATGCATCGAGTCCTTCAAAAGTCTCCCATTTTTACTCCCCAGTGTGCCTTTTTCCCTAAAACAAGGAGCTATGTTGGAAGTCATTAAAAATTAAGCATGATTAGCAAGCTACTGGATGATTAGGGAAAGGCTAAGCAAGATTACTACTCCTCTATAAATAGAGCTCTTCTTCACCATTTTATAAAGTTTTGTTATTTTGCTAAGTGCTAGGAGTGCTTTAGAGAGAAAATAGAAAGTAAAAGAAAGAGAAATAGCTAGAAAGTAGAAATTTTACTAAGTGTGGGAGACATCTTGATCTTACAATAAGAAAGTCTAGCTAAGGAGAAGACTAAACCATTGTGGAGTCTCTCTCAATGTTTCTTGCAAGGAGAAAAAGGGCTACTAGGAGGTATAAACTTTTCTTACCCTAAATCTTTGAGTTTTATGAAATATTTTGTTATATATGTTTAAGATCATGATTGGTTGTGGGAGTTGATGTTGTGTTGGGGAACCATGGTGGGTTCCAAAGGTACAAGGATGGATTTTGATGGAGTTTATGTGTTTAGAGTATAGTTGGTATGTAAAAATGCATGAAAGATGAACTTATGTTGTAAACCCTAGGTAATGAGCTTGATATTTAAGAAAATAACCTATGTTGTGTATGAGAATTTTAATACCTAAGACTTGTATATGATAGATCTATGAGTTACAAAGCTAATCCAAATAGAATGAACAAAAACGGAGTTAAAATGAATTTATGGTGGAATTTTTAGTAAAATATGTTCTTTGTAAATCCTAGCATGATTAGACCAATATTTTGGATAATAAATCTTTTTGGAGAATGATCAAAACTTAGTAATATTGTAAATCTATGAGTTTACTAACCAATTAACCTAGTTTGAACTTATTTGGATGTAAAATGAGTAAGCTATGAAGATTGGAATCAAAATGAGTAAAAAACCTAAAAAAACAGCAGCAGAAGGCTCTGCCAGAACAAATACAGCTCTGGGGCGCTAGTGCATTTATTTTTGGAAATTTGTAGGACATCAGTAATATCTCGGATATTTATGAGATTCGAAAATATAATCGAATACGAATAAGAGTTAAAATGTAAAACCTATATTGGAGGAAAGAAGTGTGCAGATGAATAATTAAATATTTAACCTAATTTATGTGTTAGAAATAAAATGTGTATAATTATGGGTTATGAAAATTCAAAACCTAGAATTAGTTGAGGATGTATACGTTAAGGTATACAATAAAATAGGTATTTATACGATGTATAGATACAGAAAATTCTATTCACATATATAATTAGAATACGGGAATACTATGAAATAGTACGAACCGTTCATAAAGATTAATATAATACGAAATAAGGAAAGGATCCAATATACGGTAATACTTATAATGTGACCATAAGAGATCGATTACTGTGATATAATCACTATGTATAATATAAGTAAATACCTTAGGAACAAATTTTATAGGGTATACGTTAAAAACCTAAAACAACTCGTAAGAGCGATTGTAGATGATTAGAGGTTGAACTTATGACCCAAACTAAGTGTTATGTGACTAAAAATATGTGTTAAAGCTTAAATTAAGGGGGAAATTCTCGAAAAAATAAACGCAGAAAAATACTATTCACGCGAAATTTCACATTTACAGATAGCGTTTATATGAGGTGGCGATGCATATTTTCAAATAAAATATTTCCCGAAAAAATTTGCAAAAATCAGTATTCACGAATACGGAAAGGAATACGAGAAAGAAACTTTTCATAAAAGAAAAAGTCTAAAGAAAATGAGAGATGACCATTTTGCCCTATATTATTTGGTAATGACTATGATGTCTTAAGAATCACCTAAAGACCATTTTACCCTTGGTTTGTGAGGAGTAATGACGAGTTTGCTCTTGGGTTAAAATTTGATTAAACTGGCCCAAACCTTAATTCATTAAAAGTTTATGGCCAAATTGTTGTAGTTTGTGTTAGTTAGTCCAACCTACATTTATTAAAGGCCCAATAAAAAATATAGAGAAGTCTAATAATGAAATTAATTGTAAACCCAAACAAGTTGAATGAATGAGCCTAAATGTTGGTAACTTAGAGTATTTAAACTAGTAGCCAAAGTGACATACTAGTAGAAAATTAAATGAGCCAAGTATGGGTAACTGGTGTGATGTCACAAGCACGCAAAAATAAAATCTTACTTGAAAAAATATTAATATAGTATTGCAAATAAGAGTCGATTCCACAGAGAATGATTGATTTAATTTTATATTTTCGCAAACAAAAATTGGGGGGGTTTTCAATCAATGAAATAATTTAAATAAAATTAACTAAAATAAATATGCAAGAAATAAATAAGAAGAAAAAGCCTTGGTTTAAGTCAACATCCACCATCAAGAATTTATAACTGATCACTGATGCAAGAATAACCCAATTCATATTTTAAATATTTAACGTGGAATAATTACTCCCATTCGAATAATTTTCCTATCTCTCCTTAATTTTAGTTAAGCAGATCTAAATAACCCTTACTACTAAATAATCTCAGATAAACGCTAAAGATTTAACTTAGTAGTAGCATAAAGAAATAGAGAGATCGTTGAACTAAACAACACAATCCAAGCGTCTGCATTTAATTTAGATGAATATTTTTCCTAAGATATAACAATCTTTTGATATGCAAAATAATTATTACTCTTAGTTGTTTTGCAAATTAAAGTGACCAAATAATTACGGATTTGATATTTAATTTAGCAGCAGATTTCAACGAATAATAAACTAGTATGCATCCTAGCAATTAAACGAATTAATCATAAAATTAAACACAGAAAAATATTCAATACTCAAAATATAAATTAAACAATTAAAATAAATTAGATCTCACAGTATATAAATCTTGATAGCTTCAATAACTTAAACCAAGAAAAATAAATTAGCTACTCATAATTGTAGAGAGCACCAAAGAATAGAAGAAATAATTTTTTTAATAGAAAAGTTGTATCTTACATTGTGTCCCAAGCCCTCTATTTATAGACTCCATAATCTTCCTAACCCTAGTAGGAATTATTATTTCCTAACCCTAATAGGAATTAAATTACAAATAAATAAATATAAAAATTCTTATTTATTTTTTCAATTCCAATTTGTAATTGGAATTTATTAATTTACTTGCTTGGAAACCACACGGAACAAGAAAGAAAATAAAGATGCCAGTTCATGCGGTAAAGGAAAGAGAAAGAGGAGAAAAAAAAAAAAAAAAAGACAGCCGCCACGCCTGGACCCACGCGCTACCTGACGTCAACAGCGGTCCGCGCATTGCGCGGACCTTTCTTCATTCCCAACCAACCGCGCATTGCGCGGTAAGCATTCAGATTTTAAAGGCTTAAACGACGTCGTTCCCTGTGCACGCCAACTCCCATGTCATGCGCGCAAGGCGCGGACCGCCTCTTTCCTGCTAAAATTACAGAAATGCCATCAGCTCTTTGCAGAATTTACAGATTTGTCCCCAAGCTTATTTTTCCTACAAAATAAAATATAAATTAATTAAAAATAATATTAAAATACTAAAAATAATAATAATGCATAATAATAAATAAAATACCTAAAATACTAAAAATACTTAAAAATTCACAAATAATTAAGCCTAAAAATACCTAATAAATTGATATAAAATTGACTTATCAGTAACTTAAATGAACTAACTAGTAACCCAACTTTCCCCAATGTTTGAGCCAAGCAAATTAAATTTGTTAGCCAAATTGATTGGTGTTTGGGAGCCCAAATAGAATTAATTGAATAACCCAAAATGGAGCTCAAATGATGTAAGGGTTGGTGTATATAAATATAAGTGTATATATGATGATATATGTGATAAAAATTAAAGCAAAAATGGCAAGGAAAAGGGCCATTTGGCCGGGTGAATGAGGGGGGCCTCATTGGGGGTTCAAAGCTCTAAGTCTCCTCATTTTACTCCTAAAAGACATAAATCTTTAAAACCCTCCCCAATGCAAGTCATTTTTCCTAGAAAGTGGATCTTGTCTTGGGGATATTAGGCTTAATTAGTGTATAATTAACCAATGCTAGATGATTAGTAATTGCTAATCAAGGTTATTAAAATTCTATAAATAAGAGCATTCACCAAGTTGTAAAGGTTGTTAGTCATTTGCTAACATTCACCAAGTTGGAGGAAGAGAGAGTTCTAGAGAGAAAATAATAAGAAGCTTGAGAGTTGTGGGGTTGAGAGTTTAAACACTAGAACTATGTTTATTTGCAAAAATCATACTTGGGATTGAACTATTTACCTTAATTTAATACTAATTTGCACTATTTAATTCTTTGATGAGAGATTATTAGTCCCCTAATGTTGGATTATTAGTCTCATAAAGCCATTTAACAGCTTAAAATGAGGGGGACTATTAATCCCAATTTTTTTTATGGAATTATATAATCCCACATAAATAGCCTTAGGATTGATAAAAAAAAAAAATAGTCCATAGGACTATTTATTCCCCCATCATGAGATAAAATAGTCTGAAGTAGTATTAAATTAATACAAATAGTCGAATCCCAAGTAAGATTTTTGTCAACAAATATAGCCTAGGTGTGTTAGTCATTTTTTGAGTCAAAGAAGAAGAAGGAGTCTAGCAATAAAATTTCTAGCATCCATCAAGAGGAAAAAGAATATCATCAAAGAAAGGTTAAAAGTATTTCAAAAACCTATAACGTTATTTATGTTGTGGGTTAATATTGTTATATCTAAGTTTGTGTTGGGAGATTTATGATCTAAATGGTGGAACATGGTGGTTCCAATAGTATAAGGAGATTTGGATTGTGGATTTATTGGTGAGTACGTGCTAGATCACATTTTGTGCCAATAAATCAAAGATCGAGTGGTGTTTAAGGAAAACCCTAGCTTTGATTCTTGGTTTTCTTAGTAAACAATGTATTTTTGTTGGTGTGTTTTATAGATCTATAAGTGTATACTCTAAATCTACAAGTTTGGTAGACAAACTATTTTTGTATAAAGAAAAGATGAGCCTATATTGAGTTCAAGGAGATTTTGTACGCAAATTTTTATATTATTCAAAACCCTAATTCTAATCTTTTGTTTTAAAAGGAAATCACTTTGTGGATGGAAATGTGGAAGATTTATGAACTTTTGTCATAGATCTCGAGTTTTGTTATATGTTGAGTTTTGGAAAAAAAAAAAGGAAATGAATTTAGAATGATTTTTATTAAAAACCTTAAATTGTCGATTTTGAAATCGAACCTTGTTTTAAGCTTGAAAACGTATTTCAATGGTATGAAAATTTTAATTTATGTAAGGTGTGTGTTATGTATTACAAGGCTAGTAAGTCATAAAACATGTTGATTTAGCCAAATAATGCATTAAGTATGAATGTGGTGGCCATTGAAGCAAAAAAGCATAAAACTAGTTTGCATTCTATGCTTATAAACGACTTTCAGTAAATTTTCGTTAGGAATTTGAAGGTTTGATCCAAAGAGAAGTTGTAGATGCAGAAGTTACGAACGCGTGAATTCTTGAATCACTCAAAAAGGTTAATAAATGAGAAAGTTATGACTATTTGAATGAGCGAGGGTCGAGCAAACTGTGAATTAGGGTTTTAGAGTTTTGGCTTAGTGCCACAGCGGTCAAACTTCCTGCCCAGAATCTGTTTTGACCTACCGCCGCAGTGGCAGGATTCACCATTGCTGTGACGCCCCCAAATCTGGGCCCACACAGCCCAAACTTGAGTCGTCAAAATACTACAACAAAATTATTACAACAAAGCACAACGTACAACAATACAGTGTATAATAATACACAACTAAGTCTTCACTATTATTGCCACACTATTTTACAAAACGTGAAGACTATGATAACTATTCCTCGGACCCTCACTCCATTCCCCGGCTAGACCCTGTTATGTTTTCATCTCCTGTTGAAAAACAATGGAACAAAAGAAAGGGTGAGCTCAAATAGCCCAGTAAAGAATATCATGACTAAGATAATGACGAATAAATTATCATTAGTCTTCAACAGTTGAGTTCTTGATAGAATACAATAGACTACAAGGTTTATATCAAAAACTGCAGTTAAATTCTTAAACAACGTTCAGATCAATAATAGCAGCGGAATGAGTAATCTATTAGAAGAATAATGCAGACTATAATGTCCACTCGGTTCTCTTTTTAGGAAAAACATCATCAACTTTTATCATCTGAAATATCATTAGTCAAGATAATACAAATTCACAGTTCCTGATCATAATCATGCACATCAACAGTTCATCTTTGCACTACGGGCCAAAGACATTCAATATAACACCAACGGTCATGATTATACCAGATTCAGCCTTTGGTCATAATCATACCAAACAACAGTTCATCTTTGCACTACGGGCCAAAGAGAACATTCACTACGTGCCATAAAAGACACCGAACAGATGTATCGCCTTTAACCTATTATATCGCCTTTAACCTATCATCTGTTCAACAAATATATCACATCTGTGCCCCCGGCCACAGATATTCACAACAGCTTGATTTTTGGATGATTAGAATGATATAAATGATGAACAGAAGAAATAGGATAACAATAAGTATCGGAAGTTTACTTTGTACAGATTCAAATAATGTCCAAATTGTCAACATGATGTGGAGTGAAATTCAAGATCCACAGTTCAGAATAACGGTTACAATTCAATAGAAAGGTTCACGTAAATAGGAAGGTTCAGTTGAAATAATGAAGTTCAACTATTATGGAACATATAATATTTTCAGGAATTATAGAAGCAATAGTTCCATAATAAATTTCGATTTACGAGTATGAAAGAAAATAATATCCCTTACCGTAGCAGGTTTGATTAACAAAAGGTGAAGGAAATTAATACAAAGGGTTATTCACCAACAGGCGGCAATCCGCTCCGTAAGGTTATTCCCACAATTTAATAGAATTTGAGTACAAAGAGTTATTCACCAAACAGGCGGCAATCCGCTCCGTAAGGTTATTCTCAGAGATTAATAATGAATGAATACGAAAGGTTATTCACCAACAGGCGGCAATCCGCTCCGTAAGGTTATTCCCACAACT
Source organism: Hedera helix (assembly GCA_947179155.2). Lineage (NCBI taxonomy): Eukaryota > Viridiplantae > Streptophyta > Magnoliopsida > Apiales > Araliaceae > Hedera > Hedera helix. The sequence continues at coordinate 28,634,292 of OX359282.1, read as the reverse complement.
TAATACATGGAAATAAAAGGCACGTCTTATGAGTAAGGAAGAAACAATATTATTATCGAGAATCAAATAATGATAATCCCTTACCATAGTATGTTTGAATAATGGAAGATGAAAAAGATGGTATCCCTTACCTCAACACGTGACTGGATATTGATTTAAATGAGGTTGATTAACTTGAACAGTACACGTATACTTATAGATCTTCACAAATACTCAAGATGACTTAAGCACACTTAGAGAGAACTTTCACAAGAAGTATTTAGAGAGAGAAAGAAAGAACAAGTAAGGAAGTTTATGAAAAATCCTTAAGTTAAGGCTTCTATTTATAGCCAAAAATCTTATCATTCATTTAATCTAAACCATTCATTTAAAGATCATCTTTTAATCTACACCATCCATTTCAAATATTATATTATCTTTAATCTACACCATTCATTTTATATCACCTAATAATCACCTAACTTTATATTATAAACAAATCAATTCAATTATTCAACAATAATTCACACTTTAATCTACACCATTCATTTCATATCACCTAATAATCACCTAACTTTATATTATAAACAAATAACTTTATCAATTCAATTATTATGACTAATTGTTATAAATACAGTATAGTTAGCTCTTAGATATCAAGTCAATAAATTAATGAAATACAACTGTTTAAATAACATCATAATAGAGATAACAATAATGTAGAATAAAGCATACGTTACTGTGTAATGACAATTATTGATTCAATAATGTGAATTACTGTGCATATGTTACTGTGACAATTATTAGGTTCAATAATTTTAAAAACAGTGCAACAACAATTATTGACTCAATGATATAAAATACAGTGTAATGACAATTATTAAATCAATAATGCAAAATACTGTGTAACAACAATTATTGAATTGATAATATAAAATATTATGCAGTGACAATTATCGATGAAATGATGCGTAACAGTTACGGTGTCAATTATCAGACCAATAATATGAGACACTATGCAATACCGTGTGTTACTGTAGAGTACCGTGTGCTACAGAAAATACCATAAACTACCGTATGCTATTATTCTTTTATCACCGGTATTTTAACAGTTCCGTTGACTATTTTTATTTAAAAAGGTTACTTCTGTCGTTTTCTATATCCGACAAATATTCCGTTGTGGGGTCCACCAATAATTTATTATTTCGGCGCCGTCGTACGGCACGAATATTCCCCGACCAAACGAATATTCCCCGACAAAGCGAATATTGTCCGACAAAATAAAATTTGCACATAACATCCTTAACTTTCAATTTTGTTAATTTAACCACTTACTGTTTCAAAAAAAAATATATATGAAGAAAAATTAAATTTTGTATTTCATAAAATTCGGGGTCTTACAACCTCCCCTCCTTATGAAATTTCGTCCCCGAAATTGACGTACCTGACATATCGAAGAGGTAAGGATACTTAGATTTCATCTCAGATTCTAGCTCCCAGGTCATTTCCTCAGTATCTTGGTTCCTCCATAAAACCTTAACTTGAGGTATAACCTTTGAGCGTAGGATCTGCTCCTTCTTATCCAGGATCTTAACAGGTACCTCCTCGTATGTTAAATCCTCTGCTATAACGTCTGGTTCTAACTCAATGACGTGGTTTGGGTCCTTCACATATTTACGTAACATAGATATGTGAAAAACGTTATGGATGCGAGACATACTTGGTGGTAGGGCTAGTCTGTAGGCTACGGTTCCTATTCGATCGAGGATTTCAAATGGGCCAATAAATCGAGGGTTGAGCTTTCCTCTCTTTCCGAATCTCGTAACCCCTTTCCATGGAGAAACACGTAAGAATACATGATCTCCAACGTTGAAACTTTCGTCTCTCCGATGAAGATCAGCATAACTCTTTTGTCGTTCTTGTGCGGTCTGTATTCGTTGTCGGATCATTTGGATCTTTTCGGTCGTCAAGCGTACCAACTCGGGTCCCAACAATTTTGCTTCTCCTACCTCATTCCAACATATTGGAGAGCGACACTTCCTTCCATACAATGCCTCGAATGGAGCCATGCCTATGCTAGCTTGGTAACTGTTGTTGTAAGAAAATTCCACCAATGGCAAGTACTTATCCCAACTTCCTTTGAAGTCTAATACACAAAGTCTCAAAAGATCTTCGAGGGTCTGGATCGTCCTTTCCGATTGTCCGTCCGTTTGAGGATGGTATGCAGAACTAAAACGTAGTTCAGTGCCCATAGTTTTTGTAGACTGATCCAAAAGCGTGAAGTGAATCTAGGATCTCGATCAGAAACTATGGAAACTGGCATGCCATGCAATCTCACGATCTCATTTATGTACATACCGGCAAGACGTTCAAGTGAAAAGTTTTCTCGTATAGGCAAGAAATGAGCAGATTTGGTCAATCTATCTACGATCACCCAAATTGCATCTAAGCCTTGAGAAACTTTTGGAAGACCCGTCACGAAGTCCATATTGATGTGTTCCCACTTCCATTCGGGAACTTCAAGTGATTGTAATGGACCTTTAGGAACTTGATGCTCTGCCTTGACACGTTGACAAGTTAGGCACCTTGAGATAAACTCCGCAATCTCTCTTTTCATATTGTTCCACCAAAATGTATGTCGAAGATCTCGATACATCTTGGTACCTCCTGGGTGGATTGCGAACGGCGTGTTGTGTGCTTCCATCATGATTTTATGCTTTAATTCAGGATCGTTAGGAACACAGAGTCGAGAGTTGACTCGAAGTATTCCTTTCTCGTCGATTCTTGCTTCGGGAATGGCACCTTCTTGTACTTTCTTTATCATGTTTATCAGTTCCAGATCGGTAGCTTGAGCAGCTTTAATTTTATCGATTAAAGTTGGTTCTACTCGCACGTGAGCAATCTTCGAGTGGGTCCCTGGTGTCTTTAGCTCCATCTCCATCTTTTGCAAGTCGTACAAAATACACTTTTGTGTTGTCAACAGTGCACTTGTACTTGCATAAGATTTTCTGCTCAAAGCGTCAGCTACAACGTTCGCCTTTCCCGGGTGATACTGGATTGTGTGGTCATAATCCTTTAACAGCTCAAGCCAACGTCGTTGTCGCATGTTGAGTTCCTTCTGGGTGAAGAAATACTTGAGACTTTTATGATCCGTATAGATATCCACTTTTTCTCCGTACAAGTAGTGTCTCCAGATCTTCAACGCGAAAACGACTGCTGCCAACTCTAGATCATGAGTAGGATAATTTTTCTCATAATCTTTGAGTTGTCGAGAGGCGTAGGCTATAACCTTTCCATGTTGCATAAGGACACAGCCTAGACCTTTGCCAGAAGCATCGCTGTAGATAACAAATTCTCCTGATCCTGATGGTATGGTCAGAACAGGAGCTGAAACCAGTCTCTTCTTGAGTTATTGAAAACTTTTCTCGCATTCCTCGCTCCATATGAATTTTGTGTTTTTCCGAGTAAGCTGCGTTAATGGAGTGGCGATTCGAGAAAATCCTTCTACGAATCTCCGATAATAACCAGCTAGACCCAGAAAACTTCGGACTTCGGTTACTGTTTTGGGTTGTTCCCAATTTAGTACCGTTTCAATCTTCGCAGGATCAACTGATATTCCTTGACTAGAAATCACATGCCCAAGAAACGCGACCTCCTCAAGCCAGAACTCACATTTCTTCAACTTGGCATATAATTTGTTTTCACGGAGCTTTTGTAGTATCAATCTCAGGTGTTGTTCATGATCCTCGCGACTCTTGGAGTATATGAGGATGTCATCAATAAAGACAACCACAAAATGATCCAAATGTTCCTTGAATATCCGGTTCATCATGTCCATGAAAGCTGCAGGAGCATTAGTTAGTCCAAAAGGCATGACTAAGAACTCATAATGCCCATAACGAGTTTTGAAAGCAGTCTTTGGAATGTCCTCAGCTTTAACCTTTAACTGATGATATCCAGAACGGAGATCAATCTTTGAGAAATGTTGAGCGCCTTGCAATTGATCAAACATGTCATCAATCCGAGGTAACGGGTACCTGTTCTTGATGGTGACATGGTTCAATTCTCGGTAGTCAATGCACAATCTCATACTCCCGTCTTTCTTTTTCACAAATAGAACAGGAGCACCCCAAGGTGATGCACTCGGACGAATGAAACCGGTATCCAACAATTCCTGTAGTTGGACTTTTAACTCTTGAAGTTCAATGGGAGCCATTCGGTAGGGAGCTTTGGAAATGGGCTTGGTACCGGGTTCAAGATCAATATAAAAATCAATTTCACGGTTTGGGGGTAAGCCAGGAAGTTCTTCAGGAAACACGTCAGGAAACTCATTAACAATGGGAATATCATTCAAGTTTGACGTATTTTTGTTCAAATCAGTGACATGAGCTAAAAAGGCTTGACATCCGTTTTTCAATAAACGAATGGTTTTATGGCTAGAAATAACAGTTATAGATTTCAATGGTTTAGTTGCTTGAATTTGCATGACAGGTTGATTAGGAATATGAAAACTAATAATCTTATGAAAACAATCAATTTTAGCATGATGGGTAGTCAACCAATCAATTCCTAAAATCACATCAAATTCATGCATCTCTAAAGAAATAAGGTCAACAGGTAATGTGAGGTTGTTGATTTGAACTTAGGCAAGATTTATAGATAGTAAATGTAATAGGTATTTCTCCCAATGAGGTTTCAACTGATAAGACAAGATTTAAGTTTTCAATAGTCAAATTTAAACGTTGAGTACATATAGGTGAGATAAAGGAGTGGATAGAGTCAGTATCTAATATGGCATAGACTTCACGAGAATTTATGAATAGCTTACCGGTTATCACCTCATTCGGTTTCTTGACTGTTATCGTCAAATCGAATCCCGAATACTTCATTCGGATCTTCACGTATTTCAACCATGGGAATACCACTGAATAATTTTCTAGCAAACTGTTTCTCGGGTTCATCAACTTCATCAGTAGTAAGGTACCAATGATTTCCATTAAAATAGTATTTTCGATAGACTGCAGTTTCCACGATAGTGACTAACTTAACCTGAATTCCTCTAAATTGTAACGCCCAAAAGTATAGAAACATCATTTTTAAATAATCTTGAAAATCATAGCTGGAACACCATAAATCCCAAAGACTAATATGAAAAGTCCATATATTCTGATCCTTTGTTATAGAGCATAACCAGGTGATATCACTCTCCCAATTAGTGAGTAAATTAAAGGCAATAATTTCCGCAAGTTCGTTACTTCCTTTAATTGCTTCTAAGAATGGATCTGGAACGACTGTAGCAGAGCTTTCACCTTCATCCTTACTGGATAGAACACGCATAATTTTTGCCTTAGGCAAATGATTCAACTCTGAGTTTGTAAGAAGATTATTCGTCGCCTCTTGTTTTGCAGCTACATTTGTTTCGGTAATTTCATAGTTAACCTCCTGATTTCCAGATGCCATAATTAACTGTGGTCACAAAATAAATGTTAGTTCAAATAAACTGACTCATCTCTTCATGTTCCTACATTCAAATCGATTCATTAGATAAAAAATAAATCTAATTTAGGTAGGACACACTAGTGATTGATTCTATTCGTCTCTCCCCTCCTAGTTCTACCCCAGATCTCCATTAAAGACCATATCCCTAAGCTCTGATGCCAACTGTGACGCCCCCAAATCTGGGCCCACACAGCCCAAACTTGAGTCGTCAAAATACTACAACAAAATTATTACAACAAAGCACAACGTACAACAATACAGTGTATAATAATACACAACTAAGTCTTCACTATTATTGCCACACTATTTTACAAAACGTGAAGACTATGATAACTATTCCTCGGACCCTCACTCCATTCCCCGGCTAGACCCTGTTATGTTTTCATCTCCTGTTGAAAAACAATGGAACAAAAGAAAGGGTGAGCTCAAATAGCCCAGTAAAGAATATCATGACTAAGATAATGACGAATAAATTATCATTAGTCTTCAACAGTTGAGTTCTTGATAGAATACAATAGACTACAAGGTTTATATCAAAAACTGCAGTTAAATTCTTAAACAACGTTCAGATCAATAATAGCAGCGGAATGAGTAATCTATTAGAAGAATAATGCAGACTATAATGTCCACTCGGTTCTCTTTTTAGGAAAAACATCATCAACTTTTATCATCTGAAATATCATTAGTCAAGATAATACAAATTCACAGTTCCTGATCATAATCATGCACATCAACAGTTCATCTTTGCACTACGGGCCAAAGACATTCAATATAACACCAACGGTCATGATTATACCAGATTCAGCCTTTGGTCATAATCATACCAAACAACAGTTCATCTTTGCACTACGGGCCAAAGAGAACATTCACTACGTGCCATAAAAGACACCGAACAGATGTATCGCCTTTAACCTATTATATCGCCTTTAACCTATCATCTGTTCAACAAATATATCACATCTGTGCCCCCGGCCACAGATATTCACAACAGCTTGATTTTTGGATGATTAGAATGATATAAATGATGAACAGAAGAAATAGGATAACAATAAGTATCGGAAGTTTACTTTGTACAGATTCAAATAATGTCCAAATTGTCAACATGATGTGGAGTGAAATTCAAGATCCACAGTTCAGAATAACGGTTACAATTCAATAGAAAGGTTCACGTAAATAGGAAGGTTCAGTTGAAATAATGAAGTTCAACTATTATGGAACATATAATATTTTCAGGAATTATAGAAGCAATAGTTCCATAATAAATTTCGATTTACGAGTATGAAAGAAAATAATATCCCTTACCGTAGCAGGTTTGATTAACAAAAGGTGAAGGAAATTAATACAAAGGGTTATTCACCAACAGGCGGCAATCCGCTCCGTAAGGTTATTCCCACAATTTAATAGAATTTGAGTACAAAGAGTTATTCACCAAACAGGCGGCAATCCGCTCCGTAAGGTTATTCTCAGAGATTAATAATGAATGAATACGAAAGGTTATTCACCAACAGGCGGCAATCCGCTCCGTAAGGTTATTCCCACAACTTAATACATGGAAATAAAAGGCACGTCTTATGAGTAAGGAAGAAACAATATTATTATCGAGAATCAAATAATGATAATCCCTTACCATAGTATGTTTGAATAATGGAAGATGAAAAAGATGGTATCCCTTACCTCAACACGTGACTGGATATTGATTTAAATGAGGTTGATTAACTTGAACAGTACACGTATACTTATAGATCTTCACAAATACTCAAGATGACTTAAGCACACTTAGAGAGAACTTTCACAAGAAGTATTTAGAGAGAGAAAGAAAGAACAAGTAAGGAAGTTTATGAAAAATCCTTAAGTTAAGGCTTCTATTTATAGCCAAAAATCTTATCATTCATTTAATCTAAACCATTCATTTAAAGATCATCTTTTAATCTACACCATCCATTTCAAATATTATATTATCTTTAATCTACACCATTCATTTTATATCACCTAATAATCACCTAACTTTATATTATAAACAAATCAATTCAATTATTCAACAATAATTCACACTTTAATCTACACCATTCATTTCATATCACCTAATAATCACCTAACTTTATATTATAAACAAATAACTTTATCAATTCAATTATTATGACTAATTGTTATAAATACAGTATAGTTAGCTCTTAGATATCAAGTCAATAAATTAATGAAATACAACTGTTTAAATAACATCATAATAGAGATAACAATAATGTAGAATAAAGCATACGTTACTGTGTAATGACAATTATTGATTCAATAATGTGAATTACTGTGCATATGTTACTGTGACAATTATTAGGTTCAATAATTTTAAAAACAGTGCAACAACAATTATTGACTCAATGATATAAAATACAGTGTAATGACAATTATTAAATCAATAATGCAAAATACTGTGTAACAACAATTATTGAATTGATAATATAAAATATTATGCAGTGACAATTATCGATGAAATGATGCGTAACAGTTACGGTGTCAATTATCAGACCAATAATATGAGACACTATGCAATACCGTGTGTTACTGTAGAGTACCGTGTGCTACAGAAAATACCATAAACTACCGTATGCTATTATTCTTTTATCACCGGTATTTTAACAGTTCCGTTGACTATTTTTATTTAAAAAGGTTACTTCTGTCGTTTTCTATATCCGACAAATATTCCGTTGTGGGGTCCACCAATAATTTATTATTTCGGCGCCGTCGTACGGCACGAATATTCCCCGACCAAACGAATATTCCCCGACAAAGCGAATATTGTCCGACAAAATAAAATTTGCACATAACATCCTTAACTTTCAATTTTGTTAATTTAACCACTTACTGTTTCAAAAAAAAAATATATATGAAGAAAAATTAAATTTTGTATTTCATAAAATTCGGGGTCTTACAATTGCAGCGATGAACCATTCTGTCCGAGACCGCCTCGACGCTGCTTTCCACCACTACAACGATGGTTTAGAATTTTTGAAAAATGTATTTTTTATAAGTCAGGTCAGGCCGAGTTTGTTAAGTCAAAGTGGATCAAAAAATGTATAAATTAAATAATGATATTATAGGACCCAATTAAAATATTATTAAATATTTAATTAACAATTAAATGATTAATAATATTAGAAAATAAATCAAATATTATTAAATGGTTAATAAAATTAGAAAGTGATTAATAATATTAATAAAGGATTTAAAATGTTATTAAATGATTAATAATATTAGTGAGTGATTAAATATTATTAAACGATTAATAATAAAAGTAAAGAATTAAAATATTATTAAATGATTAATAATATTTATATGTGGTTATTATATTATCAAAGGTTGATAATATTATGAAGTGTTTGGTACGTTATTAAATGTCCGAAACATTATGTTATGTAAAAGAAGAAAGTTTAATTGAATTAAACCAAGGTAAAGAATTTATTAGTGACTAATTATTAGACTAACTTATTAAATATAGGTCGTACGAATAACGTGTAGTGATGGCGTATGTAACGCCCCCAAATTCGGGTTCCATAACCTCGCATTTGGTGCTCACAAAACAACGTCATCAAACACATTCTATAATCTAAAGCGAAATAAATATATATACATTGTTCATTAAAAAGGTACTTCTAGTCCCAAGGTCTATTAACCTTTACATAATACCAACATACACCTTGATTGTTCAAAAGGGTTTATATAACAAAGTTACAAAACATAAAGTAAACAATATGCATAGCTAAACTATTCTTGAACTTTATTCTTGCCCTTGTTCTTCTTCGAGCTTTCTGGCTTGACTGAAAAGTAATGTGTTATAACAAGGGTAAGCAACTACTTTGCTCAGCAAGTTTAAATAAATAGAATCATATGAAAGATATATCACGATTCTAAATAGATAACTTTTAAGGTTTCTACCAAGATATAACACATGTGAAGGGAAGAGAATTAAGTTCCAATTTAACAGGAATAAATGAATCTTTACTGCTGAGTGGTCACTAAATACCATGAACTAGCGAAGGCAAATTAGAATTTCATCTGGGCCTCTTAGTATTTTGGTATCCGAGGGGATCAACCTCTTTAACCCATATGTATATGTATAACACTTAGACATCTTGCGCAGGTTCGGTTTCCCGATATTAATCCCCTGATAGGGTTGTTCTTTCTCAGTCTTACTATAAGATTCTGCACCAACTATTGGTTTGGATAAGCTTTAACAATATTTAATTTATTGAATTTAATCATGCAAGGTCTAGCTAAAACAATTAGCATAGACTCCTTAAATAATTCATAAATAATAGAACTCTAGTGTTTCACAGATAAATGATGAAACAATTCTTTAAGTGCACCCAAGTGCGAATAGTAATATTGATGTGGATTAATTTTTAATAATTAACTCACACAGCGTGCTTGTAAAATAAATACAAGACTGGATAAAGAAAAACTTGCCTCGTCCGCGAATTAGTGCTTACAATAAACTTATCTACTTCCTTTGAAAAGACCTAACATTGATAAGGTTGACCTCCCAATTAGTAACCCACATTGACATATCCTTAAATCGTCTTAAGTACTAACATTTAATCACATAAGTCTAACATGAAACATTTAAAAATATTATCATCATTTGATAATATTTTAATCACTTAATTATGATATTAACCATTTAATATTCTTTAACACTTGTCTAATATTATTAACCGTTTAATAATATTTTATTGAGTTACTAATATTATTAATCATTTGCTATTATTTTAATTAAGTTTCTAATATTATTAACCATTTAATAATATTTTATTCATTAATCATTTAATAATATTTTATTTATTTTCTAATATTATTAATCATTTAATAATATTTTATTTAAATTTCTAATATTATTAATCATTTAATAATATTTTATTTATTTTATAATATTTAACTCTTCACCAAAATATTAAATCATTTTAACATTACTCATAATGATTAAGTGATATATTACTTAATCTTCAAGATTCTAAATCAATTTATTATTATATTAATAAATAATCACTTTTATTCAAATAATAGCCAAACACTATTTAAACAATTTAATTTAATTGTTTAATTCTTATAATCCAAATCATTTAATAACCAATTCATGCCATTGATATAACAAATGACTAAATTACCCTTTATTAGCATTATTAACTTATTTTAACAAATAATAGTCCATAAAATTATATTTCATAATTTTATGACTTAATTTATAATAATTTCTTCAATCCTTCTTAACTCAATTGTATTTATTAATAATATAAAACTGCCTTATTATTTTTTATATCTTCTGGATATCTTTAGTATAATATATATCACTCACAAAATAAATTTCCTGTAATTTTCCAAGTCAATTTCCTATTTTTAAATAGGTTATTTCTGTCCAAAATAGCAACATTTATCAAAAATTAACCGTACATTAGAATGTAACAAAATTTATAAAGTAGCTACATATGACCACATATTGACTCCACAAAAAAAATCATAATTTTTTGGGTTTTAAAACTCAAGTTATAACCATTTATTTTTAAAATTGCAAAATGTTTACCAGGCCATAACTCACTTATCCGAAGTCGGAATAAGTTCATTTTTGGTCAGTAGCTTCCTTATAACATATATTACCAGTTATAAAAATTTTAGAATTTTTGAAACAACATAAGTGGTCAAAACAGCCTCAACAAAAATCTAGACAGTAGAGTTTTGAGGAAATTACTGACAGGAACTGTTTTACGAGAAAAATCACCACGGACAGCTCGTTTAATATTTTTCAGTCGTTCCACTTGGAAAAGTTTCGTATCTCATAGATCTACCATCCAAAATTTACGGATCTCGATTATGAGTTACGGAACATAAACAGTAACTCCGGGAACTGGACTGTTCCGTTTAAGCTTTTCCGACAAGGTTGATTTCATGCATTTGTTTAACTTTTACGACACTAATGCATAAAAAAACTCATTTTACACCCATGCAACCATAGATCTACCACTCTAGCATGTATTTAAGATTAGAGAGTTCTGAAAATAGGTTTGACCATCAAAATACATTTTGACCATTAAAAATACTTTTTATACACATGCATGAACATATACACATAATACACATATATTTATCAAATTTCCTCCATCAAATCTTCCTCCCTTATATCTTCGAACCCTTCATGGTTCCACATCACATAAACTCCCACAACCAACCATGGCAAATACTTTTAAAAGAACTTTTAACCATAGAAAAGTAAAAATAAATAAGGATAGAACATTTTTAAACCTTGATGATCTAGATGCTCTTCTTCTCTTCCTTCCAAAGTATGATATGAGACTAGATGACATGCACCTTTACTCTCCTTGATCTATCTAAGGTGCTAGAACCAAGCTTTCTAAGTGTTTCTCTCAAAGCTCTCAAGAACACAAGAACACTATTGTTTTCTCTAGAGAATTCTCTCTTTTCTCTTTAGCTTTTTCTCTCTCTAAATGACTAACACTTGAACTAATGAAATGAATGAAGAGTGTAATACACAATTAACTATTGAAAATGTATACTTATAATGTGTGTAAGTATGCATATCAAGTGCACCTCAAGTAGGCTTGCTAGCATGCAATGAGGAAGAGTGATGTAGGGTGGTCTTCTTAAGAAAGCTTAGAGCAATGCACCCCAAGTGGGTCCCCCCTCACATGGCTGGCCATCTCCTTCTATTTCCTCCTATTTTTGATTTTTCTTTGTCTTAACTGGTAATATATATACATATATATATAATCACCAACATGTATAAACATTGACCAACCTTTTGACTTTGTGTTGGGCTCTAAGTTGGGCTCTTGAATTAATTTAATTGGACTCATCATATTAATTTGATTGAGCTCAATTAATTCATTTTATTAAACTAACACTAACTAACCCATAATACTTGAAATTAAATTAAGCATTAGGCTAGTTTAATTAAATCATAGTCTCATTACATGGACTAGTTATTTCAATAATTCCATGGACTTCTAAATTAATTCTCTTGGACTTTAATTAGTAAATCCATTAATTAAACTCATAATTCCATTAGACTTACTTTATTAAAATTAATTAGGCTACTAGGTTAACTAGTTTATTTTAAATTACACTATTTAATCTATTCTTTAATTAATTACTTTATTAATTCATTATCTTCTCTTTAATAATTAAATGAATATACAAATACATTAATATAATCATTCAATCACATAAGTGCACAATTAATTAACACAAGAATTTAAATTCATTGTTAATTAGTACTTAACTCTAATTACAATGTGACATGAAATTTGTGGTCATTACATTCTCCCTCCCTTATAAGAATTCCGTCCCCGGAATTATAAATTCAAGGTTACTTAAAAAGATTTGGAAAATTCTTCCCCATTTTTTTCTCGAGTTCCCATGTAGCTTCTTCGGTATTGTGGTTCCTCCATAGCACTTTAACAGAATGTATAACTTTATTCTTTAATGTCTGTTCTTTCCTATCTAATATTTGAACAGGAATTTCTTCATATGATAAGTCTTTCTCTACCTGGATCGGCTCATAGGATATAACGTGCTTGTAATCTAGCTTGTATGGTCGCAACATTGACACGTGAAACACGTTATGAATATGTTCCAATTCAGGAGGTAAAACTACCTCGTACGCCACTTCACCAACTCTCTTCAATATCTCGAACGATCCTATGAACCTTGGACTCAATTTCCCTTTCTTCCCAAATCTGATTTTTCCTTTCCATGGTGATACTTTCAAAAATACAAAACTTCCCACTTCAAAATCTCGTTTCTGGCAATGTAAATCTGCATACTTCTTCTTACGATTTTGAGCTGCTACTAGACGAGCTCTAATAATTTTGATAATCTCTACTGTCTGTTGAACCAATTCTGGCCCTAACAGTCGTCGTTCTCCCACTTTATCCCAACATAAGGGTGTTCTACATTTTCTTCCATATAATGCTTCATAAGGCGACATGCCTATACTAGCGTGATAACTGTTATTATATGCAAATTCTACTAAAGGTAGATGGTCCTCCCAACTTCCCTTGAAATTTATCACACAGGCTCTGAGCATGTCTTCCAATGTCTGAATAGTTCTTTCACTCTGCCCATCCGTTTGTGGATGATACGCGGTACTCAACCTTAATTGCGTCCCCATTCTTTCCTGAAGACTCCTCCAAAAATTTGACGTGAAACGGGAGTCTCTATCAGACACAATAGATACCGGTACTCTATGTCTTGAAACTATCTCTTTGATATACAACTTGGCCAACTGATCCAAATTGAACCTGAACTTAATCGGCAATGTGACGCCCCCAAATCTAGGCCCACACAGCCCAAACTTGAGTCGTCAAAAGACTACAACAAAATTATTACAACAAAGCACAACGTACAGCAATAATACACAACTAAGTCTTCACTATTTTATAATACGTGAAGACTACGATAGCTATTCCTCGGACTCTCACTCCATTCCCCAGCTAGACCCCGTTACGTTTTCATCTCCTGTTGAAAAACAATGGAACAAAAGAAAGGGTGAGCTCAAATAGCCCAGTAAGAAATATCATGACTAAGATAATGACGAATAAATTATCATTAGCCTTCAACAGTTGAGTTCTTGATAGAATACAATAGACTACAAGGTTTATATCAAAAACTGTAGTTAAATTCTTAAACAATGTTCAGATCAATAATAGCAGCGGAATGAGCAATCTATTAGAAGAATAATGCAGACTATAATGTCCACTCGCTTCTCTTTTTTGTAAAAATATCATCAACTTTTATCATCTGAAATACCATTAGTCATGATAATAAAAATTCACAGTTCCTGATCATAATCATGCAGATCAACAGTTCATATTTGCACTACGGGCCAAAGACATTTAATATAACACCAACGGTCATGATTATACCAGATTCAGCCTTTGGTAATAATCATACCAATCAACAGTTCATCTTTGCACTACGGGCCAAAGATATTCAATAAAGCACCAACGGTCATGATTATACCAGATTCAGCCTTTGGTCATAATCATACCAACCAACAGTTCATCTTTGCACTACGGGCCAAAGAGAACATTCACCACGTGCCATAAAAGACACCGAACAGATGTATCGCCTTTAACCTAGTATATCGCCTTTAACCTATCATCTGTTCAACAATTATATCACATATGTGCCCCCGGCCACAGATATTCACAACAGCTTGATTCTTGATGATTAATACAAATAATAGTGATACAAATGATGAACAGAAGAACATGATAAACAATAAGTATCAGAAGTTTACTTTGTGCAGATTCAAATAATGTCCAAATTGCCAACATGATGTGGAGTGAAATTTAAAAATGATATTCAAGATCCACAGTTCAGAATAACGGTTACAGTTCAATAGAAAGGTTCACGTAAATAGGAAGGTTCAGTTGAAATAATGAAGTTCAACTATTATGGAACATATAATATTTTCAGGAATTATAGAAGCAATAGTTCCATAATAAGTTTCGATTTAGGAGTATGAAAGAAAATAATATCCCTTACCGTAGCAAGTTTGATTAACAAAAGGTGAGGGAAATTAATATCCCTTACCATAGTAAGTTTGAATAATGGAAGATGAAAAAGATGGTATCCCTTATGAGCATAAAGGAAAATGATATCACTTACGAATATGGAATGAAAGTGTCAAGTGATAATTCGTGTAGACAAATTATTTCCACACGAGACAAATAAAAAGGGTTATTCTGTGACGCCCCCAAATCTAGGCCCACACAGCCCAAACTTGAGTCGTCAAAAGACTACAACAAAATTATTACAATGAAATACAACGTACAACAATACAGTGGATAATACAACACAACTAAGTCTTCATTATTATTGCCACACTATTTTATAACACGTGAAGACTATGATAGCTATCCCCGCACTCTCACTCCATTCCCCGGCTAGACCCCGTTACGTTCTCATCTCCTGTTGAAAAACAATGGAACGAAAAGAAAGGGTGAGCTCAAATAGCCCAGTAAGAAATATCATGACTAAGATAATGACGAATAATTTATCATTAGCCTTCAACAGTTGAGTTCTTGATAGAATACAATAGACTACAATGTTTATATCAAAAACTGCAGTTAAATTCTTAAACAACGTTCAGATCAATAATAGCAGCGGAATGAGCAATCTATTAGAAGAATAATGCAGACTATAATGTCCATTCGCTTCTCTTTTTAGTAAAAATATCATCAACTTTTATCATCTGAAATACCATTAGTCAAGATAATACAACTTCACAGTTCCTGGTCATAATCATGCAGATCAACAGTTCGTCTTTGCACTACGGGCCAAAGACATTCAATATAACACCAACGGTCATGATTATACCAGATTCAGCCTTTGGTCATAATCATACCAACCAATAGTTCATCTTTGCACTACGGGCCAAAGAGAACATTCACCACGTGTCATAAAAGACACCGAACAGATGTATCGCCTTTAACCTAGTATATCGCCTTTAACCTATCATCTGTTCAACAATTATATCACATCTGTGCCCCCGGCCACAGATATTCACAACAGCTTGATTCTTGATGATTAATACAAATAACAGTGATACAAATGATGAACAGAAGAACAGGATAAACAATAAGTATCGGAAGTTTACTTTGTGCAGATTCAAATAATGTCCAAATTGCCAACATGATGTGGAGTGAAATTTAAAAATGATATTCAAGATCCACAGTTCAGAATAACGATTACAGTTCAATAGAAATGTTCAGAAAATAGGAAGGTTCAGTTGAACTAATGAAATTCAACTATTATGGAACATATAATATTTTCAGGAATTATAGAAGCAATAGTTCCATAATAAGTTTCGATTTAGGTGTATGGAAGAAAATAATATCCCTTACCGTAGCAGGTTTGATTAACAAAAGGTGAAGGGAATTAATATCCCTTACCATAGTAAGTTTGAATAATGGAAGATGAAAAAGATGGTATCCCTTATGAGTATAAAGGAAAATGATATCACTTACGAATATGGAATAAAAGTGTCATGTGATAATTCGTGTAGACAAATTATTTCCACACGAGACAAATAAAAAGGGTTATTCACCAACAGGCGATAATCCGCACCGTAAGGTTATTCCCATCAATTTGAATACGAATAGTTATTCACCAAACAGGCGATAATCCGCGCCGTAAGGTTATTTCCATCAATTTGAATACGAAGAGTTATTCACCAAACAGGCGATAATCCGCACCGTAAGGTTATTCTCAAAGATTAATAAGGAATGAATACAAAAGGTTATTCACCAACAGGCGGTAAACCGCGCCGTAAGGTTATTCCCACAATTTAATACATGGAAATAAATGGCACAAGAAAGAAACGATATTATTTTCGAGAATCAAAGAATGATAATCCCTTCAAGTAAGAAAGAAAATAATATCCATTTATGATGATGAAAAGAGTGATACCCCTTACCGTAGTAAGTTTCAATAATAGAATATGAAAGAAGATGATATTCCTTACCACAGTAAATTTAAGAGTGTGAAAAGAATAATATTCCTTACCATAGTAAGTTAGAATATGAAAGAAGATAATATTCCTTACCGCAATAAATTTAAGAGTGTGAAAAGAATGATATTCCTTACCTTAACACGTAACTGGATATTGATTTAAATGAGGTTGATCAACCTATATATTTATAATATAAATTAGTAATTACCACATATAAATTTCAAAGTGTATAATAACTCGTATATTATGAACTATCAAAATTATATATATTTAACATAATTTTTGTAGTATAATATAACAACTTTCAAATAGTTTTTTAAAATAATATTTCAAAATAAATCTTCTAAAGAAAGCTTTTAAAAATGAATCTTCTAATAGAAGAGTCTTCTAAAGGAAGTTTTGTGAATACCGCGAAATATATGAATTTATGAAATTACTACTCTTTAATAAAAGACTTACTTGAAAAATTTCTGCACTCCTTTTGGCTTTCAAACTCTCAAAATAACCTTACTATTCTCAGAGAAAACTCATAAAATTCTTATAGAAAAATTTTATGTTTTAGGTGTGATTTTTCTATTCAGCTGAACAAGCTATTTATAGGGGAAAATGGGGTACTATGCGTGGTAGGTGGGCACTGTGCATTTGGTAGGTGAGAGAGGCTGCGCAAACGTTTTTTTTTTAAAAAATTTCAATACTTGCACAGTAACTTTGCACAGTAACTTTAAAATTTTCAAAAAGTGAACAGTAATGAACAGTAACTTTTGTCAGCCGATGAATAGTGATTTCCGGGAGTGAACAGTGACTCCGGAGTAACTTTTCCGATGTGAACAGTAACTTCCGTCAGTGAATAGTAACTTTTGAAAAATAATAATATTTATTTTATTTTATTTTATTTTATTTATTCTACCTGTGGATCCAACATATAAAATAATGCTACAACAATGATAACAATAATGTAATAAACATGTTACAGATTATTATTAATTTAAATAATATAAATTACTGTGTATTTGCTACTGTGACAATTATTTGGTTCAATAATTTTAAAATACAACGCACCAGCAATTATTGACTCAATGATATAAAATGCAGTGTAATGACAATTATTAAATCAATAATGCAAAATACTGTGTAGCAACAATTATTGAATTGATAACATAAAATATTATACAACAACAATTATTGATGAAATGATGTGCAACAGTTAGGGTGTCAATTTCAGATCAATAATATAAGACACTGTGCAATACCGTGTGCTACTGTAGAGTACCGCATGCTACTGTAGAATACCATAAATTACCGTATGCTACTATTCTTTTATCACCAGTATTTAAATAGTTAACACCGTTGACTATTTTTATTTAAAAAGGTTACTTCTGTCGTTTTCTATATCCGACAATTATTCCGTTGTGGGGTCCACCAATAATTAGTTATTTCGGCGCCGTCGTACGACACGAATATTATATTGCGCCGTCGTACGGGCAGAACGAATATTCCCCGACAAAACGAATATTCCCCGACAAAAAGAATATTGTCCAACAAGGTATAATTTGCACGAAACATCCTTAACTTTAAACTTTATCGATTTAACCACTTACTGTTTCAGGAAAAATATATATGAAGAAAAATTAAATTTTGTATTTCATAAATTCGGGGTCTTACAACCTCCCCTCCTTATGAAATTTCGTCCCCGAAATTGACGTACCTGGCATTTCGAAGAGGTATGGATACCTAGACATCATCTCAGATTCTAGCTCCCAGGTCATTTCCTCAATATCTTGGTTCCTCCATAAAACCTTAACTTGAGGTATAACCTTTGAGCGTAAGATCTGCTCCTTCTTATCTAGGATCTTAACAGGTACCTCCTCATACGTTAAATCTTCTGCTATAACGTCTGGTTCTAACTCAATGACGTGGTTTGGGTCCTTCACATATTTACGTAACATAGATATGTGAAAAACGTTATGGATGCGAGACATACTTGGTGGTAGGGCTAGTCTGTAGGCTACGGATCCTACTCGATCGAGGATTTCAAATGGGCCAATAAATCGAGGGTTGAGCTTTCCTCTCTTTCCGAATCTCGTAACTCCTTTCCATGGAGAAACACGTAAGAATACATGATCTCCGACGTTGAATCTCTCATCTCTCCGATGAAGATCGGCATAACTCTTTTGTCGTTCTTGTGCTGTCTGTATTCGTTGTCGGATCATTTGGATCTTTTCGGTCGTTAAGCATACCAACTCGGGTCCCAACAGTTTTGCTTCTCCTACCTCATTCCAACATACTGGAGAGCGACACTTGCGTCCATATAAAGCCTCGAATGGAGCCATACCTATACTTGCTTGGTAACTGTTGTTGTAGGAAAATTCCACCAATGGCAAGTACTTATCCCAACTTCCTTTGAAATCTAGTACGCAAAGTCTCAAAAGATCTTCGAGGGTCTGGATCGTCCTTTCCGATTGTCCGTCCGTTTGAGGATGGTATGCAGAACTAAAACGTAGTTCAGTGCCCATAGCTTTTTGTAGAC
This sequence comes from Hedera helix, assembly GCA_947179155.2. Taxonomy (NCBI): domain Eukaryota; kingdom Viridiplantae; phylum Streptophyta; class Magnoliopsida; order Apiales; family Araliaceae; genus Hedera; species Hedera helix. The sequence continues at coordinate 28,614,766 of OX359282.1, read as the reverse complement.
TGATCCAAAAGCGTGAAGTGAATCTAGGATCTCGATCAGAAACTATGGAAACTGGCATGCCATGCAATCTCACGATCTCATTTATGTACATACCGGCAAGACGTTCAAGTGAAAAGTTTTCTCGTATAGGCAAGAAATGAGCGGATTTGGTCAATCTATCTACGATGACCCAAATTGCATCTAAGCCTTGAGAAACTTTGGGAAGACCCGTCACGAAATCCATATTGATGTGTTCCCACTTCCATTCGGGAACCTCAAGTGGTTGTAAAGGACCCTTAGGTACTTGATGCTCTGCCTTGACACGTTGACAAGTTAAGCACCTTGAGATAAACTCTGCAATCTCCCTTTTCATATTGTTCCACCAAAATGTATGTTGAAGATCTCGATACATCTTGGTACCTCCAGGGTGGATTGCAAATGGCGTGTTGTGTGCCTCCATCATGATTTTATGCTTTAATTCAGGATCGTTAGGAACACAGAGTCGAAAGTTGACTCGAAGTATTCCTTTCTCGTCGATTCTTGCTTCGGGAATGGTACCTTCTTGTACTTTCTTTATCATGTTTATCAGTTCCGGATCGGTAGCTTGAGCAGCTTTAATTTTATCGATTAAAGCTGGTTCTACTCGCACGTGAGCAATCTTCGAGTGGGTCCCTGGTGTCTTTAGCTCCATCTCCATCTTTTGCAAGTCGTACAAAATACGCTTTTGTGTTGTCAGCAGTGCACTTGTACTCGCATAAGATTTTCTGCTCAAAGCGTCAGCTACAACGTTCGCCTTTCCCGGGTGATACTGGATTGTGTGATCATAATCCTTCAACAGCTCAAGCCAACGTCGTTGTCGCATGTTGAGTTCTTTCTGGGTGAAGAAATACTTGAGACTTTTATGATCCGTATAGATATCCACTTTCTCTCCGTACAAGTAGTGTCTCCAGATCTTCAACGCGAAAACGACTGCTGCCAACTCTAGATCACGAGTAGGATAATTTTTCTCATAATCTTTGAGTTGTCGAGAGGCATAAGCTATAACCTTTCCATGTTGCATAAGGACACAGCCTAGACCTTTGCCTGAAGGATCGCTATATATTACGAATTCTCCTGATCCTGATTGGAATGGTCAGAACAGGAGTTGAAATAAGTCTCTTCTTGAGTTCTTGAAAACTTTTCTCGCATTCCTCGCTCGATATAAGTTTTGTACTAGAATGAATGATACCGATATCTAGTAATTTCAACTCTTGGTGTTCTATGGGAGTCATTTGGTATGGGACTTTAAAAATGGGCTTAGTGCCGGGTTCAAGATCGATACAGAATTCAATTTCACGGTTTAGGGGTAAGCCAGAAAGTTCCTCAGGAAAAACGTCAGGAAATTTATTAACAATGGGTGTATCATTCAAGTTTGACGTGTTTTTGTTCAAATCAGTAACATGAGCTAAAAGGCTTGACATCCGTTTTTCAATAAACGAATGACTTTATGGCTAGAAATAATAGTTATAGATTTCAATGGTTTAGTTGCTTGAATTTGCATGACAGATTGATTAGGAATATGAAAACTAATAATCTTATGAAAAAAATCAATTGTAGCATGATGGGTAGTCAACCAATCAATTCCTAAATCACATCAAATTCATTCATTTCCAAAGAAATAAGGTCAACAGATAATGTGAGGTTGTTGATTTGAACTAGGCAAGATTTATAGATAGTAAATGTAATAGGTATTTCTCCCAATGAGGTTTCAACTGATAAGACAAGATTTAAGTTTTCAATAGTCAAATTTAAACGTTGAGTACATATAGGTGAGATAAAAGAGTGGATAGAGCCAGTATCTAACATGGCATAGACTTCTTGAGAATTGATGAATAGCTTACCGGTCATCACCTCATTCGATTTCTTGATCATCAAGGCTGTCATCATCAAATCGAGTCCCGTATACTTCATTCGGATCTTCACATATTTCAACCATGGGAATACCGCTAAATAATTTTCTAACAAACTGTTTCTCGGATTCATCAACTTCATCAGTAGTAACGTACCAATGATTTCCATAAGAATAGTATTTTCGATAGACTGCAGTTTCCATGATAGTGACTAACTTAACCTGAATTCCTTTAAATTGTAACGCCCAAAAGTATAGAAACATCATTTTTAAATAATCTTGAAACTCATAACTGGAACACCATAAATCCCAAAGACTAATATGAAAAGTCCATATATTCTGATCCTTTGTTATAGAGCATAACCAGGTGATATGACTCTCCCAATTAGTGAGTAAATTAAAGGCAATAATTTCCGCAAGTTCATTACTTCCTTTAATTGCTTCTAATAATGGATCTGGAACGACTGTAGCAGAACTTTCACCTTCATCCTTACTGGATAGAACACGCATAATTTTTGCCTTAGGCAAATGATTCAACTCTGAGTTTGTAAGAAGATTATTCGTCGCCTCTTGTTTTGCAGCTACATTTGTTTCGGTCATTTCATAGTTAACCTCCTGATTTCCAGATGTCATACTTAACTGTGGTCACAAAATAAATGTTAGTTCAAATAAACTGACTCATCACTTCATGTCCCTATATTCAAATCAACTCATTAGATAATAAAATTTAATTTAGGTGGGACACACTAGTGATTGATTCTATTCGTCTCTCCCCTCCTAGTTCTACCCCAGATCTCCATTAAAGACCATATCCCTAAGCTCTGATGCCAACTGTGACGCCCCCAAATCTAGGCCCACACAGCCCAAACTTGAGTCGTCAAAAGACTACAACAAAATTATTACAATGAAATACAACGTACAACAATACAGTGGATAATACAACACAACTAAGTCTTCATTATTATTGCCACACTATTTTATAACACGTGAAGACTATGATAGCTATCCCCGCACTCTCACTCCATTCCCCGGCTAGACCCCGTTACGTTCTCATCTCCTGTTGAAAAACAATGGAACGAAAAGAAAGGGTGAGTTCAAATAGCCCAGTAAGAAATATCATGACTAAGATAATGACGAATAATTTATCATTAGCCTTCAACAGTTGAGTTCTTGATAGAATACAATAGACTACAATGTTTATATCAAAAACTGCAGTTAAATTCTTAAACAACGTTCAGATCAATAATAGCAGCGGAATGAGCAATCTATTAGAAGAATAATGCAGACTATAATGTCCATTCGCTTCTCTTTTTAGTAAAAATATCATCAACTTTTATCATCTGAAATACCATTAGTCAAGATAATACAACTTCACAGTTCCTGGTCATAATCATGCAGATCAACAGTTCGTCTTTGCACTACGGGCCAAAGACATTCAATATAACACCAACGGTCATGATTATACCAGATTCAGCCTTTGGTCATAATCATACCAACCAATAGTTCATCTTTGCACTACGGGCCAAAGAGAACATTCACCACGTGTCATAAAAGACACCGAACAGATGTATCGCCTTTAACCTAGTATATCGCCTTTAACCTATCATCTGTTCAACAATTATATCACATCTGTGCCCCCGGCCACAGATATTCACAACAGCTTGATTCTTGATGATTAATACAAATAACAGTGATACAAATGATGAACAGAAGAACAGGATAAACAATAAGTATCGGAAGTTTACTTTGTGCAGATTCAAATAATGTCCAAATTGCCAACATGATGTGGAGTGAAATTTAAAAATGATATTCAAGATCCACAGTTCAGAATAACGATTACAGTTCAATAGAAATGTTTAGAAAATAGGAAGGTTCAGTTGAACTAATGAAATTCAACTATTATGGAACATATAATATTTTCAGGAATTATAGAAGCAATAGTTCCATAATAAGTTTCGATTTAGGTGTATGGAAGAAAATAATATCCCTTACCGTAGCAGGTTTGATTAACAAAAGGTGAAGGGAATTAATATCCCTTACCATAGTAAGTTTGAATAATGGAAGATGAAAAAGATGGTATCCCTTATGAGTATAAAGGAAAATGATATCACTTACGAATATGGAATAAAAGTGTCATGTGATAATTCGTGTAGACAAATTATTTCCACACGAGACAAATAAAAAGGGTTATTCACCAACAGGCGATAATCCGCACCGTAAGGTTATTCCCATCAATTTGAATACGAATAGTTATTCACCAAACAGGCGATAATCCGCGCCGTAAGGTTATTTCCATCAATTTGAATACGAAGAGTTATTCACCAAACAGGCGATAATCCGCACCGTAAGGTTATTCTCAAAGATTAATAAGGAATGAATACAAAAGGTTATTCACCAACAGGCGGTAAACCGCGCCGTAAGGTTATTCCCACAATTTAATACATGGAAATAAATGGCACAAGAAAGAAACGATATTATTTTCGAGAATCAAAGAATGATAATCCCTTCAAGTAAGAAAGAAAATAATATCCATTTATGATGATGAAAAGAGTGATACCCCTTACCGTAGTAAGTTTCAATAATAGAATATGAAAGAAGATGATATTCCTTACCACAGTAAATTTAAGAGTGTGAAAAGAATAATATTCCTTACCATAGTAAGTTAGAATATGAAAGAAGATAATATTCCTTACCGCAATAAATTTAAGAGTGTGAAAAGAATGATATTCCTTACCTTAACACGTAACTGGATATTGATTTAAATGAGGTTGATCAACCTATATATTTATAATATAAATTAGTAATTACCACATATAAATTTCAAAGTGTATAATAACTCGTATATTATGAACTATCAAAATTATATATATTTAACATAATTTTTGTAGTATAATATAACAACTTTCAAATAGTTTTTTAAAATAATATTTCAAAATAAATCTTCTAAAGAAAGCTTTTAAAAATGAATCTTCTAATAGAAGAGTCTTCTAAAGGAAGTTTTGTGAATACCGCGAAATATATGAATTTATGAAATTACTACTCTTTAATAAAAGACTTACTTGAAAAATTTCTGCACTCCTTTTGGCTTTCAAACTCTCAAAATAACCTTACTATTCTCAGAGAAAACTCATAAAATTCTTATAGAAAAATTTTATGTTTTAGGTGTGATTTTTCTATTCAGCTGAACAAGCTATTTATAGGGGAAAATGGGGTACTATGCGTGGTAGGTGGGCACTGTGCATTTGGTAGGTGAGAGAGGCTGCGCAAACGTTTTTTTTTTAAAAAATTTCAATACTTGCACAGTAACTTTGCACAGTAACTTTAAAATTTTCAAAAAGTGAACAGTAATGAACAGTAACTTTTGTCAGCCGATGAATAGTGATTTCCGGGAGTGAACAGTGACTCCGGAGTAACTTTTCCGATGTGAACAGTAACTTCCGTCAGTGAATAGTAACTTTTGAAAAATAATAATATTTATTTTATTTTATTTTATTTTATTTATTCTACCTGTGGATCCAACATATAAAATAATGCTACAACAATGATAACAATAATGTAATAAACATGTTACAGATTATTATTAATTTAAATAATATAAATTACTGTGTATTTGCTACTGTGACAATTATTTGGTTCAATAATTTTAAAATACAACGCACCAGCAATTATTGACTCAATGATATAAAATGCAGTGTAATGACAATTATTAAATCAATAATGCAAAATACTGTGTAGCAACAATTATTGAATTGATAACATAAAATATTATACAACAACAATTATTGATGAAATGATGTGCAACAGTTAGGGTGTCAATTTCAGATCAATAATATAAGACACTGTGCAATACCGTGTGCTACTGTAGAGTACCGCATGCTACTGTAGAATACCATAAATTACCGTATGCTACTATTCTTTTATCACCAGTATTTAAATAGTTAACACCGTTGACTATTTTTATTTAAAAAGGTTACTTCTGTCGTTTTCTATATCCGACAATTATTCCGTTGTGGGGTCCACCAATAATTAGTTATTTCGGCGCCGTCGTACGACACGAATATTATATTGCGCCGTCGTACGGGCAGAACGAATATTCCCCGACAAAACGAATATTCCCCGACAAAAAGAATATTGTCCAACAAGGTATAATTTGCACGAAACATCCTTAACTTTAAACTTTATCGATTTAACCACTTACTGTTTCAGGAAAAATATATATGAAGAAAAATTAAATTTTGTATTTCATAAATTCGGGGTCTTACATATTCACCAACAGGCGGTAATCCGCGCCGTAAGGTTATTCCCATCAATTTGTATACGAAGAGTTATTCACCAAACAGGCGATAATCCGCACCGTAAGGTTATTCCCATCAATTTGAATACGAAGAGTTATTCACCAAACAGGCGATAATCCGCACCGTAAGGTTATTCTCATCAATTTGAATACGAAGAGTTATTCACCAAACAGGCGATAATCCGCACCGTAAGGTTATTCTCATCAATTTGAATACGAAGAGTTATTCACCAAACAGGCGATAATCCGCGCCGTAAGGTTATTCCCAAAGATTAATAAGGAATGAATACAAAAGGTTATTCACCAACAGGCGGTAAACCGCGCCGTAAGGTTATTCCCACAATTTAATACATGGAAGTAAATGGCACAAGAAAGAAACGATATTATTTTCGAGAATCAAAGAATGATAATCCCTTCAAGTAAGAAATAATATCCATTTATGATGATGAAAAGAATGATACCCCTTACCGTAATAAATTTAAGAGTGTGAAAAAAAATGATATTCCTTACCTTAACACGTGACTGGATATTGATTTAAATGAGATTGATCAACCTATATATTTATAATAAAATTAGTAATTACAACATGTAAACTTCAAAGTGTATGATAACTCATATATTATGAACTATCAAAATTATATATATTTAACATAATTTTTGTAGTATAAAATACCAACTTTAAAATAGTTTTAAAAATAATATTCCAAAATAAATCTTCCAAAGAAAGCTTTTAAAAATGAATCTTCTCAAAGAAGAGTCTTCTAAAGGAAGATTTGTGAATACCGTGAAAAATAGGAATTTATAAAATTACTACTCTTTAATAAAAGACTTACTTGAAAAATTCCTGCACTCCTTTTGGCTTTCAAACACTCAAAATAGCCTTACTATTATCAGAGAAAACTCATAAAATTCTTATAGAAAAATTTTATGTTTTAGGTGTGATTTTTCTATTAAGCTGAGCAAGCTATTTATAGGAGAAAAGAGGTTACTATGCGTGGTAGGTGAACTAAAAAAAAAAAAAAATTTCAGCAGAGGCTGCGCAAACGTTTTTAAAAATTTTCAATACTTGCACAGTAACTTTAAAATTTTCAAAAAGTGAACAGTAATGAACAGTAACTTTTGTCGGCAGATGAACAGTAACTTCCCCCGAGATGAACAGTGACTTCCGTCAGTGAATAGTAACTTTTCCGGGAATGAATAGTAAATTCCGGGAGTGAATAGTAACTTTTGAAAAATAAAATTTTTTATTTTTCCTGTGGGTCCAACATATAAAATGAAATAATGCTACAACAATAATGTAATAAACACGTTACAGATTATTATTAATTTAATAATATAAATTACAGTATATTTGCAACTGTGACAATTATTAGGTTCAATAATTTTAAAAACAGTGCAGCAACAATTATTGACTCAATAATATAAAATACAGTGTAATGACAATTATTAAATCAATAATGCAAAATACTGTGTAACAACAATTATTGAATTGATAACATAAAATATTATGCAGTGACAATTATTGATGAAATGATGCGTAACAGTTACGGTGTCAATTATCAGAACAATAGTATGAGACACTGTGCAATACCGCGTGCTACTGTAGAGTACCGTGTGCTACAGAAAATACCATAAATTACCGTATGCTACTATTCTTTTATCACCGGTATTTTAACAGTTAACACCGTTGACTATTTTTATTTAAAAAGGTTACTTCTGTCGTTTTCTATATCCGACAAATATTCCGTTGTGGAGTCCACCAATAATTTGTTATTTCGGCGCCGTCGTACGACTCGAATATTCTCCGACAAAACGAATATTCCCCGACAAAGCGAATATTATCCGACAAAATAAAATTTACACATAACATCCTTAACTTTCAATTTCGTTAATTTAACCACTTACTGTTTCAGGAAAAAAAATATATATGAAGAAAAATTAAATTTTATGTTTCATAAAATTCGGGGTCTTACAGGCAAAAAGTGTGTTGACTTTGTTAGTCGATCTACGATCACCCAAATAGCGTCGTATCCCTTCTGTGTTGCTGGAAGTCCTACCACAAAATCCATTGTCATATGCTCCCATTTCCATTCGGGAATCTCTAATGACTGTAATAATCCACTTGGTCTTTGATGTTCTGCTTTTACCCTTTGACAAGTTAGGCATCAGCTGACACACTCTGCGACCTCTCTCTCTCCATTGCCAATTTTTTTCAATTTTGAAATATCTGCTGAGTATGCAGTCTACCGTTTCTTGAAATACAGTCTGTTATAAAACTGATGTACTGTTTCTGACATAAAAGCTATTTTGTTATTATTACTTAAAAATCTTTGTTTCCGTATTTTAATGATCTAACTGGTAATGAATAATTTGTAGATAAACAATATTTTATAGATAATTATTCAATTTTAAATATTGCTAAAACAATAACCCAAACAAGATAATCAAGCAATCAAAAGAACACAAGGAATTTTTACGTGGTTCGACCCCTACTCTATTCTAGTGGCCTACTCCACGTCCAATATCAATTGATATTGGAGACTCACTTTATTAATTGTTCAAACACTGTTACAAGACAAGTTCTACAATTCACATTGTGCACTTATGCACCCTTTGAGTACTTATACTCACTTGAGCACACTTTTGCTCCCCTTGTGCACTTATGCACCCCAAGCACCTATGCTTCACAAACTTGTAATAACAGCCCTTTAGCACAGCTTTGGATAAAAACTGATAGACCACAAACCTAGTCTATCAACACTCAAAAATGATTACAGTAAAAACACTATGATCAAAACAATTAATATAAAACAATTCAAAGCTCAACTATATGCAATGATCAAAGGATGAGATATCACCAATATAAACCAACGAAGCAAGAACTCTGAATGTAATTGTTTGTTCCGTAGCTTTACTTCAAAAATCTTTTTGACCGAGAGAATGATTGTGATAATAAGCTTTTTCCGGTTCTGTGAATATATTCCGAGTATTGCAACAGAAGCAATATCATATATTTATATGTTGTAAAAACTTGACCGTTGCAGTTAATTAGCCTTGGTTTAGAAAAGAAAAGGTAAGTCCAAAGCGTGATATCAGCATTCTGCCCAGCACTACCAGTCAGTCCATAAGTTACCGTTTAACAAAATATTGAGAAATGTCTTCAGTTTAGCCGTTTGACTAAATTGCTACCTTGATCCAAATTTCCTTGGTTGATATAATATAACAATCCATTTGTCTCAATCACGTGAAGCATGCATGCATAGAAAGTTTTATCATATTTTATCCCATAACTTTGGCTCCTTTTGTTTTATATACCTAGTTGCTCATTCCATAATAATCTTACCAAATTAGCTCCATTGTTTCGGCCAGGATATTTTAAACCCATCTTTCCATTAAAATTGCTCATGCTATATGGAAACAAAATAATCACCCTAGAAATATTTTATTTTTATGAAAACATAATCAATTTAATTTTATGTTCTGATTATTATTTTTATTATTATAATGCAATTATGCAAATGCACCCTAGAGCTTTGATTGAAATATATTTAAAGCAAAGATCTTACATAATTCCTAAAGACCAAAAAATCTTGATTTCCAAATGATCATTCCAGTAGCTTTTCGCTGTGCACTGATATAACTATTTCAAACCTGTTGCACAAGATTTACAAAAACTTAGCTCATAAAATAGTGTCATCATCAAAACTAAAAGATGAAGTGTGACTAGGTCAACAACTATGTGTAAAAATTGTAATGTGTGCACTTGTTATCTGTGTACATTGATGTTAAATGTAAATTATTTTTATATTTGAACTTGGTACTGTTGAAGTTGAACTGCATGACATGAGTTAATTATAATGCATGATTTGTATGAAGTATATTTAAAATGCGAAATATAAGAAGCATGATGCATAACTAAAATGCAATGCATGAGACATGAGAAACATGTATGAACATGAATTATATGTTATGTGATAACTGTTAGACTTGCTGAGCCGTCGTGCTCATTCTTGTAAACTAAAATTTTGCAAATGATGAAGCAATCCCAAGATATACTGGATTAATAGAAGAATGATAGTGTGATAATGTTAAAAGACGTTCAATGTAAATTGTTTTGATACTTAAACTTGGTATTTGTTACGATGGTAAAGTGGTTAGAAATGTTAAACGATTTGTAGATGTTACGAGTCCCGATTAGAATAAATCAATATTATGTATTGAAAGAAATCATGTATTTGAATTGTACGTACCAATTACTCATAATTATTACAAGGAGAATGAATTAAGTTGTAATATATTAAGGAGAGATGTAAAGATTGCGATTCTGAGACAAATGATCAAAGAAAATGACGATCTTATAAAAAATTTAAATTTATTGAGTTTTTGGCAACATATTATTATATAATGTTGTGAATTTTAAGGAGAATGTTGCACAGTAACGCACGAGGTCGCCTGTAGCAAGTACGGGTATTCTCGGGGCGTTACAACAGCTCCAAGGCAATGTCCCCAGTTCAAAAAAGGAGCGTTGGTCCAGAAGATTAGTTGGCCCGGATCTAGGTCAAAACGGGTTGGATCTTAGTCAACTGGGTTGACCCTACTCGAATAAAAAAAAGTTTTCAAATAAATAAATAATAAAAGATTCAACAAATAAAATAATAATTAATATTATTTTATTTATAAAATAAAAGAGAATTAAATAAAATAATAAATGATATTATTTTATTTGAAAGAATTAAACAATTAAAATAGTTAATAAAGATTATTTTATTTGTAAAAATGTGACATAATTAAACAAGTAAAATAATAAATTGAATACTTTTATTTGTAATGAGTAATGAGAGCGGATAATTAAAATTACTTAAAGGATAAATGAAAGGTAATTAAATAAATAAAATTATTATTATTATTATTTTATTTGTGGAAGATAATAATAAAGATTAATGAGAAATGATTAACATTACTTAATTGATGAGGAGTAATATTAAGATAAAAAATTTATTAAGAAAATAAAATAATAAAGTTATTTTATTTGTGAATGGTAATAAGATAAAATGATAAAGAGTAATTGTGAATGTTATTTAATTAAACAAATAAAATAATAAAATTATTTTATTTGTGAGATGTAATAATGTACTTAAGGTTATTTATCAAGATTGATAATAATACCTCGTGGGAAGTGTTTAAACAAATAATAATGGTAAGATTATTTTATATGTAAGGATAATAATAAAGACTATTAAATAATTACTTAAAGAATGATTAAGCAAATAAAATAATAACAACTATTATTTTATTTGTAGATAATGAGCACGAGATGTAATATTAAACCATTAACAATAAGAATTAATTGGAGTGATGAATATAAGGGTAAACAGTAAACAAATAAATACCAATAATGGTTATTTTATTTATAAAAAATTAATATGATTATAAATGGACAATAATAAGGCGAGTTAAGAAAGATGGTGAAAGACAAGATACCAGTATATAAACTGGAGTTAAGTGATGAAGGCGTATGCGTCTGGTTAGATTGACGTAAATTTATAGTTTGATAGAGATTAACAAATAGATCAAATCTCAATTCATGTAGGTCAATCGAAGATCGATAAGTTAAGAGAGAAGGAAACAAACGTGATAGGCAAGTACATTTTACTTGTACACCTTATTTATTTCGTACAAGTTCTATAGATACAAAATATGTTTGAAGTTAACTGTCATAACTTGAATAATATGTATACGCTTAGGAAAATTTTCCAAATATCAAATTGTAGATGTTGAGAATCTTAAGTACATATAAGTTGTTTGATAGATGAGTCTATTTTACTTGATTTGGCTAGACGGATGATAACATGAATTGTCAATTAATTATATTTCTTTAAGAAAACTATCCAAACAATTGTTTTGGTGCAGACTTTATTATACTGAGATGAACAACCCTGATAAAGGGGAATCATTTTATGTCGCCGAATCCAACATGCACGCGCACAGAGACTAAACGTTATGCATAATATAGGGTACTACGAGACTGATCACTTCATGTACTTGTTTTCAGAGGTTTTCCAGTTAATCAGTGTTAATCCTCTGTAGTGTTCAATGGTCCTTAGCGACCACTTAGTAATAAAAGATACTCATGTTTGAAAGATCAGAATTCTTCTTTGCTAGATGCATCATGATTGGTTATTCCTAAATTTCTTTGACTTTGAATTTTTCATATTTGAATTCCTTAATGTATGATTCGTTTATGATTCATTGAATTGCCTCACCATTTATTAGAAACTGTTGAACTTTATAAGATTATAAACCCTTAAATTCAATTGTTGATTACTATTTGTTATATACTTGCTGAACAAACTCGTTGCTCATACTTGCTTCATAAACCTTTCTACAGTTAATACAAATAAGGCCAGTTGTTTTGGGAAGGACAAAGGCAAGGTTAAGGCTGCATAATAGTCTAAATTTATCTTAAGTTTATGTGATTCTGGTGAACAATATTAATATTTTTGTAAGACTTAAGATGTATGTAAAGGTTGTGGAAAGCTGGGACGAATATGTAAGTTAAGTGTTTTTATGATGTCAATATTTATGCTATTATGTATTGATTGGGTAGTTATATGTATAATGTATGCATGGTATCGTAAGCACTAAATTCAAGATAAAAGTACCAAATTTGGACGCGTCACAATAATAATTTATTCCTAAAAAAATTCACTATAATCTAGTGTAAAATTATTCTTATCTTGCAAATTTATAGTTCTTTAACTATGTGTAATAAAAATTCATGTTGAAATGTGTAATTAGGAAGAGTTTCTTTTTCTGAAACTAATAAAATTAAAGAGATTATAGTAAGAGAGACAAATAGTTAGAGGTTAAATTAATATTGAAAAATATATTTAGTTATCCATTCTCCTTCTTTCAGCTATACAACAAATTATTATTGTTGTTGTTGTTGTTGTTGTTGTTGTTGTTATTATTATTATTGATGTAATGACCACGAATTTCATTAGTCATTGTAAATATACTTAATAAATATTTAGCAATGAATTTAAATTTTTCTCATTAATTAATTGTGCATTAGATAATTAAATAAATGTACTTATGTGCTTGTATATTTATTTAAAGGATTAAAGCAAAGTGTATAATTAATTAAAGCAAATCTAATTGGATTATATTTTATATCCAAATAAGTTGATAAACTAGGTTAAAGATATTAACCTAGTAGCCCATGTAATTAATTTAATTACTAGCCCATGTAATTAATTAAACAAGCCCAATGCTTGATTTAATTAAATGTAGCATAGACTATTTTATATAAGCCCAATGTGTAATTTAAATTGAGCCCAAACAATTTAATTGAATGAGCCCAATAGAAGTTATTACCAAGCCCAATGTGAAGTCCAATAAGGGTCAAACTTTGGTCAATATATATATATATATGTATATATATATATATAGATGTATATATGCACATTTTTGCATTAAGAATAAAGGGAAAATGGCTTGGATAATCCAATTTGCTGAATTCTTGGGGGCCCCACATGGATAACTTGACTTCTTAGATTGCTTGGAAATCCATCCATGTCATATAGTGGTTGAACAACCCTAGTCATTCCATGAGTCAATCAAATGGTCATTCAATCAAATAGTAAGCATGATTAGCAATTAAATTGACCAACATGGGTGAATTAGTGAGTTAATGGTGTGTTAGTGGTTGGCTATAAAAGAAACACTCCACACTTGTTCAATGTTTGTTAGTTCATTTGAAGTTGCTAAAAAGAAAAAGAGAGAGAGCATTTGAGAGCATTTGAGAGCAAAACACCTAAGTGTTGAGAGAAAAAGCTAAGGAAGGTCTTGGTGGATGTCCTCAAGCTACACAACTTACTTTGGTAGAAGGAGAAGAAGAGCATCCAAGACCTCAAGGTTTAAAAGTGCTCTCAACTTCATCTTATTTCATTTTTGTAGTCTAGAAAGCTTTTGATCGGTTAAAATGTATTTTTAACCGATCAAAACTCGTTTTGACGATCTAGAAGTATTTAACTATGTAATATATGTATATTCATAGATCTATGTGTTTATAACATGATTTGGTAGGTTAGAAATGCATAGAAGTTAAAGGAATATGTGTAACATGATTTACCGGTAAAACCCTAACCATGCATGCTATGTTTGATGTTGTATTTTGAAATGTACAAATCCAAAAATGGATTTTTATGGCTAGAAAGCTAGATCTATGAGTTTTAAAGATAAAACCTTTTGGAAGTTTTCAAAAATAATGAATAACAAAGAAGTTATAGCTTTTACCAAAAAGGATGTCGTTTTTCAACCCTATGTGGTTCGATCCGTAAATTTCGTGTAAAACGTTTTCAAAAGGACGATCGAACCATGGAATATTGTAAAACATTAAGTTAGGAACACATCAACACTGATTTGGTGTTATTTGGATGTGTAGATTTCATTTAATCAAGGTTTGAATCAAAGTATCAAAACTGTCCAGAAAAATCACAAAAATGGCACCTACTGGAGTACGGCGCCGGGGCGCCGTCTGCAGTGTTAATCACTGCGCCCCGGCGCAGTGCACTGTTCGGGAAAAAAATAAAAACCCGAACCGGGTCGGGTCGGGCCGGGTCAGCCGGGTCGGGTCGGGTCGGGTCTGGTTCGGGTCAAAAAATGAAAAATATTCCAAAAATCATTTTAGTATTTTTGGACTTAATAAATATATTTTTAAATATATATATAATTGATTTATTGATTTAAAGGTGTATAAATATTATTATTGAAATAATAATATAATAAGGGTAATAAAATATTATTAAATAAATAATAATATTAGAAGATTATTAAAATATTATTAAGTGTATAATAATATTATAAAGTCAATAAAATATTATTAAATGATTAATAATATTAGATAATCAATAATGTATTATTAAAGGAATAATAATATTAGAGATATAATAAAATATTATTAAATAATTAATAATATTAAATAATCCATAAAATATTATTAAATGATTAATAATATTAGAAACTTAATAAAATATTATTAAATGATTAATAATATTAGATATTTATTTTGAACTATATTAAACAATTAATATAAGTTCTTTGTGTTTGAAATATTATCAAATAATGATAATATTTCCTAAATGTTTAATTACCCATAATTAATCAATTATGTGGTTCGTAAGGTTTATAAAGGTCATTATACTTACAAGTATATGATACTAATTTAAGATCAAATTGATTTAATTGTTAGGTCTGTTCAAGGATTGTTAGATTAATTTGATTAGCAGTAGACGACGCACGAGGCAAGTTTTTTATCCTTAACTTGTAATTCTTATTGCAAGTTTCCTAACTTTAACTTGTATTTATCGTTGTAATTATTATTCAACCGTATTTACATTTCAATTATTGTTGAGCAAGTATTCTACACTCGTAGTTACTTGACAGACCTGTAAGTGAATTAATTATCAAAAATTACTTCACATCGCTATTGATTATTGTATTCGCACATAGTGCTTTGCAAACTATTTAAGAACATCTAAGCTAATTGTTTCGGCTAGACAAATGCATGTTAAATTCATTTAATTGAATATTATAAAAGCTTATCCAAACCATTGGCTGGTGCGGATTCTTACAGTAAGACTGAGATAGAACAACCCTAGAAAAAGGGGATTTTATTTGTCGGATACCCGACAGCGCGCAAGAAAACTAAATGTGATGCATATACATAGGACATGAGAGGACTGATCCCCTCAAGTGTCCCGTTATTTTAAACAAGGAGTCAGACATTGTATGTCTGTTTTACCTTAGTAGCAGTTCATGGTCCTTAAAGACCACTCAGCAGTAAAGAGTCAATCCCTTATTTTATTGAACATTGATTCTTGTTATCTTTCACAATTGCTATTGTTGAAAATTTGAAGTTATTTCCCTTCATCATGATATATCGTATGATTGTTGTTTATAAACTTGCTGAGCCATTTAGTTGCTCATTCTTGTTATATCATGACTATATTTCAGCCATTCCCGAAAGCTCTAAATCGGACAAAGGCAAGGGAAAAGCGTATGCTTAGTTTTAGTAATTGCATGCTAATTTATATTACTGTTATGTAATTACTGTTGTAAATCTTTTGTATTTCCCTTAAGATATGTAATGTTTAAGATTAAGGTAATAGACCTTGGGAAGTTGTAGCCTTTTGATTAAGGAACCTTTTGTATTATTCCGCGAAGTTGAATACAATTTATGTATTTCATTATGGTTAAGTATTGTACAATGAGAACCAAACCCGAGGTTAAAGAACCCGGATTTGGGGTCGTCACAATTGACGCATAAAAAAAATTAATTAGTATTTGAAATAATAATTTTATTTAATTGGATATACTTGATATTTATTTATTATGGTATTTAAGTATTTTTAGCAAATAGTTTAATTTTTAAATGAGATTATTTGATTTATATAAATGTTGGATTGGACTATCTAGTCTAGTCAGGAGCAATAATCTAGAGCAAAACAAACAAATAGTAAAATACTATCATTTAGGTGGTGTTTGTTAAAACTAAATGAAACCGTCTGAGTGAGTCAGAGTTTTGAATACAATAGTACTTATATATAAAACGGAGTCTTAATAAAAAATATTATTTATTAATTGATTTGTCTAAAATATCTAAATGATAGCATTTTTATTTATTTTAACCCTCTAAATTATTTTAAACAAATATGTTTGTTAATCTTAAATTAGCTGTCTTATGTAAACATGTTTAAATAACATTTCTCAATATATTTTTATAATTAAATAAATTAATTAAAATATGCCATTATTAACTACCTATATAGTCAATAAATCATTATAATTATATTAAAAATATAAACTATGATAATGTGACTCTAATAAACAACAATAAAATTATCCAAGTTTAAATAAAATAATAGTTCAATTATTCAAATTGCATAATAATGCAATCAACCAAATAAGATTTTGCCAAATAACTAAACAAGATTTTGCCGAAGACGCGGATTAACTCAAATCCCTCCAATGAGATTGATAATTTAATTAATTCCTTATCAGCAGAATCCTCCTCCTCACGTTTAGAGAGACTTGACCCACTCTTTTTGGAGGACCCAAGTTCTTTTATATCAAAAAAGACTAACACTTCTCTATTTATGAGATTTGATGACATGACAGATTGAGTCAAAATACCAACACAAATTTCATATAGCTTACCTATTGATGTTAATGGAGGATTTGGAGATTTTTCACATAGGTATGCTCCATTAAAAGAGTCAGTTGATTATAGAGAGGTAAAAGTCCTAGCAGGTATCATCTTGGGTTTATTTGTAAGCCTTATAGTCCATGCATTATGAATCTATTTCTCATATCTATTTTTGGGTAAAATCTCATCCTTATGCTTGATATTGATGTGCCAAAAGGTATTTATATGTAATTTACATATTTTAATACTACAGAATATGAAGGGTAATTTTATCCAATTTTTGCCTACTAACCATTTATCTTGAAAATCAACTCTTACTAAACAAACACACCCTCAAATAAAGTTGAAGCTGGATAGAGGTGTTAAGATACAATCAAACACACTTTTAATCTAATCCGGAGAAATAGTCTAGCCCAAAAAAATAGTCCGAGAGACTAATAGTTCCTTCTAATCCAGTCCTGTAAATAAACATGCTCTAAGGAAACAATAATATATATAAGGAGATATATGTTAATCAAACTTGGTTAAGGTTATTTAATAAAACCTTAGTAAAGCAATATCGAGAGGTGTTAGGATCGTTACACATCATTAATGAAAATTTTATGTTAAACAACATTATTCTTATTTTAACGACAAGTCATAATTATAACACTACTCGTATATACACTATCCTTTTATTAAATTTTTACTCATAAAAAATTACTGACTATAACTTATCACTTTACTACACTATATTTGGGAGTTTTTTTATAAAAAGAAAAAAGGAAGGGATGGAAAACAAATAGGGAGAAATTACTATAACTTTCTGTATTGTTGTTTACAAGTTTTAAACAAAAAATAAGCTAAAAATATATATTATTATTTTACTCAATATAAAATTGATTTTAAAGGATCACTGTAATAAAATATTTGATATTCTATTTTATTATTTTTAAATTTTTTGATATCTTTCTTTCAAATATTTGTATTTATTAATTGAAAGTTTGGAGAATGAAATGGGGTTAATGTCATTCATTCATCGTGTGTAGAATGTCAGATTCTTTTGTAAGCCAATGCAATAAATGGGAAGAAAATGAAATGGAAATATATTTTTTAAAAAGAATGTTTTGAAAACCATTGTTTTTTTTTTCCTTATCAATAACTTATATATAAAGGTATGTTAAGCGATTCACATAATTAAAAATATTGGTGAGTCATTTCGGTTGGCTTAATGAGTCGGCTGAGTTGTCTCGATTAGTCAAAAATTTGAACGATATGTCGATCATCAATAATAATCGGATGAAGTGTCGATGATTGTAATTGGAACGCCATCGAGATAGTAATTAGTGGGGAGACGAGTAGGAGGAAAAACGGAAGAACGTTATCGAGAAAGTATTTCATGACAGCGACGACTGTGAGGCTTTAATTTTTGGATTCACGGTTGCCAATGACGATGACACGACTTTATCGACTCATCCAAACACTTTTGGCCCCGCTAGACAGGGCTTTGCCCGACTTACATTGGGAAATTAGCAAAGGTCAAGCCCTAATGGACCTCCTTTATCATAGTATTGCTGAGTAAAATGCAAAAGTAACCCACGTACTATACGGGTATTTGAATATTACGCCTCTTTTTTTTTTTGTCAATGCAAAACAAACCATTTACTATATGAAAATTTGAATTGTGAACCCTACTATGCCATGTGGCATTGACTTGCACATATGGCATGTTGACATGTTAATTTAACACATTTGGATTAAAAGAATCTCTCCTCCTAAGATTTGAACCTACAATCTCATACTCCCAACACTTACAAAATATTTAATTGTCAACTAAGTTAATTATATGAATATTATCATTAAGAAAGTTATTACAAAAATTAGTAACATTACTATAAGTTATTAGTAAATATTACTAATTACTTAATAGTAATTCTCTTAAACAGGATGTTGTTTACTTAGCTAAATACTTAGAATATATTATCTTAATAACATTACTTATTAGGTAGTAGTATATATTAATGTTAAATAAATTAAAAATTAAGCTTATTTTATTTTTATTTTACTTATTATTTTTTAAAGAAAAAATAATAAACGTAATGCGTGCTAATAACAGTAATTATATAATAAAAATAATAGTAATAATACAATAGTTATAATTAATAAATAAAGTAATTTTGTGACCGCAAATTTTGTAATACTAATAATAAGTACTTTATGCATTTAAGTATTTTTTGCTTTAAGTTATCCTTAAGAAGTTGGAGATATGCAATTAATAATATAATAATAAATAAGTTAAGACGAAAACCCTAAGATGATTAATAGTCATGGTCTTCACTCTTCCCAACAGTTCCTATAGGAGAAACTAAAAATAGAGAGAAAATTTAGATTCTCTTTCTAATTTCTCCTGCAAGAATTGGTGAAAAGACTGAAGAGCATAGTTATTAGTCATCTTAGAATTTTCTTCTTTATTTAATTATTTATTATTCTATTATTAGTTGTATATCCCCAACTTCACAAGGGAAACTTAAAGTAAAAAATACTTAAATATATAAAGTACTTATTATTAGTATTACGAATTTGTGGTTACAAGATTACTTTATTTATTAATCATAATTATTGTATTATTATTATTATTATTATAATTATATAATTATTGTTATTAGCATACATTACATTTATTATTATTTTTTAAAAAATAATAAGAAAAATAAAAATAAAATAAGCTTTATTTTTTATTTTTTATTTCTTTAACATTAATATATACTAATATCTAATAAGTAATGTTATTAAAATAATATATTCTAAGTATTTAGCTAAGTAAATAATATCATTTTAAAGAGAATTATTATTAAGTAATTACTAACAACTTATTAGTAATATTTACTAATAAGTAATAACGTGTAGTAATATTACTAATTTTAGTAATAACTTTCTTAATAACAATATTAGTATTCTTAATTTAGTTGACACCTAAATATTTTGCTAGTTCTAAATATTTTGTTAGTATTAAAAGCACCAGATTGGAGGTTCAAATATTTAGATGATTTTTTTTTTTAACCCACCCAAAAATATTAAATTAACATGTCAATATATCACACGTGTAAATCAATATCACATGACATAGTATGTTTTATAATCTAAATTTTTATACAATAAATAATTTGTTTTGCGTTAATAAATAAATAAATAAAAATACGCAATATCCAAATAACCTTACAGTACGGGCCACTTTTGCATTTTACTCTAGTGCTACTACTAATACTACTTGGATTTATCACCGTAGCTTGCCTTAAACGACAGACCCCACAACCCATAGAGGGCAAAAATGGTATCTCTTCTCTCTCTTCGTCTGTTTTATGAGATTCAGATCGGATCTTCTTGATTCTTGCCAGGTATTTAATCATTTCTTTTCCTTTTGTTAATTATTCATCCATTTTGCTAGTCAATTTATTCCTACTGGGTATTTTATTTTCTTTATTTATCACCATTTGAATGCTGATGTATTCAACATTTTGCATTTGTTTGAGCGTCAAGAGTTTTCCTCTTGTATTTGCTTACAATTCTGCAATTCTATCTGTATATTTTGGGAAAGTTGATATATTTTTCTCTTGGGTCTCTGTAAATTCAGGGAAAGTTTACATCTTTTCTCTTGGTTTTAAGGTTTTGAGGATCAAACATATAGTTTTTAGTTTGCTCTATTAGATGATGTAAGCAAAAATTAGCACACCCTTTTCATTTAATTTTAATCTAAGGCTTGTGCTGTAGCTCAATGAATTTTTTACTATCAAATTAATGATGGATTTTTGGAAAATTTCGATTTTGCAGTAAGTAGGCTAAGAGGTTAAAAAAAGAAAAAACAGAAGCTGGTGAATGGGGATACAGACAATGGGTTTTCATGGGAGTGACCAACAATCTCATTCACGACAACCCTTGGCAAGGCAAAACTCATGGTATAGCCTCACCCTCCACGAAGTTGAGGGGAACTTGGGTAAACGGTTAGGCAGTATGAACCTTGACCAACTGCTTCAAAATGTGTGGACAGCCGAAGCAAATAGTCACTCCACTGCAAATGCAATGAACATTGATAGTAAGAATGCTTCTGCTGCCCCTGCTTCTTCTCTTGAGCTTCAGGCAAGCTTGCCACTGGTGAGGTCTTTTAGTGGGAGGACGGTTGATGAGGTGTGGAGAGATATCAAACGTGGACAGAAAATGAGAACTTTTGATCAAGAGACGGAGGAAGGTCAGGATCAGAAAAGAGAGCCAACATTTGGTGAGACCACTTTGGAGAACTTCTTGATAGAAGCTGGCCTCTATGTTGCTGTTGCATCTTCAACACCTCAATCTTTTACACAACATATGGGTTTGTCATCATCCCCATCAATTGAAGCACTATCAGATGCACCTGAGAGAGGTCGTAAGAGATATGCTCATGGGGATGCGATTGAGAAGACCCTTGACAGGAGGCTCAAGAGAAAGATAAAAAACAGGGAATCTGCTGCACGTTCACGGGCTAGAAAACAGGCAGGATATTGGATGTGTTATTATTTTTCCTTTACCAAACTTGTTACATTACTTCTTTATTTTAGTTTATTTTTTTGAACTTGATGAACTCGTGTCATAATTTGCAGGCTTACCATGATGAGCTGGTGAGTAAGGTGTCTCGTCTCGAAGAGGAAAATATGAAGCTCAAGAAAGAGAAGGTAGGGGATCCCTTTGTTTGTATTTCTTTGGCTTGTGACTATTTTGTCTATAACTAGATGATGCATGCTTTAATCAAGTTACAGATGGTGGTGGTTCTAAAATGTGGGAAATGCTGAAATTGGGGGAGAGAGAAAAAGAAGACATTTTTTGTGGGAAGAGAAAGAAAGTGATGGGGGGATTGAACAAGCAGCCTTTACTTTTTAATCAACAACTCAACCCAAGAATGGTTTCTTACACCAGCTCAACAACCGTTACTTTTTAGCATCTTGTAAATATACTACACAAACCCCACTACTGTAGGATATGAAGCACAATGTGGTAGCTCTATGTTGTATAAAACACACTTCAGAGAATTTATACCTGTTCAGCATCCTCACTCCAAACATATACAAACCCACTACTGTAGGATATGAACGAATTGGACCTATTGTCTGTTGGGTTGTGATCCCATGTCTTTGTATTTCGGAGTTGGTGGATACGTATATCTCATTACTAAATCAACTATTTTCAATTAGTTTTAGGCTCATCATCCACCAACAGTTTTTTGTTTACTGCTATTTGGTTACTTGACAATGCATCAAGTGATGCTTTGGTATCACCGCTGGAAAAAAACAAAAACTATACAGTGTCATTCATGAAGGACAATCAATATAATCTCTATGAAGACAAGTAAGCTACTTTTCTCACTAAATAAACCTATTAGACTATTAATTTCTCCTAAAACTTATGAAACTAAGTTTTAGTTCATTTGTAACTAAATTCTTGTAAAATGTTTTGCTGCATGCTGAATTGCAGAAGTAGTAATATGGTAAGCGCGCATATCTTCTTGTCTGCTTAGCAATTACCATAATTTCTGGTGAGGCGATGGGACAATGGCCCCTGGTAATGCCCTCCTCTTTGCCGGCCTATGTATACATTAATATATGCATGGATGCTGGGAGTAATGGGGTCACATGACTTCACTGGTCACCAAAATATTCCCAAACATGCTATATGGAATAAGATGACCCCACTTTTTGAATTTTAAATCCTACAATACCTTAATAAAAAGAAGAAATAAACTGGGCTCTTGTGCAGTCATGAAATTTGAATATTCTTGGCTAAATTTTGAGAAAGACATCTTTGATAATATAAAAACTGGAAAAAGCCATGCAACGACATTAGAAGCTGAGACCACATAGGAATAATTGTCAGTATTGTTTTAAAATGTATTTTTATATAGATATTATGTATTGAACTATTGATGTGAAATAATTTGAAAACAAATGACTTCTGTCTTTAAGTCAAATTGTGAATAATTTTTTTCCATGAAGTTTTTTACTTGCATATGATTATATTTGCATAACTGACCCGCTGGAAAAAATTCTAAACCTCTTCCTGTATGGATGTGCTATGCCAATCAGTAGTAGCTGTAATATCCTCACCCTTCTATAACTCCCAAAATTTATTAGATAATGAGCTATTCTGCATGAACTGTACACTACTAACTACTCTAGTTCTTGCAATATCACCTGAAATAGAACGCTCTGGTAACAAAAATAGGAATGTAGTACCCTGCACTCGTAAATAACAGCATGCAGAGGTAGGCTATGTGAAAGTCGTCGGCTATGTGAGAGTGGGTTTCTTTCCATATTGGTGCTGATATTTATTCATCTATTGACTCCCAATGAGGTTGGTTCATCCGTTTAATATTCCTATCCTGGTGCCTTGAAGAGCAAATTTAATCTATTGTTTAAAAGTTCAGACATGCGTAACAAAATTTAAGTCACTCATATACTTGTTTTCTGTTCATTTCCTATGTGCTGAGAATGAAGTAATTTCGTGGAGTTAGTTTTGTGAGTGCTATTATTCTTCTGGGAATTGAAAGACTTCAAAATCATATTGGAACTGTACATACTTTGTTGTGGGTGGCATTTTTTTTGACCTCTGTATGGAAATGGTCAGAGCAATTAAAGAATACTCTTAGTTTACTATTTTCTCTCTACTTTTTAACTCCTTTTTGTCGTAAAGAATGAATGGACAAATTCCTTTTATATTAGAATTACTTGCATCAAACAAGGAGGATAAACTTTTCTATTAAATATTTCCCATCTCTTTTTTTACTAAATGATTTGGTCACAAGAAATATTTAGCTTTTCGTCCGACTTTAAAATGAGAGTTAAAAATGGATTTTTTTTTAGTTTTTGGGAGGGCGCATGGATGGAGAGGTCGAAATGGAGAGTGTATTAGGTAGGAGGACGTGTGGGTCAGTGAGGTACCTATACCAGTGGCGGTTACTCACTTTTTTTCATCTCTCTCCCCTTCACGATGCCCTGTTTATTCCTTTTTTTCTTCCTTTTTAATTTTCATTTATAACAATAAGGAAAGTCAAGTTCTTTTAACTTTCATCTCTTCGGAACTTAATTGATAGGGAGACTGTAGTCATGTTGAAGATGGGAGATGGAGGTGTCTCCTTTTCTTTTTCTTTTTACTTTTTTTTTGCCGGGTGGCGGGTGGGAGGTGGGGGATGGGGTGGAGGAGTATTTGGTGAGGTGGTAATGGCAGGTTTTCTTTGAGATCTTCTTTTCCAAGTGGTCTTTTTCATTTGGATGGTGGCGTGGGGAGCAATTTTGACTAGGGAAAAATGTAAGAGGGTAAATTTGCTGTGAAATGTGAATAGGTTTTTGATGTGTAAGAAGGATGAGAAGTCAACAGTTCCAGAGTTATGGGGATACTGTTATCTCGTTATGGCTTATCTTGGGTTATGCCTAAGATGGTGGTGGAGTTTCTTTATGGTGGACTCTTTGGTGTCAGAGAAACAAATGTTTTTTGAGGATGCCGAAAAGGCTACGCTATATATTATATCTGTATTTTTGAGCTTGTTTTTATATGGAAAAATGAGGTTTACCCTGCTTCCGTAATTTCCTTTATTGATTTCTTAGGGAGATTTTTCATTGAGACCCTTTGGAGGGTGAGAGATTATTGTTTGTGTTGGGCTTTCATTGGCGCAAGAAGTGTTTTTTAGTATCCATCTGCTTTTTGCATATCACGCGGGCCCCCCTCTGTGTCACATCCAATATATTATTAGAAAAAAAAATAAAAAAAATGAGAGACTTAGATAATTCTCTTTAGCTCCTGTCTGTCATGTTTCACGCGTTGCTGATAGGTGTGTTTGGACTTGGGACTGGTTCCGTGGCCTCATTTTCTAGTTTCTACCATCTTCTTTTTTAATGTTGTTAAGTGGTTTGCAGGAATTGGACAAGATGTTGACGTGTGAGTCGTCTCCAGAAACTAGATATCAACTTTGTAGAACAAGTTCATTCTGACATGTTGCTCTGACTGATATATGTCTTGTTCCCCAAGCATTGAGACTTTCTTTGGAGGTTTATGGGGAAGAGGTGTGTTGGGATTTCATCAGCAGCGTCTTCTGTTACTTTTTGTTGCTGATGTGCTTTGGCCCACCCATTCGCCATCTGTTAGTCTCGCCTTAATGTACATTTTATGAATATGGTAAGTTTTATACTGTATAGATAATCCCATGTTTAGTGATGAAGATGTACTGGTTTTCTTGAAAATCAAATTCAGGAAAACAAACTAAGCCGGTGCTGCTTAGCCTTTAAGTTATTTAAATGTGATTTTTAACTTTAGATATAGTCATTTGTGTCTGTAGCTGTGCGCACAATGTGTTTTTTGCGAGTATGCACTTGTGCTTGTCTGTATGCGTGCGTGTTGTTCTTGATTATTGATTATTACTACATTTCTTGAAAATTGTGGAGAGTCGCCTCGAATAAATCACAGGCCTTCACCTTGAGCATTTACAGTGCAAGCAACGCTTTTGGGGGTTGTTGAGCACGGGTGCATATCAAAGTTGTGAAAGATGAACCAAAAACTAACTGTCCATGCCTATCACCTCAGCCAAAAAAGCTTCAATAGTCCAGCTGGTCTTTTTGCAGCAACAAGCTTGAGCATATGCAGTTCAATTATTTTATTTGAATGGAATATGAATGCTATGGTGTTCTTAAAGGGGCTGCCTAGTACAATGGAGACTTCCGGTGAGGCTTTGATAATGTTACGAAAATGTTAGGCTGGATTTACAGAGGTTTTGATCAGGCTTTGATAATGTTACGAAAATGTTAGGCTGGATTTACAGAGGTTTTGATCGTGTTTCCAGCTTCAGCTTGTGATTCGATAGAATCACTCTCCACCTGCAGCACTTTTGACAGAAGAAATTTAAAAAGGTCATTGTGGAAAATACCAAATTTATTTCCTCTTTTCCAACTGAGAAGGATTCATGGATTCGGTTTATTCCATTCTTCAAAGCATTATGAAGGTAGAAAGATACAAATATAGATGCATGTACCCCATGCAAACTGCAACAAGGTGGTACACAAAGTGAGGAAATTAATATGCACTCTAAAATCCCTCAATTTAATTATACGACAGAGTTTACAATGAAGACGACAATGAAAGAACACCATACGAACAAGATGCCATATTCTCAACCCAAGTCTTAATACCTATGTGAAAGTGAGCAATGATATAAGAGAAAAAAAAGGAACTGAACGTGATATAGAAATACCAAGTGAAGTATTAAATCTATTCCTTGGGGTTGATACAAGCATCCAGTAACTTCCATTCTTCACTCCCCTCTTCAGGTTGCTGTGGATCAAAGGAGATTATTCGCTCATGAAGTTTATTTCTCATAACCTTCAGCTGAAAAAAAATTCTACATGACCAAGAAAACGTGTGGTGACTTTTGCTCGATCTTGGTGGTATTGCTACAAACGTCTTACAATTAAGTTTCACCTCTCGATTGGGAGTTTCTAGTCTTGCCAAATACCAATTGTAGCATCCGAATTTTCAGCACCACTTAATTGGTTGACACGTCTTTATTTTCATATAGTTATTCCATACGCGTTAGACATACTTTTTCAAAGTATTTGATACGGAACAATATATATATTCTAATACTCCCCCGAAGATATCACGTTAGATTTATGAAATGGACCCAAATTTAGTATATAGAAACATCAAACTCTAACTCAAAATCAAACAACTATGAGAAAAGTTGGTTCAACTCATTATATACTATAAATGCTTTCGATTATATATATTCTAACAGATTCAAACCCCAAAGATGTTGCTCCACTAAAATTATGTCGATCCAATATGCAGGTAGAAGTCGGGCTGTATAAATCTTTCAAACCGCACATAGCTTTATGATGTTTAAGTTTGCATTTTTGAGTTGGTTAAATCTTAGTCATATTGTAAAGCAAAGATTCATTCAAGTTGATAGACAATTAATACCATCACAGTATTGTAAAGCAAAAATACTTTAAGATCTTTAATTTTTTAAAGCCTTGAAAATATATTACATAGAAAAAGATCTTACATAAATGTCGTAAAAATATTGAACTCTTGGTTCTTCTAAGTTCCAACAACTTGTAGCTTTAATTTAGCGAATTGATATTTCCACAAAAAAAATTAATATTTTCACAAGACTCTTCTCACATGAATAATGAGTGGGATCCACTTTATATGAGTGAGATCTTGTAAAAATATCAATTCTTTTAATTTATTGTCCAAAGCTAAGTTTCATGTAATAAACAAAACAAAACAAACACTAAACACTATTTTGTTATCATCAAAATTATCAATATAGAGGAACTAACAAATATTTTGTTGGGCTTGGAATATGTATTATATGAGCTTAGGAATGAATTCATGAAGCTTAAAATTTATGTTTAATGAGAATTTAAGGATATTCCCTTGATGAACTTAAAAAATGATTGTAATATTGAGATTTGGTGTTTGTAATTATGATTTAGGCCTTAACAACACTTTAGATAACTTCCATGCCTAAAAATTGAATTTAAGATCCATTAATAGGGGATTTTTATTACTTTGAGGTGCTTGAGGTAACTCAGATAATCATGTCCTTGAGTAGCTTCAACCCTATTTTGATCATTGATTTTATTTTTGTCATATAAAAAATGGTTTTCAAACAAAAAATCAAAACATCTTTTCAAACTGAATTAAATTAGGTTATTAGAATAAATTAAGTTAAAATTGAAAGTAGTTTGAACTTAATTTTCTATTTCACAAAGGATTAAAAAACTATTTTACTTATTAAAACCCTAATTTTTCATCATTATTTTATTAAATAATACAATGTTATCCAAACTAAAAAAATAAAACTCATTTTTCAAAAATATTAATTTCTTAAAAACTTATACATATATGATTAATTTGAGAAAATGACTCTTTAAAACATGATTTTCAAAACTCTAAAAAACATCTTTTTAATAAAATCAACTTTCAAAAGACATTTATAAAAATTCAAGTTTTAAAACGATTTTCTAATCAAAATCCCTTGTTTTAAAAAAAAGAGGTTTAAATTATTTTCAAAATAATGCATTCACAATGACCTAGGTGATTTAGAAGACTATACTTTAGACTTTCTTTTTTTACCATAACTTAGAAGGTTTAGGAGATGATACCTTAAACTTTATTTGTTTATTGGCTCTAGAAGACAAAGCCTTAGATTCTTTTTACCATGAATTAAGACACTTTAAGAGGCGATATCCTATACTTTCTTTTCATGATGACACTAGGAGACGAAATCCTAATTTTTTTTTTCTACCTCGACTTAAATGCCTTAGGAGACGATACTATATATGTTTACTTTGTTTTGATGACTCAAAATTGATTTCAGGAGACAACACCCTAAATCTTCTCATACGGCATCACTCATTTAAGCACAAAATACTAAGGATGCACTTTTACATAGAGATAACTTATTTACACTTTAGGAAAAATATTAGAAAAGTCACAATCGTGTTTCACAAAAATCGAGGGTGTCTAACACCTCTTATTCATTTAAGTAAGCTTTCGAACTCTTTAAATCTCAATTGTGGATCAATTTTATGGAATCACATAAGACTCATCTTATTTATCAAAACTCAAAAATTTAAATGAGTTGATACGTTCATTTAAATTTATACCAATTAATAACCTTGTGTAGTTAATTTATTTATAAATTAAAATTTTAAAAACAATCGCCATAAGTCAATTTTTTTTTTCAAAATCACTCAAAGATTTTCTTTGAAAAATCCCAAAGTCGACAAGTTTATGTGATTATCGATAAAAAATAATTATTTGACATTTTAATTAATTCTTAACACCATAAATAATGACATAGAAGTTGACAAGGATTTACATTTTATAAATCAACCCCATTTTTCTCTTCCACCGCATCTTTTCACCGGCTGTGTATTTTTACAAACTAAGTTTTCGTATAATCATAAAAATTAATTAAAATATTTTTTAATAATTTTTTAACTACAAATCGCAGTAACTCATTAGAAAAAATGAATACTCCCCAGTCCCCTCACTAGTTTTATGGCTTAAGTTGGAGAAAAAATTGTTAAATGTTAAAAAAAATAAAAGTTGATTGTGACCATTAAAAGTAGAAATAGAACTTGTTCCCGTTTTTTTTTTGGTGACTCTAAATAGAAATTGTCCCCACTAAAATGAGTGGCAGTTGCCAAATAGATGAAGCTAATGGATTCAATAAGCCACACGATGCTCCCAATCTTCCACCTCTCAATCCAATATTTTCTTCCTTTCATTGGCCAATTCTTATATCCAAACCCCACTTTCAAAATTGTAAAATCTTCACCATGAAAAGCTTTAGTCCGAAAGTATTTGCTTTACCCTTCACATCAGACTGAATTTCCTAAAACCCATCTCATGAATTGATTTGAAGGTCATGAAAATTGATGGATTTTATAATTTTTTTTGTGAATTTAAACAGTTTTGTGCGGTAGGCTTTATTATTATATTTGCAATTTGTGGGGGTGAAGGAAAAAGACGAGAGCTTGCCGAATATTTTGCTGGATTGAACACATAAAAGCTTACATGACAATGTTACCTGTTTGCTCAGCTACTTCAAGTTGTTCTTCTAATTTCCAGGTGAAGTATTCACTTTTTGAGTTTTGAAGCACTGTTTATCTTCTTTTTTGTTATATACTAGACTAGTGATAGATAACAAGTTGAAGCTCTAGTGCAACTATAAGTGTAAAATACTCCCTTGTTCCACAAAAGGGTCCCATTTTTTCACTTTTAAAGCAATTTGCAAAATGTTCCTATTCAAAATTGATGTGAATTCATTTCATTTTAGTTGATACTAGTGTTAAACTTATATGAATCACATCAAACTTAAATTTTAGGATTTCACGAATTGACTTTAGAAAGTCAAAATGGGACTCTCTCTTTTCGAACTAAGGAGTAATAAACTTGGTTCGAAAGCAATTTTAGTTTGATGTTCATTCAGGTTATATTTTTTTTTTTATGTTTGCTTGTTTTTCATTAGGTAGGCGAGAATTTTACTCGGTAGGTATGAGTGTTTATAGTTGCTAATGATTCAGCTACTGAAATCTTGATATATTTGTTTATTTGTGTACGTTATTTCGCATTCGGCTTCAGAGGATGCATTTTCTGGACCACAGTATGACTTAATGAACTGGAATTCGTATGAGTTATATCATGTTTGATTTACTTACAGAGCGTTATTTTGTAAGATTACTTTTGTACTGAAACTACTGATTGATATGACCAAAGCTGTGTTGAGCAACGATAAATAAAGCGATTTAACAATTTACCCCCTTGTACAGTTCTCTAAAACTTTAGTTAATTTCAAGGGGTTTATTTGCTGTTATATATAAACTTCTTATTTGTCTGGTACTTATTTGTTTAACTTCTTATTATGTTTTCAAATTTAACTTTGTTACGCACTTCAATTACACATTGCTGCACATACATTTATGACCTCACAATTATTGTTGTGCGGTATGAAACTACCGATCCTGCAGATTTCTGTACATGGAGAATTTATGCCCACTTCTTCATATCAGAAGACATTTGGGGTTAGATGCATTCTGGAAGATAAGGTGGTGTTTGGATTCTCAAATGGAATTCATTTTCAACGAGTCTCCTTGAGAAGGCAAGCTTCCATGAATGAATTACTAATATAATTTTGTTGAGAGCAAAGATGCATTTACATGCATCCTAACAACATGAATTATTAATACTGCAGCTACTCGATGGTTGCAATGAGCAGGCCACACGCGGTAGGATTCAGAGATCTGAAGTTTGTTGAAAGTCCTAGTGCATCTGTTGGAGAGGAGGAACTCTTGGACTTTACAGATCGAGTAATTGATAATACTAATCTTTTACCGAAATCTGCTGATCCTCTAAGTATAACAACTACTGATGTTATTTCAGATGATTCCACCGTGGTACCTGATTTGTTGAGCATTAAAGTTGATTCATTATCTAATTTAAAAACTAGCATTGAGGATGTTTTTGGCGGAGTTAATGAGTCCATAAGTGATTCAGCCAAAAAAGGAGAATATGCTCTGACAAGCACACTTGATACGATCACTTCATCGGTGACATCTGCTTTCAAGGGTGCCAATGAAGCCGTTTATAGTGTGTTTGGTAAAGTGATATCTGCTGTTGATCAAACAGGAGATTCAGCCGGTAATACATTGTCAGTTTTCGCTAATGATTCAAAGGAAGTGTTTGGTAAGGTGGGATCTATTTCCATTGATGTGTTGAGACAGTCCATTATAACGATTGAGGATTATCTAAGACAGGGAGGCACATTTGTTGTTTATGCTTATGGGTCTACCAAAGAGTTACTTCCCCCAGAGATCCAAAATGTGTTAAAAATTTCTGAAGAGAGAGCAGATAAAATCTTTAGGCCGGCTGGGACAGCTTTTCAACAGGTATATTTACGTTATCTGTTCATATAGAATAGATATGTGTTGCATAACTTACACGAAAGAATACCCCTGGAGAATGTCTTGGTTTGGCTTATTAAATAATCTGTAATGCTGAGAACAAATATTTCCTCAGAAATTTAAAGAGTTGACATTTGATTGTTTTCTTAAAGGTTTATCATCAGCACACTCGTTCCCTGTTTTACCCTGTAGATCCTGCAAATGTTTTTAATTTCTGAAACACTATGTAGCAGCCAGCTATTCTATGCCAAGCATACTCATTTATGGAACTTTATTTTCCCCCTATCATAACGCAAATCCGTTACGATAATCTCGCATTTGTGGTAAGCAGGTTTACAGTGGTTTAAAGGGGTTGGAAAGAAGTCTTGGATTGGACCCTAATGATCCAGTTGTTACATTTATTCTTTTACTTGGAACCTCGGGCACTTTATGGTATTTGCTGTCCAATGTTATTTATTTTTTTAAAAAAGATTCAATAGTTATAAATCAGGTTTTTGGTTCATTAAATTTTTATGGAAATTTAAGTTTTTATTACATCTGTGTAGGGGTGCTTATTGGTTTTTGACCTATGCTGGATATGCTGGAGATTTATCACCACAGTTGACTTTGGAGCTGTTGACCGGGAAGGAGAATGTTGTACTCATTGATGTCCGGCCTGAGGCAAGAGACTGTAAATTTTTCTAGCCTTTTCATTTTAGATTGATTATTGTCATGCCACCAATTAAACTTGAACTGTTATATTCTAATGTATCTTAGAATTTATATATTATTTCTTTGCTTTTTTAATCAAGTTTTAATTGGACTTATGTTTCATTCACAATTTTATAATCGATGATGAGCTTCATCCACCCACAGGAAAAACATAGTATCTTTTAATTAGGCCATGAAACTCTAAAGCCAATGATTTCTTGCTGTGGCCTTTATCTTTGTGAAGGATTTCAGGGAAAGAGATGGCATTCCTGATCTTCGACGGGCAGCTCGGTTTCGATATGCCAGTGTAACATTTCCTGAGGTTGGTTGACACAGTTCAAATGTTTTCCAACTCCACGTTGTTATTGAAGAATGATTGGCGAGAAAACGGCGGCATTCTGTGGGTAGCTGTATCCTTCTCTTACATCATTCTTATAAAAAATTTCAGGTTGAAGGCTCTATAAGGAAGTTATTGAAAAATGGAAGGGACCTTGATGACACCTTGATCGCTGCTGTCATTCGGAACTTGAAAATTGTTCAGGTATATAACATTACCTTTGCTTATGCCACTCTACTTGTTTAACAGCATTAGAAGCTACATGAAGTTGATGATATAAGTTCCTCTTTTTGTTACTTATTGGAACAAAATAATCCTCTTATTTGTTTTTTGTCTTCTTCATTTTCTTTTCTTTTACTTTGCGTTTTCTTGGGTCAGAACTAACTTATCTAAGTGCTTAGTCACTCTACATTAATCTCTCTAACTTGAACCACTATATGATCTTCTAATTTTATCACCGCAAGTTTAGGAGAAAAAACTGGTCAAAAATAGAGAAAAAACAAAGTGTTTGTCTGCTAGCGATTTTATTAAACCAATTTATTTTGGTAGCATGAGGTTCTTATACCATGCTCTTTTTGTTAATATATGTACTTGTTTAGATGATTTGAAGGTGATGTGTCTAAGTAATGTCTTTACCGGTTTACCCCATCTACAGGACAGGTCCGAGGTTATTGTACTGGATGTTGATGGCACTCGCTCCAAAGGAATTGCAAGATCTTTAAGGAAACTTGGGGTTAAGGCAAGTATAATTTATCCTCAGCAATATCATCTTTAGTTTTATTTGATTACCCATAATATAATGGCATAGTGGCATAATTGAGGCAAACTATTAGTTCTCCCACAGTTTCTGAAATTATGTTGAACTTCTGTTAAGTTTTGGCCAAGTCTTATCTCCCTTCCATGAGTTATAAATTGGTAGAATCATTTCCAACAGTTTGATTCCTAATTGTTGGCATGTAGTATAATACTGTTCTCAATGTTCGATTGATATTGAGGATTATTTGCAGTTGTTTATTTATGTTACCCATTATTGAGGATATAATAGCCAAAATGAAGTTCATTCATATACAAAATTCTTTTATGCCTAGAAAACAGTTGCCATTAGTTATTTGTTCCGATATTTAATGGCAATGAACAACCAACACAAGTGAACTAATTCAAGAAATGTTCAAACACACAACATTCAACTATGATGCTGACAACGAATCAAACACAAGCAACTAAACAAGATTATTGAAACTGTAGAGAACAAGAAGAAGATGATACCAAATTTTATAGTAGTTAGATCACCCTTGGCCTACATGCACTCCAAGGATCCATTGGGAACTGCAAGGTGAGATCAGCACCTGTCAAACTTCAAAAGCGAGTCTTGGTTCTCCACCAAGCTCCCAAATCTTCTTGCCGCCATCAACCTTTGACAATAATCTTGTTGCATCAAATGAAAACTTAACTAATGTATCTCTAGTAGATGAATCGAACTCTTAATGCTGTAGTCTCTGACCTTGATATGTCAGACACTTATAAACTGCAGCCGATGATTTTATGTGAAATTGGAAATTACTTGAATTTTTTTTCGCCTGAAAATCAGATTGCTCATGTGAGAACCAAATTAAGATGCCTAAATTTTCATTTTGTCCGATAGCATGTGCAGTTGAGCTTTTAGATGTAAACATGCAATAAATCATTGTGATCATTAGCTCAAGTAAAGTTTTAATCATCAAAAGTTTGAGAAATTAGAGCCTTTAGGATAACTCCCAATTTAGTATGAGATTTTGTTGTTTGTCGCAAAAACAGAAAAAAACAAGACTCTTCAAGGATAATAGGATTTAATATGGGCAAGGTAATGTAGGCTGTGAAAGAATCTATGGTGGACTTGGTTGGGATGACCATCAATTGAATAGGTGTCTAACCTGATAATAGTCAACGCTGGTGGAGTGCAAGAGAGATGAGAGGGGGCTATTTGTGAGTGATGCCTTTGTTTAAACTTTGAAGAGGTGGTTTTGTCTACAATCAGTATATCGAGTGAAATTGGGGGTCAAGTTGCAAGAGCGGGTGCAGGACTAGCAACACTCATACAATGCATGTTATGCATACATGTTATCAATTTCAGTGTTTATAGTTACATTCACAGTGTATATTGTATCAAATAATCCACATTAGAGCTAGCTTAGAGAATCAACTGTAGGAGCTGATTTTGTAAACCTTGGTAATTATTATTCTCTTCACATCCTGAACATTCATAGGTACTATATAATGCCTGGAAACAGGATTCATGTTGCTAAAAGTGAGGGCACAATTAGTATAAACAAGATTAGAGTGAATTTCGTTTCTGCAAAGCGACATGTACGGTGGCAAAGTTTTGTAGCCCCAACTTTATTCTCTTGCAATTTCAAAGCAGTACATGTTGCTTGTATTACATATCGTTCTGGTGGGTGACATTCCTTTTGCAATTTCCAAGTAGATGTTTAAATGCTAATGTTTTTCTTATTTTGCACATGACAGAGACCATACCTAGTACTAGGTGGCTTTAGGTCTTGGGTGAAAGAGGGTCTTCGTATTAAAGAGCTTAAACCTGAGACTGCACTGACCATACTCAATGAGGTATTTGAAAAAACATTTTGGATTTTACCCATTCTTCATCAACTTAATTCTTTGGCAATGCCATTCTCTTCTCTTATTATCCTTGTTCCTACTTTTGTCTGGTCCAGTTTGTGAAGGTTCTAATTTTCTAAGCGATGTCTTATATGTTTAACACTTTTGTTTAAATTTCTTTTTATCTTTCTGATATAATGCCTGGTATTAACTCATAATACGCTCAGTAGAAATCATCAATAGTAAGCTTTATTGGTTTTGTCACATAGAGAAGTGAAGTGCTATGTAGAATGCCGACTGCTTGCTATCCATGTTTACATGGGAGTTTTTTAGTTTCTTTTACCTAATATGCTTCAATGGCACAAATAATGTTTTTATTCATATCACATTTCTTAATAAATAATTTTTTGCAAGGGGCACATATCTCTTTCTTTCTAAAGAAAATTTTGGGATTATATCAGGAAGCTGAAGCGATCATTGAGGAAGTCAATCCTACTCCACTGAAAGTTCTTGGGTACGGCATGGTAAGACTCGTGCTACTTGTATGTACCTCAGGCTATCAATTATAATATATTAATTTATAGAAAGGTTCACAAAAATCCTCCCTTATTCCATTTTTTATTTAAAGACATTGAAGGAAAAAAGGAAGAAGAGGGAAAAGAGACAGTATGTTAAGTCTGAATATTTTACTACCGAAAGTAATTATGGTAATTAGAAGCATTGATGTTGTTACCAAGTTTACTAGAGTTCTGTGTCATGTGTTTTACATTGCAGTTTCATTTGTATATTTCTCTTATTTATTCAAATAATCTGTCGACAGGGTTTTGTTGCAGCAGTTTATGCAATATCAGGTGCGTATATTTTTTTCCTTGAGTCAGATGGTTAAGAAACTAGAGACTCATACAATAACTGCAATCCATTTTAAAAGTGACTTTTTTCATACTTATAAATGCTTCTAGCTAGCAGTGAGCAAAAAAAAAAAAAACAAAAAAACCGCAAACCGAAAAAACTGAAAAACCCGTAACCAATGGAAAATTCAATAAACCTAGACCCAAAAAAACCGAAGCACGCATTTAGTTACAACAATGATTACTAGAGAAAAATCACACCAAATTAACCGAATCGCATATATATATTCATTCATAAATGAACTTTCTATTATTATGTTAATAAATCATATACAAGAATTTTATCATACATATGTGTATATATATATATATATATATGTACATAGACACACACATATGTATGATAAAATTCTTGTATATGATTTATTAACATAATAATAGAAAGTTCATTTATGAATGAATTAAATGTCTACGTGTTGTTTTCTACTTGTTCATATCATACATGTATAACAAACTTATGGAGAGTATTTATAACTTTTTTTATAGCATAATGTTGTTTCTAAGTTCTAATAAATTTCATAGATTCATTAGTAGCAATATAAGTAGTGAGTAATAGTTGTTGTTTGAATTTTTAAACTCCTTTTATTATTTGTTTACTTATTTACTTATTTCATTATTTGAATAGCATATTAACCAGAAAAAATCGTAACTGCAAAATATTAACCAAAATCATGAGTAACCGAACGGTTTGATTAACCACGGTTACATTTACTTCTATAATATTACCGCACTATATGGTTTGGTTACAGTTATACCTTATAACCGCACCATACACACCCCTACTCCTAGCAATCGCTCACAATCAGGGACATGCAATCTTAAAATGTTTAATCAAGCCATAGATATGTAGCATAACCATCATTTGGAACCAATATCAATTTCTTTTCTCTTGTTTCTTTAGCTGAAGAATATAAGATCTCTCTTTCTCCCCCTCTCTCTCAGCATATTCGCACGGGCACACACAGGACACATGTTTTTATGTATCAAACTATCAATACTTTTGCATTCTATATATAGGGTATATTAAAACCAAACAAGTATTATGAACTTGTCATCTAATGCTTGTTCCTTTTCTCCAATTAAGTACACATAATATTTCTTTTCAGAGTGGGAGAAGACACTGCAATTTATTGGTGTTGTTGGCCTTGCTCAGGTACTTGATTTTGTCACTTATTTGAATGTTCGGTTAACTAAGTAATTATTCTCCATCTCCAATCAGAATGTGCTTATCAAAGTTATAAAGTCCTCCCTCCCCTCATCCCTCTTGTTATTTTTTGTTACTTTAAAAAGTTTATGATACCTTTAAGAAATCTAAATTCTCTACAATACGTCCAATCTTGACACAAGGACAGGACCATAATCATTAGCCATTAGTCTTGCTAAAGAATAAAATGATATAGAAAAAGAGATAATGGCATATGCAAAAAGGTGTATAGTCGGTACTCCACTGCTCCTCTATCTAACACTTAAAATCACTATTTGGGAGTCAACAATTCCAAGGAAAGTCTATATTGAAGCTTATTGTTGATGTTATACTAGAGTTCTTTTTCTTTTGGTGTTTTTTTGAGTAATAAGAAAAAGGTTGGTAGGTAAAAGTGAAAGCTAATTTTGTTTTGGGAACTAATATTTCCACATGATGCTCTCTCACATGAGAATAAAGTGGGTTCCACCTTCATGTGAGAGAGAATCATGTGGAAATATCAAAAACTCAAGTGGAAATAGTGCTCCCCTTTTGTTTTCTTTTGGTTTTTAGTTGACTTACCATTTCAACTTGGGTATATTGTAATATCTTGAGACGTGGTAGCTTGCCTTTTTAAATTAAACTTACTATTCTGAGACATCCTAATAATCAAAGATAGACTTTACATTGAGACGAAGGGAATATGATCCGATGATTGTTTAAATACCAATGAATTTTTTAATTTTAATATGTTGATGTTACTTCATATCTTCTTCCTGAAAATGCTTCTAGTTAGGAAAACTATGATCAAAATACTAAGACATTTTTTATTTTACATTTTGCATGTGACATGAAAAGTACAACTAAAACATCAACTTTTACCCCTCCTACTTGGGAGATATTACCAAAATTTTTCATATTAAAACACTTTTTCTTTTGAGTGTCAAAAAATTTTTAGTGGTTGGAATGGTTACCAAAAAACGCAGCAAACTGTATTTTGGTACAAACGTTCCAAGATATGTATACTTTTGCTTTGGAACATCAAATTCAAATATGGCGATCTGAAACTTTTCCTCCTATTTACTTTAACTTCTATATTATAACTTTTCTTTATGTTTTTTAGACTTCTATTGGGCCATAAAACTAATGGCTAAGATAAAATCTAATGAAAGGTTAGGATCAACTATCTAGAATTGTTCTGTAAAATATCACGGATATTTACAAAATATAATAATCACATAAGTAAATATAAATCACTTTATTAGAAATTCTAATATATAAAAGAAGATTCAGGAAAT
Organism: Hedera helix; assembly: GCA_947179155.2. NCBI lineage: Eukaryota > Viridiplantae > Streptophyta > Magnoliopsida > Apiales > Araliaceae > Hedera > Hedera helix. The sequence goes on along the minus strand of OX359282.1, from coordinate 28,575,923 downwards.
GCCAACTAATGTAGCTAAATGAGAGGCTTGTGGGTATCAAGTAAGCAATGACATGACATAATCTCGTTAAAAATTCTCTTGTTGTAACTATACGGTTAGAAACAACTCAACTGATTTTAACTATATCTCAATTAGTTTCGACTATATCTTTTAAAAAGCTATTCTTGGTTTATCACTATTTTGTATTTTGTACCAATTGAGCGATTCAAAAGAAATCTACCCCCACTGTATTCCTTATCACGAAAAGTGATATTTTTCATTCCCGATTTTCGTTTCACGTACCGCATCGAACCACATTCTTGGTAACATTAGGCTGAAGATGGTCCAAAATCATATCTAAATAATTAGCATTCAACATGAGACCAGTATCCTTAATGGTGAATTAAGTATTGTTACCAGTGTTTTGAGTTGGGTCATAATCAAGGTGTTCCTTCCTAAATAATCTTATGTGCATAGTTAAAGCAAAAATGATTTTATATCTTCTTTTAAGTCGATATATTCTCAACACCTTCATTGTCTTAGTGCTTGAATTCTAAATATTTACCAGACTATATATCGGAGGCTTGCTTCTTATGAGGACTCTGAGGATTTTAAGCAAGATGTGAGGTAAAGCCCACTTCCTGATGACATGTCTAATCGTGAATATGTTTATAGAAAAGGTTTTGTTATGCTAGCTTTGTTTATCTGCTTGTCTATGAGAGATTGAACTTCTCTTGTACAGAAAATATATTAATTTTGTTAATGTGAGAAATTAATCTTATTTATGATTCTCTTCTTCCTTTAATGTATGATTTTACTACTGAGCTTACTGCTTAGTATAATTCATTGTAGACATCATGATGAAAAAGAGCTAGTATGCATTTGAGTGTAGTGAAAATTTGGGTCAAGTAAACATTTTAGAGACAAAGAATGGTTAGCTTATAATTTTAGGGTCATGCTGCTCACAATGAACGGATATAGCACCCAATATAGTGTGATGCATGCTGAATATCTGACATGATCAATTGAATATAAATACTTCATCCGTTCCAAAATTAGAGATACATTTGTAAAACGACGACTTAAATAGGATAATTTTATTTGTTCAAACATATCCCTAACAATAGTTCGAAATTAGTAGTGTTGAGTCTGGCGACATGATAGTACCCCATCACTTAAGAATAAAAGTAATGGCATGTTAGGATAACATGGGTACATACATTAGTACTCAACCAGTTGTACTTAGGTCTGCTGTACCAGTCCGGCTTCCCATTCAACCTTTAGGTTTTCAGTATTTCTGATAGGCCTACCACTCATTATGCCATATAGGTTTTCTACAACCACCCCTCCCCCCGGGGCGCCCGGCTGACAGTGCCCTTTCACAGAATTCGTACCATTTGCGAGATAATTTATATATTTTTGTTTACATCTATGGAGTTTCTGAAAGTTTTGGCAGTGATGATTAGTGCAATTGACATTTGTTGTGCTTTCCCTCTAGGCAAATGCTTGTTCCTGTTAGACTGGGAGGTCGAGCAATTTCATGGGCTGCTGGGAAGTTAGAAACAAATGGAATTGTTCTGCCGACATCACCTTCATCATCAGATGTTCAAAGCAGGGTATTGCAGGCTGCTGCAAAACATGAATCTCAACCCTCTGATCGTGAAGAATTACCAGATCTGCCTGCAGATTCGATGACTCCTGTCACTGAGAATGTAGATATCACTGAAGCATAGAGCTCATCTTTTTTTGTGCAACTCACATTTGTATCAAGTCTCGGCCTCCATCTTAAAGGTGTCTGTTCCATATTAAGTAAACTCAAGTATGAACAAATTTAGGCATGCAGAGAGTGCCTCACTGTGAACAATAGACAAGGTCAGTTCTGACTTGAAGATGCAAATTCTTGCCTCCATAGTCTTTACAACTTAAAATTGTTACTCTCTTCTGTTGATGCATTTTTCTTTTCAATCAAGTGGTTGGAAATTCTCTAATTATAAGATATCAACAAGCATGTTGTAACAAGGGGGCATAACTATACTGGGAATTTAAAAGTTGGTTCATATTGAAAAAAATGAAGTGATTTCCCACCTTTGTGGAAGATTAGAGAGCTGATTTAGATACCTTTTTTCTCTTTCCAGGACATCCCAAAATGAAAGACCAGTTTTTCTTTTTCTAAATGAGAGTCCACTTTCAAATTCGATGTCTTGAATATCATTATGTTTGTTTCAATAAGTTGTCATCTTGGCTACCGGTTATATTAAAGTTGAAACTTGTGTTAAAGCCGGACTCATAATTATATATATTTTATTCATTCAAAATTAGAGACATTTTTTTCTTTTTAGTTTGTCCTAAAATTAGACGTGTATTTTTATTTTAAGATTATAGAATGACATGATATTTATAATTTGTCATTAATTTTTTGTTATTACTTAAAAGCCTAAATTAGAGATGCATTTCTATTTTAGAAAAACTACCGACTACAAATCATATACAATCGTAAAATATTTACAATTGAGTGTTCCTAATGTGAATTTTTTTGTTTTTATTTTTAATTTAATATTAAGTTTTTATATTCAATCCTTATTTTTACATATATACTTTTTTAGAAAATCCTAAAATAGATATGAATCTATAATTTTATACTTTTTTTGTATTCCTTATATAATTTATTTAGTTAATTAATTATACTATAGAGTTTGACTTAAACATCATATTTAGGCTTTTATGTTTTCACTCAATTTGAACTATAGAAAAGTACACATGTATAAATAAGAAAGATTGAATATAAAAATTAAATATGAAATTTAAAAACTATATAAAAACTTAATGTTAAATTAAAAATAACAACAACAAAAATCACATTATCAACACCCAATTATGAATATTCGACAATTGTATTCGACAATTGTATGTGATCTGTATTCATTAATTTTTAAGCAAAATTTGTAGTCATTCTAATAATAAAAGTAAGTTAGTTTGACATTTAAACAATATATTTTATCATAGTCATATATACAAATTACTTGTCTTACCGTATTAGTTATCCTACTTTAAGTCAAGTTACAAGTAAATAAATTTTCATAATTTGTACTCCATAGTTTCACAAATATACTATTTGTAAATTAAAAAAAAAAAAAAATTCTTTAATTGATAGTTATCATTTTAATTTTATTATTATGTCATCAAAATCTTTATTCAATTACATAAAGACTAGGTACACCTTATCAAATTAATAATTTAGGGTTTTTTTTAATGTAAACATATGACAAGAGTATGTATTTAATATTAACAAATTTTACGAATGTAATTTATTTTATTATATATATATATATATATATATATATATATATATATATATATAGAGAGAGAGAGAGAGAGAGAGAGAGAGAGAGAGAGAGAGAGATTAAAATATTAATTCAAGTACATCCTGCAGTATCGTACATTTTAGAGCCACGTTTATTCTATGCATGCATAATACATAGTGTTGAGATATGATTTATTGGACTCATAATTTAATTTGGCCCAAGGTGCATTTTATATTCTGAGTTAGGTTGGATTATTTTGCACCTTATGTTGGGCCTGGTTGAGGGTTGGCCCATTCAAATGTTTTCTTTGGGGCGATTTGGGTTATTTAGGAAGAGTAACATCCTTATTGATTAAGGATTCTAAATTAATTAATAATTTCGGATTTCAAGAAGATGAGGATTGACCTGTTAATATTATATTCCTAGTTAGATTTTGTTAAAGGATTCCCTTTCCTAATTAGTTACGAGGACTCAAGACGGTTGATGAGAAGGTATAAATAAGGCTACAAACAAGTGAATCAGGTTACAAAATTCTCTTAATCAAATACTTTTTATTACTCCAGCAGCACTTTGATTCTCCATTGTTACACTTTTTGGCCTGTACTTATTCTCACACCGGAGCATCCCCGGACGGCTCAAGCCGTCGCCTGATCTGTAGGGTGTCTAACGGTTGTTCTTTAGTGTAGGTAACTCATTGTTTGGTGGTTTCAACGAGTGGACAAAATTACGCATTAACATTGGCGCTAGAAAGAAGGCCTTGATATTTGATCTATAAATCACAAGTTAGTTTAGTTTGGAGATTGATGTTATGGTGGAAGGTGGAATTTCAATAGGGACTGGCAGAGATCCTCTATGGAACCAGTTTCTAGGCGTATTTGTGGTTCAGTGTTAGACTGAAATGGGCCAAACAAGTCAGGCGTACACCTGTGCAAACTCACTTAGCACCGTTTCCTATGCGATTGTTCTCACCATCAATTACATTGGACTTTGACCTGCGGAAGGTGGAACTAGATTCATGGAGAGTGAGATCAGAAGAGTTAGTAAACCCGGAAGGGAAGACAACGTCTCGTGATCAAAGAGAAAGAATCAAACTTTATAAGATTAGGGAAGCAAAAGCTGAGTTGGAGACATTGAGGCACCAGCGCTAGGAGTGGAGTGCCCATTTATCGGAGCTGTGGAGAGAAAAGGATCCATCAACTACCATTGAATGAGGAGAAAGTGATGGTAGTTGGTGGATCAGAACTAGCTTCAGGGTCATATGAGGGAACTTAGTTGGTTAGACTAGGATTACACGGAAGATATAAGGCAACTCGAGTCACTAGACCGGTATTATCAGAGACGACCCAGATCCCCCGTTGAAAGAAGGAGCCATAGTGATCTAAGGGAAGAACCAGATCGGGAAGAGCAACGAATAGTTCCTTATATGCCTATTCCAGATCCCGTTATGTAGAGGATTACAAACTTGGAAAGAAGGTTGATAGCAACAGAAGCGAGACCGACTGCGGCGGCGGAGCCGGTTGCACCCCCCACCATTAGATCCGAGATCTTCGTTCTCTTATGCCATTGACTAGGAGAAAGTCGATCCAAAGAAGAAATTGCCACCTTTGGAAACCTATGACGGCATAGGTGACCCGTATGATTATACAAGTTCTTCTGAGCGGGTGATGAAGTACTACAATCAATCGGAGGCCGGGATGTGTCAGATCTTCTTGACGACACTCAAAAAGGGAGGGAAAAATGGATGATGTCATTTCCCCGAATAACATCAATTCGTGGAAGGAGTTGTGCGAAAAATTTCATGAGCGGTTCGAGAGTAATAAGAGGAGGGGCAAGTTGACTACGTCCTTGATATAGATCAAACAAAAATCGGGTGAATCATTGAGCCAGTATGTACAGAGGTTCTGTGATGCAGTGGGGACGACCACCGACCTGAACATAACACGGGCGTTGGGTTTCTTTACCACGAGAATGGACATGGCTAGGAATAAGAAGATGATGAAGGATGTGATGTTCAATCCCCCGAAGGACCTCTTAGATGTATGCGAACGGGCCGAAAAATTCATTGCGATTGAGGAGGCCATGGACAACTTTCAACTAAAGGTGAGGGGAGTGATAAACCTAATGGCGATAATAAAAATAGAGATAGCAGACCAAACGTTTTTGATCGGATGGGGTCGAAGGTAGGATAACCGGCTGAAAAGAAACCACCTTTTCAACCCGGGGTGGAGAGTAAGGTGTATACTCCCCTGAATACAGATCGGGTCAAGATACTGAAGGCAATAAGGAATGGATCGATAGTTATGCCAAGACCGTCAGGATCAAGGCAAGTTAGATCAAATCTATACGGTCAATATCACTGGCAAGTCGGACATGCGATAGAGACATGCACAAGGTTGAAAGACACGATTGAAGCAAAAGTCTAAAACGATGAACTAATTCAGTATATGGTAGGATGGGAAGGGCATACTCCTAATCCAGAACCAGTTACAGAAAGAAGGGTAGAAAAGGAAGGTCGACCTCGAAAGGTGGTGGATGTCATCACAGGCGGGTTGGTACAAAGGCAGATTAGGAGGAAACATCGATCCCTTGCTGATATTATTATGGCCTTATCGGAGCAAACGCCTAAGGTGGGACAGCCTTTTCCCAACACGGTAACTTCATTCTCAGACGAGGATTATCTCCTAGATGCAGTCGAACCATACGAAGGAGCCCTGGTCATCACTGCACAGGTCGACCCAGTAGATATGAAAAGGATCATGATCGATAACGGATCTTCGGTGGACATACTTTATAGCCATGCTTATCAGAGGATGGATCTCTAAGGTGTAAAGATGGAGGTTGGTATGGAGTCACCATTATATAGATTTGGCTATGAAACTATACCTGTGGTTGGGACTGTGGAACTTCCGGTGGTGTTTGGAATGGCCCCTGGATAGATGAAGATTACGGTAAAAAAAATTGTTGTCCAGGTCGATTCAACCTATAATGCTATTTTAGGTCAAACAACATTATCTGCATTACATGCCATTACATTTATCCCTCACTTCAAGATTAAATTTCCAATGTTGACTGAGGTCGGTGAAGTGAAAGGAGACCTTGATATTGCTCGAAAGTGTTACTGCCATGCTTTGACATCATCTGCGGTTAGGGTTAGTAGGCAGAAGTAGACCATGGCAGTTGATATCGAGCTGTTTACCGAAGGGGTTTTAGAGCTGCTGGCGTTGCCGGTCTAGGAGACTGAAAATGTAGAGTTGATACTCGGTAACTCAACAAGACGGTTTGGGTAGGTGCCAAGTTGCAGGATACCGTTAAGAAAGGCTTGATGGAGCTATCGAGAACCTATGCAGATATCTTTGCTTGGACACCTAACGATATGTCTGACATAGCTAAAGACATGGCTATCCACATGCTATCGGTTGATCCAAATGGAAGTGGCCAAAGATCATTGATGATGAAGTGGCGAAGCTTTTGGATACAAGGCTCATTAAGATAGAGTACCTAGAGTGGTTGGCGAACGTGGTTCTGGTCAGAAAACAGAATGAAAAGTGGAAGGTTTGCGTTGACTACGCCGACCTCGATAAGGCTTGTCCGAAGGACTTCTATCCATTTCCCCATATCGACCAGTTGATTGATGCCACATCGGGGAATGTAGTGCTCAGCTTTTTGGACTTATTTTTGGGGTATAATCAGATTTTGATGGTCGATGAGGACATCTCGAAAAAAAATTCATCACACATCGGGTGATATATGCTTATAACTGAATGATATTTGGGCTAATCAATATAGGGGCTACTTATCAAATAATGATGAACTATGTTTTTCACAAGTCGATCGGAAATAATATAGAGATATATGTGGATGACATGATCGTTAGAAGTGCAATGGGGTTCAGGATCACCTGTAGGATTTAGAATAGTGTTTTCAGACAGTTTGTGTAACACCCCGAACCCGCTACAGGCCCGTAGTGTTACATGCCGCAAGCACAAAGCTCGCAAGGCAACAATATCAATAGCGCAACCCAAACACAAACAAAAATAACTCAACAATAATGAAACTAACTTGAAACCGAACAGTCTTTAATTATCAAAATTACACTAAGATTCAATAACTAAATACCGAAAACATAACTTTGGAAACACAGCTCCAATAACAAAAGTCTTATCATAATTCTAAAATATTCATAAACTTCTTAAACTAAAATATCTTTCGATCATCCACAAAAGTATCCACAGTGCTCGGCTCTTAAAAATGGACCCTGTAAAAGTTAATGTAAGGGTGAACGGTGAAGCCCAGCAAGTAACAATCTTCACTATTTAGGTGGATCAAGTACTATTTGCAAAACACTTTTTCGAAATACCTTTTGTTCAATAACAGTAATAAATATACTTTTTGAAATAACATTTTCTTGTTCAATAACAATAGTCAATATTTACTTTCAAAACCAAAATCAATAAATTACAAAACACAATTCAAAGACAAAATTTCGATAAGCTCAATATATTCGATCAACGATTTCGATAAGTTCAATATATTCGATGTATCTTTTAATCCACAGAACGACTAAGGTTACAGCAGCCCTGTAACACGGCCCTTATGTTCGATAATGTCAATGATACGCCCCCTACTAAGGTATCTTATCATGCACGCGCCCCGAAGAGCGCCCCCCGAAGGGTATCTAATGGTGTGCGCCTTAGTAGGTCCTAAATTGTTCCGGAACTAGCGTAAACACTAACGGTTTCAATACATAGTCGGACTGAGGTTTCTAAAAGAAATTTCTCAATATTTTCGATATTCCAAACTATACTTAGTTCACAGTTTAAAATCATATAATCTCATTTTCTAAATCAAAATTCTATTTTAATACTTGATCCGGGTTTTTAACAAAATATAAGTGTAACATTTTCATTCAAATGGAAGCCTTAAATAAAGAATAACAATATTTGAAACAATACATTTAGGCATCCGAATAATTTCTAAAGCATACATAATTATAAACGATAATTTTAAAATACTAAATAGCTTGGAAAGTCACTTACTTCGATATCGCTGAACACAAAATTAATAGCTGAACAGATCCTAAATATAAATTTAGGACAATTAAACGTTATTAGAATAATTCTATTATGCAACAGCTTCCTTATTTCTTTTTCAAAATAACTATAAGTATATTTACAAAAATATTCTTTCTATAGTTAATCATTTTTCAAACAAATACTATTATTATGCCAAAAGAATAATCTAAATAGCAATAATAATTAAAGCAAATAATGTTAATCTAAAACTATTAACTAATAATCTAAATACAAAACAATAATTATTAATCCAAAACTATTAACTAATAATCTAAATACAAAACAATAATTAAAACTATAAAAATAACAATGCAAAAATACTAATTACTAACTAAATATACTAAATACTAACAAACTAAATACAATATTTAAAAATAAAAATGACAATACAAAAAAAATTAAATAAGAAACATACCCGAAATTATGAGGTTCGCAGTTCGCCCACGACCTCGACACCAAAATTTTTAACTAAGGAGATCCTTACTAAAAAGGTCCTCACACAACAAGGTCCTTACTCAAATTGGAGGTCCTTATTGTTTTGCAAAATAAAACATATACTAGTGTTATATTTATAGGCCTTAGAAGGGGAAGGTTTTAATAGCTTTTGCGATGTGGGACTAAAGAAAACAGGAACTGGGTATTACAGTTTGACATTATGATATGAGGCTCAATCCAACTAAGTGCAGGTTCAGCCTTAGATCCAGGAAATTCCTTGGAATCGAGGCTAACCTGGAGAAGATAAATGCTATACTGGGTATGAAGTCTCTACAAAATTTTAAAGATGTGCATAGGCTAACGGGAATGGTCGCAGAGTTGCGGCATTTTATGGCGAGGTCAGTTGAAATGTGTCTTCCCTTCTTTGATACATTAAAGGGTCCAAAGAACGTGAAGACATTCTAGTGGATTTCTGAATGTGAAAATGCATTTCAGGGAATAAAGAGGTATTTGTCTTCAGTTCCACTGTTGTAGAAATCTGTCTCGAAGGAACCTCTTTATTTATATCTGGCTGTTGGTCTTTTAAAGGTCGGGACAATATTGGTTCGGGAAGAAAGGGGAGTTCAACAACTAATCTAGTATGTCAGCCATGCTCTGAAAGATGCGAAAACTCGACACCCTAACTTTGAGAAGTGTGCGTATGCTTTGGTGGCGGCGAGCAGGAAGCTTCGTCATTATTTTCAAGGTAAGGTTATTATTATCTTTACAGACCAACCATTGAAGAAGGTGTTACATAGACCTAACAATTCGGGTAGGATAGTGGTTAGGGCTGTTGAACATAGCAAGTTTGTTTTGGATTATTGACCTCGAATAGCTATTAAAGGGCATTATTTAGCAAATTTTATCATTAAATGTACCTTTCCAGTTAAAAGTTTGGAAGGAGGATCGAAGGTTGTTAGTGTTATTACTGGGGGCAACTAGTTTCTCCAGTGGCATGGACTTTGTATGTTGACGGATCATCTACTTTCGATGTGAATGGTGCAGGGGTTGTATTAATTAGTCCTAAGGGGTTTAATGTACAACAGGCGATCAGGTTTCAATTTCGGGCTACTAACAACGAGACGATTTTGGCGGAGTTAAAGTTGGTTCAAAGTTTGGAAATTCGAAGCATTATAATCTTCAGTGATTCACATTTTGTGGTGAAACAGATTCAGGGGGAGTATGAGGCTCGGGAGGCATGGATGACAAGATATTTGTTTGAGGTCAAAGCATTATTTCAAAGGTTCGACTCTTATTCTTTTCAAGGTATCGAATTAAAGGGGAATGTTGTCGCAGATGCGTTGCCTAGGTCAGCAGTTATTCAAGCATAAAGTTTTGGGGGTTCGATGTATCTTGAAGTTTTGACTGAACCCAGTATTTCGAGGAAGGAGTTATTCTTAGTTGAAAGGAGTAACTGTTGGTTGACCCCGTACTTCAACTATCTAGCTAATGGAAATTTGCCTTCGGACAAGTTAATGACTAAGAAGATTAAGTATCGCGCGACATATTTCTGTTTGATTGATGGGGATATATATCGGCGAGCTTATTCATCGCCTTTGTTGAAGTGTCTAGTTCCATCAGAGGCGTCTTATGCACTCCGAGAAGTTCATGAAGGGATTTGTAGGAACCATATGGGGGCAAAGGTGTAGGCGTACATGCTGATCAGGTAGGGGTATTACTGGCTGACGATATTTTAGGAAGCTAATAGTTATTTACAAAAGTGCCCAAAGTGTCAGTTTAATAGTTCGGCTCCACATCTGCTCTCGGAGGAGTTATCATCGGTGTTATCCCCCATACTGTTTTCTGTTTAGGGAATAGACCTGTTGGGGCCGATGTCGATACCAAAGGCGAAGGGACAACTCCAGTATATTGTGGTGGCAATAAATTACATGACCAAATGGGTGAAGGCCAAGCCACTTCGTCACATCACTGAGGAATATTGTTTAAAGTTCCTAAAGGAATTGATTGTATTTTAGTTTGGCATTATGATGGTGTTGGTTTCGGATAATGGTATGTAGTTTGTAGGGGCGAAGTTTGAACAGTTTTTATTAGATTTAGGGATACAAGATCAGAGGATTTCAATGGCATATCCACAATCCAATGACCAAGTTGAGGTGACTAATCAGACGTTGCTTAACGGGATTAAAAAGCGACTGGATGATACTAAGGGAAGATGACTAGAGGAATTACAGAGTATTCTATGGGCTTATCAAACAATGCCACGGACGACCGCGGGAGATTCACCTTTCAGGCTGGTGTATGGGACTGATGCGTTAATTCTGGTTGAGATCAGATCTACCTCATTCAGAGTGTCCAATTTTAAAGAGTTGTATAATGAAGAGAGACTTCGACTTAACTTAGATTTGTTAAATGAGGCTCGGGATGCTGCAGTTTTAAGGTTAACAACCTATCAACAGAGGACGACTAGGTATTATAACCGAAGGGTTTGGGTGAAAAGGTTCGAAGTTAGAGATCTTGTGCTTCGAGAGGCAGAAACTTTGACTCCTTAAAATACAGGCAAGTTAATGCCTAATTGGGAAGGTCCTTATGAGGTCATAGAGGTGCTAAAAATCGGGACTTATGGGCTTCGAGGTATGGATGGGATTGAACTTAAAAATACTTGGCATACTTATCGGTTAAGAAAATATTATCAATATTAAGTAGTTTTGATTAAGTTGGTCAATATAATTAGGAAGAACAATCATTTGTAATAATTCAAATAAACATCAATGAAACAAAGATCCTATTTTATTTATTGATTGGTTTGATTATGTACATATGAAGTTCCTAACATATTACGGTTGTTCTAAAAAGATAAAAAAGTAATAACAAAATACAAGTTTAATTGTTTGGTGGATTGGTGTCATCGGGGTTAGCATTAGATTCGTCAATGATGTCATTATCGGAGAAGCCAAGGGTCTTAGGGTCGACACCAACAACTTAAATCTTTGCGAGGGCTGCATGGTATCCCTTGCCAAACTCCTCAGCTAGTTCTGAAGAAGTTCTGTATTCGACGATAATTTCTTGTCGGTGTTCTCTTGTTTAAGTTTAGCAGCATAGGCTTGGCATTCTTTGTGTTTGGTAAGGCCCTTTTTGCTGATTTCTTGGATTCTAGAGAGGTTCTCTTCTTTGGTTTTGATGCTTTGTTGAAGTTGGCAGAGTTATTCTTGAAGTTCCTCGTTTTGTTTGGGGAGTTCGATTTGTTGTTGGAGTTGAGCGTAGAGTTCTCAGTTGGCAATTTTGAATTGTTGCAATGACGCAATGGTAACTGTTTGGGCTTCCAGAGGGAGGGTGTGAGTTCTTGATTCTTTTTTTCAAGAATTTTATTTTGCAGTTGGGCTTGTCGAAGTTAGTTTATTTGAAGGTTCTCTAGGTGAATGTGCTCAACTTGTTCTAGTTGGTGCTGTTGTCCGAGGTCTTCAATTTCATGTTCGGCTTCGATTAGTTGGAGGTGGAGGTGGATGGATTATTTCGGTGTCTTTGGTGGTTTATTGTTGGAGTTCTAAGTTTTTTTTGTTGACTGTTTGGAGTTGGGCTTGTAGTTGAGTCTTCTCTTGCTCAACAAGTTGGAGTTTGCCTTTTAATTCGGTGAATAAGGTATCAAAGTTCGGCACACATTTCTCATGGGTAAGGATTCGACTAAAGGCGACCAAGTTCTGTAGGAATGAATTTGTCAAATTAGTATTGTGTGGGATAAAGAATATGTTAACAGGAAAATCTATATAAGTGTTTACCTGTCCTACGTGGACAATGACCACAAGTATTAATTCGTTGTAGGTGCATTCTTTGAAGAAGTGGTCACATGTTGGGATGATGAAGTTGTCAAAGCGGGAATAGGGGAATTTATTGCGGGCATCAAGAAAGAAAAAGCGAGAATAGGGGAATTTGTTGTGGGTGTCAAGAAAGAAAAAGCTGTGAATATGGGGCCTGACGGAGCTGAATGTGGAAACTGTTGTTGTAGGGTTCGGTGTTGGCTGGAGTTATGCGGTGGGAATCTGGCTTGAATGTGTTAGAGGGATGAAAGGTGGTTCGTTTGGTTGGGGTGTGTCAGTGTTAAAGGGTGTTGCTTGTGGTTGTTTGGGAGGAGTTAGTTGTGTTGGAGGGATGATTGACGATTCGGTTGGTGGCGCATGTTAAGGTGTTGTTCTATGGCTGGTTAAATTGTGGGAGTATGTTACGGTGAAGGAGTTGTTGGTGGGGTGGTAGTTTTATGATGAGCCTTCACCAGCCTTCGACGTCTCTTTTTCATGATGTTAAGCTTATCGGCATCGATTAGTTCGGCGATGTCTCTCTTTTTGGGCTTTAAAGATTCTAAATGAGGTTATTGGGGTTTGATCTTGGGCTGTGAGAGTTCAACTTTTTAGTGAGTGGTTTCAGTAGTTGGTTGAGAAAGTCGTGGAGTAATTTTTGGAAGTTCAAAAGTTTGGTAGGCTATGTCGATTTATTCTTGATCATGAAGGGGGGGGGGGGGGGTGTAAGGTGTCTGAGGTAGTGGGTGAAGGTGTTAAGGATGGTTGATTTCCGTTTGTGGGCTCTTTGTTTTCTACTTTTCTTTTTGAGAGGTTCTATGTGACGCCCCGGGGAAAATCACCTGACACCAACTGTGACTCCCGCTCGTTAACGAATAATCTCCACAACATTTAAACAAAAACATGTCGTTGAAAACTCAGTAAATTTAAATTTTTATGACATTTACTTAACCTTGCCTCAGAATCGCAATCTTTACATAAATACTATAACTCAGATCATTCATATTTTTATGACCTAGTGTATTACAACCATTGGGAGCAAATAAAAGCTCGCAACCTAATAATGAGTCGACATGACTATTTACTAACTGCTTTTAATTACACGAGTTTACAAAACATTTACACTCGTCTTGATATACAAATGTCTTTCACTATTAATACAAGGCTTTTACGACGTTAGCTTAAAGCAGTTCTAATAACAACGTCTTAAATTAAAAATAAACCTCAAACATCTTCTCTGCGATTACCGGGATCTTCAAATTTCTCGCTCTTCGCTGAAAATGTTTATTATAGCAAGAGTGAACACGACGGTTCAGCAAGTCTAACAGCTAACACATAACACGTATGTCACATTTAATTTATGCTTTATGCTCCATGCTTTGCATTTATATAGACATCATGCTTATCATGCTTTGCATTTATATAATTAACCGATGTTTACCATGCATGTTAATATTTCCAGGTTATATAACTCATATAACATATCTCAACTCATAGCATTCATTAAAATTAGCTATTAAGAACATATGACTGTACACAAGCACATTAAAAATCAGTTAGCACATAAAATGAATGCACACTTAATAGTTTATGCATATAGCAAACAGGTTCACAAGTATAGCACATAGTACTGAAAAACTTGCCTGATATGCGCATTGACTTACGCTACCAGTCTGAAATCCGCGTTCCATCACTAACGCTCGACAAACCGAATTACTGCATCTGAAAGACCTAATTTGCTTATCTGGCAATTAGTAAAGCGCTTAGGGACTCAGCTGTCATTCACAAAAGAATTGACTCTACAATACATAATTCCCTATTTATTAATTCATAATTTATAAGACAATATTATCATCCTTGGATAATATTTTAATTACCGATCAGTATTATTATACATTAATAATACATCACTAAATTTTAAACTGTACTTAGGTACTTAACAATACCTTAATTGGTTACTAATATTATTAAACCCTTAATAATATTTACCCAATTACCAATATTATTAATCCGTTAATAATATTTAACTACTTACCGTCAATTATAAATCCTTTAATGATAATTTATAATATTGGTAATAACTAAACACTCCAACTATTACCCGTCAATTGTTTACACTTTATTACCTTTAATTCCTTCATATTATTTATTTAATATCATTTAAATAATTAATTAATTCACTTAACTTTACTTGTTTATTTATCTTCACATAAACAATTATGTCATTAATTATTTCACATTATTTATTTAATATCATTTAAATAAATAATTAATTCAATTAACTTTACTTGTTTATTTATCTTCACATAAACAATTATTTCCTTAATTCATTCACATTATTTATTTAATATCATTTAAATAAATAATTAAATTAACATTACTTGTTATTTATTATTACATAACAATTATCTCATTAACCTTAATTCACTTTAATTATCATTTTATTTAAATATTAATTAATTAATTCTCCTTAATTCATTTAATGATTATTGAATATCAATTACATAATCATTTCTTAATTAATTAACCTCATTTATTATTTAATATTAATTAAATAATAAATAATTATTTTATTCACTTCATCTCCCTTTAATTATTATTTAATACCTTTTAAATAATAATTAAATAATTAATCATCCTTATTTAAAAATAAATAAATAATTACCTTATCATTTTTATCTTCTTTTAATTATTATTTAATATACTTTAAATAATAATTAAATAATTAATCATCCTTATTCATTATTTAATATTTATTAAATAACAAATAATTATTAAAATTTAATTATCCTTATATCGCTTTAATTATTATTTAATATTATTTAAATAATAATTAATTAATTAAATACTTGTTTATTTATCTCCACATAAACAATTATTTCTTAATTCCCTCACATTATTTATTTAATATTAATTAAATAAATAATTAACTCAATTAACTATACTTGTTATTTAGCATTACATAACAATAATTTTATTAACCTTAATTCACTTCACCTTCTTTTAATTACTATTTAATATCCTTTAAATAATAATTAAATAATTAATCATCCTTATTCATTATTTAATATTAATTAAATAACAAATAATTATTATATTAACTTTATCTCCCTTTAATTATTATTTAATAACATTTAAATAATAATTAATTAACTAATTATCCTTATTCATTATTTAATATTAAATAATAAATAATTACTATTTTAACTTTATCTCCCTTTAATTATTATTTAATATCATTTAAATAATAATTAATTAACTAATTATCCTTATTCATGATTTAATATTAAATAATAAATAATTAATATTTTAACTTTATCTCCCTTTAATTATTATTTAATATCATTTAAATAATAATTAATTAACTAATTATCCTTATTCATTATTTAATATTAAATAATAAATAATTACTATTTTAACTTTATCTCCCTTTAATTATTATTTAATATCATTTAAATAATAATTAATTAACTAATTATCCTTATTCATTATTTAATATTAAATAATAAATAATTACTATTTTAACTTTATCTCCCTTTAATTATTATTTAATATCATTTAAATAATAATTAATTAACTAATTTATCATAATAATGGCTTTTAATTTATCTTATTTATTATTTATCATAAATAATAAATAATTATTAATTTTTGCTCTCAAATTAATTATATTAATTTTTAAACATTTTGATCCATTTTGGACTTAAATAACCCGACCCGAATGGCACGACCTGACCTGGAACGAAAAACTCACTGTCGATGAACAGTGTCAAGGGCCCCGACCCTCCCTTTACAAAGGAAACAAGGGCCCCGTCCCTCCTCTTGCAGAATCTGCAGAATTGCCATTTCTGATTTTTCAACTTTTGCTCTTTTGATTAAAACTTGAATAAAATGAAATCTACAAATCCAAATGACCTCAAATTAGTATCGGTGGATTCGTATCTTTCTAAGCTACAATATTCCATCATTGGATCAAATTTTGGGAAAAGTTTTGGTTATGAAAAATAGCCACAAAGTGGAATGTTTGCACATTGAGTTCTTAAAATGGCCTTCTTTGGTCTAAAAATCATATCTTGACCATAACAACTCACACGAACATTTTACCAACTAGGTTTTGTTCTTAACTTATATATTTACCATAACCAAGAAGAAAATCTCATACCTAACTTTTAGGTTTCAAAATATAAAGCTCTGAATCACACGTTCGTTTAGGGTTCCGTTGGTAGAAATCGTTTTCAAGCTTTTTGCTAAACTTTTCATAATAGATACCCATAAATACACATGTTAAATCCATTGAACCCTAGATTTACTAATCTAGTATGGATATAAACATTTATAGCTTTGAAAATGGTTTTTCACCATGGAAATTACCAAAAATACAAATGAAAGCACAAGCTAGGGTTTGTATGAACTTTTTATACCTCTTGGGCTTGTGTGCTATTTTTCTCTTCCTTCCAAAGAATAAGATGATGCTTGAAGATATCCAAGACCCTCCTAGTTTCCGTGCACTCCTCCTCCAAGCCTCACTTGGTGATTTATTTTCATAGAAGCTCAAGAACACCAAGTGTTCTTTCATTTTCTCTCTAACCTCTCTCTATTTTGCTCTCTAGATTTGGAAGATGAAAAGGATGATAGAATGAGAGAGTGATAGAGTAAAAGGGATGTTAGTGAATGTTATTAGATGAAATGTATACTTACACTTGGTGTAAGTATACACACATCACCCATCCATCAACCAAAATAGGCCTACTAGCCTTTGTTCTTCCCAACACTTTGAGCTTCCAAGGGAAGCTACAATAGCTCCCATTCTAGCCCCCAAAACTGCCGGCCATTCCCTTTCTTTATCAACCAAATTACTTATATTTTTAGTGCTCATTTATTCATTATACCATCATGTGCATATATATTAATACATGCATTCATTTTCCCAACACATGCACACTATTGGGCTATAAAATGGACTATGAAATAACTTTCATTGGGCTACATATTTAATTATGTTTGGGCTCCAAATTTACATCCATTTGAGTTACTAGATTAAATCCTTTAGGGCTCCCAACAATTAAATTAATTGAACTCCAAGTTGGGCTACCGAAATTAATTCATTGGGCTAGGTTTTGGGCTAACACTAAATTTCCATTGGCTTAAATAAATACGTCATGGGACCTCCTATATGGCTTGCCATATTCACCATGTTGTGCCAATTAAATTATCTCATGACCAATTTACAAGTCCACTAACAATTAAATTAAATTGGGCTTGTTTAATAAATCAATTTGACAAATTCAAATTATTAATTTCCTAGTGGAATTATAAAATATTAATAATCCACTATTAACAACTTTTCAAATGAAAATAAATATAACATTATTAATGTTTACGCATTCTTATTAATTAATAACCACATTAACTAATTTACTTCTCAAATTTAACTTGCTAGCTATTTAATCAAATAATCGCATAGCTCAATAACCCTATCAAACTTTGATATTATACATCCTAGATTGGTCCATTAATTTACTAAATCCATTAATTGAACCTTCCTTCAATTCCTTTAATTATCTCAACATATAATTAAATAAATCAAACCATCATACACTGATTTAAATTAATCGCACAAAAGTTTATAATTACTGTAAGTAATCTCCTTTATTTATATTAAAATATTCTCGGTCGCTACATTTTCCTTTCCTTATAAGAATTTCGTCCCCAAAATTTCAATATAAGGTTTTAAACTTCTAACACATGTTTTAAACTCTTAACAAACACATGTTTCCCTGTTAACCCTAATATTCGAACATGCTTAGTCATTCCTACGCATTCATCTCTTCCTCAGATTAAATATTTGATTTATCCAAAAATGATTCCATCCTCGGAATTACCACTACATCCTTACAACATCTACCACTCCGAATAATCTCATCGATTATCTTATATTAGACATTGTTTTACTCCTTGTTTAATAAACATTGTCCTCGTCCCTACGTGACAGGACTCTGATTCCTTTCCAGTGATCGTCTGTCACTTTACCAGGGTTAGTTTTATAGCTAAACCTCAATTTTCCGCTCGAATCCTCAAAAGCTTAAAATTTTCCCAAATCGACTATCCATTACTTCCTCATCCGAGAATTAGCGTAGCCTTAAATCACAATAATCACCTAAGACCATACAAATCAGTCTTATGAATTTTCGGGTCATTACATTCACCCCTTCTTCTAAGAATTTCGTCATCGAAATTACAGCATACTTACCCCTTTACCCAATCGATGTCCAGAACATTGGAACATCTTCCAGGAGTCTTCAACAATTTTTCAATAATTGTGAATGAGTTTAAATAACCAGGAAGTAAAAATAACCCCTTTAAAAAAATACAATCCCCTTTGCCCGACGTCATTAGAAATTTCACTAAACACCTTAGGGGTATTTAAAAATCACAAAAACTGCAGCCACTTAACCCGAGTACTTACCACTGAAGGAGATCAACCTTCCGTACTCCATGTATATGCATAACATTTAAACCGGGTACTTACCACCTAAGGAGATCAACCTTCCGTACCACATGTATACGCATAACATTTATTCCCTATTGGATTTTCCAACATAACTACCAAGAAATACTTGAAAAATATACCTTAACCTTTATCTAGCCAAATCAATTAGCTTAGACTTTTCAAGAATAGTTTGGATATCAATCGGAGCTCTTTTAAAAAATTAAGCACCAGCACATACATGCAATCAAAAATGACTTCATGATACCACATCATCTTGACAATGCGTTGAGGATTCCGTCATCGCCATGACTTCATGATTCCGCATTGTCTTAACAGCACGTTGAGAATTCCGTCATTTGTCGCAACCATATCACATGGTAAATTGACAATCTTTAAAAATACATTTTGATATTTTCAAATCAATCTGGTCTAGCCGAAACAAGTAGCATAGACTCTCCTTTCAATGTTTCAAAAGCATTTGCAAATTGTTTTGAGTTTTATCGTATCGCTACAGGTAATAAATGAATTGTCCCACAACTCGACTTACCGCGACTTCCCGATAAAACTAAAAATTTTAATTATCCTTTTTAAAGGCACACAAGTGCAAATTGGGCACGATTTTAAGAATTCAAGGTCTAACATAGCTAGAAGATTTAAAATGTCCTAAAACCTCAAATAATCACCAATTTTACTCCTCACCTTTCCAGCTTAATAACTATAACTAGTATAGCTTAAATCTGCTATTTAACTCTACCCACACTCACTGTTCATCAAACTTACCACACAGTATGGGTTCAGGAACTTACCACAATCATATGGGTTGAGGAACTTATCCTAGTCAGACTAAAATCGTCCATTCGCTGAGGGGCTCCACCATACGATTATGAGTCACGAACTTACCACACAAGTGAGTTTTAAGAACACGCAACTGGGCTTAACATTCTCTACCTATCCGATTGACTATGAGAAAAGAATCACCTTCTCACCATATGTACATCGAATAGCACGACACAAGATTTTAATGATTATTATTATAGGAAGCTAAGTGGTCGTAAAACCAAGCACAATCCCCTACCCATACAAAGGAATGTTCAACTCAGCCACTAACATGAGTCCTCAAATGAAATCAACAACTTCTAACTTGGGATTTTCCAAATCCATATTTCAACACATACCACTCTTTCCGAGTTTACTACTATTCCCCATAGTATCTTTTGTTTATAGCATCCTGCTATCTACACATGTTGTTAATCCTTTAACAGATCATTTAATATTTTCCTTATCTTATTTTACGGTTATAGCCTAAGGTACTCTTACCTAAGATTTATAACCTATCAGCTCTGATACCAACTGTGACGCCCCGGGGAAAATCACCTGACACCAACTGTGACTCCCGCTCGTTAACGAATAATCTCCACAACATTTAAACAAAAACATGTCGTTGAAAACTCAGTAAATTTAAATTTTTATGACATTTACTTAACCTTGCCTCAGAATCGCAATCTTTACATAAATACTATAACTCAGATCATTCATATTTTTATGACCTAGTGTATTACAACCATTGGGAGCAAATAAAAGCTCGCAACCTAATAATGAGTCGACATGACTATTTACTAACTGCTTTTAATTACACGAGTTTACAAAACATTTACACTCGTCTTGATATACAAATGTCTTTCACTATTAATACAAGGCTTTTACGACGTTAGCTTAAAGCAGTTCTAATAACAACGTCTTAAATTAAAAATAAACCTCAAACATCTTCTCTGCGATTACCGGGATCTTCAAATTTCTCGCTCTTCGCTGAAAATGTTTATTATAGCAAGAGTGAGCACGACGGCTCAGCAAGTCTAACAACTAACACATAACACGTAGGTCACATTTAATTTATGCTTTATGCTCCATGCTTTGCATTTATATAGGCATCATACTTATCATGCTTTGCATTTATATAGGCATCATGCTTATCATGCGGGAAACCAAAGGGTGAATTTTCAGAGGGTAGAAAATGAAATAAAGGGGGCGGTATATTTTGGAAGAAATGATAGGTATAATTTAAGGCGACTGTAATTAATGGGCACGTGTGTGGGTAATGATGTGAGACGTTTGACGGTTTGGTAGGGATGTGCAGTGTACATGGTAATGTGCGAACTATTTGGTGATTTTTTGAGATATAATGATTGGTGATTAATGCATTGGGTAATTAAATTTTTTCTAGATACTTTCTTATTTTGAAGTATAAAATTAGGAGAGTAGGGGGCAATGTTGGGATATAATTTATTGGACCCATAATTTAATTTGGCCCAAGGTGTATTTTATATTCGAAGTAGGGTTAGATTATTTTGCACACTATGATGGGCTTGGTTGAGGGTTGGCCCATTCAAGTGTTTCCTTGGGGGCAATTTGGGTTATTTAGGAAGAATAATATCCTTATTGTTTAAGGATTCTAAATTAGGTAATAATTCCGAATTTTAAGAAGACGAGGATTGACTTGTCAATATTATATTACTAATTGAATTCTATCAAATGATTCCCTCTCCTAATTAGTCATGAGGACTCAAGGCGGTTGATGAGAAGGTATAAATAAGGCTACAAACAAGTGAATCAGGTTCACAATTTTCTTGATCAAATACTTTTTATTATTCTAGTATCAGTTTGATTCTTTATTGTTACGTTTTTTTGTCTGTACCTATTCTCACACTGGAGCATCCCCAGATGGCCCAAGCCGTCGCCTGATCCGTGGGATGTCTAACAATTGTTCCTGAGTGCAGGTAGCCCATTGTTTGGTGATTCCAATGGACAAAATCACGCGTCAACACACCGTTTCACCAAATCGCAAGCCGAATCCAACCCCGTAATTTTTAGGTTATTAGCAGTGTTATATAGAATAATTATTTGGTGATAAAAAAATCTTATAAAAAGTTGCTTACAAAATTACGTTACTGGTTGTAGTTGGTTGTTATTACTAGGCTTACTCATGAATGATGAATCATCCATTAATTACATTCTGTCACATCATTTTATAACTATTTTTTATAAGTTTTTTTTTTTTTGGTCATGGTATCAACACACGGCTTATATACTAGGGACATCAAATTGACCGATCTTAAAATTTATCTTAGAATAATATTAATGCTCTCAAATTTTTAGTCTTGGGTCTCAAATAACATGGCATTGTATATTTTATAACATAACCAATCACATTAAATGTATTCAACCAATGTAATGATGATACATTAATTGAGATACTTGTTAAAAGAAAAAAAATTAGGAACTCTAACATTACCCTTAATCTTATTATGTTGGGCCAAATACGTCAATTTTGTTAGACTATCTTTAAATGACATACTAATTACATTGCATAAAAACATTTATGATTTAGTATAAAAATAAAATCAATACTAATATATAATATCATACGAAGCGGTCCTTAATTGAGTCAAATGGCTTCCAACTTATGCCACTAGTCTTAAATTCCCGTGTTAAGTTAGTGAGTTTAGATGTTAGTCTCCTTTTGATTGGGTTGTAGAGTCTGAATAAAATAAGAGTCTGAATTTAGTTATAATTAAACCGAATCAACTTCATTCTCCTTAATTTAATTACAATTATGTAGAAAGGCAAAAAGTTGCTCAAATTGAATTTTTGGATCATTGTATTTTGCTACCAAACTGATCAGATTTTCAATTGGTCTCTTCATATTTGCATGATAGCCTCTATATATTTTCATATGTACTGTATGGATTCTCATAGATCAAAAGGGTGCTCACAATGATACAAGGAGGGAGAATTATAGAAAAGAGGTGGAGCGTGAATTAAAAAATGTTAGCAGTGATCAGAATACTGTTCGCCTTTTTCCGTTCAGAAAATACTTCACGCAAGTGCACGTGGTTTAAGTGTAGTATAAGGCTAGCAAGGTATCGTTCCCACGAGAAATTGTAAATTAAGCATTGAATCACTAGTTAATAATTGAAATATCATCGATTTGATTTTGTGGTTTGAAACTATTGTCAAGTAATGTAGCTAATTTCAACAATTAAATTACTCAAAACTAAAATATCTGGATTTAAAACCGTTTAGGGTTTACAACTCAATCACTTGTTATCAACTGAACCAATTTATCTCTATAAAGTTAATCTACATGCATAAGATTGCTAATTGAGAACTCTTTAAATACTGAATAATATCTCTCGATTATTATTCAGCAAATCTTCCTCAATTCTACCGATTAAGGAATAATTTGAAGAAGAACGTCACTTTAAAACAACAACCTATATTTCTATGATTGCTGATTTAAAAAGATGGCAAGCTTCAGTTCTCTACCAATTACATGCGGCAACTGAGTATATTTCTATCTCAATCACAACTTACATTAACAATAAGTTCACATGCTACCATGCAAGGGTCTGATTTCATACATCATCTCTCAATTCTATATGAAATACTAGATTAAATTACTGGCCAAGTAATTAAAAATAACAATCACTCATGGTAGTCAAACCCACATGTATATAACAAGCACAGATAATAACTTACTTCAGATTATACAGATAATCGCATTGTAAACCCTAAACAATAAAATTTAGCTCATATTCAATCTAAGATAACAAACACAAGAGTGAATTCTAGCCATAAATAATAATTGAAGTACAAGAGTTCAGAGATAAACTAAATATGTAATCTTGCCCTTCTCTGCACCAAGACCAGAATTTCTTCCGTCAACTGCAGATTTATTTCCCTTCGCTCAATTCGCTCTATGTATTTCTCTCTTGTTCTCAGCGTCTCTCCTCTGTGATTCCCCCCTCCTCCTTCTTATTTTCTCTGACCTTCTTTTCTGTTTTTTCCTTTTTTTCAAAACTCCGGCTGCTTCGCATGTTAACCGCCCAAAAACTGACTTAGCAACTGCTCAGCATCGTGGGAGAAATCAGTCGATTGAACGTGACGCAGCTGCTTCAATCATCACGCAGCTGCGTTGAAATAGCCTGACGCAGCTGCTTCACTCTTAACGCAGCTGCGTTGAAATCGTCTGACGCAGCTGCTTCAAAAGTCACGCAGCTGCGTCTAAACATTCTGGAAAAAATGGCTTCTGTGACGCAGCTGCTTCAATTTGTGACGCAGCTGCGTGAACCTGGCTTCGAAATTACTGAAATGCCCTTGCAAGCTATTTTCCATGCAAACCTGAAATAAATGCACAAAAATGCATAAAATTGAAATAAAAACGCTTAAGGACTACAATATATAAGTTAAGAAGCACTTATTTTTAATGTACAAAACCGACTCAACAAATACCCCCAAACTTATCTAATTGCTTGTCCTCGAGCAAAAATAACTTAACAAAATTGAAATCTAGTAGCAACCATGAATTTTAGCATAACATGAATTATTGTTACCACACACCAGATTCAGGCCTCAAGCAACTCATAATAGCCTTATAGAATTTTCAAGAACTACCGAATTCACAAATCTCACATAATCGACAATCAAGCCCTATTTAAGATTCCTAATTGTGCGTGTGTTTCGTAGTTTCAACTAGTCAGAAAAATTAGATAAACTTCTTAGATTAATCACAAGCAAAATTTCACTTTGAATTCACGTCCTTACTTATACATCTCTTAACCAAGTCAAGCAATCACATAAATTAGGGATCATACTACTCATTAGAAATACAGAGTGAATGCGTTTTACGCTCCATTTCACCCCCAACTCATTAATAATGACTCGTGCAATGCACAATTCCATTAGACTATTCAATGCTACCCATGTAACGAGCCTTGAACCAGTGACTCCCAAACCAGTTGGTTTTAGGGCACTAGATGTAAAGACATCCCTAAGGATTTACTTGCTCGAATAGCAAAGGCCACGAAATTCTGACTGAGTCAATTATTTATTTATTTATATATATATATATATATATATATATATATATATATATATATATATATATATATATATATCTCTTCTTCTTTTTTTGGTGTAGATTAATATATGATCCCCCCAAACTTATATAAAAGCCTTAACTCAGCATACGAGAATTTGCAAGTAAGAATTGAAGTTCACTCATGAAACTCAAAAGAAAATCAATCTTGTAAGTTTTCTAATTCTCAACTAGTCCCAACAATCAATTTTTTGTGCTTATAAAGACATAGGAACCAAAAATAACGCAAGACTATTCGATTGTAAGATTGAAATTCAACATGTTCATTCATTTATCATTAAAGGCTAGCAAAAAGCAACATTCTTATCATCGGCCTTACATTAGTTTTCATGATTACTTTGAACTTGCTAAATAGAATTAAACGCAAACTACAGCTAACCGTTTTCGTAGGTTTCACGGTCACACTTAGCACGTGTAACAAGCCTTTTAAACCCCATAATTACCTTATGAGGACGAGTTAAGTTTCGTGAGGGTTTGCAGTGAATATACCCTCAAAATTCATCTACATTCCTAATTTTTTTTGTTTTTTTGTTTTTGGTTTTTTTTTTTTTTTTAATAACTTAAGACAAACAAAAGACCCAAACAAAGCACAACATATGCACTTAAGACAAACAAAAGACCCAAACAAAGCACAACATATGCAAACAAACGTAAAAGACCCAAACAAAGCACAACATATGCACTTAAGACAAACAAAAGACCCAAACAAAGCACAACATATGCAAACAAACGTAAACGTCCCCTAAACTTATCAAACTCAATGTCCTCAGTGAGCATTAAAGCAGAATTGAAATAACGGGACTTCCCTTTTAGAGCACTACTCCTCAGCTTCGTCGTCCGGTGAAGCAGGAGGTAATGCAGGCATTGCCGGAGGAATTGGAAAATTCAACGGCTCACGACCAGCATTCATGTCTAAACGATTAAACGCCTCCACTAAAGTTGTGTTGAATGCTGCTTGGTATTGCATCATAGAGCCCATTGTCTCTGCCAGATGGGCATCCCGTCTAGCTTGTCGACGAGATTCTCTCCGAAGCTGCCTTACCTCCGCCACTAATGTGTCAATCGTGTTGGACGATGAAGCTGCATCATGCTCCGGCTCTGCTGCAAATAATTCCTCGGTGTCCGGAGAATGTGGATCACCCAAAAGAAATCCCGCCCCTTTTGGATCAGGAGGTGCCCCATTCCATTGCTTGAAGTTCTTGATGATTTTAGAGTCGATGGGTACTTGGGGATGCTGAATTGGTTCACTATCATCCCATTCTACTCCCGCTGCTTCACAAAGCCCACAAATTAACGACGGATGAGGTAGGCCCCGGATCGGTTTCCCCTTGATGGCATACTTAATCGAACTGTTAATCACCTGTCCCTTATTAATGGATTTATCATTGACTATGCAGTATAAAAGAACCGCTCTGTCTTTAATGACCTCGGTGAAATGTGTTGTTGGCATGAGTTTAGCACACAGGAAATAATACCATGCCTTCCCAAATCGGCTCAAGTATGTGTAGTTGAAGGTTTTGGGCTCACCATCTCTATATTTCCAAACGGCATCCGGTTGGCACAAACCTCGAATAACCTCCTCATAATTTACCGGTTCCTTAGCAAATGCCGAATACTCATCCGCTTCGGAAAGCAAGGGAATACCATAGTACTCATTTATCTTCGCAGGAGAAAAGGAGACCTTCTTACCCTGAACGATGACGTCATTATGTTTAACGGCCTTGGCGTTAGCATAAAACTCTTTTACAATCGAAATGACGGCAGCTTGAGGCTAGTGAGGTAGTGTACCCCAATTCCGGCTGATCATTCTCCATAACGCCCCATCCAAAGGTCCTGGATCCAAGCCTCGCTCCGGTATAAGCTTTTTGGCATCGACATGCTCCTCATAGAACTTTGCCGATTCATAGCTCACAAATCGGCGTGAATCATACGGAGGAGTGGACCTTGAGGTCTCTCCTCGATGACGTTTTGGTGCCATTGATCTCACAACCCTTCCAAACTTTTTGAAACACAAACCGATCTCACAACCCTTCCAAACTTTTTCTTTGAGGACTTTTAACAAACAGTTGGCGGGTACCTTGTTAAAACCCCCCAATCTTATAGCCTTGGTGCTTGATTAAACCTCCCACTAGTACTCAGAATGCCCAAACACAACAATTTGTAGGGATACAAGAATCTATCACTATCCCCAAGACTATTTATATGAAGTTTGTCAAAAGAAACTCTTACTTGAAAATTTTTGAGAATACCCCCAAGCTTGGTGTTGCTTTAGAATCGAAAGGCAATGGAAGCACTGTGATTGAGTTGTAAGCTTGAGAGTGCGATTTATAGCTTCCCAAACGCACCATTCAACTTCTTGTTCATGTATAACGGACGCAACTGAGAACTGAAATGAAGGGCCTCACGGAAGAAGCGTAAACTGTCAAGAGAGGCAGCTGATAAGGCACACGGTTTAGACACTCGTCCGTTTTAATTCTAAAATCTCCCGTCACGCAGCTGCGTATGATTATGACGCAGCTGCGTCAAGTCTGATTTAATAAGGTGTGACGCAGGGGCGTTGCTTTGGACGCAGGGGCGTTGATTTGAATGCAGCTGCGTCTAATTTCGACGCATGGGCGTCTACAGCTGCAACATTTCTAGTGAGTTCTGACGCAGGGGCGTGATTACAGACGCAGGGGCGTCAAGTGTCACGCAGCTGCTTCAATTTTGACGCAAGTGCGTCAACGCCTCAAACGATTTCTCTCCAATTACAGTAGGTTCTGACGCAGGGGCGTGCTCCCAGACGCATATGCGTTAAGTCTCACGCAACTGCTTCAATTAATGACGCAGGTGCGTCAACCTCTGTTTCAAAGAACTGTACCTGACCAAATTAAATGCAATACAAATCAAAAACCAAAAATTTGCATAAACTTTTCGACTTATTTTCAGTAAATTAATGGACTTAAAAGAAATGAAATTTGGGTTGCCTCCCACACAACGCTTGTCTTATTGTCATCAGCCTGACATTACTTCCTGTTTAAGTTTCGAAAGAAATTGAGGACTTCATCCTATTAAAGGTGTCTCCCCAGTAATGTTTGAGTCTTTGCTCATTCACTTTAAACGTGGCCTCTGAATCTTTGCATTTTAACTCCACCGTCCCATACGGATAAACAACATGAATTGTAAAAGGACCTGACCACCGTGATTTCAGCTTTCCTGGAAAAAGTCTGAGTCGGGAATTGAACAATAACACCGATTGACCTCGTTCAAACTTTCGGTCCACAATGTGTTTGTCGTGCCAATGTTTGACTCGTTCCTTGTAAATTTTTGCGTTTTCATAGGACTGGAGTCGAAACTCCTCCATTTCATTTAGTTGTAACAATCGTTCCTCACCAGCTAGGTTAACATCCCAATTTAGCTTCCGAGTTGCCCAGTATGCATGATGTTCTAATTCCACCGGCAAATGACAAGCCTTCCCAAAAACCAACCGATAAGGCGACATTCCAAGTGGTGTCTTAAACGTTGTTCTATACGCCCAGAGTGCATCATCGAGCTTAACGGACCAATCCTTACGATTAGGATTTACTGTCTTCTCCAAGATCTTTTTCACTTCTCGATTAGAAATCTCCGCTTGTCCACTTGTTTGTGGGTGGTAAGCAGTAGCAACTTTATGCTTGACTCCATATTTCGCTAATAAGGCGTTAAATTGTCTGTTGCAGAAGTGAGATCCTCCATCGCTGATTATTGCTCTAGGTGTCCCAAATCTCGTGAAGATATTACGTTGCAAAAATTTAGTTACCACCTTAGCATCATTAGTGGAGGTTGCAATTGCTTCCACCCATTTAGACACATAATCGACTGCTACAAGGATGTAAGAATTGTTAAAAGACAAGGGAAAAGGTCCCATGAAATCAATACCCCAAACATCAAACATTTCAACTTCTAAAATAGAATTAAGGGGCATCTCCTGTCTTTTCGAAATATTACCAACCCTTTGACATCGATCACAATGTAGAACAAATGAATAAGCATCCTTAAATAAAGTAGGCCAGAAAAAACCTGATTGAAGAACCTTAGCAGCTGTTCTTTGGCCTCCATAATGTCCTCCATAACCTGATGCATGACATTGCTGAAGAATGCTTCCCATCTCTTCTTGAGGAACACAACGTCTTACTAACTGGTCGGCACAAGTCTTGTACAAAAATGGCTCATCCCAAATATATTGCCGTACATCATATAGAAACCTCTTCCTCTGTTGACTCGACAGTTCTGAAGGTATGACCTTCCCGACAATATAATTTACTAAATCGGCATACCACGGTACCTCAGACGTAATTACAAACAACTGCTCGTCTGGGAAGCTATCGTTGACTGCCATCTCATTGTTTCTGTGCTGCTCCATTCTAGACAAATGATCTGCTATTTGATTTTCAGTTCCTTTTCTGTCCCGAATCTCAAGATCGAACTCTTGAAGTAGCAAAACCCAACGGATCAATCTAGGCTTAGCATCTTTCTTTGCAACAAGGTACTTAATTGCTGAATGGTCCGTGAAGACAATAACCTTTGTTCCAATGAGATATGGACAGAACTTATCGAATGCAAACACTACAGCTAACAACTCCTTTTCTGTGGTTGTATAATTGAGCTGAGCATCAGTTAGAGTCTTACTGGTATAATAAATAGCTTGAAATACCTTGTGTGACGCCCCCAAATCTGGGCCCACACAGCCCAAACTTGAGTCGTCAAAAGACTACAACAAAATTATTACAACAAAGCACAACGTACAACAATACAGTGTATAATAATACACAACTAAGTCTTCACTATTATTGCCACACTATTTTACAAAACGTGAAGACTATGATAACTATTCCTCGGACCCTCACTCCATTCCCCAGCTAGACCCTGTTATGTTTTCATCTCCTGTTGAAAAACAATGGAACAAAAGAAAGGGTGAGCTCAAATAGCCCAGTAAAGAATATCATGACTAAGATAATGACGAATAAATTATCATTAGTCTTCAACAGTTGAGTTCTTGATAGAATACAATAGACTACAAGGTTTATATCAAAAACTGCAGTTAAATTCTTAAACAACGTTCAGATCAATAATAGCAGCGGAATGAGTAATCTATTAGAAGAATAATGCAGACTATAATGTCCACTCGGTTCTCTTTTTAGGAAAAACATCATCAACTTTTATCATCTGAAATATCATTAGTCAAGATAATACAAATTCACAGTTCCTGATCATAATCATGCACATCAACAGTTCATCTTTGTACTACGGGCCAAAGATATTCAATATAGCACCAACGGTCATGATTATACCAGATTCAGCCTTTGGTCATAATCATACCAAACAACAGTTCATCTTTGCACTACGGGCCAAAGAGAACATTCACCACGTGCCATAAAAGACACCGAACAGATGTATCGCCTTTAACCTATTATATCGCCTTTAACCTATCATCTGTTCAACAAATATATCACATCTGTGCCCCCGGCCACAGATATTCACAACAGCTTGATTTTTAGATGATTAGAATGATATAAATGATGAACAGAAGAAATAGGATAACAATAAGTATCGGAAGTTTACTTTGTACAGATTCAAATAATGTCCAAATTGTCAACATGATGTGGAGTGAAATTTAAAAATGATATTCAAGATCCACAGTTCAGAATAACGGTTACAATTCAATAGAAAGGTTCACGTAAATAGGAAGGTTCAGTTGAAATAATGAAGTTCAACTATTATGGAACATATAATATTTTCAGGAATTATAGAAGCAATAGTTCCATAATAAATTTCGATTTAGGAGTATGAAAGAAAATAATATCCCTTACCGTAGCAGGTTTGATTAACAAAAGGTGAAGAAAATTAATACAAAGGGTTATTCACCAACAGGCGGCAATCCGCTCCGTAAGGTTATTCCCACAATTTAATAGAATTTGAGTACAAAGAGTTATTCACCAAACAGGCGGCAATCCGCTCCGTAAGGTTATTCTCAGAGATTAATAATGAATGAATACGAAAGGTTATTCACCAACAGGCGGCAATCCGCTCCGTAAGGTTATTCCCACAATTTAATACATGGAAATAAAAGGCACGTCTTATGAGTAAGGAAGAAACAATATTATTATCGAGAATCAAATAATGATAAGCCCTTACCATAGTACGTTTGAATAATGGAAGATGAAAAAGATGGTATCCCTTACCTCAACACGTGACTGGATATTGATTTAAATGAGGTTGATTAACTTGAACAGTACACGTATACTTATAAATCTTCACAAATACTCAAGATGACTTAAGCACACTTAGAGAGAACTTTCACAAGAAGTATTTAGAGAGAGAAAGAAAGAACAAGTAAGGAAGTTTATGAAAAATCCTTAAGTTAAAGCTTCTATTTATAGCCAAAAATCTTATCATTCATTTAATCTAAACCATTCATTTAAAGATCATCTTTTAATCTACACCATCCATTTCAAATATTATATTATCTTTAATCTACACCATTCTTTTCATATCACCTAATAATCACCTAACTTTATATTATAAACAAATCAATTTAATTATTCAACAATAATTCACACTTTAATCTACACCATTCATTTCATATCACCTAATAATCACCTAACTTTATATTATAAACAAATCAATTCAATTATTCAACAATAATTCACACTTTAATCTACACCATTAATTTCATATCACCTAATAATCACCTAACTTTATATTATAAATAAATAACTTTATCAATTCAATTATTATGACTAATTGTTATAAATACAGTATAGTTAGCTCTTAGATATCAAGTTAATAAATTAATGAAATACAACTGTTTAAATAACATCATAATAGAGATAACAATAATGTAAAATAAAGCATACGTTACTGTGTAATGACAATTATTGATTCAATAATGTGAATTACTGTGCATATGTTACTGTGACAATTATTAGGTTCAATAATTTTAAAAATAGTGCAACAACAATTATTGACTCAATGATATAAAATACAGTGTAATGACAATTATTAAATCAATAATGCAAAATACTGTGTAACAACAATTATTGAATTGATAATATAAAATATTATGCAGTGACAATTATCGATGAAATGATGCGTAACAGTTACGGTGTCAATTATCAGACCAATAATATGAGACACTATGCAATACCGTGTGTTACTGTAGAGTACCGTGTGCTACAGAAAATACCATAAACTACCGTATGCTACTATTCTTTTATCACCGGTATTTTAACAGTTCCGTTGACTATTTTTATTTAAAAAGGTTACTTCTGTCGTTTTCTATATCCGACAAATATTCCGTTGTGGGGTCCACCAATAATTTATTATTTCGGCGCCGTCGTACGACACGAATATTCCCCGACAAAGCGAATATTGTCCGACAAAATAAAATTTGCACATAACATCCTTAACTTTCAATTTTGTTAATTTAACCACTTACTGTTTCAAAAAAAAACTAAAATATATATATGAAGAAAAATTAAATTTTGTATTTCATAAAATTCGGGGTCTTACAACCTCCCCTCCTTATGAAATTTCGTCCCCGAAATTGACGTACCTGACATATCGAAGAGGTAAGGATACTTAGATTTCATCTCAGATTCTAGCTCCCAGGTCATTTCCTCAGTATCTTGGTTCCTCCATAAAACCTTAACTTGAGGTATAACCTTTGAGCGTAGGATCTGCTCCTTCTTATCCAGGATCTTAACAGGTACCTCCTCGTATGTTAAATCCTCTGCTATAACGTCTGGTTCTAACTCAATGACGTGGTTTGGGTCCTTCACATATTTACGTAACATAGATATGTGAAAAACGTTATGGATGCGAGACATATTTGGTGGTAGGGCTAGTCTGTAGGCTACGGTTCCTATTCGATCGAGGATTTCAAATGGGCCAATAAATCGAGGGTTGAGCTTTCCTCTCTTTCCGAATCTCGTAACCCCTTTCCATGGAGAAACACGTAAGAATACATGATCTCCGACGTTGAAACTTTCGTCTCTCCGATGAAGATCAGCATAACTCTTTTGTTGTTCTTGTGCGGTCTGTATTCGTTGTCGGATCATTTGGATCTTTTCGGTCGTCAAGCGTACCAACTCGGGTCCCAACAATTTTGCTTCTCCTACCTCATTCCAACATATTGGAGAGCGACACTTCCTTCCATACAAAGCCTCGAATGGAGTCATGCCTATGCTTGCTTGGTAACTGTTGTTGTAAGAAAATTCCACCAATGGCAAGTACTTATCCCAACTTCCTTTGAAGTCTAATACACAAAGTCTCAAAAGATCTTCGAGGGTCTGGATCGTCCTTTCCGATTGTCCGTCCGTTTGAGGATGGTATGCAGAACTAAAACGTAGTTCAGTGCCCATAGCTTTTTGTAGACTGATCCAAAAGCGTGAAGTGAATCTAGGATCTCGATCAGAAACTATGGAAACTGGCATGCCATGCAATCTCACGATCTCATTTATGTACATACCGGCAAGACGTTCAAGTGAAAAGTTTTCTCGTATAGGCAAGAAATGAGCAGATTTGGTCAATCTATCTACGATCACCCAAATTGTATCTAAGCCTTGAGAAACTTTTGGAAGACCCGTCACGAAGTCCATATTGATGTGTTCCCACTTCCATTCGGGAACTTCAAGTGATTGTAATGGACCTTTAGGAACTTGATGTTCTGTCTTGACACGTTGACAAGTTAGGCACCTTGAGATAAACTCCGCAATCTCTCTTTTCATATTGTTCCACCAAAATGTATGTCGAAGATCTCGATACATCTTGGTACCTCCTGGGTGGATTGCAAACGGCGTGTTGTGTGCCTCCATCATAATTTTATGCTTTAATTCAGGATCGTTAGGAACACAGAGTCGAGAGTTGACTCGAAGTATTCCTTTCTCGTCGATTCTTGCTTCGGGAATGGCACCTTCTTGTACTTTCTTTATCATGTTTATCAGTTCCGGATCGGTAGCTTGAGCAGCTTTAATTTTATCGATTAAAGTTGGTTCTACTCGCACGTGAGCAATCTTCGAGTGGGTCCCTGGTGTCTTTAGCTCTATCTCCATCTTTTGCAAGTCGTACAAAATACACTTTTGTGTTGTCAGCAGTGCACTTGTACTTGCATAAGATTTTCTGCTCAAAGCGTCAGCTACAACGTTCGCCTTTCCCGGGTGATACTGGATTGTGTGGTCATAATCCTTTAACAGCTCAAGCCAACGTCGTTGTCGCATGTTGAGTTCCTTCTGGGTGAAGAAATACTTGAGACTTTTATGATCCGTATAGATATCCACTTTTTCTCCGTACAAGTAGTGTCTCCAGATCTTCAACGCGAAAACGACTGCTGCCAACTCTAGATCATGAGTAGGATAATTTTTCTCATAATCTTTGAGTTGTCGAGAGGCGTAGGCTATAACATTTCCATGTTGCATAAGGACACAGCCCAGACCTTTGCCAGAAGCATTGCTGTAGATAACAAATTCTCCTGATCCTGATGGTATGGTCAGAACAGGAGCTGAAACAAGTCTCCTCTTGAGTTCTTGAAAACTCTTCTCGCATTCCTCGCTCGATATAAGTTTTGTACTAGAATGAATGATACCGATATCTAGTAATTAAACTTTCAACTCTTGGTGTTCTATGGGAGCCATTTGGTATGGGACTTTAAAAATGGGCTTAGTGCCGGGTTCAAGATCGATACAGAATTCAATTTCACGGTTTGGGATAAGCCAGAAAGTTCCTCAGAAAAAACGTCAGGAAACTCATTAACAATGGGAATATCATTCAAGTTTGACGTGTTTTTGTTCAAATCAATGACATGAGCTAAAAAGGCTTGACATCCGTTTTTCAATAAATGAATGACTTTATTGCTAGAAATAACAGTTATAGATTTCAATGGTTTAGTTGCTTGAATTTGCATGACAGGTTGATTAGGAATATGAAAACTAATAATCTTATGAAAACAATCAATTTTAGCATGATGGGTAGTCAACCAATCAATTCCTAAAATCACATCAAATTCACACATCTCCAAAGAAATAAGGTCAACAGGTAATGTGAGGTTGTTGATTTGAACTAGGCAAGATTTATAGATAGTAAATGTAATAGGTATTTCTCCCAATGAGGTTTCAACTGATAAGACAAGATTTAAGTTTTCAATAGTCAAATTTAAACGTTGAGTACATATAGGTGAGATAAAAGAGTGGATAGAGCCAATATCTAATATGGCATAGACTTCACGAGAATTTATGAATAGCTTACCGGTTATCACCTCATTCGGTTTCTTGACTGTTATCGTCAAATTGAATCCCGAATACTTCATTCGGATCTTCACGTATTTCAACCATGGGAATACCACTGAATAATTTTCTAGCAAACTGTTTCTCGGGTTCATCAACTTCATCAGTAGTAAGGTACCAATGATTTCCATTAAAATAGTATTTTCGATAGACTGCAGTTTCCACGATAGTGACTAACTTAACCTGAATTCCTCTAAATTGTAACGCCCAAAAGTATAGAAACATCATTTTTAAATAATCTTGAAAATCATAGCTGGAACACCATAAATCCCAAAGACTAATATGAAAAGTCCATATATTCTGATCATTTGTTATAGAGCATAACCAGGTGATATCACTCTCCCAATTAGTGAGTAAATTAAAGGCAATAATTTCCGCAAGTTCGTTACTTCCTTTAATTGCTTCTAAGAATGGATCTGGAACGACTGTAGCAGAGCTTTCACCTTCATCCTTACTGGATAAAACACGCATAATTTTTGCCTTAGGCAAATGATTCAACTCTGAGTTTGTAAGAAGATTATTCGTCGCCTCTTGTTTTGCAGCTACATTTGTTTCGGTAATTTCATAGTTAACCTCCTGATTTCCAGATGCCATAATTAACTGTGGTCACAAAATAAATGTTAGTTCAAATAAACTGACTCATCTCTTCATGTTCCTACATTCAAATCGACTCATTAGATAATAAAATCTATTTTAGGTAGGACACACTAGTGACTGATTCTATTCGTCTCTCCCCTCCTAGTTCTACCCCAGATCTCCATTAAAGACCATATCCCTAAGCTCTGATGCCAACTGTGACGCCCCCAAATCTGGGCCCACACAGCCCAAACTTGAGTCGTCAAAAGACTACAACAAAATTATTACAACAAAGCACAACGTACAACAATACAGTGTATAATAATACACAACTAAGTCTTCACTATTATTGCCACACTATTTTACAAAACGTGAAGACTATGATAACTATTCCTCGGACCCTCACTCCATTCCCCGGCTAGACCCTGTTATGTTTTCATCTCCTGTTGAAAAACAATGGAACAAAAGAAAGGGTGAGCTCAAATAGCCCAGTAAAGAATATCATGACTAAGATAATGACGAATAAATTATCATTAGTCTTCAACAGTTGAGTTCTTGATAGAATACAATAGACTACAAGGTTTATATCAAAAACTGCAGTTAAATTCTTAAACAACGTTCAGATCAATAATAGCAGCGAAATGAGTAATCTATTAGAAGAATAATGCAGACTATAATGTCCACTCGGTTCTCTTTTTAGGAAAAACATCATCAACTTTTATCATCTGAAATATCATTAGTCAAGATAATACAAATTCACAGTTCCTGATCATAATCATGCACATCATCAGTTCATCTTTGTACTACGGGCCAAAGATATTCAATATAGCACCAACGGTCATGATTATACCAGATTCAGCCTTTGGTCATAATCATACAAAACAACAGTTCATCTTTGCACTACGGGCCAAAGAGAACATTCACCACGTGCCATAAAAGACACCGAACAGATGTATCGCCTTTAACCTATTATATCGCCTTTAACCTATCATCTGTTCAACAAATATATCACATCTGTGCCCCCGGCCACAGATATTCACAACAGCTTGATTTTTGGATGATTAGAATGATATAAATGATGAACAGAAGAAATAGGATAACAATAAGTATCGGAAGTTTACTTTGTACAGATTCAAATAATGTCCAAATTGTCAACATGATGTGGAGTGAAATTTAAAAATGATATTCAAGATCCACAGTTCAGAATAACGGTTACAATTCAATAGAAAGGTTCACGTAAATAGGAAGGTTCAGTTGAAATAATGAAGTTCAACTATTATGGAACATATAATATTTTCAGGAATTATAGAAGCAATAGTTCCATAATAAATTTCGATTTAGGAGTATGAAAGAAAATAATATCCCTTACCGTAGCAGGTTTGATTAACAAAAGGTGAAGGAAATTAATACAAAGGGTTATTCACCAATAGGCGGCAATCCGCTCCGTAAGGTTATTCCCACAATTTAATAGAATTTGAGTACAAAGAGTTATTCACCAAACAGGCGGCAATCCGCTCCGTAAGGTTATTCCCACAATTTAATAGAATTTGAGTACAAAGAGTTATTCACCAAACAGGCGGCAATCCGCTCCGTAAGGTTATTCTCAGAGATTAATAATGAATGAATACGAAAGGTTATTCACCAACAGGCGGCAATCCGCTCCGTAAGGTTATTCCCACAATTTAATACATGGAAATAAAAGGCACGTCTTATGAGTAAGGAAGAAACAATATTATTATCGAGAATCAAATAATGATAAGCCCTTACCATAGTACGTTTGAATAATGGAAGATGAAAAAGATGGTATCCCTTACCTCAACACGTGACTGGATATTGATTTAAATGAGGTTGATTAACTTGAACAGTACACGTATACTTATAAATCTTCACAAATACTCAAGATGACTTAAGCACACTTAGAGAGAACTTTCACAAGAAGTATTTAGAGAGAGAAAGAAAGAACAAGTAAGGAAGTTTATGAAAAATCCTTAAGTTAAAGCTTCTATTTATAGCCAAAAATCTTATCATTCATTTAATCTAAACCATTCATTTAAAGATCATCTTTTAATCTACACCATCCATTTCAAATATTATATTATCTTTAATCTACACCATTCATTTCATATCACCTAATAATCACCTAACTTTATATTATAAACAAATCAATTTAATTATTCAACAATAATTCACACTTTAATCTACACCATTCATTTCATATCACCTAATAATCACCTAACTTTATATTATAAACAAATCAATTCAATTATTCAACAATAATTCACACTTTAATCTACACCATTCATTTCATATCACCTAATAATCACCTAACTTTATATTATAAACAAATAACTTTATCAATTCAATTATTATGACTAATTGTTATAAATACAGTATAGTTAGCTCTTAGATATCAAGTTAATAAATTAATGAAATACAACTGTTTAAATAACATCATAATAGAGATAACAATAATGTAAAATAAAGCATACGTTACTGTGTAATGACAATTATTGATTCAATAATGTGAATTACTGTGCATATGTTACTGTGACAATTATTAGGTTCAATAATTTTAAAAACAGTGCAACAACAATTATTGACTCAATGATATAAAATACAGTGTAATGACAATTATTAAATCAATAATGCAAAATACTGTGTAACAACAATTATTGAATTGATAATATAAAATATTATGCAGTGACAATTATCGATGAAATGATGCGTAACAGTTACGGTGTCAATTATCAGACCAATAATATGAGACACTATGCAATACCGTGTGTTACTGTAGAGTACCGTGTGCTACAGAAAATACCATAAACTACCGTATGCTACTATTCTTTTATCACCGGTATTTTAACAGTTTCGTTGACTATTTTTATTTAAAAAGGTTACTTCTGTCGTTTTCTATATCCGACAAATATTCCGTTGTGGGGTCCACCAATAATTTATTATTTCGGCGCCGTCGTACGGCACGAATATTCCCCGACCAAACGAATATTCCCCGACAAAGCGAATATTGTCCGACAAAATAAAATTTGCACATAACATCCTTAACTTTCAATTTTGTTAATTTAACCACTTACTGTTTCAAAAAAAAACTAAAATATATATATGAAGAAAAATTAAATTTTGTATTTCATAAAATTCGGGGTCTTACACCTTGTCTTTACGCTGGCCCAGAACTGCCCCAATTGCGAAGTCACTTGCATCGCACATCAACTCAAAAGGATGACCCCAATCTGGAGCTACTACCACCGGAGCTGTAATCAACTTCTGCTTCAAAATCCCAAATGCTGTAAGACATGCTTCATCAAAATCAAACGGGACTTCTTTCTCTAGTAAACTGCACAACGGCTTTGTAATCTTAGAGAAATCCTTTATGAACCTTCGATAAAACCCTGCATGACCCAAGAAGCTACGAATACCCTTAACTGAGTTCGGAGGAGGCAACTTTTCAATAGCTTCAATCTTCGCCTTATCCACTTCAATTCCTTTAAATGACACCCGATGTCCCAAGATAATCCCTTCTTGAACCATGAAGTGGCACTTCTCCCAATTTAAGACCAAATTCGTTTCCATACATCTTTTCAGCACCAACGTTAGATTCTCTAAGCAGACATCAAATGAATCTCCAAAAACCGAGAAGTCATCCATAAAGACTTCTAAATTTCACTCGACCATATCCGAGAATATAGCCATCATGCACCGCTGAAAAGTTGCTGGAGCATTGCACAAACCAAACGACATTCTCCTGAAAGTGAATGTTCCATATGGACACGTAAAAGTCGTTTTCTCCTGATCTTCTGGTGCAATGGCTATCTGGTTGTACCCCGAATACCCATCCAACAAACAGTAATATTCATGTCCCGCAAGTCGATCCAGCATCTGATCAATGAACGGCAAGGGAAAATGATCCTTTCGCGTGGCTTTATTCAACTTCCTATAATCCAAGCACACTCGCCACCCCGTAACTGTTCTCGTCGGAATCAACTCATTATTCTCATTAGGAACAACCGTCATGCCACCTTTCTTTAGGACACAATGGACAGGGCTTACCCAAGCACTGTCTGAAA
This sequence comes from Hedera helix, assembly GCA_947179155.2. Classification (NCBI taxonomy): domain Eukaryota; kingdom Viridiplantae; phylum Streptophyta; class Magnoliopsida; order Apiales; family Araliaceae; genus Hedera; species Hedera helix. Next base: position 28,535,969 of record OX359282.1, on the reverse strand, counting down.
TTGGGTAAATAATCCCAGCATCTAACCACTTAATTATTTCTTTCCTCACCACCTCCTTCATAATTGGGTTTAACCTTCTCTGTTGATCAACTACTGGCTTTGCATCATCTTCCATTAAAATTTTATGCATGCAAAATGATGGACTAATACCTTTGATATCCGCTAAGACCCATCCAATAGCTGATTTGCAGTCCCGAAGCACCCTCAGCAATTTCTCTTCTTGAACCTTGTCCAACGATGCTGAAATTATGACAGGCAAAGTAGACGCCTCACCCAAATAAGCATACCTGAGGTGGTTAGGCAATTGCTTCAGCTCTAAGACCGGTGGCACCTCAAATGAAGGCTTCCCATTTGCCTTTGAACTTTCCGAGTAATTAAGTTCCTCAAAATGTTGCCTGAACTTTGTAAACCTCGGTGCAGCATCCATTAATTGCACGTACTCCAACGCTTGCTCACACCTCAAAATTTCCTCAATAATGATTGACCTCTCCAGTGGATCATTAATACTGTTTCCCAAAAACGTCTCGTTCACAATTCCATCCACAATATCAACTCTTAAGCACTCAGCATCCTCATTAGGAAATTTCATCGCCTTCAGCACATCGAATGTAACTTCTTGGTCCTGCACCCTCATCGTCAATTGCCCCTTCTGAACATCTATCAAAGTTCTCCCAGTAGCAAGAAACGGTCTTCCTAGGATGATAGGAATATCTCGATCCTCCTCATAATCCAAAATAATAAAATCCGCTGGAAATATGAATTTATCAACCTTAACTAACACATCCTCCACTATACCTCGTGGATAGGTGAGAGATCTGTCTGCTAGCTGGAGCGTTACGTTTGTTGGAGATGCTTCCTTAAGACCCAATTGTTGATACACCGAGAAAGGCATGAGATTTATACTTGCCCCCAAATCACATAGGCAACGGCTGAAATGTTGACTCCCAATAGTACACGGTATGGTAAAACTTCCCGGATCCTTTAATTTTGGAGGCAACTTCTTCTGTAAGATGGCGCTGCACTCTTCAGTTAATGCAACGGTTTCATAATCGCCCAGCCTCCTTTTCTTGGACAAGATGTCCTTCATAAACTTCACATAACTCGGCATTTGTTCCAATGCATCTGCAAAAGGAATATTAATTTGCAGCTTCTTGAAAACCTCCAAAAACTTCGAGAACTGCCTATCAACCTTCTGTTTCTGTAATCTCTGTGGAAACGGGACGCTAGGTGCCTCATTAAGCTTCCTATCCATATTTACCCTCTCTGTAACTTGAGACTTTGAAGTACCCTCGTCTTCTTTCTCTTTTTCAAAAACTTCATCTTGTTTTCCCTTAGCATCATGCAATTCTCTACCACTCCTGAGCTCAACAACTTTACAATGCTCTTTACCATCTCGCTTCGGGTTTACCTCCGTATCACTTGGAAACGATCCTTGAGGTCTGTTGTTCAATGCATTAGCTATTTGTCCCATTTGGTTCTCCAGATTCTTTATAGCTACAGCCTGAGTCTTCACCGTCGAATCAAACTGGTTAACCAATTTAGCCAGTATATCTTCCATCTGAGCCAACTTATCCGGTTGTTGTGGCTGTTGATTCTGCTGATTATTAAACCCCGGTGGATATGTATTCCTTGAACTCTGTCCTTGAGGTTGAGATTGGTTGTTGCTCCAAGAAAAATTCGGATGATTACGCCACCCTGGATTGTAACTGTTAGAATTTCCCCCTTGCTGACGATTATAATTGGACACAAATTGCACCGACTCTGGATTGATTGCGCACTGATCACTTGAATGACTCCCGGCACATAATTCGCAAATTACCTCCACTTGCTGTACCTTCTGACTTCCCATTGCATCTATCTTTTTAGCGAGGGCCGACACTTGTGCTGACAAAGCTGTAACAACATCTAACTCGATAACTCCAGCTGCCCTGGGTGGATTCATTCTTGCTGTCGGCCATTGGTAGTTGTTTGATGCCATGGTTTCTAGTAAGGCATATGCATCGTCACAACTTTTGACCATCAGATCACCCCCCGCTGTTGCATCTATACTTGATCTCACTGCTTGTACCAGCCCATTGTAGAATGTCTGCACTTGAAGCCATTTTGGAATTCCGTGATGCGGACATTTCCTTAACAACTCCTTGAATCTTTCCCATGCTTCATATAATGTCTCTGAATCCTGCTGAGCAAATGTAGTGATCTCAAATCTTATCTTCACTGTCTTTGCATAAGGAAAAAACTTCGCCAGAAATTTCTGCACCAAATCATCCCATGTAGTAATTGATCCCGGGGGCAGTGGATGAAGCCAACTCTTTGCCTTATCCCTCAATGTAAACGGAAAAAGCCTCAAACGAATAGCATCATCCGAAACCCCTGGATATTTGAAGGTATCGCATATTTCTAAGAAACTCATCAAATGCATGCTAGGATCATCATTTGATAACCCCCCAAACTGTACAGAATTCTGAACCATTTGAATTGTTCCCGGCTTTATCTCAAATTGTGTCGCAGTGATGGCTGGTCTTGTAATACTCGACTGTATCTCAGTCATCTGCGGCGTGGCATAGTCCCGTAAGGACTTTTGCCCATCCTCCTCTGCCATTCTTACCTGCTTCACTTGTTTCTGATCCTGGTGTTGCGTTGTTTCTTGAATATAATTCTGAATCCGACGTAACCTTCTTTCAATCTCGTCTTCGAAAGGAACTGTATCCTTACCCTGTGAACGGGTTTGCATATACAACCAAGTCTACCTGAAACGAAAGATAATAAACCAAAAATTTATTAACCTTCACAAGAACATACTTCAATTAAAACTAATAACAACACTTTATTTAACACAAGTTCCCCGGCAACGGCGCCAAAAACTTGTTCGCCTTTTTCCGTTTAGAAAATACTTCACGCAAGTGCACGTGGTTTAAGTGTAGTATAAGGCTAGCAAGGTATCGTTCCCACGAGGAATTGTAAATTAAGCATTGAATCACTAGTTAATAATTGAAATATCATCGATTTGATTTTGTGGTTTGAAAATATTGTCAAGTAATGTAGCTAATTTCAACAATTAAATTACTCAAAACTAAAATATCTGGATTTAAAACCGTTTAGGGTTTACAACTCAATCACTTGTTATCAACTGAACCAATTTATCTCTATAAAGTTAATATACATGCATAAGATTGCTAATTGAGAACTCTTTAAATACTGAATAATATCTCTCGATTATTATTCAGCAAATCTTCCCCAATTCTACCGATTAAGGAATAATTTGAAGAAGAACGTCACTTTAAAACAACAACCTATATTTCTATGATTGCTGATTTAAAAAGATGGCAAGCTTCAGTTCTCTACCAATTACATGCGGCAACTGAGTATATTTCTATCTCAATCACAACTTACATTAACAATAAGTTCACATGCTACCATGCAAGGGTCTGATTTCATACATCATCTCTCAATTCTATATGAAATACTAGATTAAATTACTGGCCAAGTAATTAAAAATAACAATCACTCATGGTAGTCAAACCCACATGTATATAACAAGCACAGATAATAACTTACTTCAGATTATACAGATAATCGCATTGTAAACCCTAAACAATAAAATTTAGCTCATATTCAATCTAAGATAACAAACACAAGAGTGAATTCTAGCCATAAATAATAATTGAAGTACAAGAGTTCAGAGATAAACTAAATATGTAATCTTGCCCTTCTCTGCACCAAGACCAGAATTTCTTCCGTCAACTGCAGATTTATTTCCCTTCGCTCAATTCGCTCTATGTATTTCTCTCTTGCTCTCAGCGTCTCTCCTCTGTGATTCCCCCCTCCTCCTTCTTATTTTCTCTGACCTTCTTTTCTGTTTTTTCCTTTTTTTCAAAACTCCGACTGCTTCGCATGTTAACCGCCCAAAAACTGACTTAGCAACTGCTCAGCATCGTGGGAGAAATCAGTCGATTGAACGTGACGCAGCTGCTTCAATCATCACGCAGCTGCGTTGAAATAGCCTGACGCAACTGCTTCACTCTTAACGCAGCTGCGTTGAAATCGTCTGACGCAACTGCTTCAAAAGTCACGCAGCTGCGTTGAAGTCACGCAGCTGCTTCATTATATCACGCAGCTGCGTCTAAACATTCTGGAAAAAATGGCTTCTGTGACGCAGCTGCTTCAATTTGTGATGCAGCTGCGTGAACCTGGCTTCGAAATTACTGAAATGCACTTGCAAGGTATTTTCCATGCAAACCTGAAATAAATGCACAAAAATGCATAAAATTGAAATAAAAACGCTTAAGGACTACAATATATAAGTTAAGAAGCACTTATTTTTAATGTACAAAATCGACTCAACAAATACACGTAGGTGAGCACAATATAGGCAATAATGGTTGTTTTTAGTGGGAAATCTAGTAGTACTTTATTGCTCATTTTGCATGATAGTTCAAATTAACCCAAAATTTGTATGAATTTATGAATGTTCTTTTCAAAAGTATGATTGGTTTGTAGTATATAAATCAATAATAGAGTAAATTTTCATATTACAATGGTCACCGTATTTTATGATGAAATATACATAACACTCCACAACAATAAACACAAAATTACAATGGATCGTTATAAATTATTGAATACTTATTGGTGAAGTGACTCTCGAGATAGCTACATAAAATTGTCCTTTCCTAGGATTCAAATTTCTCAAAAGGATGATCGTAGGAGCACCAACTTTGAATTTCATGTCATGATTTGGAATGCCATTAAACTTCAATGAGTTTAGAAACTTTGATGGATACATGCTTTCTTGTGCTTCATAATTAACTGTACTTTTAGCGATCTAAAATTAATTTATTAATTGAATGTACATCTTCTTCATTCATAGTCGTAAGGATTGCGCAATCCCTTATATATGCTGGCTCTGAGTAATTTATATGTAAATATGAGTAAAGGGTATTAATCATCTCCTGGATCTTTTGGGTGTGTATGTGCTGGAATAGATAATTCTCGAGGGATTTGAATCCAATTGGAATCTTCAATAGTGCCTATTACAATAACAGGTTCACATCCATTCCCAATATTTATCACCCATTTTGCAAAGGAACAATTTGGTTTGCAATGTGTCTGGTGGGATATCTACTTCAAGTCACATATTTTTGTATATGATTTAAAAACTTTACAATGTTATAACGACATCTTTGCGTTCCTTTCTTGGCAAGACTGAAAGAATTTGTCGAAAATCACCTCATAGTCTTCCCACCAAATGGTTTGTCTATAGATAATGGATTGATCTTTCGCATCATATTTCGAAAACTTTTATCTACTGCTTCCAACACGTACCTGTGATTCATGGGAGCTTCATCCCAAACTACTAAATTAGTACGACAAATTAATTTCGTAAGCATTATATTTTGCTTTATGTCTACTATTCTCATCAATTTTAAGTGGAATTTTGAATATTGAATGAGCTGTACGTTCGCCCTCGTTTAACAATGAGGCAATGTCAGATGATGCTACTGCAAGAATAATTTTACCATCTGAACGTAGCTTTGCAATGATGGTTTTCCACAAAAACGTTTTTCTAGTGCCACCATGACCTCAAACAAAAAATAGCCCGCTAGTGTTCTTTTTCACTGAAGTTGTAACTGTTTCATAAATCAAGGGTTTAAAATATATTGAGATGATTCTTCCGTTAATGCTGTTTTGTCATAAAGAAATTCTTCGTACAATAGCCTATTCTTGCATTGTTGTATCAAATCGTGGTCATGAGATAGCAAACTTGGAAAATCTGATAATGATTTGCCATTTTTCCATAGTTGCAAGTCAATCTCGTACAAATCGAGTGACTGTAAGTGTTTAGCAGAAAATACCAATTGTTGCATACCACATATACTCCATTGTGTGTACAATATATCATCCGACAATGATTTTTCCATAAATCTAATATACTTGAAATGTCACAAAATAATAAAATTGTGAGCAACAACAAACGTAATTGCTTGTCTGTTTGGTATAAAGAAGCTCCACATAATATAAAATGCCATTCATTGTCACTCCGTAAGAGACCCCGGTGGTAACATGTTTCTTTGTACGTGGCATAAACAACTCCATCAACTGTTCTAATTTCTTTAAATGATGTTGCTCCTCCATGACGTTCAATAGCAACCTCAGGTATAAACGCTCCACTGATGCTCGATGAGCATAGACCATTCATTCAACAATATTTGTGGCACCTTTCTTTTAGAGCTCCCACATCTTAGCACTTTTGTTCCACATAAATATTTCAGGGACTCAACAAAAGTCAGATGTCGTACGACCCTATTCAAATTGCATGTTTGCGTGCATCAATTGTATGAACATTGTGCCATTTGGATCAATACATCTTAAAATTAAAGGCAATGTCTCATTTTCACGAAACTGCACCTCTTGTTTATTTTTTAAGATGAAAATAAAGTTTTGTGAGTTTTCATTCACTATATCAAGTGATAAGTTTATTCTTGGAACAGAGGAGTAACTCTCGGTTCTTACAGAACTCCTTCAATCACTTAATACCCTCATTTAGATGTATAGTTCATATATATATTGTACTAAATCAGTACAACATTCTAAATAATTTAAAAATATAAGTATAACGCAATAGATGTATCCAAAGATGATAATATATTTTGTAACTTTGAATTCGGTTACATAAATTTCCAAACAATGTATTATTATTACATCAGTCTTAAAAGACTTAAATAATACAAGTAAACGCAATAAACCTAATCTAACAAGGTCTCTTTCCATCGAGCTTCATAATTGAATGATCTGGATTATCTTTCAACATTACAAATGAAATTATATTTGCAAGGATGAGCTACAAAAGCTCATCAATTTTTAAATAAAATGAATAAACTACTCACACTGTGTTTGAATTCGAAAGAACATTTAGTTCAAGAATTTTTCTTTTATATATACTGAGGTTTATCTATCAAATCACACATATTCCAGCTTTCTGTCAATCATAAAGACTTAAAAAATATAAGTTGATTTGTTCAATCGGACATAGTAATCATTCACATAGGTCGTAAGACTTAGAAATCATTAATTCAGATATTTAATAGGGGGATCAGCCTATTTATATCCTAAAAGTATACATATCATCCTACCAGTGTTCTAGACACACTGAGGCCAATACATTGACTGCCTAAACCACAATCATCACTATAGAAGAAGGGTTATCACTCTTATATAAAGAGGTATCATATTAGTATAGATGATGTACCAATAATTGATTTCCACTTAACACTTTATAATTTGATAATTTATCAAGTCAAATTCACGCGAATAATCGTTCATTTTTTTAAGTTATGCTTGAACAAGAAACAATAACTTCCCAATAACAGATAACACGAACATGATATTTAAAAACTTACATAATAAGCATTTCACATTATAATGAATTTCACAAGTAAAATGAAATTCCACAGTTTGAAATCATGTTGTTGCACGAAGTGAAAGAAAATAGAAACTTGCACAATAAATATAGAATATCAAAACCTGAATTTCATAAGACAAATGAAATTTCACAGTTCAAAAGTACATTGTTGCACGGAGTGAAAGAAAAAAGAAACTTGCACAATAAATATAGAATATCAAATACTGAATTTCATAAGACAAATAAAATTTCACAATTCGAAAGTACATTGTTGTACGGAGTGAAAGAAAAGAAAAACTTGCCTGGTTCGCAACTAGGGTTTCCTGGTAAACGTTTAAAAGCCTACATAAAGGATTATGCGTACCCGACTGTTAGTTTATCGAATATTACATATTAATAAGTGTTTTTATAACTTAACTTGACTACGTTCATAGGTGGTATAATTGAAAAAATTCTCTTACTCAAAATCTCATTTTTAAGCTCCAATACTCGAATGCCCTTTAAAGATTTTCAGCTTCGACCTTGTTTACAATAGCTATCATATCTTTTTCATACGAAAATATTTTGAGGTGATTATTAAGTCTAAATTCATTAGAATTTCATGATCTATAACTTTTTTTTAGGTTGCTAAGGTAGATTATGACTTTAAGTTTTCGAACAATTGCTTAAAAAGTCAGTATACTTACTTTGATCAAAATCTTTTGGGTTAACTATGTGAAACATGGTACCACTAGCTTTAATTTGTCAAGATATCATGTTATAGGACTCAATAACACTTTATAACATAAAAATAACACATCATAAACCTTATCATATAGAGATTTATTATTTTTGCTCAAGAACACACGAAAAACGCAGAGAACGAAAAATAGTACATGACTACGACTTATTTTCTTGAGCTTTTGTATTTCATAATTGAAATAATTTGAGCATTATAACTGTTTGCATAAGTAATTATTGTTAGGGTTTCGACACAGTGAAAGCAGCGGAATTTAAAATTTTTCCGAAACCCTAAGACAGGATCCAAGCGAAAACAGATTAATCAGAGGTTTAGATTATTTTACCGATTATCCGAGATGGACAGGAGACGATGGAATTCTGGAACGACTTCGAATCTTCAACGCAATCCAACGACTACGTCTCTACGGTATCCACACGAACGCTCCGCGAACCGTCACACTAGCCACCAAGATCAGGATTTCTAACCTATTTTTCTCTCTAGCCTCTTTCTGAAAGCGGCTAGGGTTTTAGTTTTTCCTTACGTGACTTTTAGACTACTGATATATCATATATATAGTAGTTAATAGGAATTAACTAAAACCTAAAATAAATAAAATCCGAATTTATATATATTATATTTTAATTAAGTCTTACTTAATTAATATACATATATACAAATTATCCTATTAATTTAAATTCGTAATTTCTAAATACTATCAATCATATTGACATATTTAAAATACTTACAATTTAAATTAATTCCCTTTTAATTACGTTCTAAGTGTGTGACCCTATAGGTTATTATTATGTTGGCAATAATTTTAAAATCATATTATAAAATTATAAACAGTGAGCGGCATCTAGCAATGCATCACTGCTACCCAAATAATAATAAGATCGGTGATTCGATACAACCTTTTCGTGACCAATGTTTCTATGTAATTTAATCCTTTTAACCTTGTATCCTAGATTAAACTCGAGGCATGGAATGTGTCATACTCTTCATAATTTAATCTGAGTTTTCTTGATCAATGAGTAGACTATATGAAACAAATCAATATTTGAGCATGGCCATGCATTTCATAGTCCTACTCAATCAAGAGGCCTATGGATATCACCCCTAATATATAGGAGGGTTAAATTCCATCTAGATCACTCATATTCCTCACACGATTCATGATGTACCTAATGATCACCTTTATTGTCCACCCTATTAAAGGTGACATTTGATGATATCAAAGTACATAAATTCTCGTGTAATAATATAGTGACTTCAGGTCGGAGGATCATTACATCATTGTCACTATAAGAATTTCTTATGACACTTTGCATAATGCTCCATGTAGAATTCTTATGGTGGGTCAATCCAGTACATTGTTCTCTAACATGTACCTATGCATTGACTCAAATATCTCATATATTTATGACCAATGAGATTTGGCCATCAGTCAATCCACATACTAGTCTCAATGCATCATTGTTGTCCCATTAACAATGATACTCGACTAGGGACATTTAAGAGCAATGATACTAATTATAATTATATAATCTCATGTTCAAGTCACATACTTAAAGCTATATAATTCGTATCATTATTCTAAGGGCTTTTATTATGTTAACATTTATATAACGCAGTAAATGAAATCATAATAAAATAATCCATTTATTCAATCAAATATAATATCAAAAATGTTAAGAAATTACATCAAATAACTATTGCTCAAGAACACATGAAAAATACGGAGAACGACAATCGTACATGACTACGACTTGTGTTCATTGAGCTTTAATTATAAACTATGATATGAAATTCGACATTATAACTACTATAAAATAAAGAAATGCTTAAAAGCACGTGACGAATACGGAGAATGACAATCGTACATAGCTACGACTCGTGTTCTTGAGCTTTATGTAAACTAAAGATGAAAGAAAATTGAACATAACAATGACTAGGGATTTTACTTCTTGTAGTTGCAAGCTTTAACTCACAACTTGAGATCACTTTAACTCACAAGAACTTTCTCTTTCTAATCTTTGTTGCTCTCAAATTACTTGTGAATTGGCAAGAAAATATGAAAAGTAAGTGTCTCCATTTATAGGATAGCAAAGTTAGGGTATAACGGTAATAATAACAACAAAATTTTGGCTCTAAATTTGGTTTCACTTCATCTTTGACTCCAAGTTTGGCTCAAACTTTAGCTCAACTCTTGGCTCCAAGTTTGGCTTCCACCAGGCGACATCATTATGACATCATCTTTGTGTTTCTTTAAGGATGATGCCATGCTTACATCATGCTTGCATCATCCTTTCGTGTAAAAATGTTCACCTAGATTACCAATTTGGTTTTCTTGGTTTTGATTGGTCCATTATGATTTCTAATTTCTGTAATCGTGCTAGTTTTCCCTAGTTTGGTTACTCTAATTTGGTTTTGTCTAGCTTGACTCTGATTGATCAATAATTAATCATACTTAAATGTGGTTGATCAAAAACTTTTCACCTGGATTTCCAGTTATAATTTAGTTTGATTTCAACTAATTAGTTAAATAGTATAATACATAAGTATTTTATACGTATTTCTTTCGTATAATATATCGTATAATATTCGTATTCTACTGGTATTATAACTCGTATTAATCACATATAATCTTTTCGTATAATTCTCGTATTATATATTACAGTATACTTGTATTATTCTTCGTATTCTTTTTGTATTCGTGAATAGTAATCTCCGGAAATTATTTTTGGTAAAATTTTTATTGGTCGAAATGTATTTATTGTCCATAAAAACGCTATTCAGGAATGTGAGATTTCAAAAAAATGAAAGACAGTTTTATTGTGAATAGTATTTTTGGCATTTTTCTTTGAATTTTTTTTATGGGTCCATGAATAGTGATTACCACTTATTACCGTTTATTTTTCAATTTTTTATTTATTCATTATTAAGTGTTTTTATTTAGTAGGAATGTCATATCTTGAAATGGAATGTCAAAAAGACATATACGTTTCTCTATGAAACTTATGTTATATTCTTAGGGTTTAACTCTAGATTAAGTTTTAACCCTAGTTTAGGGTTTAGGTTATAACTTTTTTTTTTAATTTAGGTTTTAGCCTTAAATTGACTTCTTGATTTTAATAAGTGTTAAGGTTAACTACAAGAATGAACCCACAAAATCCTACATAGAGAAATATCATATAACACATTATGAACATCATTCAATATTTATTTATATAACACATAGCTTAGGTTACAGTTCTAACCTCTAATCGTATACGATCGTAGATTTGATTCGTATTATGTAAGACCCCGAATTTTATGAAATACAAAATTTAATTTTTCTTCATATATATATTTTAGTTTTTTTTTGAAACAGTAAGTGGTTAAATTAACAAAATTGGAAGTTAAGGATGTTATGTGCAAATTTTATTTTGTCGGACAATATTCGCTTTGTCGGGGAATATTCGTTTGGTCGGGGAATATTCGTGCCGTACGACGGCGCCGAAATAATAAATTATTGGTGGACCCCACAACGGAATATTTGTCGGATATAGAAAACGACAGAAGTAACCTTTTTAAATAAAAATAGTCAACGGAACTGTTAAAATACCGGTGATAAAAGAATAGTAGCATACGGTAGTTTATGGTATTTTCTGTAGCACACGGTACTCTACAGTAACACACGGTATTGCATAGTGTCTCATATTATTGGTCTGATAATTGACACCGTAACTGTTACGCATCATTTCATCGATAATTGTCACTGCATAATATTTTATATTATCAATTCAATAATTGTTGTTACACAGTATTTTGCATTATTGATTTAATAATTGTCATTACACTGTATTTTATATCATTGAGTCAATAATTGTTGTTGCACTGTTTTTAAAATTATTGAACCTAATAATTGTCACAGTAACATATGCACAGTAATTCACATTATTGAATCAATAATTGTCATTACACAGTAACGTATGCTTTATTTTACATTATTGTTATCTCTATTATGATGTTATTTAAACAGTTGTATTTCATTAATTTATTGACTTGATATCTAAGAGCTAACTATACTGTATTTATAACAATTAGTCATAATAATTGAATTGATAAAGTTATTTGTTTATAATATAAAGTTAGGTGATTATTAGGTGATATGAAATGAATGGTGTAGATTAAAGTGTGAATTATTGTTGAATAATTGAATTGATTTGTTTATAATATAAAGTTAGGTGATTATTAGGTGATATGAAATGAATGGTGTAGATTAAAGTGTGAATTATTGTTGAATAATTAAATTGATTTGTTTATAATATAAAGTTAGGTGATTATTAGGTGATATGAAATGAATGGTGTAGATTAAAGATAATATAATATTTGAAATGGATGGTGTAGATTAAAAGATGATCTTTAAATGAATGGTTTAGATTAAATGAATGATAAGATTTTTGGCTATAAATAGAAGCTTTAACTTAAGGATTTTTCATAAACTTCCTTACTTGTTCTTTCTTTCTCTCTCTAAATACTTCTTGTGAAAGTTCTCTCTAAGTGTGCTTAAGTCATCTTGAGTATTTGTGAAGATTTATAAGTATACGTGTACTGTTCAAGTTAATCAACCTCATTTAAATCAATATCCAGTCACGTGTTGAGGTAAGGGATACCATCTTTTTCATCTTCCATTATTCAAACGTACTATGGTAAGGGCTTATCATTATTTGATTCTCGATAATAATATTGTTTCTTCCTTACTCATAAGACGTGCCTTTTATTTCCATGTATTAAATTGTGGGAATAACCTTACGGAGCGGATTGCCGCCTGTTGGTGAATAACCTTTCGTATTCATTCATTATTAATCTCTGAGAATAACCTTACGGAGCGGATTGCCGCCTGTTTGGTGAATAACTCTTTGTACTCAAATTCTATTAAATTGTGGGAATAACCTTACGGAGCGGATTGCCGCCTGTTTGGTGAATAACTCTTTGTACTCAAATTCTATTAAATTGTGGGAATAACCTTACGGAGCGGATTGCCGCCTGTTGGTGAATAACCCTTTGTATTAATTTCCTTCACCTTTTGTTAATCAAACCTGTTACGGTAAGGGATATTATTTTCTTTCATACTCCTAAATCGAAATTTATTATGGAACTATTGCCTCTATAATTCCTGAAAATATTATATGTTCCATAATAGTTGAACTTCATTATTTCAACTGAACCTTCCTATTTACGTGAACCTTTCTATTGAATTGTAACCGTTATTCTGAACTGTGGATCTTGAATATCATTTTTAAATTTCACTCCACATCATGTTGACAATTTGGACATTATTTGAATCTGTACAAAGTAAACTTCCGATACTTATTGTTATCCTATTTCTTTTGTTCATCATTTATATCATTCTAATCATCAAAAAATCAAGCTGTTGTGAATATCTGTGGCCGGGGGCACAGATGTGATATATTTGTTGAACAGATGATAGGTTAAAGGCTATATAATAGGTTAAAGGCGATACATCTGTTCGGTGTCTTTTATGGCACGTGGTGAATGTTCTCTTTGGCCCGTAGTGCAAAGATGAACTGTTGATTGGTATGATTATGACCAAAGGCTGAATCTGGTATAATCATGACCGTTGGTGCTATATTGAATATCTTTGGCCCGTAGTGCAAAGATGAACTGTTGATCTGCATGATTATGATCAGGAACTGTGAATTTGTATTATCTTGACTAATGATATTTCAGATGATAAAAGTTGATGATGTTTTTCCTAAAAAGAGAACCGAGTGGACATTATAGTCTGCATTATTCTTCTAATAGATTACTCATTCCGCTGCTATTATTGATCTGAACGTTGTTTAAGAATTTAACTGCAGTTTTTGATATAAACCTTGTAGTCTATTGTATTCTATCAAGAACTCAACTGTTGAAGACTAATGATAATTTATTCGTCATTATCTTAGTCATGATATTCTTTACTGGGCTATTTGAGCTCACCCTTTCTTTTGTTCCATTGTTTTTCAACAGGAGATGAAAACATAACAGGGTCTAGCCGGGGAATGGAGTGAGGGTCCGAGGAATAGTTATCATAGTCTTCACGTTTTGTAAAATAGTGTGGCAATAATAGTGAAGACTTAGTTGTGTATTATTATACACTGTATTGTTGTACGTTGTGCTTTGTTGTAATAATTTTGTTGTAGTCTTTTGACGACTCAAGTTTGGGCTGTGTGGGCCCAGATTTGGGGGCGTCACAGTTGGCATCAGAGCTTAGGGATATGGTCTTTAATGGAGATCTGGGGTTAGAACTAGGAGGGGAGAGACGAATAGAATCAGTCACTAGTGTGTCCTACCTAAAATAGATTTTATTATCTAATGAGTCGATTTGAATGTAGGAACATGAAGAGATGAGTCAGTTTATTTGAACTAACATTTATTTTGTGACCACAGTTAATTATGGCATCTGGAAATCAGGAGGTTAACTATGAAATTACCGAAACAAATGTAGCTGCAAAACAAGAGGCGACGAATAATCTTCTTACAAACTCAGAGTTGAATCATTTGCCTAAGGCAAAAATTATGCGTGTTCTATCCAGTAAGGATGAAGGTGAAAGCTCTGCTACAGTCGTTCCAGATCCATTCTTAGAAGCAATTAAAGGAAGTAACGAACTTGCGGAAATTATTGCCTTTAATTTACTCACTAATTGGGAGAGTGATATCACCTGGTTATGCTCTATAACAAAGGATCAGAATATATGGACTTTTCATATTAGTCTTTGGGATTTATGGTGTTCCAGCTATGATTTTCAAGATTATTTAAAAATGATGTTTCTATACTTTTGGGCGTTACAATTTAGAGGAATTCAGGTTAAGTTAGTCACTATCGTGGAAACTGCAGTCTATCGAAAATACTATTTTAATGGAAATCATTGGTACCTTACTACTGATGAAGTTGATGAACCCGAGAAACAGTTTGCTAGAAAATTATTCAGTGGTATTCCCATGGTTGAAATACGTGAAGATCCGAATGAAGTATTCGGGATTCAATTTGACGATAACAGTCAAGAAACCGAATGAGGTGATAACCGGTAAGCTATTCATAAATTCTCGTGAAGTCTATGCCATATTAGATACTGGCTCTATCCACTCTTTTATCTCACCTATATGTACTCAACGTTTAAATTTGACTATTGAAAACTTAAATCTTGTCTTATCAGTTGAAACCTCATTGGGAGAAATACCTATTACATTTACTATCTATAAATCTTGCCTAGTTCAAATCAACAACCTCACATTACCTGTTGACCTTATTTCTTTGGAGATGCGTGAATTTGATATGATTTTAGGAATTGATTGGTTGACTACCCATCATGCTAAAATTGATTGTTTTCATAAGATTATTAGTTTTCATATTCCTAATCAACCTGTCATGCAAATTCAAGCAACTAAACCATTGAAATCTATAACTGTTATTTCTAGCAATAAAGTCATTCATTTATTGAAAAACGGATGTCAAGCCTTTTTAGCTCATGTCATTGATTTGAACAAAAACACGTCAAACTTGAATGATATTCCCATTGTTAATGAGTTTCCTGACGTTTTTTCTGAGGAACTTTCTGGCTTATCCCAAACCGTGAAATTGAATTCTGTATCGATCTTGAACCCGGCACTAAGCCCATTTTTAAAGTCCCATACCAAATGGCTCCCATAGAACACCAAGAGTTGAAAGTTTAATTACTAGATATCGGTATCATTCATTCTAGTACAAAACTTATATCGAGCGAGGAATGCGAGAAGAGTTTTCAAGAACTCAAGAGGAGACTTGTTTCAGCTCCTGTTCTGACCATACCATCAGGATCAGGAGAATTTGTTATCTACAGCAATGCTTCTGGCAAAGGTCTGGGCTGTGTCCTTATGCAACATGGAAATGTTATAGCCTACGCCTCTCGACAACTCAAAGATTATGAGAAAAATTATCCTACTCATGATCTAGAGTTGGCAGCAGTCGTTTTCGCGTTGAAGATCTGGAGACACTACTTGTACGGAGAAAAAGTGGATATCTATACGGATCATAAAAGTCTCAAGTATTTCTTCACCCAGAAGGAACTCAACATGCGACAACGACGTTGGCTTGAGCTGTTAAAGGATTATGACCACACAATCCAGTATCACCCGGGAAAGGCGAACGTTGTAGCTGACGCTTTGAGCAGAAAATCTTATGCAAGTACAAGTGCACTGCTGACAACACAAAAGTGTATTTTGTACGACTTGCAAAAGATGGAGATAGAGCTAAAGACACCAGGGACCCACTCGAAGATTGCTCACGTGCGAGTAGAACCAACTTTAATCGATAAAATTAAAGCTGCTCAAGCTACCGATCCGGAACTGATAAACATGATAAAGAAAGTACAAGAAGGTGCCATTCCCGAAGCAAGAATCGACGAGAAAGGAATACTTCGAGTCAACTCTCGACTCTGTGTTCCTAACGATCCTGAATTAAAGCATAAAATTATGATGGAGGCACACAACACGCCGTTTGCAATCCACCCAGGAGGTACCAAGATGTATCGAGATCTTCGACATACATTTTGGTGGAACAATATGAAAAGAGAGATTGTGGAGTTTATCTCAAGGTGCCTAACTTGTCAACGTGTCAAGACAGAACATCAAGTTCCTAAAGGTCCATTACAATCACTTGAAGTTCCCGAATGGAAGTGGGAACACATCAATATGGACTTCGTGACGGGTCTTCCAAAAGTTTCTCAAGGCTTAGATACAATTTGGGTGATCGTAGATAGATTGACCAAATCTGCTCATTTCTTGCCTATACGAGAAAACTTTTCACTTGAACGTCTTGTCGGTATGTACATAAATGAGATCGTGAGATTGCATGGCATGCCAGTTTCCATAGTTTCTGATCGAGATCCTAGATTCACTTCACGCTTTTGGATCAGTCTACAAAAAGCTATGGGCACTGAACTACGTTTTAGTTCTGCATACCATCCTCAAACGGACGGACAATCGGAAAGGACGATCCAGACCCTCGAAGATCTTTTGAGACTTTGTGTATTAGACTTCAAAGGAAGTTGGGATAAGTACTTGCCATTGGTGGAATTTTCTTACAACAACAGTTACCAAGCAAGCATAGGCATGACTCCATTCGAGGCTTTGTATGGAAGGAAGTGTCGCTCTCCAATATGTTGGAATGAGGTAGGAGAAGCAAAATTGTTGGGACCCGAGTTGGTACGCTTGACGACCGAAAAGATCCAAATGATCCGACAACGAATACAGACCGCACAAGAACAACAAAAGAGTTATGCTGATCTTCATCGGAGAGACGAAAGTTTCAACGTCGGAGATCATGTATTCTTACGTGTTTCTCCATGGAAAGGGGTTACGAGATTCGGAAAGAGAGGAAAGCTCAACCCTCGATTTATTGGCCCATTTGAAATCCTCGATCGAATAGGAACCGTAGCCTACAGACTAGCCCTACCACCAAATATGTCTCGCATCCATAACGTTTTTCACATATCTATGTTACGTAAATATGTGAAGGACCCAAACCACGTCATTGAGTTAGAACCAGACGTTATAGCAGAGGATTTAACATACGAGGAGGTACCTGTTAAGATCCTGGATAAGAAGGAGCAGATCCTACGCTCAAAGGTTATACCTCAAGTTAAGGTTTTATGGAGGAACCAAGATACTGAGGAAATGACCTGGGAGCTAGAATCTGAGATGAAATCTAAGTATCCTTACCTCTTCGATATGTCAGGTACGTCAATTTCGGGGACGAAATTTCATAAGGAGGGGAGGTTGTAAGACCCCGAATTTTATGAAATACAAAATTTAATTTTTCTTCATATATATATTTTAGTTTTTTTTTGAAACAGTAAGTGGTTAAATTAACAAAATTGAAAGTTAAGGATGTTATGTGCAAATTTTATTTTGTCGGACAATATTCGCTTTGTCGGGGAATATTCGTTTGGTCGGGGAATATTCGTGCCGTACGACGGCGCCGAAATAATAAATTATTGGTGGACCCCACAACGGAATATTTGTCGGATATAGAAAACGACAGAAGTAACCTTTTTAAATAAAAATAGTCAACGGAACTGTTAAAATACCGGTGATAAAAGAATAGTAGCATACGGTAGTTTATGGTATTTTCTGTAGCACACGGTACTCTACAGTAACACACGGTATTGCATAGTGTCTCATATTATTGGTCTGATAATTGACACCGTAACTGTTACGCATCATTTCATCGATAATTGTCACTGCATAATATTTTATATTATCAATTCAATAATTGTTGTTACACAGTATTTTGCATTATTGATTTAATAATTGTCATTACACTGTATTTTATATCATTGAGTCAATAATTGTTGTTGCACTGTTTTTAAAATTATTGAACCTAATAATTGTCACAGTAACATATGCACAGTAATTCACATTATTGAATCAATAATTGTCATTACACAGTAACGTATGCTTTATTTTACATTATTGTTATCTCTATTATGATGTTATTTAAACAGTTGTATTTCATTAATTTATTGACTTGATATCTAAGAGCTAACTATACTGTATTTATAACAATTAGTCATAATAATTGAATTGATAAAGTTATTTGTTTATAATATAAAGTTAGGTGATTATTAGGTGATATGAAATGAATGGTGTAGATTAAAGTGTGAATTATTGTTGAATAATTGAATTGATTTGTTTATAATATAAAGTTAGGTGATTATTAGGTGATATGAAATGAATGGTGTAGATTAAAGTGTGAATTATTGTTGAATAATTAAATTGATTTGTTTATAATATAAAGTTAGGTGATTATTAGGTGATATGAAATGAATGGTGTAGATTAAAGATAATATAATATTTGAAATGGATGGTGTAGATTAAAAGATGATCTTTAAATGAATGGTTTAGATTAAATGAATGATAAGATTTTTGGCTATAAATAGAAGCTTTAACTTAAGGATTTTTCATAAACTTCCTTACTTGTTCTTTCTTTCTCTCTCTAAATACTTCTTGTGAAAGTTCTCTCTAAGTGTGCTTAAGTCATCTTGAGTATTTGTGAAGATTTATAAGTATACGTGTACTGTTCAAGTTAATCAACCTCATTTAAATCAATATCCAGTCACGTGTTGAGGTAAGGGATACCATCTTTTTCATCTTCCATTATTCAAACGTACTATGGTAAGGGCTTATCATTATTTGATTCTCGATAATAATATTGTTTCTTCCTTACTCATAAGACGTGCCTTTTATTTTCATGTATTAAATTGTGGGAATAACCTTACGGAGCGGATTGCCGCCTGTTGGTGAATAACCTTTCGTATTCATTCATTATTAATCTCTGAGAATAACCTTACGGAGCGGATTGCCGCCTGTTTGGTGAATAACTCTTTGTACTCAAATTCTATTAAATTGTGGGAATAACCTTACGGAGCGGATTGCCGCCTGTTTGGTGAATAACTCTTTGTACTCAAATTCTATTAAATTGTGGGAATAACCTTACGGAGCGGATTGCCGCCTGTTGGTGAATAACCCTTTGTATTAATTTCCTTCACCTTTTGTTAATCAAACCTGCTACGGTAAGGGATATTATTTTCTTTCATACTCCTAAATCGAAATTTATTATGGAACTATTGCCTCTATAATTCCTGAAAATATTATATGTTCCATAATAGTTGAACTTCATTATTTCAACTGAACCTTCCTATTTACGTGAACCTTTCTATTGAATTGTAACCGTTATTCTGAACTGTGGATCTTGAATATCATTTTTAAATTTCACTCCACATCATGTTGACAATTTGGACATTATTTGAATCTGTACAAAGTAAACTTCCGATACTTATTGTTATCCTATTTCTTCTGTTCATCATTTATATCATTCTAATCATCCAAAAATCAAGCTGTTGTGAATATCTGTGGCCGGGGGCACAGATGTGATATATTTGTTGAACAGATGATAGGTTAAAGGCGATATAATAGGTTAAAGGCGATACATCTGTTCGGTGTCTTTTATGGCACGTGGTGAATGTTCTCTTTGGCCCATAGTGCAAAGATGAACTGTTGATTGGTATGATTATGACCAAAGGCTGAATCTGGTATAATCATGACCGTTGGTGCTATATTGAATATCTTTGGCCCGTAGTGCAAAGATGAACTGTTGATCTGCATGATTATGATCAGGAACTGTGAATTTGTATTATCTTGACTAATGATATTTCAGATGATAAAAGTTGATAATGTTTTTCCTAAAAAGAGAACCGAGTGGACATTATAGTCTGCATTATTCTTCTAATAGATTACTCATTCCGCTGCTATTATTGATCTGAACGTTGTTTAAGAATTTAACTGCAGTTTTTGATATAAACCTTGTAGTCTATTGTATTCTATCAAGAACTCAACTGTTGAAGACTAATGATAATTTATTCGTCATTATCTTAGCCATGATATTCTTTACTGGGCTATTTGAGCTCACCCTTTCTTTTGTTCCATTGTTTTTCAACAGGAGATGAAAACATAACAGGGTCTAGCCGGGGAATGGAGTGAGGGTCCGAGGAATAGTTATCATAGTCTTCACGTTTTGTAAAATAGTGTGACAATAATAGTGAAGAGTTAGTTGTGTATTATTATACACTGTATTGTTGTACGTTGTGCTTTGTTGTAATAATTTTGTTGTAGTCTTTTGACGACTCAAGTTTGGGCTGTGTGGGCCCAGATTTGGGGGCGTCACATATTAGATCTTTAAGATAACTTAATGTATACTCGAGCAATTGATATTAGATTATAAATTGATAACCTTTATTATATCTTGTCAGATCATATTTGGAATATTACATATAATCATATTTGTATTCATTTAACATCCGACCGTAAATATATCAAGCGGATATCGGATATTCAGATTCGTATATTAAGTGTGTGTGTGTGTGTGTGTGTATAATTGTTAATCATCATATATATATAATTGTTAATCATCATATATTATGTAAGTAAAATAATTTTTTCAAATGATGATGCTTATACAATTTATACTTCATTTGTCTCAAGATGAAAGTCTTTTATGACTTTTAATATTTTGTGCTCAAATTGGCCATCTTTCAAATCAATAGATCTTATTATTTTTTTATATATTTATAAAAAGTCAATAAACATTATAAATTTAGTACTAATCTCAATGTAGTCTTTTAAAAAATTTAAATACATGTGTCTAATTATAAATTTAAGAAAAATCAATTTGATCATAAAAGTCAAATGAGAACTTTTTATAAGACGGAATGAGTATAATAGAAGTAATTAATTTTTACTATCATATAAAAAATTATTTTAAAAATATATAATTTCACTTTCAAAAAGTAAGAAATAACATTTTTTTATTATAATGTCATTAAACTAAAATATACTAAAAGAACAAAATTATAATTATTAAACTAAAATATACTAAAACATTTTTATGATGATTAATTAAATAGACATAAACTTTTATTTTTTTTAACAGTTTAAATATAAATTTATACATTTGTAAAATATTCATATTAAATTTATACTATTGTAATTTTAAAAAGTAATATTTTATTTGTTCACATTTAAAATGTTACTAAGTTAATTAAAATTTTCACTCCGTAAATTTTTTGGAATCACACAACATATTATAACTCAAACTTTCTATAAACAATATTAATCAAAGGTAATATTTTTTAGAATAATTAATAATACAAATAAAAAAATGCTTTAAAAAGATATCATTTCTTTAATAGCAATAGCAAGTTCCGTCTACTTTTTTTCGTTCTTTCCAATGTCTACAGTCTATTCTCTACTGCATGTGAATAACTAACTATGACATAATCTGTTGAAAATAAAACAAAAATTGGTGGTAGACTGCTAATGCATGTTACTGGTGGGCCCAATACAAAAATAATGCCTTTTCGTTGGTCTCAACATCATGTATCTCCAAATTGTTACTCTCCTTCCAAATAATATATATATATATATATATATATATATATATATATATATATATATATATATATATACACACACTATAAAATACAAAAAATTATTTAATATTATCACATAATATTTTTAATTAATTATATATTATTATTTTAATATATATAATAAATTTAAATATAAAAAATTTATTATATATACTAAAATAATAATATATAATTAATCTAAATTATTATGTAATAATATCTCAAAAATACTTACATAAAAACACACTTTGTCAACTTTTATCTATTATATTATTTAACCCCATTTTGCTTTTTATTTTTTTAATTGAAAACGCACGCCTTTTGAGAATAATTGAAAACACACTCTTTGCGCCTTTACGTTCTATGGGGTTAATTGTAACCCTACCGACAAACAAAAAAATTCTTTGGCGTTATTGAAATATTGTCATATAATATTTTTAAATTAATTATATATTATCTAATATATATATTAAAATAATAATACATATAATTAATTTAACTTAAAATATTACGTTATAATAACTTTTTGATCACGAGCTCCGTCCCACCAACTCAACTCCACTCCACTTAAAACCCCTAATTTTCTCTCTCCTCCTCTGTTCTTTCTCTCTCCGATACTGGCTTCTTCAGAGATGGTCATCCCAAAAAAAACAACTAATTCTCACCCTTCCCCTAGCAAAGACCGCCATAAAAAAGTTAATGGCCGTGGACGGCGGGTTCGTATTCCGGCGCTCTGCGCCGCCACTCTTTTTCAACTCACCCGAGAACTCGGCCACAGTACGGAGGGGCAGACGATCGAGTGGCTCCTCCGTCACGCGGAACCGTCGATCATAGCTGCAACTGGCACCGGTACTTATTATTTTTTTCTTATTCTAACTTTTAAATTCTGTTTATTTGAATAAAAAAGGGAAAAGGTATTATGATATAATTTGGAATACCGAATACGGATATTCTTTTTAAAATCCAGATCTGGGTATTAGTTTTTCGGATACAGATATTACGATTCGAATATATCACCCTTCCCGTACCAAAGACCGCCATAAAAAAGTTAATGGCGGTGAACGGCGTGTTCGGCCACTATTTTTCAGCTCACCCGAGAACTCGGCCACCGTTCGGATGGGCAGACGATTGAGTGGCTCCTCCGTCACGCGGAACCGTCGATCATAGCTGCAACTGGCACCGGTACTTATTTTTTTTTCTTATTCTAACTTTTAAAATCTGTTTATTTGAATAAAAAAACGGAAAAGGTTCTATGATATAATTGCGAATACTAAATACGGATTTTCTTTTTAAAATCCAACGAATACCTGACGTGGGTATTAGTTTTTTGGATATGGATATTACCGTATTCGGATTCGAATATATCCATTTACAGACCATGTACCATGAACTGAGCAACAGCCTCATAGCCAATGGGGCCTGTTTCTTTATCTGGGATAACCAAATTACGATATGTACATGTGGTAATCCGCGCTTCTGAAACTCAATTGTATAGGCGACTGTACCAATATATATTAGCACATAATATATACACACATATATATTATATATAACATCTTTGGTTATGTTAAATATTTAGTAGATGTGATATATAGTACCTACCATGACTCTCCCAAATATGTGGTTTTTTCTAAGGTCATCAAGCAATAAATTAACTTTACTCTTGAAAACACGCTAAACAATGGCTGGGCAAATAGAGGCATCTAGTTTTGGCACTCTCTCTAAGAAATAGGAAATTTTCGGTCACTTTGGATTGCAAGGTGATGAATAAGTCCGGATTTCCAAATTTCCTACATACAACCATGCAATTCTGCTAGTTTTGTCGCAAGTAACGGGGACTTCTGGTAAGTGTGGCTGGTAAGAAAATACATTTGCCAACATTTATGGCCTCCGTGTCTCCTTTGTTAACACTATCAACAATATTGTTATACACATTAGAAGTAAGGCTATTTGGTTTCTCAAAACTCAAAAAAGTCTTTCGTGTGGGATGCAATCATGCAAGCCTAAACATCCGATATTCTGCCTGAGCCAGAATCTTTGTAATCAATGATAATGTCCCGAGAGGTTGAAAGAGGAATCAAGCCAGCAAACTCGTGAGCATTCAATTGGTAAAGCCGTATGTTTGTGCGAAATGCATTAGTCAACTGACCCTCTCTGTCTAATAACTGCAATAACTCAATTATTGTTATAAGTCAATAGACTAACAAATAACCAAAATATAGAAATCCAAAAGCAAAGATAATGTCACTTGTAATATGTGATATAAACAAAGACAATGCCACTACTCTCTCATTGTGCATATTGATTCTTTAATTTGCAAGATGACGAGGCAAGTGAGGCAGCAACAACAAAAGTTGTTGAATAATTATTTTAGAAATGAAAAATAAAATAACAAAAAAAACCAAAAATTAAGAAATTATGAGATTATTTAAACAAATTCACCGGCATTGGACAATTCCAAAGAAAACGAATTTGACGTCAAAATTTTGATGTTCCACAATCAAAGAGTGGTCAAGATTTGATATTTTTTTTTAAATCACAAATAATTCTTCTTTCATTTCAAAATATAAAATTAATCTTTCTGTAAATAAAAGTATAACTTGGGAACTAATGAATTTTCTCTCTTTTATTTAATTTTGGTGCGTAGTATACGTAAAATAATCATTCGGTTAAATTAATTACATACTTTTGGGAGTATATTTCGTTTTGTGTTTACCTCTAAATAAATTATTTGTTTACCTTAGTAGTAGGACAATATGATATACAAAAAATAGTAGCTCTTTTTCAAAAAACCAATGGCAACACGTCAAATTTTCTCAAGTGTATTAGAGAATGTTGGAATAAAGACATCATTACCGATTTTAACCACGTGGACGGTAATAAGAAGATACATTGAATAATAATTTCAAAATTATAATCAAATTAATTACTATATTAGATGAAATGCATCTAATATAGTATAATATTAGACTTGAGAATGTTTGTTTGTGCGATTAAAGGCTAAAATGACTATGTAAGAGTTCTTTGAGGATAAAAATTATCCATTCAGAATTTATTCGCCTCGCAAGCTTGCGGGTTTTGTGGAAAATAAATAAATAAATTGTTTAATCCCGGAGGCGTGGCTTATAGAGGGACAAAGAACCCTTTTTCCAATTGTTTGTTTTTGTGTTTCAATTCAACAGTCATAGCTATTAGTCACACCATTTGTACTGTAATTGCACCATAGCATCTGGTACATGTATGAAAGAAGACAAGAACAAGGAGAGGAAATCACCTATAGACCTTGACTGGGATAAGCTCTTACCTCCACGCCAAAAAGAAGACCACAAACCTCCGTCGATACCGGTGGTCACCACCATCGCCGGTGTTGTGGGACAACCACAATCCACCATGGGAGGTTGCGAACAAGTCAGGGACGAACTGGAGACCGTGCCAAACTCAAGACCCGAGGAGTACTTCGTCCGAAGAAGAAAGAATTATGAAACCTTGGGTCCTCAATTACCTGGTAAAGGCCAAAAACTATTGGCCTCCATCAAACGACTCGAAGAGGAAAAGGAAGGCCATAAGAGTCATCTACTCTTGAAGGTGAGAACTTTTTAAATATTTAATTTTATATGTATATATTTCACATTATGACATTAATTTTCATTCTGTAATTCATGTTAAGGGTTAGTCATTTGCTTCAACTTGTATATACACTAGATCAATTTGATTTTAATTATGATATAATTTCAACTGTTTTGCCCTTACTCAATTATGTGGAAGTGTTTCATTTAGTCTTTTTTCACTTAAATTAGGGTTTTGTATGTCCGTCTCTAAATAGTAGGTGAGCCTAATAAGCCCCTAATTAATTTTGGTTTGAAGGAGAATAATATTCTCTTCGTTTTCACCTTTTGGGGCTTTCTTAGGACTTTGCTGAACTATATAGTATTTGGAAATGGGTTTCTATTTTAATTAGAAGGAGAGTTAGATGACATGTGGCATTGCCAAACTTTTGTTGGTTCATATGAAAGTCTGTTTACATTTTTAGTTGATGCGTGGAGGAGTTGGTTGTGAATTGAGGACACACTTGACTTCGAGTTCCTTGATCAGTTTATCTTTTGGTCCGATTGCATAACAACATTTCTCTTTATATTATTTTTGAAATTGAAGTTAGTTTGGATGGTTCTTAATTCTTGCTCTTTCAAAAAAAATAAAATTGGGTGCCTACTTGCTAGTTTCCCTTGTATAATTCTCCTTTTTGTTAAGCTTTAGCATGCATGTGCTTTGTACATGTTAAATCACATGTATTGACCACAATTTCCATCGCCGATGTTGTGGGATAGTCACAATCCGTTATGGGAGGCGACAAACAAGTCGAGGACGAACTTGAAATTCACCTTAAGTTTATCACAATTTATGGAAAGCAATTTAAGTATACCATTGTTTATGTTGCATGCTTGTGTGTGTTTGGAGACCTTATCTGAGACATGTGTGGGGTTTTTATACTCTTAGCCATTCTTTTAGGCTTTTGCTGTTTCTTCGGTCACACTGTTCTACGATTTAGAGAGTTCATAGAATGAAAAGTAGTTCTACGATTGTTATTAGGTTGGTTCGTAGAGTGAGTTTTTATCGACTCTACTATCCTTCTTGGTTTGATCGTAGGGTTTCTTTTACTCTACGGTTTCTTAAACCGAGATCAGTATGCGATCTATTGTTTTGAGAGACTACAATAAGATCAGCAAAAATAATAGAGCTTTGAGTAATTGGCTCTGCAACTTGTTTTGATTTCATAAACACAATTCTTCTTTGGGAAGTAGAAGCAATGTTGTTGTTAATCTTTATGCATGTGCTCACACTCTGATTTGAGAGAGTTTCCTCAAATCCTAAACTTGATCTATCATAAATCGATCTCTGACTGGTGATCAGGGTGTCCATGGAGGTAGAAGACCTATTCCATGTCGAGATCGTTTTCTCTAGTTCCTCAATCTTGGAGACTAGAGTCAATTCTCTTTGTGCAGACTGCTCAATCGTAGATTTCAAGATGTTATCATCTGCTTCAAGTTTTGACAAGGAAGAAGCATTTCCTTGAATTGTTTCCAACTCAAGTTGTACTTGTTAGTTCTCTGTTGAAGTAGAGATATTTCTAAGATCATGCATATAAATATTAGGAGAGTTGTAGTTAAATACCTCTCTAATATCAAGTTCTTGAATATCAGTGGTTTTCTCCTTTATAGTTTCAGCAGCCATGAGACAGAGGTTGACCTTGTAAAGTTTTTCATCTTCACTTGACTCAGAGTTTGAGTCACTATCAGTTTCACTCCAGGAGCCCTCAGCTACTAGACCTCTGTCCTTCTCCTGGAATTTCCTAGGATATGCTTTCTTCTCCTGAAAATATTCTTTCTTTCTTGATGGGCTTACTACAGTCAGCAATAAAATGTCTTGGCTTCTTGCAGTTGTAGCATAGGTCTTTTGCAAATTCTTTGTTGCTGTTGAATCTGTTTCTGTTGTTACTCCAGCCTTTCTTCATGAATCTCTTTAATCTTTTGGCTAGGAGAGCAATGTTTTCATCATTATCCTCAGATTCACTTTCTTCTTCTGCTGAAGTCATTGAGGAACTCATTGCAGCCTTGAGAGTAACACCTTTGTTTGTTCTTTTTGCTTCCGTAGTTGATATTGTCTCAGCACTTTGATTTAGCTCTAGCTCATAAGTGAGTAGTTTTCCATATAGCTGTTGCAGTGTCATCTCATGCAGATTCTTTGACTCTCTTATGGCCATTTGCTAGGTAGAGCCTGCATGAACTTGATGTTGACACATTCTTATTTGGATAGACCTTATCAAAGGCCTTTAAAGCATTAAGAAGGATGTTGAATATCTCATAAGTCGATGAGATGTCTTCACCAAATGTGTAAGATAACGTTTCATACTTCTGAGTGAGGAGAGATTACTTGTTTTCTTTTACTTCTTCTATTCCTTCACGTATGACTAGGAGAGCTTCCCACACCTCATTGACAGTTTGGTAGTTGACCATGTTTTCAAACAAATCATCTTCAAAAGCCATGAACAAGATGTTCGTAGCCCTTTTGTCCAGAGCCACCAGCTTCTTCTCACTGTCTGTCCATCCAACTCTTTTCTTGACAGTGACTTTATTTGGATCTTCTGGGGATGGAGCTAGCTTCATGGGAATGTATGGACCATTCAACCAGTATCGAAGAGCTCCTCATCTATAGCATCTATATATGCATGTATAAACACTTTTCAGTTAACAAATTTTTCTTTAATGCACAATGGTGGCTTATTTCCACCACCAAACTCAAAACTGGTTTTGTTGTATGCCATTGGATCAACTGAAGCATTAAAGCTATTCAATGAGAACGCTGGAGATTTAGAAGGGAGGTTGAATATATTCTTATTTAAAATCTCAGATTAAAATTATTTACCCAATAATTAATTAATCTGATTCAGTTAAGCACAACGGAATATTATGTGTTGAAAAACCCCCTTTAAGATTGTATGAAATCTTCAGCTTTGAATTTATTGTTCAATGTGGATTTAAACCTCAAGTGAATTCCAGTTGATACAACAGTTATAACAATTTATCACAGTTTATGGAAAGCAAGTAAGTGAGACAAGGTTTTAAGAGGTTTGAAGCCTAAATTACTCATACTCTTCTCTTCCACTCCTCTGAGCAGGGATCCTTCACTTAGGACAAAGGTCACAAAGACCAAAGTTCACAAAGAACCAATTACAACAAATCACTAAGACATAGACTCCTCTGGAGCTAACCTACTAAGGATTAGGCAAGATCTTTGTCTCGATTTTACAACCTCCCTCTACAGCTGACCCACTAAGGATCAGGTGAGATCACTGTCTCGACTTTCTCAACCTCTCTCTGGAGCTAACCTTCTAAGGATCAGGCAAGATCTCTGTCTCGACTTTACAATGTTCCTATAGTTGAGTTTGAGGTGTTGCTAAGGATCTTTAAGCTTTGTTCTTCAAATGGCTTAGCAGCAGTGATTGTAGTCTCAGAAATCGTAGAGTGATTTTTGGATTGTAGAGTAGCTTTTGTATCGTAGAGTGAGCTTTGAACTCTTATGACTTGAATGCTTTGACTTGTAATTCGTTGATCGATCACTCGTTGAATCTAAATGCTGAGCTTCCTATTTATAGATTTCCTTTGAAATCTGCTTGTTGGAAAGTCTTGTTGCATATCCTCAAAAGTCTTCTGTATGTCTGCTGTAGTCGTTGTGACAGGCTGTCATTGCAGACTGTTTCTACCAAATATAGCTGTTGGAGTTGCGGTTGATTAGATCTTTCCTTTTCTGTCAACACACTTCAGGATCTGCAGAGTATGTCTGTGTTGAGGAAGCTTCCTTGTTCAACGGTAACTTTCTAGTTTGCACTAGACGGCATGAAGGTCAGGGATCGTAGAGTCAAGTTTCAAGTTCGTTCTATGATCTTTGTTGCTCTACGCTTTGGTTGTCTGGTAGTCGTTCGACGATTTTGACTAGCTGGATTTCTTCAATGATTTAGGATTTGTTCTTATGTTGCTCTACAAATTCGCAGTCCTTTGCATTTTGCTCGATGACTTTGTCAGTTGCTTCGTTTACTCTTAAGATCTCAGAGTAATTAAGTCTCAGCACTTTGGACTTCAATCCAATCATTTTCTCTCTTAGCTAATCTGTGATATGAACTTATCCGAACACTATCCGATGTCTTCTCCTTTGAATGATTTGTTATTCAAACTCTTTTGATCTTCTAAACTCATCTGATCTCTAATCTGATGTCTTGTCCGAATTCATAAATGATCTTCTGAATTCGTCTGATCTTTGATCTGATGTCTTGTCTGAACTCATATATGATCTTCTCTTTTAAGTGATCTGTTGTCCGAACTTATCTGATCTATGAACTTGGACTTCCTAGTCTATTACAAGTTTATCTCTATCAAATAGATCAACTTAACATTATTTGATCAAAATTACTTGCTTTCTTTTCTGATTACAAATATACATTCTGTAATCATCATCAAATTAAAGATATGCATTTAATCATAAACATGCACTAACATATTTAATTTTATGTATATATAGTTCACATTATGACATTTATTTTCGGTCTGTAATTCATGTTAAGGTTTGGTCATTTGCTTCAGCTGTATATACATTAGATCAATTTGATTTTAATTATGATATAATTTCAACTGTTCTGCCCCTATTCAATTTTGTGGAGATGTCTTATTTAGTCTTTTTTCACTTAAATTAGGGTTTTGTATGCCTGTTTCTAAATAGTAGGTGAGCCTGATAAACCCCTAACTGATTTTGGTTTGAAGGAGAATAATTTTTTCTTCGTTTTCACCTTTTGGGGCTTTCTTAGGACTTTCCTGAACTATATAGTATTCGAAAATGGGTTTCTAATATAATTAGAAGGAGAGTTAGATGGCATGTGGCAATGCCATACTTTTGTTGGTTCATATGAAAGACTGTTTACATTTTCAGTTGATGCGTGGAGGAGTTGGTTATGAATCTAGGTCAGACTTGACTTCGAGTTCCTTGATCAGTTTATCTTTTGGTCCGATTGCATAGCAGCATCTCTCTTTATATTATTTTTGAAATTGAAGTTAGTTTGGATGGTTTTGTTAATTCTTGCTCTTTCAAATTTTTTTGGGTGCCTACCTGCTAGTTTTCCTTGTATAATCCCCATTTTTGTTAAGATTTAGCATGTATGTACTTTGTACATGCTAGATTTTTTATTCAAAAAGAAAATCACGTGTTAGATATTGACCACAATTTCCATCGCCGGTGTTGTGGGACAGCCACAATCCACCATGGGAGGCGGCGAACAAGCTGGGCATGAACTGGAGACCATGCCAGACTTAATACTCGAGGAGTCCATTGCCCGAAGAAGGAAGAATTATGAAACCTTGGATCCTCAATTGCCTGATAAAGGCCAAACACTGTTGGCCTCCATCAGACAACTCGAAGAGGATAAGGAACGCCGTAAGAGTCTCCGACTCGCAAAGGTGAGAATTTTTAAAATATTTAATTTTGTGTATATATATTTCACATTATGACATTAATTTTCAGTCAGTAATTCATGTTAAGGTTTGGTCATTTGCTTCAGCTGTATATACACTAGATCAATCTGATTTTAGTTATGATATAATTTCAACTGTTCTGCCCCTACTCAATTATGTGGAGGTGTTTTATTTAGTCTTTTTTCACTTAAATTAGGGTTTTATGTGCCTGTCTCTAAATAGTAGGTGAGCCTGATAAACCCCGAACTGATTTTGGTTTGAAGGAGAATAATGTTCTCTTTGTTTTCACCTTTTGGGGCTTTCTTAGGACTTTACTGAACTATATAGTATTCGGAAATTGGTTTCTATTATAATTAGAAGGAGAGTAAGACGGCATGTGGCAATGCCATACTTTTGTTGGTTCATATGAAAAACTGTTTACATTTTTAGTTGATGCGTGGAGGAGTTGGTTGTGAATCTAGGACACACTTCACTTCGAGTTCCTTGATCAGTTTTCTTTTGGTCCCGATTGCATAGCAACATTTTATTTCTCTTTATATTATTTTTGAAATTGAAGTTAGTTTGGATGGTTTCTTAATTCTTGATCTTTCAAAAAAAAAATTGGTGCCAACCTGCTAGTTTTCCTTATATAATCACCCTTTTTGTTAAGATTTAGCATGTATGTGCTTTGTACGTGCTAGATTTTTTTATTCAAAAAGAAAATCACATGTTAGATATTGACCACAATTTCCATCACCGGTGTTGTGGGACAGCTACAATCCTCCACCATGGGAGGCGGTGAACAAGGCGGGGACGAACTGGAGACCATGCCAGACTTAATACTCGAGGAGTCCATCGCCCGAAGAAGGAAGAATTATGAACCCTTGTGTCCTCAATTGCCTGATAAAGGCCAAAAACTGTTGGCCTCCATCAGACGACTCGAGGAGGAAAAGGAACGCCGTAAGAGTCTCCGACTCACGAAGGTGAGAACTTTTTAAATATTTAATTTTATGTATATATATTTCACATTATGACATTAATTTTTAGTCTGTAATTCATGTTATGGTTTGGTCATTTGCTTCAGTTGTATATACACTAGATCAATCTGATTTTAATCATTATATAATTTCAACTGTTCTGCCCCTACTCAATTATGTGGAGGTGTTTTATTTAGTCTTTTCACACTTAAATTAGGGTTTTGTATGTCTGTCTCTAAATAGTAGGTGAGCCTGATAAACCCCCGACTGATTTATGTTTGAAGGAGAATAATGTTTTCTTCGTTTTCACCTTTTGGGCCTTTGTTAGGACTTTGCTGAATTATATAGTATTCGGAAATGGGTTTCTATTATAATTAGAAGGAGAGTTAGATTGCATATGGCATTGCCATATTCTGTTGGTTCATATGAAAGACTGTTTACATTTTCAGTTGATGCGTGGAGGAGTTGGTTGTGAATCTAGGACACACTTCACTTCGAGTTCCTTGATCAGTTTATCTTTTGGTCCTATCGCATAGAAGCGTTTCTCTTTATATTAGGTTGTGAATCTAGGACACACTTCACTTCGAGTTCCTTGATCAATTTATCTTTTGGTCCTATCTCATAGCAGCGTTTCTCTTTTTATTATTTTTGAAATTGAAGTTAGTTTGGATTGTTTCTTACTTTGTGCTCTTTCAAATTATTTTTTTTGGGTGCCTACCTGCTAGTTTTCCTTATATAATCCCCCTTTTTGTTAAGATTTAGCATGCATGTGCTTTGTACATGCTAGATTTTTTATTCAAAAAGAAAATCACATGTTAGATATTGACCCCAATTTCCATCGCCGGTGTTGTGGGACAACCACAATCCACCATGGGAGGCGGCGAACAAGTCGGGGACAAACTGGAGACCATGCCAGACTTAAGACTCAAGGAGTCCATTGCCTGAAGAAGGAAGAATTATGAAATCTTGGGTCTTCAATTGCCAGATAAAGGTTTGGTCATTTGCTTCAGCTGTATATGCACTAGATCAATCTGATTTTAATTATGATATAATTTCAACTGCTCTGCCCCTACTCAATTATGTGGAGGTGTTTTATTTAGTCTTTTTTCACTTAAATTAGGGTTTTGTATGTCTGTCTCTAAATAGTAGGTGAGCCTAATAAGCCCCCAACTAATTTTGGTTTGAAGGAGAATAATGTTCTCTTCGTTTTCACCTTTTGGGGCTTTCTTAGGACTTTGCTGAACTATATAGCATTCAGAAATGGGTTTCATATGAAAGACTGTTTACATTTTCAGTTGATGCGTGGAGGAGTTGGTTGTGAATCTAGGACACACTTGACTTCAAGTTCCTTGATCAGTTTCTTTTGGTCCTATTGCGTAACAGCATTTCTCTTTATATTAATTTTGAAATTGAAGTTAGTTCGGATGGTTTCTTAATTCTTGCTCTTTCAAATTTTTTTTTTTGGGTTTCCCTACCTTCTAGTTTTCCTTTTATAATCCCCTTTTTGTTAAGATTTAGCATGTATGTGCTTTGTACATGCTAGATTTTTTATTCAAAAAGAAAATCACATGTTAGATATTGACCACAATTTCCATCGCCGGTGTTGTGGGACAGCCACAATCAACCATGGGAGACGGCGAACAAGTCGGGGACGAACTGGAGACCATGCCAGACTTAAGACTGGAGGAATCCATTGCCCGCAGAAGGAAGAATTATGAAACCCTGGGTCCTCAATTGCAAAAACTGTTGGCCTCCATCAGACAACTCGAAGAGGAAAAGGAACGCCGTAAGAGTCTCCAACTCGCGAAGGTGAGAAATTTTTAAATATTTAATTTTATGTATGTATATTTCACATTATGACATTAATTTTAAGTCTGTAATTCATGTAAAGGTTTGGTCGTTTGCATCAGCTGTATATGCACTAGATCAATCTGTTTTTAATTATGATATAATTTCAACTGCTCTGCCCCTACTCAATTATGTGGAGGTGTTTTATTTAGTCTTTTTTCATTTATATTAGGGTTTTTTATGCCTGTGTCCCTAAATATGTAGGTGAGACTGATAAACTCCGAACTGATTTTTGTGTGAAGGAGAATAATGTTCTCTTCATTTTCACCTTTTGGGGCTTTCTTAGGACTTTGCTGAAGTATATAGTATTTGGAAATGGGGTAGTATTATAATTAGAAGGAGAGTTAGATTGCATGTGGCATTGCCATACTTTTGTTGGTTCATATGAAAGACTGTTTACATTTTCAGTTGACGCGTGGAGGAGTTGGTTGTGAATCTTGGACACACTTGACTTCGAGTTCCTTGATCAGTTTATCTCTTGGTCCGATTATGTAACAGCATGTCTCTTTATATTATTTTTGAAATTGAAGTTAGTTTGGATGGTTTCTTAATTTTTGCTCTTTTCAAAAAAATCGGGTGCCTACCTGCTAGTTTTCCTTATATAATCCCCCCTTTTGTTAAGATTTAGCATGTATGTGTACATGCTAGATTGTTTATTCAAAAAGAAAATAACATGTTAGATATTGACCACAATTTCCATCACTGGTATTGTGGGACAGCCACAATCAACCATGGGAGGCGGCGAACAAGTCGGGGACGAACTGGAGACCATGCCAGACTTAAGACTTGAGGAGACCATCGCCCGAAGAAGGAAGAATTATGAAACCTTGGATCCTCAATTGCAAAAACTGTTGACCTCCATCAGACGACTCGAAGAGGAAAAGGAACGCCGCAAGAGTCTCCGACTTGCGAAGGTGAGAACTTTTTAAATATTTAATTTTATGTATATATATTTCACATGATGACATTAATTTTCAGTCTGTAATTCATGTTAAGGTCTGGTCATTTGCTTCAGCTGTATATGCTCTAGATCAATCTGATTTTAATTATGATATAATTTCAACTGCTCTGCCCCTACTCAATTATGTGGGGGTGTTTCATTTTTGTCTTTTTTCATTTATATTAGGGTTTTGTATGCCTGTCTCTAAATAAGTAGGTGAACCTGATCAAACCCCTAACTGATTTTGGTTTGAAGGAGAATAATGTTCTCTTTGTTTTTACCTTTTGGGGCTTTCTTAGGACTTTTCTGAAGTATATAGTATTTGGAAATGAGGTAGTATTATAATTAGATGGAGAGTTAGATGGCATGTGGCATTGCCATACTTTTGTTGGTTCATATGAAAGACTGTTACATTTTCAGTTGACGCGTGGAGGAGTTAGTTGTGAATCTAGAACACACTTGACTTCGAGTTACCTTGATCAGTTTATCTTTTGGTCTGATTGCGCAACAACATTTCTCTTTATATTATTTTTGAAATTGAAGTAAGTTTGGAGGGTTTCTTAATTCTTGCTCTTTTAAAAAAAAAATTGGGTGCCTACAATTACATATTACATATTGACCACAATTTCCATTGCCGGTGTTGTGGGACAGCCACAATCAACCATGGGAGGCGGCGAACAAGTCGGGGACGATCTGGAGACCATGCCAGACTTAAGACTCGAGGAGTCCATTGCCCGTAGAAGGAAGAATTATGAAACCTTGGGTCCTCAATTGCAAAAACTGTTGGCCTCCATCAGACAGCTCGAAGAGGAAAAGGAACGTCGTAACAGTCTCCGACTCACGAAAGTGAGAACTTTTTAAATATTTAATTTTATGTATATATATTTCACATTATGACATTAATTTTCTGTCTGTAATTCATGTTAAGGTTTGGTCATTTGCTTCAGCTGTCTATACTTTTAAATCGATCTGATTTTAATTATGATATAATTTCAACTGTTCTGCCCCTACTCAATTATGTGGAGGTGTTTTATTTCGTCTGATTTAATTTAAATTAGTGTTTTGTATGCCTGTGTCACTAATTAGTTGGTGAGCCTGATAAACCAAACCCCTAATTATTTTGGTTTGAAGGAGAATAATGATCTTTCCGTTTTCACCTTTTGGGGCTTTCTTAGGACTTTATTGAAGTATATAGTATTCGAAAATGGGTTTCTATTATAATTAGAAGGTGAATTTGATGCCATGTGGCGTTTCCATACTTTTGTTTGTTCATATGAAAGACCATTTACATTTTCAGTTGATGGGTGGAGGAGTTGGTTGTGAATCTAACTTCGAGTTCCTTGATCAGTTTATCTTTTGATCCGATTGCATAGCGGCTTCTCTCTTTATATTATTTTTGAAATTGAATTTAGTTTGGATGGTTTCTTAATTCTTGCTCTTTCAAAAAAAATTGGGTTCCTACCTACTAGTTTTCCTTTTATAATCCTCCTTTTTGTTAAGCTTTAACATCTATGTGCTGTGTACATGCTAGATTTTTTATTCAAAAAGATAATCACATGTTAGATATTGACCATAATTTTCATGAATTTAATATGGCAGGATGAGGGTGGAGGTGAGAAGCCACAATCTCACAACCCATGCATAAATGGTGAGATTCTAATTGTTCTCTTAGTAAGATAAATGTATTTTGTTTGAAGCGTTAAATAGTCGATCCTTTGAGCCATTCAACATACTCAATTTCAATTTTGTCAAGGCAGTCCATGTTTTGAATTTCTTTCACTCAACCTAGAAAATTCTGATCATAGTTAGATTCCAACTATATATATATAAGTATGTTTCTCATGTTGTAATGCCTAATTCAAGCCCTAATCCACTTGATCATCTCTGTTTTTCTGCCCATGTTAAGATTGTAGGTCAAGACTATGCTACGAACTAACTTTCCTATACTATGAATTTGCTTTTATTTTTATTTTTATTTTTTTAAAAATATAAGAAATTTATTTTTAAAAGAAGGAAGATGCAAAGGAATTTGAGGAGAAGCAATCTTCAAAAACAAGTGGAAAATTTCTAATTCCTCAATAAAGGACTTCTACCCATTTACTATGAATATTCAAAACATAGCCATCTTTGAGGATCTCTTTGCTTGTAAGCTTTTGTATGAAGCCCTTGTCATTTTTCATAGCTACTTCCAAATAGTGGAAGAGAAAATCTTCCTTCCAAATCAAGCCTTTCATGATGATGATGTTGTCTCTAATCAGCTCTAGATTAATAGTATTTTTGTTGAACTCACGCGTCTTTTGTCACCATACATCTGCCGAG
This sequence comes from Hedera helix, assembly GCA_947179155.2. Classification (NCBI taxonomy): domain Eukaryota; kingdom Viridiplantae; phylum Streptophyta; class Magnoliopsida; order Apiales; family Araliaceae; genus Hedera; species Hedera helix. The sequence goes on along the minus strand of OX359282.1, from coordinate 28,498,775 downwards.
GGATATCAGTATAGTTACTGAAGGGTGGTTTTCCTCCACTCTTGTATTTGACCATTTTTCTATTAGTGTGATATATTTTCAAATACAAATATAAATCAAGCCATTCAGAATCCGTTGAAAATGTGGCTTGAAACCCAAAAGAGACCGCGCTGACCTTTTACCTTAGCCCTTGTTCCATTTCCATGCTCTTATACTTGACGGTGTTGATGATGGTAGACGCTAGGAGCAAATTATGCAATATATATGAGGATTTCTGTGAACATTCTTTTTCTTTTATATATATCATCATGGCAATATATGTTATAACGTGATTAAAACGTGTTTTTTAGGTGCATCGTGTGGCTTTGGGCAAGAGGCTCCTCCATCATCTCCGCACAAATCAGAATTGGGATCTCATTTTTGTTGAAAGATGGAAGAAAGTGTATGGTGGCCTACTGAACTTGAATCATTTACCCATTTTCTCTCAACTCTTCTTGTATGCTGTAACTGAAAGATATGAGTTCCATTTTGTTTGATATATCGATCTGGCAGACAGATTGTAGGAGTAGATGCTTTTGAAAACCAGTTGACTGATTTGGGTCGTCATGATAACTTGAAGACGAGCCCTTGGCTTTCTTTCCATAGATCTTGAATGGTAATAAAGGATGTTCACCTGTAATCCTCAAATGGTTTTCCGTCTTTTCCATGTTTTCATACATTGTAAATGGATTTCTACTCTCTCTCTCCCCCTCCCCCCCCCCCCCCCCCCCCCCTCCCCCTTCCCCTTCTTCAAGATTTCATGCTGTTGATTGATGATTTCCCACCTAAAATTGACCGCCTCATTCATTTTTGGCCCTCCATTTGGGGCTCAAGAGACTTCCCACCTAAAAGTGCTTATGCACAAATTCTAAGCCAAAAAGAATGAATAGGGCCATGTTAATGCTGATATTTCAAAAGTTAACACCCCTGAGAAACATTTTTTCTGCTGCTTGAAATGATGAAAGTCTCTGCAATCACAGACAAGGGGAAGATATTAGCTCATTGATTTTCATTTGCACATATAGCTGGTAGTGAGCATCTTAATGACTACAAATCAGAAATGGTGCACGTGTTGGGTGTTGGACACATGAAAAGATGATATGTTCACTTATTTATTCTCTCAGAGTAGTACCTACAAAATCATATTGCTTTTACTTTTTGGGAGTTTCAATGTGTTTTTGAATCGTAATAAAGGATGTTCACCTGTAAACTTTAGCATTCTAGGGGTGTTCAGTGTAATATAATTGTTATTATTAAAATAAAAATATAGTATACTCGGCGGTATGATTCAATTATTAAATAAAAAAACAAAAGTTAACTACTCTATTCAATAAGAATTTATAAAAATAAAGTTCAAATTCTCAATAATATTATAATTTTGCAACAAGACTATTCATTCATTCAGTTTAACCGAGACAAAAATAAAAATTGCTAATATAATTTAGAAAAAAAAAATCATGAGATCATTTTACCAGATATGAAATTGTTACTATTATTATGTAAGAGTTTATTACAACTTGGATAAAATAGTTTGACAAAAAAATAATTTTTCACATAAATTGTCTTATATAATTTGAATTTGTTACTCTTAATTAAATATAAGTGTAATTATATTCAAGTAAAAGTACAACCTTACTATAAATTAAATAATATAATAAACAATTCATCTTAAAATCAATAATATAGTAATAAAAAATGTAATTATAATCCTAAGATTATTATAACACTGTAACAATAAAATAAAACAATTTGTCTTAAAATCAATAATATTTTATTAATAGACAAATTGGAATTAATATCGTAGGTTTATAAGAAAACATGAATTCATGATATAGTTTTATAAAAAAATAATCAAAATAAGATCATCTTATTTAATATTAATTGATAATTGAGTTCTTTTCATTCAAATACACACACACACACACACACACACACACAATAATACAAGTTTAAGTAAAATTATATTACCACTTAGATAATATAGTTTTAGAAATAAATATAATTATCATAAAAATTATCTAACCTAACTTAAATTTGTAATTATTATTAAAATATAAATATAATTATAGTTTCAAGTATAGGAAAGATTTAATCATTATTTAGATAATATAATTGTTATTATTATTAAAATAAAAAATTAATATACTAATCGGCATGTGATTCAATTATTAAATAAAAATTAAAAATTAATTACTCTATCCAACAAGAATTTGTAAAAATAAAATTTAAAATATCAATAATATTATAAATGTACAACAAGACATTTGGTTCAGTTCAACCAAGTCAAAAGTAAAAATTAGCTATATAGTTTACAAGGAAGCAAATAATCATAAGATCATCTTATATAATATTAATTTGTTATCATTATTATTAAATAAGTTTTTATTACAACTAAGATAATATAGTTTGTGAAAAAAAATTCAAGTAAATCGTCTTAAGTCTTAATTAAATTGAATTTGTTACTCTTAATTAAATATGAGTGTAATTGTATTTAAGTATAAGTAAAATTTTATTACAAGTTAAGTAATATAATTTTAGAAGAGAAATATTTTCTTATTAGAACCGTTTTACTTAATAAATCCAATAAGATAGTATAAAAAAACTAATAAAATATTTACAATATTATAACTTTATAATAAGATACGCACTTTGCACGAGGTATAGATGCTAAAAGTGTTATATATTTATACTTTAACTAACTAGACAATTTAGTTCCTTTTTTTTCCACAAAAATTACTTTTTTCTATAATATTACTCATCATTTAAGTTAAAAATTATTTTTCTTACATTATGTCAAAAATTGAGTCATCAACATATACATATACATATATATTATCATAAAATTAAGTTTATTAGTGATAAAAAACACCCCGATAATCATCAATCTTCCGTCAACTTGGTATATTATACGTCTCAATCTATTAGACCACTCTTTATAATAATTTGGTATATTATACTATTTAATGAGTTCATCACCAGTATTGCTCAATTTATTGTTAAAAAATTAAATATGATATTTATATAGTATATAATTGAGTTTTATTGTCAAATAAAAATTTTATTATACAATATTCCATTGATTGCATGCTACTCACACGAAAGGAATTTCAAAATATTTTGAATTGAAGGTAAAAAAAAAAGAAGTTCATGTTTAATGTATAATTACTAGTACAATTTTTTTTTATTTCAAAATGAGAAATCTAAACATAGATAGCTCAAAAAAATTTAAAAATCTAAATCATAAAAAAATATGTACAAAAAATTAACTTGAAGAATATAATTTTTTTTTAAATAAATAATTAATAAATAAAATTTGTAAAAATTCTAATATATTAACATGTAAAAAATAAAATAGCATGTTAAGTCGAAAGAAATATTACTTACTATGTTCAAAATATTATATAAAAAAACATTAATCAAACATAAAAAAAATTAAAAATCAAGAATAAGACGCTACTTTGTACGAGGTATACGTGTGACACCCCAGGATTTTATAAGAATTTCAAATAAGGATTATGATTAATTAAGTAAAGGTTATGTGTTAAAACCTAGATTTGAAGGATATAGTATAATGATAAGTGATTAATGTGAATTATTATGTGACCAATGAGTTAGAAAAGACCTGTGTGGTTGAAATATTAAAGAGGGACCTATGTGGTCGACTATAGAAAATGAGTTAAGTTAGAAAATTATGAAAATGAGAAAACGTAATAGAAATGATCAGTTATATATGTATAAGGGATGTATCAGATAATGGGATTTTAACAAATATGAATTTCGATGAATAATGGTTAATATAACGGATTTATGATGAATGATTTATGGTTATACCCACAATAGGGTTGTTTGAAAAAAATTAGTGTAAGGTAAGTCAGTATGTGTAGTAAAGAAGAAACAGTTTGACCTAATTTGTATATTAGGAATTTAAGGAATAATATGGATAGTGATTTGTGAAAGTTGTGAAGTTATGAATAAATTGATTTTATTAATTGAAATGAGGTATGTAGTTATATGATGTGAAGAAATGGAAGGTAATACCCTGAGAGTGAGTGCAAAGAAAGTTGTATGTGATCATGATTCAATTGACATATATGTGTATTAAGTGAATAAGCGAAGGGACTTAAAAGTTGTAAAATGATTATATGAGTTTAAAAGGATAAAGGACGATGAATTTTGGTAATTCGATCGAGGTTCGCTTCTCGAGGAAGCAGTTTATGGAAAAGTGAGCAAGTTGACCATATTGAGATGTCGAAAAGTGAAATTGATTAAAAGAGGAACCGAAGAGGTTCGCTGAAAATTTAGAATGAAATATATGCAAATTGACAATTATGTGAATTATTATATGTGATAGATGAAATTAGTATTTGGAATTGTGATAAGTGTTATGGGACAAGCCAATTATGGTGTAATTGAAGGTGGAATAAAGTTCAAGCATAATGAAACAAGTTTGGATCAAAAATGATTTGAATTGGTTGAAAAATATGCAAATTATAATTTAAGAGAATTAAGATTCTCTAGATTTTGGTGACAATGTCTAAATTGCCCTTGTCAATTTAACTAATGTCTATAGTATCCTAGTTATGTAAAATGTCCATTGCGCCATTAAGGATGGAAGGGAAATGACTAAATTACCCTTAATCATGCAAGAGATTAACTAATCAACTATGGTTTGTTGTAGGAGCAAAACATGTTATATATGTATGTAACAAGCAAAGTTATCAGCATTATTTTTCTTCCTTTCCTTCGAAGTTGCTAGAAAGAGAGAGAGAGCAAGCGAGCAAGAGAGAAAAGGAAGTTAGGGTTGTCCAAACCTTGATAATATTGTTGGAAAAGTGTGTAAGAGAAGGAGATTAAGCAATCAAAGTGAATAATTAAGCTCTAGCAAGCCTTATTGCATGAAGATAAGGAAGCTACATGAAGGTATAACAAAGTTTAAGTTATAAACTTTGATGTTAAGTGATTAAATTCAAGTTCAAGCATAGTCATGCATGTATTTATAAGTATACATGTTGATTATGTAAAGATTGTGCACATTACATATTATATGTTTAGTAAATGATGAAACCCTAGACTCAAGTTGGAAGAATAAAGTTGATGGACTGTTCATGTTCATATTTAAGGATAGAAAGCATGATTCATGGATAATCATAAGTCATTTGTAGGAAAAAAATTGATGAAACCCTAGATAAGGGTGTTGATTATATAAGAAGTATACGTAATTTTGTGTTAGATGGTATTCAAGTGGCATTAAGGATTAAGAAGTATGATTTGGTATGAAAGATTTGAATATTAGACTATACTTTGTGTATAAACCGAACCGTAATCTGTAAAGTGCATTAGAACGTGCATATAGAAGTTAAGTGGACTTATTAAATCGTTAAATGAGTATGTGGTAGCCTATGTGGTGTGTGGAGTTAAGGACTTAAGATGAGTTTAAGTTTGAAAATTTTTATAGTGGGCAAAAATGCCATCAATGTGTGATTTTAGCCATTTTATGAAATTAAAGGTCAAATGAGGCCAAATAGCTAAGTTGATATTAATACATGTGTTAGAGTCAATTTGGAAGTCATTTAGTGTCTATGGCGACAATTGTGAGTTTTAAACGTTTAAAAACATTTGTCGACGCCTAAAAAGAGTTATTTGGAAAAATGAGTTCAATTGAAATGTTTTAAATGTTTTAAAGGCTCATACAAGTTAATTATGTGCTATATGCCGTAGAGAATGTGTTGGAATTAAGTTTTGAAATAAGGGGCCAAGAATAGCCTAAGTTTTGAACATGAAAGAGTTTGAAAATTTTGAAGAAAATGCCGTCAAAGTATGATTTTTGGCAATTTTGAAGAATTAAAAGTAAAATGAAGTCAAATGAGTTGGTTTTATGTTATGACACGTGTATACGTTGATTTGGTAATCAACGGATGAAAATTTGAATGAAAATGGGTTTCGAATGATCGAAAACGATTGTTTCGACCCTAAACGGACTTTTACGGACAATACCCGCCTCGGGTATAGTTTTATGGTTTTGAAAGTTTGAACATGTCATATATGACCTAAACGAGCTATGTCAAGTGTTAGAATGAAGTTTGGAAGCAATTGACCAAAAATCACAAAGTTGGAAAAATTGAATTTTTAAAGTTGAAATTTTTCTAAGTGTTGAAAAGTGTTGAACAGCCCTCCTAAGGGCTATTTCTTTGATGACTTCAAGAAGCCAAATGTGCCAAGTAGTATTTTTGTAAAATACTAGGTAGTAAGGTCTAGATGTGGTCCAAATTTGAGCTTATTTGGATGTAAGATGAAGGAGTTAAAAATCGACAAAGGTAGTGCAAAAATCAGAAATCATGTTTCTGAACATTGCGCCCCGGCGCAATGTTTTGTACTAAACATTGCGCTTTGCGCTGGGGGCACAATATACTGTTCACAACAGAGAATACTTCGCAGCGCAATCTATTTTTACAACGTTGTCAATAGATCGATCCCCATATATATATATATATATATTAACTTATTATCTTATAAAAAATTTCTTTTTTATAAGAGTCACTTAGTTACTTAGTCATACACAAAATTCTAACTTAAAAAACATATTTAGATTTACTTTTAGATTTCTACTCAACTTCAAACTCTAAATAAGTAATATTGATAATATTAGAAAAAAATAGTATAAGTTAATAATAATTAATATTAATAAAAGTATTATACATATGACAAAAATATATCAATTCTATTTTATATAGGAGATCTTTAGTTAATAAATATTATAAAATTATTTCTAACTTATATATTAGTGATTAAAATTTAGTTAACTATTTCTAAAACTAAAAGTCATAATGGTAACTCATTTTTTTACAACAAATTACATTCCTAAATAACTATATATCAAAAATATATAAAAACATATTATGACTAAATAGTAACTAGTGTATATATACACACACACATCAAAATAAATTAATGCGATTAAACTTTAGTTCCAATTTTATCACAGTAGTAACTAAGTATTCTACAACAATTAATAAAATTCCTTTAGTTTATTAATCACATAATTTCGGCCTTTTCAAAAAAAGTTTGTTGATAGCAATAGTAAATTAATTTCTGAAAATTTTAAAAATATTTTATAAGCATTATATAAAAAATGAATAAATAATTAAAAATTATGCTATTTGAAAAACAAACCCGTGGTTTGCAAAAGGCACTAAGCTAGTTACTAAGAAAATCGTAAAAGAAGAAAGTGATGCAATATAAAAATTTATACTCCGTGATATTTGTTTAATTCGTCCGCCAAAATGCCAATTGTGGATCTATATAACATTGATGAAGCATAAGCTATGATACAAATAATCATGAATTAAGAAGTTAGAACTTTGGACGAAGGCCAATCAAATTTCTTGCTGCAGCTGACAAGTAATAACTGGTAAAACCTCCTGTCCTCCTGCTACAAATATTCACGAACTACAGAGATTTGTTACTGAAAGTTGTGTGCATGTATATGTGTGTGTATTATCAAGGGTCAATACCATCTCCCCGTAGTAACTAAAATATGGACTAGTTAAATCATGGCTTCAGTTTCTTTGATTGATGTTTCTCCATGTGCTTGATGTTGGACTCCTGGTCTTTATTCATATTATTTGATGATGCATGGCTCTTGGCTCCAAGTAAAAGTATAGTTCTAATTTTATTAAATCAATGTCCAAAGCAGAAAAAATATGAACTTAAACCCTGCGGGACGGGATGTAGCCATGTCGTACAATGAATTATCTGAACATTGTTCCGCCAGTTGAAGCAGAATTCTAATTTTTCTTTCGGTTGTTGAAGCAGAACTTCAGGTGCGGGGTGGGTTGGTGGAATGAGGCTGTTCTCTCACCCACTCGCCACAACATGTCTATATCTATATACAATGAATCAAAGGATATGAGGCCTGCCTTCTTGTCCATCTGATTTTTAGGATCACATCCTCGTATTCCAGAAACAGCCTTTGTACTGTGAGACGGAATAAAAAGTCCTCACTCCTTCTCGGCTATTACCACAAAAACATCATTCACAGACCACCCCCTTTTTTCATTTTTAGCTGGGGGATTGATGACAGCTTTCTCTGCATTGGCTATTCGGTACCCAATCACAATCTCTCTCCTTTGTCGGGCACGTAAGAGTACCTCATAGAAACTCAGTTCCTCGCCTTCTTGAAGGTAGAGATTTGCTTGCCTTATATGCAACTCATTTCCCTGGCAAGTTAAAAAAGGTGTTAAAGAGATTGTTTAAAGAGAATCAAGTTCTGAATTTGAAGTTCCAAACAAACTACACAGATGCGAATGAGAAATATCAATGTGGTCATGAATCAACTAAAAACCTCAAAACTTGAGCAGTTTAAATTGGAACCGGTGAATTCCATAATAAACCTGTTCATGCCGACATTAGGAATGTTTTTCCAATTCACAATGCTTAGGGGCAACTACTTTACCAAATTAACTCTAACTAGACCTATTCCTAACCGTCTTATGCCTGGCGAAGGACCTGTTCATTAACATATTGCAAACCTTTGTAAGTGACTGACCCTAAACCCCATGTATGAACTATTTATGCAAATATATAGTTTGCGGATTTATTGCTTTCTTATGGTTGCACATAAATGAGAACATTTTATTTATATAAAAGTAAAATGATAATTATTAATGTTTCTGTGGCCTATACCTCTTGCAAGAATTAGTCTCTCATTTCTTATGTAATGTCTCTATTATAGTTGTCTTTATATATACCAATTATTGGTATTCAATTATTGTTCCATTCAGTTGCAAGTCAACCAACTAAAGGCATGTTGAATTTTGCTTCCAAATCCTCTTCTTGTAAAATATGAAGCCTTAGGAAGCATTTCATCCTTTGTCTCAATCGAAAAACCCAATTCTGCACTCCAATGAGAGGCAAATTAGAATTTATGCTAGTAGTTTGCCAGGTTTGAATGAGCATATGCCTATTTATGTTGGCATCACCGGTAATGACTGATATCGTCAGAAACTTGGATAAGCAGATGGTGTAGTGTAATCTAAAAGCATTTAGCAACAGAAACTGTTACCTCTTCAGCAAAAAGCTCTTCCAATACATCATTTATTTGACGATCCTCCGCAACCATTGCTAGTGCCATGCTGACAAGCTCATTTGACAGAACATAATCACTGATCTTTGACATTGATAATAGATTTTTTGTCCTTGGATCCAGAATTTCACTGATTATAACTGACTTATCTGAAGCCTGCTGCATTTCTCCGATCCAAGAGCCTTGTGAGAAGCTGCCTCTGGCTTCTCTGTAAGGAAGACGCTTAGCCTGCAGAGGCAAAATATAGCTTTATTTGCATGATTCCTGATCCAAGAGTTTACTAGCTTAATGGTTCCATTAAAAATGGAGATTTTCTCTAGCAGCTTAAGTTAATCAAGCTCTCAAGTTCCAACCTTTGTTGGCTGAAACATGCGTAAATCTAAGCTTTCAAGGTGGTGGCCATTTCTTCAATTTAGTTTCTTTCTAGAACTCTGCTGGGAAGAAACCTTCTGCAGAAAACCTAGCCTAAAGTAATTTGAATGTGAAATTGACCATCAGACGCAGGGTGACTCAATAGTATATTATGGGAAGGGTATAAAGAAAAAAAAAAGCTACTCAAAGCATTTTTTGCCCCCCTCTTGTTTTATATAGTACTTTTCAAAATTAGAGATTTCGGGAAATAGTGAAGGGTCATTAAATTGCTTATGAGAACTAAACAAAGAATTGTAGTTGAAGTATGAATTAACAAGTCTTCCTTATTTTAAAGTCCAAGTATAAGGCTGAAGGTGAAGCAGATAGGTAAAACATGCAAAATAGATAACTAATTGCTATTGAATTGCCTAGTTATTAGTGTAGAATTCAATTGGAAATGAAGAAAATAGAGAAAGAATCAATTGAATTAACAAGTTCTACAAAGGTTACACTGAAGATTGCTTTTTACAGGAAGTACCTGAATATCACGAATCAATAGCAAAGTGGCAAGAGATCTGGAATCAGCTTGAATGGCTGAATCTTCCACTGATTCATCAGCCAATATTAAGATCTGTAAAAATCATGAACAAAATCAATAAATGTGCAGCCTAAGAAAAGATGACACCCTTTCAAGCCCAAAAATAGCAGGTAATACCTCCCAGATGAAAAATAATCGTCTAATCATCACGATCAAAACTATTTTATGAGAGTTACAAATGGCGTTATTAAGGAGGTGGTCTAGAGACATTGACCAGCTTAGTGTTGCCACATGGGCCTTCAACAATGGATGTGCATGAGGACACCACTGAATATTCAGAGTTGTTTAGATATTCATTTTTATTGTAAAAAATTCTCGTAGAAGGTGGAACCAAGAGCCACTACCCTTAGGATGTGCACTGGATAAACCACTTGGTGCATGCAACACCCCACCAACCATGCACACCGGATAATCCCCTCATAGATTACAAGTGTTTGGCTCCAAGGAGATTATAAAACCATGACCTCTATACCTTGAAAGCCATTCATGTTGATTTCTCTTAACAGGACTTATCACAGTATTTATTATTTTATGCTACTTACTGAATCAAAAGATTCCAGTGGAAGACTTTCCAGGTGACGGCGTATAACAGCATTTCCTTCACGATTAACCAGTGTTATGTTCTCCAACAGGTTGATGTCAAGGCCACCATCAATAAGCTTCTTTTCCCTCTCCTTTTCAGGAACTTCATTAAACATCCACAACTCTGAACCAGGTGCTAAAAAGGCATCCAACACCTAAAACAATATTGAACAATAATACATATGGATATTCAAAGTGAGAAAAAGTATTAGAAATCATTTTGCTGCAGCGCCAAGGCAGAAGTAAGAAGCCAAGGTCTTCATTATAGGAAAAACATGATAAGAAGACTGTGAGTAGAGAAATTTTGACGCCGAAATAACCAAGAAAAGTTCTCGACTGGTCTATCATCACAATGTCTCAGAACAGTCGAGGCAGAATTAGTGGAACCATAGTAGATTCCTTGTAATATTACCATAACCATGTCTTCCATATCTCGTCGCCAACCACAAAATAGAATCCTTTCCGCAGACTTCGCAACGTTTAAGTCTTTAGGTAGATTTCCTCTCCACACCTGCAGCATTCAGGCGAAGAAAAGGAGGGATTAGGAGCTTTAATTGATAGAACTTACCACAATCATATCATCAATGTCCCGCCTCCATCCACAAAGTAGAATCTTCTGTGGCTTTCTTGCTGGTCGGGCAATGTGTATGAATGGTGCTTCTTGGACCTGAATGACCAAATTGATTATACTTTTGTAAGTTTTATTATGGTACGCCCACTAATCTATATTCCATTAGGAATCATCCCAATGCGCATATAGCAGAAGGGTTTTTCTTCCAAATGTGGGGCCAGCCTACTGTTGACTCGTGATTATTTCTCCTCACATGTCTTTAGTAATTTGATTTAGATCACAAGTACTACATTTTTACAGATCACAGATAAGAATGCAAAAGGTCTTTTATGACCTTTAGGCCCTACTTCTTTCAATGAAATAAATATGGTACAGAACAATATTGAGGGAAAGAAATTAAACAACTGTGGAAAGTCACACTGTTGCAGCTGAACGGGTAATCTTAAGATGGTCTCAAAATCCAGGGCAGTCAGTCCTACTGACTGCTCACTAGGAGAAAACATTCAGAATATCAAGTACACCATGCAATAAAAAAAAAACTATGAACAGTGGTGACTATAAGCAATCTCCTAAATGAGGTATGCAAAAATTGGTTAAAAGGCCCCTGTTAATCTTATTTCCTACTACAAGAGTTGGCCCATAATCTAGCTTATCTGGTGCTCCAAATTAAGAAGCAGACACAACATTAAAACAGGACCTTCTAGCAATATGCTTGATACTACTGCCAATTTCTAATATTTTCATGTCACATATTTGTAGTAATTACCAGTTATTAAGATGATTATTTCAAGTTTGGAATCGCAATCTAAGATTGGGATTGGTAAGTCAATAAGGAGTCTAAGATTGAGGTTGGTTAGTCAATAAAGGGACACATTAAAATGCATAAATTGTTGCTTCAAAGTGAAAGATCACAAAATTTTTGGGATTATCTGTCCAGCGCTGATTGCTCAAAACTAAATCTACTAAAGGCATTTTTTAACATTTAGCACATAAACCTTCAACATAATGTGTGAAAGGGTGGATAGCTTGTATTTGGCATAGATATTCAATTGCCTCATTTGTAAGATATGATTAATGGAATTATGCAGAAAATATAAAAAAAATCTAATTTTATGATCTAAAAGATTAGGAAAGCACCATTGGAAGTGCTGTTGGAGAATACGTATCATCATCCTCTGCTACAACAAGAACTTCATCGCCTTCTTGTAAAATATACGAGTCATCAGGATTAAGAATAATTTTTCCGCCACAGGATGCAGCCTTAACTCCACAAGGAATAGCATCAGGGAAGCTGATTAATACATCTTCAAATTGCATGCCATCCAACTGTGGCCATCTTTTGATGTAGAACTCACAACTCTCAAATCCAAGGATATCTTCCCAGATCTGCTATGTCCCAGTCAACATACAAGAAACAAATCATGTTACACAAACAGTTGAGTAAAATCTGAGATCAAAACTTATTGCAAATGATAAATATACAGTTTAGTAAGCAATATCTGGTCTGAATAATTAACTGGAGAAGTTAATGGTATATGCTAGAATAAGAATAAATAGCAATAATAAAGGAATTAAAACATCAGAATTCTCTAAAAGGTGACCTGTGCAAGGCCTGGCTGTCGAGCACATTGTATCATCAGGCGACCAATTACATCATGTGCTACAACAGTTTCAACAAGATCTCCACCAACAAGTTTCACAAGGACTTCATTATCTAGATCACTAAGTTCCACCACTATATGTCCTCGCAGTCCTTCTTTCACTCCTGTTAAGCTTAAAACTGTCCTCAGTGCCCGAGCATCACTCTGCATAAAAATATAGGATTTGAGGGTTACAAAGCATATCCAATATTACAAAATGGATATCAATTTCTTATTTAGGTAACCTGGTCAGCGTTCCCATCTTCAGCAAGGACAATTATTGCACGGGCCTTGGCAACAGATACCTATTAAATTCCACCAGATCAGCGTGTAACCACATAGAGAAATGTACAGAGACTCAATAAGTTTCGAAATAGAGCACCCATTATTCACCCAAGTTCAGAAAATGAAGAATGTCAACAATGATAGCAAACCAAATAATTCTAGCATTTATAGATCAGGAAAAAAACAAAGAATAGGCACCCAAAAAAGAAAAACAAGGTAGACAATGACCTCAGCGTAGTCTTCTTTTTCAATTCATTTTTATCTGAATTATAGACGAGTTTGAAAATAAACTCAAAAATCCTTACCTCCTTGCAAAATAAGGTAAAGAAAAGGAATTGGATGTCAAAATGGAGAATGTAAAATGAACTAAAGCTATAATATAGGAGTAAAATTTAACTACACAATTAAAGTTGGGTTGAATAGGCATCAAAATCAACCAAAGAGACAAAAGACCATGGTGGTGTCTTCTTTTTCAATTAATTTGTATCTGGTGAGCGTTTGAGAAAGAAAAAAAATTCTTACCCCCTCCCAAAGCGAAAAGCAAAAAGGAATTGAATTTCAGAATAAACTAAGGCTAACAATATAATTTTTTCTATAGTAATAAATTTGGGAGCAGTGACGGTGTTCCCCATTTAATTTCTGGGCTGAACTATTAAACTAGTCTCCAATTCCTATGGCTTAATAGAAGAAGACTAAATAACTGGAGGAATACTGAGGCTTTAAGTAAATACTTAAACGTGGCATTGATACATGCAAAAAAACAATGCAATTGAGATATCCGCCACATATATTGGTATGCATCCAACTTATAACTGATTTGATTGGATTGTGAAGGTAACTGTTGGATAGCGTTTTCAAACCTCTTATTCTGTTATCTTTTTCTGGAAAACTAAGAAAATGTGTTTGGATAGCATCTGCTGCTTTTTGAATTCAGAAAACATATATGAACATGGGCTAAAGTTTATACAACACTAGGGGGGAAAAACAAAAAACCATATTTTGGCTGTTTCTAGATTTGGATAAGAAGTAACCTTAAAAATGATTATCCGACAAACAAAATATGAGATCTTTTTCAGATAATTTAAAAAAGAAAAAAAGAAAATGAAAATACAAGAGATGCTTACCAAACAGGTCTAATCATAGACCAAGAGATGACAGTTGAATAATTAAAAAGTGTTCAATTATCTGAGATAATATATATATATATATATATATATATATATATATATATATATATACATACCTTTTTCAGGTCAGCTAAAATCAGAGGGCTTCCGCTTCTGCATATGACAGATGTCCCTCTAAAATCAAACTCCATTTTAGCAATGTCGAGTTCCATCTCTTCTTTGTCTCTTTCCGCCAGCAGTACAACAATCCGTCCACCCAAACTCTCATTGGCAATGGCAAGTTGATTTAATAGTGATCCCTAAGCATGCAATGTTTTATGAGTAGGGAAGCCTGAAATCTGGTTCACATTAATGCAAATAGTACAAATTTCTACTTCAAACCCTTACATACGCAATGAGAATAAATTAGCCTTTTGATCAATATACTTGCTTAAATTTTATGAAGTCCACAAATTGACATAAGATAGTCATTTCCTCCACACACACACACATTTATACATGTACATATAAAATTTCCTCCATCTATACTGCTATTCTCCTATATCTTTGGTACATGCATGACATTAAGTCTTCTTGAGTTTTATAACCTATTTCACAGATAACTAACTATATCAGTATGGATATAGCTTAATATCCATAACATTATTGAGCTTTGAGAGTAAGAGTGCAAGGAGAGAGGGTAAGATGATAATGATGAGAATTTGTAAAATTTGTAATCTATCTATTTACTCTTGATAACTAAGAAGCAACAGTGCCCATGGTCTAATGGATACAGTGTTCGACTTCTAATCAGGCGATTGTGGGCTTGAGTCCCACTGCCACTGGGTTTATGTATTCTAAATAAGCAAGTGTTTAAAAATGATAACAAAGAACAAGTCAGAAAAAGAAGAAAATGAGAACAGTCAAAATAATGAATGCCATCACTAGGTTGCAGCGTTTACTACGAATTTAAGTTGCTTGCTAATGCTAAATATGGTAAAATTAAAATGTGAGTTCAGTTCTTTCTCAACCTCATGAAACTCAATATACGGAGCAATTCATTAAAACTCACATGCAACGAATAAGACTTATTATACTTTAACAAGAATAAGTTGGGATAGTATTAAATTTGATGTCTATACCCCAAATGAAGCAACATTATGAAGAAATTTCTTTATGGATTTGATGATCTTACCAATTTATCACTCCACCCAAGAATTAGAGTATGATTTTGTTTAACCACCTCACTTCTTCCTTTTCTCAGCGAGTCAAGCTTCTCAGAAATTGAATCAGAAACAAGACCAAGCATCATTGCAAATATGAGCATCCCACCAAAACTAATGGCAACTGAAACTAACCTCGGACCAATACCTTCAGAGTTAGCATGATTGCCCGAGTCAGCAACATAAGTCCAAGATAACCAGAGGCAACCTGCTAAGCTATCATCTGTCACACCAAATAGTGCTAGACCACCAAGAAATATCAGCAACAGAGTTGCAACTAACAATGCCAATGGCTTAGCATATGGATGGACTGAAAAAAACACATCCACCTTATATGCTAGCTGCTTGTTTAAAGATACTTCTTCAGTAATGATGTCCGGTGATCTCTTTGTCTTTGAGACATATTCAACATACTTCAAGAAAAGAATAGGGATGGATAGAAGCGTGACTGAGATAATTAAAGCTGAAATCTTCAAGGTTTTGCTAGAATAACTCTCATTATCTTGTGGTATAGATTCAACTGAATCTAAAGAATCCAACATATTGCAAAGGCCTAATGTCACATTGAGCTTGTAAATCTGATCCTGCAAATTTACGGAACACAGCTACTGTGTGAAAATAAGAAATACATCATTTCAAGAAATTTTTCTTCTCTGTTTTAATCTATACTAACAAATTGTTTGGGGATTTTCTATACCAAGACACCAATTGCTTTGTAAAGCTCCACAGTTAATCACAAAATAATTGCAAGAAATAGAACTTAAACAATATGAATTACATTTCAACTGGCTAAAATGTCCTAATTGATGCAAATGGAACCCATCAAGTCCAGCAATAGCATCACTTGCATTGTAAATACGAGTATGCAAAATGCGCTTTCTTTTTCAGATCAGGAATTTTTTAATGACAATACCATTGAGATGCAAATCCTGGAGATAAATCTGAGGGTCCGTTTGGATACACCGATTCAATGTCTTCGTATTGGTATTGGAACACCAAATTGACTGTTTGGAGAACCAAACTAAGTTTAGAATTCGTATTGAATTATAACACAAAACATCTCAATACCACAAAACTAAAACTATGGCACATGATGAGATTTTAAAAATCAATTCCGTGTGAAATTCATAGCCAAACAAGTATTGGGCTCACATACTAAAACACCGTAGAAACATGCCCAACCACTCTGACTCTCTCTCCACGTGACCTGCTTCCTTTATCTCTCTCAAACCTTCGTCAAGGCTTTCTCTCCTCCAGCATCATGATTCCCCAACCTCCATCGTTGTTGCCGCTGTCCACTAGCCAAATCGCCATCCGCAACTTCCTCCGTTATCTCTCTCATCTCTTAGAAATCCTCCGTAATCAGAATTGTTGGAAATATTGGGTATGTGATTTATGAGAACTACTTCAATCGAAATTTATTTGTGCGGTGATGATGAAATTGACACAATAAGAAATGATTGATTAGGTTCATCGATGAAGAAAAGTGAGATTAAGCTATTATTGGCAGTGCAATTCATAATATAGTAGAGTCATGGGTGAATTAAGGTAATAGTTTCTCCAATTTGGTTAGATTTTGTCAAATGGGATGATTTCTTTAATACCTTGGACAATTGGCACAATAGATTGGGTTCCCCAATTTGCTGATTCAACTTCTAGTCTTTTGATCTTTCCTTCTTTGTTTATTTGTTTCAATTCTGCTTTGGTATTTTGAGGTTTTCATTTCTTTGTTTGAACTATTTACATTTTTTTACTTTCTGAGCTAATTGCTAAGTTAGGTTTTTAGAGGTAGAGCCTGTGGTATAATTTCATGCTATGGAGGGATAATGCTTCCCTATAGACCTACTCTTTGTTATCATATGGACGTTTGTGTTCCATAGGGGAATTTGAAAATAATTAGTAGTTGTTTCTTCTGCTTAAATTGGGTAAATTTTGAATGGTTATCATTGCTTGATCTTGGTTCCGTGGAGCAATAATAAATGCCTTATAGGCGGTGAACATCGAGGTGCAGAGGCACAAGTGTAGGTTGACTGTTTATCTGGTTGTTCATAGTCATAGTTAAGGGTCTATTGTGCATCGGTTTTTAATCGTTCTGTGCCCCGGGCACATTTGTTCTACAATTTGTGAAGAAACTCATCAACATAACACATCCTGTTAATAGAAAATGTGTTATGGCTCAACTCGCAGTGACTTGCTTGATTCATGCTCAGCTCATTTTGGATATATCTAAAAGAATGTGTCATTCAGGAACCTCTAAAATAATAAGAGGCACTTCTCCTATTGATGTCCCTTTGTTCAACCCCCTCCATCCTAAAGGGAAAAAGTATATTATGTTTTGCATTTGCCTTTTCCTTTCATCTCATTTTCATTCTGCATCTTTTACCTTGCAAAACAATAAGATGGATATGTTGATTGTGTGGAGACACAAAACTAGGTCATGTATGCCTGTCGAAACATGACACATAAAATGGCCCTGAGAGAGTACAAATTTTAAGCTAAGGAAAATAAAAAAGCTGAATAATCAACTAAATGATATAAACAAAAAAGAAAGCAAAAATTATGAAAAATGCCTTCAAATTGCCAATGTCTGTCCTCTTTGCAAGGTTGCTAAGAGAACTTATGCATGTACACATACGTCTGGCTTATATTTGATTAGTCATTAGAGATATAGCAGCCTTCAACATTATTTGCTAATTGGTATTATTTATTTGATGTCCAGGGAGCGGATCACGTTATTGAAATTTATATTGGCTGATTAGTAAAAGGATTAGTATCTTGATTAGTGAGTTTGTGGTGTTATGATGGGAAATGAGATGGAAAATCAATTATCTGGGCCACATGTTGCTGCATTTCTGCAAGGGTATGAAAATAGGAAAAACATTCAGGTTGCTGAAGGGTCAAGTATCCCTGAATTAAGCTTCCTATGGTCACCTAGTGATGTTCCTCATCGCCACTGATCAAAGAGGAGAGTTATCTACACGAAAGCAACCACCGTTGATTATGGTATATCCCCACTACTTAGCTATGCATTTATTAGGGGTTCATTGATTTAAGCCTAAAGCTTGGTTCAAAAATTAGTTGAGCATTATGTATAATACTATAATGTTAGGGAAGCTCTTCGATTTTTATTTTTTTATTTTTTTGTATTTATATGGTGTTTTACAAGATCTAATGGAAAGATGAAAGCATAAATACGAGTATACATGCTATCTCGCTTTAATCATGCAGTTGACCATAGTATGAGAATTTAAGATGAAGATAGTTTTCTATGTTATGCACTTAAGGAGATATTTGGTCATCAAGATTTTTGTAAGGTCATACTTTTAAGGTTTTGAAAGGTCATACTTTTAAGGTTTTGGAAGGGCATTGATATGTGTCCAAGAGTGATGAGTGATCTTTGTGTTTGCACTTCTTTTACTTGTTGAATTTACTTTGTCCTATTTTATATAGTGTCAGTAATGCCTATGGGTCCATTTTGATAACTATCAGTTTTGATGTTTGGATTGCTAGTAGATCTGCACCAAAAACTCCTTCGGTTGAAACCTTTAATACAAGGACCCCTTTCTCCCGTTATGATTATCAAGTTGATAAATCAATATAGGGAAAAAATAGAAAAATTATTGAGAAATTTAAAGGAGGATGTAGGATGGATAAATTATCATCCCTCTGGTCTTAATATTGTGTGTGTGTGTATATATATATATATATTATTTATTTATTTATTTATTTATTTTTGTTAGCTATTCCTTTTTTTCCGTATAATTCATTATATCATCTGCTTGCTGAAATAGAAATTTTGGCAGGTCGATTCTGTTTCTTGTTATTGCAAAGTAGATAAGGGTTTAAAAACAGTCGCAGGGGCAAGGAAGTTCGTCCCGGGATCAAAACTCTGCATACAACCTGATATCAATCCGCATGCACGCAAGTCAAAACATTCCCGTAGGGAGAGGACCAGAATTCAGCCACCACTCCTGCCAGACCTTCCTGATGATCTTGCCATTGCTTGTCTGATTCGAGTCCCTCATGTTGAACATAACAAACTCCGTCATGTTTGCAAGAGATGGAATAGGCTTCTGGCAGGAAACTTTTTTTACTCTCTTAGAAAGAGTCTTTTAATTATCAATATTGCAGATTTTTGTTTAAAAACTATCAACAAATATGAATGTGTAATGCAGTAGTATTCAGAACTAGATATGCAATGTGTTGAATATTGTTGAATACTGGAAAGCTAAGTTGATCTTCTCCTAAGCACATCTCTCTCTCCTTTTTTTTTCTCTCTCTTTTATAGTTTAGAATCTTTAGAAAAGTATTCTTGCAGAAATTATAAACATGTTTTACAAAAAGATGTAATAACATAATCTAATTGATTGATTAGGTTATATGGTAAAACAATATTTTTTGTTTCATGTTGGGCCATCAAAAAGTTCACATACTTTATTTATTTCCTTTGGGCAAATTTTAGTTGGGAATATAAAATGGACAAATTTAAAAATGACTTAATAATAAATATTTCTTTATATGCTTCACATATTTATGTTAAATTTTTTATATTGAAAACAATACAAAAACAATAACTATCCAAACTATAGTGTTAAAATTACAACATGAATTCAATTTGCTAACCAAACAATATAATTGTGTTGTTTTGATTTTTGTAAATCTATTTATTAGTTAAATTGAATTCCAAAACAAATTATCCTAACTGACCAACTGAATTTGCACAAATCGAAACTTACCCCAACTGAATTTACACAAAATTTAATGTAAAAGCTCCAAATTAAGGTACTTATATAAACTTCAATTTTTTACTACTAATTTTATTACTGAAAAGAGGTGAAATTACCTGTAAATCAGTGACCTGATTATGCAATGAGAAATTCTTGTGAAGCAGAGAACAAAAAGCTGAAATCAAAATCTGCACCAAACAAAATCCACGTAATTCAGAGTTAGCTCGAAATTCAACCGGAAACCGGCGAATACATTAAACTATCTGAAGATGTGAATGAGTGAGAGCTCACAGCTACTGAGAAGGCCATTTGCCACCGAATTTTCAACCGGAAATCGGCGAAACCAGCAACCTTCTCCGACGGCTTCTCCTCTGAAACATCACATTTATCCGAATTACGTCCCGAAACGACACCATCATCGTCCGGCGTCGAAGATGATGATCTGCCGGCACGGCGAGGAAAGTCAATACGGCTCCGTATCCGGGCATACTTGGGGTAGTCTTGGTGAGGAAGGGAGCTCGAACTCTGGGTCGACGTCGTCGGCCTATTGGTGTTCGGAGGGTAAGGTTTGGGGAGTCTAGGATAAGTTGAGAATCGCCTGGCTGGGGGTTTGGAGAGATGTGAAGAGCGAGCGAATGACGGTGCCGGCGACGGGAAGAACCAGTCCCTGCTGGTGGTAGGAGGTAACGGTGATGTTAACGGTGACGACGACGGCGACGGGAAGAACCAGTCTCTGCTGGTGCTTGGGGACGGAGACGGTGACTCCGGGTCAAGGGACATAATTGGGAAATAATACGAATGATGAGTACCTTTATCAAAATATGTGAATTATATAGGACTTTTAAGAGCAGCGATTAGATTAATAGATTAGGGGGCTTGATTTATTATTAAAATATATTAAATGTGTTTCAAAAGATAAACTTATGATATAATTATTTACTTCACTAATATTATATTATTTTTTGTACTGAATTATTAGATTATTATATTGATGTTTAAAAATTAATTTAAAATATTTTTAAATTTAAAATAATTTATTAAAAATTATAAAACAATAAATAATATTTGTTAGATATTTCATAATATTTATTATTATATTAACTAAAATTAAAAATATATATGTGTCAATTTTAAGTTTAAAAATATTTTAAATTAATTTTAAAATATTAATATAATCTTATATTATGAAACGGGAAGAGTATAGTATAACTTAAAATATTACAATAAAACTTGAAAATTTATTTGAAAAAAATAATTAAAACTCTTAATATTATCCTTTATTATACTCTATGTTTTATTTTGTATTTTCAGTCTTTATTATCACAAAGTGATACCAACTCTGCTCAAAATTGGTTATTATACTATGTGTGAATGTGATAGCGAAGTTCAATTTTGTCGAATGGTCTTGGAGAAAATATATTTTGTCTATTCATTTGTGTTTTTCTCTTTGGAAACGCTAGTGAAGGGAGTAAGAAGTCGCAATTATGTTACGTTTGGATCGAAAATAAATGAATAATAAAATAAATTATATTTAATTGATTTATTAAAATAAAATAAATTATTTTTATTTCTCTCAAATTTATGAATTTCATTCGTGTTGAGTGAGGATATGAAATAATTTATTTCACTCATGACTGAATGAATCATTTCACTGTCTATTCTATTCCGTTATTTATTTTATTCATTCAATCCAAGCGTAACATTAACGTAAATAAATGAATTTACAATATAAAACTCGAAAAACATTAGAAAAATTAAGAAAATAATAATAATTCTTTTAAACTTAAATTTTAAAAAAAAATACTATTTTTGATTGTCGTGAGGTTCAATAATAATTTTTATCTTGTTCTTTACCTTATTTCAATAGGGAGGATAATAAAATAAATCATGTTGCAGACTTGACCCTTTTTTATATTATTTGCGTTATACCTTATTAGTTGGAGGATATTTCTATTTGTATTACTATTTTTGTTATTTATGATGTTGTTAAATGAACTGTTAATTTTTATTTTTTCAGATAAATATGTCTTAGAAATTTGTTAATTAACATGATCAAAAAGTATAAAAAATCGAAAAAATAGGTACCCAAAAAAATCGATACCGAATAAACCGGTACTAACTGGTTCGATAAAAAACCGAAAAAATCAAACTTTTTGAATATCCCTAATGAGACATATCAAACGAATATAACACAAATATTTTTTTTAGTAAAAAATAATAAATAAATTAAATTAAATTGCATCCTAAAATTATAATTTTGCATTTCACACACACGTAATATATAGCTTATAAAATATAAGAATATGATTGTAAATAAATTCAAAAAATTGATATTTTAATATGAAAATATAATATTTTCATTTTTTTTTCTCACGTAAGTGGTAATTCAATGCCATTTATATAAAAAAAACTCATATAAAAATATTAAATTTTCATGAAAAAATATCAATTTACTTAAGTTAATAGTCCCAATATGAGTAATAAACAGTTATTATTATTATTATTATTATTATTATTATTGTAGTTGTTGTTGTTGTTGTTGTTGTTGTTGTGCGTGTGTATAAAAGCAGGACAGAAAATTAATTGAATGACCATTTGATTTAACTAATTAATTAATTAATTAAAATGAGTTAATTCATTATAATTGATGAATTAATTCAGATAATTATTGTTATATTTATTATGATAATTATTAGTTACAATTAATTTTACTTGAATTATGGAAAGAATATGAAAAGTTTTTTGTTGAACTACTAAAATTTATATGTAATTTTAATCAAATAAATATAATTAATTTATCTCAAATTGTAGATGTAGAAATATGAAAAAAAAAATCTCAACAATTATTTGTAATTTTCAATCTATATAAAAGTATCACAAAAAATCAATTGAAAAAATTATTCGGATTAACTCTTTAATTAAAATGAGTTAATTTATTCTAATTGACGAGCTAATTCAAACAATTATTATTATATTTAATATGATAACTAATAATTACAATTAATTTTACTTAAATTATGGGGGGGAATATGAAAAGTTTATTGTAGAACTACTAAAACTTATATGTAATTTTAATCAAATAAATTTTAATAATTTTTCTTAAATTATAGACATAGAAATATAGAAAGTTTTTTCTTGACAATTATTTGTAATTTTCATTCACACGATAATAAAAATAATTGAATTCTTTTTAGTTGCAATAAAATATAATTATTCAAATTATTAATATTATATATCTATTATGTCAATAAAATAATAATAAATATATATTAATAAAATATCATTAAATATTTGTGAAAAAAAAAGTAATATAAATTTATCCAACCCTTACACATGCTATCAAACTTATAATAAAAAAATATATAAAATAATATATATGTATGCTATTTGGTTATAACTATCGGATCCAAGCGTGCCTCTAAACTTGACCCAGTAGTTACGGACTTTTAACTAACAAAATAGTCGATGTACATTGTGTACAGTATCAACCCATTTCCTTTCCCTTACACTGCAAAGCATTCGGCCATTGCCGTGTTGCTCTGTAGAATTTATGTGTGCGAAAAGCCCTATATTAAGGTACCAAATTTAATTCTTATTATTTGTGAGATTTTAGTTTAAGAAGCTATTTTACTTCCCAAATTGCAATTAGCAGGTGGAGTTGAGCGATTTAAGGTTACCCTAATACAAATTGCATCGTTAAAGTTTTGTAGTTTTATTCACATTGTTGCTTTGATACTGCTCTTTGAATATCACCGAGTTGAGCCGTATTGGCTCAAAAAATGCTTGTGTACTAATAGGACTTGGGATCATACTATGTTAATCCAATGGCTGTTTTATTTTTTCTGTGAGATTCACCAAATTGGTTATTATTGTTACTTTCAACTGATTTCCCTTGGGACGGGCCACTGGAAGATAGTTTTAATTCGTATGGTTTTACTTTGTGACTTGAACATATATGTGTAATTTTGTCTTAGATTCATGGATGCTAGAAAAGCCTAGTTTTATTAGGAATGTATGTTAGTATACTTGTATTAGGATAACCAGATTGTTTCATTGTTTGATCTTTTTTAGACATTGTATAGTGACATTTTTATATCCAAATTGCTTTTTCTGTAGGTGTTGCTATTAGAAACTTTCTAATGCGTGGTGTGATTGATGTATGTAATTCCTTTCGTCTTAGTCTGACTTTTGACCTCCCTTTCATGATACCCTTCTATGAATCATGGGATTTGTTACCTTAGCTTCTAAAAGTTAGTCATCAGAACATTAGTTTAATTATCTTCAGGATTGAGTCATAATTCTCTATCTCCGTCTATGTAGTAGTCAATATTGACCTATTTGATTGATTTGATGGAATGAGTTACCTGGTGTTTATTGCAGTACAAAACTAATAGAACTTAGTTTCTCCAAGCATTTTGCATCAAACAGAAACCATGATGCAAGCATTGTCCAGAGAGGGTGAAAGTGCCCTGTCTGTGATGGGCCCAAGACCTATGGAATTATTTGCTGTTCCACATAGTGGTCCTCAAGCGCCCGGGCCAAATGGAAAGCAGCAAACATCAAGTTTGGAGTCCCCAATAATGTTACTGACGAGCCATCAGAGTGCTATATACACCATGAAGTTCAATCCAGCGGGAACAGTGGTTGCATCTGGATCTCATGACAAAGAAATTTTTCTTTGGTGTGTCCATGGTGAATGCAAGAACTTCATGGTTTTAAAAGGGCACAAGAATGCTGTTCTGGATCTCCAGTGGACTACTGATGGGTTACAGATAGTATCGGCCAGCGCAGACAAGACATTGAGGGCATGGGATGTTGAAACAGGGAAACAGATAAAAAAGATGGCAGAACACTCATTTTGTGTGAATTCATGCTGCCCTTCCCGGAGGGGTCCTCCCCTTGTTGTCAGTGGATCTGATGATGGCACTGCCAAACTCTGGGATCTGCGTCAACGGGGTGCCATCCAGACAAGTACCAAACCACAGCAGTTGGTTTTGCAGATGCATCAGATAAGATATATACAGGTGGAATCGACAACGATGTTAAGGTGTGGGATCTGCGTAGAAATGAAGTTACCATGACACTTCAAGGCCATCAGGACATGAAAACTGGTATGCAATTGAGTCCAGATGGGTCTTATCTTCTTACCAATGGCATGGATGGCACATTTCGCATATGGGACATGCGCCCGTATGCTCTGCAAAATCGTTGTGTGAAGATCTTGGAAGGGCACCAACATAACTTTGAAAAGAATTTATTGAAATGTGGCTGGTCACCTGATGGAAGCAAGGTTACAGCTGGTAGTTCTGATCGGATGGTTTATATTTGGGACACGACTTCTCACCGCATATTATATAAGCTCCCTGGCCATACTGGATCTGTGAACGAGTGTGCCTTCCATCCTAATGAACCTATTGTTGGATCCTGCAGTAGTGATGAACAGATATTTCTTGGGGAGAATCAACACTGCCAATGATTACCAATTGACCTTCGTAAATGGCTATGTTGATGACATTAGAAGCTATGCACATTGAGCGTTTGTTTATGAAGGTATCCTAAGGATTGTAACTTCTGTTGTTTTTAAGTTGAATTTAGACATCTCCAGTGATATATACATTTTAGTCTCATATAATTGAATCGTGAAAATTGGTTTCGTGCTATTACAATGTGCAGAACTTATTTTTTGTAAGGGCTTTGCATATTCGTTCTTTTTGCTTTACCCCGATTATAATGTGTACAAGGAATTGTTGCTGCAGTCATTTTATTTATGCTTAGAGAATTATATTATATTTCTGTAAGTTTTACATGAATTGACTGTTCCTTAGCTAAACATCATCAGCCTTTAGAAGATACTTTCATGGAGTATAATTCCAGTTTAACTTGACTGGATGCTACTTTTCTGTTTCCTTAACTGCTATTAGTTTTGAGTAATTGTGTTTATAAAGGATGTATATGAATCTGCTTGTCGTGTGGAATGCAGACTAAATTTAGCTTTAGCTATTTGCATTGATTGGAATACTCTATTTGCATTGATTGGAATACTCTTATTCGAGCATATGGCTATGGTCAGATTCAGATTGATGATCATGTGTATGCTTTTGACGAGCCATACTTCTATTATCCTAGCAACTTGCTACTAATCCTACCAGGCATTCGCTTTTAGAATGACGTGCAACCAATATTTCTCTATTTTTTTTGTTTGTAGAAATCAAGACTATTAGACCCAACAAAAATGTTACCAGGCAGCATGCTGTCTCTGCATATTCTGACATGCATTTTACAACTATGTACTAACTAGGTATCACAAAGCTCTACTGCTCTAGTTTGTCAATGAAGGTTTGCACCATTTTTTGTCTTTTTTTACCTGAAATGAACTGCTATTATAGTGTGATATTTACCTGGACAGATTGCATTGGTAGAAGATGTAAATTTTATCTCTAATTCATCAGGATTTTGGTATAGGACTTGAATACAGATGGAAATTCAATCAATGTCGCATTCTAGTATCAATCAATCAACTAATTCAGTAACCTTATGGATTGCAGTTTTTTTATTTTATCAGTTCTGAGGAATTTTGCCTTTCATGTTCCTAAATTCCTATTTGACTTCTCTTTCTTGTGTTTACTCCTAATTTCTTATTCGCATCAAAAGAAAATCAGAGTTTTTCTTTCGTTTTGATACCACCCCCATTTTGAAGGAATACGAAGAAAGAAAGAAAGTATAGCAGTAAGAAAGAAATACTCAAACAATCGGTTATTATGGAGTCTCTCCTTCCCAAAAAGGAGGTTATATATTTTGTTGAACTTAATTTTGCGAATATTACTGAAAAAATAAACGATGCATTATACTTTGTGGATTTTTTTTTCTTTCTAATATTAAAATTTATCAGTAGAAAACACAATTGCAAAAATTAATTTTTCTATGAAAATTTCAATATTAATAAAGTAGTATTCTTTTATCACCAAAACTAGCAAAACCGCGGGTTGGTCGGCCCTTCTGCTAAAAGCTGAGTTTTGGGTTTATATATTTTGGCCTAAAAAAATTGGGTATTTTTGGTCCGACCCACCCATGAAATTCATTTCACTTTTATATGTTCCCCCTAGTAACATGAGCAACTTACTTATTAAAGAAACAATAAAAAAATAACTTAACAATCATTTTTTATTTTCTTCAGGCTAATTCAATAGTTTTTACTTATAAATTTATCAAAATTATGATATAATAATGATATTAAACACCTGAACTATTGTTGTTTGTATGATTATTTTATTTTGTACATATATAATGTCTTGGTTTAATTCTAAAATTTATAATAATTAATATAAGTACGTGAAGGATGAATTAAATTGATAACATGTCAATGTATGTATATATGTGAAAACAGTGGGCTATTAGACCGTTACTCCTCAAGTCACGAGTCTCTTATTTTATTAAACCCATAAAAATTTAGACTATTTAGACTCCGTCCCCATTTAGGTGTGGCCCACTCTTTTTAAAGTCTAATTAGGGGTGTTTAACTGGTTTTAACAGGACTGGTACCGAATTCGATCGGTTTGGTACCAGTTAATATCAAAAATAATAATAATAATAATTAAAATAAGATAATCGGTATAACCGGTACGGTCCGGTATATACCGAACTATCAAATATTCGAACCAATATCGAACCAATTGTATCGATATACTGTACCAGTATCGGACCGATTACTATTTATATCGAACTGTTTATATCTCAAATACTGGTTAGACATAATTTTTTAAACACCCCTATGTCTAACCCCATTATTATTTCGATTGAGGTAGTATTTGTATTTAAGAATAATAATATGTGCGCAATCATACACAAAATGTTGGACACAAGGAATAAGACACAAGTATTATTTATCTACGAGGGTGTGTAAAATATCTAATTGTAAATTTTATTGTAAATCTTATTTTCTATTTTCTCTTATTTTTAAAATTATGCGTGCACAATTTTTATTTTTTTTATGTATAATTTGTGTGCGTAAGCATTACTTTTATACTTAATTAGTGTAATCCATTTTTTGATTGCTACGTGGGGCCGGTGGATTTAAAATTAATCTTTCCGAAGGAGCCACACTGGTTGATCCAACGGTCTAAAGGAGAGTCACCTACAAATACTAGCACTCTTCAATCTTCATTTTTCCCGATACTTCCCAACGGTAACATTACTGTTCATTAATCATTTAAATATTACCTCAACGGTTACATACATCTCTGTATATATCTCCTCCTCCCTTCTATCACAAATTCACAATACCCAGATCAAATTCATCACAAATTTGGAATACCCAAATCAAATTCCCCAGAAATTTGCTGAAAATCAACAGAATTCAGTACCAAAATGGGTTTATCAATCAAAACCCCATCATCATCTGTTCCTGAATGCCACCGCCACACCCACAAATTCTTCCTCTTTAGCAACTACATTCTCTTGGGAGCGGCCTCTAGTTGCATTTTCCTCACTCTCTCTCTCCGCCTTGTCCCCTCCTGGTGCGGCGTCCTCCTCATCCTCCTCCACATCCTCACCATCGCCGGAGCAATCACCGGCTGCACCGCCGCCTCAGCCGGCTCCAACCGGTGGTACGCCGCCCACATGGTAACCACCGTCGTAACGGCTATATTTCAGGGCTCTGTTTCCGTTCTTATCTTTTCGTCGACAGCGAACTTCTTGGGTAATTTAAAGTCTTATGTGAGGGAAGAAGATGGGGCTGTGATCTTGAAATTGAGTGGGAGTTTGTGTATTTTGATCTTTTGCTTGGAGTGGGTTGTTATAGGACTTGCATTTGTGTTGAGGTATCATGATTTTGTGGAAGGGAATTCTGGGAGTAGGATCAATGGTAAGGTTCAAGATGAGGACACTAGTGACTGGCCTTGGCCTTTCCAAGTGTAAGGGTAAAGTGGTCATTTACCATGGTTTAGATATCAAAAGTTTATTTTGATTATTTATTGAATTATTATTATTATTATTATTGAATTATTATTATTATTATTATTATTATTATTATTATTATTATTATTATTTATTATTCTAAAGATGTAAGCACTAGAGTTATGTTTGTGCTTTTGATTGATTTGGGGATGTTTATCAATTGATTTATTTATTTAGGTAATACACTTGTGATATTGCTTTGGTTGTGGAGGTGTTAATTGGGTATTGTTATGCTTGAAATTTTGAATTATGTTTTATATGGTCCAAATTAGTGATATTTTCCATTCATGGTAATGAATAATCACTTTAATCATGTTCACAAAAGAAGCTGAAAATAATTCAAATAGCTCTAAAAGTAGTTATTTGCCCAACTCATTTACAAGAGCGCTTATAATTGGAATTTATTGTCAAGCTTCAACTAAATTTCAATTATATAGAACTGAAATTATGTCTGTCCCGTGGAGCAATGTCAAATAAGCACGAGCACACCACATTATATAAGCCCAATATCAGTTTCCATGCATAAAAAAGTACAGTTGATGAGGTGAAAACGATATAATTAAATTTAAAGGAACAAGAATGTAAAAATTATTTAAAAAGTATTTTATTATTTAAAAATTATTTTATTAAATAAATCACATTGAATTTAAAAATCTCAAATTGACTTGATTTTTCTTCTCAAAATTACTCATACTTTGAAAAGAGTAAAGTATAATAATTTTATGATATTATATTACTAGCTTGGTGTCTCTTTAATTTTATATCGAACTAAAAACAAAAAAAATTAAAACATGCAAATTCTCACACAATTAGAGAAGAATGGCTAAATAAAATGTGATGCAAAAAATACTCATAATTAAATCAACAATTTGAAGAATAACAATCAAGTAGTGACCGCTACTAAATTTTCTACCCTCAATTAATGAAAGCTACTTGTCTAATGGGCAAGAAGAAACTCACAAAGTGCAATGTAATTTTAAATCCTATCATTAATTTTTAATTTTGACAAACATTGGACTTTCAAAGTTTTTGGGGTCTTACATTCAATTTTATTTTTTTAAATATTCTCTTAATTAGGAATCGAAAAAGCCATTAAAATTTGTGGAAAAAAAATTAATGTGAAAATTTCAGAATTTTCTCTCTTAAATAAGTAGAACTAAAAATTATAGTATATTCATATTAAATAAAAAGATTGTTAGTATTAATTTTAAAATAACACACGAGAACTCAGCTTAGGACCAACCAAAACTTAAGACCAACCAAAACTTAAATAGTTTCACGAGTTAACTCAGCTTAGGACCAACCAAAACTTCTCAGTTAACTCGTACAATTAAACGTTTTTTTGTAGTATTATAATAAGTATAAATAGATAGATTTTAATACTAGAAATTTATAATAAACATAATATGGTATTGATATACAAATTTATACAAAATTTTAAAATCAATTTAATAAAAAACAAATTTTAGAAATGTGTGAGAGGCATAAGTCCATAAATGATTTTTTATTTATTAAAACTAAAAATTTAAGAGTGACATTTTCTTTTCGAAAGCTTCACAAAATTAATATGCAACAAGGGATAAGAAAATATTAACATAGAATTAAAATTTAATTCATTAAACTCATTTTCCTTTTCTTAGCTTTTTTATTATTCTGGTTAGAAAAATATTTAAGAAAAATCAAACCTAATTTTCTTTGCTCTCCTTAAACATCAAAAACATGGGATTACTAAATAAATTATAATTTTTCTTAATTTTTTTTTATCCTTTTCTTAGTTTTAAAAACTTGCAAATAAAATGTAATTTTATTTATTAATAAAACACGAATTTAAATATGAGATTGGAGACCAATCTAAAGAGAGGGGAAAGAGAAAAGAATATATAACTGCTCTTTTATGTCAAATGTTATATTTAGAAAATTGATATTTTTACACTATTTTTTTATAGTTTCATACGATGAATTTCATAAAAATATCGCTATAAATGTATAACGACGATTAAACTGTCGTTATAGGCATTTTGTGAAGTTTATTATGTGCAACTATCAAAAAACAATGTGAAAATATCAATTCTTTATATTTATTGCCATTAATTATTACAATATCAATGAAAATTTATTAAATTAAATAAATAAAACTATAAATTTATTGCACCATTAATTACATAATTCTTTGATACTCCTTAATTTATAACTATTTAATTTAGCTCCATCATTTTTCCTTTTTGTGTAACAAGTATTGCCTTCTCATAGTATCACTTTCCTATAATTTATAAGAGTAAGTATTACTGCATAATATTTAAAAATTATATTTATTTTAATTATTAAAAGATAAGGTATTACATTAAAATTAATGTCATATTTTATTTTTTTAATGATTGAAAACTTGGAATAGATATAGTATTTGATTTTGTGTTTAAATTTTGTGTTTCTAAGTTTATCTAATTTATAAATAGGAAAATTATAGACTTATTCATTTTTTTACCTGCATATAAGATAAATGAATATGACTCACCTATTTAGGTTAAAGATGAAATAAGATAAAGTCATACTCATTTATTTTATATATTAATAAAAAAAAATGAGTAAAAAAAATAAATAAATATAGAATGACTCTTATAAATATCCTCCAAAAAATAAATGATAAATACTGGTGGTGTTGACTTTTATCACATCATTTCACTCTTTCACATCCGTTCCGTTTTGAGTGAGAGCAATTCAACAGACAAAAATGGCTTCTTTGATCAACAAACCCTTAACCTCCATATACAATTCCGAGTCCGACTTGTTTATGAAACGCTGTAGTTTTGGACCCACTTCTCTGAATCTCAAGAAGTCTGTTAATTTCTCTTCTCCTATTGTCTGCAAAGCTGTTACTGTGAACCCACAAACCAAGGTTGAAGGTCTCAATATTGCTGAAGATGTGACTCAGGTGAGACAATTTCCTACCTTTCTATCTAGTTTGCTAAAATTATTAACTGGGTCCTTTCTTTTTCTTGAGAATTGATTTCCAATTGGTCTATTTAGTTGTACTGTATCGAAAAGGTGCTTTTGTTGATGTATAACAGCTGTTGGAATCTTTTATCGATTGGAATTCTATTGTAAAATTGGTTAGTTTTAGCTAATGTGCTGCTTAGAATTGAATCAATGTGAATATGATTGTGAATACGAGTGTGAATTGGTGAATTTGATAAGTTGTTCTAATTAAATGAAGTTTTTGCTGAATAGTTTTGATTCTTTGTCCTTTTGTATGCTTGTTGTCAATTTTGCGATGAAGTCAAATCTTGTGGTAACTGGTAACAAAAGACTAGGGTCATGTTGTACCACCTTAGAAAGATGATTGCATTGTGGATATGATAGTCAGTTCAATTATGAAATTATTGCAAATTGTGAAGTGTGGCTGTGCTACTCAGCTAAGGAGATCAATGCTCTCCAACTTGTTTGCTACCTTTTAAGCTATTGTCTGCTACCTGGCTAAAAAGCATGATGTTGTTGTGATCAACTTACAGGAAGCTGAGTCTTATCATTTTTGTCATTTAGATGAAGAAACATATGATTTTATTTCTTTCTGTTCTTTTCTAGTTTTGTTTTTCTATTAGAATTAAATAATGCAGTTCTGCATAATTTGTTAGTAAACTGAACCTTAGGGTCCTCATAACTTGTTACTAGAGTGAACCGTAGTGTAATTGCACGGAATGATAAACATAGACTAGTGAGGGGCTTTTATGTATCTTAATAATTCTAATTTTGTGACTTTTTTTCTGTCATTAGTTCAATTATATTATATAGTGTGCAAGAACTGAAAATTTTCTTTGGAGAGGTGTAAATTATGCACCATCTCATCTGTGGAACCGTATATTATCAATACGCTAAACTATTCTGTCAATCATACATATTTAAGCCATTTTGATATTTTATTAATATTATCAGTAAAGGGACTTTAACTGGTGACATGCGAATCAGAAATTTGAACTTTGTTCATCAGTCAAGTCTCCCATTTATTTATTTAACTAAAGCCACCTTCGTGTCTGTTTATTTATATATTCCTGTTTATTGCATTGGACAGCTTATAGGGAAGACACCTATGGTGTACTTAAACAAAATTGTAAAGGGTTCTGCTGCACATATAGCCGCCAAGCTTGAGATCATGGAGCCATGTTGCAGTGTAAAGGACAGGTGAAGAATACATAATTGTTTTTCCTTGACAATATGTTTCTGAATCTTAAAGCTGTATTTTGATTTGCTGTTTCTATGTAAGCTCTATATCATTTTTGGTTGTTAGATTATTTCTATCCCTGTATTTTGTCGGCGTTTGTATCAGAAAAGTAATTCATATTGTACAGTTCACCATCAGTTGGTTATGCCGGTGCCGGTGCACATTAAGCCTCTACTCAAGTGTAATGTTTGTACCATGTATTTTGATGTGAGGCTCAATCTATGGTTGTGCATTTATATAGTTTTACGCTTTCTCATGATTTTGATTCTGCACATTTACTTTTATTGTTATATAACGGAGTATGGTACAACTGAATTCTTAAATCAGCCTTCATTTTTCAAGCTTCTATTTCAAAAAATTTAATTCTTTCTTTCACAAGTTTTGTAGATGATCTTCCATATAAACTATTTTTAGCTATGTGAACCATTGACACGCCAATTCTAAGCAAATCCTTCAGCAATCATGTTATACCAGCCACATGGTGCTGTATTATCGAAACAAACATTATGAGCCTTAAGGGAATAATCTCACAACGCTCTTCTGATTTCAGGATAGGCTACAGTATGATAACTGATGCTGAGCAGAGAGGACTTATAACACCAGGGAAGGTAACAGGATTTTGAATTGAACTGTTATTCTTGTATCGAGAATGAATACTTTGCAAGTGATAATTTTTCTTTTGCATCTTGGAATTAGCAAACGTGTTTTTTTTATCTTTTTCAAAATTTAGCAAACGCAACAATTATTTACATATTACATTTTTAGTCTGGGGTCCGCTGATATTAGCAGCTGTAGTGTACCTAGTCGCAAAGACAAACCATTACGTCTCTAATTATCAACAGCATACATGATATGGGAAAATTACCATCAATACGTAACACATTTTATTAGTTAGTGATGACTGCTCATTCATCTCTATTTTTGCCTTGATTGTTCAAAGGACAGATAGGTTCTATCTGCAGTTGTGGATAAAGCTGTAAACGAGCTGGGCCACCCACAAGCCCGGCCCAGCTGATCCCTGGCTGAGCTCGTACAAGCTCTTTTGCCTGTTTAGTTAAAGGTGCCGAGTTTGAATAGTTAGGTGTCTGACTTAAAAACCTTGTTCCATAACTAAGCTGGGTCAGTATGTGCTTGTGTCTAGCCTGCACACCCCACAAAGAAAAGCTGTGAGAGCAGAGGGGGTACAGCAAGAAGGCTTTGTAGGAAGAGACTTGGGGATGTTCCATCCTGCTTCTTGAGAAACCTATACTGGCAGGAAATTAGCTTAGTGTGCATATTAGGGGGTATACGTAATCCATGCAATTGCAAAGTCTGATGTTCCTTGTTTCCCAAAACTATGCACTTCAGCCGGAGCTTCTGATATTTTTACCCAGCCATTCAGGAGCTTGAGATCAAGGTTATCAAGTTGTCACCTAGGCGCCTAAGCGCTATGAGACAAGCAAGGCGAGTACTCAACTTATAGACAGTAGCAAAAGCGAGTGCCTTGGACATGTAGGTGTTGCAAGTTGTCGCCTAGGCGATGCTTTGGACGCCTTCATGGCCAAGTTGTCGTTTTAGAGTCAGATCTAGCTAAGAGAGAAAAATTAGGAACCTTGGATTCGTGTGACTGCTTTGAATTCTTCGATTAACTGCTGCGACTTGTTCTTCTTCCTTCTGCTTCGATTGCTGCTCCATATTCTCTGTTCTTTTGAGATCTCTTCTGTGATTTGTTCTTCTTCGCTGGTCTTTCTTCTTCTTCTTTTTTGCCGACCAAGTTGTTTTGGTTAGTTCTATTGCCCGACTAGTACTTGTATTTGTTGGGCTGTGCAAATGTTGGGCCTTATGTGTTTTGCATCTTTTATTTCCTTTTTTAAAAAAAAATAAAATATGCTGGGCTGCTTTCTGTTTGTTTTTTTTTAATGAAAATATGTGGTGGGCTTTTTATATATGTATGTCTTTTGTTTTTATACAAAATATCCTGGGCTGCTCTTTGTATTTTTCTGTTAAAAAGATATTCTGGGCTGCAATATGTGTTTTTCTAATTAAAATGTGCTGGGTTTGTGTTTTTTTCCCAGTAGTATTTAATAGTGTTAATTGCGAAAGGTATATATATATATATATATTTCCATGTATAAAATGCAATTATAAATAATTTATCGCTTTATGGAAGACTAGTCGGGCAACTAGTCGCTTAAGCGGTTTGCCATCGACTCGACTCAACTTAATGCCTTGATAACTATGCTTGAGATTATTGAATTCATCTCGATATGTGAATAAATGTGATTTTAAATTGTTTCTGCGGAGTCTGTTTGTTTGTCTCTTCTTCAGTGTGTTGGTGCAGTGAAATTTATGTATCAGAAACATTTCTAAATCTTTACTGTACTTTCTCTCGTATGAAATATGGAATGCCTGATACACTAGTGCTAATTTGTAATGTCAATCTCTATTTGTTTTAATGATTGTCGTGTATTAATAAGAAAATTATTCTCTTCTCTTTTCGTAGAGTATTTTGGTGGAACCTACAAGTGGTAACACAGGCATTGGGCTGGCATTTATAGCTGCTTCAAGAGGATATAAACTCATCTTAACTATGCCAGCATCAATGAGTCTGGAAAGAAGGGTTCTTTTGAGAGCATTTGGAGCTGACCTTGTTTTAACTAATTCTGCAAAAGGCATGAAGGGAGCAGTTCAGAAAGCTGAAGAAATTGTAAATAGCACAGAAAATGCTTATATGCTTCAACAATTTGACAACCCTGCAAATCCCAAGGTTCGTGTTTCAATTTATAATAGGGTACCTTGTCGAGGCATTTAGCCTTTTGTAAATTTGTGATGTTTATCAGTAACAGATTTGCTCTGTGTTGCAATGTTATGGTTCCAGTTGTCCAAAGGTACCAAAATTGACCAGAGTAGTCATGGCAGGAAGTAACGTCCAACTTGTCGCACACTGATGGTTGAAATGCATAGTTATATGATATGGTGGGCAAGTTGTTTGTTGGAATTTGTCATTGTCTTAATTAGTGAACATAGAATGCTGTTTTGCTGCTCCTGATAGGATAATGAGTGTGTCTTGCTATTGTGTCTCTGTTATACCCTGCTTGAAACATGGTACCTGCGTGATATGTTCCATGAATTGAACTTGGTTGGCTTCAACAAGCATTGATTATAAATGAGAAAAAAGAATTGTACATTAGTTCAGGACATTGTCATCTGACTTAATGGTTGGCAGTTTTTCCAATGCCAATTTATTGTATTTGTGGAAGAATTAATAATTTGTGTTACCAAAACATAATTAATCCCCCCCCCCCCCCCCCCCCCCCCCCCCCAACCCACCCCAGAAATAGAACTTGTAGGGGTAGATAAGATTAGATGGTAGTATTGTACCATTGTTTGATGGTGCTATTGTGAAAGCAACATTGCTTTTGCAAATGTAATTGCTGTAGCTGTATGAACTGTGTTCACAGCTACACACCAATGTATCTGCTGCTTGGGGAGTTGCAAGAAATACTTACATTTTCACATTGCTTTTGCATTAACATCACCCTTAAATTTCTTTTTCATACATGTAAGGTGTCAAATACTTGTGGCCCCAATTAAAATGTTATTCCAGCCGAACAGCTTAATTGCATTCTTATGTATTTAGATGATGGGCACAGGACAATCTGCTATTTCCTTTACTTTGGCAGTTAGGCAATGGTTTATCCTTTACCACATATACATGTAATCTGTCATAAATTTGCGTGCCCAATACAATTTGTTTTCCTTCTGAAAGTTGAACTTCTTGAATCAACTGCAATCAGTTATGAATGATCATATGATTAGGACTATATGATCAGAATAACTCATTGATCTAGTTATCCTTGATGATTTCACCTGACACTGTATGGTTCTTTCAGTCGTTATTGATAATGAGCTGTTTCCGTCTTATTTCCAGTACAATATATTATAATTACAGAAGTTATCATCCCTAGGTTCATAAGTAAGCCTTTTATCCACAAATTCTGTGCAGATACACTATGAGACAACTGGTCCAGAGATCTGGGAGGATACAAGAGGCAAGGTGGATATTTTTATTGCGGGGATTGGAACTGGAGGTACTATTTCCGGGGTTGGTCAATTCCTGAAAAAGCAAAATCCTAGCATTAAGGTAGGTTGTTATCTTCTAAGCTTATCTGGTAGCTTCATGTAGGAATGGCATTATACATCACGAGGGCTAGCTGTACCTATACAGTGATTTCTACAATATATATAATGAAAATTCTGAAGTTGTAATACATGCCAACTTTTATGTTGGAAGCCAAACTTGAGTGATGGGTATTTCTATCTCATCCCTTGTCCATTTCTTGTTCTTTTCATATTTTGTCAGGTTATTGGTATCGAACCTACAGAAAGCAACATACTAACGGGTGGAAAGCCTGGTAAGGCTTCCTAATGTTTTCTTTTCATTTTTTATTTCAAACAAATGTCTGTCGTATCTTGTTCTATTTATGCCATCTGATAATGCAGGCCCTCACAAAATTCAAGGGATTGGAGCAGGTTTTATTCCAAAGAACTTGGACCAAGGTGTGGTCGATGAAGTTATAGATGTACAACTCTTTTCCACTATATTTAGGTCTCTTTGGTCTTGATATGTATATTTAATTTATGCATTTACATGTTCTTTTATAAGTGATGCTTGCCCCCAAAAGCAACCTGAGACATTCTTTAAGGCAACCTGTGAATGATTTTTTAGAAACAGTATGTTACTATAATGAATCATGAAAACCACCGCACTTGTTTCTCATTCTCTGAATTTATCTCTGAATTGCATAACTGCAGTTCCAGTACAAAACCTATACAAATTATCACCTGCTTATGTGAGGGGCTGAGAGGGTTGATTAGGCATAACCCAGAAATTGATGCTCATGCTAATAAGTGCAAGCTTTTTAAAATTGCTTCATAAGTTGCTCTTTCGTAATTTAATATCAATAAATGTGTTTGCATATGCAAATACAGGATATCGTATAGTATCTTGACTCTCTCACAAGCATCTTTTCCTTCATTGCTTGGTTGCCAGAGCTTTGTGGATTTATTTGTTTGGAATTGTGGGGTAGAATTTGGTCTGCTCCTTTTCTTTGGAGAGTTTACTTAGTATCAGATTTAGAGGTTTTGGTAACTCTAAGGACGGCGTGTTCTTTTGCTTTCTCTGCGGCATTTGTACAAAGAGGAACGCTAGGGTGTTTGATGATTGTTATCTTTCTTTCCTTTGCTTTAGGCTCTACTTTGATGTTTGCTTTTAGAGTGGTCAGGGGATGCATTGTCGAATGTCCATAAGATTGGCTGGTGGTTCTTTGTTGCGCCTGTTTCAACAAATTTGATTGTTATTATAATTATTCAAATGCATTAAGTGACTTATTTATTCATTTATAGTTTTTTGGAGCAAATTGAAGTAATTGTGGCCAAAAAACAATGGTCAGGCCAAAGGCTGTTTTTTAGATTATTTCAAAATTGCTTATCGGAGGAGTTCATATATCTTCTCCTCGTATTAATAATATCAAGAATACACCTAAATAACGATAGTACCATTTCTAGTCATATATTGAGCAACAAATAATACTTGTTATGAATTATTTCAATATTACTTACTACAATTATTTTTAGCTAATCCAAACAGATCTTCCTGATTTTTGATTTTAATAAACAGGCACATTAGCATATAAGAATGTCATTACCTTTCAAGTAACGGCAGTGACAAGGGGTTTTCTTGGTGGAGAGTTCCCTCAAAAGCTTGATATATTTTTACCTAACACAAACACGTGTGGCTGATATGATTATTGTTAAATGTATCATGATCTGGAAACTATTTAGTGCCATGAGGTTGTTTTGTTTGATTGATTTGTTCTAGCAGGGGAAGTTTTTGATTTTCACATGCCATGAAATGACATGAACTGTTGCATAACAATTCCCATGTTCATATTACATTTGTGTTTGGTGATATGTTCTAAATCCAGATCTAGATTCATGCTTATGTCACTCTTAGTGTTATTTTAATATCATGTTCATGCTGTTTCTTGTTTTCCTTTCAGATTTCAAGTGATGAAGCTGTTGAAACTGCAAAGCAATTAGCTCTGCAAGAAGGCTTGTTGGTTAGTGCCTTGTATCAGTTTTTAAAGTTACTAGAACTTTTTAGATGGCTGTTTGTATGAAATTCTTCAAGTTTGGTTATTTCATTTTTGCTATCATGATTACTTTTAATTAGTGTCATGGCTAGAGAGAGCAATCTTTTCATGTAGTCTGGTATAGCTTTTGAAAATTGGCATGCACCCTCGAAAGCTGCAAACAGGTTTAGGCTAGAACTTTAGACATAGAGCTGAAAGGAAAACTGGCTGTGTAGTGCTTTGCCTTTTTCAATGATCCTTGAATTGATACAGTACAAGACATCTTTACTTTTTCCCGTCGTGTCAATATTCAATGGTTTATTCATATTCCTTACAGAGAGGATGGACTTTCTGATTACTGCATATCCTCAGTGTTGAATTTTGTCAGATAGCAGAAGAACTTATCGTGGCATATAACCTGAATTTCAGTATAGTACATTAGTACTCCTGCCCGACAATGGATGTCTTTTTTGAGTGCGTTCAACATTGATTTTAAGACACTATTGAAAACATTTTTGTACATGATATTTTTAATTATAGTAACAATAGTTGTAAAATATAATGTATAAATTTGATTTTGGCAAATCTTAATTTCCACATTGGACGCAGCCAAAAAAGGAAGATATCATTTGTAGGACAGAGGTTACTGTATATTATTATATCACATGCAATTTTTTTTTAACTTTTCTTTATGCAGCTATTACTCTCTCTATTTATGTGTTTCTAATCACACGTGCTTTATGGTTATTGTTTATCCATTTTCTCTACTCCCCCCTAATTTATTTAAGACTTCCCTGAGATCTGTCTCTTATCAGGTTGGCATTTCTTCTGGAGCAGCAGCAGCTGCTGCCATCAAGGTCGGAAAGAGACCTGAAAATGCAGGAAAGCTTATTGCGGTATGTATCTTTGTTGGT
Source organism: Hedera helix (assembly GCA_947179155.2). Classification (NCBI taxonomy): domain Eukaryota; kingdom Viridiplantae; phylum Streptophyta; class Magnoliopsida; order Apiales; family Araliaceae; genus Hedera; species Hedera helix. The sequence goes on along the minus strand of OX359282.1, from coordinate 28,458,400 downwards.
ATACCTTTTCATTGATATTTGATGTCGATTCAAAATCAAATCAGACTTCAGTAGAGCCTTCCTAATCAATTGAACTCAATATGTTATTGAACTCTTCAACTGTATGGGGCTTTTTTTAATATCAGTTCTTAGGGAACTTTATCTATTTTCACCACAGCAAATCATGCTACTCTTGCCTTATTGTTGTCCTTGTAGCACCTTTAAGGCTTTAACCGAGTTTATAATCACTACTTTCACTATGCAACCTTAGGTTTTCACGGCACATGGGTAAACAGTTATCTGCCTCTTTTAGCTTTTTTCTTTTTAAAACTTATGCTATGTCAGCCTAGTTTCTGCGTATGCAATTTGTAATTTAATTTCATTGTAATTTATACTTATTATTTGTTGATATCTGAGCAAGTAAGGGTACCACTTGCATGGCATTGTTAATATGGAAAAAAACAATTAATTTACATGAGGTGTAGCATTTTTAGTTTGCATATTCACCTTGCTGTGAATTAAATGCCCCTTTATAGTTGTCAAACTTAATTGCTTTTGAGACTTTAGTATATCAGGAGCGTCTGGTTGGTCTAGTTCACATGACTTTGACCTGCTTGATAAATTTCATCTACCAAACTAAATTAACTTGTACATCCTCCGTCCCATTTTATGTAGCCACTTCAAATGGGCACATAATTTAAGGAGAAAAATATTGGAACGTTGAATTCCACAATTGCCTCTTAGTTTAATTATGGTGGGTCGATGAGTTTTACCATTTTGTATTAGATTAATAGGGGTGTTCATACAAAAGGGCACCTTGGTTTGAGAACTGGCCAAAATTTTGGGACATCCCAAAATAGAAAGGCGGCCACAAAAAATGGGATGAAGGAAGTATTTCATTTTGGCCTCTTATGCTTTGATGTTGTTCATGAGAGGGAGCCTCTGCTCCTGATCTTTGTTGAAAATTTTTGTTGATTGTTGCCAATATGGGGGCAGTTTTACAAATGAATCTCGCTAATCAGTTAGTTGGTGCAATTATGCTCTAAAGTTTCCAAAGAAGTCGGATGCTTGAATCAGCAATATAACAACCTATTCTAAATTGTTACAACCATCTTAGATAAATTTTGTTTTTATTAGCGCGTTGACACTAGCAAAGAAGTTGAATAAACCACGATAGTTTGAAAAATGTATTGGAGATTATACTTACTTGAAATTGTAATTGTAAATGCTCGCAGGTAGTGTTTCCAAGCTTTGGTGAGCGTTATCTGTCCACTGTTCTATTCCAGTCAATCCGGGAAGAATGCGAGAAAATGCAACCCGAGCCGTGAAAAAATCTGCTGTTTTGAAGCCACCGGCTTATTGCGAAGTGTTGCTAGTAGCTTTCGTTTTGCTTCATCTGGTGTACACCATGGATGTTTTGAGCTAGTTTTAATTTGTATCGCAAAATAGAAATGTTCGTTTTCTCTTTACTTAATTTTACATGAAGAAATTGTGAACACGAATGCAAATCTTTAGCAAAAAATCGTGAAATAAAGTCCTGGAATGGATGCTATCACAAGCAAATTCAGCTTATGCAATCAAGTGGGAATCCCATTTAGGGTTTTAAATTTCTGTTTGATCATCTTTATGTTCGGGTTGATAGGCACGCAGTAGTTTTGGGCTATTGGAATGGAATAGATCATTTTTATTCTTTTCAACTTTATAAATTTTTTATTTCTTGAGAGATGGTATAGTCGGAATGACTCAAGGTTCGTCTTTCTCCCTCCTTCCTCCCTCTGTATGTAAATGGTATATAAATATCCATTTCAAAATCTTTCTTTCTTCGTTTTTAGGATTATTTAGTTAATTTCAGGATTTTTTTAATTCCCTTTTTTTCCTCCTTCTTCTTCATGTTCTTTCTTCATTTGGCTTTCTTCATTTGGCGGGTTTCATATATATATATATACCCTCTATTCTATTCATTTATCTATAAACGTAGTATAGATGCACCAGAAGCAGTTCGGTTACTACACCAGAAGCAGTTCAGTTTTTATTTTCTCTGCAATAAATATTGCGATTTTTTTTCTTCGAAATAATAGTCTATCCTATGGATGGGAATACTGTCAAATTTGGCTCCAAATAATCAAATAAATTGATAATAATTTATTTATTATTACTCTATCATACACCAAATCATCCATTGCAACACCAAATCGCATATCAAATCATCCATTGCAACACCAAATCACATATCAAACTATATATACATTTTTTCAAAGTAACTTTAGAAAATTAAATTTGATTTTATAGTTTAGAACGAAAAGAATATGAATCAAATATACAACATAAGGTGGATTTTAAAGTAGTTCAAAACTTAGAAAAGCCTTTCTAATCAATTGAACCCTATTAATCAAATATTTCTCTTATAAAAATTATATAACTTGAAATAGTTAGGTATCACTCAGCATGCATCAAATTTTAATTAAAAAATATTTTGAATTTACTTTAAAAAAATTATTTTATTTAAAATGGAAGGAGTATCCATTTCTTTTTTTTTGCTAAACCCTTATAACAATACTAGGTGAAATTTATTTATTCAATGAAAAATATGAATTACATGCATGTATAATTAAGTTGAGGGAATGCTTACTCTATCCAAAATGAGATTCGTACAAACTTTTATGATCTAAGCAAAAACAAAATAATAATTAAGAAACAAACACTTTAAATATATTGCTTTCTGTATTGTGTATCCAATGATATATATGCAATTTTACTATTGACGAAATCAACTCTACATAAATAGAATCCAATCTTCGAAAAGGGGAAAAAAGACTCACAAGAATGGAGAAAAAATAAGAGATCCAACTCCAAAATGGGAAAAAACAAAATTCTACAAAAGAAGAAAACAAACTCCATGGAGGGAGGAAATATGAACCAAATAAGCGGCTTTCAATAACCAAAAGATTATTTGTACCAGTGATAGCATATAATTTTTTTTCTGCAACTTGGTTTCAACTCAAATTAACAAAAACCTATCCTATTTTTTCTTTATTTTTAACAATTATATATTTAGATGTAATTTGCTACTGAGAAAATTCTCTGAAAAATAATTTTAAAAATTTAATAAAACAGAATTATCTTTATGGTTTTATACAAAAGAACAATTATATATATACCATGTATCTATAGTATGAATTGTTACCTAGTGTTTGGTTAGATTAACACGTTTGAATCTTCGAGTATTTTTAAGATCTTCTTTCCTATGATCTTATACTGAATCTGAAGTGTAGTCTCCAAAGCACCCTTCTGAAAAAATATTTTACGTATTTTTCCTAGGAGAAAAGATAGAGTATACGCCAATTTTTTAATTTTTTTTTTCTGATTTGGAGTAATTTACGTATCTGATCATGAGCATTATCTCTTTAATGAAACTGATTCATATTAGGTTAGGATGAGGATCTTAAGGGATTCCTATTCTGACTCAAATACTTATTCATATATTATTATCTAATAATAATATACTAAATAAATATTAATTACAATTAATTCTACTAAATAATTGTAATTGCACTTCAGTCCAGGAATTAAATAAAATAAACTTTTTACTAATAAACTGTAAATATTTTCTCTGTAGATATACATAAATATTTTAGAATTAAATATAATCATAATATATTTAAATTAATTTCATAAGTTCATAATTTATCTTTATTTGATAATAAATTGATTTAAAAATTAAATCAATCTTTTTAATAATAAATATTAAAAGACTTGACCAAGATTCTATGATCAATAATAAATTATCTTATGAAAAATCTTATAGATGTTTTGATAATCATAATGTTTCTTCTATTAATTAAATATATTAATTAACATTCAAAGGTATTAATTAACACAATGTAATTTCACTTGTTGGAATATTAAATTAATATACATAACAATATTAAGTCTATTATTACTTCAAAATTAAGAAACATTAACAAATTAGTATTTATGTGAAAATAAAATATTATCACATGATCCGTTTAATGCACACTGTTAATGCACTAGTACTTTAATTAGAAGTCTAACTTCTATAATCAAGATAAATCATCTCTATTAAAACACTATAACCTATATGATAATATCTTCAAATTATCATAGGTTATAAATTATTATATCTTTATATATATATATTATATGATTTATATCTTCTGTGTATAATACTTATTTATAGACATAAATCATAATATATATAAATTTGGAGATTTATAATCATGATCAATGAACAAGATATTGACCATTTTCACATGAATTGGACCAGACTTTGGTGAATGTCGTCATCTGTCCACTGTTTTTTTCCAGTCAATCCGAGAAGAGTAGTGCGAGAAAATGTAACCTTTCATCGTGAAAATTCGATTTGTTGTTGTAAAGCTAACGACTGAGGACGCAACATTTTTAGTAGCTTTCATTGTGCTTTATCTGGCTGGTATACGTACGTCAATTGAAATGAGGAATTACCAAAGTGCTACTGCGGACGTTGTTAAAGTTATTGTAATTATATATATATATATATATATATATATATATATATACTAGTAATTGCCCGTGCCTAAAGGCACGGAATAAAGAAAAATATTACATTACCTAAAGACTATTTGCAACCTAAAGTAACTTACAATCAGACATAACAATTATCATAATTTATCATACAAAACATCAAGCTAGTCGCTACTAATTTCAACATATTTCGGTAGAATTTCCTTTAAAAATAAATATCCAGAAAAATCTAAACCTACATACAAAACTTACAATCATCAATACATATCCAAACCACCAAAACAGTTTTGGGGGGGGGGGGGGGGGGGGGGGGGGGGGGGGATCACAACTAAATTAAGAAATATTAGAAAACTAATAATGACCTTTGATTCTAATGCCACTATGAAACAAAAGAAAATTTTATCGATATGAAAAACCAACATTCTTCTACTACCTAAAATTTTATCGATATGAAAAACCAACATTCATTTACTGAATTGGGCATCCTCATAAGCTTTCAAAGTCGACCACAATGAACTAATCTATTTTAGGAAAGCCATTTACATGTAATATTCCTTATTGTCTACATAATAATAAACAATCAAAATAATATAAAACAAGAAAATAAACATTTTGTGCATGTACGAATCATTCCAATTACTGTCTCTTTGTCAATCATGCATATTTGACTATGTTAAACAATAGAAGCTACTGTTAATACGGACAGCCTAGGGCCTCCTGTTAGATGTATGATTTGTAACTGCCTAACTGTACAAATCAATTAAACTTTTTCATGATATCAAAGTAAAATATGCACCACAAACTCATTTGTTAGTTGTTTTCTATTATTATATGAACTTTAAAACAAAAAATGAACTTAAACGGGTTATCAAGTTCCATTATCCGCCATTACGTCATTTTCAGTAAATCTTGATATTGTCTGCAGTACAATGGTTGCATAGCTGCCTGAATATAGAAATACATGTAGTATGTTATTACCTCTCTGTAACAAACTTACACATGCATGCACAAACTCCATATAGTGTTTATATGCACATAAACATTAATGTCACTTAAGACAAATATTTACAAGCACATTTACATCCACGCATAAAACAAAATATAAAACGACATAAGTAATTGATGCAAGAATAAAAAGTTCAATATAATATTTTGCACAACGTTTCATATATACTTCTCATAGACATTACAGGTAAATCAGTTATATTACAACCAGGAATAATATCAATGGTATTAGTTAGCAAATTTTAAATATCCATGGTCAAAAAAATAGATAAAATTAGAAGACAAAGACCACAAAAACAGTTTCAAATTGCAAAACATGGCTTTGAATATGTAGGATCAATCTCAACCGCCTTCCTCATGTATTGCGCTACCATACTCCTCCAGCTTAGTATGTGCAAAAGCACGATTTTCGAAGTATACAACATTTTCACTGTTTAGTTCAATTGCTTTGGTATACAAGTCAATAGCTTGAGAATATTTATGGGCTGAAATGCAACTCCACATGGTCAGCAGCAAAAACTTACAAACAAAAGTATTAGCTAGTGTTTTTTGTACCCTTTGTGTACCTCACTTCCAAGTGCTGTATACACATCACTGAATTCAAGGCCAATATAACCACTTCCTACAATAACTATCCACTCAGGAACAGATTCCAGTTTGAGTGCATGATCACCGGTTATTACAGTCTTACCTGCAAAATTCAGTAGTATAACGAATAAAAATAACAATACATTTAAGATGAATTAAGGCAATGCTATGAAAAGATGGAAACATGTTTGTGTTCTTATTTTTGATTAACCCTTATATAAAATTCTCAGAAGTATATAATAGTGCAGGAATCTCAGGGAAAATCTCTAACAATCTAAGCCCAAGTTCTGTAAATTCTGATCACTCCAAGGAAATTACACTTCCTTGAGCAAGTAAGGGTATATCTTACATTTGCAAGCTTAAAATGATCTCACTGAATCTTTGCAATCATCTCATTGTAATAACCATTGAATTTGTTTTCCTATCAAATAACAGATTTGAACATCAACATTTCTTAGTACTTTAGAACTCATGACACTCCTAAAATGAAGAGCATGAAGAATTTGACAGCGGGCTACATCTAAATAAATTGAGGCAATTTTCATTGTAATAGCCATTGAATTTGTTTTCCTATCAAATAACAGATTTGAACATCAACATTTCTTAGTACTTTAGAACTCATGGCACTCCTTAAATGAAGAGCATGAAGAATTTGATAGCGGGCTACATCTAAATAAATTGAGGCAATTTTCTAATTACTTAACATTGCTGCAAATCTAATATGGTGTTTCTTAAGCGGGTAAGCCAGCGGATAAAAGTTTAGAAAGGGCATTCTAAATTGACATGATGATTGCTGAGGGACTAAGAAACAAGCACTTACCATCAACTTCAACTCCTTTAGGAACAAAGGGTACAGAACCTGTTGCAATAATAATGTCTTTCGCTGTTATTGTAAGACCCCGAATTTTATGAAATACAAAATTTAATTTTTCTTCATATAGATATTTTTTAAACAGTAAGTGGTTAAATCGATAAAGTTAAAAGTTAAGGATGTTATGTGCAAATTTTATTTTGTCGGACAATATTCGCTTTGTCGGGGAATATTCGTTTGGTCGGGGAATATTCGTTTGGTCCGACGGCGCCGAAATAACAAATTATTGGTGGACCCCACAACGGAATATTTGTCGGATATAGAAAACGACAGAAATAACCTTTTTAAATAAAAATAGTCAACGGAACTGTTAAAATACCGGTGATAAAAGAATAGTAGCATACGGTAGTTATTGGTATTTTCTGTAGCACTCGGTACTCTACAGTAACACACGGTATTGCATAGTGTCTCATATTTTTGGTCTGATAATTGACACCGTAACTGTTACGCATCATTTCATCGATAATTGTCACTGCATAATATTTTATATTATCAAGTTACACAGTATTTTGCATTATTGATTTAATAATTGTCATTACACTGTATTTTATATCATTGAGTCAATAATTGTTGTTGCACTGTTTTTAAAATTATTGAACCTAATAATTGTCACAGTAACATATGCACAGTAATTCACATTATTGAATCAATAATTGTCATTACACAGTAACATATGCTTTATTTTACATTATTGTTATCTCTATTATGATGTTATTTAAACAGTTGTATTTCATTAATTTATTGACTTGATATCTAAGAGCTAACTATACTGTATTTATAACAATTAGTCATAATAATTGAATTGATAAAGTTATTTGTTTATAATATAAAGTTAGGTGATTATTAGGTGATATGAAATGAATGGTGTAGATTAAAGTGTGAATTATTGTTGAATAATTGAATTGAGTTGTTTATAATATAAAGTTAGGTGATTATTAGGTGATATGAAATGAATGGTGTAGATTAAAGTGTGAATTATTGTTGAATAATTAAATTGATTTGTTTATAATATAAAGTTAGGTGATTATTAGGTGATATGAAATGAATGGTGTAGATTAAAGATAATATAATATTTGAAATGGATGGTGTAGATTAAAAGATGATCTTTAAATGAATGGTTTAGATTAAATGAATGATAAGATTTTTGGCTATAAATAGAAGCCTTAACTTAAGGATTTTTCATAAACTTCCTTACTTGTTCTTTCTTTCTCTCTCTAAATACTTCTTGTGAAAGTTCTCTCTAAGTGTGCTTAAGTCATCTTGAGTATTTGTGAAGATTTATAAGTATACGTGTACTGTTCAAGTTAATCAACCTCATTTAAATCAATATCCAGTCACGTGTTGAGGTAAGGGATGTCATTTTCTTTCATACTCTTAAAATTACTACTCGTAAGGGATACCATCTTTTTCATCTTCCATTATTCAAACATACTATGGTAAGGGATTATCATTATTTGATTCTCGATAATAATATTGTTTCTTCCTTACTCATAAGACGTGCCTTTTATTTCCATGTATTAAATTGTGGGAATAACCTTACGGAGCGGATTGCCGCCTGTTGGTGAATAACCTTTCGTATTCATTCATTATTAATCTCTGAGAATAACCTTACGGAGCGGATTGCCGCCTGTTTGGTGAATAACTCTTTGTACTCAAATTCTATTAAATTGTGGGAATAACCTTACGGAGCGGATTGCCGCCTGTTTGGTGAATAACTCTTTGTACTTAAATTCTATTAAATTGTGGGAATAACCTTACGGAGCGGATTGCCGCCTGTTGGTGAATAACCCTTTGTATTAATTTCCTTCACCTTTTGTTAATCAAACCTGCTACGGTAAGGGATATTATTTTCTTTCATACTCCTAAATCGAAATTTATTATGGAACTATTGCTTCTATAATTCCTGAAAATATTATATGTTCCATAATAGTTGAACTTCATTATTTCAACTGAACCTTCCTATTTACGTGAACCTTTCTATTGAATTGTAACCGTTGTTCTGAACTGTGGATTTTGAATATCATTTTTAAATTTCACTCCACATCATGTTGACAATTTGGACATTATTTGAATCTGTACAAAGTAAACCTCCGATACTTATTGTTATCCTATTTCTTCTGTTCATCATTTATATCATTCTAATCATCCAAAAATCAAGCTGTTGTGAATATCTGTGGCCGGGGGCACAGATGTGATATATTTGTTGAACAGATGATAGGTTAAAGGCGATATAATAGGTTAAAGGCGATACATCTGTTCGGTGTCTTTTATGGCACGTGGTGAATGTTCTCTTTGGCCCGTAGTGCAAAGATGAACTGTTGTTTGGTATGATTATGACCAAAGGCTGAATCTGGTATAATCATGACCGTTGGTGCTATATTGAATATCTTTGGCCCGTAGTACAAAGATGAACTGTTGATGTGCATGATTATGATCAGGAACTGTGAATTTGTATTATCTTGACTAATGGTATTTCAGATGATAAAAGTTGATGATGTTTTTACGAAAAAGAGAAGCGAGTGGACATTATAGTCTGCATTATTCTTCTAATAGATTGCTCATTCCGCTGCTATTATTGATCTGAACATTGTTTAAGAATTTAACTGCAGTTTTTGATATAAACCTTGTATTCTATTGTATTCTATCAAGAACTCAACTGTTGAAGGCTAATGATAATTTATTCGTCATTATCTTAGTCATGATATTTCTTTCTGGGCTATTTGAGCTCACCCTTTCTTTTGTTCCATTGTTTTTCAACAGGAGATGAAAACATAACAGGGTCTAGCCGGGGAATGGAGTGAGGGTCCGAGGAATAGTTATCATAGTCTTCACGTTTTGTAAAATAGTGTGGCAATAATAGTGAAGACTTAGTTGTGTATTATTATACACTGTATTGTAGTACGTTGTGCTTTGTTGTAATAATTTTGTTGTAGTCTTTTGACGACTCAAGTTTGGGCTGTGTGGGCCCAGATTTGGGGGCGTCACAGTTGGCATCAGAGCTTAGGGATATGGTCTTTAATGGAGATCTGGGGTTAGAACTAGGAGGGGAGAGACGAATAGAATCAATCACTAGTGTGTCCTACCTAAATTAGATTTATTTTTTATCTAATGAATCGATTTGAATGTAGGAACATGAAGAGATGAGTCAGTTTATTTGAACTAACATTTATTTTGTGACCACAGTTAATTATGGCATCTGGAAATCAGGAGGTTAACTATGAAATTACCGAAACAAATGTAGCTGCAAAACAAGAGACGACGAATAATCTTCTTACAAACTCATAGTTGAATCATTTGCCTAAGGCAAAAATTATGCGTGTTCTATCCAGTAAGGATGAAGGTGAAAGCTCTGCTACAGTCGTTCCAGATCCATTCTTAGAAGCAATTAAAGGAAGTAACGAACTTGCGAAAATTATTGCCTTTAATTTACTCACTAATTGGGAGAGTGATATCACCTGGTTATGCTCTATAACAAAGGATCAGAATATATGGACTTTTCATATTAGTCTTTGGGATTTATGGTGTTCCAGCTATGATTTTCAAGATTATTTAAAAATGATGTTTCTATACTTTTGGGCGTTACAATTTAGAGGAATTCAGGTTAAGTTAGTCACTATCGTGGAAACTGCAGTCTATCGAAAATACTATTTTAATGGAAATCATTGGTACCTTACTACTGATGAAGTTGATGAACCCGAGAAACAGTTTGCTAGAAAATTATTCAGTGGTATTCCCATGGTTGAAATACGTGAAGATCCGAATGAAGTATTCGGGATTCGATTTGACGATAACAGTCAAGAAACCGAATGAGGTGATAACCGGTAAGCTATTCATAAATTCTCGTGAAGTCTATGCCATATTAGATACTGGCTCTATCCACTCCTTTATCTCACCTATATGTACTCAACGTTTAAATTTGACTATTGAAAACTTAAATCTTGTCTTATCAGTTGAAACCTCATTGGGAGAAATACCTATTACATTTACTATCTATAAATCTTGCCTAAGTTCAAATCAACAACCTCACATTACCTGTTAACCTTATTTCTTTAGAGATGCATGAATTTGATGTGATTTTAGGAATTGATTGGTTGACTACCCATCATGCTAAAATTGATTGTTTTCATAAGATTATTAGTTTTCATATTCCTAATCAACCTGTCATGCAAATTCAAGCAACTAAACCATTGAAATCTATAACTGTTATTTCTAGCCATAAAGCCATTCGTTTATTGAAAAACGGATGTCAAGCCTTTTTAGCTTATGTCACTGATTTGAACAAAAATACGTCAAACTTGAATGATATTCCCATTGTTAATGAGTTTCCTGACGTTTTTCCTGAAGAACTTCCTGGCTTACCTCCAAACCGTGAAATTGATTTTTATATTGATCTTGAACCCGGTACCAAGCCCATTTCCAAAGCTCCCTACCGAATGGCTCCCATTGAACTTCAAGAGTTAAAAGTCCAACTACAGGAATTGTTGGATACCGGTTTCATTCGTCCGAGTGCATCACCTTGGGGTGCTCCTGTTCTATTTGTGAAGAAGAAAGACGGGAGTATGAGATTGTGCATTGACTACCGAGAATTGAACCATGTCACCATCAAGAACAGGTACCCGTTACCTCGGATTGATGACATGTTTGATCAATTGCAAGGCGCTCAACATTTCTCAAAGATTGATCTCCGTTCTGGATATCATCAGTTAAAGGTTAAAGCTGAGGACATTCCAAAGACTGCTTTCAGAACTCGTTATGGGCATTATGAGTTCTTAGTCATGCCTTTTGGACTAACTAATGCTCCTGCAGCATTCATGGACATGATGAACCGGATATTCAAGGAACATTTGGATCATTTTGTGGTTGTCTTTATTGATGACATCCTCATATACTCCAAGAGTCGTGAGGATCATGAACAACACCTGAGATTGATACTACAAAAGCTCCGTGAAAACAAATTATATGCCAAGTTGAAGAAATGTGAGTTCTGGCTTGAGAAGGTCGCGTTTCTTGTGCATGTGATTTCTAGTCAAGGAATATCAGTCGATCCTGCGAAGATTGAAACGGTACTAAATTGGGAACAACCCAAAACAGTAACCGAAGTCCGAAGTTTTCTGGGTCTAGCTGGTTATTATCGGAGATTCGTAGAAGAATTTTCTCGAATCGCCACTCCATTAACGCAGCTTACTCGGAAAAGCACAAAATTCATATGGAGCGAGGAATGCGAGAAAAGTTTCCAAGAACTCAAGAAGAGACTGGTTTCAGCTCCTGTTCTGACCATACCATCAGGATCAGGAGAATTTGTTATCTACAGCGATGCTTCTGGCAAAGGTCTAGGCTGTGTCCTTATGCAACATGGAAAGGTTATAGCCTATGCCTCTCGACAACTGAAAGATTATGAGAAAAATTATCCTACTCATGATCTAGAGTTGGCAGCAGTCGTTTTCGCGTTGAAGATCTGGAGACACTACTTGTACGGAGAAAAAGTGGATATCTATACGGATCATAAAAGTCTCAAGTATTTCTTCACCCAGAAGAAACTCAACATGCGACAACGACGTTGGCTTGAGCTGTTAAAGGATTATGACTACACAATCCAGTATCACCCGGGAAAGGCGAACGTTGTAGCTGACGCTTTGAGCAGAAAATCTTATGCAAGTACAAGTGCACTGCTGACAACACAAAAGTGTATTTTGTACGACTTGCAAAAGATGGAGATAGAGCTAAAGACACCAGGGACCCACTCGAAGATTGCTCACGTGCGAGTAGAACCAACTTTAATCGATAAAATTAAAGCTGCTCAAGCTACCGATCCGGAACTGATAAACATGATAAAGAAAGTACAAGAAGGTGCCATTCCCGAAGCAAGAATCGACGAGAAAGGAATACTTCGAGTCAACTCTCGACTCTGTGTTCCTAACGATCCTGAATTAAAGCATAAAATCATGATGGAGGCACACAACACGCCGTTCGCAATCCACCCAGGAGGTACCAAGATGTATCGAGATCTTCGACATACATTTTGGTGGAACAATATGAAAAGAGAGATTGCGGAGTTTATCTCAAGGTGCCTAACTTGTCAACGTGTCAAGACAGAGCATCAAGTTCCTAAAGGTCCATTACAATCACTTGAAGTTCCCGAATGGAAGTGGGAACACATCAATATGGACTTCGTGACGGGTCTTCCAAAAGTTTCTCAAGGCTTAGATGCAATTTGGGTGATCGTAGATAGATTGACCAAATCTGCTCATTTCTTGCCTATACGAGAAAACTTTTCACTTGAACGTCTTGCCGGTATGTACATAAATGAGATCGTGAGATTGCATGGCATGCCAGTTTCCATAGTTTCTGATCGAGATCCTAGATTCACTTCACGCTTTTGGATCAGTCTACAAAAAGCTATGGGCACTGAACTACGTTTTAGTTCTGCATACCATCCTCAAACGGACGGACAATCGGAAAGGACGATCCAGACCCTCGAAGATCTTTTGAGACTTTGTGTATTAGACTTCAAAGGAAGTTGGGATAAGTACTTGCCGTTGGTGGAATTTTCTTACAACAACAGTTACCAAGCAAGCATAGGCATGGCTCCATTCGAGGCATTGTATGGAAGGAAGTGTCGCTCTCCAATATGTTGGAATGAGGTAGGAGAAGCAAAATTGTTGGGACCCGAGCTGGTACGCTTGACGACCGAAAAGATCCAAATGATCCGACAACGAATACAGACCGCACAAGAACGACAAAAGAGTTATGCTGATCTTCATCGGAGAGACGAAAGTTTCAACGTCGGAGATCATGTATTCTTACGTGTTTCTCCATGGAAAGGGGTTACGAGATTCGGAAAGAGAGGAAAGCTTAACCCTCGATTTATTGGCCCATTTGAAATCCTCAATCGAATAGGAACCGTAGCCTACAGACTAGCCCTACCACCAAGTATGTCTCGCATCCATAACGTTTTTCACATATCTATGTTACGTAAATATGTGAAGGACCCAAACCACGTCATTGAGTTAGAACCAGACGTTATAGCAGAGGATTTAACATACGAGGAAGTACCTGTTAAGATCCTGGATAAGAAGGAGCAGATCCTACGCTCAAAGGTTATACCTCGAGTTAAGGTTTTATGGAGGAACCAAGATACTGAGGAAATGACCTGGGAGCTAGAATCTGAGATGAAATCTAAGTATCCTTACCTCTTCGATATGTTAGGTACGTCAATTTCGGGGACGAAATTTCATAAGGAGGGGAGGTTGTAAGACCCCGAATTTTATGAAATACAAAATTTAATTTTTCTTCATATAGATATTTTTTAAACAGTAAGTGGTTAAATCGATAAAGTTAAAAGTTAAGGATGTTATGTGCAAATTTTATTTTGTCGGACAATATTTGCTTTGTCGGGGAATATTCGTTTGGTCGGGGAATATTCGTTTGGTCCGACGGCGCCGAAATAACAAATTATTGGTGGACCCCACAACGGAATATTTGTCGGATATAGAAAACGACAGAAATAACCTTTTTAAATAAAAATAGTCAACGGAACTGTTAAAATACCGGTGATAAAAGAATAGTAGCATACGGTAGTTATTGGTATTTTCTGTAGCACTCGGTACTCTACAGTAACACACGGTATTGCATAGTGTCTCATATTTTTGGTCTGATAATTGACACCGTAACTGTTACGCATCATTTCATCGATAATTGTCACTGCATAATATTTTATATTATCAAGTTACACAGTATTTTGCATTATTGATTTAATAATTGTCATTACACTGTATTTTATATCATTGAGTCAATAATTGTTGTTGCACTGTTTTTAAAATTATTGAACCTAATAATTGTCACAGTAACATATGCACAGTAATTCACATTATTGAATCAATAATTGTCATTACACAGTAACATATGCTTTATTTTACATTATTGTTATCTCTATTATGATGTTATTTAAACAGTTGTATTTCATTAATTTATTGACTTGATATCTAAGAGCTAACTATACTGTATTTATAACAATTAGTCATAATAATTGAATTGATAAAGTTATTTGTTTATAATATAAAGTTAGGTGATTATTAGGTGATATGAAATGAATGGTGTAGATTAAAGTGTGAATTATTGTTGAATAATTGAATTGAGTTGTTTATAATATAAAGTTAGGTGATTATTAGGTGATATGAAATGAATGGTGTAGATTAAAGTGTGAATTATTGTTGAATAATTAAATTGATTTGTTTATAATATAAAGTTAGGTGATTATTAGGTGATATGAAATGAATGGTGTAGATTAAAGATAATATAATATTTGAAATGGATGGTGTAGATTAAAAGATGATCTTTAAATGAATGGTTTAGATTAAATGAATGATAAGATTTTTGGCTATAAATAGAAGCCTTAACTTAAGGATTTTTCATAAACTTCCTTACTTGTTCTTTCTTTCTCTCTCTAAATACTTCTTGTGAAAGTTCTCTCTAAGTGTGCTTAAGTCATCTTGAGTATTTGTGAAGATTTATAAGTATACGTGTACTGTTCAAGTTAATCAACCTCATTTAAATCAATATCCAGTCACGTGTTGAGGTAAGGGATGTCATTTTCTTTCATACTCTTAAAATTACTACTCGTAAGGGATACCATCTTTTTCATCTTCCATTATTCAAACATACTACGGTAAGGGATTATCATTATTTGATTCTCGATAATAATATTGTTTCTTCCTTACTCATAAGACGTGCCTTTTATTTCCATGTATTAAATTGTGGGAATAACCTTACGGAGCGGATTGCCGCCTGTTGGTGAATAACCTTTCGTATTCATTCATTATTAATCTCTGAGAATAACCTTACGGAGCGGATTGCCGCCTGTTTGGTGAATAACTCTTTGTACTCAAATTCTATTAAATTGTGGGAATAACCTTACGGAGCGGATTGCCGCCTGTTTGGTGAATAACTCTTTGTACTTAAATTCTATTAAATTGTGGGAATAACCTTACGGAGCGGATTGCCGCCTGTTGGTGAATAACCCTTTGTATTAATTTCCTTCACCTTTTGTTAATCAAACCTGCTACGGTAAGGGATATTATTTTCTTTCATACTCCTAAATCGAAATTTATTATGGAACTATTGCTTCTATAATTCCTGAAAATATTATATGTTCCATAATAGTTGAACTTCATTATTTCAACTGAACCTTCCTATTTACGTGAACCTTTCTATTGAATTGTAACCGTTGTTCTGAACTGTGGATTTTGAATATCATTTTTAAATTTCACTCCACATCATGTTGACAATTTGGACATTATTTGAATCTGTACAAAGTAAACCTCCGATACTTATTGTTATCCTATTTCTTCTGTTCATCATTTATATCATTCTAATCATCCAAAAATCAAGCTGTTGTGAATATCTGTGGCCGGGGGCACAGATGTGATATATTTGTTGAACAGATGATAGGTTAAAGGCGATATAATAGGTTAAAGGCGATACATCTGTTCGGTGTCTTTTATGGCACGTGGTGAATGTTCTCTTTGGCCCGTAGTGCAAAGATGAACTGTTGTTTGGTATGATTATGACCAAAGGCTGAATCTGGTATAATCATGACCGTTGGTGTTATATTGAATATCTTTGGCCCGTAGTACAAAGATGAACTGTTGATGTGCATGATTATGATCAGGAACTGTGAATTTGTATTATCTTGACTAATGGTATTTCAGATGATAAAAGTTGATGATGTTTTTACGAAAAAGAGAAGCGAGTGGACATTATAGTCTGCATTATTCTTCTAATAGATTGCTCATTCCGCTGCTATTATTGATCTGAACATTGTTTAAGAATTTAACTGCAGTTTTTGATATAAACCTTGTATTCTATTGTATTCTATCAAGAACTCAACTGTTGAAGGCTAATGATAATTTATTCGTCATTATCTTAGTCATGATATTTCTTTCTGGGCTATTTGAGCTCACCCTTTCTTTTGTTCCATTGTTTTTCAACAGGAGATGAAAACATAACAGGGTCTAGCCGGGGAATGGAGTGAGGGTCCGAGGAATAGTTATCATAGTCTTCACGTTTTGTAAAATAGTGTGGCAATAATAGTGAAGACTTAGTTGTGTATTATTATACACTGTATTGTAGTACGTTGTGCTTTGTTGTAATAATTTTGTTGTAGTCTTTTGACGACTCAAGTTTGGGCTGTGTGGGCCCAGATTTGGGGGCGTCACAGTTATTGTAGTGTCAGGGAGTCCAGATTTTACTACCCTCATCCTTTTTATACTTGACAGTCTCTTAGAGGCAAATTATTGAACATAACAGGTGCATTTCTTTTTAGGACAAAACTCATAAGTATTTGGTTATGGTTTAGCCCAGATTTTACTACCCTTATTACTCCACACAACAATCATAACATCCCCTTCATACTCATTCTCAATCCAAACACAGAAACACATCTAATTACAACACTTTATTATCAAATTCTAATAAAATAACTTAAACATTTAACTTACCTTTAAAGCTTAGTTTTGCTAAAACGTTAGCTTAATCAATTAGCTTATAAGCCTCCTTTACTGTTGATGTTCCAACCCATTACTTTTATTCTTTGCCGAAATTGTTGAGCTTTTACCAAAATTGATGAAGTTTAGTAACCCTTTCGGGTGTGTTAAAGCTTAACAGTTAATGAAGAAAGGAAAATGGAATGTGTGGAGAAAAGGGAAGTGAGAGATGAGAGAGTTGAAGATGGTGTTGTCGCCTTACTTTTACTTTCAAGGTTTCTCTCTTTCTCCTCAAACTCTAATTTTGCTGAACAATTGCAAGCAGAAAGGAAAATGGAATGTGTGGAGAAGAGGGAAGTGAGAGATGAGAGAGCTGAAGATGGTGCCGTAGCCTTACTTCTACTTTTAAGGTTCCTCTCTCTCTCCTCAAACTCTAATTTTGCTGAACAATTGCAAGCATTCCTGATGGGTCTACTTTAATTGTGCTGAACAATTGCTTCCCTTTTTGTTTTGGAGAAAGCCAGAGACAGAGTTTTGAAAATGAGAGATTGTCTGACAGTTGAAAGGATTAAGTGGACAGTTTTGAAAAAGGAGTGTTGACTGGTGATGGCGAATTTCAAAATTTGAAATCGAACAAACAAATCACAAGCAGTAGAGAAGAAATAGAGGATAATCAAAGTATATTTAATCAGAACCGTTGTTTGTTGAAGCCATTATTTAGTTGAGATCGTCGGATGTTGAATTCTTTCTCTGCTCTGTTTTATATAATATATATATGTGTGTACGAACACTTCCCGGAGGTTTTGCACACCCTTCGTTCCACAAAAATAATTTCTTTTGATTTTTTCTTAATTAATTTATAAAATTGATATAAATTTATTTTATTTTATTTTAAAATAATTAATATTGTATATAAACTACTTAAAAATTAATACTTGTCATTTTGAAAATCATAAGAAGCTACATTAAAATTTGATAATGATCAAAGTCAAATAAAACTTATTTATAAAGCAAAAGAAATATCTTCTTTAGGTAAACAAATGTATAAAAGTGGAATAAATATATCTTGATGTTTATTTTTGTACTCCCTCCATCTCCTTCCATTTTTGCTATTTTAACTTTTGGTTTGTCCCATTTTATTTTTCATCTTTCCATCTTTCCATCTAAATACTAGTTTTGATAAAATAAATAATAATAATAATAATAATAATAATAATAATAATAATAATAATAATAATAATAATAATAAATTAATTAATATTACCCTTATTTAATTTGTTCAAACTTTGGTCGTTGAAAAATTACATTAATTAAATTACACTGAAAAAGTAGGAGTGACTTGGATATTAGAAACTTAAATCAAACTTGAAGTGAGACATATAAGGATTGCTCAAGGGAGATGGAGAATTTTTACTATTTTTTTTGAGAGGTTGTGTTACTTTTTTCTCTCATTATGTTTATTTTTATTTTTATTTTCTCACTATTATTTCATAATTTTTTAATCTTTAAACTCTATTTCTTTTCACACACATAATATGTGTATATCAGATGAATAATATATATATATATATATATATATATATATATATATATATATATATATATATATATATATAATAAGATAAAGTTAAAAACAAACATTTATTTTATACGATTTTTCGTTATTTGTGTTATTCGCATGTTCATGAACAAAAGTCTTTATATGAAAATGTTATGATTTGTTATTTTTATATTATAATATGTTATTGAGTCTTATAACATGATATCTTAACCAATTAAAACTAGTGGTACCATGTTTTACATTGTTAACCCTAAAAATGTTAATTAAAGTATGTTTACTGACTGTTATAAAATTTTTTCGAAAATTGAAAGTCATAATCGGCCTTAGTAACCTAAAAGAAAGTTGTATAACATGAAATTCTAATGAATTTAGACTCAAAAATCACCGAAAAATATTTTTGTATGTGAAAGTTATGACTTTTACCGTAAAAGATATTGAAGTTAAAAAATTTAAGGGGGCATTCGGGTTTGGAGGCTTAAAAATATGTTTTTGAGTTCGTTACTTAACGAATTGATTCCATTAATGAAAATAATATAGTTAAGTTATAAAAACACTTATGAAGAAGAAAAATTTGATAAATTAACATTCAGATATACGTAATTATATTGGCTTTTAAAACGTTTACCGAAAAACCTTAAAATAGTTTCAAGGCAAGTTTTCTATCATTCACTTACGTTTACTTGTTTTTTATGTGATTTATACCTCTTGTACAAATAACATGTTATAAATCTTTGATAGAAAAAGAAATGTCTGTTTATGTTTACTTCAATTCACATGGGGAAGAAATGGTGAACATGAATGTGTAAATCTTTACCAAGCAATTAGACCTGGCAAACGGGCTGGGTTAAAACGGCCCGGGTTTTTTTAGGCCAAAATTCTTCAGCCCGTGGCCCGGACGAGCCGGGCCAGCCCAGTCCGCGGGCCATTTGATTATTTTTTTAATTAATTAATTTATTTTTTATATATACAATTATGATACATAACATGATATTTTGATTTTGAGTTATTAAGTATAGCATGCAATTTATTTTATTCAATAAAAATATACTTATTAACAAAAAATATTAAAAAACTTATGTTTAATTAAGAAATAATTTTAACTTTATAAACTATTGTGAGTATTATTTATTTGATTAAATATGTGAAACTAATAATTATAATTAAATATCGAGTGACTAATTTTTAAAAAATGTTAAAATAATATCACAAACACATTGCACATGTATGCATTTATATAATGATAATTATTTGATTATACATGTAACGTATTCTGCTATGTGCAAGTATATAAAAACATAATTAATTATTATTTTTTTATTAATATTTGCTAATCAATAATATTTTAAATTTTGCCTTATTTAAGTTTTTCATATTTAATAGCCGTATGTTTGGAGATAATAGTATTTTGAACAAATGAATAGAAGTTTTGTCCCATAAAGTGATCTAAACGATTAATGAATTAAATTATTTTTAATATTTTTTTTATGTATTGATATATTTATTAATTTTTTTTAAAAAAATAATAATAATTTGGACCACGGGCCAGGCCAAAAAAGCCCACTTTTTTTTGGGCTGAAGAATAGAAGTCCGTAACCTACTTTTTTTGGGCTAACCCAGCCCGACTCGCGGGCTTGGATCCTTTTTGTCAGGTCTACAAACAATGGTGATCGAAATAAAGTCCTGAAGATTTATTTATGATGCTATATTATTATAAGCAAACTTAGTTTATGAATCCCATTAGGGTTTGTAATTTTTTATTGTTCAGTTTTGATTTTCTGTTTGCAACAAATCCAATCCCACAAAGAAAAATTTCTATAGGTTTTGTAGGATTTTTTTTTTTTTTTGGGAAAGTAATGATTAGTTTGTAGTTAAATCAACCAATTGAAGAATATGAATGCAAAATTTACTAGTCCGCTCATAATAGTGTTACAAATGGTGTTACTATTAAATTTCGCAAAATAAAAATAAAAATGATGTTACTACTATTTATGTGTACCCTTTAATCGTATGGGGTGGACGATTAAATATCAAGAGGGGTAATTAAATGAAGATTAGTTCTGTGCCGAGTACATAATTTATAATTATATTTTATTTAGAAGATTGATATTTTTATAAGTTAATTTAATATTTTTATAAATAAATTTTATTTAATCTTGTGAAAATATCAAATTAACTTATAAAAATATCAAATGAAAATATCAATTTCATATGAGAATTGATGTTTTCAGAAATTAATTAAATATTTTTACAAATAAGTCTCATTTAATTTTGTAAAAATATCAAATTAATTTATAAAAATATTAAATTTTTTTATTTATTAATTATAATTTATATTATTAAATATATTCTTTATATTCGTTAAATAGTAATAGTGTGATGTTATTTATAGTATAAACATAACGGCAAATCAAAGACCATTCTGTCACTTCAATAAAATATATCTCTATTTTTTTAATCGAACTAAAAAAAATATTATTTGTGATTTTAAAATAGAGAGAGCTTAGTTAAATTTTTTATATAAAATAACTTTGAAATATTATTTTAATTATTATTTATTAAAATAAAATTTTATTTTAAAATATAGAATCAATTTTAACTTTTTAAAGTCCATCTACGATAAATTTTAATATATTTATTTTAAATTGATATAAATTTATTAAAATTTAGACAATAAATTGACTAAAATTATAAACCATCTAAAGCAAAACTATAAGATTAATTGATTTGAAAACTTAAATGAATTTCATAAATTCTTAAAAATATTTTTAGAAAATATTTAATTAATTATGTATATATAGATGTATGTATGATAATATTTTCACAGTTTATGATATTATAAAACCCATATCCTCACGTTTTATAATCTAGAAAACAAGCGAACAAAACTGTGTTGTATAATAAATGATATAAATTATGCCATGTGGCCATTATCATGTTTTTCTCTTCAATTTTTCTTTGTTTTCCTACCATTTTGGTCAGGGAAAATATATAAGAAAAATTGGGTTCAATTTTTCTTTATTTTCTTTACCATTTTTGACTTGAGAAACCATCAAACATGAGATTTTTAAGGAAAATTATAATTTTCCTTAACTTTCCTATCCGATAAGTGTAAACATGAGCAATACGCAAGGCATTGACCAACTTTAGAAGCTATGCTTACCTTTTCCAGTATGCAGCCATGCTAAAATGTATGGAAAAAAATATCACCATTATTCTGTCATTTATAATTTCATAATATGCCACAGGAATAATTTCTGGCCAACAAACTGCAACCAGAATAGTAAAGATTATCTAGGGTACAATGTTTATGAGTTAAAACATTTTATCGCATGCTATCTTTTGACTGTTGATCAAAAGAAATGAACAAATTGTATTCAAAAGTTTAAAACTTGCAAAAGAAATAAGTGTCCGCACATAGCTCTTGTATCTCTCAGGGTCCCCAACATCACTGCAGATCATATGATGTCTTTCATCAGTTTCAAAGCTTAGTTACATAAAGAGTTTTGCTAGATAACTAGGCAAGTTTTGTCTAAGACACATCTAGACAAACATAAATTAGTTGTACAGTAAAGCGTTGTATAACTTATCAAGCATCAGTTAGTTGCACTGTACGGTTATCAATCCATGCCTAGATGTGTTTAGAAAAAAGTTGTCCAGTTACCTAGCATTAAGGTAAATAAGCTGTCATATTGCATAAAGAGATTTTTCACATTACCCAATGAGTTTACTCATTGACGGATAGATTAGTCTTCAATCTTTGGACGAGATGTGGCAATGCATTGATGCTGTCTTGGACCGACTGGTCAACACAGGACTCCAAATCATTGGTGGCATCAGTTCTGTTCTTTTGGAGCTTGGCTGACTCAAATTTGTCTTGGCAGACCATCAGGGACCTATTTAACCGTTCCTAAATCAATCATAAAATGTTTTCCGAAAACCATGTATTAGTTAACGTATTTAAACTATTGAAACTTCTAAACAGACACTCTAGGAAGCAACAGAAGAAAACTTGTATTGCCCGATTAAGCATATATTAGTTAACAACTTTTATTTTTCACACACGATAACATTGTGATAGTAATTAAGCTCACTAACAACTAGGATAAATTTCTAGGCAAATATATTCATACCTGCTAACACCAAACAGAGACCTTAATTTCTAAACCTTTAATTCTTGCCTTCCATGTGTACCAAACAACAAGTGAATCCTCCTCCAAATAACTTTTACTTCTACAAAACATCATCAGTAATGCAACCAATTTCCTTGAGCGAGGTTTCTTCCATTATTTTAGTTATTGTGATGGGGTTCAGCTAGCTAAGGAACCAAGCCACAAGCAACACCAAACACAAGCTCCATGTCACCCAACAATAAAATCCCCCCCCCCCCCCCCCCCCCCAAAAAAAAACTTGTTTCAGCAAACGTGCCAAAAACATATTTATAAGCCTATATCTCATATATATTAATGATTTAACTGGAAAATAACATACAAAATATACTTGAGAGCATTAGATTATAAAAATATATTGATTTATTATAGATGTAAATTTATACTGCACATGTTTTCGGCACGTCCTCAAATTCATGATGAAAACAGTAACAGGAAAGATCATTTAAATTGGTACGGAGGAGGACAAAATCCGCAATGTACTATTTATTTCATAATTAGTGAAATATATTAACTCAGTACCAATTAAACAGTACAAGGCTTTAGAAAGAAATAATCATTACCCCAACAGATTTGGCGAATAAGATGTGTTTGACGTATGATGGCAAAGGCAGTTGAAAGGTTCTAGATTTTTTTTTGGTGTTTTAGGTTAGAGGATGTTTGACATCTTTCCCTGTAGATACAATAAAGGCCGGAGAAGGAGTGTGTTGTTAAAATGGGAAACAGGCACTGCAGTATGACCTCCATGGGAATTTTCAAGGGGAGGTGATAAGATCCTTTCAAAAACTTTATCAAAGTGTCTTAAGTGCATATGGTGTGAAGTAGCAAACTAGCATGAAGCCTTTTCTCACTACAACTTGTTGTGGTTATGCCAAGTTACATCTGTAAGCATTCATTATAGGCTAAAGAGCCCTTATCTTCCTTATACTACCAACAATTACTAGCCCATTACTTTGAGATTAAGGCATTCAACAACTATTATTAAAAAGATTGGAGAAACCATATGTAACACCCAAGTCCCACATTGTAACTTGTGAGATAATTTAGTATGTATATAAGGCCCCAAGCTACTACCTTTAGTCATAACCTTTTGGATGAGTCTGTGGTGGGCTAAGATGACTTAAGAAAATATTACTGTAACAATGCATTGGGCCTTGGTATTCTATGATTTGATTCGAATTTGGGATTTGATTGGGGTTGTTACTCCATATCCAAGAAAGAGTGAAGGGATAAGAGCAGTTTTGATCTACAGAGAGTATGTTTTGTTTATGAATTCCGATCAAGTATGATACTTGAAACAAAAATCTCCAACGAAATATTAGTATAACAGTCACTATGTAACAATTTTTATCATTCATTGCCTCTCATGTTACTCTGCTTTCAAAAGTGCATGTTACTTTGTTTTCAAAAGTTCTTGCATTCATTATAGAGACAAAAAAGTTGCACCAGTGATTCAGAAAATATTATAAGACCAAAACCACGAAACTTTTAATCACAGATAAGAAAGGTCCCCCATCTGCAGTCGTGGAAGTTTATGACTCTTAGTTCCATTGTTCTATTATCAACCTAAGTTTTAAAATGCAAACTACAAGGAGGACGCTAAATTTGAGTTAAGCAAAAGGGTATTTAAATATACATTTAAAGTGTACACACAAGCACAAATACATACTCCCTCCAAAATAGAGTGTCCATCTTTACATCTCTAAAATGCACACATAAGCACATATGTATACTCCCTCCAAAATAAAGTGTCCATCTTTACATCTCTGGACATTTCATAAAATAAGTCCACTTAACACATTACTCCTATATGATATTCAAGTAAATCTTGATATTTTGGAAATTCATTACATCCACGTCAATTTTTTCTTAAAAATCTCAAGTTGGGACTATCAGTTTGGAACAGAGAGATTACCAAAGACTAACACAGAACACAAAGAGAGTATGAAATAACCCTGAATTGTATAATCAATCAAAAATTTAATAATCAAATTTAAAATATTCTTTGTTAAGAATAAAAAGAAATGGCAAATTAAATATGAAAAAAAATAAACCTGGAACTTGGACATCTCATCTTCAACGAGATGTTGAGCAGTTAGAACAGGAACACTGCAATTTTCGGTACACCTTCCTATATCTTCCTGCTTACTACTCCTGTCAAAACACTCGTACGCACACTTGAAGTACGCTTGCTGCAATAATTATATGAAACAACAAATAACCCATTTTTTTACATAGAGAAAAAAGATTGATATACATTTACATATACAGATACATATACATAGAGAAAGAAAAGGAAGAGAGAGACCTGGAGAGTGAAATTGACATGGTCTTGGATTGGCGATAGTTGGGTTTGCGCGGCTGAGTTCACTTGGTTGAGTTTCTGCCTCAATCTCTCTGTTACTATTCGTTCTTCTGCTGCTGCTATGTGATCCATCTCCTTCCCTCAACAATTTTCCTGTCTTTGCTGCGACGAAATTCTCTAGGAAGAAATTGGGGTTTTAGGGATTTTGATGCAATATTGTGTTTTGACTTGGGAAGGGGTTTAAGGATTTTTATTTTCTATTTTTTTTATTCCTTAGATTTCTTTCTTTCTTTCCTTTCTTTATTCCTTACCTATCTTCTTCATTTTCTTAAAATTTATAAAATAAATAAATTATTTTTTAAACTTTGGCTGAAATTTCATTTAATACATCAATTTTTTTAAAATTTATATTTTTGTTAGTAATTGTCCAAATACATTATTAGATAATTTATCATAATGAAATTAATTTTACAAAAAATTAGAGTTATTGAACATATTTTTACCTTTGTACGAAATTTTAATTACTAGAAATAGTAATAAAAAATTTTCTTGTTCACCATATGATGAGAAACTGTCGAATTATTTTTATTTTTTGAGAAGTGATAAATGATAGGAGATTATTTTAATTATATTTATTCAAAATATTAATATTTGATTTATTGTGTGAACTTGAAGAAAATAATGGTATTGCACGGGAGCCTAATCCATTTTTTTTTATTTGAACGGTAAGGATACTTTTGAGTCGATTTACACGCCCCGGCCTGATGGATTCAAGAGAATTCTCCTAAATTCAAACTCAAAAAAGTAAGAAAGACAGCAAATCTCCTTGATCATCAAACCTAATCAATTCTAAAGTCTAATGTGTAATTTAGAGTGCGCCAAAATCCAAAATACTCCCTAAAAATATATCAATTAAATAGACTTAAACTTTTTTTTTTAATAAAAAAATACACCCTCAGTAAATTTTGAATCGTTAGTGAGTGAGTTTATTTAAGTTAAAACATTAAAAATGCATCTGAACTCATCCACCAAACACACTAATCCAAAAGCCAATGGATGTATATCAAAGGAGATTGAGTGAGGGAGCACTAATCCAGTTAAATTGATATTTTTTTGTGTCATTTTAAAGAGTAATGTTAGGCGTTGTATTGTGTAATTTAGAGCATGCGCCAAAATTCAATATACTCCCTAAAAACATATCAATCAAATAAAAAACTTTTTTTTTTCAATAAACAAAATACACCCTCAATAAATTTTGGGTTGTTAATGAGTGAGTGAGATCGTAAGACCCCGAATTTTATGAAATATAAAATTTAATTTTTCTTCATATATATATATTTTTTCCTGAAACAGTAGGTAGTTAAATTGATAAAGTTAAAAGTCAAGGATGTTATGTGCAAATTATATTATGTCGGACAATATTCTTTTGGTCGGGGAATATTCGTTCTGTCGGGGAATATTCGTACGACGGCGCCGTACGAACCAATCATTGGTGGACCCCACAAAGAATAATTGTCGGATACAGAAAATGACATAAACAATTCTTAAATGGTCAATGGTACTATCACTTTTAATTGTTAAAATATCCGGTGGTAAAAGAATAGTAATATACGGTATTACAAGTAACATACGGTATTGCACAGTAGCACACGGCATTGCACAGTGTTTCGTATTATTAAACTGATAAAGTGGTTATCGTACAATATTTGACTTTATTGTCACATACACAATAATTCATGTTATTAAATTGATAATTGTCACAGTAGCATATGCACAGTAATTCACATTATTGAATCAATAATTGTCATAACACAGTAACGTAATCTTTCTTTTGCATACTTTCTGCATTATTGTTATCTCTATTATGGTGTTATTTAAACAGTTGTATTTCATTAATTAATTGACTTGATATCTAACTCAGAAAGCCAACTACACTGTATTTATAACAATTAGTCATAATAATAAATAAATGTGAATTATTGTTGAATAATTGAATTGATAAAGTTATTTGTTTATAATATAAAGTTAGGTGATATAAAATGAATGATATAGATTAAAGATAATATAGAATTTAAAATGGATGGTGTAGATTAAAAGATGATCTTTAAATGAATGGTTTAGATTAAGGAAATCTTAAAAGATGAAATGAATGGTATAGATTAAAGATAATATAGAATTTGAAATGGATGATGTAGATTAAAAGATGATATTTAAATGAATGGTTTATCTTAAAAGATGAAATGAATGGTATGGATTAAACATTATCTTGAAATGAACGGTTTGGATTAAATTAGAAAATCTTGGTTATGATAAGATTTTTGGCTATAAATAGAGGCCTTAACTTAAGGATTTTTCATAAATTTCCTTACTTGTTCTTTCTTTCTTTCTCTAAATACTTCTTGTGAAAGTTTTCTCTAAGTGTGCTTAAGTCATCTTGAGTAATTGTGAAGATTTATAAGTGTACGTGTACTGTTCAAGTTAATTAACCTCATTTAAATCAATATCCAGTCACGTGTTAAGGTAAATGATTATCATTATTTGATTCTCGAAAATAATACCGTTTCTTTCTTACTCATAAGATGTGCCATTTATTTCCATGTATTAATTTGTGGGAATAACCTTACGGTGCGAAGTATCGCCTGTTGGTGAATAACCATTCGTATTCATTCCTTATTAATCTCTGAGAATAACCTTACTGCGCGGATTACCGCCTGTTTGGTGAATAACTTTTCGTATTCAATTTTTATTAAATTGTGGGAATAACCTTACGGCTCGGATTACCGCCTGTTGGTGAATAACCATTCGTATTCATTCCTTATTAATCTCTGAGAATAACCTGACTACGCGGATTACCGCATGCTTGGTGAATTATTCTTTGTATTCATTTATTATTTGTCTCTTGTGGAAATAATTTGTCTACACGAATTATCACATGACACTTTTATTGCATATTCGTTTATAATATTATTTTCTTTCATATTCGTAAGTGATATTATTTTCCTTTATACTCATAAGGGATACCATCTTTTTCATCTTCCATTATTCAAACTTATTATGGTAAGGGATATTAATTTTCTTCACCTTTTGTTAATCAAACCTGCTACGGTAAGGGATATTATTTTCTTTCATACACCTAAATCGAAACTTATTATGGAACTATTGCTTCTATAATTCCTGAAAATATTATATGTTCCATAATAGTTGTACTTCATCATTTCAATTGAACCATCCTATTTACGTTGTGACGCCCCCAAATTTAGGCCTACACAGCCCAAACTTGAGTCGTCAAAAGACTACAACAAAATTATTACAACAAAGCACAACGTACAACAATACAGTGTATAATAATAATACACAACTAAGTCTTCACTATTATTGTCACACTATTTTACAACACGTGAAGACTATGATAGCTATTCCTCGGACTCTCACTCCATCCCCCGGCTAGACCCCGTTACGTTTTCATCTCCTGTTGAAAAATAATGGAACAAAAGAAAGGGTGAGCTCAAATAGCCTAGTAAGAAATATCATGACTAAGATAATGACGAATAAATTATCATTAGTCTTCAACAGTTGAGTTCTGAATACAATAGACTACAAGGTTTATATCAAAAACTGTAGTTAAATTCTTAAACAATGTTCAGATCAATAATAGCAGCGGAATGAGCAATCTATTTGAAGAATAATGCAGACTATAATATCCACTCGCTTCTCTTTTTAGTAAAAATATCATCAACTTTTATCATCTGAAATACCATTAGTCAAGATAATACAACTTCACAGTTCCTGGTCATAATCATGCAGATCAACAGTTCATCTTTGCACTACGGGCCAAAGACATTCAATATAACACCAACGGTCATGATTATACCAGATTCAGCCTTTGGTCATAATCATACCAACCAAAATTTCATCTTTGCACTACGGGCCAAAGAGAACATTCACCACGTGCCATAAAAGACACCGAACAGATGTATCGCCTTTAACCTAGTATATCGCCTTTAACCTATCATCTGTTCAACAATTATATCACATCTGTGCCCCCGACCACAGATATTCACAACAGCTGGATTCTTGATGATTAATACAAATAACAGTGATACAAATGATGAACAGAAGAACAAGATAAACAATAAGTATCGGAAGTTTACTTTGTGCAGATTCAAATAATGTCCAAATTGCCAATATGATGTGGAGTGAAATTTAAAAATGATATTCAAGATCCACAGTTCAGAATAACGATTACAGTTCAATAGAAATGTTCAGAAAATAGGAAGGTTCAGTTGAAATAATGAAATTCAACTATTATGAAACATATAATATTTTCAGGAATTATAGAAGCAATAGTTCCATAATAAGTTTCGATTTAGGTGTATGAAAGAAAATAATATCCCTTACCGTAGCAGGTTTGATTAACAAAAGGTGAAGGGAATTAATATCCCTTACCATAGTAAGTTTGAATAATGGAAGATGAAAAAGATGGTATCCCTTATGAGTATAAAGGAAAATGATATCACTCATGAATATGGAATAAAAGTGTCATGTGATAATTCGTGTAGACAAATTATTTTCACACGAGACAAATAAAAAGGGTTATTCACCAACAGGCGGTAATCCGCGCCGTAAGGTTATTCCCATCAATTTGAATATGAATAGTTATTCACCAAACAGACGATAATCCGCGTCGTAAGGTTATTCCCATCAATTTGAATACGAAGAGTTATTCACCAAACAGGCGATAGTCCGCACCGTAAGGTTATTCTCAAAGATTAATAAGGAATGAATACAAAAGGTTATTCACCAACAGGCGGTAAACCGCGCCGTAAGGTTATTCCCACAATTTAATACATGGAAGTAAATGACACAAGAAAGAAACGATATTATTTTCGAGAATCAAAGAATGATAATCCCTTCAAGTAAGAAAGAAAATAATATCCATTTATGATGATGAAAAGAATGATACCCCTTACCTTAACACGTGACTGAATATTGATTTAAATGAGGTTGATCAACCTATATATTTATAATAAAATTAGTAATTACAATATATAACTTTCAAAGTGTATGATAACTCGTATAATATGAATTATCAAAATTATATATATTTAACATAATTTTTGTAGTATAATATAACTACTTTAAAATAGTTTTTAAAATAATATTCTAAAATAAATCTTCCAAAGAAAGCTTTTAAAAATGAATCTTCTCAAAGAAGAGTCTTCTAAAGGAAGATTTGTGAATACCGTGAAAAATAGGAATTTATGAAATTACTACTCTTTAATAAAAGATTTACTTGAAAAATTCCTGCACTCCTTTTGACTTTCAAACTCTCAAAATAACCTTACTATGCTCAAAATTCTCTCACAATAAACTTATAGAAAAATTTATGTATTTTAGATATGATTTTCTTATTCAGCGAAGGGCCTATTTATAGCAAATGAAGTTACTATGCGTAGCACGCTGGGGAAGGAAAAATGGGGGGCTGCGCCTACCCCCGGCTGCGCAAACGTTTTTTTTTTTTTAAAATTTCAATACTTGCACAGTAACTTTGCACAGTAACTTTAAAATTTTCAAAAAGTGAACAGTAATGAACAGTAACTTTTGTCGGCAAATGAACAGTGACTTTCCCGAGATGAACAGTAACTTCCGTCAGTGAATAGTGACTTTTCCGGGAATGAATAGTAAACTCCGGGAGTGAATAGTAATTTTTGAAAAATAATTATATTATTTTTTTTACTTAATAAAACAAAAATACCAATTAGTAATATGACAACTAAAATAATTCTACCACAGTGATAACAATAATTCAAAATAATGCAACGACTGCTGTGTCGATTATCAGATCAATAATATGAATTACTATGCATTTGTTACTGTGGCAATTATTGGTTTAATAATGCAACATGTCGTGTAGTAACAATAATGCAAAATACTGTGTAGCAATAATTATTGAATTGATAACATAAAATATTATGCAGTGATAATTATTGATGAAATGATGCGCAACAGTTACGGTGTCAATTATCAGACCAATAATATGAGACAATGTACAATACCGTGTGCTACTGTAGAATACCGTAAATTACCGTATGCTACTATTCTTTTATCACCGGTATTTTAACAGTTAACACCGTTGACTATTTTTATTTAGAAAGGTTACTTTTGTCGTTTTCTATATCCGACAAATATTCCGTTGTGGGGTCCACAAATAATTTGTCATTTCGGCGCCGTCGTACGGCCCGAATATTCCCCGACAAAAAGAATATTGTCCGTCAAAATAAAATTTGCACATAACATCCTTAACTTTCAATTTCGTCAATTTAACCATTTACTGTTTCATGAAAAATATATATGAAGAAAAATTAAATTTTATATTTCATAAAATTCGGGGTCTTACAACCTCCCCTCCTTATGAAATTTCGTCCCCGAAATTGACGTACCTGGCATTTCGAAGAGGTAAGGATATTTAGATTTCATCTCGGATTCTAGCTCACAGGTCATTTCCTCAATATCATTTTTAAATTTCACTCCATATCATGTTGACAATTTTGACATTATTTGAATCTGTACAAAGTAAAATTCTGATACTTATTGTTTATCATGTTTCTTCTGTTATATCATTCTAATCATCCAAAATCAAGTTGTTGTGAATATCTGTGGCCGGGGGCACATATGCGATATAATTGTTGAACAGATGATAGGTTAAAGGCGATATAATAGGTTAAAGGCGATACATCTGTTCGGTGTCTTTTATGACACGTGGTGAATGTTCTCTTTGGCCCGTAGTGCAAAGATGAACTGTTGTTTGATATGATTATGACCAAAGGCTGAATCTGGTATAATCATGACTGTTGGTGTTATATTGAATGTCTTTGGCCCGTAGTGCAAAGATGAACTGTTGATCTGCATGATTATGATCAGGAACTGTGAATTGTATTATCTTGACTAATGATATTTCAAATGATAAAAGTTGATGATGTTTTTCCTAAAAAGAGAATCGAGTGGACATTATAGTCTGCATTATTCTTCTAATAGATTGCTCATTCCGCTGCTATTATTGATCTGAACGTTGTTTAAGAATTTAACTGCAGTTTTTGATATAAACCTTGTAGTCTATTGTATTCTATCAAGAACTCAACTGTTGAAGACTAATGATAATTTATTCGTCATTATCTTAGTCATGATATTCTTTACTGGGCTATTTGAGCTCACCCTTTCTTTTGTTCCATTGTTTTTCAACAGGAGATGGAAACGTAGCTGGGTCTAGCCGGGGAATAGAGTGAGAGTCTGAGGAATAGCTATCGTAGTTTTCACGCATTGTAAAATAGTGTGATAATAATAGTGAAGACTTAGTTGTGTATTATTATACACTGTATTGTTGAACGTTATTCTACCTTATAATAATTTTGTTGTAGTCTTTTGACGACTCAAGTTTAAGCTGTATGGGCCCAGTTTTAGGGGCGTCACAGAGATTATTTAAGTTAAAACATTAAAAATGCATCCGAACTCATCCTCCAAACACACTAATCCAAAAGCCAATGGATGTATATCAAAGGAGATTGAGTGAGGGAGCACTTTAATCCGGTTAAATTGATATTTTTTGTGTCATTTTAAAGAGTAATGTTAGGCGTTGTAGTGTGTAATTTAAAGCATGCGCCAAAATTCAATATACTCCCTAAAAACATATCAATCAAATAAACTTAAACTTTTTTTTTTCAATAAACAAAATACGAATTTTGGGTCGTTAGTGAGTGAGTGAGATTATTTAAGTTAAAACATTAAAAATGCATCTGAACTCATCCTCCAAACACACTAATCCAAAAGCCAATGGATGTATACCAAAGGAGATGGAGTGAGGGAGCACTATAAACCGGTAAAATTGATCTTTTTTCTGTCATTTTTAATATTAATGTTAGGCGTTGTAAATTTTTTTAAAAAAAAATTGTTTTAAAAGATATATCATGTAATGAGACGGATGACATAATTAATTAAAAAAATATAATAATGATATATCTTTTGAGATGCTATTTGAGACAAAAAAAAAAATTAAAATTTTCTAGTATTATCTTATTTTTTAATAATTTGACGACATCACATGTCACTCGACTCAAAACTCATTTTTGTCAAAATAACATAATAATTTACTCGTCAAAATAGAGTTACAATCGGTCGAAGAGTTCAAAAACACACCCAAAACGGAAAAATATTCCTTCAATCACCCTCAATAGAACTCTAGTGGCATATTTAGCTATCTTATGAGCCATGCCATTTCAATTTCTTCTCACAAATAAAAATTAAAATCATTCCCAAAAGATCAAATTCTTAGCATCTTGGACGATGAATTCAATATCCATCGACGCTGATTTTGAAAGATTAATGGCGTGAACCGCAACTTTTAATGAAAATGGTACTCTACCATCTAGAGGCAAGGATTATATATCTATTACTACACGTAGATTTTTCCCATTTTGTTTTTGGAAAAGGCTAAATTTTATTTATAAAAATTAAAGTTTCTCAAATTGATCAAACGCCATGGATAAGAAATAGGTTAACCAAAATACCAATACTTTCTTCTTGATTGCGGCATGCTTGCTTGGACCCAAAACCTGAATTAATAGAAGAATTAAAATGGGTTTATAAACACTGACCATAAAAGAAAAATCAAATTTAAAAGACAAGTACCGATCATACTTCTTCTTTTGATGTTGTATAACCCATGGAAAAAAGAATTAATATCATAATATATGTAACCAACGAAGAAGAAAAATTAAAGTTATGGAATTTATCAATACTTGGGTGTGCTTCCAAAAACTGGGAAATGTGACCCTTATTATTTTACAAAGATGGTAAATATATTATTGTATTTCTAACGATAAGGCTAGCCATATAATTAATAAAGACTGTTATATTTTTGTTTGAGCTTAATTAATTAAATTACTGTAAAGTCCTATATATGTACATAAATGTATTTTGTATTAAGAATTCACAAAATAATAATTTGTGGTTTTTGTTTTACCATCTCAGGTATAAAATTTGTTGGGCCACATCTAGTCTACGTGATGCATACTTTATCATGCATTTAGACTTTAGGTGCATATTATCATGTAGTGAAAGCATACTAATAAAATGAATGAGACTCATAAACCGCTCTCATGTGATGATTTTTTTATATGATTTCATTTTCGGTTAACGTATATAAAAAATTCTAATAGCAGTAGTAAAATATTGGAGGAAACTAATACAATTAGAATTGAATTGGAAAGGGGATGCTTTCTCTTATTTTTAAAACCAATATTTGAATTTTCTTAATTGAAGAAATATGTATCACTTCTTGCTTTTATTGGGATATAACTTTGGTAATGTTTGTTTGATAAATAGATGGATATGGACCGGGATAGGTGTTAATAATTAAGGGGTTAAGTTAATTAAGAGTCTAATTTATAAATTAAGAATCGAATTCATTCAATCAATAAGCTAGGGATCTACATTGTTTTCCTACTTGGATTAAATAAAAATTACCTGTATTGATATAACTATACAGTTAGACCAAGTAATTATATAATTGTACCTCTTTACAGGTGCAAATGCAACTAGAATTCACTTTTATCTACGTAAGACCCAGATTTTTATGAAATATAAATTTAATTTTTTTTTTATATATTTTCTTCTGAAACGGTAAATGAATAAATTGACAAAAGTAAAAATTAAGAAATATTTGTACAAATTTTATGTTGTCGGAGAATATTTGTTTTGTTAGGGAATATTCGTTTTGTTGGGAAATATTCGTTCTGTCGGAGAATATTCGATTCGTACGATGGTGCCAAAATAATATTGGTGGACCCCTCATAACAAAATATTGTCAGATATAGAAAACGACATATGTAACATTTCTAAATAAAAATAGTCAATGGTAATATCACTTTTAACTGTTAAAATACCCGATGGTAAAGAAATAGTAACATACGATATTACACAGTAGTACACGGTATTGCACAGTAGCATACGGTATTACATAGTAGCATATGACATTGCACAGTGTTTCATATTATTGAACTGATAAAGTGGTTATTGTACTATATTGACTTTATTGAACCAATAATTGTTACATGCACAATAATTCATATTATTGAACTGATAATTGTCACAGTAACATATGCATAGTAATTCACCTTATTGAATCAGTAATTGTCATTGCACAGTAACGTGCTCTTTCTTTTACTTATTTTATATATTATTGTTATCTCTATTATGATGTTGATTAAACTGTTATAATCCATTATTAGTTAATTTTTCTGCCTGTATTGTGAGTATCTAACTCAGAAAGTCAACTACTCTGCATTAATAACAATTAGTCATAATAATGAATAATTGAATTGATAAAGTTATTTTTTTTTTATAATAAATTATATAAAGTTACTTGTTTTTATTATAATAAATTATATAAAGTTATTTACTTTATATAAATTATGTAAAGTAAATTATTTTATTATTATATATTATATAAAGTTATTTATTTTTATATATAAAGTTAGTTGATTTATATAAAGTTAGTTGTTTTATATATAAAGTTAGTTGATTTATAAAGTTAGTTGTTTTTTATATAGAGTTAATTGAATGATATAGATTAAAGAAAATCTGAAATGAATGATATAGAATAAAGATAATGTAATAGTTATATAATTTGAAATGAACAGTGTAGATTAAAGATGATCTTTAAATGAATGATTTATATTAAGAAAATCTTAAAAGATGAAATAAGTGGTATTGACTAAACATTATCTTGAAATATACGATTTGGATTAAATCAGAAATCTTGGTCTATGATAAAAATGTTGGCTATAAATAGAGACCTTAACTTAATAATTTTTCATAAAACTTTCTTACTTATTCTTTCTTTTACTCCCTAAATATTACTTTGTGTAAGTTCTCTTTGAGTGTACTAAAGTCATCTTGAGTATTTGTGAAGGTCTGTAAGTTTACGAGTACTGTTCAAATAAGTCTTTTTATAAAAATTATATAAGCAACCACTGTAATGTCCTAGAATTTCCACGTCTTTATTAATTAAATTATTAATTTAATTTTCAACGAGTTAGTTTTTCGAGATTATTTAAATCTTTTTATGTGATTAATTAATTAAGTGATTAAATAATTATGTAATTAATTACTAGAATTAATTAAAGGGGGTTACTAATATATTATTAAATTAGTGAACAAACCCTAAAGTTTTAATATCAAAATAATTGATAAGTTTCCTATTAATTAAATATTCAATTAAATGGAATATAATGAGTGAATTAAATATAATAAATTAATTAATATGATTATTAATTAATGTAAATAATGTGAAATATTAATAATAATATTTATTAGTCCATTTAGTAATTTAATACTAATGGATTAAAATATTTAATTATTTATTCAATCTAATTATTTATTTAATCATGGATTGAATAATTAATGTGTAAATTATTAAATTAGCCCAACATGGGTCAATTAGTAGCCCAAGTGTAGAATAATAAAATTTGACAATTTAGTAGCCCAAACAATTTAATAGGAGCCCAATTGGTATTTTAAATTAAAGCCTAATGATTGGCCCACTTGAAAAATACTTAATTAAACTATTTAATTATTAAATTAAGCAAAATGACAATGAATTTGGGACAAATAATGATCCATCAGCCGGCATGTTGGAGAGGAGAGAGAAAAGTGATGTTTTGAATTTTTTATTTTTTATTTAATTAAATTAAGGTTGCTTGTTTTATTTTTTTGGTACATGGACACCATTCCTCTTTTCACCAACGAAGTCATTTAACCCATTCCTTGTGTAAGTTATCATCTAGGGGCATGGGCTAAATTATTAGATATAATTTATGTATCTATCATATTTGCAAGTATACTTGCATTGGTAAATATTTCATTTCATTATTTTCTCCAAGTCCCAAAAGAGAGAGCTAGAGAGCATTTGAGAGTGTGAGAAAATTTGAGAGCAAAATACTAAGTGAAGAGAAGGAGTCTTGGTTCATGTCATCTTCCTTCACAACCTATTTTGGAAGAAAAAGGAGAATAGCCATTAAATCAAGGTAATAGTTATTTTAAATCTAAGTTTTGTTTTTAAATTAAATAAATCATCATGTTAGTATAAACATGTTAATATAATTATTAATGTGTAGTTGTAATATTTATGTCATGCTTGAGTTTAAAATGTTTGGTTTGTATTTTGGTATATTTTATATGCTAAAATATGTATTTAATAGTGTGTAAACAAGTTTTGGAATTTATGTCCAAAAATATTTTTATAAAACTTAGGTTTGATGTTATAATATTATAGAACATTAAATCATGAGAAAAACAAAGTTTGAATCACTTAAAATGGAGTTATACACAAAAAGTTATGATTTGTGGTAGTTTATGTGATGTAGAAATTTTTATAAAAAAATAATGATATTAAATCATGAAAAATTAATTTTTCATGTTATAAATTAATATAATGTAAGACCCCGAATTTTATGAAATACAAAATTTAATTTTTCTTGATATAGATATTTTTTTTTAAACAGTAAGTGGTTAAATCGATAAAGTTAAAAGTTAAGGATGTTATGTGCAAATTTTATTTTGTCGGACAATATTCGCTTTGTCGGGGAATATTCGTTTGGTCGGGGAATATTCGTGCCGTACGACGGCGCCGAAATAATAAATTATTGGTGGACCCCACAACGGAATATTTGTCGGATATAGAAAACGACAGAAGTAACCTTTTTAAATAAAAATAGTCAACGGAACTGTTAAAATACCGGTGATAAAATAATAGTAGCATACGGTAGTTTATGGTATTTTCTGTAGCACAGGGTACTCTACAGTAACACACGGTATTGCATAGTGTCTCATATTATTGGTCTGATAATTGACACCGTAACTGTTACGCATCATTTCATCGATAATTGTCACTGCATAATATTTTATATTATCAATTCAATAATTGTTGTTACACAGTATTTTGCATTATTGATTTAATAATTGTCATTACACTGTATTTTATATCATTGAGTCAATAATTGTTGTTGCACTGTTTTTAAAATTATTGAACCTAATAATTGTCACAGTAACATATGCACAGTAATTCACATTATTGAATCAATAATTGTCATTACACAGTAACGTATGCTTTATTTTACATTATTGTTATCTCTATTATGATGTTATTTAAACAGTTGTATTTCATTAATTTATTGACTTGATATCTAAGAGCTAACTATACTGTATTTATAACAATTAGTCATAATAATTGAATTGATAAAGTTATTTGTTTATAATATAAAGTTAGGTGATTATTAGGTGATATGAAATGAATGGTGTAGATTAAAGTGTGAATTATTGTTGAATAATTGAATTGATTTGTTTATAATATAAAGTTAGGTGATTATTAGGTGATATGAAATGAATGGTGTAGATTAAAGTGTGAATTATTGTTGAATAATTAAATTGATTTGTTTATAATATGAAGTTAGGTGATTATTAGGTGATATGAAATGAATGGTGTAGATTAAAGATAATATAATATTTGAAATGGATGGTGTAGATTAAAAGATGATCTTTAAATGAATGGTTTAGATTAAATGAATGATAAGATTTTTGGCTATAAATAGAAGCCTTAACTTAAGGATTTTTCATAAACTTCCTTACTTGTACTTTCTTTCTCTCTCTAAATACTTCTTGTGAAAGTTCTCTCTAAGTGTGCTTAAGTCATCTTGAGTATTTGTGAAGATCTATAAGTATACGTGTACTGTTCAAGTTAATCAACCTCATTTAAATCAATATCCAGTCACATGTTGAGGTAAGGGATACCATCTTTTTCATCTTCCATTATTCAAACGTACTATGGTAAGGGATACCCCTTACCATCTTTTTCATCTTCCATTATTCAAACGTACTATGGTAAGGGATACCATCTTTTTCATCTTCCATTATTCAAACATACTATGGTAAGGGATTATCATTATTTGATTCTCGATAATAATATTGTTTCTTCCTTACTCATAAGACGTGCCTTTTATTTCCATATATTAAATTGTGGGAATAACCTTACGGAGCGGATTGCCGCCTGTTGGTGAATAACCTTTCGTATTCATTCATTATTAATCTCTGAGAATAACCTTACGGAGCGGATTGCTGCCTGTTTGGTGAATAACTCTTTGTACTCAAATTCTATTAAATTGTGGGAATAACCTTACGGAGCGGATTGCCGCCTGTTGGTGAATAACCCTTTGTATTAATTTCCTTCACCTTTTGTTAATCAAACCTGCTACGGTAAGGGATATTATTTTCTTTCATACTCCTAAATCGAAATTTATTATGGAACTATTGCTTCTATAATTCCTGAAAATATTATATGTTCCATAATAGTTGAACTTCATTATTTCAACTGAACCTTCCTATTTACGTGAACCTTTCTATTGAATTGTAACCGTTATTCTGAACTGTGGATCTTGAATATCATTTTTAAATTTCACTCCACATCATGTTGACAATTTGGACATTATTTGAATCTGTACAAAGTAAACTTCCGATACTTATTGTTATCCTATTTCTTCTGTTCATCATTTATATCATTCTAATCATCCAAAAATCAAGCTGTTGTGAATATCTGTGGCCGGGGGCACAGATGTGATATATTTGTTGAACAGATGATAGGTTAAAGGCGATATAATAGATTAAAGGCGATACATCTGTTCGGTGTCTTTTATGGCACGTGGTGAATGTTCTCTTTGGCCCGTAGTGCAAAGATGAACTGTTGTTTGGTATGATTATGACCAAAGGCTGAATCTGGTATAATCAGGACCGTTGGTGCTATATTGAATATCTTTGGCCCGTAGTACAAAGATGAACTGTTGATGTGCATGATTATGATCAAGAACTGTGAATTTGTATTATCTTGACTAATGATATTTCAGATGATAAAAGTTGATGATGTTTTTCCTAAAAAGAGAACCGAGTGGACATTATAGTCTGCATTATTCTTCTAATAGATTACTCATTCCGCTGCTATTATTGATCTGAACGTTGTTTAAGAATTTAACTGCAGTTTTTGATATAAACCTTGTATTCTATTGTATTCTATCAAGAACTCAACTGTTGAAGGCTAATGATAATTTATTCGTCATTATCTTAGTCATGATATTTCTTACTGGGCTATTTGAGCTCACCCTTTCTTTTGTTCCATTGTTTTTCAACAGGAGATGAAAACATAACAGGGTTTAGCCGGGGAATGGAGTGAGGGTCCGAGGAATAGTTATCATAGTCTTCACGTTTTGTAAAATAGTGTGGCAATAATAGTGAAGACTTAGTTGTGTATTATTATACACTGTATTGTAGTACGTTGTGCTTTGTTGTAATAATTTTGTTGTAGTCTTTTGGCGACTCAAGTTTGGGCTGTGTGGGCCCAGATTTGGGGGCGTCACAGTTGGCATCAGAGCTTAGGGATATGGTCTTTAATGGAGATCTGGGGTTAGAACTAGGAGGGGAGAGACGAATAGAATCAATCACTAGTGTGTCCTACCTAAATTAGATTTATTTTTTTATCTAATGAATCGATTTGAATGTAGGAACATGAAGAGATGAGTCAGTTTATTTGAACTAACATTTATTTTGTGACCACAGTTAATTATGGCATCTGGAAATCAGGAGGTTAACTATGAAATTACCGAAACAAATGTAGCTGCAAAACAAGAGGCGACGAATAATCTTCTTACAAACTCAGAGTTGAATCATTTGCCTAAGGCAAAAATTATGCGTGTTCTATCCAGTAAGGATGAAGGTGAAAGCTCTGCTACAGTCGTTCCAGATCCATTCTTAGAAGCAATTAAAGGAAGTAACGAACTTGCGGAAATTATTGCCTTTAATTTACTCACTAATTGGGAGAGTGATATCACCTGGTTATGCTCTATAACAAAGGATCAGAATATATGGACTTTTCATATTAGTCTTTGGGATTTATGGTGTTCCAGCTATGATTTTCAAGATTATTTAAAAATGATGTTTCTATACTTTTGGGCGTTACAATTTAGAGGAATTC
Source organism: Hedera helix (assembly GCA_947179155.2). Classification (NCBI taxonomy): domain Eukaryota; kingdom Viridiplantae; phylum Streptophyta; class Magnoliopsida; order Apiales; family Araliaceae; genus Hedera; species Hedera helix. The sequence continues at coordinate 28,416,854 of OX359282.1, read as the reverse complement.
AGGTTAAGTTAGTCACTATCGTGGAAACTGCAGTCTATCGAAAATACTATTTTAATTGAAATCATTGGTACCTTACTACTGATGAAGTTGATGAACCCGATAAACAGTTTGCTAGAAAATTATTCAGTGGTATTCCCATGGTTGAAATACGTGAAGATCCGAATGAAGTATTCGGGATTCGATTTGACGATAACAGTCAAGAAACCGAATGAGGTGATAACCGGTAAGCTATTCATAAATTCTCGTGAAGTCTATGCCATATTAGATACTGGCTCTATCCACTCCTTTATCTCACCTATATGTACTCAACGTTTAAATTTGACTATTGAAAACTTAAATCTTGTCTTATCAGTTGAAACCTCATTGGGAGAAATACCTATTACATATACTATCTATAAATCTTGCCTAAGTTCAAATCAACAACCTCACATTACCTGTTAATCTTATTTCTTTAGAGATGCATGAATTTGATGTGATTTTAGGAATTGATTGGTTGACTACCCATCATGCTAAAATTGATTGTTTTCATAAGATTATTAGTTTTCATATTCCTAATCAACCTGTCATGCAAATTCAAGCAACTAAACCATTGAAATCTATAACTGTTATTTCTAGCCATAAAGCCATTCGTTTATTGAAAAACGGATGTCAAGCCTTTTTAGCTCATGTCACTGATTTAAACAAAAACACGTCAAACTTGAATGATATTCCCATTGTTAATGAGTTTCCTGACGTTTTTTTCTGAGGAACTTTCTGGCTTACCCCAAACCGTGAAATTGAATTCTGTATCGATCTTGAACCCGGCACTAAGCCCATTTTTAAAGTCCCACACCAAATGGCTCCCATAGAACACCAAGAGTTGAAAGTTTAATTACTAGATATCGGTATCATTCATTCTAGTACAAAACTTATATCGAGGGAGGAATGCGAGAAGAGTTTTCAAGAACTCAAGAGGAGACTTGTTTCAGCTCCTGTTCTGACCATACCATCAGGATCAGGAGAATTTGTTATCTACAGCGATGCTTCTGGCAAAGGTCTAGGCTGTGTCCTTATGCAACATGGAAAGGTTATAGCCTATGCCTCTCGACAACTCAAAGATTATGAGAAAAATTATCCTACTCATGATCTAGAGTTGGCAGCAGTCGTTTTCGCGTTAAAGATCTGGAGACACTACTTGTACGGAGAAAAAGTGGATATCTATACGGATCATAAAAGTCTCAAGTATTTCTTCACCCAGAAGAAACTCAACATGCGACAATGACGTTGGCTTGAGCTGTTGAAGGATTATGACCACACAATCCAGTATCACCCGGGAAAGGCGAACGTTGTAGCTGACGCTTTGAGCAGAAAATCTTATGCAAGTACAAGTGCACTGCTGACAACACAAAAGTGTATTTTGTACGACTTGCAAAAGATGGAGATAGAGCTAAAGACACCAGGGACCCACTCGAAGATTGCTCACGTGCGAGTAGAACCAACTTTAATCGATAAAATTAAAGCTGCTCAAGCTACCGATCCGGAACTGATAAACATGATAAAGAAAGTACAAGAAGGTGTCATTCCCGAAGCAAGAATCGACGAGAAAGGAATACTTCGAGTCAACTCTCGACTCTGTGTTCATAACGATCCTGAATTAAAGCATAAAATCATGATGGAGGCACACAACACGCCGTTTGCAATCCACCCAGGAGGTACCAAGATGTATCGAGATCTTCGATATACATTTTGGTGGAACAATATGAAAAGAGAGATTGCGGAGTTTATCTCAAGGTGCCTAACTTGTCAACGTGTCAAGGCAGAGCATCAAGTTCCTAAAGGTCCATTACAATCACTTGAAGTTCCCGAATGGAAGTGGGAACACATCAATATGGACTTCGTGACAGGTCTTTCAAAAGTTTCTCAAGGCTTAGATGCAATTTGGGTGATCGTAGATAGATTGACCAAATCTGCTCATTTCTTGCCTATACGAGAAAACTTTTCACTTGAACGTCTTGCCGGTATGTACATAAATGAGATCGTGAGATTACATGGCATGCCAGTTTCCATAGTTTCTAATCGAGATCCTAGATTCACTTCACGCTTTTGGACCACTCTACAAAAAGCTATGGGCACTGAACTACGTTTTAGTTCTGCATATCATCCTCAAACGGACGGACAATCGGAAAGGACGATCCAGACCCTCGAAGATCTTTTGAGACTTTGTGTATTAGACTTCAAAGGAAGTTGGGATAAGTACTTGCCGTTGGTGGAATTTTCTTACAACAACAGTTACCAAGCAAACATAGGCATGACTCCATTCGAGGTATTGTATGGAAGGAAGTGTCGCTCTCCAATATGTTGGAATGGGGTAGGAGAAGCAAAATTGTTGGGACCCGAGTTGGTACGCTTGACGACCGAAAAGATCCAAATGATCCGACAACGAATACAGACCGCACAAGAACGACAAAAGAGTTATGCTGATCTTCATCGGAGAGACGAAAGTTTCAACGTCGGAGATCATGTATTATTACGTGTTTCTCCATGGAAAGGGGTTACGAGATTCGGAAAGAGAGGAAATCTCAACCCTCGATTTATTGGCCCATTTGAAATCCTCGATCGAATAGGAACCGTAGCCTACAGACTAGCCCTACCACCAAGTATGTCTCGCATCCATAACGTTTTTCACATATCTATGTTACGTAAATATGTGAAGGACCCAAACCACGTCATTGAGTTAGAACCAGACGTTATAGCAGAGGATTTAACATACGAGGAGGTACCTGTTAAGATCCTGGATAAGAAGGAGCAGATCCTACGCTCAAAGGTTATACCTCAAGTTAAGGTTTTATGGAGAAACCAAGATACTGAGGAAATGACTTGGGAGCTAGAATTTGAGATGAAATCTAAGTATCCTTACCTTTTCGATATGTCAGGTACGTCAATTTCGGGGACGAAATTTCATAAGGAGGGGAGGTTGTAAGACCCCGAATTTTATGAAATACAAAATTTAATTTTTCTTGATATAGATATTTTTTTTTAAACAGTAAGTGGTTAAATCGATAAAGTTAAAAGTTAAGGATGTTATGTGCAAATTTTATTTTGTCGGACAATATTCGCTTTGTCGGGGAATATTCGTTTGGTCGGGGAATATTCGTGCCGTACGACGGCGCCGAAATAATAAATTATTGGTGGACCCCACAACGGAATATTTGTCGGATATAGAAAACGACAGAAGTAACCTTTTTAAATAAAAATAGTCAACGGAACTGTTAAAATACCGGTGATAAAATAATAGTAGCATACGGTAGTTTATGGTATTTTCTGTAGCACAGGGTACTCTACAGTAACACACGGTATTGCATAGTGTCTCATATTATTGGTCTGATAATTGACACCGTAACTGTTACGCATCATTTCATCGATAATTGTCACTGCATAATATTTTATATTATCAATTCAATAATTGTTGTTACACAGTATTTTGCATTATTGATTTAATAATTGTCATTACACTGTATTTTATATCATTGAGTCAATAATTGTTGTTGCACTGTTTTTAAAATTATTGAACCTAATAATTGTCACAGTAACATATGCACAGTAATTCACATTATTGAATCAATAATTGTCATTACACAGTAACGTATGCTTTATTTTACATTATTGTTATCTCTATTATGATGTTATTTAAACAGTTGTATTTCATTAATTTATTGACTTGATATCTAAGAGCTAACTATACTGTATTTATAACAATTAGTCATAATAATTGAATTGATAAAGTTATTTGTTTATAATATAAAGTTAGGTGATTATTAGGTGATATGAAATGAATGGTGTAGATTAAAGTGTGAATTATTGTTGAATAATTGAATTGATTTGTTTATAATATAAAGTTAGGTGATTATTAGGTGATATGAAATGAATGGTGTAGATTAAAGTGTGAATTATTGTTGAATAATTAAATTGATTTGTTTATAATATGAAGTTAGGTGATTATTAGGTGATATGAAATGAATGGTGTAGATTAAAGATAATATAATATTTGAAATGGATGGTGTAGATTAAAAGATGATCTTTAAATGAATGGTTTAGATTAAATGAATGATAAGATTTTTGGCTATAAATAGAAGCCTTAACTTAAGGATTTTTCATAAACTTCCTTACTTGTACTTTCTTTCTCTCTCTAAATACTTCTTGTGAAAGTTCTCTCTAAGTGTGCTTAAGTCATCTTGAGTATTTGTGAAGATCTATAAGTATACGTGTACTGTTCAAGTTAATCAACCTCATTTAAATCAATATCCAGTCACGTGTTGAGGTAAGGGATACCATCTTTTTCATCTTCCATTATTCAAACGTACTATGGTAAGGGATACCATCTTTTTCATCTTCCATTATTCAAACGTACTATGGTAAGGGATACCATCTTTTTCATCTTCCATTATTCAAACATACTATGGTAAGGGATTATCATTATTTGATTCTCGATAATAATATTGTTTCTTCCTTACTCATAAGACGTGCCTTTTATTTCCATATATTAAATTGTGGGAATAACCTTACGGAGCGGATTGCCGCCTGTTGGTGAATAACCTTTCGTATTCATTCATTATTAATCTCTGAGAATAACCTTACGGAGCGGATTGCTGCCTGTTTGGTGAATAACTCTTTGTACTCAAATTCTATTAAATTGTGGGAATAACCTTACGGAGCGGATTGCCGCCTGTTGGTGAATAACCCTTTGTATTAATTTCCTTCACCTTTTGTTAATCAAACCTGCTACGGTAAGGGATATTATTTTCTTTCATACTCCTAAATCGAAATTTATTATGGAACTATTGCTTCTATAATTCCTGAAAATATTATATGTTCCATAATAGTTGAACTTCATTATTTCAACTGAACCTTCCTATTTACGTGAACCTTTCTATTGAATTGTAACCGTTATTCTGAACTGTGGATCTTGAATATCATTTTTAAATTTCACTCCACATCATGTTGACAATTTGGACATTATTTGAATCTGTACAAAGTAAACTTCCGATACTTATTGTTATCCTATTTCTTCTGTTCATCATTTATATCATTCTAATCATCCAAAAATCAAGCTGTTGTGAATATCTGTGGCCGGGGGCACAGATGTGATATATTTGTTGAACAGATGATAGGTTAAAGGCGATATAATAGATTAAAGGCGATACATCTGTTCGGTGTCTTTTATGGCACGTGGTGAATGTTCTCTTTGGCCCGTAGTGCAAAGATGAACTGTTGTTTGGTATGATTATGACCAAAGGCTGAATCTGGTATAATCAGGACCGTTGGTGCTATATTGAATATCTTTGGCCCGTAGTACAAAGATGAACTGTTGATGTGCATGATTATGATCAAGAACTGTGAATTTGTATTATCTTGACTAATGATATTTCAGATGATAAAAGTTGATGATGTTTTTCCTAAAAAGAGAACCGAGTGGACATTATAGTCTGCATTATTCTTCTAATAGATTACTCATTCCGCTGCTATTATTGATCTGAACGTTGTTTAAGAATTTAACTGCAGTTTTTGATATAAACCTTGTATTCTATTGTATTCTATCAAGAACTCAACTGTTGAAGGCTAATGATAATTTATTCGTCATTATCTTAGTCATGATATTTCTTACTGGGCTATTTGAGCTCACCCTTTCTTTTGTTCCATTGTTTTTCAACAGGAGATGAAAACATAACAGGGTCTAGCCGGGGAATGGAGTGAGGGTCCGAGGAATAGTTATCATAGTCTTCACGTTTTGTAAAATAGTGTGGCAATAATAGTGAAGACTTAGTTGTGTATTATTATACACTGTATTGTAGTACGTTGTGCTTTGTTGTAATAATTTTGTTGTAGTCTTTTGACGACTCAAGTTTGGGCTGTGTGGGCCCAGATTTGGGGGCGTCACAGTTGGCATCAGAGCTTAGGGATATGGTCTTTAATGGAGATCTGGGGTTAGAACTAGGAGGGGAGAGACGAATAGAATCAATCACTAGTGTGTCCTACCTAAATTAGATTTATTTTTTTATCTAATGAATCGATTTGAATGTAGGAACATGAAGAGATGAGTCAGTTTATTTGAACTAACATTTATTTTGTGACCACAGTTAATTATGGCATCTGGAAATCAGGAGGTTAACTATGAAATTACCGAAACAAATGTAGCTGCAAAACAAGAGGCGACGAATAATCTTCTTACAAACTCAGAGTTGAATCATTTGCCTAAGGCAAAAATTATGCGGGTTCTATCCAGTAAGGATGAAGGTGAAAGCTCTGCTACAGTCGTTCCAGATCCATTCTTAGAAGCAATTAAAGGAAGTAACGAACTTGCGGAAATTATTGCCTTTAATTTACTCACTAATTGGGAGAGTGATATCACCTGGTTATGCTCTATAACAAAGGATCAGAATATATGGACTTTTCATATTAGTCTTTGGGATTTATGGTGTTCTAGCTATGATTTTCAAGATTATTTAAAAATGATGTTTCTATACTTTTGGGCGTTACAATTTAGAGGAATTCAGGTTAAGTTAGTCACTATCGTGGAAACTGCAGTCTATCGAAAATACTATTTTAATTGAAATCATTGGTACCTTACTACTGATGAAGTTGATGAACCCGAGAAACAGTTTGCTAGAAAATTATTCAGTGGTATTCCCATGGTTGAAATACGTGAAGATCCGAATGAAGTATTCGGGATTCGATTTGACGATAACAGTCAAGAAACCGAATGAGGTGATAACCGGTAAGCTATTCATAAATTCTCGTGAAGTCTATGCCATATTAGATACTGGCTCTATCCACTCCTTTATCTCACCTATATGTACTCAACGTTTAAATTTGACTATTGAAAACTTAAATCTTGTCTTATCAGTTGAAACCTCATTGGGAGAAATACCTATTACATTTACTATCTATAAATCTTGCCTAAGTTCAAATCAACAACCTCACATTACCTGTTAACCTTATTTCTTTAGAGATGCATGAATTTGATGTGATTTTAGGAATTGATTGGTTGACTACCCATCATGCTAAAATTGATTATTTTCATAAGATTATTAGTTTTCATATTCCTAATCAACCTGTCATGCAAATTCAAGCAACTAAACCATTGAAATCTATAACTGTTATTTCTAGCCATAAAGTCATTCGTTTATTGAAAAACGGATGTCAAGCCTTTTTAGCTCATGTCACTGATTTAAACAAAAACACGTCAAACTTGAATGATATTCCCATTGTTAATGAGTTTCCTGACGTTTTTTTCTGAGGAACTTTCTGGCTTACCCCAAACCGTGAAATTGAATTCTGTATCGATCTTGAACCCGGCACTAAGCCCATTTTTAAAGTCCCACACCAAATGGCTCCCATAGAACACCAAGAGTTGAAAGTTTAATTACTAGATATCGGTATCATTCATTCTAGTACAAAACTTATATCGAGGGAGGAATGCGAGAAGAGTTTTCAAGAACTCAAGAGGAGACTTGTTTCAGCTCCTGTTCTGACCATACCATCAGGATCAGGAGAATTTGTTATCTACAGCGATGCTTCTGGCAAAGGTCTAGGCTGTGTCCTTATGCAACATGGAAAGGTTATAGCCTATGCCTCTCGACAACTCAAAGATTATGAGAAAAATTATCCTACTCATGATCTAGAGTTGGCAGCAGTCGTTTTCGCGTTAAAGATCTGGAGACACTACTTGTACGGAGAAAAAGTGGATATCTATACGGATCATAAAAGTCTCAAGTATTTCTTCACCCAGAAGAAACTCAACATGCGACAACGACGTTGGCTTGAGCTGTTGAAGGATTATGACCACACAATCCAGTATCACCCGGGAAAGGCGAACGTTGTAGCTGACGCTTTGAGCAGAAAATCTTATGCAAGTACAAGTGCACTGCTGACAACACAAAAGTGTATTTTGTACGACTTGCAAAAGATGGAGATAGAGCTAAAGACACCAGGGACCCACTCGAAGATTGCTCACGTGCGAGTAGAACCAACTTTAATCGATAAAATTAAAGCTGCTCAAGCTACCGATACGCTTGACAATCTCTAAATTGAAAGCTCAATTTCCTAATTGAAAAAACTGATAAGACAATCCCTAAAGTGAAAAAAATTAAAAGTTTAATAACTTAATTGAAAAAATTGAGAGCTCAATCTCCAAAATAAAAAAGTATTAAAAATTCAAAGTATTAATCTATATTTAGGCCTTAAAAAATTAATCTCGAGAGAATTGTACATATTTCTATAATAGAGAAAGCAAAACTTTAAAAAATAGACCTCAAAAGAAATTACTATCACAAATCAATATTATCATATAATAATATGATAGATATTGCACAAAGCCACTTTCTATACTAAAAGAGATTCCGAGAAAATATTGATCTATAATTTTCTTTTTAAGTTGCCTTTCCTCGTCACTTTTTCTGTTGACCAAAGCAACATACAATTGCATTCCACATATGACAGATATATAAACCAAACCAATATGAGAATTTATCTCTATGCTACTTACTAAACACAAAAATAAAAAAGGTCTAATTTTCTTTATTAGTAATATAAAATATATCGTCTTCTCAAATTTATTATCATAATTTTATTATCATATTATCGCTACTACATTAACAAATTATTATTATAGTGGGTAAACACGAAATCAAGATGTAAATTTGTAAATGATAGTCTTAGTATAGAATTTGGGTAACATCCTCCCATAAGTTTGTAAAAACATTAACAAGACAGTAAAGTTAGTAAGAAGAAAATTCATCGATCTTGCCTGCTTTTTCATCCTCTTCTTCTGCTTTGCGTTTCAGTCGTCCAATAAATAAGTGTCTTTTTAGTAGCACTTAAAAGGGTACTGCACGTACATTCTAATTTTGTTGGACAATTTTTTTTTTTTAGCTAACACATTTGTGATACTTAAGCAAATCAGAAAACAAAAGAATATAAACATTCATATAATCATTCCATTTATATAGTTTAGAAAAGAAAATTCCAAATCAAAAAGTAATTTAACTAGAACTCCAAACAAACATTCACACACACATATATAGAATAATACCGGTCACTATATTTTTCATTACATGGATCTCATATATATATATATATATATATATATATATATATATATATATATATAGTTTTACATACATGTCAAGACTAATTAAAATACTCCAAACAAACATTCATACTTAAAACTCAAACACTTATTATTATATAATAATCATTCATAATATATAAACATGCATATAGAAATCTACTACACTCATTTGCTCCTCCATTCCCTTCCCTTCCCGTTCATATCTTCAACTCCCGATTGAAAATCCAGCTGAAAGAAACAGGGTGCTCAGCTTTCTTCTCCTTCTCCTTCCCCTGCACTTTCTCTTCCACTCGCCTAATCTTGGGACCCAATTCACACACATATTCCTGCGCTTTTCGCCCCTCGTCCGACAGCCCCGTAAGCCTTTCCACATTCCATTTATCCACCAGAAACTCTAAGATGTCGCAATAATCCAACGAAGAATAAACCCCCACTCTCTGAGCAACCGCCGTGAAATGTTTAAAAAGAAGTTCGTCACTGCCGTCGTACATCAAGTGCGCTGGCATTGTTATTTTTTTGCGCATCATATCTGCAAAAGCAATTACTGTTGTGTCGGGGTCGATCTCAGCGAGCTTTTCCACGATCTTGGTGTAGGCTGTGGCGTGGCGCTTCTCGTCGGAGGCGATGGAGCCGCAGATGTGAGCGAGGTTCTTGTCGCCGTAGTGTTGGGCCAGCTTGGCTGTGTTGGCATGGGATATGAAGGTTGCTCTCTCTTGGAAGGATGAGTAGATGCTGCCTAGGTAGGGGTTGTTTTCTGACTTGATATCCTGGATGATTAAATTAGATTATGAATGAAAAACATATTATATATACTACCACTTACCAAAAGTAGTGAGTGGTACTTTTTCGCTATTTGATCGACATCACATTTTACTTCACTGAATCCAAATCCATAATTATGAAGATGCTATGAATTTCTTACCATTCCTGAGCCGATGAGATATTGAATAGTCTCCTCAATTTTCCTCATATCAACCCTTCCAGACAAATAAAGGTACTTATTGAGAAGGTCACCATGTCTATTCTCTTCGGCAGTCCATGCCCTAGTCCACATTGACCAAGCACTGGGCTCAGCCCCAGTCTCATCCTTAATACCATCACACCTATTGAGCATAGACATATATGTTGGAAGTGCTTCTTCTGTGATCATATCTCCAACTAACACCACAAAATAGTCGTCGGGAATCTCCTTGGCCCTTTCCCTCAACTCCCGCACTTGCTCCTCGAATCCGTCTGACACCGGATCCGGCAAGTAGTCTTGTGGTTGCCAAGATTTCTCGACAGATTTGAGGTGAATCAACACATTGTTCCTAGCCCAATCATCAAGGGACTTGAATATTTCTAGCTTTTGGGGTGGCATAGAGTGAGTGACTTGAAGATTTGGAGGACTTTTGAGATTATCAAGAACCCTAAAGCAAGATATATAAACAAAATACAATAAATTGCATGGATTAGAGAAAGGATTTTGAAATGAATTAATCTAATAGTCACATGAATATATTGGAGAAACAAACATAAACCATACATTTAAATGATCGTTTAATTTTTTTTTTTAAATTTTAAAAAAATAAAGGCTTGGTGCACAAATGCATTGCCTAAAGAAAATTAAATGAATGTGACAAACTCATACATCAATCAAGAAACTAGCTAGCTGGAAGCCTGGAACCAAGAAAGCGGGTATTTCAAATTAATGTCCCAACAAATATTAAAAACAAACAAGTATTTGATGCTAGTGTCACATAATTAAATGACTACTCATTAATACCCTAAGCTCCTCCATCCTCACCTGAAAAACACAATGCTATACTACATATGCATATGCATAAACACCATAAAACACAGACAGAAAAAATGAGTAAAAAAAATAAAAGACAAATGGAGCTAGGGTATTTTCAGCCATTAAAAAATGATTTCGAAAAGAAAAAAATTCCTTTGCAACGAAGGAGAGGAGCAAAAGAACTTCAATGTTCCTAGCAAAATCAAATGCGTTAAAATCAGTATCTTCAGTGCATGCAATATACGACTCTTGCAATTGGAACAATGAGAAGCATAAATACCGAAGCAGACAAAACAAAAAGAATAACTCCCTCCGTTTCAAACATACATACATACATATATATACTCTGAACCTTTTTCTTTTTTTTGATTAATTTGCCACTTCCAAAAATTCAAAATCAATACAATTTTTTTTCTTTTCTTGATTTTAACTATAAAATAACCGAAGGTAAATAATTAAAAAGTAATTGTTACATATGTTATTTTCCAAATTACTTAAATGGATTTATATTAATTTTAGATTTTAAGATTTTGCGACTTCAATTACTCAAAATTTATATTTAATTTTGGAAGGGGTATTATATAAAAAACAACAAATTAATTGCAAATACAATGTAAAATGATTATAAAAATAGGAAATGTGTTTTTACTGTTTGAGAGATAGATCCACACCAGGAAAAAAGTATCATCAAGATCACACGAGTAACGGATTTGGATTATATGAACTTCTTAGATCATTTGTAACTTTTCACTACATTTATTATAGCAAAGATTACATATATTATTTTTGACACCCAAATAACAAAAAATTATGAGTTTACATATGATCCTTGTGTCAAGAATTAATTCATGAAATCCATATCATATCCAAGAGTAATATATATATACACTGAACCATCAATAAAGCTACAGGCACCCAAAGATTATCCCGGAAAAACCCTGAATAAAACTTTTTACCATACAAAAATTATATTAAAAAAAAACGTTACATCAGGGTTATTCCGTGTTTCTCTTCTGGTGCCTGTAATTTTCCTCTTAAACCATTACAAACAAAATTAGAGCTAAATAGAAAAAAACCCCATATAGAGAAAATTGAATGGCTTAATGTATTTTCAAATGACGAAGTAAAAAATAGTAATTGAATGAGAAAGAGAGAACTTTACATGGAGTTAGAGTTGACAGTGGAAGCCATGAAAACCCTTGGAGAGCTAACTCTGGTCACTGGTAATGGTGACTTAGCAAACGCAGCAGGGTGGTTCTTCTTGCATTGGAAATTGAGCTTCAAAGCCATTTCTTCTTCTTCTTCTTGAGTTTTTATTTTTATTTTCTGGTTTGATTTTGTAATTTCCACCGGATTAATTCTGCAAGGAAGAGAGAGAAAAAGAGAAGAAATGGTGCATGGGATATGGAAGCTATGGAAGCTAGTAAAGGGGTGCCTGTATATATAGACTATGATATACCAGCAAAATGTTCATGGTTTTTGCTAATGACATCATTACCCTTCTATGGCCAATGTATTCACTAATCACTACCCTCTAAATGGACTTTCCATTTACACTGATTCTACCAATATTTAACTGGTTTAAACTGGAGTGTAGAATTATCGATTTGGTTGATTTTGTATATAATAAAAAAATAAAATATATAAAATCATTTAATTTGATTATAAAAAAAATCAAAATCAAAATGGACCAAATTTTAACTTCATAATCAGTTATCGGTTAAATTGGTCTATTTAAGCGGTTTGATCGGTTATAAAATTAAAACTTAAGCCAAATTAAATAGCCATTTTCTAAGCCATGTATCATAATTCAGAAGTACAATTACTCAATTAATATCCGGAGTAAGGCTGTGCAGGATTATGAACTTTGCATGTTCTACGATTTCAGTTGTAAGTTCTATAATACTATCCTGACTACTTTGCAGTTTGCATGTTCTATGATTTTAGTAAGCAGTGCAGGACTATTCATTTCACATGCTCATCATCCAAAGGCCACTGCCATCAAGCCAACATAGTACCACACACAATACATAATTACATAGCACAAACGTGGCAATTATAATGGCTTAAAACTTAATCCAACTTAAATATGCAGTCTACAAATCTAATAAACATAGCTTCTGTCCCATAATAAAGACTACCGCTGAATAATAACAGTCTAATAACGCTGCTATTATTATTGTATTCTTATTTTATAATATATAATTATATAAAATAAATAATTATATAAAATAAATAATTATTAGTAAAGTATATAAAATACATAATTATATTATAATTTAAAGGATTCGGACGGTCTCGATTTTTTTAAAAAATAAACCAAAATCGACCGGCCGAATTTCGGTTTTTTTTAGCTATCGGTTCATTAATTTTATAATTTTCGGTTTGATTTGGGTTCGGTTTAGCCCGAACGATTTTTTGGTTAAATTCGGTTTATTGTGCACCCCTAGGTTTAACTGTCTGAAACGAGAGCAGTATTATTATAACTTTGTCTTAGTATAATATTTTGAAATAATTTTTATTTATTTTAAATGTTTATAACTAAAATATTAAAACATTTTTCATAAATATTTTTTAGTTAAATATATGATAGTATCAATTATTGATAGGTACTCTTAATATTGTTGTCTTTGGAGAGTAGAAGAGTTATATATATATATATATGTGTGTGTGTGTGTGTGTGTGTGTGTGATTTTAAAAATATTTTGAAAGGGTCTTACTTGATTATTTTTGCTTGCCAAAATCCTTATAATTAATTTATTTTTTCCTGAAAAAATAAAACCTATAGCTCAAATTTATCCACATTTCAAAAGGAAAAAAAAAAAACTACACGAAACAAACTCATTCAAACCGGAGGCTAGGTACTAATAAGGCTGCATACGAGCCGAATCGATCCGAATTTTAAACTGCTCGGATTCGACTCGTAAGGTTAAATTCGTACTCGAATTCGACTCGGATTCGAACTATATAAAAAAAACTTTACTCAGAATCGGCTCGACTCGAATTTTCGTTACTCGAATTCGATTCGACTCGGATCGAATTATATTCAAACTACTCGCGAACGTCAAATTCAAACTCGAATTCGAGTCTTCACACAATAACTAGTTTTATAATACATATAATTATTAATTGAACTTATTATTTTACTTAAAAATGAAAAATTATAATTATAATTACACTTTAAATATATAAAATTAAAATTAAAATTACAAAAATAAAATAAAATAATAATTAATTATTCAAAATTTGTTTAATTGTGTATATATTATAACAGAATGTATCGAGTATAGATTCGAATATGTATCAATCGATTATGTATCGGATCATGATTAAAAATTCGAATAGTTTGAATTCTAAACGAGTCGAGTATAACCTTATTCAGATTTTACTCGTATTTTTATTCGAACTATTTTTTGTGCTCAGATTTGAATCATATTATTAACGAATTCGAGTCCCGTTCACATTTTTTCGAGTCGAGTCCGAATCGAGCCCGAACTGTTTGATTCGATTTGCAGCCTTAGGTACTAAGGACACAAAAAGTATATTATCTACTTTGGTGATTTTTCATGGACCAAGTTTTACTAAGTCTTTTGTAAAGGTCAAAAGTGAAATTAAGTACCAAAAGGAGGGTAAATTTGGGAAAAAGAAAGAAGGAAAATAAAAACAAAGTTTTTGGCATTATAATTTTTTTTTCGTCACCAACTGATAGAGCTAAATTATACGATATTTTTATTCCCTAATACTTAGTTTTTATATTTATTGTATGCTTAAATATTTAATTATTTAGCTTATTTTGGTTTTAATAGGTTTTATAGGATTTTAGTTAATTTATGTTAATTTAGGTAATTTTATAGTATTTTTATATTTCTTTTTATTTATGAGTTTTTATTTATTTTTAGTATTTTAGGAGTTTTATTTATTATTATGTGTTTTTAGGATTTTTAGTATTTTTATATTATTTTATATTTTATTTTGTAGGAAAAATAAATTTGGGGGCAAATCTGTAAATCTTGCAAAAGTCTGATCGAAAATGGTAATTAACCAGCGCTGACGGCAAAATCGTAATTAAACCGAAAATGTGACCGGTGGCATTATCGTAATTTCCAGAGCTGGCTTACCGCGCAATGCGCGCGAACTGATGAACGCAGAAGCAACGGAACGACGCCGTTTCTTTAGGAAGAAAAACACGTCGCGTAATGCGCGCGAGGGAACTGTTGATGCAGGCGCGCGGGAGAAGAAACGACATCGTTTGGAGCAGCAGTTGAATACACGCTGCGCAATACACGGGATGGGCAGATGACGTCAGCAACGCGGTAGCGCGTTGACTTGGTCAACGGCGCGTGGAGGCTTGTTTGGCTTGCGCATTAATGTTGGAAAACGGAATTATTTTCGATTTTTGCTACTTTTTGATTCAAAATTGGATTTTAATTCCAACTAGGGTTAGGATAATAATTATTTTTATTTTTTTTTATTTTTAATTATAAATCCTATTAGGTTTTGGACAAGTTAGAGGCCTATAAATAGAGGGCCAAACTCTCTCATTATGATAGTAAGTTTTTGGGAGACATTTCTCCTAATTTCTTGAAGAGAGTTTTTCAACTAGTAGGTATTATTTTTATTATGTTTAGCTAATTTTATTTTTCAGTTCCAAAGGGATGTTGAACATTATTTTTAATTAATGTTTTAATTGAGTTTTATTATATATTCCTTCATGCATGAGATTTACTTTTGATGATCTGTTTTAATTGTTTTATGATATTTACTTGATTAATTTGATTTGGCAAGTTAAATTAATTAAGTTTTTGTCAAATGTTAGATTAAGATTTGATATTAAGCAAATGATATTTTATCTGGTCATAAGTAGCAGTTAATAATATTTGATTGTGGACAAACTTTTGAATATTATTATGATTATCAAGATGACAAGTTAAATGGTCCGCGATGTTGAGATTGTTGCTTGGAATAATCTAATTCTCTAATTTTTAATGCAACCGTTATATTAAATCTAGATTGATAGTTCTAGGTTGTATGATAGTTAAGGTCTTTTGTGAGCGATTGCTACATTAGATTTATAATTTAAGGAGAATTTCGGGTAGCTTGGCGATTGTCGGTTATCTAGGATTATTAATTTCAATTGAAGGAAAAGATAATAATAACTTGATTAATTTGTTGATTAAAAAGAATGGAATACTGAACTAAGGAACTGAAGTTTATTTTAATTAATTTTTCTCATTTTTATTATTTATTATTTAGTTTTATTTGCTTGAATTTTAATTAGTTACTTAATAATTCCAAATCCCCCATTTAATTAGATATTTTTGAAAACATTAGATTTATTAAAACAATTCACTCTCTATGGGTTCGACTCTTACTTTCACTACTACATTAATATTTTTCAAAAGTAAGGTTTTATTTTTGGGTGTCTGCGACAATATCCCAAATTTTGGCGCCGTTGCCGGGGATCACTGTTGATGCAGGCGAGCGGGAGAAGAAACGACGTCGTTTGGAGCAGCAGTTGGATATACACCGCGTAATGCGCGGGATGGGCAGATGACGCCAGTAACGCGGTAAGCGCGTTGACTTGGTCAACGACGCGTGGAAGGCTTGTTTGGCTTGCGCATTAATGCTGAAAAACGAAATTATTTCCAATTTTTGCTACTTTTTGTTTCCAAATTGAATTTTAATTCTAATTAGGGTTAGGATAATAATTATTTTTCTTTTTCTTTTATTTTTAATTATAAATCCTATTAGGTTTTGGACAAGTTAGAGGCCTATAAATAGAGGGTCAAGCTCTCTCATAATGATAGTAAGTTTTTGGGAGACCTTTCTCCTAATTTGTTGGAGAGAGTTTTTCAACTAGTGGGTATTATTTTTATTATATTTGGCTAATTTTATTTTTCAGTCCCATAGGGATGTTGAACCTTATTTTTAATTAATGTTTTAATTGAGCTTTATTATATATTCCTTCATGCATGAGATTTATTCTTGATGATCTGTTTTAATTGTTTTATGATATTTGCTTGATTAATTTGATTTGGCCAGTTAAATTAATTAAGTTTTTGTAATATGCTAGATTAAGATTTGATATTAAACAAATGATATTTTATCTGATCATAAGTAGCAGTTAATAATATTTGATTGTGGACAAATTTTTGAATATTATTATGATTATCAAGATGGCAAGTTAAATGGTCCGCGATGTTGAGATTGTTGCTTGAAATAATCTAATTCTCTAATTTTTAATGCAACCGTTATATTAAATCTAGATTGATAGTTCTAGGTTGTATGATAGTTAGGGTCTTTTGTGAGCGATTGCTACATTAAATTTATAATTTAAGGAGGATTTTGGGTAGCTTGGCGATTGTCGGTTATCTAGGATTATTAATTTCAATTGAAGGAAAAGATAATAATAACTTGATTAATTTGTTGACTAAAAAGATGGGATACTGAACTAAGGAACTGAAGTTTATTTTAATTAATTTTTCTCATCTTTATTATTTATAATTTAGTTTTATTTGCTTGAATTTTAATTAGTTAATTAATAATTCCAAATCCCCCATTTAATTAGATATTTTTGAAAACATTAGATTTATTAAAACAATTCACTCTCTGTGGGTTCGACTCTTACTTTCACTACTACATTAATATTTTTCAAAAGTAAGGTTTTATTTTTAGGTGTCTGCGACAGCATCCCAAATTTTGGCGCCGTTACCGGGGATCACTATTGATGCAGGCGCGCGGGAGAAGAAACGACGTCGTTTGGAACAGCAGTTGGATACACGCTGCGCAATGCGCGGGATGGGCAGATGACGCCAGCAACGCGGTAAGCGCGTTGACTTGGTCAACGACGCGTGGAAGGCTTGTTTGGCTTGCGCATTAATGCTGAAAAACGAAATTATTTCCAATTTTTGCTACTTTTTGTTTCCAAATTGGATTTTAATTCCAATTAGGGTTAGGATAATAATTATTTTTCTTTTTCTTTTATTTTTAATTATAAATCCTATTAGGTTTTGGACAAGTTAGAGGCCTATAAATAGAGGGTCAAGCTCTCTCATAATGATAGTAAGTTTTTGGGAGACCTTTCTCCTAATTTTTTGGAGAGAGTTTTTCAACTAGTGGGTATTATTTTTATTATGTTTGGCTAATTTTATTTTTCAGTCCCATAGGGATGTTGAACCTTATTTTTAATTAATGTTTTAATTGAGCTTTATTATATATTCCTTCATGCATGAGATTTATTCTTGATGATCTGTTTTAATTGTTTTATGATATTTGCTTGATTAATTTGATTTGGCCAGTTAAATTAATTAAGTTTTTGTAATATGCTAGATTAAGATTTGATATTAAACAAATGATATTTTATCTGATCATAAGTAGCAGTTAATAATATTTGATTGTGGACAAACTTTTGAATATTATTATGATTATCAAGATGGCAAGTTAAATGGTCCGCGACGTTGAGATTGTTGCTTGAAATAATCTAATTCTCTAATTTTTAATGCAACCGTTATATTAAATCTAGATTGATAGTTCTAGGTTGTATGATAGTTAGGGTCTTTTGTGAGCGATTGCTACATTAAATTTATAATTTAAGGAGGATTTTGGGTAGCTTGGCGATTGTCGGTTATCTAGGATTATTAATTTCAATTGAAGGAAAAGATAATAATAACTTGATTAATTTGTTGACTAAAAAGATGGGATACTGAACTAAGGAACTGAAGTTTATTTTAATTAATTTTTCTCATCTTTATTATTTATAATTTAGTTTTATTTGCTTGAATTTTAATTAGTTAATTAATAATTCAAAATCCCCCATTTAATTAGATATTTTTGAAAATATTAGATTTATTAAAACAATTCACTCTCTGTGGGTTTGACTCTTACTTTCACTACTACATTAATATTTTTCAAAAGTAAGGTTTTATTTTTGGGTGTCTGCGACAGCATCCCAAATTTTGGCGCCGTTACCGGGGATCACTGTTGATGCAGGCGCGCGGGAGAAGAAACGACGTCGTTTGGAACAGCAGTTGGATACACGCTGCGCAATGCGCGGGATGGGCAGATGACGCCAGCAACGCGGTAAGTGCGTTGACTTGGTCAACGGTGCGTGGAAGGCTTGTTTGGCTTGCGCTGTAATATCCCGGATATTTAAATGAATTAGAAATAAAATATTTAATATTTAATAAAGGTTGGAGTTTGATAACCTAGTAGTGATAGATAAATAGAGGTCCAAATTAAATTTAACGGACTAACTTAGATATGGTGATATCAAAATTTTTGATAAGTTAACAAGTAAAGTGATAATTCAAATAAACTTGACTAACAGCAAGTCTAATTAAATTAAGAGAATTAATTAGTGGAGTTATGTAATTATGCGACGTGGTTGCATGTAAATTAAATATGTATTTATATGTATATATAGATGCGTGCATATTTAGTAACATAATTTAATGGTTAATTAAATTGTGATAAATAGATAGATTAATATTAAATTAATCCGAATTGAATTAAAAGGTTTATTGTGGAATTAATTTATTCATTAATCAACAATTATGCAAATTGTTGATAAATTATTTGTGAGGAATAATTACGTAAATTATATAATTATAAATTATATAAAATAGTTGAATTAATTAAGGGAGATTAGTAATTGTATATATGTACAACATTTAATTTCATATATATGTACATATATATAAAGGGATTAAATTAATTAAGTAATTTTAGATAGTAATTGAATATATTAAATGAATATATTCTATAATTAAATAAATCATTGTAAATGATTTATGAGAGTGAGAAATTTAATTATACAATTATTTGTGTAATATTAATTAAATAATTAAATAAATTATTTAAATAAGAAATTGAGAAAATATATTAGTATTTCAATGTATTTTCGGGTAAATGGAATTATTTCCATAATTGATGAGAAATGAATTATTTAATGTAAATGTATTAAATAATTTAATTTATGGCCTAAATAATATATATTAAATTATATATTGTATTTATTTTAATTTCATAATTTATTGTGAAATTGTTTTTGAGGTAAAGTATGTGTATAAATAATATATATAGGTTATATATATTATTATTAGCAAATACACTTTAAAGTTTTAATATCAAAATAATTGATAAGTTGTCATTAATTAAATATTCAATTAAATTGAATATAATGAGTGAATTAAATATAATAAATTAATTAATATGATTATTAATTAATGTAAATAATGTGAAATAATAATAATAATATTTATTAGTCCATTTAGTAATTTAATACTTATGGGTTAAAATATTTAATTATTTATTCAATTTAATTATTTATTTAGTCATGGATTGAATAAATAATGTGTAAATTATTAAATTAGCCCAACATGGGTCAATTAGTAGCCCAAGTGGAGAATAATAAAATTTGACAATTTAGTAGCCCAAACAAATTAATAGAAGTCCAATTGGTATTTTAAATTAAAGCCCAATGTTTGGCCCACTTGGAAAATACTTAATTTAACTATTATTAATTAAAAAAGTGACTTGGACAATGAATTTGGGACAAGAAAAGAAGTGGTCAGCCGACCATGTAGAAGGAGAGAGAGAAAAGGATTGATTTGGTGGTTATTTTAGTTTATTTTGTATTTATTTAATTAATGGTTGCTTGTATTGATTTTTTAAAGTACTTGGACCATCCCTCTTCCACCAACTAAGTTATGGACTACTTTTCTTGTGCAAGTATCCAAGTGAGGAGCATCATGACTTATAGATATAGTTTTGTATCTAAGAATTTTGCATGTATACTTGAAATGGTAGCCATGATACTTCATTTATTTTCTAAGTTCCAAAAGAGAGAGAGAGTTTGAGAGAAATAGTTTGGGAGAGTAAGAATTTTGAGAGAGAGCATGGAGAAGGTAGAGAATGAGATCTTGGTGCATATCTTCAAGTTGCACAACCCATTTTGAAAGAAAAATGAAGATAGCCATTAGAATGAGGTAATGGTTATTTTAAATGTAGTTTATTTTTATTTAATTAAATAAACCAACATGTGTGTATAAATATATTAATGTAGTTAATAATATGTAGTAGTAATATTTATGTCATGCTTGAGTTTAATATGTTTGGTTTGTATTTTGGTATAATTTATATGTTAAAAACATGTGTTTGGTGATGTTAAATCAAGTATCAAAATAATGTCCAAAAATAATTTTTATAATATTTAGATTTAATGTTATAATATTATAGAACATTAAATCATGAGAAAAACAAAGTTTGAATCACTCAAAATGGAGTTATACACAAAAAGTTATGATTTGTGGTAGTTTATGTGATGTAAAATTTTTTATAAAATTTTTTAATATAAAATCATAAAAAATTAAATTTTCATGTTATAAATTGTTGTTAAGTTATTGATATTTTTTCTGGATTTTATTGAGACATTAAGAGTCTACTTGAAGGTATAAATTTTATTAAGATGTGTATTAAAGTTACTGTGCATGTTCTGTTAGTTGGAAAAAAAATTTGCCGGCCGCGCAATGCGCGAAGGGATTTTGTGCCAGACGCGGAACAACACAAAACGACGCCGTTTGGTGTATAAAACGATAACCCGCGCAATGCGCGGACGTCGTTTCCGTTGTTTCTAAACGGCGCCGTTTTGGCCCCCGGGTTTTTGTAAGATGCGCCATGCGCGGAAGACATTTTTTCCGGTGAAATTACTATTTTGCCCCTTCGGTCTTTTTCTGCGTAATTACGAAATTGCCCTCGTATCAGTTTTTAGACTTAATTACAGAATTGCCATTCTGGATAATTTTAATTAATTTAAATGTTTAAAAATTAATTTAAAATTATAACAAAAATAATAATAATACAAAAATGATATTTAGGTATATAATATTATATTTTTCAAATATAATAAGTATTTAGGATTAATATTTAAATGTTGTAAATATTAATCTAGTTATTTTAATATTATATTTTTCCAAATATAATAAGTATTTAGGATTAATATTTAAATGTTGTAAATATTAATCTAGTTAGTTTAATATTATATTTTTTAAATATAATAAGTATTTAGGATTAATATTTAAATGTTGTAAATATTAATCTAGTTAGTTTAATATTATATTTTACAAATATAATAAATATTTAGGATTAATATTTAAATGTTGTAAATATTAATCTAGTTAGTTTAATATTATATTTTTTCAAATATAATAGGTATTTAGGATTAATATTTAAATGTTGTAAATATTAATCTAGTTAGTTTAATATTATATTTTTCAAATATAATAAATATTTAGGATTAATATTTAAATGTTTTAAATATTAATCTAGTTGGTTTAATATTATATCTTCTGAATTTATGATTAAATTAATTATTATTTAATTAATATTAAATAATAAACAAGGATGATAAATTAATTAATTATTATTTAATTACTATTAAATAATAATTAAAGACAACTAAGATTGATTATTTAATTATTTATTATTTGATTAACTTTAAATAATAAATAAATCTGGTAAGTTATTATTTACTATTAAATAATAACGAAAAGTAGTTAATTACTTACTATTTAATTAATATTAAATAGTAATTAAATGAAATAAAGAAAATGTCTTTTAACTCTTTTGTTTAAACAATTATAATAATTTGTTTAATAGTTTAATAAGTGTTTAACACTTGAGAAAATTATTTTTTAACTTATTAAATTATTAACCTAATTTGATTGAGGGTCTATAAGGTTAATAATATCGTTTTGACTGATGTAAATTATGTGTTAGTACTTATGTGTGGTAGATAAGTTTCTTAGTGAGCGTATAGTTGTACAAATACGCTGTACTAATTATTAGACCAACTTTATTTAATGTTAGGTCTTTCAAAGCCAGTTAGTTAAAGCTAAGCATTTATTGTAGCTGAGCAGACATGCAAGTTTCCTAAACCCTACTCAATTTATATTCGAGCAGGATACATTATTTTATTGTTCAAGTTCCTAACTCAAACTCAAGTTGTTACGTTTCAAGCATGCTATGGTTTAATTCTGTATAATTATTCCACCTCTTTAAATTATTGATTCGCACATAGTGCTTGTTGCATGTGTTCATCAGGTATGAAAGGCTGATCACCTTCATTACCATAAGGTTCAGTTAAATTTGTTCATGGTCATTATTGACACTCAAAATTAATTAATTCAGTCATTCAATTATTGAAATTATGACTCGTACTCTTTCACAATTATTATATTGTTGAAAATTCAAAAGCTTATTCTTTCTTTCAATCATGATATATCGTTATCGTATTTAAACTTGCTGAGCAAAGTCGTTGCTCACTCTTGCTATATCATGATAACAAATTTCAGAATAATACGAATGTCCAAGGAGAGACGGAGACAGAAGCAACAGACAAGATTATAGTGTTATGCATTATAACTAAATTGTTATATGATGTAAGTAATTTTGTAAACCTTTTTATGAATCTAAAGGTATATATGTAAGTTAAGGTTAGAAACCTTGGGAAATGTTGTAGAATAAACAATTTATGTTTATATATTCCGCATTAGTTATAGAACGTGTATGAAGATGATGTATCGTGACGTACCAAGTCTAGGGTTAAAGGAACCCGGATTTGGGGTCGTTCCATGCGCATTAATGTTGGAAAACGGAATTATTTCCGATTTTTGCTACTTTTTGATTCCAAATTGGATTTTAATTCCAACTAGGGTTAGGATAATAATTATTTTTCTTTTTCTTTTATTTTCAATTATAAATCCTATTAGGTTTTGGACAAGTTAGAGGCCTATAAATAGAGGGCCAAGCTCTCTCATTATGATAGTATGTTTGTGGGAGACCTTTCTCCTAATTTCATGGAGAGAGTTTTTCAACTAGTGGGTATTATTTTTATTATGTTTGGCTAATTTTATTTCTCAGTTCCAAAGGGATGTTGAACCTTATTTTTAATTAATGTTTTAATTGAGTTTTATTATATATTCCTTCATGCATGAGATTTATTCTTGATGATCTGTTTTAATTGTTTTATGATATTTGCTTGATTAATTTGATTTGGCCAGTTAAATTAATTAAGTTTTTGTCATATGCTAGATTCAGATTTGATATTAAGCAAATCATATTTTATCTGATCATAAGTAGCAGTTAATAATATTTGATTGTGGACAAACTTTTGAATATTATTATGATTATCAAGACGACAAGTTAAATGGTCCGCGATGTTGAGATTGTTGCTTGGAATAATCTAATTCTCTAATTTTTAATGCAACCGTTATATTAAATCTAGATTGATAGTTCTAGGTTGTATGATAGTTAGGGTCTTTTGTGAACGATTGCTGCATTAGATTTATAATTTAAGGAGGATTTCGGGTAGCTTGGCGATTGTCGGTTATCTAGGATTATTAATTCCAATTGAAGGAAAAGATAATAATTACTTGATTAATTTGTTGATTAAAAAGAAAGGGATACTGAACTAAGGAACTGAAGTTTATTTTAATTAATTTTTCTCATCTTTATTATTTATTATTTAGTTTTATTTGCTTGAATTTTAATTAGTTAATTAATAATTCCAAATCCCCCATTTAATTAGATATTTTTGAAAACATTAGATTTATTAAAACAATTCACTCTCTGTGGGTTCGACTCTTACTTTCACTACTACATTAATATTTTTCAAAAGTAAGGTTTTATTTTTGGGTGCCTGCGACAGCATCCCAAATTTTGGCGCCGTTGCCGGGGATCACTGTTGATGCAGGCGCGCGGGAGAAGAAACGACGTCGTTTGGAGCAGCAGTTAGATACACGCCGCGCAATGCTTGGGATGGGCAGATGACGCCAGCAATGCGGTAAGCGCGTTGACTTGGTCAACGGCGCGTGGAAGGCTTGTTTGGCTTGCGCATTAATGCTAGAAAACGGAATTATTTTCGATTTTTGCTACTTTTTGATTCCAAATTGGATTTTAATTCCAACTAGGGTTAGGATAATAATTATTTTTCTTTTTCTTTTATTTTTAATTATAAATCCTATTAGGTTTTGGACAAGTTAGAGGCCTATAAATAGAGGGTCAAGCTCTCTCATTATGATAGTATGTTTTTGGGAGACCTTTCTCCTAATTTGTTGGAGAGAGTTTTTCAACTAGTGGGTATTATTTTTATTATGTTTGGCTAATTTTATTTCTCAGTTCCAAAGGGATGTTGAACCTTATTTTTAATTAATGTTTTAATTGAGTTTTATTATATATTCCTTCATGCATGAGATTTATTCTTGATGATCTGTTTTAATTGTTTTATGATATTTGCTTGATTAATTTGATTTGACCAGTTAAATTAATTAAGTTTTTGTCATATGCTAGATTCAGATTTGATATTAAGCAAATCATATTTTATCTGATCGTAAGTAGCAGTTAATAATATTTGATTGTGGACAAACTTTTGAATATTATTATGATTATCAAGATGACAAGTTAAATGGTCCGCGATGTTGAGATTGTTGCTTGGAATAATCTAATTCTCTAATTTTTAATGCAACCGTTATATTAAATCTAGATTGATAGTTCTAGGTTGTATGATAGTTAGGGTCTTTTGTGAGCGATTGCTGCATTAGATTTATAATTTAAGGAGGATTTCGGGTAGCTTGGTGATTGTCGGTTATCTAGGATTATTAATTTCAATTGAAGGAAAAGATAATAATAACTTGATTAATTTGTTGATTAAAAAGAAAGGGATACTGAACTAAGGAACTGAAGTTTATTTTAATTAATTTTTCTCATTTCTATTATTTATTATTTAGTTTTATTTGCTTGAATTTTAATTAGTTAATTAATAATTCTAAATCCCCCATTTAATTAGATATTTTTGAAAACATTAGATTTATTAAAACAATTCACTCTCTGTGGGTTCGACTCTTACTTTCACTACTACATTAATATTTTTCAAAAGTAAGGTTTTATTTTTCGGTGCCTGCGATAGCATCCCAAATTTTGGTGCCGTTGCCGGAGAGTGTTTTGCTTTAATTTATTCTTTGTTTTCTCTGTAGTTTATTTTTCTAGTTTATTTATTTATTTTATTTTTGTTTTTCATAGTTTAATTGAGTGTACAGGTGAAGAAGAACATCATGGTTTGGAATCAAAACGATGATTATTTTAATGCGGTAAAAATTTGTTCTCTTCAACAACAAGTTGATGAACTAACTTCTGTTATCTATGCCTGGGCTGCAGGTAGAAGACAACCAATGAAGGCTTGTAGGATTTGTTCCATAGTTGGACATCCAACGGAGTTGTGTCCAATGCTTCGAGAGGAGTCCTATAGACAAGTAAATGATGCAGATGGTTTCCTTGGACCACAAAGGAACTATGATCCCTATTCAAACACGTACTACTCAGCATGGTGGGATCGTCCAAATTTCAGCTATGGGAATGCACAAGTGCACCAGCCTGCAAGTCAACATTGGCCAGATTACCAACAGTTCAATCAAACATATCCCAACGATCAAGAATATGACCAATCTTCTAACTCTAATTTGTTTTTCAAAAATATGTCTAAACATTTTATGACTGATGCTTTGCAATTTCAACAGGAAACAAATGTGAATATTCAGCGTATAAGTATTTAAGTGGAACAACTGAAAATTGCGATCAGTCAATTGGAGGTGCAAAGTGTTGAAGAATTACCATATCACACAATGGTGGATTACGAGGAGGATGACAATGAAATTGTGTTGAGTAGTGGTAAAGATGTGGGAACTCCAGAAAAGACAGACAATGAAAAGAAAAATCTGGAAGAGGCCATTACGCATAGCTTGGGATTGACAAAAGAAGAAGAAGAAATTGAGCCGAAACAAGATTTAAAGAGGGCTACATATTCATTAAATTCTTTGCCATCGATTTTAAATAAATTTGCAGAACTTTTCATTCCATTACCTGTTACTCAAAATAAATTTTTACCTTTTATTTAGATGAGATGTAATCTACCTATGAGGAATGTTATGATGGATGGAGTCCGCAACATACATGAAATTGGAGTGACGTAGTGGTTTGGCCTGTTGTCGAGCAAATGACAATAAACAAAGGCGCTGCTTGGGAGGCAACCCAAGAAATTAGGTTTGCATTTCTTTTCCTTTTTTTTTTATAGTTATTTGTGCCTATTTCTTTGCATTATAGTTTACATTGGGGACACTGTAAATTTTAAGTGTGGGGGAAGGAATTTAGGATATTTGTTTTATTTTTAGAAAATTTTAAAAAATTGTTACTTTTAGGAAATTTTTAAAAGAAATTGTTTTTTTTTTTTTTTTTAATTTATTTTATTTTTAGGTCAATTTTAAAAATTTCAAATTTTGGAATTTTGTGGGTATATTCACTGCAAACCCTCACGAGACAAAACTCGTCCACTTGGGGTAACCTTGGGGTTTAAAGGCTTGTTGCACATGCTAAGTGTAACCGTGTTTCCTACGAAAATGGGGTAGTTTTTTATTTTATTTTTAGGATGAGTCACTTGAGCAATGAGTTAATTGGAATTTTAATTTTTAGCCAATGATAAAAATTTTGATTTTTATTTAATAACTCTTGGAAAAATGATAAATTTTTGCTTAGTCTGAATTTTGACTTTTTATTGATAATTACTTTGTTTGAGATCCTTTAACTTTTTATGCACTTATATCCATTTGTTTGAGCTAGTTTTAATTTAGAGAAAGTTTAAATGGTT
This sequence comes from Hedera helix, assembly GCA_947179155.2. Taxonomy (NCBI): domain Eukaryota; kingdom Viridiplantae; phylum Streptophyta; class Magnoliopsida; order Apiales; family Araliaceae; genus Hedera; species Hedera helix. The sequence goes on along the minus strand of OX359282.1, from coordinate 28,389,278 downwards.
AAATGCTTATGAAAGATATTTTTGAGCTTTATATCTTATTTGACCATTATTTGAAGTGAAATATAAGACAAAATATAATTTGGAGGAGATGATTTAGGTAATTTTTCTAGGATTATTATTGAAAAAAAATTATGTGGTGGGTTGAGATGGAGCGTAAAACGCACTCACTCATAAACACATGAAAAAACGAGTTGGAGCGTAAAACGCACTCGCTGGTGAGATGGAGCATAAAATGCACTCACCGTGGAAAAAAAATGAAGAAAGAAAGAAAATGGGATGAAACATAAAATGCACCCATTAAAAGAAAAAAATTGAAAAAAATAATTGAAAGAAAAAAATTGATAATCCTAATATGTTTCATTGATTAAAAACCTTTTGATCTTCTGATTTATATTTGTCTATATTAGCTGAAAGTGATAAGAAAAATAAGTATTTTGAGTTTTGTTGTATGTCTTTTATAAGGTAATTAATAACCTAGACTTATCTGAGTTTTAATTAGTTTGATACATTTGGATACACACACACACAAAAGATCTTGAGTAAAGTAGAATTGGTAAATATGTTAAAGTTTTAGATTTTGCATAATTTTGAAATTTTCTTTGAGTGATCATTTAAAAAAAAAAAAATCTTTGAGACTGATATTGAAATTTATATTGATCTTTTGTTCAAGTAAGTTGTTTGGTTATTAGTTTTAATTTTATAGTTTTAATTTTTGTTTTGCACAAGGACGAGCAAAAGCTAAGTGTGGGGGTATTTGATAGAGTTAAATTATACGATATTTTTATTCCCTAATACTTAGTTTTTATATTTATTGTATGCTTAAATATTTAATTATTTAGCTTATTTTGGTTTTAATAGGTTTTATAGGATTTTAGTTAATTTATGTTAATTTAGGTAATTTTATAGTATTTTTATATTTCTTTTTATTTATGAGTTTTATTTATTTTTAGTATTTTAGGAGTTTTATTTATTATTATGTGTTTTTAAGATTTTTAGTATTTTTATATTATTTTATATTTTATTTTGTAGGAAAAATAAAGTTTGGGGGCAAATCTGTAAATCTTGCAAAAGTCTGATCGAAAATGGTAATTAACCAGCGCTGATGGCAAAATCGTAATTAAACCGAAAATGTGACCGGTGGCATTATCGTAATTTTCGCAGCATGGCTTACCGCGCAATGTGCGCGGACTGATGAACGAAGAAGCAACGGAACGACGCTGTTTCACCAGGAAGAAAAACACTTCGTGCAATACGCACGAGGGAACTGTCGATGCAGGCGCGCGAGAGAAGAAACGACTTCGTTTGGAGCAGCAGTTGGATACACGCCGCGCAATGCGCGGGATGGGCAGATGACGCCAGCAACGCGGTAAGTGCGTTGACTTGGTCAACGACGCGTGGAAGGCTTGTTTGGCTTGCGCATTAATGCTGGAAAACGGAATTATTTTCGATTTTTGCTACTTTTTGATTCAAAATTGGATTTTAATTCCAACTAGGGTTAGGATAATAATTATTTTTCTTTTTCTTTTATTTTTACTTATAAATCCTATTAGGTTTTGGACAAGTTAGAGGCCTATAAATAGAGGGTCAAGCTCTCTCATTATGATAGTAAGTTTTTGGGAGACATTTCTCCTAATTTCTTGGAGAGAGTTTTTCAACTAGTGGGTATTATTTTTATTATGTTTGGCTAATTTTATTTTTCAGTTCCAAAGGGATGTTGAACCTTATTTTTAATTAATTTTTAATTGAGTTTTATTATATATTCCTTCATGCACGAGATTTATTCTTGATGATCTGTTTTAATTGTTTTAATTAATTTTTCTCATCTTTATTATTTATTATTTAGTTTTATTTGCTTGAATTTTAATTAGTTAATTAATAATTCCAAATCCCCCATTTAATTAGATATTTTTTAAAACATTAGATTTAATAAAACAATTCACTCTCTGTGGGTTCGACTCTTACTTTCACTACTACATTAATATTTTTCAGAAGTAAGGTTTTATTTTTGGGTGCCTGCGACAGCATCCCACCAGCAGAAGGTGGAGAGAAGAGAGATTGTTATATATGCGTCAGCCAGTTCCACCAGTCTTCATATTTTCTTTTGCCATGCAGTTCATCATTTATTCTAATCTTGTCTCGCGTCAGTAAATATAGATTCTCTTATTTTTGTACGCATCCATCACATTCATGATGTTAAGATGTTTGCTACGTAAACGTTATGCATGTAGCATAATTGTAAGATCTATTTTTCATTAATTCATCAATTTTTTATAATTATAAAGACTCAATAAGAATCTTTGAATCACCTCTTTAATATTATGGTCCATCGAAACATAGATTCTGATATTATTTATACTTAAATTATATAATTTATTTCATATTAAATTATCGTCAATATAACGCACATATATGTAGATTAACCTAATAAATATATTAAATCATCTTCTTCAGCGTTGTCACGAAGATCTGACACATGCCGGCCTCAGAATGATTATAATATCTCATCACCCTCTCGTATGAACTGGTATGGTCGTAGGGGTCGCCAGAGCCATCGTACATTTCAAGAGGTGACAACTTCTTCTTGGGATCAGCCTTCTCTTGATCAATAGCTGGTGAAAAGGGAGATTTTGGATCTAAAGGCATAGGTCTGGACGCTTCGGCTTCAGATCTCGTCGTCGGCCTTACTTCCGTCGCTGCCAGCCTTTTCTCCAATTCGGCAATTCTTTCCATAACCGGGTCAGTTGTGGGTACATAAGGAACCATGCGTTGATCTTGCCGACCCGACACTGTCACTGGGCCGCCTTATCCCGCTTCATAGTCCGGGGTCTTCACCCTTTCTCGAGAGCACTGACCGAGGGAAGCGGAGTGTGCTCCTTCTGACCCGTCCTCGCTCGTGCGGCCGATGTGTCCCATGGAAACCTGAGATGGGCGCGCACCCCTTATTTCGCCCCGACCGTCCCGGTCATGTCCCATGTAACCCTGAGACTGGTGTTGGCCCCTTATTTCGTCCCGACCGTCCCGGTCATGTCTCATGTAACCCTGAGACTGATGTTGGCCCCTTATTTCTTCCCGACCATCCCGGTCATGTCCCATGTAACCTTGAGACTGGTGTTGGCCCCTTATTTCTTCCCGACCGTCCCGGTCATGTCCCATGTAACCCTGAGAGACTGGTGTTGGCCCCTTATTTCGTCCCGACCGTCCCGGTCATGTCTCATGTAACCCTGAGACTGGTGTTGGCCCCTTATTTCTTCCCGACCGTCCCGGTCATGTCCCATGTAACCCTGAGACTGGTGTATGCCCCTTATTTCGTCCCGACCATCCCGGTCATGCATCCCCCTTCCTCGTTCTGACCTAGGTTGACTTTGTGGGGTATCAGCCCGCTCTCTGCTGTCATTGGTCGCGGACGGATCCTTTTGTAAGTTCATTAAGTGGTTCTGCCAATCTACCTGTTTACAACGCAAGGTTTCCAATTCGATCTCAGTCTCCCTGATCCGGGACCATTTATCTTTTTCTGCGTGTTCCCGTTGGAGGATCCTCTCCGAAGGTGATGCTTCATCCTCCGATCTCTTCCGATATGACTCACGCCTCTCCGAAGCGGGAGGTGTAAACAAACGCCTCTTAACGGGTTCAGAATGAGCGTGGACCCTAGTTCGCTCCGACCGATAAACTCCCGACCGGTGTTTCCTCGAGGCTCCAGTATTCTCCCCACAGGGGTCAAAGGAAGACCCTTGTCGACCCCCATTAGAGCTACCTCTTCCTTCCATAAGAATGATCTTTATTCGAAAACAACAGGGTGACTTAAGTATCAAACGGGCCCTCCTTCTAGCGCCAATGTTGACGTCTAATTTTCACTCTTGCCGTAATCACCCGTCAGCAAGATACCTGCACACGTAACAAACCGTTACCACCTCACAAGACAGTCGTGGTTTGGACCGTCCGAAGATGCTCCGGTGTAAGAGTAAGTTCAGGGGAATAACGTCACAATGAATGACTTTTTTGTGTTAGCTGGAATCTCTCAGAAGTTTGATAGCTTAATGTTTGTGATGTAAAAAGATGAATTACCTTTGTAATTGTGAAGTTGCTAGTATATAACCATCCATGCATCGTAAGACGTCTAGTCATACCCTCATGAGTGCAAACATGATGTTCCCTTCCACCTATTCCACTTGGTCCGTTGGGGGAAGATACTAGCATGGGTTGTTCCCTGTGACAATCCGTCAAAGTGGACAAAATGGCACAAACGTTCTGTCAACCGACTGATTAAGAAAAGATCTCAGACCCCGGGCCTCGGGCCCAATAGGAAGGAAAGAAGCCTGACCCGGCCCAAGCCACATGCAAATAAAGAAACCCCGACCCAAAGAGATAAACCCAAAGAAATCACATCCTATCAAGTTGTAATATACAACCTATGAAAGTTTTGTTCAAGTTAGACAGTTTTTGTGTAATTACTTACTATTAAAATATAAAGCAATGTTGGATTGGACAAAAATCGTCAAGTCAGTTTACCCATTAATGCTTGTTTAGGTAAAAAAGACATTAGACCATATGTAATAGTCTAATGGCATATAAAGATCTCTTCTTTTATTGTGTAAGGTTACTGTAAGGTTACGAGTTCAGCATCAAAACAGAAGATCAACAAATGTACACAAAATTAAAGGTGAGTTTCTTCTAAATTCCCTACTAAAGTATCCTTATAATTGAATTGTAATAGTATATTTTTTTTTTTAAAAAGAGAGTAAATTAGACATTTTTTTATATATTTACGTAACATAATATAAATTAGCACATGAACAGAGTAACAAATGTCTGGCCTAGTTAATCAGCAACTGATATGGTGGCTGTAGAAAATTTTTAATGTTGGAGAATTCTTCACAGAAAAGTTATAAATATTATTCAACATAAATGATACCATATCAAGCATATAAACTCTTATGGAAGCTGAGTGCCTTGGTGTCATTTAGCATCACATAGGTTTAGCGTAAGAGTGTTTAGTCGGATAGGAGTATTTTGTAGTCGAACACAAGTACTGCACAGAGAGCGAAGTGAAGAGTACATGTAATATAGCTGTAAATGATCTGAACATGCATGCTTATCAGTTGGCTACTGAAAAGCTCTAGCCATCAACTTCATCCAAGAGAAGCAATAAGCAAACTTTCAACACCCAAATCATCATACAAACAAACCATTTTTTTTTATAATTATTATACATCAGTTTTCCGTAACCAATACATCACCTTACACTCGGTGTTAAAAATAAAGAACAAGAAAAAATAACCCAAGATTTGAGAACCAAAAAAAAAAGAAGGTTAAGAAATGGTACTTTGATAAAACTAAAATAAAAAATCAATCACACAAATCGGTTAAATGGCTTCCCCAAATACAGCAGGCATGGATACGGCTGAATCAACACTTTGATCCCCTACAGAATGCAAAGGCTGGCGTTTTTCCAACACCCTTGGAGAAGTTGAATCTTTGGTAAACCCTTTATTCCACTTAAAAGGCCCAATGCTTGGACCTGTAGGAAACGAAAACCTCCTCTTTGATGTCTCACTGCCAGGAGTCCCCATAAACCTCTCCTTCGGATTACTATTTGGTCTCACCTTTGCTTTTGCTGAAGCAGTCGGTGTATAAATGTATAAATGATGAATATTTAAAATAATCAACATAATGATGAATATTTAAAATGTATAAATGTGCTACAAATAAAAATTTTATTATTTCATAAATTTTAATATATTTTATTAATTTTGAGAATAAAAATATTTTAAATTAACTTTCAAAAGCCAATAACAGTTCTTTTAATTTGGGACGAAGGAAGTACATAATTTTATTCAATAAAAAGAAACAAATTAAACAAACACATAACTATCAATCAGACATAATTAGAAAAAATTGAAAAGACAATCTCTAAATTGAAAGCTCAATTTCCTAATTGAAAAAACTGATAAGACAATCCCTAAAGTGAAAAAAATTAAAAGTTTAATAACTTAATTGAAAAAATTGAGAGCTCAATCTCCAAAATAAAAAAGTATTAAAAATTCAAAGTATTAATCTATATTTAGGCCTTAAAAAATTAATCTCGAGAGAATTGTACATATTTCTATAATAGAGAAAGCAAAACTTTAAAAAATAGACCTCAAAAGAAATTACTATCACAAATCAATATTATCATATAATAATATGATAGATATTGCACAAAGCCACTTTCTATACTAAAAGAGATTCCGAGAAAATATTGATCTATAATTTTCTTTTTAAGTTGCCTTTCCTCGTCACTTTTTCTGTTGACCAAAGCAACATACAATTGCATTCCACATATGACAGATATATAAACCAAACCAATATGAGAATTTATCTCTATGCTACTTACTAAACACAAAAATAAAAAAGGTCTAATTTTCTTTATTAGTAATATAAAATATATCGTCTTCTCAAATTTATTATCATAATTTTATTATCATATTATCGCTACTACATTAACAAATTATTATTATAGTGGGTAAACACGAAATCAAGATGTAAATTTGTAAATGATAGTCTTAGTATAGAATTTGGGTAACATCCTCCCATAAGTTTGTAAAAACATTAACAAGACAGTAAAGTTAGTAAGAAGAAAATTCATCGATCTTGCCTGCTTTTTCATCCTCTTCTTCTGCTTTGCGTTTCAGTCGTCCAATAAATAAGTGTCTTTTTAGTAGCACTTAAAAGGGTACTGCACGTACATTCTAATTTTGTTGGACAATTTTTTTTTTTTGGCTAACACATTTGTGATACTTAAGCAAATCAGAAAACAAAAGAATATAAACATTCATATAATCATTCCATTTATATAGTTTAGAAAAGAAAATTCCAAATCAAAAAGTAATTTAACTAGAACTCCAAACAAACATTCACACACACATATATAGAATAATACCGGTCACTATATTTTTCATTACATGGATCTCAAATATATATATATATATATATATATATATATATATATATATAGTTTTACATACATGTCAAGACTAATTAAAATACTCCAAACAAACATTCATACTTAAAACTCAAACACTTATTATTATATAATAATCATTCATAATATATAAACATGCATATAGAAATCTACTACACTCATTTGCTCCTCCATTCCCTTCCCTTCCTGTTCATATCTTCAACTCCCGATTGAAAATCCAGCTGAAAGAAACAGGGTGCTCAGCTTTCTTCTTCTTCTCCTTCCCCTGCACTTTCTCTTCCACTCGCCTAATCTTGGGACCCAATTCACACACATATTCCTGCGCTTTTCGCCCCTCGTCCGACAGCCCCGTAAGCCTTTCCACATTCCATTTATCCACCAGAAACTCTAAGATGTCGCAATAATCCAACGCAGAATAAACCCCCACTCTCTGAGCAACCGCCGTGAAATGTTTAAAAAGAAGTTCGTCACTTCCGTCGTACATCAAGTGCGCTGGCATTGTTATTTTTTTGCGCATCATATCTGCAAAAGCAATTACTGTTGTGTCGGGGTCGATCTCAGCGAGCTTTTCCACGATCTTGGTGTAGGCTGTGGCGTGGCGCTTCTCGTCGGAGGCGATGGAGCCGCAGATGTGAGCGAGGTTCTTGTCGCCGTAGTGTTGGGCCAGCTTGGCTGTGTTGGCATGGGATATGAAGGTTGCTCTCTCTTGGAAGGATGTGTAGATGAAGCCTAGGTAGGGGCTGTTTTCTGACTTGATATCCTGGATGATTAAATTAGATTATGAATGAAAAACATATTATATATACTACCACTTACCAAAAGTAGTGAGTGGTACTTTTTCGCTATTTGATCGACATCACATTTTACTTCACTGAATCCAAATCCATAATTATGAAGATGCTATGAATTTCTTACCATTCCTGAGCCGATGAGATATTGAATAGTCTTCTCAATTTTCCTCATATCAACCCTTCCAGACAAATAAAGGTACTTATTGAGAAGGTCACCATGTCTATTCTCTTCGGCAGTCCATGCCCTAGTCCACATTGCCCAAGCACTGGGCTCAGCCCCAGTCTCATCCTTAATACCATCACACCTATTGAGCATAGACATATATGTTGGAAGTGCTTCTTCTGTGATCATATCTCCAACTAACACCACAAAATAGTCGTCGGGAATCTCCTTGGCCCTTTCCCTCAACTCCCGCACTTGCTCCTCGAATCCGTCTGACACCGGATCCGGCAAGTAGTCTTGTGGTTGCCAAGATTTCTCGACAGATTTGAGGTGAATCAACACATTGTTCCTAGCCCAATCATCAAGGGACTTGAATATTTCTAGCTTTTGGGGTGGCATAGAGTGAGTGACTTGAAGATTTGGAGGACTTTTGAGATTATCAAGAACCCTAAAGCAAGATATATAAACAAAATACAATAAATTTCATGGATTAGAGAAAGGATTTTGAAATGAATTAATCTAATAGTCACATGAATATATTGGAGAAAAAAACATAAACAATACATTTAAATGATCATTTAATTTTTTTTTTATATCTTTAAAAAATAAAGGCTTAATGCACAAATGCATTGCCTAAAGAAAATTAAATGAATGTGACAAACTCATACATCAATCAAGAAACTAGCTAGCTGGAACCAAGAAAGCGGGTATTTCAAATTAATGTCCCAACAAATATTAAAAACAAACAAGTATTTGATGCTAGTGTCACATAATTAAATGACTACTCATTAATACCCTAAGCTCCTCCATCCTCACCTGAAAAACACAATGCTATACTACATATGCATATGCATAAACACCATAAAACACAGACAGAAAAAATGAGTAAAAAAAATAAAAGACAAATGGAGCTAGGGTATTTTCAGCCATTAAAAAATGATTTCGAAAAGAAAAAAATTCCTTTGCAACTTAGGAGAGGAGCAAAAGAACTTCAATGTTCCCAGCAAAATCAAATGCGTTAAAATCAGTATCTTCAGTGCATGCAATATACGACTCTTGCAATTGGAACAATGAGAAGCATAAATACCGAAGCAGACAAAACAAAAAGAATAACTCCCTCCGTTTCAAACATACATACGTACATATATATACTCTGAACCTTTTTCTTTTTTTTTTTGATTAATTTGCCACTTCCAAAAATTCAAAATCAATACAATTTTTTTTCTTTTCTTGATTTTAACTATAAAATAACCGAAGGTAAATAATTAAAAAGTAATTGTTACATATGTTATTTTCCAAATTACTTAAATGGATTTATATTAATTTTAGATTTTAAGATTTTGCGACTTCAATTACTCAAAATTTATATTTAATTTTGGAAGGGGTATTATATAAAAAACAACAAATTAATTGCAAATACAATGTAAAATGATTATAAAAATAGCAAATGTGTTTTTACTGTTTGAGAGATAGATCCACATCAGGAAAAAAGTATCATCAAGATCACACGAGTAACAGATTTGGATTATATGAACTTCTTAGATCATTTTGTAACTTTTTACTACATTTATTATAGCAAAGATTACATATATTATTTTTGACACCCAAATAACAAAAAATTATGAGTTTACATATGATCCTTGTGCCAAGAATTAATTCATGAAATCCATATCATATCCAAGAGTAATATATATATACACTGAACCATCAATAAAGCTACAGGCACCCAAAGATTATCCCGGAAAAACCCTGAATAAAACTTTTTACCATACAAAAATTATATTAAAAAAAAACGTTACATCAGGGTTATTCCGTGTTTCTCTTCTGGTGCCTGTAATTTTCCTCTTAAACCATTACAAACAAAATTAGAGCTAAATAGAAAAAAACCCCATATAGAGAAAATTGAATGGCTTAATGTATTTTCAAATGACGAAGTAAAAAATAGTAATTGAATGAGAAAGAGAGAACTTTACATGGAGTTAGAGTTGACAGTGGAAGCCATGAAAACCCTTGGAGAGCTAACTCTGGTCACTGGTAATGGTGACTTAGCAAACGCAGCAGGGTGGTTCTTCTTGCATTGGAAATTGAGCTTCAAAGCCATTTCTTCTTCTTCTTCTTGAGTTTTTATTTTTATTTTCTGGTTTGATTTTGTAATTTCCACCGGATTAATTCTGCAAGGAAGAGAGAGAAAAAGAGAAGAAATGGTGCATGGGATATGGAAGCTTGAAAAAGGGGTGCCTGTATATATAGACTATGATATACCAGCAAAATGTTCATGGTTTTTGCTAATGACATCATTACCCTTCTATGGCCAATGTATTCACTAATCACTACCCTCTAAATGGACTTTCCATTTACACTGATTTAGCCTACTGATTCTACCAATATTTGACTGGTTTAAACTAGGAGCGTAGAATTACCGATTTGGTTGATTTTGTATATAAAAAAAATAAAATACATAAAATCATTTAATTTAATTATAAAAAAATCAAAAATCAAATTGGACTAAATTTTAACTTCATAATCAATTATCGGTTAAATCGATTTATTTAAACGGTTTGATCGGTTATAAAGCTAAAACTTAAGCCAAATTAAATAGCCATTTTCTAAGCCATGTGTCATAATTCAGAAATATAATTACTCAATTAGTATCAGGAGTAAGGCCGTGCAGGGCTATGAACTTTGCATGTTCTATGATTTCAGAGGTAAGTTCTATAATACTATCCTGACTATCTCTTTGCAGTTTGTTCTATGATTTTAGTAAGCAGTGCAGGACTATTCATATTTCACATGCTCATTGAAAAGTACAATTGAAAAGTACAACAGAAACAAAATATTCATTTCACAGGCTCATCATCCAAAAGCCACTGCCATCAAGCCAACATAGTACCACACACAATACATAATTACATAGCACAAACGTGGCAATTAGAATGGCTTAAAACTTAATCCAACTTAAATATGCAATCTACAAATCTAATATACATAGCTTCTGTCCCATAATAAACACTTAAATATATATTAAGAGTACCTATCAATAATCCTTATAATTAATTTAATTTTTCCTGAAAAAATAAAACCTATAGCTCAAATTTATCCACATTTCAAAAGGAAAAAAAAAAAAAAAACTACACCAAACAAACTCATTCAAACCGGAGGCCAGGTACTAAGGACACAGAAAGTATATTATCTACTTTGGTGATTTTTCATGGACCAAGTTTTACTAAATCTTTTGTAAAGGTCAAAAATGAAATTAAGTACCAAAAGGAGGGTAAATTTAGGAAAAAGAAAGAAGGAAAATAAAAACAAAGTTTTTGGCATTATAATTTTTTTACGTCACCAGCAGAAGGTGGAGAGAAGAGAGATTGTTATATATGCGTCAGCCAGTTCCACCTGTCTTCATATTTTCTTTTGCCATGCAGTTCATCATTTATTCTAATCATGTCTCGCGTCAGTAAATACAGATTCTCTTATTTTTGGACACATCCATCACATTCATGATGTTAAGACGTTTGCTAAGTAAACGTTACGCATGTAGCATAATTGTAAGATCTATTTTTCATTAATTCATCAATTTTTTTATAATTATAAAGACTCAATAAGTATCTTTGAATCACCTCTTTAATATTATGGTCCATCGAAACATAAATTCTGATATTATTTATATTTAAATTATATAATTTATTTTATATTAAATTATCGTCAATGTAACGCACATATATGTAAATTGACTTGATAAATATATTAAATCATCTTCTTACACAAAAGATTAACTTCTTATATCGATATTCTATCATATTTATTAATCTATTTATAACTTTAAAATATTTATTTAATATAAAATTTATGTAAAATATCTCAACAACATCTAGTCACCTACTCTCAAGATTTATGACGTTTGCTAATTTTACAACTTTCTTTGTTTACATAAATATAGCGCACCTGTTGACGAGGAGAACAACGCATGATATGAAGAAAATAATAATTTTGTTTAAAGTTTCCTTCAAAAGTAATTAGTTCTAAGTGCTTTTATTAAACTTTTGAAATAGTGAATACTTACATAAATTTTAAAATACTTTTAAAAAAATTAAGGCAAATTTATAGACATGTAATTATCATTTTTTCTTCGATCATTGAAGGACAAACTTTATATTTGCGAAATATTTCTAATTTGATCCAATAAAGTTCCAAAATTACCAATTACTCCTCAAGGGTCTTACTTTAAAAGTGTTTATAAATTGAAACATATACTTCTTAAGGGTCTTTGGATGGTCAATCCGTCACAAGCCATCCAACAAATACAAAAAAAAAATATTTTTAATTCATCATAGCATTCAAACGTATTCGAAAAGAAAACTAATTGAACTAGAAAAATAATTTTTAAAAATAATTATTCATGCTTTTTTCAGTTTTAAATAATTATCAAAACTATTGCCATTTTTTTATAGTTGATTATTGCTTATATAATTAAGACTGTCCAATTATGTAAAAATAAAATTATGGACTAAAAAGGAAGAAATTAAAATTCCACTTGGCTTCTCCATATTTAATTTGTTTTTGCATGAACGTCCAAATATACGAGCCTCACGGGTGTACGCATGACGTCGTTTGCGGCCGTTATTTTTTGGACACGATGAGAAATTGTCGTGGAACTAAACGTGAGTCACGAGTAATTATGAATTATGCCATGCAAAACCTATATTTGTCATTAGTGTATGATGTTTGCAGTACATTTAAAGCATCAAGACTTTGGAGAAAAGTATGATGTTATATATATATATATATATATATATTTGGATTGTATATATGACATTTGCACCAATTTATTGTATGGCTTTCAAGACTCTAGAGAAAAGTATGATGTCAGATTTGGAATTTTTGAATGTTTTACATTAATTGAAAATTTAGCTTCTCTTTTTTGAATAATAAAAAAAATAAAACTCATAATTTTTATAATGTAAATTTAAATTAGATGACATTGTGAGTTGTTAGGGGTATGCAATCGGTATAAATCGTACTAAACTGAATCGGTACCAAATTGAACCGGTACCGAAATTATCCAAAACTCGATATCGATATAGGTTGGACCGATATACCGAACCGATAAGCCAGTTCGATATCGATTTTTATCAAATATATACCGAAAATTATAATAATAATAATAAATTATTATTATTATTATTATTTATTTATTTATTATTATTAATAATAATAAAATAAAAAACAGATATAAGTTCGATAAATACCGAACTCCCAAAATAACTAATAGGTACCGATTGAACCGGTCTTTTTTGTACCGAATCGATCAGTTCGGACCGATCCGATATACTCAAAAAACTGATTGTACTGAAAAAATTGAGCCGCCCTAGTTGTAGTCATGAGTAATTTTAAAATTTTCTGGCCAAATAAATAAATAAATGATGAGTTGTAATATACAACCTATGAAAGTTTTGTTCAAGTTAGACAATTTTTGTGTAATTACTTACTCTTAAAATATAAAGCAATGTTGGATTGGACAAAAATTGTCAAGTTAGTTTACCCATTAATGTTTGTTTAGGTAAAAAAGACATTAGACCATATGTAATAGTCTAATGGTATATAAAGATCTCTTCTTTTATTGTGTAAGGTTACTGTCAGGTTACGAGTTCAGCATCAAAATAGAAGATCAACAAATGTATACAAAATTAAAGGTGAGTTTCTTCTAAATTCCCTACTAAAGTATCCTTATAATTGAATTGTAATAGAATATTTTTTTTTTAAAAAAAGAGAGTAAATTTGACATTTTTTTATATATTTACCTAACATAATATAAATTAGCACATGAACAGAGTAACAAATGTCTGGCCTAGTTAATCAGCAACTGATATGGTGGCTGTAGAAAATTTTTAATGTTGGAGAATTCTTCACAGAAAAGTTATAAATATTATTCAACATAAATGATACCATATCAAGCATATAAACTCTTATGGAAGCTGAGTGCCTTGGTGTCATTTACGGTGGCGGAACCGGGACCAAATTATAGGGGGGTCAAAATCTCTCAGTAAAAAAAATTATTTATTGATGCTTGAACTGTTTTTTTCGGTTGTACGACTGAGAGCAGACAACTGTATTATGCGACTCTGCATAGCTTGAAAACGTCTCAAAATTTGTTCGTTTTCAATTATTAAAAAAATATATTTCTCAATATAAACTATCAGACTATCATTCATTCGTCTCCCATTTTATTACACAAGTCAGTCTTAATAATTTTTATCGCAGAGAATACTCTTTCAACAGTAGCAGTTGCAACTGGTAAAATCAAAGCCAACTCAATCAATCGATATACCAATATAAAAGTCAAATTTCTTCTTGTTTCAATCAGTTTCTTAGCAAGACTGTCTAAAACCTTTGATCCCAAAAAATTGATTATCGCATTGCATATCATAAATGTAATTAACAAGTTGATCTCCAAGTATCATGTGATCAGTTACTGATAAATCTTTTGGATAAAGCTCAGCAAGATGGAGTAACTTATTTTTGTCAAATTTAGAGAACGAATCACTTGGATCAAGGCATGATCAACCCATCCATTTGATTTTTCATAGCACATTTAATGTGCACTAAAAAGCAATAAAGCACATATAAAGCGCACTAAGCAGCTCTACCATTGATCTCTTGGTTAGAATTTTCTCTGGCTGTACCAAACTGAGTCTGTTACATTGAGATTTTTTAAGCGGAATCCAAGTTATACATTGAGATTTGTGTTCAATAAGAAGGAAATCTATTTTGGTTTGGTGGTTGTCTGTCAAATTCCATTGGATTGTGAAAATGGGGATATATTTGTGAGGTATAATAGAAGAGTAAATTTATAAGTGATATTTTTTTTTCATTGGAACTCAAAGAAAAGAAATTTTTTACATTTTCTATTATTTTCTATTAAAAACTCATAAACAACATAAAATAAAATTTTAATTTTTTTATTCTTTTCTGTTTCAATTAATTTTTTTATTCTTTTCTTTTTTATCCAAAACTCAAAAACAAAGTATTAGAGAACAACGCTCATAAGGAGATTGTGACGCCCCCAAATCTGAGCCCACACAGCCCAAACTTGAGTCGTCAAAAGACTACAACAAAATTATTACAATGAAATACAACGTACAACAATACAGTGGATAATACAACACAACTAAGTCTTCATTATTATTGTCACACTATTTTATAACACGTGAAGACTATGATAGCTATCCCCGCACTCTCACTCCATTCCCCGGCTAGACCCCGTTACGTTCTCATCTCCTGTTGAAAAACAATGGAACGAAAAGAAAGGGTGAGCTCAAATAGCCCAGTAAGAAATATCATGACTAAGATAATGACGAATAATTTATCATTAGCATTCAACAGTTGAGTTCTTGATAGAATACAATAGACTACAATGTTTATATCAAAAACTGCAGTTAAATTCTTAAACAACGTTCAGATCAATAATAGCAGCGGAATGAGCAATCTATTAGAAGAATAATGCAGACTATAATGTCCACTCGCTTCTCTTTTTAGTAAAAATATCATCAACTTTTATCATCTGAAATACCATTAGTCAAGTTAATACAACTTCACAGTTCCTGGTCATAATCATGCAGATCAACAGTTCGTCTTTGCACTACGGGCCAAAGACATTCAATATAACACCAACGGTCATGATTATACCAGATTCAGCCTTTGGTCATAATCATACCAACCAACAGTTCATCTTTGCACTACGGGCCAAAGAGAACATTCACCACGTGTCATAAAAGACACCGAACAGATGTATCGCCTTTAACCTAGTATATCGCCTTTAACCTATCATCTGTTCAACAATTATATCACATCTGTGCCCCCGGCCACATATATTCACAACAGCTTGATTCTTGATGATTAATACAAATAACAGTGATACAAATGATGAACAGAAGAACAGGATAAACAATAAGTATCAGAAGTTTACTTTGTGCAGATTCAAATAATGTCCAAATTGCCAACATGATGTGGAGTGAAATTTAAAAATGATATTCAAGATCCACAGTTCAGAATAATGGTTACAGTTCAATAGAAAGGTTCACGTAAATAGGAAGGTTCAGTTGAAATAATGAAGTTCAACTATTATGGAACATATAATATTTTCAGGAATTATAGAAGCAATAGTTCCATAATAAGTTTCGATTTAGGTGTATGGAAGAAAATAATATCCCTTACCGTAGCAGGTTTGATTAACAAAAGGTGAAGGGAATTAATATCCCTTACCATAGTAAGTTTGAATAATGGAAGATGAAAAAGATGGTATCCCTTATGAGTATAAAGGAAAATGATCTCACTTACGAATATGGAATAAAAGTGTCATGTGATAATTCGTGTAGACAAATTATTTCCACACGAGACAAATAAAAAGGGTTATTCACCAACAGGCGATAATCCGCACCGTAAGGTTATTCCCATCAATTTGAATACGAATAGTTATTCACCAAACAGGCGTATTCCGCACCGTAAGGTTATTCCCACAATTTAATAGAATTTGAACACGAAGAGTTATTCACCAAACAGGCGATAATCCGCACCGTAAGGTTATTCTCAAAGATTAATAAGGAATGAATACAAAAGGTTATTCACCAACAGGCGGTAAACCGCGCCGTAAGGTTATTCCCACAATTTAATACATGGAAATAAATGGCACAAGAAAGAAACGATATTATTTTCGAGAATCAAAGAATGATAATCCCTTCAAGTAAGAAAGAAAATAATATCCATTTATGATGATGAAAAGAGTGATACCCCTTACCGTAGTAAGTTTAAGAGTGTGAAAAGATTGATATTCCTTACCGTAGTAAGTTAGAATATGAAAGAAGATAATATTTCTTACTGTAGTAAGTTTAAGAGTATGAAAGAAAATAACATTCCTTACCACAGTAAATTTAAGAGTTTGAAATGAATGGTATTCCTTACCTTAACACGTGACTGGATATTGATTTAAATGAGGTTGATCAACCTATATATTTATAATATAAATTAGTAATTACCACATATAAATTTCAAAGTGTATGATAACTCGTATATTATGAACTATCAAAATTATATATATTTAACATAATTTTTGTAGTATAATATAATAACTTTAGAATAGTTTTTAAAATAATATTTCAAAATAAATCTTCTAAAGAAAGCTTTTAAAAATGAATCTTCTAATAGAAGAGTCTTCTAAAGGAAGATTTGTGAATACCGTGAAAAATAGAAATTTATAAAATTACTACTCTTTAATAAAAGACTTACTTGAAAAATTCCTGCACTCCTTTTGGCTTTCAAACTCTCAAAATAAGCTTACTATTCTCAGAGAAAACTCATAAAATTCTTATAGAAAAATTTTATGTTTTAGGTGTGATTTTTCTATTCAGTTGAGCAATCTATTTATAGGAGGAAATAAGTTACTATGCGAGGGTAGGTGGCTGGCGTGCTGCACGCCAGCCTGAGAATTCAAAGCAACAGCCGCCCACGCCAAATTTCTGCATTTTGCAATTTCATTCCTCATGTGGCCCCCACAAAGGGCCCACATGTTTACTATTCCAAATAGTAAAATTAAATTATTTTTTTTTTTTATTTTTTTTTTTATAAAATTTATTTATTTATTTATTCTTCCTTTGGGTCCAACATATAAAATAAAATAATGCTATAACAATAATTTAACAATAATAAACACGTTACAGATTATTATTAATTTAATAATATAAATTACAGTGTATTTACTACTATGACAATTATTAGGTTCAATAATTTTAAACTACAGTGCACCAACAATTATTGACTCAATGATATGAAATACAGTGTAATGACAATTATTGAATCAATAATGCAAAATACTGTGTAGCAACAATAATTGAATTGATAATATAAAATATTATGCAGTGACAATTATTGATGAAATGATGCGTAACAGTTACGGTGTCAATAATATGAGACACTGTGCAATACCGTGTGCTACTGTAGAGTACCGCATGCTACAGTAAAATACCATAAATTACCGTATGCTACTATTCTTTTATCACTGGTATTTTTAACAGTTAACACCGTTGACTATTTTTATTTAAAAAGGTTACTTCTGTCGTTTTCTATATCCGACAAATATTTCGTTGTGGGGTCCACAAATAATTTGTTATTTCGGCGCCGTCGTACGGCACGAATATTCCCCGACCAAACGAATATTCCCCGACAAAACGAATATTGTCCGACAAAATAAAATTTGCACATAACATCCTTAACTTTTAATTTTATCGATTTAACCACTTACTGTTTCATAAAAAAATATATATGAAGAAAAATTAAATTTTATATTTCATAAAATTCGGGGTCTTACAACCTCCCCTCCTTATGAAATTTCGTCCCCGAAATTGACGTACCTGGCATTTCGAAGAGGTAAGGATACTTAGATTTCATCTCAGATTCTAGCTCCCAGGTCATTTCCTCAATATCTTGGTTCCTCCATAAAACCTTAACTTGAGGTATAATCTTTGAGCGTAGAATCTGCTCCTTCTTATCTAGGATCTTAACAGGTACCTCCTCGTACGTTAAATCATCTGCTATAACGTCCGGTTCTAATTTAATGACGTGGTTTGGGTCCTTCACATATTTACGTAACATAGATATGTGAAAAACGTTATGGATGCGAGACATACTTAGTGGTAGGGCTAGTCTGTAGGCTACGGTTCCTACTCGATCGAGAATTTCAAATGGACCAATAAATCGAGGGTTAAGCTTTCCTATCTTTCCAAATCTCGTAACTCCTTTCCATGGAGAAACACATAAGAATACATGATCTCCAACGTTGAATCTCTCATCTCTCCGATGAAGATTGGCATAACTCTTTTGTCGTTCTTGTGCTGTCTGTATTCGTTGTCGGATCATTTGGATCTTTTCTGTTGTCAAGCGTACCAACTCAGGTCCCAATAGTTTTGCTTCTCCTACCTCATTCCAACATACTGGAGAGCGACACTTGCGTCCATATAAAGCCTCGAATGGAGCAATACTTATACTTGCTTGCTAACTGTTGTTGTAGGAAAATTCCACCAATGGCAAGTACTTATCCCAACTTCCTTTGAAATCTAGTACGCAAAGTCTCAAAAGATCTTCGAGGGTCTGGATCGTCCTTTCCGATTGTCCGTCCGTTTGAGGATGGTATGCAGAACTGAATCGTAGCTCGGTGCCTATAGCTTTTTGTAGACTGATCCAAAAGCGTGAAGTGAATCTAGGATCTCGATCAGAAACTATGGAAACTGGCATGCCATGCAATCTCACAATCTCATTTATGTACATACCGGCAAGACGTTCAAGTGAAAAGTTTTCTCGTATAGGCAAGAAATGAGCGGATTTGGTCAATCTATCTACGATCACCCAAATTGCATCTAAGTCTTGAGAAACTTTGCGAAGACCCGTCACGAAATCCATATTGATGTGTTCCCACTTCCATTCGGGAACCTCAAGTGGTTGTAATGGACCCTTAGGTACTTGATGCTCTGCCTTGACACGTTGACAAGTTAGGCACCTTGAGATAAACTCTGCAATCTCCCTTTTCATATTGTTCCACCAAAATGTATGTCGAAGATCTCGATACATCTTGGTACCTCCTGGGTGGATTGCAAACGGCGTGTTGTGTGCCTCCATCATGATTTTATGCTTTAATTCAGGATCGTTAGGAACACAGAGTCGAGAGTTGACAAAGTATTCCTTTCTCGTCGATTCTTGCTTCGGGAATGACACCTTCTTGTACTTTCTTCATCATGTTCATCAGTTCCGGATCGGTAGCTTGAGCAGCTTTAATTTTATCGATTAAAGCTGGTTCTACTCGCACGTGAGCAATCTTCGAGTGGGTCCCTGGTGTCTTTAGCTCTATCTCCATCTTTTGCAAGTCGTACAAAATACACTTTTGTGTTGTCAGCAGTGCACTTGTACTTGCATAAGATCTTCTGCTCAAAGCGTCAGCTACAACGTTCGCTTTTCCCGGGTGATACTGGATTGTGTGGTCGTAATCCTTCAACAGCTCAAGCCAACGTCGTTGTCGCTGGGTGAAGAAATACTTGAGACTTTTTTGATCCGTATAGATATCCACTTTTTCTCCGTACAAGTAGTGTCTTCAGATCTTCAACGCGAAAACGACTGCTGCCAACTCTAGATCATGAGTAGGGTAATTTTTCTCATAATCTTTGACTTGTCGAGAGGCATAGGCTATAACCTTTCCATGTTGCATAAGGACACAACCTAGACCTTTGCCTGAAGCATCGCTGTATATGACAAATTCTCCCGATCCTGATGGAATGGTCAGAACAGGAGCTGAAACAGGTCTCCTCTTGAGTTCTTGAAAACTCTTCTCGCATTCCTCGCTCGATATAAGTTTTGTACTAGAACAAATGATACCGATATCTAATAATTAAACTTTCAACTCTTGGCGTTTTATGGGAGCCATTTGGTATGGGGCTTTGAAAATAAGCTTACTACTGATTTCAAGGTCAATATAGAATTCAATTTCTCGGTTTGGGAATAAGCCAGGAAGTTCCTCAGGAAAAACGTCAGGAACTCATTAACAATAGGAATATCATTCAAGTTTGACGTGTTTTTGTTCAAATCAATGACATGGGCTAAAAAGGCTTGACATCCGTTTTTCAATAAACGAATGACTTTATGGCTAGAAATAATAGTTATAGATTTCAATGGTTTAGTTGCTTGAATTTGCATGACAGGTTGATTAGGAATATGAAAACTAATAATCTTATGAAAACAATCAATTTTAGCATGATGGGTAGTCAACCAATCAATTCCTAAAATCACATCAAATTCATGCATCTCCAAAGAAATAAGGTCAACAGGTAATGTGAGGTTGTTGATTTAAACTAGGCAAGATTTATAGATAGTAAATGTAATAGGTATTTCTCCCAATGAGATTTCAACTGATAAGACAAGATTTAAGTTTTCAATAGGCAAATTTAAACGTTGAGTACATATAGGTGAGATAAAAGAGTGGATAGAGCCAATATCTAACATGGCATAGACTTCTCGAGAATTGATGAATAGCTTACCGGTCATCACCTCATTCGATTTCTTGATCATCAAGGCTGTCATCATCAAATCGAGTCCCATATACTTCATCCGGATCTTCACGTATTTCAACCATGGGGATACCACGAAATAGTTCTCTAACGAACTGTTTCTCAGATTCTTCAACTTCATCAGTAGTAGCGTACCAATGATTTCCATTAAAATAGTATTTTCGATAGACTACAGTTTCCACGATAGTGACTAACTTAACCTGAATTCCTCTAAATTGTAACGCCCAAAAGTATAGATACATCATTTTTAAATAATCTTGAAAATCATAGCTCGAACACCATAAATCCCAAAGACTTATATGAAACGTCCATATATTCCGATCTTTTGTTATCGAGCATAACCAGGTGATGATATGTTTCCAACTGTCGAGCAAATTAAAGGCAACAATTTCCGCAAGTTCTGGATATCCTTTAAAGAACGAATTTGGAAGAACGACGGTAGAACTTTCACCTTCTTCTTCTTTAGATCGGATACAAATAATTTTTGCTTTAGGCAAATTATTCAACTCTGAGTTTGTAGAAGAATTGTTTGTGGCCTCTACATTCACTTCGGGTACTCCGTGGTTAACCTCCTGATTTCCAGATGCCATACTTAACTGTGGTCACAAAATAGATGTTAGTTCAAATAAACTGACTCATCACTTCATGTCCCTACATTCAAATTGACTCATTAGATAAAATATTATTTATGTAGGACACACAGGTGATTAATTCTATTCGTCTCTCCCCTCCTAGTTCTAACCCCAGATCTCCATTAAAGACCATATCCCTAAGCTCTGATACCAACTGTGACGCCCCCAAATCTGAGTCCACACAGCCCAAACTTGAGTCGTCAAAAGACTACAACAAAATTATTACAATGAAATACAACGTACAACAATACAGTGGATAATACAACACAACTAAGTCTTCATTATTATTGTCACACTATTTTATAACACGTGAAGACTATGATAGCTATCCCCGCACTCTCACTCCATTCCCCGGCTAGACCCCGTTACGTTCTCATCTCCTGTTGAAAAACAATGGAACGAAAAGAAAGGGTGAGCTCAAATAGCCCAGTAAGAAATATCATGACTAAGATAATGACGAATAATTTATCATTAGCATTCAACAGTTGAGTTCTTGATAGAATACAATAGACTACAATGTTTATATCAAAAACTGCAGTTAAATTCTTAAACAACGTTCAGATCAATAATAGCAGCGGAATGAGCAATCTATTAGAAGAATAATGCAGACTATAATGTCCACTCGCTTCTCTTTTTAGTAAAAATATCATCAACTTTTATCATCTGAAATACCATTAGTCAAGTTAATACAACTTCACAGTTCCTGGTCATAATCATGCAGATCAACAGTTCGTCTTTGCACTACGGGCCAAAGACATTCAATATAACACCAACGGTCATGATTATACCAGATTCAGCCTTTGGTCATAATCATACCAACCAACAGTTCATCTTTGCACTACGGGCCAAAGAGAACATTCACCACGTGTCATAAAAGACACCGAACAGATGTATCGCCTTTAACCTAGTATATCGCCTTTAACCTATCATCTGTTCAACAATTATATCACATCTGTGCCCCCGGCCACAGATATTCACAACAGCTTGATTCTTGATGATTAATACAAATAACAGTGATACAAATGATGAACAGAAGAACAGGATAAACAATAAGTATCAGAAGTTTACTTTGTGCAGATTCAAATAATGTCCAAATTGCCAACATGATGTGGAGTGAAATTTAAAAATGATATTCAAGATCCACAGTTCAGAATAACGGTTACAGTTCAATAGAAAGGTTCACGTAAATAGGAAGGTTCAGTTGAAATAATGAAGTTCAACTATTATGGAACATATAATATTTTCAGGAATTATAGAAGCAATAGTTCCATAATAAGTTTCGATTTAGGTGTATGGAAGAAAATAATATCCCTTACCGTAGCAGGTTTGATTAACAAAAGGTGAAGGGAATTAATATCCCTTACCATAGTAAGTTTGAATAATGGAAGATGAAAAAGATGGTATCCCTTATGAGTATAAAGGAAAATGATCTCACTTACGAATATGGAATAAAAGTGTCATGTGATAATTCGTGTAGACAAATTATTTCCACACGAGACAAATAAAAAGGGTTATTCACCAACAGGCGATAATCCGCACCGTAAGGTTATTCCCATCAATTTGAATACGAATAGTTATTCACCAAACATGCGTATTCCGCACCGTAAGGTTATTCCCACAATTTAATAGAATTTGAACACGAAGAGTTATTCACCAAACAGGCGATAATCCGCACTGTAAGGTTATTCTCAAAGATTAATAAGGAATGAATACAAAAGGTTATTCACCAACAGGCGGTAAACCGCGCCGTAAGGTTATTCCCACAATTTAATACATGGAAATAAATGGCACAAGAAAGAAACGATATTATTTTCGAGAATCAAAGAATGATAATCCCTTCAAGTAAGAAAGAAAATAATATCCATTTATGATGATGAAAAGAGTGATACCCCTTACCGTAGTAAGTTTAAGAGTGTGAAAAGATTGATATTCCTTACCGTAGTAAGTTAGAATATGAAAGAAGATAATATTTCTTACTGTAGTAAGTTTAAGAGTATGAAAGAAAATAACATTCCTTACCACAGTAAATTTAAGAGTTTGAAATGAATGGTATTCCTTACCTTAACACGTGACTGGATATTGATTTAAATGAGGTTGATCAACCTATATATTTATAATATAAATTAGTAATTACCACATATAAATTTCAAAGTGTATGATAACTCGTATATTATGAACTATCAAAATTATATATATTTAACATAATTTTTGTAGTATAATATAATAACTTTAGAATAGTTTTTAAAATAATATTTCAAAATAAATCTTCTAAAGAAAGCTTTTAAAAATGAATCTTCTAATAGAAGAGTCTTCTAAAGGAAGATTTGTGAATACCGTGAAAAATAGAAATTTATAAAATTACTACTCTTTAATAAAAGACTTACTTGAAAAATTCCTGCACTCCTTTTGGCTTTCAAACTCTCAAAATAAGCTTACTATTCTCAGAGAAAACTCATAAAATTCTTATAGAAAAATTTTATGTTTTAGGTGTGATTTTTCTATTCAGTTGAGCAATCTATTTATAGGAGGAAATAAGTTACTATGCGAGGGTAGGTGGCTGGCGTGCTGCACGCCAGCCTGAGAATTCAAAGCAACAGCCGCCCACGCCAAATTTCTGCATTTTGCAATTTCATTCCTCATGTGGCCCCCACAAAGGGCCCACATGTTTACTATTCCAAATAGTAAAATTAAATTATTTTTTTTTTTTTTTTTTTTTATAAAATTTATTTATTTATTTATTCTTCCTTTGGGTCCAACATATAAAATAAAATAATGCTATAACAATAATTTAACAATAATAAACACGTTACAGATTATTATTAATTTAATAATATAAATTACAGTGTATTTACTACTATGACAATTATTAGGTTCAATAATTTTAAACTACAGTGCACCAACAATTATTGACTCAATGATATGAAATACAGTGTAATGACAATTATTGAATCAATAATGCAAAATACTGTGTAGCAACAATAATTGAATTGATAATATAAAATATTATGCAGTGACAATTATTGATGAAATGATGCGTAACAGTTACGGTGTCAATAATATGAGACACTGTGCAATACCGTGTGCTACTGTAGAGTACCGCATGCTACAGTAAAATACCATAAATTACCGTATGCTACTATTCTTTTATCACTGGTATTTTTAACAGTTAACACCGTTGACTATTTTTATTTAAAAAGGTTACTTCTGTCGTTTTCTATATCCGACAAATATTTCGTTGTGGGGTCCACAAATAATTTGTTATTTCGGCGCCGTCGTACGGCACGAATATTCCCCGACCAAACGAATATTCCCCGACAAAACGAATATTGTCCGACAAAATAAAATTTGCACATAACATCCTTAACTTTTAATTTTATCGATTTAACCACTTACTGTTTCATGAAAAAATATATATGAAGAAAAATTAAATTTTATATTTCATAAAATTCGGGGTCTTACAGAGATACTCATGCAAGAGTGTTTAAAGTTTGTTATTACAATTGTACTTTTATGTCATGGCTATGAAATTGGTAAATTAGTATGTTTAAAATAATTAATATTGTCAAAGTAAAATAAAAATATAAAAATATTAAATACTATAAGAATAATTATAAAAATATTACTAAATATATATTACTCTAATAATATTATTTTTACTATATTCATATTAACAACTATATTTACAAATAATTTATTGGCATACATTCAGTTTTCCATAAAATTGCTTCTTATTCTTATTTTTGTATAAAGAAGAGTGCCTTCTATTTTTAATAGGCGATGAACTAAAAGTAAATATAGGATAAAAATAAATTTTTATTAATACTAAAAAACTGCATTTAGTTGCGAATGTGTGGATATCGGGTTTATTATGACTGGAAATAGAATTATCATAAACAAATCTTTATAATAATAAGAAAAATGAGGAGTTTATTTGAGTTTATCTATAAATACATTTATTTTATATTTTTTTTTGAAACCAAGTTTAAACTCCAGAAATACTTTTCAGTAATGTGATTTTCTTCTTTGATGGCTTGTAAAATTTTATAAAATAAGACATGGGAGTGAACTGAACTGAGCAATCATATATGTATCTAAATGTAGTATTCTCCCAGAATTTCATATTGGATTAGAACTTTGTGTAGTGTGTCAACGACTTTTATCAGTTCGAACACAAAACAGCCATGAAGTGATGAAACCAAAAAAAATTCAAACCGGCAGTGGGCAGTGGCTACCGCCTACCAGGGGCAAGAAGGGAGACACAAAGGCATGTCGGCAGTGGCTACCGGGGGCAGTTGAACCCCCCCCCCCCCCCCCCCCCCCCCCCCCTTCCGCCACTGGTCATTTAGCATCACATAGGTTTAGCGTAAGAGTGTTTAGTCGGATACAAGTATTTTGTAGTCGAACACAAGTACTGCACAGAGAGCCAAGTGAAGAGTATATGTAATATAGCTGTAAATGATCTGAACATGCATGCTTATCAGTTGGCTACTGAAAAGCTCTAGCCATCAACTTCATCCAAGAGAAGCAATAAGCAAACTTTCAACACCCAAATCATCATACAAACAAACCATTTTTTTTTTTTAATTATTATACATCAGTTTTCCGTAACCAATACATCACCTTACACTCGATGTTAAAAATAAAGAACAAGAAAAAATAACCCAAGATTTGAGAACCAAAAAAAAAAAGGTTAAGAAATGGTACTTTGATAAAACTAAAATAAAAAATCAATCACACAAATCGGTTAAATGGCTTCCTTCCAAATACAATAGGCATGGATACGGCTGAATCAACACTTTGATCCCCTACAGAATGCAAAGGCTGACGTTTTTCCAACACCCTTGGAGAAGTTGAATCTTTGGTAGACCCTTTATTCCACTTAAAAGGCCCAATGCTTGGACTTGTAGGAAACGAAAACCTCCTCTTTGATGTCTCACTGCCAGGAGTCCCCATAAATCTCTCCTTCGGATTACTATTTGGTCTCACCTTTGCTTTTGCTGAAGCAGTCGGTGTCATGTAATTCGTGACATAAAACGGGGGGCAGCTCATCAGGCTGTCATCATCTTTCAGTGGTACGTTGTTGAATGTTGAATCTGCTGCACTATTTCTTGGTCTTGAATATTTCATCAAATTTGAGTTGCTTGTTGGTGGCGTTCTACTAGGAGTAAACATTTGTCTTGTTCGCAAAGGTACAGATGATTTCGATGATTTTGGTGTGGGAGTTTCAAGATTGTCATACCTGGAATTATGGTGCCTGTAGATGCTTAATTGAGGTCGCGGACTGGGCTTGTTCTCTGGAGTTGGCCGTGAAGGTGTTAGAAGAAAATTCTTCATGGGTTGAGTTTCTGAGGGTTTCGCGGGAGGTAGCTGACGTTCTAACCAGGTCCACCACCAAGGAAATCCTCCTGATCTGATGTCCATTAGAGGTGTTTGACTGGATTTTTGATTTCCCTTCATCAACTGATGGCAGAGAGATCAAATGTTAAAAGGCGAACAAGATTCAAATGTTACAAGAACAGAATATAGTGCACTTAAAGCCCAATTCCACAATGAAGTGATTGTAAAGTTCAGCTGGACTAGTGTAGCTTCTATGTTATAATGTAAGGCTGGCCAAAACAAGGTGTACAGTACCTGGTGGGAATATGCATATGCCATGGCTCTTTCCCTCTTGACAATTGCCTCCACCTTTTTCTGCATTCTTGCCTCAACTTCCTCTTTCGTTAGCACGCTATGATCCCAGTCTTCCTGATCGCCTGCCTCAGACTGTATCAAAAATTCCAGGTTAACAATAGCATTTAGTTTATACCATAGATGTTTAATAGAAGAATTATGAAAGCAGGCATTTTAAGTATCTGACTTAAGATTTATGCATTATCAAATGATCAAATGAGAATCTAAAGTTGTTCCTAAAGGCCAAAAGCAAGCGTTGATGTTAAAGGGTTCATATCAATATAGTTGTTGCTGATTGAAGATGGCACAAGCGCATAAAGAGAACTTAAGTAGTGAGCCTCAAACAAAAAACATGGGACTGTTTGGAATACATTCAATTTAGGCCAATCAAACTCATCAGATTCATGGGGCTATGTCTAGATAGCCCACCTAAAACATTTAGGAATATAGTGCAATCATAAATTACGACTCATGGAAACTTACTAGATGGGTCCATTTGCTCAAGGTACTATCGGCTTCCCTATCGTTCTTGTAGGCTTGGCGTTGGACTGCTTGGTTCTCTAACATTTGGATCCTCCGTGACTGAATTTGAGTTTGAACCCTCACTAGGAGCTGCATATGTTTCATGGCAGTCATGGTCTGACGCTTCACATTCTGACCTCTCACCACTCCTTGAAGCCTCACAAGACCCCTCAAAGCTCTGAAGCTCCTCCTTGCCTGTGGACAGAAATGAGCTATGGTAATATTTCAAGGCCATTCACCAAAAGTTTCCAATTATACAAGTAATTATCCAAATTTCATTTCCCCCCAAAACTAAGACAGAATAATGTCAAATTATGAAAACAGTGATACTAGCCATACTGTCAATTAAAAAGCTCAACATTTTGGAATTTCAATTTTCCAAACATAATTAAACAAAAGTACGCTGCTTTGTACGCTTTTGAAGCACAATAAGATCCGGGAAAACCAACTTGAATAGGTCAGTAATATTCAGTCAATCAACTTGTTATCAATGATAACTAGCAATAGCCACAATGTGGCAGCAGTACATAGATCACAACTCAGGTCCATTCCTAGCAATCTTGCAAACAATATACTTAAATTTCTGATTTCCTGTATATTTTAGCTCATAAAGTTTGACTTGAATAGAAATATAGAACGCTTCTTAGAATTCACAAAATCAATCCTAAGTGCCACGACACATAGATGTTTGGTTTTCTCTTCGAAAATCTAAAACAGGCATGAAATGCCAAGCCCAACCCTTTATGGGATGATTTTGACAAAAAATTCAAACAAAAATATATAGATGCTTACCATATAACCTCTATAGGCTGCCTGGATCTTGGTGGCAGAAAGATGGTGATTTCTTAGAGTTGGTTCTGGTCTGGGACGGAAAACTCTATGGGAAGCAGTCCTGGGGGAAGCAGCCCTTGGAGTAGCAGCCTTAGGTGAAGTGACCCTCGGAGAAGCAGCCCTAGAAGAGGTGATCCTTGGAGACGTAGCCCTTGGAGAAGTGACCCTCAGAGATGCACTACTCCGAGAGGCAGGCTTTGTAGGCAATGAAGATGGTGTTTTTGGTTGCTCATAAGGTGTAGGAGGCCTAAACTGTATTTGCTGTTGGTCTGCTTCCCCCAATATTTTTTCAATACTGCTCGGCTCTCTGAAGAGTCGAATAAACGATTTGGTCTCTCCATGCTTCAGTATCCCTCGCTTCTTCTTCTTTTCCTTGGCACTTTTCTTTTCCGATCCCTGCAACAATAATTTCTAATTAGAAGAAGCTAATAGATTCATAGGTCTATTTCAGAAGCATATTTCATCCTTTGGAAGTAATAATTTGCAATGAATTTTGGTTCCAAAATTAGTGAAAGTACTTGCTAAATGTTACCAAAAAAGAACTTAGTTTAAATCAGGTAACGATTTACCATATGCCATGTCTGACTGTCTGTGTTTTAGTGTGATGATTTTCCGGAATTATACTTACCAAAGAGCAAAATCATAAAACAAGTTCAATTCATTTCGAGATTGATGTGTGCACAATACTAATAAATATGACTAAGTGAGCTTTGTCAACAACATTCGAACAATCTAAAAGCAGAAACAAAGAATCTGCAATAGCGACCAATTTTCTTCCTAAATTTTGGTCGCCAGTTCACTACAACAGAAATAAAGATATCCATTTACTTTCTCTAGCTTCTCTTTGGAGTCGGGTACGAACACCCGCTTGATTGCAGACAACCAACTCCCTTTCTTTCCCATGTTCCTAGCATTCCTGTTTCACCCTGGAAAATAAGTAAAAATAAAACAAATAAGTATTTCCAGATCCAACTATAAAAAGGATTTCATGTCATATAGCTTTGATATAGTTAATCTTCAATTTATAATAATATGACACATTTGTAAGTTTAAACTGAAAATTTATAACAGAACAGACTTCAATCTCATCATGCTAACAACTATATTAGACTTGGTGACTACAAGAAACAATCTTACAAACAAGTGCTTTAGAAGTTAT
Organism: Hedera helix; assembly: GCA_947179155.2. Lineage (NCBI taxonomy): Eukaryota > Viridiplantae > Streptophyta > Magnoliopsida > Apiales > Araliaceae > Hedera > Hedera helix. The sequence continues at coordinate 28,359,452 of OX359282.1, read as the reverse complement.
ATGCTTTCTTTCACAACTTTTCTCATGTTGCAGCTTTACATTTTATGCTCGTGTGAACCCCTTCTTAAAATTCACAAGGTAGGCAATAATTACAGCACAGTTCTTGGGACATTAACATAAAAAATTCTATGTTACCAAAAACTTTAAACAAAATTCTCAAAAAAGAAGAAATATCTGAGCTTGGCTTTTAGTTAGTTGTCAGAACAAAAAAACCCACAGCAAATAGAGAAACAAACAGCTAGAGAGAGAAAAGAAAGCAGGGCAATTGAACTATAAAATTTATAAATTTTAAGAGTATAAAACAAAGATATAGAGAATGCAGCTAGAAAACAAAATAAACAACTTGAAATTGTTATCCAACATTACCTTCAAAATATTGGGGTCAAATTACTTTAAACACATTCTATACACTTATATTAAATCACAAAAAAAACACAATTTTGAGGCAGCCAAGATAGTAAAGTGCTTAGAAAGAGAGATTATGTAAATTATTTGGAGAAAAGAGACAAAAAGAAGATGATAAATGAATGTGTGACCAAGATTTTCTCAGAAAGAACAGAAACAGAACCAAAAAGGAAGAAGAACTGAATAAAAGAATCAATCTGACAAAAAAAACCCAGAAAAAAGAAAAGAAAAATCTACTTCCTACCCAGTAGCAGAAAATCCATGACCTTTCAGAAATTGCAATTATTGATCAACAATTAACAAAATTGGCACATACCCACATGGCCACATGATTATATACACACTATTAGCTATATACTAGTTTAAATCACTGAGCAAGAAAGATTTGTACCTTATAAATTTTGTGCCAACCTTCCGAATCCCTTTCAGAAATCTGAACCGAGCAAAAGCTGTGAACAATTCCTCTGTTTCATAATAATAGCTTTTTAGAATGGGAAAATGGAAATTGTTGTTCAATTTTTAGGTGGCTTTTGCTACTTTTCTCTCTCTAAAACTTTGAATAAGGTTTGCTTGTTCAATTCCTTGCTAGGATTTTACTTTACTTTTCTGTCCCACATTTTCTCACCTTTTGCGATTTATTATTTTGTTTTTGGGTTAATAATTGATTATGAAAGTGTAAGAGACAGAGAGAAAAGAGGGGTTGGCCAGTTGCTCACTCAATGGCTCTGGCCACCTTCAACTAACTTTACTTGAATGGGAATACTATTTGGGACACCAATCCACCACTGTTGTAACAACTGTTAGGTTGCTCCCTACCTCTTTTATTTTATTATTATTAATTATCATTAATATTATTCAAGTGTGACCGTGATTAAATTTTTACGCTCCAAGGTATGAATTAATGACCGTTGAATGAACGGCTAGTAACAGATGGTTAGACAATGACCTGTAGCGTGGTCCAGACTGTCTCTTTTATCTTTATTTTTTTTAGTAGGAAAAAAATAAAAAAATAAAAACGAAAAAAAAAAAGACCGTTAATTTATAAATTAACCTAAGGTTTCATACATTTATAATGTTTTCCTTCCAAATAAGGAATGTACGATCATTATTACCGTTAATTTAGTTATAGAAATGGATATTTTAAATAAGTAATGCTACATTGCACGTTTAGAGTTTGTAGAGTTAAAGAAAATGCAAGTTCTACTCTTCTCTCCCGTAAAAATTAGTTTATTTTAATTTTTTTGATCAAAATGACTGATGTTAAAATTAATAATTAAATAAATTTATTTATATATTTAAATTTCCATAAATTAGACATTGTAGTAAATTAAACGTAATTTTTTATGATTATAATCTCTTCTTACTTATATTTAAAAAGAAAATATGATAAATTATGATTCCAAAATTGGTTAATTTGACTTTAGAATTTCAACTAAGACTTTTTAAAAATAAGAAAGGGAAACTTCATGTAAATACTATGGAATAAGGTTTGATACTTTGATTCTATTCATGAAAATTCCGTAAATATTTCATTCCAAAAATGAAAAATTCGAAACAATTGAGATTTTTTTGAAACTTAAATGCAATTATAAATTCATGATCTAGCATGTATAGAATGAAAATTTCATTTTCGATTCTACGAGAGTTTTTATAAAACTTTTTTATTTGCTTCTTTTAATTAGTATGAGATTACTTTACGGGGCAACGCACATTAAAGCATAATTTTTTTTAAATCGGACTCAATGACCCTAACTAAAGGTAAAAATGTAGATGGTTGATTAATGTACACACGCTTACAAAAAATTAATACTCCGAATTAAAATGTATAGAATGGTCCCCCAAAAGAGACGAGTGATATTAATTGTTAGGGCAGTGAGTTCAGAATGAAAGAGACCCAAGGAGATAAGACATTAATGAACCCTTTCTACGTGTGTTCATGAGGCAAGACAACTATATATAGGGATAGATCATGAAGAGTGGTCTAAAGAAGACGCGGCATTTAATTTTATTGAAAGCGAGTTCACCATTAAAGATCCAAATGTATAATATCCAAGTGAAATGTGCAACTGTAATATTACGTTTAAATCAATAAAATAAAATACGTGAATGAATATAATATAAAAATAAATAAAATAAAGAGTGAAATAATTTATTATATTTTAATTAAAATTAATTATTTCATATCTTATTTTTTTTAAAAATAAAATTAATAAATTTAAAAGAAATGAGAATAGTATATTCTATTCTAATTAACACTGTAAAATCAACCAAATGACTCAAACTCGATTCGTATCCACTCAACTAAAAGTTTGATTCGAGCTCGATTCAAAATATAAACAATTCAATTATGACCAAAATTTAAAATTCGATAAATTACTCGAATCTATTTAAATTATAATTTTTTATTGATATTCAGATCATATTCATTCAAAAAATTCTAACTGTTTTGGCTCGATTTGAGATCGTGTCATACTCGTTAGCTAAACGAACCTTAATCAAACTTTATTTCATACTCGATAAATTTTATGAATCAAATCTGAGCAACTTAATATTCTACTTGACTCGGTTCGTTTACATTCTTAATTCTAATATAGCAACTAAACACAAATTTTATTTTATTTCATAAGAATAAATTATTTTATTTTTATATTCATTTTTTCAATCTAAACGATGACATACTTCCCGGGTAATCGCCATTACTTTCCTTCTCTATCTTCTAGCTAGACATTTATTTGACCACCTTCAAATACGGTAACTAGATTTTACAATAGTTGAAATGAGTAAGAATAGGTCAAACTCCCATGCATTTGAACATTGGTCCATCTAATATAATAAATTCAAGCTAAGAATAAGACCATTGACCACATCATGAAAAATTTAATGTTTCTTTATAGTTGGATCAAACTGTAGATTTGAACTTTCTGCTTCGTCAATAAACGACTATTTTTTTCCCAATACAAGTTATAAAATAAAAGAAGAAAGTTGTCTCATTCAAATTACCGACAACTTGCCCATAGTTTGGTTGATAAAAGGACAACAATTTGGATACAAAATTACGAAAGAAAAATAAAATTCAAATACATAGACAAAACAATTACTACGGATATAATTTTATTTTAAAAATTAAATAACGATATATTAAATTTTAAATTAATGACATATTAAATTCTAAACTGATATGAACTTATTTAATTTTAATTAATATAATTATTATAATTATATAATAAAAAATTTAATTATAAAATTTTTTAAATTTAATATATCGTTAATTTGAGCTCAAATGTTAAATTATTTCTTTAATTTTAAAACGAATGAAATACTTTTTAGGAAAGTTGGTAGACCATTATTAACGGCTTTTTCCTAAATAATGCTCCCAGGTAGGTCAATAATATGTGTACTCCATTTTTGGAATATCTTACAGAAACTTTTGAAAGCATAATCTATCATGCTTTATTTTGCAAGAATAAGACAATATTATATATACAATATTTAAATATAAAATTAAATATTATATTTATTTTAATTATTAAAAAATAAAATTTGATATAAAATTTAGTATAAAATTTTATTTTTTAATGATAAAAATTATTCTATATTTAATTTTTGTGCGCTTGTCATTATTGGGAAGAATATGTCTCGGTAATGATTTATGCATTAGATTTTATTTGTTTTTTTAATGAGATTTTGCCCTTGGAATGTAATGACTATAAAAGAAGTTGATTTACCGTGTTACTTTTTTTAATTTACCGTGTTACTTTTTTTTTTTTTAGGATTAAATTATTTTTTTTCTACTGAATTTGACATTAATTTATATATATATTATTGAATTAATTTTTTTTTTAATCGACTTACTGAATTGAATTTTTTTTTATAAAATTAAAATTTTTCGTCTAAAAATATTAAAATTTAACTAAATGTTAACTTGACACACCGTCAGTAGTTTGTCGAATATTAAAAAAATTAAAAAATAAACATATATGTGGACAAGTCAGAATAAATTAAAACAAAATAAACACTTATTCGGGTATTACCCACCCATAAAATATAACCCACCCGCAAAAGATAACCCACCCACAAAATATAACCCACCCGCAAAAGATAACCCAACAAAAAATATATCCAGATCTTCTTCATCATGAACTGGAAGAACGACGTTACACCACCGGTGCGACCATGGACAAACATGTTGAAGGTTTAATGGAAAACGTAGAAATTGGAGAATACAAAATATTGAATTTGAAGGTACCATATCACAATCTTTCTATAAGTTCTCGAAATCCAGTTTTGAGAGTTATGCATTTAGGTTAGTTTTAAGATTTGAAGTCTTCATTTTTCTGTAGATTTGATTTATTTTTGGGGCTTCGACGGTGCTTATTTTGCTGTTGCTGATTCCCGGTAACAATGGTTTCCGGTTGGTGAATCTTGGTTGATTTTGGATAGTTTGGTTGGAAGCTAGTGATGGTTATGGCTGATTGAGGTGGTCTACAGTGGTGGGTTATACATATTTTTTAACATGTATTATATAATAAAACAAATATAATATTGTATATATATTTAATATATAATATAATATATATCATATATTATTCTATTATAATATAAATATAAGACATATTTAAAAATATCATATTATATATTAAATATATAATATAATATATAATACTTATTAATATTTCACTACTAGAAAAATATTTATTTCAAACAAAATATTCTGTCGAAAATTCAGTCGAGTATAAGCTGGTAGGAAATAAATTGGTTGCCAATTCAATCAAAAATAACTTTGTTCGACAAACAAAATTATAGCCGACGGAATTTCCGTAAACAATAACGTATTTTTGACAGACGTTAATTCTGACGAACATCTGTTGGAAATAGGTTACCACATGTCCTATCCTAATTGCATCTGTGACATGATATTTTCGATAGAATTTTCGTCGGGATTAGCTTATTCCGTCGAAAATAATTTTTTTAAAAATATTTTTCTGTTTTTTCAGTTTTTAGGTTTTTAATCCACATTTTGTGCTTGTACCTGTTTTTAACCCTAACAATAATACATACATATAAACTAACTTACGCTGTATAACTATTTTCAATCACAACAATAACACGTACATATAAATTAAGTTACAATGTATAATAAATATAAATTAAACCATTACAATAATCTCGAAATAAAAGAAAGCATAACAATGATGTACAATGTAAGTTAAACGATTCTAATGATTTACAATGTAAGTATGCTGTATAAAATATAAGTTAAACGATTACAATGATGTACAAATAAAAGTTAAAGGATTATAAAAATATACAATATAACTACAATTAACAATATAAGTACTAGCTACAACTATTTATCTCTATCATCGGGTGAGGGTCAACGGTGTTGCTCTGGTGTCTGATATGTACAATATAAGTTTGTAATTGAGAATTACAAAAATAACTAAATATCGTTTAATTTAAGTAACATGCAGATTATATAACTTATAACGAATAAAATACCTGAGTTGTCAGGGCCTAACTCATCGTCAACTCAAAAGCCTCCAAAAGTAGGGTAACCACCATCTGTACCATCTCGTTGTGTATCGCGACGAACTACTCTAGAGAGATACCCGTACTCACGACGGTGGTCCCAATTGCAATAACTTGAGCCAGCTAATGAAGACACACACGACTAGGCAAGTCTTGATAATGAAATATCAAATCTGTTGTAATATCCCGAATATTTATGAAACTAGTAAATATAAAATGCTAGTAAATATAAAATTCAAATAATCAATGTGATGGTGAGATATAATAATCCCCATATATATAATTGAAAGATAGATATTTGAGATGAAAATAAGGTTAAGATGTAAAAACTAAGATTTGAAAGAGAGAAATATGTAGAGAATTGATTAAAATTTTATCTGATTTACATGATTTAACAAGTGAAGAGAAAGATAGACTTCTGTTGAAAACACTCTAAGAATGATATGTAGAAAGGTTAATAGACCAGTCATGAAAGTATGGTATTTCAGTAAGATAGCCCAATAAATTACAAGTTAGATATATTAAATGATAGAGTTGTTGAAAAACGAGTAATGAGAATGAAAAATTCTTAATGAAGAGATTTCACATAGTTAAAAATGTATGGAGTAATATATGAGTACATGTATTCCAACATATATTAATGCAAGTTAATAAATTAAAATTTAAAGAAATGATAAATGGTCAAATAGTCAAAGTGTAGAAAATGAAAGAAAAGAAAGTCTAAAATTCAAATTTTGAGTTCAAAAAGGAATTTTGAAACTTGGACTGCACCGATGAATCCGGGTCGTCGAATTTAGTAAGATGAAACAATAAGTACAATTTGGTGTTGGGGTTGATTTTTTGGTCAAAGTCAACTGTTTGACTTTGTATGATGAAAAGTCAAACTTTGGGTTTGAAGTTGAAATTTGATAAAGGGGTGTCGCTGTTGCGATGAGAACGTTAAATTTAGTAAGTAGAAGCTATAAATATGATATGGTTCCGGGATTGACTTTTTGGTCAAAGTCAACAGTTGACTTTTTATGATGAAAAGTCAAAATTAGAATTTAGAGAGGAATTTGACAAAACGGATGTCACCATAATACCGGGGACGTCAAAATTAGTAGGAATCGACTATAATCATGAAAAATTAATTACTCGGGTCAAAAAGTCAAAGATCGAGTCAAATAATTAAAGATGAGAATATAATATCTATGATAAAATGAAATGATGAAATTATATGATAGGATAAGATTATGTGAGAATGAGAATTAAATAGAATTTCAGTGTTACGGCAATAATGATTTCGGGGAAGGAATCCTTAAATAAATAAAAGAAATTTAAGGATTAAGAAAATCACGTAAAGTGATATTAATGAGTGAAATAGAAGCTAAGAAGAATGATTAATTAAAATTAATCATGCAAAAATATGATTCAAGTTATGTTAATATGGTTTGAATGTTGGCCTGAAATGACAATAATAGAGATTTTAATTAATTAAGATAATTATATGAAAGCTTATGTTATTAATTAACAAAGCTTAAATGGTTGAAATTGTGAGGCCAAATTAAGGAATTTGAATTAATTAAGTAATTAACTTAATTATGAGGAAAGAGAGAAAGATCCAATAAATGGGTTAAAGTTATTCGAAAATGAGAATTTAAACTAATTAATTTAAATTAGCTGAACTAAGTGAGAAAGAAGGATTATAATTGATTTAATTAAATAAAAGTTAATTGAGTTATAAAATAACTAAGTTAATGGATAAACCTTGTTTTGGCATTATTTTGGGGGGGGGGGGGGGGGGGGGGGGGGGCAATTAAAATTTATGAGAATTAAGCCACAAAGAAATGAAAATAAAATAATTAAATAGTGGAATAGTCCACGTATTATGAAAAATATTGAACAAGTGTAAAAATATTAATTTCTATAATTTAATGTGACTATGGTTATTATTTAACCCTATTTGGGTTAATTGAAGAAAATTATGATGTACATATAGGGGTGACCAAAATTTTTAATTTTTTCGATATTTTAGTAAACCGGACCGGTCTGAACCGGTCGGTTCGGTATAGGCTCGGTATCGGTTCGCCATTTTTAGATTTGATACGTATCGGTTGTACCGGTTCTCTTATTATTATTATTATTATTATTATTATTATTATTATTATTATTATTATTATTATTATTATTATTATTATTATTATTATTAAATAATTAATAATAATAATAGTAATAGTAATAATTTTCAATAAAATTGGAACTGAACCGATTTATAAGTATACCAAACTGGTCCAACCGGTTCCAATTCCGGTATAAAAAATTGGATAGTTTCTATACCGGTCCAGTTCGTACCGAATGAACACCCCTATGTACATAGGCATATGTATAATTAGATATTTTGAAAGTGTAATGTGCACATGTATTAATGTATTTGTGCTAGTATACAATTTAAAAATAAAATAAAATGGTGGGGCCAAATTATTAAAATTTGTGAGAAATGACTACTTTCCCCTTTAAGAGATAATTAATGACCAATGTGTCCATAAAATGGTGAAATGACTACATTGTCCTTTAAAAAATTAATAATGACCAAAATGCCCTTGAGAAAGTTGTTAGAAAGTTTTCTAGTAATGAGAAAGTGACCGGTGGTAGGTGCATAATAATGTTTGTTGTGGCAGGTTGAGTAAATGTTGTGGATCATGGAGGATCTGGGTGGTATAAGGATAATGAATATGTTGGTGAATATGTATTATCACACTTTTATTTTGTGTACTGAACCATATAAAGTCAAGACTTAAGCTAATGTAGTGAATGCACACAAAATGTTTGATAAAATGCCTAAAAGAGCTATTTTTATTAAACCTTGAATTTCAAAGTGTATATCAAGGGTGATTCACGCGTATATGTATAATTAATGTTTTAAAACTATTTAAGGTTTACAAAACCTAGAATGAATAATTATATTAAGTAAAAACCTATTTTTAAACCTTGTTTTCCAAATGGGGATGTGAAACAAGAAATTGGTATATTTGGTTGTTTTTGAAAATCGTAAGTTATATGTGACGCATTTAAGAGTTTTAAGGTTGTCCCAAGTGGATTGAAAGAGAAATGAGTTAAAATGGACTTATAGTGATTTTCTTAATAAAGCTATGTTATGTTGAAAAACCTTGAATTTAATACCATTATTATTTTGGTTGAAAATGTTTTGGAAATGATTACGGCTTTTGGATTTGATAAATTATGAATCCAACAAGTTATGATATGTATTTAAGCTCAATATGCGTGTTAATGACCAAATTATATACAATTAAAGCAATAATGAAGAAACTTAGTTTGCATCTGGTTCTTGTAAGGAATTTTGAGTCCACTTTTGATTAGAATTTAGATTTGTGATCTAAAGAAAAGTTTTATAGGAGGAAGTTACGAGCGCGTGAGCGTTTGATTCACTCAAAAATGTTAAGAAACAAAGAAATTATGGTTGTTTAATTGAAGGAGGATCGTGCAATCCAAAGTTGAGAATTATGGAAATTTAGCCTAGCGCTTACCTAGAGCCTACCCAGTGCCTAGGCACTCAAACTTGCTATTTTTAGGAGCATATTTTGTTTGGGTCGGGTCGGACCAAGTCGGGTCGGATCCGGGTTAATTTTTCTTGTAAAAATAAGTTAAATTTTGTATAAAATGGGTACTTAAGTGTATTAAACTAATGTGATAGGTACATTAATGACTAACTAGTAGACCAAATTATAACTGTAGGTCATATGAATGGCACGAAAATTAGCGTGAGGATATAAACGTGGTTGCAGGCAAGTTTTTCAGACTCTTTCGTATGTGCTACGTGCAAATCTTCGATGATACGTGGAATTATGTGAACTTGTGTTACATGGCAATGACTGTTGTTATTTCTTTAATAATTGAAGTAAAATTGCCTATATTTACTTTAGGGATTAACGTTATAAAGTATGAATAAATGCAAAACATGATGAATATTGAGCATGAATATGTGCAAAACTCGAGAAGTATAAAACACTTATAAATGTAAAGCATAGAGAAGGTAAATCATGTTCAGTGTGTGGATTACGTGTTACGTGGGTATTTGTTGAACTTGCTGAGCAACGTAGTTGCTTACTCTTGCTTTAAATACACATTGCAGTTATATTGCAAACTTTGAAACTCCCGATAAAGACAGTGATTAGAGAAATAAATGTTAAATAAAAGTACTTACAGGCTGAACTAGTGCTAAAGAATCCCTATGTTAGTAATTTACTCACGTATCGAGGCAACCTTCTTAAGGTAGTTATACCTGGTAATGTTGAACGTTAAAAAATTTATTTGTGTATCATCTAGCTAAATTAGAGGAGTGTTAATTGTGACGACCCCAAATCCGGGTTCCATAACCTCGAGTTTGGTTCTCACTATTCAACACATTACTAACAATTAAATACATACATTGCATTTAAATATCGCGGAAAATACATATTGGTTCCCTTCAAAAGGTTACAATACCAGGGTCTATCAACCTTAACATAATAACAGTTCCTATCACAAGGAATTACAAAAGGTTTAACAACCGTAAATACATAATTAAAGATCTAATTAGCATGCATAAGCTAACTTAAGCTCTGGCCTTTCCTTTTCCCTTATCTTTCTTTGAGCAATCAGGATTATCTGAAAAATGGTTCATGATATAGCAAGAATGAGCAACTAGTTTGCTCAGCAAGTTTAGAACAATCATAAAGATTTAATATATCATGAATGAATGAGAAATATCATCAATGATTCAACAATAGATATAACAATTGTGAATGAAACAGGATTCAAATTTTAATAAACAGAATATTTGAATCTTAAAATGCTGAGTGGTCACTAAGGACCCTGAACTAACTAGGGTATAATAGAGTTTCCTCTGACCCTTTGAGTTGTTTGGTTTTCAAGGGGATCAGCCTATTCAACCCGCTGTATATGCATTACATTTAGTCACTGGCGCCCAAAGTCGGTTTCCCGACACAAAATCCCCTAATTTAGGGTTGTTCAATTCTCAGACTTAATATAAGAAATCCGCACCCAACAATGGTTTGGATAAGCTTTTAAAAGTATTCAAGTTATTGAATTTAGAAACGCAATGTCTAGCTGAACTATTAGCTTCAGACATTTTTAATACAGTTCATGAATCAAGAACTAACAAGCTTCAAATGCACTAAGTGCGATTGTATAAACAATATGGATGTGGAATAATTTTAAATAATTAAACCACTTCAAGCTTTAACAATAAATACAAGTATGAAAACTTGTTCAACGATAATAATTGAGTAGGGTTAGAGAACTTGCCTGTTTGCTCAGCTACAATAATTGTCTAGCTTTAACTAACTTGCTTTGAAAGACCTAACATTAATAAAGTTGGTCTAATAATTAGTACGGCGTATTTGCATAACTATACGCTTAATAACGAACTTATTTACCACATATAAGTACTAACACATAATTTACATTAGTCAAAACAATATTATTAACCTTATAGACACTTAATCATTTTAGGTTAATAATTTAATAAGTTAGAAAATATTTTTCTTAAGTGTTGGACACTTATTAAACCCTTAAACAACTTATTATAATTGTTTAATTCAATTCAATTTATTTTATTAACTCAATCTCTTTTTAATTACTATTTAATATTGATTAAATAGAAATTAATTAATTAACTCTAGTTATTATTTAAAATAAATAATAACTAATTGTACTTACCTATTATTTAATTATAATTAAATAATAAATAATTGTTAACTTAGTTTTAACCTTCTTTAATTTAATGTTAATCAACCAATAAATAACTAAGTAATTAACCTTACATATTATTTAAGGAAATTAAATAATAGTTTACTAATCTTAATCCTCTTTAATTATTATTCAATGTCAATTAAATAATAATTAATTAATTAATTAATTTTAATTATTATTTTAAGGTTAAATAATAATCAAATCATTCTTATTTATTATTTTAATTAAATAATAGATTATTACTCTAATAACTTAATTTCCATTAATCGTTATTTAATGTTAATTAAATAATAATTAATTACTTAATTATCCTTATTTATTATTTAATAATATTTAAATAATAAATAATTAATTTATAAATTTTATCTCTCTTTAAATATTATTTAATAGGCATTAAATAATAATTGCTAATTTATCATCTTTATTTATTATTAACATTTAAAATAATAAATAAATAATAAATTTATTTAACTTAACCATGGTTTAGCTAACTAGATTAATATTTAAAATATTTAAATATTAAACTTAATGAAAAATATCCTCCCCAATATTATTTTTGTATTATTATTATTTTTGTTATAATTTTAAATTAATTTTCAAATATTTAAATTAATTAAAATTTACCCGAATGGCATTTTCGTAATTAAGTTGAAAAACCGGACCGATGGCAATTTCGTAAATAATTCGAAAACTGAACCGAGGGCAGAATGGTAATTCTGCCGAAAAAAACACGGAAGGGCAAAATGGTAATTTCGCCGAAAAACAGTTGCTCGCGCATTGCGCGCGTTATGCCGATGCAGGACCAAAACGACGTCGTTTTTGAAAGGCCGGAAATGGCCTCCGCGCATAACGCGCGGAGTAAAATTCCACGGACGCCAAACGACGTCGTTTGGCTCCGCTTCCTCGGTGAACAGTGACACGCGCGCATTGCGCGGAAACCCTTAAATTTTTTTTCTTCCGACAGAACGTGAACAGTGTTCCGGCTACCCATTTTAAATAAAAAATATACCATCAAGTAAGCTTTAAATCTTCAATAAAAATCCAAAAAAATTACCAATCATCTTATATTAATTTATAACATGAAAAATTAATTTTTCATGATTTAATATCAATATTTTTTTATAAAAATTTTTACATCACATAAACTACCATAAATCATAACTTTTTGTGTATAACTCCATTTTAAGTGATTCAAACTTTGTTTTTCTCATGATTTAATGTTCTATAATATTAGAACATCAAACCTAAGTTTTACAAAAATATTTTTGGTAATATATTTCAAAACTTGTTTACACACTACTAAATACATATTTTAGCATATAAAATATACCAAAATACAAACCAAACATATTAAACTCAAGCATGACATAAATATTACCACTACACATTAATAATCATATTAACATGTTTATACTAACATGATGATTTATTTAATTTAAAAACAACACTTTATTTAAAATAACTATTACCTTAATTTAATGGCTATTCTTCTTTTTCTCCCAAAGTATGTTGTGAATCTTGAAGACATAAACTAGCTTAGCACTCCTTCTCCTTCTCTTGCTCTCTCTCAAAATATTTTGCTCTCAAACTCTCTCTAGCTTGGAAAATGGAAGAAAAAGAAATGACCAATACAAGCTCCTAAATTGTAAGTATACTTACAATTTGGAGAGATATAAAATCTATATCTATGAAAATTGCCATCATGAGATAACAATGATACTTACACAAGAAAGCTAGCCCATACTAAGTTGGTGAGGATTTTGTGGGAAAAGACTTTCCCAAAAATCAAAACAAGCAACCTTTAATTAAATAAATAAATAAAAGAAAATAAAAGAAATCATTTTCTCTCTCCTCATTCACATGATGCTCGGCTGATGGCTTCCAAAAAGTCCCAAATTAAATGTCACTTTTTACTTTTTAAACAATTAATAGTTAATTTAAGTATTTTCCAAGTGGGCCAATCATTGGGCTTTAATTTAAAATACCAATTGGGCTTCTATTAAATTGTTTGGGCTACTAAAATGTCAAATTTTATTATTCTCCACTTGGGCCACTAATTGACCCATGTTGGGCTATTTTAATAATTTATACATTAATTATTCAATCCATGATTAAATAAATAATTACCTTGAATAAATAATTAAATATTTTAACCCATAAGTATTAAATTACTAATTGGACTAATAAATATTATTATTAATATTTCACATTATTTACATTAATTAATAATCATATTAATTAATTTATTATATTTAATTCACTCCTTATATTCAATTTAATTGAATATTTAATTAATAGGAAACTTATCAATTAATTTAATATTAAAACTTTAGGGTTTGTTCACTAATTTAATAACATATTAGTGACCCCCTTTAATTAATTTTAGTAATTAATTACATAATTATTTAATCACATAATTAATTAATCACATAAAAAGATTTAAATAATCTCGTAAAAATAACTCGTTGGAAATTAAATTAATAATTTAATTAATAAAGATGTGGAAATTCTAGGACATTACATTCTCCCCTCCTTAGAAAAATTCCGTCCTCGGAATTGTAAAAATAAGGTTACTCAAATAAAAACGGGTAATTTGCCCTCATTTCCTCCTCTAATTCCCACGTAGCTTCTTCAATGGCGTGATTCCTCCAAAGTACTTTGACAGAATGAATTATCTTATTTCTCAGTTTCTGTTCCTTCCTATCGAGTATCTGAACAGGAACTTCTTCATATGATAAATCCTTCCCGACTTAAATTGGCTCATAGGAGATAACGTGCTTGTAGTCTGGTTTGTATGGCCGCAATACCGACACGTGAAACACATTGTGAATATGTTCCAATTCAGGAGGTAAAGCTACCTCGTATGCTACTTCACCCACTCTCCTCAATATTTCGAACGGTCCTATAAACCTTGGACTCAGTTTCCCCTTCTTTCCAAACCTGATCTTCCATTTCCAGGGAGATACCTTAATGAACACAAAACTCCCCACTTCGAAGTCTCGTTTCTGTCGATGTAAATCGGCGTATTTCTTTTGACGGTCTTGAGCTGCTACTAGCCGAGCTCTTATTACCTTAATAATTTCTACCGTCTGTTGAACCAATTCTGGCCCCAACAGTCGGCGTTCTCCTACCTCATCCCAACATAGAGGTGTTCTGCATTTTCTGCCATATAAAGCTTCGTAAGGCGGCATACCTATGCTCGCATGATAACTGTTGTTATATGCAAACTCAACTAGTGGTAGATGGATTTCCCAACTGCCCTTGAAATCCATTACGCAGGCCCTGAGCATATCTTCCAATGTCTGAATTGTTCTCTCACTTTGCCCATCGGTCTGCGGATGATACGCTGTACTCATTCTCAACTGTGTCCCCAATCTCTCCTGAAGACTTCTCCAAAATTTTGACGTGAAGCGCGGATCTCTGTCTGACACAATCGATACCGGCACCCCATGTCTTGAAACTATCTCTTTGATGTACAGTTTGGACAACTGATCCAAACTGAACCTAATCTTGATCGGCAAAAAGTGCGCTGACTTTGTTAGCCGATCCACAATCACCCAAATTGCGTCATATCCTTTCTGTGTTGCTAGAAGTCCTACCACAAAATCCATGGTGATATGCTCCCATTTCCACTCAGGAATTTCTAACGGCTGTAACAATCCACTTGGTCTCTGATGTTCGGCCTTTACCCTTTGACAAGTTAGGCATCGGCTGACACATTCTGCAACCTCCCTCTTTAAATTCGGCCACCAAAAATGCTGACGTAGATCTTGATACATCTTCGTACTCCCCGGATGTATCGAGTATCTCGTACTGTGGGCCTCTTGCAAAATTTCCTCTCGTAATTCAGGCACTAGCGGGACCCAAACACGATTTTCAAATCTCAGCAATCCCATGCTATCAATTTTAAACTTGACCTCTTCTCCATCGGTCATCCTCTTCCGAATTCTGTCACATTCCTCATCTTTGTCTTGAGCCTTTTTCACCCTATCTAACAAGGTTGGGCTCACCTCGACTTCTATTGACTCGTTTGGACTTCTCACTTCCAACTCCATTCGAGCCATCTCTTGAACCAATTGTTCTTGATCTGTCAATATGAACAATTTCTCCCTGCTCTTTCTACTCAGAGCATCCGCTACTACGTTGGCCTTGCCGGGATGATATAGAATTTCACAATCATAATCTTTGATCAATTCCAACCATCTCCGTTGCCTCATATTCAACTCCTTCTGTGTGAAGATATACTTTAGACTCTTATGGTCTGTGAATATCTCACATTTCTCTCCATACAAATAATGCCTCCAAATTTTAAGGGCAAACACTACCGCTGCCAATTCCAAGTCGTGGGTAGGATATCCCTTCTCATAATCTTTTAATTGTCTGGACGCATACGCAACGACTTTGCCGTTTTGCATAAGCACACAACCAAGCCCCTTGTGCGATGCATCACTGTAGACCGTAAAACCTCCTGTATCGTCTGGTAAGGTCAATACAGGTGCTTCACTAAGTCTTTTCTTTAACTCCTGAAAACTTTCCTCACACTTCTCCGTCCACACGTATTTTACCGTCTTTCTTGTTAAGTTGGTCAACGGTGTTGCTATCTTTGAGAAGTCTTGAATGAACCTCCGATAGTAACCCGCTAACCCTAAGAAACTTCTTACTTCTGTCGGCGTCCTTGGTTGTTCCCAATTCATTACCGATTCAACCTTCGCCGGATCAACCGAAACTCCCTCCTTGTCAATAACATGGCCTAAAAATTGAACTCTCTCCAACCAGAATTCACACTTTGAAAACTTAGCGTACAACCGCTCCTTCCGTAAAATCTCCAACACCAATCTTAGGTGTTCAGCATGCTCCTCCTCCGTTTTGGAATACACCAGAATATCGTCAATGAACACGACTACAAATTTATCCAAGTATTGCTTGAATATTCTGTTCATCATGTCCATAAATGCGGCTGGAGCATTCGTTAGTCCAAACGACATCACCAGAAACTCATAATGCCCATATCGAGTTCTGAATGCCGTCTTGGGTATATCCTCCTTCCTGACTTTCAACTGATGATAACCAGTCCTTAAGTCAATCTTTGAAAAGTACTTCGCCCCTTTCAATTGATCGAAAAGATCGTCAATTCGTGGTAACGGGTACTTGTTCTTAATTGTCACCTTATTCAGCTCTCTATAATCCATACACAATCTCATCGATCCATCCTTCTTCTTTACAAACAGCACCGGTGCTCCCCATGGAGAAACACTTGGCTGAATGTACTTATTATCTAACAACTCCTGCAATTGCACCATCAATTCCTTCAGTTCTACCGGAGCCATCCTATATGGTGCTTTCGATATCGGTGCTGTCCCCGGTACTAAATCAATCACAAATTCTATCTCCCTGTCCGGCGGTAAACCCGGCAGTACATCTGGAAAAACATCCTTAAACTCCCTAACTACTGGTATTTGCTCCATCTCGGGACTCACCACTTGTGTGTCAACCACATGAGCCAAATACCCTACACAACCTTTCTTCAATAATTTCTTGGCTTGCATCATCGTCAGACATGAAGACTGTCTTGACGACTTGCTGCCATAAAATACAACCTTAGACTTATTTGGTGTCTTAAGGTGTATGCACTTCTTCTGACAATCAATTATCGCCCCGTGGTTAAACAACCAATCCATCCCAAGTATTACATCAAATTCCCCCAGACGTATTGGAATTAGATTCACATTTAATTTCTGACCCCTGATTTCAGCACAACAATTCCTATGTATGTACTCTACCGGAATCACTTCTTTATTAGCAACTTCTATGTTCATTGAGTTTTCTAGTTTGTCCCTAGGCAACTCTAATCGTCTAGCGAAATCATCAGACACAAATGAACAGGTAGCACCCGAATCAAACAATACATATGCATTTATATTATTGATCAGAATAATACCTGACACCACGTCTTTTGATCCCACGACATCCTGTACCGTCATATTGAAAGTCCGGGCTGTCGGCTTGTTCTGTGGTACCGGTCCCCCGATAGCCAATTTGCTGTTATTGCCCTTGTAGCCGCTACCCCCGTCATTCTTCTTCTTAGGGCAATCCTTTATCAGGTGGTCAGATGCTCCGCAAGAAAAGCATCTCACTTTCTTTGGGAGGGGACAATTTGGAGAAATATGTCCCACCTGACCACAATTGTAGCACGTGTTCTTGCCTTTCCTGCACTCCCCGAAATGATTCTTTCCACAAATATTGCATGCTGGCTTTTTCTGAACACTTCCTTGTTGATTCCCCGAGCTCTTGTCATTACTGTTGTCCCATTTGCGCTTATTGCTGTTATTGTTGTTATTGCCTCCACTGTTGCTGTTCTTGCTTCCCCCTTCATTTTTCTTCTTGTTTCTCTCCTGGTTGTACTTAGTTAATGCGTCGCTTCCTCCTTCAGCAATGATTGACTTCTCCAACAAAGTTGCGAACGAGTCAATCTGCAGTACTGCTACCTTGTTGAATATCCAAGGTCTCAATCCATTCTCGAACCTCCTGGCCTTGCGTTCCTCCGTGTCTACCTGATGTGGAGCGAACCTGGTCAACTCATTAAATTTTGCCGCGTACTCCGGTACCGACATGTTCTCCTGTTTCAGTTCTAGAAACCTTACCTCCATCCTACTCTTCATACTTTTCGGGAAATAATTCTCGTCGAATATTTCCTTAAATTTCGTCCAGGGCACCACCCCATCCCCAGCCCTATTCTGATTGGCTTCCCACCAGAAATTGGCTTCGCCCTTCATCATGTAGGTAGCAAAAACTGTCTTTTGCTCCTCAGCTACTCTTGCGATAACGAACGCCTTCTCTATCTCCTTTATCCAAGACTGGGCCTCTATCGGATCCGACGTTCCCCTAAACTCTGGCGGTCCCACCGCCTTAAAATCTTTAAAATTCGCCAACTGATTTGGTGGTGGTGGCGGATTTGCTACTACAGGGTGGCGGTTTTGCATTGCCTCAGCTAGCATGTCGACGAAGTTTTGCATAGGGTCTACGTTGTGTCCCCCCGCGTCGTTGTTAACTGACTCTTCTACCCCCTGGTTCCTTGGTGGTTGTCTACGTGGCGGCATTTTCTGTTATAAACAAAAATTTACATTATTATACTGGTTTCATCTTTTTCATTTCATTATTTTGTATCTTAGACAATGTTTAGCTAAAATACAAGTAATTATTTCAACACGCATATAAACATAAATTCAACTGCATTTATACTCATATGCTAAAACAGGAGTGCGTAGCACTTTACATCAAAAGCATACTGCTATAAATGCTTCTATCCCAGAGAAGCTACAAAAGATGGGATCTGACATATCCTACAACTTCCTAGAGTTGGGATTTAGTGACATATTAACCCTCTAATAAAACAAAAGTTGGGTTCTACTGCATCTATTTACATACGAAATTAGAAAATAACTACTACTACTACTGACTGCGCATCCCCCTACGGATCGCGTTGTCATACTCCTCATCCCCGATGGCCATCACCACACTCCTGCTGATGGTGTGCATAGACTGGCCCTCCTCAGCTGGGTAGTAGTGCACCCTGCTCTGAAGCCTACCATATGAAGATCGGTAGACGTAGCTAAGTCTATCCGTCCTCACCCGCTTCTCGCGGACCTCCTCCTCTAGCTTAATCATCTGACCATAAGCGGCATCCCGCTGTCTCTCCATCTCTATACGGTCCTCTATCGCCTCCTGCTAGTGTGCACGGATGGCGGCCTTCTCTGCCTGAACCTGCTGAACCTTCAGCTCAGCCTCTGCCAACCTAGTCTCAACCACTGCTAATTTAGCCTGCAGCTCTACATCCTGCTCTACCAGCTGATGAGTTAGCACCGCAAAGTGCTCAACTGAATCCTCGTACTCCTGTACCTGATCCTCCAGTCCTACAATCCTCTCCTTCAGCTCTGCGTTCTCGCCAGAGAACTGATAAGCCGCATCCCTATACTGATCCTCCATGTGCTGGTGGGTCAGATTCTGCTCCTCTAGATGCTGAACCCTTGCCTCCAGCCCCTCGTTCCTATCGGTCAGTCCCTCTATGATGTCAGTGGCAGTGGTGCCCATGCCATCAGCTGACTCATCCTCCTCAGACTCCTCTGACTCTGCCTCATCCTCACTGTAAGGCCTCATGACTCCGCCCCAGACGAGCTCCACACGATCCCCCTCCTCAGGATCTGACTCTGGCTCCTCTACGGGTGCAGCCACCAGCGGCTGTGCAGTATCCATATGGATATCAATATAGTCCTCCTCAGCAGTGCGACTCGACTGTCCGATCTCTGTCATCCTATATCATAAAACAATAACACACGTTAGTACAGCAATAAAATATATTCATTGATGAAATGAAATGATATTTTATCATGTACATCTCGGCTCGATGGATTTTCTAAATCCATCTCCAAAAATACACAACATGATGAATCTCCCCGATTCATCCCCTAACGCACTCGATATGAGTTTAATACTAAGGTTATAACTTAGGTTTCGCAAATCCTAACGTTTCTAACCTACGGCTTTGATACCAACCTGTGACGACCCCAAATCCGGGTTCCATAACCTCGAGTTTGGTTCTCACTATTCAACACATTACTAACAATTAAATACATACATTGCATTTAAATATCGCGGAAAATACATATTGGTTCCCTTCAAAAGGTTACAATACCAGGGTCTATCAACCTTAACATAATAACAGTTCCTATCACAAGGAATTACAAAAGGTTTAACAACCGTAAATACATAATTAAAGATCTAATTAGCATGCATAAGCTAACTTAAGCTCTGGCCTTTCCTTTTCCCTTATCTTTCTTTGAGCAATCAGGATTATCTGAAAAATGGTTCATGATATAGCAAGAATGAGCAACTAGTTTGCTCAGCAAGTTTAGAACAATCATAAAGATTTAATATATCATGAATGAATGAGAAATATCATCAATGATTCAACAATAGATATAACAATTGTGAATGAAACAGGATTCAAATTTTAATAAACAGAATATTTGAATCTTAAAATGCTGAGTGGTCACTAAGGACCCTGAACTAACTAGGGTATAATAGAGTTTCCTCTGACCCTTTGAGTTGTTTGGTTTTCAAGGGGATCAGCCTATTCAACCCGCTGTATATGCATTACATTTAGTCACTGGCGCCCAAAGTCGGTTTCCCGACACAAAATCCCCTAATTTAGGGTTGTTCAATTCTCAGACTTAATATAAGAAATCCGCACCCAACAATGGTTTGGATAAGCTTTTAAAAGTATTCAAGTTATTGAATTTAGAAACGCAATGTCTAGCTGAACTATTAGCTTCAGACATTTTTAATACAGTTCATGAATCAAGAACTAACAAGCTTCAAATGCACTAAGTGCGATTGTATAAACAATATGGATGTGGAATAATTTTAAATAATTAAACCACTTCAAGCTTTAACAATAAATACAAGTATGGAAACTTGTTCAACGATAATAATTGAGTAGGGTTAGAGAACTTGCCTGTTTGCTCAGCTACAATAATTGTCTAGCTTTAACTAACTTGCTTTGAAAGACCTAACATTAATAAAGTTGGTCTAATAATTAGTACGGCGTATTTGCATAACTATACGCTTAATAACGAACTTATTTACCACATATAAGTACTAACACATAATTTACATTAGTCAAAACAATATTATTAACCTTATAGACACTTAATCATTTTAGGTTAATAATTTAATAAGTTAGAAACTATTTTTCTTAAGTGTTGGACACTTATTAAACCCTTAAACAACTTATTATTATTGTTTCATTCAATTCAATTTATTTTATTAACTCAATCACTTTTTAATTACTATTTAATATTGATTAAATAGAAATTAATTAATTAACTCTAGTTATTATTTAAAATAAATAATAACTAATTGTACTTACCTATTATTTAATTATAATTAAATAATAAATAATTGTTAACTTAGTTTTAACCTTCTTTAATTTAATGTTAATCAACCAATAAATAACTAAGTAATTAACCTTACATATTATTTAAGGAAATTAAATAATAGTTTACTAATCTTAATCCTCTTTAATTATTATTCAATGTCAATTAAATAATAATTAATTAATTAATTAATTTTAATTATTATTTTAAGGTTAAATAATAATCAAATCATTCTTATTTATTATTTTAATTAAATAATAGATTATTACTCTAATAACTTAATTTCCATTAATCGTTATTTAATGTTAATTAAATAATAATTAATTACTTAATTATCCTTATTTATTATTTAATAATATTTAAATAATAAATAATTAATTTATAAATTTTATCTCTCTTTAAATATTATTTAATAGGCATTAAATAATAATTGCTAATTTATCATCTTTATTTATTATTAACATTTAAAATAATAAATAAATAATAAATTTATTTAACTTAACCATGGTTTAGCTAACTAGATTAATATTTAAAATATTTAAATATTAAACTTAATGAAAAATATCCTTCCCAATATTATTTTTGTATTATTATTATTTTTGTTATAATTTTAAATTAATTTTTAAATATTTAAATTAATTAAAATTTACCCGAATGGCATTTTCGTAATTAAGTTGAAAAACCGGACCGATGGCAATTTCGTAAATAATTCGAAAACTGAACCGAGGGCAGAATGGTAATTCTGCCGAAAAAAACACGGAGGGGCAAAATGGTAATTTCGCCGAAAAACAGTTGCTCGCGCATTGCGCGCGTTATGCCGATGCAGGACCAAAACGGCGTCGTTTTTGAAAGGCCGGAAATGGCCTCCGCGCATAACGCGCGGAGTAAAATTCCACGGACGCCAAACGACGTCGTTTGGCTCCGCTTCCTCGGTGAACAGTGACACGCGCGCATTGCGCGAAAACCCTTAAATTTTTTTTCTTCCGACAGAACGTGAACAGTGTTCCGGCTACCCATTTTAAATAAAAAATATACCATCAAGTAAGCTTTAAATCTTCAATAAAAATCCAAAAAAATTACCAATCATCTTATATTAATTTATAACATGAAAAATTAATTTTTCATGATTTAATATCAATATTTTTTTATAAAAATTTTTACATCACATAAACTACCATAAATCATAACTTTTTGTGTATAACTCCATTTTAAGTGATTCAAACTTTGTTTTTCTCATGATTTAATGTTCTATAATATTAGAACATCAAACCTAAGTTTTACAAAAAAAATTTTGGTAATATATTTCAAAACTTGTTTACACACTACTAAATACATATTTTAGCATATAAAATATACCAAAATACAAACCAAACATATTAAACTCAAGCATGACATAAATATTACCACTACACATTAATAATCATATTAACATGTTTATACTAACATGATGATTTATTTAATTTAAAAACAACACTTTATTTAAAATAACTATTACCTTAATTTAATGGCTATTCTTCTTTTTCTCCCAAAGTATGTTGTGAATCTTGAAGACATAAACTAGCTTAGCACTCCTTCTCCTTCTCTTGCTCTCTCTCAAAATATTTTGCTCTCAAACTCTCTCTAGCTTGGAAAATGGAAGAAAAAGAAATGACCAATACAAGCTCCTAAATTGTAAGTATACTTACAATTTGGAGAGATATAAAATCTATATCTATGAAAATTGCCATCATGAGATAACAATGATACTTACACAAGAAAGCTAGCCCATACTAAGTTGGTGAGGATTTTGTGGGAAAAGACTTTCCCAAAAATCAAAACAAGCAACCTTTAATTAAATAAATAAATAAAAGAAAATAAAAGAAATCATTTTCTCTCTCCTCATTCACATGATGTTCGGCTGATGGCTTCCAAAAAGTCCCAAATTAAATGTCACTTTTTACTTTTTAAACAATTAATAGTTAATTTAAGTATTTTCCAAGTGGGCCAATCATTGGGCTTTAATTTAAAATACCAATTGGGCTTCTATTAAATTGTTTGGGCTACTAAAATGTCAAATTTTATTATTCTCCACTTGGGCCACTAATTGACCCATGTTGGGCTATTTTAATAATTTATACATTAATTATTCAATCCATGATTAAATAAATAATTACCTTGAATAAATAATTAAATATTCTAACCCATAAGTATTAAATTACTAATTGGACTAATAAATATTATTATTAATATTTCACATTATTTACATTAATTAATAATCATATTAATTAATTTATTATATTTAATTCACTCCTTATATTCAATTTAATTGAATATTTAATTAATAGGAAACTTATCAATTAATTTGATATTAAAACTTTAGGGTTTGTTCACTAATTTAATAACATATTAGTGACCCCCTTTAATTAATTTTAGTAATTAATTACATAATTATTTAATCACATAATTAATTAATCACATAAAAAGATTTAAATAATCTCGTAAAAATAACTCGTTGGAAATTAAATTAATAATTTAATTAATAAAGATGTGGAAATTCTAGGACATTACATTAATATCCTATGTCATAGTTAAGTTGTCAAAGAAGAATATACAAAAAAAATAATTAACCTGGGTTTGTGAATTTGGGAATTCATAATCAATGTAATAGATGGAATTATAATGTAAATAATTGGAGGTGTTATAGAATAGATCATGTGATGTAGATCAGAAATTTTAATAAGAAATAGTAATGGTTGCGAATTTTGGAATGAAAAAAAATATTTGTATTTATTGGTATCAAAGCAAGGTTTCGTTTTGCTAGTTCCCAATGACACGATAGATATCTAGAAGGGGGGGGGGGGGTTGAATAGATACTTTTCAAAAATTTCTCTTACTTTAACGATCTTGCTTTAATTAATACTTAATCAAAAAGTTTAACACAGCGGAATACGATTTAGTTACCCTTCTCTTAATATGTTAAAGTAAAAATTCAACAAGCAATTATATGGCAGATATAGCAATTAAAAGACACAATAAGAAAGACTCCAGGTTTTAAGTGGTTCAGAGCTCACAAGACTCCTACTCCACTGTTCTGCTCTTCCAGCAGCAAATCCACTAAGGATACTTTTACAATTTCAGAATCACTAAGATTCCTTCAAGACCAGCAGTCTTGGAACTCTAGTTCACTAAGAACTCTACAAGTCTAACAGACTTGGATACTCTAGTTCACAAAGAACTCTCCTGGAGTGATGTAGATTTGGATATGCTACTAAGTTGCTTTTAGCTTGAGTTTTTTTGAAGGACTTAGTAGCAATGCAAGCTTTCTTATCAGTTTGATCTTTTCAACTTCTTGCGTATATTTTTCTTGTGTAATTCGCTACACTTTTCTTTTGCCGATCTTGGTATTTAAAAAGTGAGGGCTTCCGTTTTCTTCCCGTTGGAACATCTGCTTGAGCTTTTGTTTCTTTCCGTTACCTCACAGAGGAGAGCTGCTGTATATTATATTAATATAACTCATTAATGCTCTGATGAGATTTTATTTGATCTGACCTGTTAGTCCATGGAAGGTTGTTTTCTTTTTCCTTGGGGACAGATATGTCAGTCGTAGGTTCCTACCAACTTTCATAGAGTCGTTTGGTCCTTCCATACTATAGGACTGATAGGACACAGTCCTCTGACTTTTCTGCCTTGAAAGTCTTCTTTCTGTTGCATAGTGCGCTTGGGTCAGTCCCCTGACTTTTCTGACTTTGATCGATTTGCAGAAGCTTTTTGGTTATGTCAATGAAGATTGAATTCTTGAACGGAATAGTTTATGATCTGAGAGTCGTGATGTCTCTTGCCTTTTTGCTCAACGACCCTCCATGATCAACTCTACGAATATCCTTGCTGTCGTGACTGATCTGTAAAGGATTATCTCTTATTGTCATCGTAGAGTTTACTCTACAGTTAGACTGTTGAACGTAGAGTTCGTTCTACGGCTTCTTGCTTAGAATATAGTCTATTGGTCGTAGAGTCTTCTTGGCCAAAATCGTAGAGTCCATTATACGTTTGGTTGTCTTGATCGTAGAGTCTGTTGATCGTAGAGTCTTCTTGACTGAAAGCGTAGAGTCCATTCTACGATTATATTACAACAAAAGATCAACCTAACAGTTTTGATCTATTTAAATTTAAGTCTTAGTACAACACAAAAGACTTTATAAATCCATACATTTATATCAGGAGATCAACCTAACAGTTTTGATCTTATCTAACATAGCCCTCGTACATTATTTCTTATCATCAAATTTAACCATTCAATGTTCAATACATTTGTTATTTTATGGTTGAATGTTATATTTATGAAGCCATAAGTTGTATCGTGATGCACCAGATCCGCTACAACAGGTGTACGGATTTGGGGGCGTTACGTCCGTAATAAATGTCTCCAACACCACAATCATGACCCTTTAGAATATCTCATCGTCCAAGCTAGTGCCCGTATGATATAATCCAACAAATGCTATCGGTGCTGACGCTAGTTAGAGCCTGCGAAAATAAAAATAACTTTACTACTAATTTATGAAGCGATATAAATTATGAAATAACGAGAAATATAATAAACTGATTACCTTCAAGTAATGTCTCATCGAGGAGGGAGGGAGGAGGAGTAGGGAGGTTTACTAGCGGTGGGTGGAGGATGCTCGACAGCAAAATCGTGAAGGAGAAGCTACAGATAGACAGAAATCGCGAGGGAAAAGCTATAGGGATAAAGATAGTGAAAATGAGAGATTGAGTGGTAGGGGAGAAAGCGATTCTCAGGGTTTTTTAATTATGTTATTTCCGACGAAATTCCATCAAAATTAAGTCCATAGAAAATAATCTAATTTCGACAAAAATTTTGTTGGACTAGGGAGTGCATGAAAGATAAAAACGTGTTATAATTGTGGACAGGAGGGATACATCACTCCTAATTGTCCCAAGCCAAAGAAGAGTAGAGGATGTTTTGCGTGTGAGCAAATCATTAAATAAAGAATTGGCCAAAGAAGGGAAATGATGGAGAAAGTGGCAACAAAAGTTGCAACAACAAGTTGATGATTGGAGGACCAATTCAGTCGAACATGATGACAACATGAACGTTTAATATGACTATGCAAGGCATTCGATCAATAATATAAATGTTTATGTATTATTTGATTCGGGTGCTACATATTTATTTGTGTCTGATAATTTCCCTGGACGATTAGAAGTACCTCGAGAAAAGCTATATTGTCCTATGAATTTAGAGGTCACGAGTAAGGAAATAATTCCTATCGAGTATATACATATAAATTATTGTGCAGAGATAAGGGGAAATAAGTTGTGCGTAAATTTAATTCTAATACGCTTAGGAGAATTTGAAGTAATCCAAGGGATGGATTGATTATTTAACCATGGGGCAATGATTGACTGTCATAAGAAAAGTATATACTTAAAACGTCGAATAAGTCTAAATTCGTATTTTACGATAGCAAGTTGCCTAGACAATCTTATTGTTTGACGATGATGTAGGCCAATGAATTGTTACAAAAAGGATGTGTGGGATATCTAGCCCACATAGTGGATACACAGAAGGTGGATCTAGAAATACCAATAGTTATAGAATTCATGGATGTATTTTCAGAGGAATTGCTAGGTTTTTCGCTTGATAGGAAAATTGAGTTTGTAACTGACTTAGTACCAGGAACAACATTGATATCAAGAGCTCTGTATAGGATGACTCCAATAGAGATGAGAGAATTAATGGTCCAGTTGCAAGTGTTGTTGGATAGGAATCACATTATGCGGAGTGTGTCTACATGGGGAGCACAAGTGCTTTTTGTTAAGAAAAAAGATGGATATTTAAGGCTTTGTATTGACTACAAAGAGTTGATAAAGTGACGCTTAAGAATAAGTACCCATTACCAAGGATTGACGATCTATTTGATTAACCATAGGGAGCAAAGTATTTTTTGAAGATAGAATTAAAGACTGATTACCATTAGTTAAAAGCGAGGAAGGATGATGTACCAAAGACATGATTTAGAACTCGTTATGGCCATTACGAGTTTATGGTGATGTCGTTTGAATTGACGAATGCACCAATCGCATTTATGGACATGATGAATAGGGTGTTCAAGCAGTATTTGGACAGGTTTGTAGTTGGGTTCATAGACGATATTTTGGTTTATTTCAAAATTGTAGAGGAGCATGCAGAATATTTAATGATAGTGTTGGAAACTATGATGAAGGAGAAATTATACTCTAAGTTTTTTTAAGTGTGAATTCTGGTTAGAGAGAGTTCAATTTTTAGGT
Organism: Hedera helix; assembly: GCA_947179155.2. NCBI lineage: Eukaryota > Viridiplantae > Streptophyta > Magnoliopsida > Apiales > Araliaceae > Hedera > Hedera helix. The sequence continues at coordinate 28,331,547 of OX359282.1, read as the reverse complement.
CACGTAATCCACAATGAAGGGATTTTTATGGATCCTGCGAAGGTAAAAGCGATAATAAATTGGGTAGAGCCAAGGATGCCGAAGAAAGTTAGGAGTTTCTTAGGGTTAGCGGGTTATTATCGAAGATTTATCCAGAATTTTTCTAAGATAGCAACTCCGTTAACTAATTTGACAAGGAAGGCGATTCAATTCGTTTGGACGAAAAAGTATGAGGAGAGTTTTAAGGAGTTGAAGAAAAAATTAAGCGAGGTACCTGTGTTATCCATACTAGATAATACAGGGGGTTTTACGGTGTATAGTGATGCGTCGCACAAGGGACTAGGCTGTGTGCTAATGCAGAACGACAAGGTTATTGTGTACGCGTCACGTCAGTTAAAAGATTATGAGATAGAGTACCCTACCCATGACCTAGAGCTGACAGTGATAATTTTCACCCTTAAGATTTGATTGCATTATTTATATGGAGAAAAATGTTAAATTTACACAGAGCATAAGAGTTTAAAAGTATATTTTCACCCAGAATGAGTTGAATATGAGGCAGAGGAGATGATTAGAATTGATCAAAGATTATGATTGTAAAATTCTATATCATCCACGAAAGGCCAATGTAGTGGCAGACGTTTTAAGCAGAAAGAGTAGGAAATTTTTTATTTATGTTGACAAACTAGGAAGAAATAATAAAAGAGATGGCTAGAATGGACTTAGAAGTAAAAGGTCCAAATAATTCAGAGGAGAAGTTGATTAAGATGGATATGTGTCCAAACTTATTGGACAGAGTGAAAGAAACACAAGATAAGGACGAGGAATGCGAGAGGATAAGGAAGCGTATGACTGAATGGGAAGATAGTAAATATAGCGTGGATAACAAAGGTTTGTTAAGATTTGAGAAACAAGTCTAGGTACTGTCAGTACCAAAACTAAGAGAGAAAATTTTATACGAAATATATAGTACAAGAGACTTGATACTTCCTGGTAGTACTAAGATGTATTAAGATTTTCGTTAACACTTTTCGTGGCCAAACATGAAGAGAGAGGTTACCGAATTCGTCAGTCGATACTTAACGTGTTAATGGGTTAAGGCAGAACACTAAAGACCAAGCGAGTTGTTACAACTGTTAGAGATTCTAGAGTAAAAATAAGAGCATATCACAATGGATTTCGTAGTAGGACTTCCAATAATGCAGCTTACGACGTGATATGGGTGTTGGGTATTTTCTATATGAATATATGCGTGCAAGTATACACGGTCAACAAGTAATAAAGTGATAAAATATAGTGTCGAACCCACAGGGAATTAAATAATAATAACTACCAAACACTAATTTAATATCAAATTAATTCTATTTAAACAATCTCAATTTAATTATAAAATAAACTAATCAAAATTACTAACTAAATTAAACTAATAAAAATGATTAAATTAAATTAAAATAGTTAAGATCACAATTTTCCCCAATGCCTCATTTAAATCTCTTTATTCTCTTTTTAATTAATTAACTATATAGAATTGTTAACTGAGATTTCTTAACTATTTACTAACCTTTTTCAAGAATTAATAAAAAGATCTACTCCAATTAAGTTACTATATTTCTATGCAAAATAATTTGAAATAAACTCATTAAGATCCAACTCTCAATAAAGTTACATGTGGCATCTAGGTATATTCATCCTACACACTATCATGCTACTCTTCCTAGAAAGAGTCAACAAATTCACATGTTATCATATCCGGATCTAATCCTAGAATTCCTTGTCCAATTCCTTCTAAGATATCACAATTAATTTTTGCGAAAATAATTATACATGAACGCACAAAATATGATAAACAACTCATATATAATCATCAATAATTAAAAAGAAAACAAATTAAATTAAACTACACATTGGGTTCAATTGCAATCTCAAATAAAAATCAACTCATAATTAAATAATTAATTAACCACAAATAATTTAACATCTCAAAATTACAAAAATAAAAGATAAAGAAAAGAAATCAAATCTGTGTTGACATCCGTCTGTCACTCGGATCACAGTCTCCAATTCCCAAGCTCCGCCTTCAATTATTGAATCCCTTGCGTTAAATATTTGCTTCTAATTCTACTCCTAAATTACTCTAATAATCTGTTATTCTATCATAATCTATTCTAATTTATGTAAAAGTACTGAATATAATAGCTACATAATATATTTATAGGAGTACAATAATAATCCTAAGCTAATGTGGAAAAGAAATCCAATTTGGAATCAAATTAATACACAATCCCGCGAATAATCACGTTTTCTGGAATTAGTGCGTCGCCAAACAGAGCCCTGACGCTTTATTTCACCGGTCAACGCAGCACCGCCACGTCAGCTGACCGCTTAAGACTCCGCGCGCATAGCGCGCGATCTGATTCAACTCCTGCCACTGGAACGACGTCGTCCGCATCATACGTGACTTATCTAACATCCGCGCATGGCGCGGAACTTCAATATTCTGAACCGCACGACGTCGTCCTTGCTTCCTGGTCAGTTAATCCTTTTCGCGCGCAAGGCGCGCCTAACTTCTTTTCAATTTATTTACGATTTTGCCATCTGAAGTTGCTGAAATTACAGAATTGCCACTCCCTTTTGCAGAATTTACAAAATTGCCACTATAGATTATTTCTCCTACAAAATAAAATATAAATTAATTAAAAATAAATAAAAATAATATAAAAATACTAAAAATAATAATAATGCATAACATTAAATTAAACACTTAAATTACTAAAAATACTTAAAAACTCACAAATAATTAAGTCTAAAAATATTAAATAAATAGGAATAAAATCCAATTATCAAAGGGTGATAATGGATTAGTTAACGAAGTCAACGCATTTCTTACCGATCAATATCAGGTTCAATTTGGATCAGTTGGCCAAGTTGAACATCAAAGAAGTCGTTTCAATATATGGAGTGTCGGTATTGATTGTGACCGATCGAGATCCACACTTCACATTAAAATTTAAAGGAGTCTTCAGTAAAGAATGAGAATGTGACTGACGTTGAGTACTACCATCCTCAGACAGATGGATAAAGCAAAAGAACGATTCAAATGCTAGAAGATATGCTCAAAGCTTATATGATAGATTTTAAAGGCAGTTGGGATGACCATCTTCCTTTAATAGAATTTGCGTATAATAATGTTTTCACGCGAGTATAGACATGCCGCATTATAAAGCCCTATTTGGGAGGAAGTGTAAGACGCCCTTATGTTGGGACAAAGTAGGGGAACGTTGACTTTTAGGACCGAAATTGGTTCAGCAAACAATATAAATTATTAAGGTAATAAGAGTTTATTTGATAGCAGCTCAAGATCGATAAAAAAGTATGCAGATTTGCATAATCAGAAAAGAGATTTTAAAGTAAAAAGTTTTGTGTTTTTGAAGATATTTCCCTAAAAATGGAAGATAAGATTTAGGAAGAAAGAAAAGTTAAACTTTAGGTTCATTGGACTGTTTGAAGTATTAAAGAAAGTAAATGATGTGGCGTAAGAGGTAGCTTTACTTCTTAAACTGAAACATATTCATAATGTATTTCATGTGTCAGTATTGTGACCATATAAACCTGATTATAAACACATTATAGCCTATGAACCAATACAAGTTAAAAAGGACTTAACTTACAAAGAAATTCCTATGCATATATTAGATAGAAAATAGCAGACTTTAAGAAATAAGGTTATACATTCTGTTAAAGTACTTTGGAGGAACCACAATGTCGAAGAAGCTACGTGAGAAATCGAGAAAAAAATGATGTATGATTGTTCACATCTTTTTAAGTAACCTTGTATTTATAATTCTGGGGATGGAAATCTTATAGAAAAGAGAAAATGTTATAATCACGAATATTATGTAATATTGTAAATAGAAATAAAAACTATTTATCAATGATGTGAATTTTAGTGCTAATTAATTTATGCAATTATGTGTGACTGAATATATATATATATATCAGTGTATATTTATTAATCAAGTAAATAAGTGAGCCAAGAATTTAATTAATTAATCCAGTAGACAACTAGTGGACTAGCCCAATTGTGTTATACAATTGTAGTCCAATAATGAAAGTAAATTTATCAAGTGTTATATTAATGTGGAGTCCAATGGAATAATTTAAGTTAGCCCAATATGAGAATTACTTACGAGGATTGTAAGGTTGCCCAATGAGTTAAGGGTTAACCCAACTGAAAGTATATAACTATTCAAACTTTGAGTCCAATAAGGTGAAATAAACTAGCATAACAACCCTTTTATAGTTGTAAATATTTTAAGTTAGGGTAATGTAGCCCAAAGAATTAATGCCAAGTCCAAATAAAATTTAATTAATGAGCCTAATGGTGTGCTATCACAGGCAACCAAAAATAAAATCTTAATTTGATAAATATTTATATAGTAGTGCAAGTAAGAGTCGATCTTACAGGGAATGATTAATTTAATTTTATGCTATGTAAACTAAAATTGGGGGGTTTTAATTAAAAGAAATAATTTTAAAAAAATAAATTAAAATAAAAATAATACGCAGAATAAATTAACAAATTAAATAAGAAGAATAAACATTGGGTTAAATTAACATCCACAATCAGAAATTGACATCAATCATTGACTCAAATATAAATCAATTAATATTTTGAATATTCACCGTGGAATAATTACTTTCATTCGAATAATTTTTCTATCCCTCCTTAAGTTTAGTTAAGTAGAAACAAGTGATCTAAATAACTCTTACTACTAAATAACATCATATAAGCGCTAAAGATTTAACCTAGTAACAACTTTAAGAATTAGAGAGATCGTTGAACCAAACAACACAAGCACAAGCGGTTGCATTTAATTTAGATGAATATTTTTCGTAAGCTATAATAATCTCTTGAATCAGCAGTCAATTATTAATCTTAGTTGTTTCGCAAGTTAAAGTGACCAAAGAATTACGGATTTGATATTTAATTTAGCAACAGATTAATGTGAATAATAAGCTAGTCTGCATCCTAGCAATTAAACGAATCGATCATAAAAATTAAATACATAAGAATATCCAATACTCAAAATATAAATTGAACAATTAAAATAAATTAAATCTCACAGTGCATAAATTCTAATGGCTTCAGCTAATTTAAACAAAGAACAAAGAACAAGACTTTAGTTACTCAAAGTAGAAGAAGAATAAGAATCCATGTATCAGATAATACTCCTAATTGTGTTAAACATCCTCTATTTATAGGCTACATAATTTTTTTAACCCTAATAAAAATTAGAATATAAATAAATAAAATCCTTTTACAAAACTAATAAGGATTCTTCTTTTTATTTAATTAATGGACCCAAGTTGACTGCCAAGCTGCTAATTTTAATTGCCAAGTTACTATTGGTAAAGGCCCCACTAACAAACAAAAAGAGCCTTACATGATCCGGTCCTTCACGCACCCAAAACCTGATGCCAAAACAACGTATTGACTGCGCATGACGTGCGTGTAACTTCCCTCTTCAAGGCCCGCTCATTGCACTGAAAGATGCTGATCCTGAAAATCTAACGCACACATGGTGCTAGCCTTGCCCAGCTTCAACTAATTACAGTTTTCCCACTCGTTGTGATTTTTCTACAAAATTAAATAAAAATAATATAAAAATAATAATAATGCATAAAATAAAATAAATTACCTAAAATACTTAAAAACTCACAAATAATTAAGCATAAAAATACCTAATAAATAGATATAAAAATCTACTTATCAATCATTTGAGCTCAATGTAAAGTGCAAGTAGTGGTTAATATGTTGGTCTGTGTGTGTGTGTGTGTGTGTGTGTGTGTGTATAGGTGTATATGTATATGTGTATATATATGTATATATAATGAGGGAAAATAAATAAAAAATGCTAGGATTTTGGAGGGATTGGCCCGATAAAGCCCCCCTTGGGTACCTTATAGCTCTTTAATTATTTAATTGTTTTAAAGTTACTCAACGTGCAAAGTTGTTTACCAACTCCACCAACCCTAGTCATACCAAATGGTCATTCAACTAAATAAGCTTAATTAAGCTATTAATTAGCCAATATTGGTTGATTAGAAGAGTTAATGTAAGACCACAAGAGTACTATAAATGGAGTCCATTAGTTCTATTGTAATGAGATGGAAATTAATAATATAGTAATTATTATTATTATTAATTAATGTAATTTAAATTTTTGGAATGTGACAAGTGTTTTGGAACAAGTCATTTATAGATTATTTGATTAAAGAATAAAATTCAAGCATAATGAAACAAATTTGGATAAAAAATGACTTGAATTGAATTAAAAACAAGTAAGATATGAATTAATGGAATTAATTGTCTAGATTTTATGACAAAAGACCATGCTACCCTTGACATCTTAACAAATAGTATTTGTGTCCTAGAATAGTGTAATAACGATTATGTCCTTGTTTAGTAATAAGAATTATCTTAAATGACTCTAACCATGCATAAGTTAATTTAATCAAATGATGGTTAAGTGTTGGAGAATTATATACAATATATATGTATATATTTTGTAAGCATCAAACAATCTAAGTTCATTTCATATCTTTCAAGTTGCTTAAGTGTGAGCTTGTAGAGAGAAAGAGAAGTAAAGCTAGGGTTTAATCAAGAGCTTGAAGGATTCCAAGAGAAGTGTTCAAGATAAGTGAAACTACCATAAAAGTGGATCACCTAATACTTAGAAGGTTCATAGCAAGGAGAAGAAAGGCTACAAGAAGGTTTAAAAAAAAATTGTCTCTAAAATCCTTCATTTATTTGTTCTATGTACTTAGAGTTGGAATTTATGTATAGCCATACATGTATTCACGGTTTGATGTATGAGTTATGTGAAGTTATGTGTCAAGATAGTGATTCATGTGAAACCCTAAGTGCTAAAGTTGTATTTCAAAGGTGGTACACTATTCATGCTCATATTCAAGGCTAGAAACCATGATTTAAGGATGATCATGTGTTATATGTTGATAGAAGTGATGAAAACCTAGTTGAAAATGTTGATCATGTAAGAAACATGTATATTTTTATGCTAGATAGCATCTTAAGTTCTTAAATGGATGAAAGGTATGACTTGTTTAAGAAAAGTATAATATTAGGCTATGATTTGCATGTAAACCAAATCGTAATCTGTAAAGTATTTTAGAAGGTGCATGTAGAAGTTATATGAGCATATAAAGTCGTTACATATGTATACGGTAATGTATATGTGTGTAAAGTTCAAGAACTCAAATAGAGTTCAAAGGCAAAGTTTTGAAAAGTTAACAAAAATCCTATAAAATGGTGATTTTTGACCATTTTGTAAGATTAAAGGTTAAATGAGGCTAAATAGCTAAGTTTTATGTAAATACATGTGTTAGTGTCATTTTGAAAGTCATTTGGTGCTTATGACAATTAATGAGGATTTTAAACATTTAAAAACATTCGTCGGCTCATGTTATATGTGTTAAATGATGTGTTGGAATCAAGTTTTATAAAAAGAGGCCAAAAATAGCATGAATTTTGGAAAGAATTTTTTTTCTCTAAAAATGCAGAACTGTGCCGGGGTGCAATGTTGCTGAGAGGACCTCACCGGGGCGAGTTCAGAGCACGTTGGGACGAGGTTAAGCCGAGAACATCTCGCGGCCAGCGAGATGTTTTGCACTGAACATCTTGCCAATGCGAGATGTTTTGATTTTTGAAAAAAATAAAATAATAATTGTTTTAAATCTAAAATGAAATGTTTTAATACTAAATGATAGAGACATGTATTATAAGCCATAAATTGATAAAAATGATCAATGTGGTAGGTATTAAAATATGAATGAACAATATGTTATGTGTTAATGATTATGTAAAGGTAAATGGTAGCTTGTATAGCAAGGTATAACATGCATATGTATATAACTAATGCATGAGCCAATATTATGATTATGTAGGACATAATTAGGATAAAATATTATCAATTGAGCTAAACGAGAATGAAGGCAAATGCTCTTTTCGAACTCTCTTTTGAAGTTCCTTAAAAAGTAAATTAAGTCATGCATTCTTATAATCATTTTAAAGTTCATTCATCATTGAACTGTTATTGGGAAAGGTCGATGCCAATTTTGATTCAGCTAGACATATGTAATAATTCCTATTGAATTCAGACATTTATTGTTATGTGCTCCAATCCATATTGTTGTGGAGCGGACAATGCTGTAACAGAACAACCCTGATAAAAAGGGGAATAAAGGATAAAGGATAAAGGATAAAGGAAATATAAATTTTATGGCATGGTTGCGTCGCTAAATGTTTATTTTGTGCACAATGTAAAGGTACGATAGGCTGATCACCTAGAGTACACATCTAAAATGAAATACAGTCTTATGACTGACCCCGGGTAGTATCAATCTTTATGATTGATATTGTTCTTAACAAGTTCTTAGTCTTGTGACCGTACAGCAAGCAAGTTCATGTTTCAAGTGAATCATGTAAAGATTTATGTTCCATTTTCATGTTCATTCACAGAACTGTTATTGATTCAGCTTCATTGTAAATGATTCTCTTTCATTATTTCAAAAATATCATGTCATTATTTGATTATGTACTTGTTGAGCTATTTTATGTCCACCCTTACTTTAACATGATATTTCAGTTAAACCCGAACAGACAGAAGGGTCAAGGACAGATAAGGGAAAAGAAAAAGTCAACAAGTAATAGATGTACAATGATAGAGTCATTGTAAATGTTATATTTTTGTAATATATCAGTTGTATATGTTCTGTAATGTATAAAGGTCTGTAAACCTGAGAATAGTTATGGATTATTGTAAATTAAGTCTTATTATTCAGAAATGAATGGTTGAGATTGAATGGTAAATTAGTATCGTGAGCACTGAATCTGTGGTTCAAGGGATCCGGATTTGGGGGCGTCACATCTGTTGCTATAGTTTGTTAATTTCTTTATTCACCAAGTATAGAGAGTATTAAAAGCGTGAGAGCAAATAGCTTAGAGTGAATAGAGAGAGTTTTCGGGTGGAGCTAAGGAGGAGGGAAAGTTGTCTAGCTTCAAGCTTAACATCTTTCACATGAAGGAGAAAGTAGAGAGTCTAGCCAAGTTTATCTTTAGAAGGAGAAGAGCCATTAGAAGGTTAAAAAGTTCACTAAACCTTTAGTTTTAATTATAAGTTATAGTTTAATGTTTATAATATAAGTATTGCATGCTTGTTGTGGGGGATTTTGTTATGAAGAGAAATCGTGGTGGGTTTCGAAGAAATAAGGGCGGATTTGCATTATAGGTTATGTTATTTCTTATGATATAGTTATGTGTTATAGCATGATAGGTGAAGATATGTATGTATGAGGCTGTAGTTTTGAAAACTATGGGTATATGACTAAGTATATAAGTTATTTATGAATATCTAAAGTTAAATATGTATTTTATGTGTTATAGTATGCCTTGGTATGAGATAAGGTAGAAGAGTATGTATATGAGCATGATCATAGGTGAAAACCTAGGTTAAAGTATTTTTCTAAGTCATGTGGTTCTAAGTGCTTAAGTCATTTTTGTGATCTATGTGTTATATGTTGTAGATTTATGAGTAATAAAAATAACCTAATTGGAACGAATGAAAAATATGTTAAAACGGATTTATAGCATTTTTTTTTAATAGTAAACCATATATTTTTACAAAACTCTAGATATCATATTAAGTTCGATCATGGTTTTAATGAGAAAAATATTTTTGAAAAGTGTTATATATCTTGAATATAGTAAATTCATGATTTTAACAAGTTTTAGTTCAATTTTGAACTCAATCCGATGTGAAATGATCAATTTATGAAGTTAGAATAAAAATAGACAAAGTTGGAAAATCTGAAATTTTAATGTCTTGAACATTTTGCTAAGCAGCGGCAGGGCGCTGGTTTTAGTTCAAAACCTAGTGCTGGGGCACTGGTCTGAAAAAATTATTTTATTTTTAAACCGAGTCAGGTCAGATCAGGTTGAGTCAGCCGAGTCAAGTCAGAATAAGTTAGGTTGTCCAAAAATGAATACTATTCTTGTGAGACCTAATTATATTGTGTAAATATTATAATATGATTGATAAATCAAGTAAAGTATAGGAAGGATATTAAGATAAATTAAACCATTAAGTGAAATTACTATTTGGTAGACTGAATTATAAATTATTTAGGTCGTTCAAATGACGATAATTAAGAGATAGTCGTAGACAACGGAACATGCAAGTTTCCTAAACTTAAACTTGTTTTCATTATGCAAGTTTTCTAAATAGAATAATTATTGAAAATTATTTCATATTAATATCGATTATCGTTATTCGCACTTGTGTGCATTTGAAATAATTGCTCTATATTTGAACTATGAAGTTTTAAAGTTCTTTTATTCATGAAATGTTTAAGAAATAAGTTTTTGCCAATTGTTTCGACTAAGCATTGAATGTTATAAATTTATTGAATTGAATGATAAGACTAAGTAGAACAACCCTTATAAAGGGGTATTTTATGTCGGAAAACCAACTTTGTGCGCTAAAACCTAAATGTTATGCATATATAAAGGGTACAAGGGGCTGATCCCCTTAAGTACCAATTTTGAGTGTTTACACTCTGAAGGTTCTCAATTGAATTACTGTTATATCTTGGTAAGAGTTTACATCCATAGTGACCATTCAGTAGTAAAGATTCTAAAATTCTTTTATTGGAAATTGTTTCCCATCTTTTGTTCCTTCATAATTATTGAATATTGTTGAAGTCTCATAAAGTAAAAGTTCTTTTATTCTAGATAAATTATTCATTGAATCATTTGAACTTGATGAGCAAAGTAGTTTCTTACCCTTGCATTATTATTAATATTTTAAGTTAAGTCTGAGTGCTCTAAAAAGGACAAATGCAAAAGAAAGGCCAATGAATAAAATGTTATGAATGTTTAATATTATGTTTTGTTTATGTAAATCTTTTGAGATTATAATATATGTTTTGTATATGTTAAGGTTAATATGACTTTGGATTTGTAGTATATTTTGTAATAACAATTATGTATATATTTTCGCTAGTTAATAAAGATTAAATGTATGAATGTTGTGTAAGTATTAGATTGTGAGCACCAAACCCGAGGTTCAAGAGACCCGAATTTGGGGGCATCACAGGTTGGTATCAAAATTGTAGGTTATAAACGTTTAGTTCGCGAAACCTTAGGATCTAACCTTTGAAAAGTAAACTCATATAAAGTTTTAGGATATGAATTTTGGAAATTCATAAAATAGAGTTTGTAGCACAATAGAATATATTTTCATTCCATAAAATGAATATATTTTATTATGAGGCAAATCGAGTCATGCTAGAAAGGATGAGTCTCGTGATATATCTATTGTGTGTGTGCAGTTAGTTGCATCCGAGTCAGTTCAGCCAATGGCATAGTTAGAGTACGAGTCAGAACCAGAGATGGACCCTACGGAGGATCCAGAAACTAAGGAGGATCAAACTGAGGAAGAAAAGATAGAAGACACTGCTAATAATGACTTGATAGAAGAATTGATGGACAAGAATATTGAGTTGGAAGATAATATTGGTGAGTTAGAGGCCAAGGTGAGGATATTTTTATCTTAATATTCTTTTTTCATTCATTTACTCATTGAAATCGCAATTCCTTAAGGGAGTTAGGAATCACAATTCCAATTTATAAAAGAAACGCGATTTCGTCAGAATGGTCATTTCGATCAAACTTAACCTACCAAACATTAAAAAAAAAATCTTGATCAGAATGATCAATTTTTTCCGACCTTAATTCCTACGTACCAAACGGTTCATAATAATAGCTACTTTATAATAAAGTAATAGATAATGTGTGATCTCTCTAATTTCATGACAGGAATTCCATCCTACAAAAAAAAAAATACAAATCGTGAGGACTATGTTGATGGTATTAACTTCGACCCATCACTCTCGTTTGTAAAAAGAGCGCTCAATTCTCACTCCTCTCTGTATATAATAAGGAAAGGAATAAATTTAAAATAAAAAAATTCGTGCCAAACTTCACTTTTTAATGATTGAGATGAAAGTAATATTTAATTTTGTGTGTTGGTTTTTGTGTATTTAGTAGTGTCCAAAATGATACATACATTAAAAAAAATATGTTTTTGATGATGCCCAAAATAATAACAAAAATAAAAATACAATTGTTACTTTTTCATTTATTTTTTTTTGTTTTAATTGACTTTTTATAATTAAATTGACCATATTTAAAATTAGAAATTATTCTTAAATTTATTAGGTAAACATATAAAATTAAACTCAACTTATTTGACTTCAAAAATTTTAATACAATTATTTAGTTGTTAATTTTAAGTAAAGTCGAACGGATGAAGTATTATTTACTAAATTAATAGAAATAAACATTATTTTTAAAATTATAATTTTTAAAACTAAGTTATAAACTATTCCAAATAAGTTAAACAAAAATGCGTATAATAAATTCAAGGGGTATTTGCCCCAGATATAAAATGAACTTGTAATGAAAAAGAGGCTCCCTCCCTAGGTCGAATTTTCTGCGTTGCTCTCAGTCTCAGCTTCTTCCCATTCCCTTCCCTCTCAACTCCAGCCTGGTTAGCAGCTTATAAGTTCGTGATCCTAACTTATAAGCTATTTTCAACTGTTTAACCGTTGGGGAACAATTTAATTTGTGACTTATTTTTTTATTTATAAGTCAAAATTAATAAGTAATAATTTAGAGTTTATTTAAAAATAATTTATAAGTTATTTTTAATAAGTTGATTTGATGAAATGTAATGTCTATTTTACCATCTTCTATTTTTTAAAATGGCATCTTTGTCCTTGCACTCTAGTATCTGATTCCTCCGTCCAGTCTTCCCCTCCATTTTGCCCTAGACACAACGTTGAAACCCTCTCGCAACCCTACGTCACCATTTCTCGCCGGCGCCGGAACTTCTGCCTAGGCCTCGTCGCAATTTCAACTCAGCGCTGGTGAGTATTGTCATAAGTTTTTCTTTCAATTTCTGCAATATAACTCCTCGCGCTCTAACAAACCAGCTATAAAATTGGAAAGATTCAGCTTGTCTAGCGATTCTCTGCATTCCAATCCACCAAAAATCCAGCTTGAAAGAGTAATTAAAAGGATTTTTTCTAGATTAATATGTATCAAAAGTGGGTGAGAATCTGATTTATTGAGCTGTAGATAATTTGGACTTAAAAGACCATTTTATTTAACTTTTTCTATACTGGGTTTTTACTCTAATTGCTAAATTGCTTTGCTAGTGCTTCGTTTAGTTTCAATTCGCTTTATGCCTTGTTGTTCTTAGAATTTAACGGAGTTGCTCCTCCATTGATGGGTATTGTCGGACCATCTTTACTATATTTTTAGTACTTTACAACCCACTAAAATCAATAAAATTTTGGTTTAAAGCCCATTTTTTAATTTTTTTGTACTCTACTTCTCAGAGTACAAATATCCAGAATGAAGAAAACTCTACTGGTTTTTACTTTAATTGCTAAATTGGTTTGCTAGTGCTTCTGTTTGTTTATTGAGAAAATGAAGGAATAGGAATATGTTTTCTTAGAGCAGGGAATTGAAATTCATTGACCATTGAATAAATTAGCTGGGTGCTAGAAACCTCTTGTAAGAAACCTCTTGTATTTCTGGCTTTTCACTCTGTTTCTGATTCACGGCATGGTGCTCTATCTCATAGTTAATTATCAAAAATATCTTAGTTTACTTTTGTTTTAAAAAAGCCATTTGGTGCTGCCACCGCTTCATAATGAAGTTGATATATTATATTCCATCAGTGAGTTTAATGTCATGCAACAAGAGATCATCTTCGTGTAGCTTTGATACCATATGTAACAATCCAGGTCAAATCTCGAGTCCGAATCAAATAAAATTGTACCAAGACCTAATCCAAATAGTCGCTTCTTGGGGTCACCATAGCCAGCCAAAAGGTCATTACTGAATTGATACTAGCTTAAGAGCTTATATACATATCAAATTAACCCACTTGTTTCAATGTGGGACATGTGTGTGTAGTAACAGTACAAACTGCTGGAGATAGCTTAGCTGTGGTAACAGCACATAAGAATTGAGTTAAAATTCTTACCTTTACGACGAGTTCACTGAACCACAGGAGTGAACCTAAGCGTGTTTGTGTGTAGTAAAATTTTGTACATTATATAAGTCATGTTATGTGACTACTATTATTTGGATATACAAACACAAATATGTTTTCCTTTTTCTTTAGAATTGTACCCTCCATTTATCGGATTGGAACAAGTGTTTAATTATGCAAGCAATGAGAGATAATATTGCATTAAGAAGCTCTAACTTGGAATAAGATTGTAGTTGATATATTTAGATAATTTGTTCAGTGTTTTATTTAATGAAATTGTGAATGATTATTATGATATGATATTGAATCAATTTTTTTTTTTATTAATGTCTTTTTTTAGTAATCTTTACATTTGATTTTAACTTATATGTCATTATCAACCGAACACTTTCATAACTTGTTTTAACTTAATTTCTGACTTATAAGTCAAATTGGTGCCGAACGCCTTTACTTATAAGTCCGAACTTAAAAGAACTTATAAGTCAACTTAAATTTTAACTTTAAGTCATTTTAAAAAGGTAATCATTTTTTTCGCAAACTAGTTAGGGTTTTTCAATTTCTACAAATTATATAAGGAAAATCATCCAATTCATGCTAATATTTGTCTTTTGGTATATAAATTTCTCCCCCAAACAGAATCAGCCTCCTGAGACTTTAGTAGTTGTGAAGAACAAATTTTAGGCATTTTTCTAAGTATCTAATTGCTTAAATGTTTTGATTTTCATACTTTAAATTATATTGCCCTTACTATGCATGATAAACTGATGGGGCATTTGTTTTGAGTTTGTTTTGACTTTCTGCTCTAAGTCTGTGCTAGATGTGGATTGGACACCTATATAGTATATATTTATATGTATATACACATGCACAGAGAATGACTGTTGTCTACTGATAGACCATATAGTTTAGAGATGGGAGCAAATGAGGAAGCTATATATAAAGTCTGGGTCCTGTAGTATCATTGCTCAAATGATTTTTGTTTATGTTTTGGGTCTTTTTTTTACTAAGAAGGAATCAAATGGAATGAATGGACTGATTTTGTTTACCCCAAATTGAATGGGTGAAGGAATGAAATAGAGAAAGGAATGGAACGGAGAGTGGAATGATTCATTCCATTTCAGCTGAAATGAGTTATTCCACACCCTCTCTCAAAGAATAAAATTCATAAATTTAGGAGAGATGAGAATAGTCCATTTCATTTTAATAGAGCAACCGAACACAATTTTTTTCATTCTATAGAAATTAGTCATTTCATTCCTACCTTCATTCCTCAAATCCAAACGTAGCATTAATCTAGATCAGTGTTCTAAAAATCCCCGCCTAGGTCCGATTAATCCCCGCCTAGGCGCTAAGCCCCCCTTGGCGCCACACCTAGGCCGCCTAGCGCCTAGCCTATGTCCAAGGAGGAAAAAAAAATCCCTCCAGAAAATTATACGGGATTGGGTGGGCAAGACGGAAAAATTAGGCGAAACCTAAGCGAAAAAAATTTAGGGTTGCAATTTTTTTTTAATTTTAATAACTAAGCTACAAAACGACGTCGTAGGAAAAGATGAATAAGTTGAGGGCTGTTCGGATCTTACTTGGAAAACGGTTGGTGAAGCATTCGAAGCGGATAGCGTGCTAGAGCTTAAGAGATATAGTAGAAATGTTAGAGTAAGAAAACTCCATGAAATTTTTTTTTTGTCTGATGATGACACGAAAGAAGAGGGAGATGAAAAGTATGAGTGTGAGTTCGATGGGGACATTATCTTGGAGGAAAATGGAGATGAGGACTATTAGTTTTTATTTTTTATTATTTGTTTGTGTTTGAACTTTAAGCAAAAGCCTTTATTATCTTTATTATAGATTGTTTTCTTTATATTATTGTTTTGTTTGGATAAATGTAAAATAAAATATTAAAATTGGTTTAAAATAAAAAATCTCGCTCAGGCCCCCCAGGCGCTAGGCCCCCCCGGCCGCCCGTCTCCCGCTTGGCGCCTTTTAGAACCTTGATCTAGATGAATGTATATATAACAATATTAAGATGTTAATTATCAAAAACCACATGTTTCTTGTGGTTTGTCAGTCTAGTTGTTGTATATTAAAGAATCAGTTATTCTTCTCTCTATATATGTTGAAGCCTTGAACACCCTTCTCATGGTTCTCCAAACACAACACCATATTAATCATAATTTTCTACTTTTATCAACATTCTTTAGAGATATATATTCTTGTTTAGTTTTAAGCGTTATGCATTTTTTAATGTATTTTGCCATTACTGAATAGGTTTTCTGGCACCACCACCACCATCAATCTTATTCAAGCCTGTCGCTTCTCCCTTATTATTGTTGATTGATTAATTTTATCTGGTGATAGTAGATGATGATGATGAGAGCCGAGGAGATGATTCAATTCACAAAAAACCCTTATATTGAAGATGTCGGCCCCAGAAGAATTAAAAGCATTCATTTCTCTACGTTCTCAGAAGCCGATATTTACAAATCTGCTGAAGTTCAGGTGTACGAGGGCCGTTATTATGACGACAAGAAAAAGCCTATTCAGGGAGGCTTATTGGACCCTCGCATGGGACCTACAAGCAAGCACGGTTTTTGCGCAACCTGTCATGGGAGTTTTCGAGATTGTCCAGGGCATTATGGATATTTGACTCTTGCAATGCCGGTTTATAATGTTGGATATTTAAGCACTATTGTGGACATTTTGAAATGCATTTGCAAGTATTGTGCCAGTATACTCCTACCAGAGCAAGAACGCATAGACTTTTTAAAGAAGATGAGAAAAGACATCGAACCTTTGAAGAAGATCGAGCTTTCCAAAAGGATTGTAAAGAGGTGCACTGCCATGGCAAGTAGTAAGAAGGCGGTGAAGTGTTTAAAATGTGGATATATAAATGGTATGGTGAAAAAAGCTGTAGGTATGATTGGAATCATTCATGATCGCTCAAGAGTTATGGATAATACTATAGATGAATGCCAGTCAGCTGTTTCTCATATAAATGAGTCCAAGGGATGTAATGTCTCTCCCATAATAAAGCCTGACAGAGTTCTTTCCCTTTTTAAGAAAATGCTGGACAGGGATTGTGACTTGCTTTATCTTAGTGATAGACCTGAGAAATTCATAATAACAAATATTGCTGTGCCTCCAGTACCTATTCGACCTTCTGTCTTTGTTGATGGTGGACAGATGAGCAATGAGAATGACATTTCAGAGAGGCTAAAAAGAATTATACAAGCAAATGCTACTCTTCATCAAGATTTAACAACAGCAAGTTATGGTCCGAAAGCTCTGGATATTTGGCCTGAATTGCAAGTGGAGGTTGCGCAGTATATAAACAGCGATGTACGTGGAGTGCCATTAGAACTGATACCTCCCAGGCCCCTGAGCGGTTTTGTTCAACGCCTAAAAGGAAAGCAGGGACGTTTTCGCGGAAACTTGTCTGGAAAGCGTGTCGAATATACAGGGAGGACTGTCATATCCCCGGATCCTAATCTTAAAATTACAGAGGTTGCTATTCCTATCCTGATGGCTCAGATTTTGACTTACCCTGAGCGTGTATCACATCATAATATAGAGAAGTTAAGGCAGTGTGTCCGAAATGGGACTAATAAGTACCCTGGTGCAAAGTTTATCAGACAGCATGATGGTACATTGATGGCATTGCAGTTCTCCTCCAGGAAGCGCCTTGCTGATGAACTGAAATTTGGTTATATTGTTGAGCGCCATTTGGAAGATGGGGACATTGTTCTTTTCAATAGACAACCTAGCTTACATCGCATGTCAATCATGTGCCATAGGGCAAGAATAATGCCATGGCGTACGTTGCGATTCAATGAGTCAGTTTGCAATCCTTACAATGCCGATTTTGATGGTGATGAGATGAATATGCATGTCCCACAAACCGAGGAGGCTCGCACAGAGGCTGTTATGCTGATGGGGGTGCAAAATAATTTATGCACGCCAAAAAACGGGGAAATTTTGGTTGCTTCCACGCAAGATTTTCTGACTTCTTCCTTTCTCATAACAAGGAAGGATATGTTTTATGATCGTGCCTCTTTTTCCCTTATTTGTTCTTATATGAGTGATGGAATGGATCGTATTGATTTGCCAACACCAGCATTAATCAAGCCAGTAGAGCTCTGGACTGGTAAACAGTTATTTAGTGTCTTGTTACGTCCGCATGCAAATATGAGAGTTTATGTAAATCTTACTGTCAAGGAAAAAAGCTACAAGTCTGGAGAGACAATGTGTCTAAATGACGGATTTGTATATTTCCGTAATAGTGAGCTTTTAAGTGGCCAACTTGGGAAGGCTACATTAGGAAATGGAAACAAAGATGGTCTTTACTCTGTTCTTCTTCGGGACTACAAGGCACATGCAGCTTCTGTTTGTATGAATCGTTTGGCCAAGCTGAGTGCGCGGTGGATTGGTAATCATGGATTCTCGATTGGAATTGACGACGTCCAACCAGGAAGTCGTTTGAATGACAATAAAAGTAAGGAAATTGAGGAAGGTAAGAGATGCTGTGCTGACCTGATACATGACTATAATGACGGAAAGCTCAAGCTTCAACCTGGTTTTGATGCTGCTCAGACACTAGAAGCTGAAATAACCAAGGTATTAAATACTATTCGAGAGAGCACTGCGAAGGTTTGTATGGAAGAACTGCATTGGAGGAACAGCCCCCTTATTATGTCACAATGTGGTTCCAAAGGATCCCCCATCAATATTAGTCAGATGATTGCTTGTGTTGGCCAGCAATCGGTTGGAGGTCGACGTGCACCAAATGGCTTTATAGATCGCAGTCTTCCTCATTTTCCTAGAAAGTCAAAGAGCCCTGATGCTAAAGGATTTGTTGCAAATTCATTTTATAGCGGTTTAACTGCTACTGAGTTTTTCTTTCACACAATGGGAGGGCGAGAAGGTCTCGTGGATACTGCTGTTAAAACAGCTGACACAGGGTATATGTCTCGTAGACTAATGAAAGCTCTTGAAGATCTATCTGTTCACTATGACACTACTGTACGAAATGCTAGTGGATGTATAGTTCAATTTACATATGGTGATGATGGCATGGATCCATCACAAATGGAAGGGAAGAGCGGATTTCCTCTTGATTTTAACAGATTATTAATGAAAGTCAAGGCTACTTGCCCTCCTGAAGACTACGTGGGACTGTCTCCATCAGAATTCCTTAAAATGGTTGATGAAAGGGTCTCAAGACATGATATGACTCCTGAAGGGGGTTGTTCAGTGGAGTTCACTGATAAATTGACGAATTTTCTTAAAGCATGTGCTGAAAGCTCAGAAAGTACAAGGAAGGCTCTTAAATTGGATGAAGAGCAACGAATGGGACAAGATGTTAAATTTCTTGAAAATGTTGCTCTGAATATATCTGGTGTTACTGCTCGACAGCTAAATGTTTTCATGGAAACTTGCATCTCTCGTTATCATCTGAAGAAAATTGAAGGTGGAACGGCGATTGGGGCAATCGGTGCTCAGAGTATCGGGGAGCCTGGGACACAGATGACGTTGAAAACCTTCCATTTTGCTGGAGTTGCCAGCATGAATGTTACACTTGGAGTTCCTCGTATCAAGGAAATTATAAATGCAGCCAAGAAAATCAGCACTCCTATCATTACTGCTATGGTTGACTGTGCTGATAACCTGAAAAGTGTAAGAATGGTGAAAGTTCGTATTGAGAAAACACTTTTAGGCCAGGTTGCAAAGAGTATAAAGATCGTAATGGCCTCAAGATTAGCATCTGTCATTGTCACTCTCGACATGGAAACAATTCAAGCTTCACAACTCGGTATTGATGCATATACCGTAAAGGCATCAATTTTGAGAACTCCAAAAATTAAACTGAAGGAACAACATGTTAAGGTGTTGGATTCTAGAAAGTTGGAGGTTTTTCCTCCAGCTGATAAAAGCAAGCTTCACTTTGAGCTCCACTGGCTTAAAAATAAGCTTCCAGAAGTTGTTGTCAAGGGCATCAATACAGTTGAACGTGCAGTTATAAACAAGTACAAGGATAGAAAAACCAAGGAGGAGAAGTACAACTTGCTTGTAGAAGGCACGGGTCTTGAAGCAGTTATGGGCACTGAAGGAGTTTATGGGTGTGAAACGACCAGTAATCATGTCGTAGAAGTACAGAAAACACTTGGGATTGAAGCTGCAAGAAACTGTATAATTAAAGAGATTCAGTATACAATGTCGAGTCATGGAATGAGCATAGACACGAGGCATATGATGCTCTTGGCAGATCTGATGACATTTAAGGGCGATGTTTTGGGAATCACAAGACAAGGCATTCAGAAAATGAAAGATAGTGTGTTGATGCTTGCGTCTTTTGAGAAGACATCAGATCACCTTTTCAATGCTTCTGTTAATGGGAGGGAGGACAAAATCGAAGGAGTAAGTGAATGCATCATTATGGGCATACCAATGCAGATTGGCACCGGAATACTTAAAGTTCGACAAAAAGTTCCACCAGTTGAACTTGTTCAGGGATTGGATCCAATATTAAGCTGATTGCAACTGAAGCTGCAATTTCCAAAGGTTTTGTTTCATCTGAATGAAGTCATTTTGTTCCAAATATGCATCAAATTGGTCCTTTTAGCATGATTGTGATTGGTATATATGCACTGTCAAGTAAGAATGGATAGATTGAACCCTTTTTTTTTTTTTTTTTCATAATTAAATTGATTGAACTTTTATCAAAGCTTCCATAGTTTTCTCAAATAAATATGTTTTTATTATTATATCAATAGAAATAGTCCAGTTAATATCAATAGATTGTTATTTTTTGCATCTCTGTCCAAGGAAAAAGCAGCATTGTGCTTTTGCATCTCTGTCCAAGGGCAAAGCCAAGCCAGATTGTGTGCAAATGTGCATACTGGAAGGCTATTGCTCCTCGTGTTCTGTTATGATAAAATTGTTCATATTTTTTGATTTTTTTTTTTTATAAATGTTAAACTTGTCTCAAATATCTTTTGACTTTGACCCTCTTATCCAAAAAATAAAAATAAGAAAAATAGAAATGTATATAGGTTTGATTTTGTAGCACACGACTGCTTTAGTATTTTTGCAGAAATCCTATTGTACGACCAAAACTAACCATCCTTGATTTCTGTTTGAAGCCAAATTATCCTTAAGATTTCATAACTAATTAAGATTGTTTATACTTTTTGCTCTATCTTGAATTAAGATTTCAAAACTAATTATCCTTGATTACTGCTGGAAGCCAAATATGTCGAGAAAGAAACTAAGTAAATGTCCAGGCCACACATTTCCAGTATTACCATAACTTATCATCTAGATTCTCAAAATATAAAATAAAAACATAACAATAAAAAATAAAAACCATAAATTTCAAAATCTTCCTTCAACTCTCAGGGAAGAAACTTGGCCACTAAGCATTTCCCATCAACCCCTGTTGATGGGATCAAAGGGTAATAACTTTTTGATTGCTCTGAACCCTGCGACTTCTGGACATATTTCATTCTCTCTTCTACGAGTAATTGTTTCACATGTATGGACAATGTTAGTGTTTGATAAGAAACTATGGCTTTATTGTGAATTTGGGTCGCTTCTGTATGCACCTTAACGATAGTTTTCATGTAAAAATATTAAAAAAGTGTTGTAAAAATATCAATTTTCACATTAAAAACATGTTAATATGCCATTAGCTATAGAAAGACGATTGACAATGATAGAGCTAAATTTCTATTGTTAGAGCAAATATGTATTTAATGACATCTTTACATTTGTTTTAACTATTTTTTAAACTTTCAGTAACACTTATTGATTTAACAACATAATTATTCCTTTAACGATATGAACGACCTACGTAAAGACACAAAATGGGAAGTTACACTACTGTCTGATTAAAAAATATTCTGATTAATTTGAACTAGTCAAATACTCCCTATTTCTTTTTCTCAACAAGTGAAGAATAAACACCAGCTTTTTGGGAGCAAATACACTAATTAACATAACATCAAACTAATACGCAGCTATTAAGGAAACATGATCATAATTTCACCTTCCCATATTCATTAACTTCCAGTTAACTGTTTTTTTAGCAATATACATTTTAGGAAAATAGATATACATACACTATATCTCACATCAGAACCACTCTGGAACATTGACTACAACCAACGTTCACCGAGTTCATCATTAGATTATTCTCTCCAAATATCTAGTAAATTACCTCCTGCCTATCACAAAGTTCATCACTAGATTATTCTCTCCAAATATCTAGTAAATTACCTCCTGCCCGTCACAAATTAGCGACTGCAAGACAAAATCCTTGATATGTTTTCATAGAACTAAGAACCCTTTACGCCGCCATATCAGTTAAGTTTGATATCCGTGCAAGGTCAGTCTCCTAGTATTTGGGGGAAGTGGTCTTGATGGGAGCCCAGATATCAGCACCATTGGCACTAGCAACTCCAGCAGTACATGATACAGGCACAAGACATAAACCTTTGCTTCTCAGGTTGTATGATTCTGATTCCTTCGAGAAAGAATACATCAAAATCATGATTATTTGAGTCATAAATTGAATAACTTTTCTGGTTAAGAGGTAAATACTATGAAGAAGTGCAGTTTTCTAGCAATTTTATCAAAAAATAAATAAATATTTTAGCACAAATTCATCTCATCCATTGATATAAAAAATCTAGTACGACATAAAATTCCCATAGAGTTCTTCTATCAGAAAAATACTAACATTAAAAAGAGTAGGCTTAGTTATACAAAGATGGATTTATAGCATCAAACCATCAAGTAAAATGCGAGATTATAAGATGCCTTAATATAAGCTGCATGACCAGTCAAATATACCTGTATTTTTGCCGCCGATGTACTATGAAGGTATGGAGCACTCAGTACCTGAAACAATTAATATATGAAAATAAGATCCGAACTGCTATCACCAAGATTAAATGTGGTGATATCGCAAAATAGGATGCTTATAACTTTATATATAATACTAAAGCAGGAATATGTCACCAAGCCAATAAGTAGAATTTAAACAGTGTATAAAAAGCATGGAAGGCCAAACCTTGACTTGTTCATGGAGGAAGCTTATATATTCCATTGCCTCGAGGAGGACAGAAGCTGTATCCGTCTGCAAGGAACTTAAAAAACTTTAGAATAAAAATAAACAGTCCCAGCATCTAAGTTTAATCTGGATAAGCAGGTATATATAATGTATCACTATGCTGAGTTTCAAGAGGAATCATCTAAAGGAGTAAAAGTCATCTCTCAGAGCATGGTAATTTTAAATAATTTTAACACGATAACTATCCCACCTTAAACTGGCTCGGAAAATTTAACGGGAAATCGTACTAGATTTCATTCTTAAAATTATACTCCCTATGTCCAAATTTAAGTGAATGCTTTCTATTTTGGGATGGTGAACAATAGGTGAGGTCATTCTATCCCAACTATAGATCCTTCTATGCAATGGTTGTAAGAAAAAATAAAGCCCTCATTATCTCTCTCCTAAAACTGTGTGCTGGTCAAACAACCACACTTAAATTAGGGCATAAGTAGTAACTTTTAATTTCTTACACATACCTTCCCGTATGGTGAAACAAGCTGTTGAAGAGCCACAATCCGCTCGCCAACCTTGTCTTTCCTCTCCTATCACAATGAAAAGAAATATTTGCATCTTAGACATGCATCAAAGCATCACCAAATGAAAATTTCCACCGATTATAATGGAAGACTCCAAATCAGTGTCCTAACTCCTAAGCTAAGAAATTTCATCAAGAAGCTCCAAGATCAAGAACAAATAACATGGACAAAAATATGATGTTTAAATTTACAGATGTATTGTACCCCCTTAGGAAATAGTACGTGCAATTGACATAGTCATACGAGGCTTCGAAAAAGAACACAAACTCAAATTCTCATAACTCCTGTATTACAGTCGCATAATTCCACTTCCCCAAGGAGTAGGAGTTATGCAGAATTCGCCAAAAAAACATAGGATAAATATAGGGAAGTGTTGATGTCCACGTGTAAAATTGATATTTTCACAAATCTCTGTACATGAGTGTGGGACCCACTTATCGTTTACATGGGGAGGACCTTGTGGAAATATAAGTTTTATTTGTAGAAATATCAATTCCCTATTCTTAAGGATCCTCCTTAACAGAAAACAAGTTGAGGATACATCCTGCTTTCTCATGCTGATAGTTATGAAGTTCAGCACTTGTCGAAAAGCTAAACTTGCCATATCGACAATAAACATGCCACACACGCAAGGAAGAGAGGAAGAACCTTGGAGGAGATGGATATATCAGCCTTAAGTCGTTTTGGTGTCAAAGAAGTGAGACTGGCTTGCTCAATTGTAACGGGGCTTCTTTTATGTTCCATCATATTTACCTCTATATCTTCTTCCAACTGGTTAAGAACAGCAAATCAAATCATTAGGCAGAGTAGACAAATGCAATAGCAAGAAGGCAATGGACATTTTTACATACATACATACAAGAACACCACCAAAACAACTAAAAATTTATAAATCAACAAAACTAGGTGATCAGATTCTTAAACTGAATTTGTTTCTTCTAATCTGGTTGGAAAAGATTCCAGCAGGCTAACCATAGTAATAAACTGCAAAGGTTCTCCAATCAGTATTCTTACCACAAGATGCACCTTTAGCTTCTATAGAAGAAGATAGTATCCTTACAAAGAATTATATCAAGAACTTAATTTATTTTTACCATATCAATAGATATCATATCAAGATAATACATCTCTTGGCAACCACGAAGTAAATACTTTTATGAATCAAACCACCAACTTAAAACTGCCATCATACAAGTCAGCCTAACTCAAATCCTTGCAGTTCATCTAACTTTGAAAATCCCAATAGTGTATGCTAGTTTACAAACAAAACACAATCTTTTATAGATTTCTAGGAAAAGAATCAGAACAGAGATGTAATTTCATCAGCTAGTTTAATGACAAATCTTAATAATGGCTCTTCAAATATTTTTAGACTCCCGCTACTTTCAAAGTAGGCAAATTCAGGTTTAAGAACAACAACAGGCAAATGCAACATATCAACTCTAGAGTCTGGCATTTGAAAAATGTGAAGATAGAAGGCCCTTTCGTGTTTACAGATGACGTTACGAGTAGAAGACTAGTAAGGAATTCTTTACCATCCAAAGCCACCTTTGGGCACACTATGCTTCTTCACTTCCTTATGAATACCAGAGAACTCTTATTACCATGCATTTTGCATATCGAGTATTATCATTATGAATTGTAGTACGAGAACTAATTGCATTGTGCATTCTACTATATATAGTGTTCCTCGTACCCAAGTTCGTTCAGCTTACCTAGTTGATCAATGTTCCTGGTAAACATACTTATGATTGGTTACTGCTCATGGCTCCAAATCTCCAATCTACTTAACCATAAGAAGCAATTAGCAAAACAAAAACTAGTAAAAGAAACCCACCTCTGACTAAGGAGATGCCGAATGATAAACTAATCCTTTGACAATTCAAATAAAATTATACTGTAATTAAGAAACATCCGAGGTAGACCGCAACTATTTCTTTATTGTGACAATCTCAATACAAATGGTGCAAGTAAATAACTGAACGGCGCAAGAAACAGCCATCATATGGTACCAATTATTTAATATTCAAAAATCAATAGCACGCACTGATTGTCAAACAAGGTAGGTCCATGGCATAATTTAGGCAATTGAAAATTAAAAATTCCTATAAAATAATGATAAATGATATCCTAATTTAATGACTGTAGCCTCACAAACAGACAACAATTATCAAACAATTTACTAGAAAAATCAACACCTACTCATTAAATAAAGAAGTACAGACACGGAACAGAAGTGTTAATATGGGATCTAATGATACACCCAAACTCTACAACTTGTGAACTTATATATATATATATATATATATATATATATATATGAAAAATGATTCATAGTAAATATTTGTTATGTATAAAAAATGAGCAAACATCATTTCTATCATCCAATAGAAGAATAAACAAACCGTCGAGATTAAAAGTAAATTTCCGAGATCTACTACTTTAGTGGCAGACGACGGGTAAATTTACTGTTATTAGTAGTGGATGAGAGAATAAAAAAATTTCAGTGTCCGCTACTATTACATATCATCGTCCGCTACTATTAATAACGAATGACTTAGACATCTACTACTATTAGTAGCGGACAACGGGTTTCAATTTTTTAAACCCGGTCGTTGATCCCTATAACCATAATAGATGGTATGAATACTATTATCCCCTGACTATGTGAATGTAGGGATGTTCATTCGGTTAATAACGAACCGGACCGGTATCGAATTTATTAAAAATTTAGTACTGATATCGGTATCGGTTAACCGGTTCGGTACCGGTTTTTATCGAAAATTATTATTATTATTATTATTATTATTATTATTATTGTTGTTGTTGTTGTTGTTATTATTATTAATTAATTATTAATAATAATAATTATTATTATTAAAAAAAATAGGATAATTGATACGGTCCGAGATATACCGGAACACCAAATCTCCGAACCAGTATTGAACCAGTCACTTTTTGTACTAAACCGTCCGATTCAATATACACTAAATACTGGTTGGACAAGTCTTTTTGAACATCTCTATGTAAAATAAGTCAATAACATAAATCAAAGAAATGAATTTGGTGGGTCCAGATTCTAAGTTTTATACCACCATTCATGCACCCATTTGCGTATCCAATCTTCTAATTAACCCTTAAATTTTATTTAAAAGTTGATATTGCAAAGTAAAAATGACGCGATAGAGTAATAATTGTGGCTTAAAATTTTAAAAATTACTAGAATAATTATAAAAGTATTACTAAATATATATTTATTCTAGTTAGATCATTTTTGTTCTGCCAATATCAACGGTCTTGTTTAACTATTCCACTATAATTATATTATAATAATACTAATACTCTCTTAGTCTATCCAGTTAAAACAAAATAAGAAATACATTTAAGATAAGATAAGCAACCACCACTACAATTAGCAAAACTCATGCCCAGAAATCTCATCAACACAATCTAAAGCCTAAGAATGCTTGAACAAAATGAAAGAAAGACATTACAAGTATATACTGTCACAGTTAAAAATACCCAAAAGACCTTACCTTTAGTGTCCAATTTGCATTACAGATACTAATGATTCTTTGAAGGTATGATCGAATATTTCAGAACCCACTTTCAAAACCCAACTCAATTATTGATTGAATGGAAATAATCTCTCTTTTGAAAACCCAAATGGGTTTTCAAATTTGTGTTAATGTAACTAAAAAAAAGTTCTCTCTCCCCCTGTATAATTATCTTTTTTCCTGGGTTTTATAAAGGGAATCAAACATTGGTGGCCGGGAAGTCAGCAAAATTCGTCGGAGATCGCCGGAAATTGCATTAAGTTCGCCGCAAAGTAGTCGGAGGAGATGGATAGATGAAGAGGTGTGAGGCCAAAACAGAGAGGTGAGAATTGGTACCAAGGGAGGGGGAAGGTGTTTAGAGAGTGGTTTACGTATTTATAAAGGAATAAGCACAAGTATACATCATTCGGATAAAAAAGGGGTGAAAATAAATTTAATTTTTAAATAAATGTATTTTGACAGCTAATATCCAACCATGACGAAAGTAGTAGTTTACAACTTTAATTACTTTTCCCTTTTTAACCACGGTTGAAAATGACAAGTTCCCAAAATGGCTATTTTCTTTTCTTTCATCTGCTGGTGGACTTTTGACTTTATGTGCTCTTTTATAAAAGGAATTAAAGAAAATATATAAAGAGAGGTGATGAATGAACTTCAAATTTTCGCTATTAATCTTCCATATAATAGTAAAGATAGTTGATATTTTTTTTAAAAAATGTCACAAATATTTATATAATTATTCTAGATATATTAAATATTACTCTGACAATATTAATTGAGAATTAATATTTTTATAAGAGAAATTAATTGTTCTGTAAAATCTCATACACATTAATAGTAAGTGTGACTCACCTTTATGTGAATGAGATTTTGCGGAACTATTAATTTTTATTATAAAAATATTAATTTTTTATTAATTTTTCTCCAATGCAATATCAATATAATTAATAAAATTAGTGTGCATTTATCACTTATGTAATAAATATATGGAAAAAGAATAGATAATGTTGCTAGAATTTTGTTTATAATTGCAATAATAGGTCTATAAATGAGTTAAGTGCAACTCAACTCATCAAATTGTTGATTCAGAAAGCTTACACCACGCATTTTAAAGCTTCTAGTTTAGATTAGGGTGGTAATTTTAAACACGATACGATTATTTGATATGAATGTGATGTAAGATAAAATAATTAGTGTTGAGTATAAATAATTTTTATGTTATAAATAGTTTAATACATTTAACATAAAATTTAAATGAGAAAACAAACATATTTAATTAATGGATTGACATATTTGACACGATTAGACACATTTGTTTAAAATAATTTAAAAATAAATATCATATAACATTATAAATTACCTTAAATATTAAATTTTAGCTTTCTTAATTATTTTTAAACTTATTATCTTGTATTTTGTTAAATATAAATTGTTGTAATGAATAAATTATATAATTATTTAATAAATAGTGAATGATGTTTATTTTTTTTTAGAGCAAAATCCACTTTTGTTACACCAAATTTTATCCACCTCATAATTTGGCCTTAAAATAATTGAATTTATACATCCGTTATATTAACTATTTAATTTCATAAAATGTTCTCCCCTCTCCCCAAAACCGAATTATGGATGGAATACATAATTTTTTGACAAGACAAGTAGTTTTATACCGTTTAACCATATTAAAATACGACTTGATTTCATTAAACAATTAAGTATTATTAATATTATAATACAAAAAACTAAACACAAAAATTTTAAATATAAACAAATTTAAACACACACTAACACACCAACAACACACACACCCGCACATCTAGATTTGAATCACCAACACGTCCTCATGCTTTCTAAAAGTCTTAAAACACCTCAGGTCTCTCCCTAGATCCATCAATTACATCCCCCAAGCCCTATTACTTTTCCACTTCTACTAAGAGACCTTTGCTTCTTCGATGGCGCAACGTCGTTTTTGGATCGATACCCTGAACATGTCCAAACTCACCCTATTCGATAATAACGAGGAATAGGATAACAAGCCAATGTCGGTGCATAAGAGCGAGTTCTCACGGGGATTGTCCGAAAGAGAAGGCGTCGTGGCTCTCGATTGGTGACGGTCGGAGTAGTGATTGGAGCGGGACGAGGCAAATGTGTTGCTCTGTTGGGGCCTTTGTGGCTTACGCGATTTGTTCAAATTTTTCGGTGGCAACTGGAACAGACTAGAGCGGGGAGTTTTTTGTGAATAGTGTGTGGATGCGAATTGGGCGGCAGTTGTGAATGAGGCCGCGAGGAATGTTGTGAGAAGGAGAGGGACGGTGGTGGGAGTGTGGAGAGAGATATTTTGAGCGGCAGGTTTGGGCAAATTAAAAAAGGGTCCTATACAGAAGTATACAACTTTTAAAAAATAATTACAAAAATAATATATTTATAAAATAATTACAAAAAGAGTGTAAATACAATAATCATATTAATTATTCAATTTTACAAATCCCTTAAATTAAGGAGAAATAAATTAAATTACACAAATTCCTTAAATCAAGAAAAATTAAATTAAATTCTACAAATTTTTTAAATATAGGAGAAGTAAATTAAATTACTTCAATTCAATTTCTTCATCTCTCTCTCTTACATTGACTCCACCTTTTTTCTCGCCGAAGTCTATAAAAGATTAGAGCAACATGAACATCAATATTTATCTTAAATGTCAAAGGACTGTAACATAAAACTAACTGTATAAAGGTAACCAACCCTTAATATAAAGGTAATCAAACATTAATACAGGGGTAACCAACCTAAATACAAAGGTAACCAAAACTAGTTACTACACATTCAGGAATTAGTTACCTCCATACTAGTGTTTGGTTACCTATATACTATTGTTTGGTTACCTAAATTTACTAAACGAAAACTTTAATACAAAGGTAACCAACCCTTAATACAAAAGTAATCAAACCTTAATACAGGGGTAACCAACCTTTAATACAAAGGTATTCCTCCACCACCACCACCACCACCATATTCTTCATCCGCCACAACCACCACCATCTTCTTCCGCCTCTACTACCATCTTCTTCCTCCGCCACAACCACCACCATTTTCTTCCTCTACCACAACCACCACCATCTTCTTCCTCCGCCACAACTACCACCATGAACGTGAAAGATAGAAAAAAAAACGGCGGAGAAAATGGCGGAAGAAGATGGAGAAGATGAAAATGGAGGAAAGAGAAAGCGAAAAATGTAGGAAAGAGAGAGATGGAGAAGATGAAAATGGCGAAAGAAGAGAAAATGGAGGAAAGCGAAAGATAAGTGAATTTAATTAAAATTTTAAATTTTGAAATTACCCAACTAAATTAAAGGGATCATGGCCACATCATCACTCTAATTAATTTAAACTAAAACTAACTGTATTTATTATATAAATAAAAGATTAAAAATGCACTCTTTTTGTAAATATGTTTTTAATACACTTTTAATGTAATTTTTTTATAAAAAATACTAGAATATGTAATTAACCCTTGTTAATTTGATGGTCAGGAAAATGAATCTGGGTATGGAAGTGAACCCCGGTATAGAGGAGACGCCGAATTCGGATATGGTGATGTGTTTGATGAGGAAGAGGATGATCCAAACCTACTATTTTGGGGCCCATTTTTTGGAGATTTTTTTTATATTGTTTCTTAGTTTATTGACAATTAATCTGTAAAATTTTTAATTTAAATTGTGAATAGAATTTATATTTTTAAAGTCAACATTATTTTGGGTGAATTTTAATTTTTAATTTTATATTTTCAAAATCAACATTATTTGGAGTGAATTATATTTAGAAGTATTTTAATTTGGGGTTAATTATATTTAAAAATATTTTAATTTAGGATTAAGTGTATTTAAAAGTAGTTTAATTTGGGATTAATTATATTTAGAATATTTTAATTTGGGGTTAATTGTATTTAGAAATATTTAAATTTTCTAATAAAGTCAAACTATATTTAAATACGGTCAAAATATATAAGTACTAGATTACTGTTTGGATCTGGTATTCTGTCCAATTTTAGCTGAAAATTGAATTTAGTGGGGACTGTTAGTTCCCGAGGACACAATAATGATCTAGAAGGGGGGGGGGGTTGAATGGATCATTAAAACATTTTCCACTTATAATGAAAGTATAATAGTTATAAATGATGGGATCAATTCAAGCACAATGGATTATACTTTTAAAAGCCCCTTAAAGATATATGAGTCATTTCAATTCAGTGTGTTAATCTACAGTATGAGAGATAATAGATTTAGTAGTTATTGTGCAAAAATGTAAAAGACATAAAGTAAATGACACAAGAGATTTAAGTGGTTCGGAGACTGAACAACTCCTACTCCACTCTTCTACTTTAATAAGTAGGAAATCCATTAAGGTTTAGTCCTCCGGATTAGGACACTCTTGCCCTCATCAAATCCAACAGACTTGGTTCCTTCAATCACATTAAGACTAGGACACTATTGCCCTTATCAAAGCCAGCAACTTTGGGACTGTAGACTAAGCCAAGCAGACTTAGAATCTCTTATACCCTTCGGTACTCAACAAGTCCAACAGACTTGATTTCTTTAGTTCTCCATGCCGAGACACTATGACCCTCATTAAGTCCAACAGACTTGAGTTGTTTGTTTGTTGAGTTGTGCTGCTAAGTAAAATATTTGCTCTTCTTCATCTTTAGGTACTTAGCAGCTGCTTGTGATCAACCTTTGAATACTGCTGATGTTTGTCGTTGATGTTCTTCTTCTTTCTGTATTCAGCAACTACCCATGATCACCCGAAATGTATTGTTGAGTTCTTTCAAAAAGCATTTGGCTCAGCAGTTGTGTTGAACACTTAGCTTGTATTTCACACAGAATCTCATTCTGTACTCCTCTTTTCTCAAAGTGTTCTTGACTTCTTTGATCCTTCGATTCTTAGCTCATATGCCAGCCCTTCGGCATTTTCCGTTTTTCTTGGTGAAGCTTCTCAACAGATTCGGTCGCGTATATATTGTTCTTGCTTATTCACCACACTCTTCTTTTCTTTTTCAGATTTTGCTCTTTATGTAGATCTTTGAAAAATCTTTCCGTTGCAGATCTCCTTGTTACAAATCTTCCTGTAGCAAATCCTCCCGTTGAAGCATGTTTAGTTTCAGACTTCTTTATGAATACTTTATTCATTTAGTCAGAGTGTTAGTGCTCTGCAGACTCTGACTTGTTGACTTGTCTTCTTTAACCCTGGATAGAGATGTCAGTCTTGGGTTCTTCCCAGTCTTCATAGAGTGGACAGGTCTTTTAGAGAATATGATCGTTGGGACACAGTCTTCTGATTTCTTGAGCCTGATGCATGATACTGGAAGTCTTTGCTCTGACACTCAACACGCATAGGTCAGTATTCTGACATTTCTGACTTCTTCTATAGCAGATGCCTTAGAAGTGTTGACGTGGATGTTTCTGAAGTAATTAACAACTCATTTTGAGACTACTGACTTAAGAGCTTAGATGTCTTCAATCCTTGTTGGCACTTAAGTACTCGACGATCAATCCAGTTGTAGCTTCTTGCTTCTGATCGTTGAGTCATCTGCTGGTTCTGCTATATAGCTTTACGATCTTGTTTGTCGTAGGCTTCTTTGTAGATCAGAGAGTGATTGACTTTACTAACTCTACGATTTTATCCGAGCCTTGCGGTCCTGACGATATGCTTCTCATGCTTCGTGATCTTCATTGTACTTTATGTATATAGAGCATAAGTCTATGATCTGGTTTAAGCTTTAACAGATGATTTCTTATCATAGAGGATTGCTCTATGAACTTCAGGCTTGCTCGAACTGCTTGGTTCTATATGTCATAGAGGACTGCTCTATGAACCTTCAGGTGCCAGATCTTTATTGTAGATGACTGCTCTACGAACTTCAGTTGCATTCTCTGCTGCATAATCAAAGGTTGTTTAAGACAGGTCGCATTTAAATATCTTCAGCTCGATTGCTTGAACGTTGTATTTCTAAGCTTGCTTTATCATTCTACGACTTAGCTTTGCAATTTTTCGATCTGACTGGTGGTGTAAGTCGTAGTGCAATCGTAGAATTATGATTTGAACTGCTCTACGATCTCAGTTAAGGTTAGATTATATAGATGTATGAGATCTTCGTTCAGTTTGTTTGACAGCTCAAGGACAACCTTCTGAATAATCCTTATGAGAATTGCTGTCATGATTCTGAAAACTTATGTAGAGGTTGCTCTTTGACTCTGCTTGGTTCGTAGACAAGATTAAGAGAATCGTAGAGTGACTGTCTATATGTACTCTACGATCCCGAGAGTTAGCCCTACGATACTGAGACAACTCTACGATCTGCCGAGAGGACTCTTCAATTTTCCGAGCCTTATTCTGCGTTTACCTGGCAGACTCTACGATCTTCCTAGAAGACTCTACGATCTTCCTTTGAGTGATTTCATAAGACTTCTATCTGAATGACTCTTCACTTCTCAATCAGTCTTTGCTGACGGAGTTAGTGCTTGGATCTTCTGTTTGCTTGCCGGTCATTCAGGGTCTTCATACTGATGATCCTTAAGTAGACACTCTATGATTCTGCTTTGGAAATGTGAGCGTATGACTGGCTATGCTAAGGGCTTGCAGACTCTACGATCGTGACTGTAGTGTACGATTCTTGCTTTAACTCTCTTTCCAGACTGTTGTTCTTTTCGGTCGATCAGGCCTATCTTTTACAATTTAAGATCAACCTAACAAGTTTGATATTTCTATACATAGTCCTTGTACATAGTGATCTTTTGAAGGACTGTATAATGCTATTAACTCATATGAGATCAACTTAACAAATTTGACCTTGTCAATCTAAGTCCTTAGAACATAATTTCTATTAACTATTAAGGACTTTACATCTTTCATTAATGCAGACATATTTGCATATTGATTTATTTATCTTTTAAAACATATCATCAAATCTTATAATAGAGAAATAACATTCACATGCATATTCCAAATAGGGACATTGTATGAAATTAAATAGTTAATGTAACGAATGTGTACGCTTAATTATTTTTGGGGCCAAATTATGATGAGAGTAGAACTTAGTGTAATAAAAGTTTATTTTACTTTTTCTTCATTTTTGTACTAAAAAAGTTAAAAAGTTTGATATGTTTATCACGATTAATAAATGAATTAGTAGTGTTAGTATTTAGGATATTGACACATATAATTAAACGAATAGTATTAATATTAATATACTTGATGTAATATATGACACCAATGTTTAGAAAATTTGATCGGATTGGTGGTTCGATCGGAATCGGTCGACTTTTCGGTTCGATTTATCCAAAAAATCGGTTTGACATTGACCCAATCAAAACCGATTGACCACCGATAAAATCGATTAGTTAAAGCGGTTGACCCGATTTTCAAGTTTTTTTTTTTTACAAACATATTTTTACTAATATTATAATATTATTTTATTATATTTTAGCTTATAAAAAATTAAATATTTTAAAATTTTATTAATTATTAATAATATAATTTTCTATATATTTATGACATTACTAATTCAATAACAATTTAATCGCTGATTAAACTAATAATCTATTTATTTAATATTTTTTTTATTCAATAATCGGTTCAATTTTCTAAATATTGTATCACACAATACGAATTTAACTAACACGGCATGATTAGGGTCTCTAACTGACATTACTGAGCGGAGTCTTCCAACCGAAATTTTTGCCATCTAGTTGAGCTATTCGTGCTGACATAAACTTAGTCTCATAATGGGACTAAATAATTAAATTAGAAACTCGTTCATGTCTTTCAATAATTTAAAGTTAAATTTATACATTGTGTTTTAATTAAAAGTCAAAAGTAATTTATGTCATGATAAAATTGAATTATAAATAATATAGAACTCTAAGTGATAAAATAAAATAAATTAATATATGATTTTTTTAATTATTTTTTATATTTATATACGTTGATATTTATTATTTATTGTCATATATAACATATTTAAATCTCTTTTTTGTGCAACTGTAACTGAAAAGACTCATAATAGAGTTGAATTAGGTATAACACTCTCTTTCTGAGTTTGAGACGGAGAAGAAAAAAATGAAAACTTAATTTATAATCGAAAAGAAAAAAATAATTTTTTTTTTTATTTTTTTCATGTTGTTACTGAGTTTATAAAAAAAATTAAGTTTCAAATTTAAATCACTAAGTTATTCTTATATTAGTTTTATTATATTTATAATCTTGAGGGTCGGGATTATTAAAGTTGATCTTATATTATTTAGTTTTCCGCCAAAATTCGTTCATTTTTTGATGAAAAAGTTCGGTAAAAAAAGTGGTCAATTTTTTTGTTCATTTTTTTACTTTTTCATTTGTAAAAAAACTCAATAGCAAAAAAATTGAACAGAAAACTTAAAATTTTCATTTATTTTAAAACTCAATAACCAAGTGTTAATAGGAAGAAAAAATGTGAACTTAATAAAATCACTAATACTATTTTGTAAGTTTTTATTTGGAAGAAAGAAAAATAATTAAAATTCCTTCAAATTTCATATTTGTGAGTTTTTTTTTTTATAAAGGAGTAGATAAATGGAGGTAAAATTTATTCAATTTTTTGCTCAAAATTTTTCCCTCAAAAGTTGAAGAATTTAAAAGGATAGAAAATAATAAGAAAGTGAGATATTTTATAATACCAAAAATAATTTTATAAAATAAATAATATAACAATTTTATCCATCACCAGCATAACTCACAATTACATATTTCTCTCTCTACCGTTTTAAAACTCTCATTACGAACCTCAATAAAGAAGTGTACTACCTATTCTATATACACTCGAGTTCTATTTATTTTTAAAAACTGTTTTATAAAAAAGTTGTCTTATTACTAATAATAATATAAAATAACAATATTTTTAAATTTTATTATTATAAATCAAAATTAAATTAGTAATTTATTATTATAAAGTAAATATAATATAAAAATATGTTTTTAATATTATTAAGTTTCTAAAAATGATATTATTTTTAAAAACTGTTTTATAAAAAAGTTGTCTTATTATTAATAATAATATAAAATAACAATATTTTTAAATTTATTATTATAATTCAAAATTAAATTAGTAATTTATTATTATATGTTTTTAATATTATAATATTATTTTTGGCGTGAAATCGCTGTCCGAGTGGCTTTGTGCAACTCAGGTCACCGGTTTCTGATTCAGTAGGGTCCCACGCTGTCCTTCTTTTTACACCTTCCTCTCTCCATAATTTATACTCTCAAACTCAACTCTCCCTGGCAGCAGTTAATGGCCTTCTCTGAACTCGTGTCACCGAAACTGAAGGGAGTAGATTTGGGAACCGAAGGAGATATTGACAGCCGACAGGATCGTACCAATAATTTTTTAATTATAAATAAAAATAAAAATTTATATAATTTTAATATTCGAATAACTAACCGAATTATCAAATAATTCAAAAATCGAATAACTGATTTTTCTATTCGGTTTTGAATCCTATTTTGTTTGTTAAACAAACCGACGTGATTTCAGTCGCTTTCTCCCCTCTAGAAGACTCGATATCAACTGAGACATTTGAAACAACAAACCCATCAGACACAAGAAGATCCCCAGTAGCCAGCCCCATCATTAATTTGAACCAACCGAGACCCAGAAATTCCCTTGCAATAAAGAAGTCTGATATGACATTCAAAACTTCGACCCAGTGCTCGGATCGAGCTGCAGATAATGGTGTTGAAAGCATCAGAGCTCATGCTCTTGCTTGGCTCCATAAAAGGGGGATCTTTCATTTCATTAAATATCTCAATTTAGTGCCCTCTTTTGTTGAGATTTTGATCTGATTTTTTTGTTGTTGTTGGACGTTGAATTTTGGACATTTTGTGGGGTGTTTGTCCAAAGGAGGAGGGGAGCTTTTTGACTGTAATAATATTGGTGTCTGCTTTCTACCAGCTTAACTGCTATAATCTTAAGCTTAACTGTTAACAATTTAATATTAATTTAACAATTAAAAACTAATTTTTTTTGTTTAAATTTTACTATTTGGTTAATCAATTAACTGAATAGTAAAAATTTTCTATTCAAAAATCAAATTTTATTTCAGTTATAATTAAAATTATTCAAAAAATTATAATTTTTAATTTAATTTACCCAGTCCTACGGTGGAGCTTGGTTCAGTTCGACCATAAGCTCAGGAAAGTCAACTAAAGGAGGATATATAGTCATACAACTGGGACCCACGCACTTTAGTTTTGCTCTGAGCTCATAGTCTGCAGACTCTGCACTCAAACAGAGCTAACCTTTTTACTACTTACCAGGATGAACACGTAACTGATTAGAATTAAAAATTCGTTCGGAGCGAACTAAATCGCCTACAAATCAAACCGGAAACTAAAAAAACAACAAGTCAATAATTATAAAATAAAAAAACGAAATTTAATTGGCTAATTATGATTTGTATTCATAAAAAAATCAAAATTGATCCAACCAGCCGAACATATAAAATTATAAATATATTTATATACTTATATTTATAAATATAAAGTTCTAATTAATAAAAAATTTAAATTTTATACAAACATATTATTCTACAAAACGTAAAAAAAAACATAATCGTTTATGCACAAATTATAAACTAGTAACGAGGACTCTAACGCTTTTAAAAATATCATAAAAATTTATATCTAATCGATTGATAAATGAGTCTTAACATGCCAATAGACATTGAGCTTTAACTCTAATGATATATCACTTAATTATTATTATTTTTGTTGTAAAAAGTGAGAAATAATTTAATCAAATGAAACTTGCATTTTACGTTAATTTTATGGGTCACGGTTATAAGAAATATCATATCTATAGATTAAGCTTTCACAATAGTCAGACATAATAATACGTGGAAGGTAGTTAGTTAGTCTAATTTGATCTAGAGAGCAGAAGAATTCCTACGGAAATCCTGCCACAATACATGCATGGAATTTTCCACTTCTGCATGAAACTCAAAGTCCTTGAATTTGGCATGCAATTCATTTTCGATGAGAGACACATGTTTGACTAAGCTACCTTTGACCTTATATAGAAACTCTTAAGAGGAAATGTGTCCCTAAAATGAAATTATAATATTCTAAGCTCTAAAAAAGACCAACTTGAACCACGTCTAAGAATATAATCAAGGGGTTTAGTAGTTAATCACAATGCACCTCCACTCGATTTTCAGTATTTCCTAGAGTGCGTGCATGCAAGTCTAAGAATATGTTCCCTCCATTTTGTTTTAATTATCATTTTAGATAAGAAAAAATTATATTCTTTTTTTCTTTATGCCATAAATTTCAAAGAATATTAATTACTTTGCTTCCCGTATTGACCCTACATATTAAATACAGATTTGTTTCTTCTTTATTTTTCTTACTAATTTAATTTGCTCCAATACGATTATATTTTCTCTGTTTTCTTTCATCATTTCAAAAAATTAAATGTACGAAATGTTGTTATTTTTTCCATATTTTTATCAATCAAACAATCAAAATAATAATAATAATAATAATAATAAAGTAGTAGCTTCTATAGCAACATATTACTAATCACCAAACTCAAAATCCCCAAATGCACACCCTTATTTAAGTTTGACCCATTTAAAGCTAGAGAATCAATAAATTTGCAACTTGCCTATCATATCAATCCTTAGTCAATAAACAAACAAAAAATATATGATGGGCCTAAGAATTTATTATGTATTTTTAAATTAAAAAATAAACAACTACCCTTGCTGATAAAGCTTGAACCATGCTCAAAAACATGATCAGACGCTTGTTCACTAGCTAAACTACACTAATCACTTTTTATTTTTATTTTTTTATAAAATTAAAGCTTATAAAAAACCTCATATGTTTAGTGCAATATATTTAATAGGGAACTGATATTTCCATATGTCTTTTTAATATTTTCACATGATGTTCTCTTTTTGAGAATAAAGTGAATCTCACCTTCATGTGAAAAAATTATGTGAAAATATCACAAATTCATGCAAAAATAGTGTTCTCCTATTTAATAATGTCAAGCTTAGTGGGTCCACACCATCTTCTTTATACAAAATTTTCTTTTGGGGGCAGTCCATTTGAAAGTTCAAATCTTGAAGGTGCTAAATATATCATTTTCAAGGCACAGAGCTTCTAGCAAAAAGAAAAACAGCCCACCCACCTGCCCTTTTCTCTAATTAATTTCTGGATGGGGGGAAGGGTCCGACAACAACATTTCACCCACAATTACTATTTTAAGCACTTGTTTTAATAAAATCTCTTATCATCTTCTACACTAGCATGCGTGCGATTATATATGAATTGTTAATCTCCTTCAAATACTCTCATTAATTAATTAAAAGATTATTGCTGGATAGATTACGTTTGTTTGTTTGTTTGCCGCGTGATTTGGTTAAGAAGATCTTTTGATTATCTTCCTACAATTACTAGTTTAAATGTCCTTAGCTCTGGACTTTAATGTGTTAACTTACATGGGATAATTTATTATGGTTGGAAAGATATTTCCTTCACTCTGCTTGTTTTCTTGTCCTAAATGGATTTTTATAATTAAATATCACTAACAACCATATTATTGATGTTCATATATATATATATATATATATATATATATATATATATATATATATATATATCCTATATGTACATATACAGCTGTGTAATGCACAGTCGTATATGACGATGATTTTTTTGAGTTATGGTGATTGTTCAAACGTCGCGACAGTTCAACCGTCGCTATAGATCAGAAATATTTATGACAACGGTTGAACTATCGCCGTAATTTAAAAAAATCATCATTATAGATCGTACACTACACAATCATGTATATATATTTTTCTATATATATATATATATATATATATATATATATATATATGGACAACACTCTTTCTTTTTTTGGTGCAAAGGAGGCCTGAGGCCTAAAAGATTAATAACATAACTTTAGTACAATCGTCTGATAATAAAGTATGGAAAAGTTGAATATTTTAATATGATATCAAAATCAACATGTTGTCTTATTCATCACATGCAAGTCATAAATCGCATTACCTTTCTTTACGTTGTCCTGTAAGGGGCGTATTAAAGTGATGCTTTTCTCATTCATCATGCGCATGCTATGGACATATTTAGGTCCACGTAAGTTGTGCTATTATTCTTTATATGTACTAATAACTTGAATAACCTCTTTACTTTGAATTGGTATTAAGTTGAATGGTTCAACGGTACCAATGAATCTAATGTGACGCATTATTGTGCCAATTGTTCAATGATAAAAAGACAAAAAATCAAATACTTGGAATTCAAGAAAACCTTAAGCTTCATCAATGGTTTTTCTACCCAAGGATGAAAAAAGGGTTTTTAAAAGATTCCTCTAGCACCTTGATTTTCTTTTGGTCTTGTTTGGTTTGTTCATTTGGCCTTAAAGAGAAATAGACTCTTCCTAGTGTAGCAACTAAGACGATTCGTTCAAAGCAAACATAGGCCCACGCTTCCTCCGGTTCTCCTTTGATACGTGCCTAAGCTAAGTCTCTGTCTTGATGAATGTTAGATTTCTAAACAAGAAGGGGAAGCTTGTGGGTTTTCTCCCACTCAAAAGAACTTTATTTGAACAAGCAAAAGTAAAGCCAAGCCTAGCAGATTAGTGATTTCTTTAGCCCGTTCTTAGACTAACTAAAATTGATAACGAATCAACAGCTAAAGAAGTAATCTCATAAGTAAAATTGACATGCCAACACCACATAAGCAAACACCACTTCAAAACTATGGTAGCATCATCAAGAAAAGAGTTGCTTAGGACAACTTTGAAGTTTGTAACTTTTAAGAACAAACCTTACTGGCTAAAGAAAATTTCACCCATAATGCTAGTCGCAATTTAAAATTGTGTGAACACTCCAACAAGAAACCTGATTTTGAAAAATACAAGGGACTTGGGAATATTTCCATAATAATATAAGTAGAAGAGGGCCGAGATTGATCACATCTCATAAAACACATGAAAACTAAAATGCAGATAAGCCTTTACATTTCCTTTCCGAGTTCATGGGTAGCTCAAGGATGAGCAACCAATCTAACTGCATTAGAATGCTCATAATTCATTTCATCTTTTGATTTAAATACAACATGAGCTTGCCGATTAGGCATTAGTAGTAAACCTGCTTCCATCCTTGATTGGGCATCAAAAATGTGTGCAACCCTGGGAATAATAACAAATTTAAGGTAAATGAATGTATACAAACAAACCAAGACGTGCAACTTGAGCTTATAATAACAAATTTAAATGGTTCTAATTAATGGAAGAATGATCAACGTTAAACCAAACAAGAAACAAGACAGAAGAAAAATTATACCAAAAAGTTGAGCACGCGCTTTATTTTTTATTTCAGTGAATGAAGTAAAGCCTCCATTTGTTTTGTAGCTTTTAAGCAAGTTTGTCTCTACTAGCTTCATATCAGTTTAGCAGTCCTCCCCCTCTCTTTGATTTCGTACAATAAGCGTCCCCTTTCATAAATGATAAATGATTTATATGTCTATGACGAAATTAGATTGCGACTTAGGTGGACTCTAAGCAATAAGATAGAATAAATTAGAGTGTGGTCATTCTTAATTCCCATACATCAGTATTTACTATCGACATAAATTTATCGTCATATGTGCCAAGATTCTTCATAAATTAAAAGCTATCGAATCATATGGTGCTTCAAATTTACAATTAAGTAAACTCCATATTATTCAACATGTATCCTTCTCCAGTCTCATTTTTAAACCTTCATATGCCTATAAGCTCAAGTTGCACGTCGGAGTAGAGAAAGCGGTGTAGGTGGTCGAGACTTTATTTAGTTACCTGATATCAATTGCCATAACATCAGGATTGCTTTTTTCTGGAGGGAACACATAATTCGGTGAAAAAACCTATCCAAAAAGGATCATAAACAGCATGCCAGCACCATGTCATACAAAAAGCGAAAAAATAAATAAATTAAAACTCAGAACTAAGTCACAGTCGTCCAACCTTGAATAACTTTTGAAAAACCATTACGACAAGATATCAAACCATCAATGATAATGCAGAACTTATATGAATAAATGATGGGATTAATCAGAAGTTCAAGTAGTAACAGCCTAAGCCGGAATGTACTATAAACAGACGTGAAAAGAGATAACAAAGGCTGTATAATTAAAGAACAACATGTATCCTTGACAGATAGGATTAGACATTTCCAATCAATGCAAGCATTTCAAACTAAAATGCACCATAAAAGAATAATAATAATTAAAAACAAGGAAGAAGAAAAGAATTCAATCAATAATTTTAAGATAAAGCAAATGTAATTCTTTCCGTCTTATACAAAATTAGGTTGTATGAGAAACAAACGAACAAAGGAGCAGATACATCCCATTAGGACATGCCACCTTGAACTAAGGGGATGAATTCCAAGTAATTATAATCAAGACTTTAGTACACAGAACTAAGCATACGCATACATAAGACATTAACACACATGTTTGGAATCTAATTTGACCCAAAAGCTTTAGCCGTTAGGTCTTAGGTCCATTCATGTATATTAATCATTCACTCTTTCATTATTTATCCGATGTGAGATTCCAACTCACTTGTGATATCCTAACATATTATGTTTTTATTTTTCAATTTTTCATCTAATTTTTGTGTGATTATGCTATATTTCGATCTAAATTGAAAATTCTAACACATACTCCACAAGACACTACATGTGTCTTAATCAATGCTCTTAAAACAGTAACTACAGCAGCTTAAGGTTAAACAATTATCAGCTATGTCAAAATAAAGTGCACTAGTTATTGTGAGCACATCAGACCATCAAGCAAAACAGTTTACAAACAAAAAATTACCAATTGTTCGGCAACTGTATACAGAAAACTACTAACTTAAATGTCCACACAACAAGAAAGAAAGAAGCATTTCAACGTCATTAGGAAAAATCAATAGGAAAATCCGAAAATGTATAAATGATTAGCCTAAAAAGCGACAAATGAAAAAATGACTCTTACCATTAATATGAATGCCAAGAATAGCATGTAGGGACAAGTTTATGGGACCTTGTCTCCAGATAAGATACCGGAGTAATGCTACTATTGCACGAGGATGGTTAAGAGTTAGAAATTAAGTTTAATAAGGTAATTAATCGAGATGAAACCCATTGTTAATTACATAAGTTATTGAGACATTCATATACAATAGAACAAATTCTAGGGAACATATCTAAATACGGTACAATAAAGATTGAACTATCGTATTAGAAGGCCATATGATCAGAAAATTTAAAAAAAATGGAGGAAATTTAAGCACTGAAAATTTATTAAACAGAAAATTAAATGGAGGTAATTCATCAACTATACAGTTTATTAAAAAAAATGGGAAAATATAGTGGCGGATGCCTCTGAGGGTAAATAATATTCCCTCCCTTTCACAAAATGAGTCTCATTTTAATTTCTTAAAGTTAATTGACGGCATATTAACCTTTAAAATTAATGTCATGCATAAAATTTTAAAAAATAACAAATTTTGTGATTAGTGGTACTTTTAACAAACTATACGATCATAATATTTTTACCAACTAAAATAAATGAAATTCACAGCAATTTTAAAGGTTTAAATGTCTTTATTTTACTTTAAAAAGTCAAAATAAGAGTCTTTCTTTTGCAAAACGGGAAGAGTAATATTTATTTAATTTTTTACATAGGGCTTATTATTAATTACATATTCTTATGTAATTGTTTTTAAAATAAAAGATACATCTCTAGAACGGCGAATTTTCAAATAAATTTCTAAGATTAGCCTAGATATAACAGTGATA
This sequence comes from Hedera helix, assembly GCA_947179155.2. Classification (NCBI taxonomy): domain Eukaryota; kingdom Viridiplantae; phylum Streptophyta; class Magnoliopsida; order Apiales; family Araliaceae; genus Hedera; species Hedera helix. Next base: position 28,287,324 of record OX359282.1, on the reverse strand, counting down.
ATACAATATTACTCGGTCTACTTGGAATAAGTAATAGCAAAATATGAGCTGCATATTACTCCGCTAAAAAATTTATAGTCTATAATTAGAAATATATTTTTAATTTTGGATCAGACACATTTTACTAGAAAACCCATCAGAGAAAATCATGGAAAAGCATGAAAATAAGAAGAAAAAAATGAGGAACAAGAAAAAGAAAGACCTTGAGAGCGCCATTACAGGCACAAGGAGCTTCCATATCATGTTCTTCATCTTCTTCCTGACAAATCCTGTAGTCTCTCACCTTTTTGAACAACACCCTTCATCTCCGTTTTTCTCACTGATTTTCAAAAACCCCACTTCGCTGTTCTTCAAAAAAGACACATTTTTGCTATTCTCACCGATTCCCACTTCATCAACAACATTCCTCAAAAGTTTCTCGCTTTCATTAATTGATTCAAAGCAAGCCAATGTTATTATCCGATCAACTACCGTGAAGTCATCCGCCATTTCTCTCTCTATAAAACTTCCTCTCTGTAGGAAATGGGAAGAAGAAGCAGAGCGGAATAAGCTCAAAAAACAGAGGAGAGGGAAAGAGGGAGGAGTGTGCTCTGTTTTTAATGGTTGAGAGAGAGAAAGAGCTATTGAGGGGCGGAATTACGAGCTGTCTTGACGATATTACCCCGACCTTGTTTTTATTTTTTCAAATTTGTCCCCGTTTGGTTCACCTCTCTTTGGTTTTAAACGTAACGTAATGATACGCATTACAATGCATTTTATTTTGAATTTGTGTGTAGCATTTGTATTTGATCACATCTATATTATGATCTAATTTTCATTGAATTAATTAAAAGTAAGAATGTACTGTCAGATACAATATATACTATATGACTAAGGTAAATATTTCATTACAACTCCCCAGAACAATATAATTATGGATCACGTACATTGATTTTATAATTGAATTTATATTTCTAAATATATATATATATATATATATATATATATATATATATATATATATATATCACTAAATTCTCAATCTATATATACTGATAAATGATTTTTAAGATTGGCCTTATTTGATTTATCCATATAAGTTTTAAAATGAAGTAATTGATTTTATAATTCATTAAGTAATTTAATCATACAAATATAAAAAATATACAAATATATAAAAATGCCTAAAATTTTAAATAATTTAAAATTGTGCAGCGCCATTGTTGTAAAGGGTAATAAGTATACTTTTCGATTACGTAGTGTCTTTATTCTAGAGTAATTATTCAGTAATCTTATAACACCGTTACGTAATATTTCAGATTAATCATATTTTTTTATTTTAGTAAGTCTCTTTCTATTTTAATAGGTATAAAATTATATGTCGTGAAACATAATTAAAATAAAAAAATATAATTAACCTAAAATACTACGTAATAGTGTTTCAGAACTATTGCATAATTTTTTCCTTAATATTAATTGACCACAAAAAGTTGAACAAACCACGTTAATTACCAAAAGGATCCTCGGGAATATGGTTTACACTTTACACCTGTAAATTTTGGTTATTACATTGGTACCCAAACACTCACTATAGGTCTCCAACTACAAGTTGGCATTACCACACATGAAAATATTTAGTTTTTTAAATATATTTATTTGTAAGAATTATAATTTTATGATATATTTATTTACAAATATTATATTTTGGATAAAATTATTAATTTTATCTTTGTCTTATTTATTTTTAAATTTAGACTTTGGACTATTATTCTAGAAATTATAAAATAACTTCATATGGGAGGATTATTTAATACCATATTCAATCAAGAATTATAATATCAAGACTATTAAGTCATTTTATAATTCCTAAACCAATAATTTCAGATCCAAATTTAAAAACAAACAAGTCATTTTCTAGATTAATAATTTTATCTTAAATATAATCATTACAAACAAATATAGTTTTAGAATTATAATTTATACATCGAAATTATAATCCACCGATTATAATCCTATAAAATGATTTTGCCCAAATTATATATCCCAATGAAAATGTACCTTTTTTTGTTTAAGAGATAACATGCATGACCTGTATTTGATAAATGTGGTGATTTAATTTATTCATCTTTTTCGTGTCCATTTCCCACATTGTTAACCAAACCGGAATAAGGTCAACCAAAGAGTTTTTAAAAATTAAGAGCGGTAGTATGAGCTATTTCAGGTCAAGTTGTGTGTAATTATTCTTTTCAATTCCTTATTGAAAGAAGAGAATCTAAACAGGATTGTGGGAGAAGAATACATGCTTCGTACTGCTGCACCCAGGCCAAGTGGTGGATTACTGCACCCGAAATGGCTAAACGGGGGAACAAGCCCACTTCCACCCAGAAAGATGTACAAGAGAAAATGAAAATGGCAGTTGTGACAAACATTAACCAGATCAAGAAACCTAGTAAAGCTAACAGGAAATAATAATACTTGGATTGAGCAAACTAATAAGAGATAATTATGCAAAGGTAACTGGAACAGAAAGGATGAACAAGTTTGTTTAGTTGATTTCTGGACTAGAATGGTTAAGCAACTACTGAGCTGCGGAGTGCTATAACCTTTGCCGACCAAAAATAAGTAAATCTAGGTCTCAGACTCTCGGTTATAATTTGGTAAATACAAGCCACCGCTTTACATTAACCCAAGTAAGAAAATTTTGCAACTCTATAGCTCAGAGTACAAATAACTAGAAGGCAAGCATTCGCCAATCTAGGATGACAAAGGAGCCCGACATCAGGTTTCAACCATTGGTTCAGGACTTGATGACTCTGTCCGAGATCTGCTGGACTGGCGAACCGAGTTGAAAAGAATGTCCTTAATAACCTGAAGGGGAGGAATACGAGTCTAAGAAAAACACCATGGCAATGGAAATAACTGCTAGAAAGAAAGCATGTTCGGGATAAGAACAGCAAGTCACCTGTGACATTAAACCATGGACCTGCTCGACAGTAATCTTTGCACTATCCCGCGTGATCTTGGCAAGTTGCGATTCTTCCTGCAATTAATCAAAAGTTGAGGGAAACTATAAAAAAGAATGGCAGATGAGTGCTAACTACTGTGAAGGGATTCTTCATAAAGAAAATAAAGTGCAGTGGCCTAATCTTATCAAATTATCAAATACGGGCTGTCATTTCATACTATGCTGACCAGGAGTGTAGGGCCCGGTGGTTGAGGAGTTATTTAAAGGGCAGAGAGCACAGAGCACAGAGCACAGAGCACAAGGGTTTCCCTCTCATGTTAGAGGCTTAGTTAATAAAGGGCAAAACATAGTATTAAACCACAAAAGTTAGCACGTTTTACTAAATACACCATTGAACTTTTAATTTTACAGATTACCGCATTAAACTAATTAAAAAAAAGCAATTGGATCATTCCGTCAAATTAGATGGATGGAAGTTAACTTTTTTCCTACGTGGCCATTTAAAAAAAAACAAAAAATGACATGGAATTTTTTTAAAATATAAAATAAAATTAAAATTAATTTTTTAAAATACAAATAAAATTAAAACAATTAAATATAAAATCCAGTCCTATCCCATTTAGTTGCTATCCCCAAACACATCCCATTAGGATCAGGCCAGGCCGTGGAAAATTCCCATGCCTATTAATAATTCCCCATGCAACAGCAGGGCATGATTCACTATGCCAATCAACACAAGAATGGTAATATATAAACATGTACTTTAATACATATTTCTATAAAACAATCTGGTTAAAAAGTCTTGAAAATAATAGAATCCAAAACTGGTGGAAAATGCTAGACCATGAGAAATGATATTAAGATTAAGGTATACAAGTATCCTCCAATTGGAATTCACCCTAAATGTATTATAAACAAGCATATTATTATGGATTTGAGAGATATAACTGACCTCTTTCTTTCTTTGCGAGGGTGCTATTAAGGGCGCAAAGCGTGCATGAGACAGTTGATTTTCAGCTTGCTCGAGCTTTTCAGCTGCACGATGTACAGAAAACTATTTACTGATGGCTTTTCAATGTCACACAATTTGCTAAAAATCTATACAAGTACTCATATCATAATTATAAATACAATCAATAGGAAGAAAACAAAACACTATGTAAAAATACCTAGATCTGATATTTGTCCTGCAACATAGTCTCCATTTCCAAGCAAAGGAGAAGAAGAAAGGGTATTCACCCAATACTTATTCCATAGGAGATCCAATAGGTGGCAATCAAGAGATGACTTGAAATATGTGATGTCCAATGAATAATACTGCATTAAACGAGATGGATAAAGGTCAGCAAATGAAACCAAAAAGTAACCAAAGAAGCCGTCTGGGGAAAACAGCAACCTGTTTACAGTGCACGCCAAAGTCTTCAATCTTGTTCAGAGGGATGGTTTGGTATTCAGAGACAGGATCATCTGGTGGCTTATATCCTTCTGGGTATGTCCTAAATGCCCCAATTTCAACTTTTCCAGCTGAAATAGTTCGTGTTGGATCAATAACAACTGCCAAGAAAGGCTCCTGATATTGTTGATTTAGCATTTGTGTTGAAACATCGATACCAGAAAGCCAGCATCCATAACCAGGATGAGAATGGTACCATCCCACAACGTTCTCCAACCGTCCCGCCTACAACATTAGATTCCAAGTAAATAGAGACCTTACACTGATGTTGAAAAAACTCAAAAAGCACCCACAAACAAAGGACATTTCGTCAACGTACAGAGACTGTCTTTCTAACAAATTTCATTCCAAGTAAGAGGCATAACAATGTTCGAAATATTTGCAACCAATACGTGGTGGTGGTATAAAGGATCTACACAGAAGTTCCACATTGCACACACAAATGCTTGCTCATACTCACCACAGCTAACCCTTCAGATTTATTATATTATTTTTTAAGTAAGCATCTCCTAGTACAATATTTTTATTTTTATTTTCATTACGTACTCCTGGAACATCATTCTCACATTTGGAATCTAACATCCTAACACATCAGAGGAATACATAGATACTCCAAATAAGAGCTATAAGATTAAATTGGAAATTTGGAATGCGAACAAAACTGCATTTGCATGTAGTTTTTAGTAATGCAGCTTTGTAAACGACATGATAACCGAATTTAAGATAATCAAAAGCTGAGAAATTTTATGTAACACTTTGACAGGAAGAAACAAAATTAGGATATTATATACCACAGCTGAACAATCGATAAGATTCCAGTTTTCTTTTCGTGTCTTTAATTTTTAAATTATCAAAATAGAATTTTATCAGTTGTCAGAGACAGAATAATGTTTTGGGTAAAAAATAGTACCTATTATCACTGAAAAATACATCAACAAATTCATATCTATAGCAATAAAGAACAAACAAACAAATAAACAAACAAGTGCAGCCAAAATCCTATAAAGACAAAAAAAATTCCTACTCTCATGGTATTTCAATTAGAGAAACAATAAATAAATCAAGTGTAGATTAAATTGAAAAATTCAGACACTTGCATACAATTTTAAACGGATTGAAGTAAAACTATCAAAACGTAGTAGGACTACAACAGTATTGTGTTAGCAATTGCGCTTTTTCTAGAACTAGGGTTAGGGTTTTCCTCCAAAGATTACTAAAATCCCAAAAGAACAAAAATTCAAGCTATTTACAATTAGGGTTCTAGGTTATAGGATTTTCAACAAAACAACCAAAAATAATACCCAAAAAACAACTATTTGGTACTAAAATTAATTAATTTACCTGCTTATTAGTCTGGGAATAATCCACCATATACTCATACGCATCCGCCTGGGCATTAACCCTAGTTTCCGTCCCTTCCACCGGCAACGCAAAGGCGTCCATCACGATAATCGCATCTCCGTCGGTCTTCCCCTGCATGAGGCCCATCACCTCGATGTTGCCGCCGGAGCGCGCGTGAACAACCATCTTGAGGAGGGCGAGTGCGGAGACCTTGACGCGCTTGAAGAAGTGGGGGTCATTGACCCAGGGTTTCTCCTGCAGGAACTTGGCCTGGGCGGACTCGTCGTAGTAGAAGATTGTGTCCGTGGCGGCGTTGTTCGGAGAGGACGATGAAGATGATGACGAGGTTCCTATAGTTACGATGTTGTTTTCGAGTTCCCATGTTTGTTGTGCCATGGCTGCCGATGAAGAAAAGGTGGGATCCATTGGAATTCAGAAAGAGAGAGAAGAAGCAAGAGAAAGTAGCCTATGGCTTAGTTTTCCTGTTGGCTTTATTGTATATAGCGTAACTAGCTGTTGCTGTTCAACCGGTTAAAACCGGACAAACAACGAACGGAACCGGTAACGAAATTATATAAAATTCGGTATTAAAATCAGAATCGGTTGAATCCAATCGATTAACCGATTTGATACCCATTTTATCAACAACAAAAAATAATTATTATTTTATTATTATTATTATTAAATAAATAATAATATTATTATTATTATTATTAATTATTATTATTATAAATAAATAAAATAAAAAATCGGTATAATCAGTTCGGTTCGGTTAATACTGATTGTCCAAATCTCTTAACCGATTGGTACCAATATACCGAACCGATATCAGATTAGTCTTTTTAGTATCGAATCAGTCGATTCGGACGGGTCCGGTATATCCTATATACCAAAAAAAAACAAAAAATTTGCCCACCCCTAACTAATAGGGCCACTTTATCACTGTGTTTATGGAAAGAGAGGGAGAGAAAAAGAAAAATAGTTTTATGTGTGAAGAAAACTTAAAATTAAAGAAGTATAATATTATTAGGAAAATAATATTTTTATTAGAAAAATTGATATTTTCACAAGACTCAACTTACATGAACAGTAAGTGAAACTCATTTTTAGTGAGCAGAGATTTAAGAAAATATTAATTTTTCTTGTGAAAATGTCAATGCTCTATTATTACGAGATATATTTGAGAAATTATTATGAAGATATTTTTGATATTTTAATTAATGTCTAAATTTCTTATAAATTCTGAAGGAAATTTATTTTAAATCTCTCTGTCTTTCTTTTTATCCTCAAAAGAATTATAAACAAGAGTTTTTTAAATTTTTTATAAAATTCTCTACCATCTTTTAACTTTTTTACAAAATACAAAACAAAATAGGATAAAAAGTACTAGGATGAAAATTGCTTAAAGCAAAAGAAAAAAAATAGAAAATAAATATATTTAAGAGAGATCGAGAAAGAAAGAAAACAAGAAAATATGAGAAAGAAAATTAAATAATTAAAAAGTAACTTTCAAGCATTATTTTTTTCATTTGTTTTTTTGGTGGTTGGTAATGACAAGAGTCTAATGTAAGGATACTAATCTTCAATTCCTTACTTAATGTCCAATTAATGCTCAATAAAAGAGCAATTCAATTGAAAAACCAGTGAAAACACTGATAAAGAAGAAGAATTATTGAATGAGAGGGAAGTTTTCAGAATAGTTGAGAGAAAAAATAAAAAAATATTTATTTCACATGATTCGTACAAATGTTAATTGAGCCTATTCTATAGTTGAACATATGCTGAGTGCATCAGCTGAACATCACAAATCACACATTCAACATAACAAAAATAGAAATGAAAGGACAAATATGACGTTACATATGCAACTGAAAAGACATTAATACCCTTAATAAAATAACTGTTACTGATCGCATAACTAATTAATTCTTTGTCCTATTCGGCAACTGAAGATGAATCCAGCTTAATGGTTCCTTACAATCTTCCCTTCTTCAAATCAACATTGTCCTCAAGGTTGGAAGTTAGGAAATTTGGCATAAAACTGGTCCCAGGGGTCCCAAGTTGCTTCAGAAGGAAGAGTATTAGACCATTGCACTAAAACTTCAGCTGCAACAGCATTATGTTTCTTAACCATCCTTCTGTTTAAGATTGATACTGGTTCCACTAGGAATTGGCCTTGAGCATTCAGGTGGGGTAGGACTGCAGAACTAAGATAATTAAGACCAATCTTCTTCTTAAGTAAAGACACATAGAACACTTGGTGGATTTTAGCATCAGGAGGTAGTTTAGGTTTATAGGTCACAACCCCAATTTTCTCTTCCACTGGGAAAGGTCCAAAATATTTAGGAGTTAACTTTCCAAACTTAGTGTGTTTTAAGGATGATTGCTTATAAGGCTTGATTCTAAGATATACTAAATCCCCAACCATGAAGGATCTTTCATTCCTGGACTTGTCAGTATAATGTTTCATTCTAGATTGTGCAGCTGTCAAATTTTGCTTAAGTAGTTACAATTGTTGAGTTCTGTCTTGACAAAAAGACTTAGTAGTAGGATCTTGGATTTTTCTATATTGGTGGAAGTTTAGGTGTGGAGGTTTGTATCCATATAAAGCCTCAAATGTTGTAACTTTTAATCCACAGTGGTAGTGTGTATTATACCACCACTCAGCCAAAGATAACCAGTTTGACCACCTTGGATAGCACTCTAAGACTTAACTAAGCCTCTCAGGTTATCCATTTGACTGTGGGTGATATGCAGTGCTTAGATGTAACTTAGTGTCAACCAACTTGAAAAGTGACTGCCAGAATAAGCTAATAAATTTTTTGTCTCTATCAGAAACAATGGTAGAAGGGAATCCATGCAGGTTATGGATGTGGTTTATAAACATTTAAGCCAGTTCAGGAGCAATAAATTGGTGATGAAGAACAATAAAATGAGCATACTTGGATAACCTGTCAACCACTACCCAAATAACAGTGAACCCATCAGATTTAGGCAACCTTTCAATAAAGTCCATAGTTATATCCATCTAAGGAAATTCTGGAATAGCTAAGGGCTGCAACATGCCAGGAGTAGATTGGGTCTCATGCTTCTGTTATTGACAAATGTCACACTCCCTAACAAACTGAACCACGTCAGTCTTAATAGAGAGCCAATAGAAATAGTTATTTAACCTCTTATAGGTACCTCTAACCCCAGAATGGCCCTCAATAGGAGAGTTATAGAACTAAGACAACAATTTAGTTCTTAGTGCCATGTTAGGTCCTACTACTAGCCTATCCAAAAATTTCAGTCTACCATGATGATAACAATAACCTGGTAGGGATTAAGGATCAAGCTGAAGTTGAGCAATAATGTCTTTCATACCTGCATCAGTCTCCCAAGATTAAGTTAGCTCCAAAATCCACTAAGAAGTAATGAAAAAAGGAGATGCACAGCTATTCTCTGTGACGACCCCAAATCCGGGTTCTTTAACCTCGGGTTTGGTTCTCACTGTACAATACTTAACAACAATGAAATACATATATTGTATTCAAACTACGCGGAATAATACAAAAGGTTCCTTATATAAAGGCTACACTTCCCAAGGTCTATTAACCTTAAATTGTAACATTACATATCTTAAGGGAAATACAAAAGATTTACAACAGTAATTACATAACAGTAATTTAAACTAGCATGAAATTACTAAAACTAAGCATTCGCTTTCCCCTTGCCTTTGTTCGATTTAGAGCTTTCGGGATTGGCTGAAATATAGTCATGATATAGCAAGAATGAGCAACTAAATGGCTCAACAAGTTTATAAACAACAATCATACGATATATCATGATGAAGGGAAATAACTTCAAGGTTTCAACAATAGCAATTGTGAAAGATAACAAGAATCAATGTTCAATAAAAAAAAGAATTGACTATTTACTGCTGAGTGGTCTTTAATGACCATGAACTGCTACTAAGGTAGAACAGACATACAATGTCTGACTCCTTGTTAAAATAACGGGACACTTGAGGGGATCAGTCCTCTCATGTCCTATGTATATGCATCACATTTAGTTTTCTTGCGCGCTGTCGGGTCTCCGACAAATAAAAATCCCCTTTAACTAGGGTTGTTCTATCTCAGTCTTACTGTAAGAATCCGCACCAGCCAATGGTTTGGATAAGCTTTTATAATATTCAATTAAATGAATTTAACATGCATTTGTCTAGCCGAAACAATTAGCTTAGACGTTCTTAAACAGTTTGCAAAAGCACTATGTGCGAATACAATAATCAATAATGATGTGAAGTAATTTTTGATAATTAATTCACTCAAAGGTCTGTCAAGTAACTACGGGTGTAGAATACTTGCTCAACAATAATTGAAATGTAAATACGGTTGAAGAATATCTGCAACAATAAATACAAGTTTAAGGGTAGAAAACTTGCCTGTCTACTCAGTTACAATAAATGTCTAGCTTTAACTAACTTGCTTTGAAAGACCTAACATTAATAAAGTCGGTCTAATAATTAGTACGGCGTATTTGCATAACTATACGCTTGATAATGAACTTATTTACCACACATAAGTACTAACACATAATTTACATTAGTCAAAACAATATTATTAACCTTATAGACCCTTAATCATTTTAGTTTAATAAGTTAGAAAATATTTTTCTTAAGTGTTGGACACTTATTAAACCCTTAAACAACTTATTACAATTGTTTAATTAAATCGTAATTAAATTCAATTTATTTTATTAACTCAATCTCTATTTAATTACTATTTAATCTTGATTAAATAGAAATTAATTAATTAACTCTAGTTATTATTTAAAATAAATAATAACTAATTGTACTTACTTATTATTTAATTATAATTAAATAATTATTGACTTAATTTTAACCTTCATTAATTTAATATTAATCAACCAATAATTAACTAAGTAATTAACCTTACTTATTATTTAATTTAAGGAAATTAAATAATAGTTTACTAATCTTAATCCTCTTTAATTATTATTTAATGTCAATTAAATAATAATTAAGTATTTAATTAATTTTAATTATTATTTAAGGTTAAATAATAATCAAATCATTCTTATTTATTATTTAAATTAAATAATAAATTATTACTCTAATAACTTAATTTTCATTAATCGTTATTTAATGCTAATTAAATAATTATTAATTACTTAATTATCCTTATTTATTATTTAATAACATTTAAATAATAAATAATTAATTTATAAATTTTATCTCTCTTTAAGTATTATTTAATAGGCAATAAATAATAATTGCTAACTTATCATCTTTATTTATTATTAATAAATAAATAATAAATTTATTTAACTTAACCATGGTTTTGCTAACTAGATTAATATTTAAAATATTTAAATATTAAACTTAATGAAAAATATCCTCCCCAATATTATTTTTGTATTATAATTATTTTTGTTATAATTTTAATTTAGTTTTTAAATATTTAAATTAATTAAATTTAACCCGAATGGCATTTTCGTAAATAAGTCGAAATCTGAACCGAGGGCAGAATGGTAATTCTGCCAAGAAAAACACGGAGGGGCATAAATGTAATTTCTCAGAAAACCGGTGCTCGCGCATTGCGCGCGCCATCAGTAGCAACGACCCAAAACGGTGCCGTTTTAAGAAGCCGAAAACGGCTTCCGCGCATTGCGCGGAGTAAATTCCCCACAGACGCCAAACGACGTCGTTTGGCTCCGTGTTTTGCCAGTCGAATGTCTTCCGTGCATTGCGCGGACTGTTCCTATTTTTTTTCCTTTAGCAGATTGTGAACAGTGTTATTTTTAACTAAAATTATACCTTCAATTAAGCTTTAACTCTTCAATAAAAATCCAAAAAAATTACCAATCACCTTATATTAATTTATAACATGAAAAAATAATTTTTCATGATTTAATATCATTATTTTTTTATAAAAATTTCTACATCACATAAACTACCATAAATCATAACTTTTTGTGCATAACTCCATTTTAAGTGATTCAAACTTTGTTTTTCTCATGATTTAATGTTCTATAATATTAGAACATCAAACCTTAGTTTTATAAAAATATTTTTGGACATAAATTCCAAAACTTGTTTACACACTATTAAATACATATTTTAGCATATAAATATACCAAAATACAAACCAAGCATATTAAACTCAAGCATGGCATAAATATTACCACTACACATTAATAACTATATTAACATGTTTATACTAACATGATGATTTATTTAATTTAAAAACAAAACTTCATTTAAAATAACCATTACCTTGATTTAATGGCTATTCTTCTTTTTCTTCCAAAATAAGTGGTGAAAGAAGATGACATGCACCAAGAACTCCTTCTCCTCTCTTAGTATTTTGCTCTCACTATTTTCTTACTCTCAAATGCTCTCTAGCTCTCTCTCTTTTGGACTTAGAAAAATAATGAAATGTAGAAGTCTTACAAATGCAAGTATACTCCTACAAAATATTAGATACACATATTGTATATATTAATCTAGACCATCATGCACCTATATTGGATACTTACACAAGAAAATTAGTCCATACTTAGTTGGTGAAAATTTTGTGGGAAAAGACTTTCCCAAAAACCAAAACAAGCAACCTAATATTAAATAAAGGAAAAATAAAAGAAATTCAAAACATCACTTTTCTCTCTCCTTTCCAACATGTCGGCTGATGGATCATTATATGTCCCAAATTCATTGTCATTTTGCTTAATTTAATAATTAAATAGTTTAATTAAGTATTTTTCAAGTGGGCCAATCATTGGGCTTTAATTTAAAATACCAATTGGGCTCCTATTAAATTGTTTGGGCTACTAAATTGTCAAATTTTATTATTCTACACTTGGGCTACTAATTGACCCATGTTGGGCTAATTTAATAATTTACACATCAATTATTCAATCCATGATTAAATAAATAATTAAATATTCTAACCCATAAGTATTAAATTACTAAATGGACTAATAAATGTTATTATTAATATTTCACATTATTTACATTAATTAATAATCATATTAATTAATTTATTATATTTAATCAATTTAATTAAATATTTAATTAATAGGAAACTTATCAATTATTTTGATATTAAAACCTTAGGGTTTGTTCACTAATTTAATAACATATTAGTGACCCCCTTTAATTAATTTTAGTAATTAATTACATAATTAATTAATCACATAATTAATCAATCACATAAAAGGATTTAAATAATCTCGTAAAACTAACTCGTTGGAAATTAAATTAATAATTTAATTAATAAAGACGTGGAAATTCTAGGACATTACATTCTCTCCTCCTTATAAAAATTCCGTCCTCGGAATTGTAAAAATAAGGTTACTCAAATAAAAACGGGTAATTTGCCCTCATTTCCTCCTCTAATTCCCACGTAGCTTCTTCAATGGCGTGATTTCTCCAAAGTACTTTGACAGAATGAATTATCTTATTTCTCAGTTTCTGTTCCTTCCTATCGAGTATCTGAACAGGAACTTCTTCATATGATAAGTCCTTCCCGACTTGAATTGGTTCATAGGAGATAACGTGCTTGTAGTCTGGTTTGTATGGCCGCAATACTGACACGTGAAACACATTGTGAATATGTTCCAATTCAGGAGGTAAAGCTACCTCGTATGCTACTTCACCCACTCTTCTCAATATTTCGAACGGTCCTATGAACCTTGGACTCAATTTCCCCTTCTTTCCAAACCTGATCTTCCCTTTCCAGGGAGATACCTTAATGAACACAAAACTCCCCACCTCGAAGTCTCGTTTCTGTCGATGTAAATCGGCGTATTTCTTTTGACGGTCTTGAGCTGCTACTAGCCGAGCTCTTATTACCTTGATAATTTCTACCGTCTGTTGAACCAATTCTGGCCCCAACAGTCGGCGTTCTCCTACCTCATCCCAACATAGAGGTGTTCTGCATTTTCTGCCATATAAAGTTTCGTAAGGCGGCATACCTATGCTCGCATGATAACTGTTGTTATATGCAAACTCAACTAGTGGTAGATGGATTTCCCAGCTGCCCTTGAAATCCATCACGCAGGCCCTGAGCATATCTTCCAATGTCTGAATTGTTCTCTCACTTTGCCCATCAGTCTGCGGATGATACGCTGTACTCGTTCTCAACTGTGTCCCCAATCTCTCCTGAAGACTTCTCCAAAATTTTGATGTGAAGCGCGGATCTCTGTCTGACACAATCGATATCGGCACCCCATGTCTTGAAACTATCTCTTTGATGTACAATTTGGCCAACTGATCCAAACTGAACCTAATCTTGATCGGCAAAAAGTGCGCTGACTTGGTTAGTCGATCCACAATCACCCATATTGCGTCAAATCCCTTCTGTGTTGCTGGAAGTCCTACCACAAAATCCATTGTGATATGCTCCCATTTCCACTCAGGAATCTCTAACGGCTGTAGTAATCCACTTGGTCTCTGATGTTCAGCCTTTACCCTTTGACAAGTTAGACATCGGCTGACACATTCTGCGACCTCCCTTTTTAAATTCGGCCACCAAAAATGCTGACGCAGATCTTGATACATCTTCGTACTTCCCGGATGTATTGAGTATCTCGTACTGTGGGCCTCTTGCAAGATCTCTTCTCGTAGTTCGGGCACTAGCGGCACCCAAACACGATTTTCAAATCTTAGCAATCCCATGCTATCTTCCTTGAACTTGACCTCTTCCCATTCGGTCATTCTCATCCTTATTCTGCCACATTCTTCATCTTTGTCTTGAGCCTCTTTTACCCGATCTAACAAGGTTGGGCTCGCTTCCACTTCCATTGACTCATTTGGATTTCTTACCTCCAACTCCATTCGAGCTATCTCTTGAACCAATTGTTCCTGATCTGTCAAGATGAACAATTTCTCCCTGCTCTTTCTGCTTAGAGCATCTGCTACTACGTTGGCCTTGCCGGGATGATATAGAATTTCACAATCATAGTCTTTGATCAATTCTAACCATCTCCGTTGCCTCATATTTAACTCCTTCTGTGTGAAGATATACTTCAGACTCTTGTGGTTCGTGAATATCTCACATTTCTCTCCATATAAATAATGTCTCCAGATTTTAAGGGCAAACACTACCGCAACCAGCTCCAAGTCGTGGGTAGGGTATCCCTTCTCGTAATCCTTCAACTGTCTGGACGCATACGCAACAACCTTGCCGTTTTGCATAAGCACACAGCCAAGTCCCTTGTGCGATGCATCACTGTAGACCGTAAAACCTCCCGTATCGTCTGGTAAAGTCAATACAGGTGCTTCACTAAGTCTCTTCTTTAGCTCCTGAAAACTCTCCTCACACTTCTCCGTCCATACGTATTTCACCGTCTTCCTCGTTAGATTGGTCAGCGGTGTTGCTATCTTCGAAAAATCTTGAATAAATCTCCGATAGTAACCCGCTAACCCCAAGAAACTTCTTACCTCCGTCGGCGTCCTTGGTTGTTCCCAATTCATCACCGCTTCTACCTTTGCTGGATCTACTGAAACTCCCTCCTTGTCAATGACATGACCTAAAAATTGAACTCTCTCCAACCAGAATTCACACTTCGAAAATTTAGCATACAACTGCTCCTTCCGTAAAATCTCCAACACCAATCTTAGGTGTTCAGCATGCTCCTCCTCCGTTTTAGAATACACCAGAATATCGTCAATGAACACAACAACAAATTTATCCAAGTACTGCTTGAATATTCTGTTCATCATGTCCATAAATGCGGCTGGCGCATTCGTTAGTCCAAACGACATCACCAGAAACTCATAATGCCCATATCGAGTTCTGAATGCCGTCTTGGGTACATCCTCCTTCCTGACTTTCAACTGATGATAACCAGTCCTTAAGTCAATCTTTGAAAAGTACTTCGCCCCTTTCAATTGATCGAAAAGATCGTCAATTCGTGGTAACGGATACTTGTTCTTAATTGTTACTTTATTCAACTCCCTATAATCCATACATAATCTCATCGATCCATCCTTCTTCTTTACAAACAGCACCGGTGCTCCCCATGGAGAAACACTTGGCTGGATGTACTTATTATTCAACAACTCCTACAATTGCACCATCAACTCTTTCATTTCTACCGGAGCCATTCTATATGGTGCCTTTGATATCGGCGCTGTCCCCGGTACAAAATCGATCGCAAATTCTATTTCTCTGTCCGGCGGTAAGCCTGGCAGTACATCTGGAAAAACATCCATAAACTCCCTAACTACTGGTATTTGCTCCATCTCGGGACTCACCACTTGTGTATCAACCACATGAGCCAAATACCCTACACAACCTTGCTTTAATAATTTCTTGGCTTGCATCATCGTCAGACAAGAAGACTGTCTTGACGATTTGCTGCCATAAAATACGACCTTAGACTTATTTGGTGTCTTAAGGTGTATGCACTTCTTCTGACAATCAATTATCGCCCCGTGGTTAAACAACCAATCCATCCTAAGTATTACATCAAATTCCCCCAGACGTATTGGAATTAGATTCACATTTAATTTCTGACCCCTGATTTCAGCACAACAATTTCTATGTACATACTCTACCGGAATCACTTCTTTATTTGCCACTTCTATGTTCATTGGGTTCTCTAGTTTTTCTCTAGGCAATTCTAACCGTCTAGCGAATTCATCAGACACAAATGAACAGGTAGCACCCGAATCAAATAATACATAAGCATTTATATCATTGATCGGAATAATACCTGACACCACGTCTTTTGATTCGACGGCGTCCTGCACCGTCATGTTGAAAGTCCGTGCCGTTGGTTTGTTCTGTGGCACCGGCCCTCCAATGGTCAGTTTGGCGTTGTTGTTGTTGTTGTTGCTTCCCCTAAAGCCCGAACTCCCTCCGGTGTTCTTCTTCTTCGGACAATCTTTAAACTGATGGTCCATGGCCCCGCAGGCGAAACAACCTCCCTTCCTTTTTGGTGTGGGACAATTAGGAGCGATGTGCCCCTCTTGCCCACAGTTGTAACAGACATTCCTTCCCTTCATGCACTCCCCTGAGTGATTCTTCCCGCATTGACTGCATTTGTTTGCTTTCTTTGATTCACTGCCCTGGGGTGTCCCCGAACTGCTATTGTTATTCCACTTGCGTTTGTTCGAGTTGCTGCCCCCGCTGCTACCTTCTCTGTTTCCCCCATCGCTTCTCTTCTTGTTCCGTTCTTGATTGTGCTTATTCAAAGCTTCATTTCCACCCTCAGCTATGATAGCTTTCTCCAGCAGTGTTGCAAAATTTGTGATCTGGAGAACAGCTACCCGACTGTAAACCCATGGTTTCAGCCCCTGTTCGAATCGTCTGGCGCGTCTTGCCTCCGTGTCCACCTGATGTGTAGCAAATCTTGCCAATTCATTGAACTTGGCGGCATATTCGGATACGGACAAGTTACCTTGCTTCAGCTCTAGGAATTTAATTTCCATCCTAGCCTTTGTACTCTCTGAAAAGTAGTTTTCCAAGAATACCTCTTTGAATCGCGCCCACGCGATCGTTCCCTCCCCTGCTCTACTCTTATTGGCCTTCCACCAGTGGCTGGCCTCTTCTTTCATCATGAAGGTAGCAAATGAGGTCATTTGCTCCTCCCTAACTCGTGCAACCTCGAAGACTTTTTCCATCTCCTCTATCCAGGTTTGTGCTTCTATCGGATCTGTGGTCCCTTTGAACTCGGGTGGTCCTATCAGTTTGAAGTCTTTAAAGGTTGCTAGTGGAGCGGCAGGGTTTGTTGCTCCAGTAGCCTCTGTGTTGCGTCCGCGAAATGCTCCCATTAGCATTTCTACGAACTCTTTGACAGGGTTTGGCGGTACCCCTCCGGCGTTCACTGACTCTTCGGGTGGTGGTGGGGGTAGTCGTTGATTTCTTCTCTGTGGCGGCATTTTCTGTATAAAGAAAATTTAATTAATTAAAGTTGTTTCAATCTTTTTACTTTCGTTTTGTAGCTTAAGTAATTTAAACTAAAGCACAAATAATCATCTCGACACATATAAACATAAACGGAAATGCATTTATATTCATATGCTAAAACACAGTGCGTAGCACTTTTACATCATAAGCATACTGCTATAAACGCTGCTAACCCCGATAGTTAAAACAAAAGACGGGATCTAACATATCCCACAACTTCATAGAGTTGGGATTTACAACATACTAACCCTCTATTAAAACAAAAGTTGGGTTTCTACTGCATCTATGTACATACAACATAAATAAAGGAAATAGTACAACTAACGGCGCATCCCTCGACGAACCGCATCGTCGTACTCCTCATCTCCAATGGCCCTGACCACGCCCCTACTAATGGTGTGAAAGGTCTGACCCTCCTCAGCAGGGTAATAGTGCACCCTACTCTGGATCCTACCAACTGATGAGCGATAGACGTAACTGAGTCTATCTATCCTCACCTTCTTCTCCCTAACCTCCTCCTCCAGCTCCATTATCTGCCCGTGAGCTGCATCACGCTGAAACTCCATATCTAACCTTGCCTCAACGGCCTGCTGCATCTGGCCCCTCATGGCCTCCCTCTCTGCCTGTGTCTGCTGAATCTTCAGCTCAGCAGCTACTAACTTGGCCTCCATCTCGGCCATCCTCGCCTTCAGCTCTATGTTCTCGCCAGAAAACATATAAGCTGTATCTCTGTACTGCTGCTCTGTCTGCTGGTGGATCTGGTTCTGCTCCTCTAGGTCCTGAACCCTCTCCCCTAGCTCCTCGTTAGCCGTAGTGAGAGTATCGATGATGTCACTGGCGACAGTGCCCATGCCATCAACATACTCAGCTGACTCCTCATCCTCATCATCATCAGTATCAGCCTCCTCCTCACTGTACTGCCCCATAACTCCGCCCCAGACAGCGTCCTCTCTATCTCCCTCCTCGGGATCTGACTCTGGCTCCTCAATCAGTGCAGCCACCCGTGGCTGTGCGGTATCCATAGGGATATCCGTATAAATCACCTCCTCTACAGCAGTGCTCGACTGGCCTATCTCCGTCATCCTACAATAACATAAATAACACATGTTAGTACAGCAATAAAATATATTCATTGATGAAATGAAATGATATTTTATCATGTACATCTCGGCTCGATGGATTTTCTCAATCCACCTCCAAAAATACACAACATGATGAATCTCCCCGATTCATCTCCTAACGCACTCGATATGAGTTTAGTACTAAGGTTATAACCTAGGTTTCGCAAATCCTAGCGTTTCTAACCTACAGCTTTGATACCAACCTGTGACGACCCCAAATCCGGGTTCTTTAACCTCGGGTTTGGTTCTCACTGTACAATACTTAACAACAATGAAATACATATATTGTATTCAAACTACGCGGAATAATACAAAAGGTTCCTTATATAAAGGCTACACTTCCCAAGGTCTATTAACCTTAAATTGTAACATTACATATCTTAAGGGAAATACAAAAGATTTACAACAGTAATTACATAACAGTAATTTAAACTAGCATGAAATTACTAAAACTAAGCATTCGCTTTCCCCTTGCCTTTGTTCGATTTAGAGCTTTCAGGATTGGCTGAAATATAGTCATGATATAGCAAGAATGAGCAACTAAATGGCTCAGCAAGTTTATAAACAACAATCATACGATATATCATGATGAAGGGAAATAACTTCAAGGTTTCAACAATAGCAATTGTGAAAGATAACAAGAATCAATGTTCAATAAAAAAAAGAATTGACTCTTTACTGCTGAGTGGTCTTTAATGACCATGAACTGCTACTAAGGTAGAACAGACATACAATGTCTGACTCCTTGTTAAAATAACGGGACACTTGAGGGGATCAGTCCTCTCATGTCCTATGTATATGCATCACATTTAGTTTTCTTGCGCGCTGTCGGGTCTCCGACAAATAAAAATCCCCTTTAACTAGGGTTGTTCTATCTCAGTCTTACTGTAAGAATCCGCACCAGCCAATGGTTTGGATAAGCTTTTATAATATTCAATTAAATGAATTTAACATGCATTTGTCTAGCCGAAACAATTAGCTTAGACGTTCTTAAACAGTTTGCAAAAGCACTATGTGCGAATACAATAATCAATAATGATGTGAAGTAATTTTTGATAATTAATTCACTCAAAGGTCTGTCAAGTAACTACGGGTGTAGAATACTTGCTCAACAATAATTGAAATGTAAATACGGTTGAAGAATATCTGCAACAATAAATACAAGTTTAAGGGTAGAAAACTTGCCTGTCTACTCAGCTACAATAAATGTCTAGCTTTAACTAACTTGCTTTGAAAGACCTAACATTAATAAAGTCGGTCTAATAATTAGTACGGCGTATTTGCATAACTATACGCTTGATAATGAACTTATTTACCACACATAAGTACTAACACATAATTTACATTAGTCAAAACAATATTATTAACCTTATAGACCCTTAATCATTTTAGGTTAATAATTTAATAAGTTAGAAAATATTTTTCTTAAGTGTTGGACACTTATTAAACCCTTAAACAACTTATTACAATTGTTTAATTAAATCGTAATTAAATTCAATTTATTTTATTAACTCAATCTCTATTTAATTACTATTTAATCTTGATTAAATAGAAATTAATTAATTAACTCTAGTTATTATTTAAAATAAATAATAACTAATTGTACTTACTTATTATTTAATTATAATTAAATAATTATTGACTTAATTTTAACCTTCATTAATTTAATATTAATCAACCAATAATTAACTAAGTAATTAACCTTACTTATTATTTAATTTAAGGAAATTAAATAATAGTTTACTAATCTTAATCCTCTTTAATTATTATTTAATGTCAATTAAATAATAATTAATTATTTAATTAATTTTAATTATTATTTAAGGTTAAATAATAATCAAATCATTCTTATTTATTATTTAAATTAAATAATAAATTATTACTCTAATAACTTAATTTTCATTAATCGTTATTTAATGCTAATTAAATAATTATTAATTACTTAATTATCCTTATTTATTATTTAATAACATTTAAATAATAAATAATTAATTTATAAATTTTATCTCTCTTTAAGTATTATTTAATAGGCAATAAATAATAATTGCTAACTTATCATCTTTATTTATTATTAATAAATAAATAATAAATTTATTTAACTTAACCATGGTTTTGCTAACTAGATTAATATTTAAAATATTTAAATATTAAACTTAATGAAAAATATCCTCCCCAATATTATTTTTGTATTATAATTATTTTTGTTATAATTTTAATTTAGTTTTTAAATATTTAAATTAATTAAATTTAACCCGAATGGCATTTCCGTAAATAAGTCGAAATCTGAACCGAGGGCAGAATGGTAATTCTGCCAAGAAAAACACGGAGGGGCATAAATGTAATTTCTCAGAAAACCGGTGCTCGCGCATTGCGCGCGCCATCAGTAGCAACGGCCCAAAACGGTGCCGTTTTAAGAAGCCGAAAACGGCTTCCGCGCATTGCGCGGAGTAAATTCCCCACAGATGCCAAACGACGTCGTTTGGCTCCGTGTTTTGCCAGTCGAATGTCTTCCGTGCATTGCGCGGACTGTTCCTATTTTTTTTCCTTTAGCAGATTGTGAACAGTGCTATTTTTAACTAAAATTATACCTTCAATTAAGCTTTAACTCTTCAATAAAAATCCAAAAAAATTACCAATCACCTTATATTAATTTATAACATGAAAAAATAATTTTTCATGATTTAATATCATTATTTTTTTATAAAAATTTCTACATCACATAAACTACCATAAATCATAACTTTTTGTGCATAACTCCATTTTAAGTGATTCAAACTTTGTTTTTCTCATGATTTAATGTTCTATAATATTAGAACATCAAACCTTAGTTTTATAAAAATATTTTTGGACATAAATTCCAAAACTTGTTTACACACTATTAAATACATATTTTAGCATATAAATATACCAAAATACAAACCAAGCATATTAAACTCAAGCATGGCATAAATATTACCACTACACATTAATAACTATATTAACATGTTTATACTAACATGATGATTTATTTAATTTAAAAACAAAACTTCATTTAAAATAACCATTACCTTGATTTAATGGCTATTCTTCTTTTTCTTCCAAAATAAGTGGTGAAAGAAGATGACATGCACCAAGAACTCCTTCTCCTCTCTTAGTATTTTGCTCTCACTATTTTCTTACTCTCAAATGCTCTCTAGCTCTCTCTCTTTTGGACTTAGAAAAATAATGAAATGTAGAAGTCTTACAAATGCAAGTATACTCCTACAAAATATTAGATACACATATTGTATATATTAATCTATACCATCATGCACCTATATTGGATACTTACACAAGAAAATTAGTCCATACTTAGTTGGTGAGAATTTTGTGGGAAAAGACTTTCCCAAAAACCAAAACAAGCAACCTAATATTAAATAAAGGAAAAATAAAAGAAATTCAAAACATCACTTTTCTCTCTCCTTTCCAACATGTCGGCTGATGGATCATTATATGTCCCAAATTCATTGTCATTTTGCTTAATTTAATAATTAAATAGTTTAATTAAGTATTTTTCAAGTGGGCCAATCATTGGGCTTTAATTTAAAATACCAATTGGGCTCCTATTAAATTGTTTGGGCTACTAAATTGTCAAATTTTATTATTCTACACTTGGGCTACTAATTGACCCATGTTGGGCTAATTTAATAATTTACACATCAATTATTCAATCCATGATTAAATAAATAATTAAATATTCTAACCCATAAGTATTAAATTACTAAATGGACTAATAAATGTTATTATTAATATTTCACATTATTTACATTAATTAATAATCATATTAATTAATTTATTATATTTAATCAATTTAATTGAATATTTAATTAATAGGAAACTTATCAATTATTTTGATATTAAAACCTTAGGGTTTGTTCACTAATTTAATAACATATTAGTGACCCCCTTTAATTAATTTTAGTAATTAATTACATAATTATTTAATCACATAATTAATCAATCACATAAAAGGATTTAAATAATCTCGTAAAACTAACTCGTTGGAAATTAAATTAATAATTTAATTAATAAAGACGTGGAAATTCTAGGACATTAAATTCTCCTACTCATAGCACTCAGCTTGTCTAGATAAGCAATCTGCTGCAACATTGTCCTTCCCCTTTTTATACACAATTTTATAATCTAAGCTCGTCAGTTTAGCAATCCATTTTTGCTGATTGGTGGTTGTGACCCTCTGATCCAATAAATACTTTAAGCTATGATGATCAGTCCTGATTAAAACCTTGTTACCAATCAAATAATATCTTTACTTGGAAGTAGCATAAACAACTAACATCATCTCCTTCTCATAGGTAAACCACCCCAGATGCTTTGCTGCTATGGTTTTGCTAAGGTAGGCTATTGGTCTATCCTGATGCATCAAGACTACACCCAAACCATTATAGGAAGCATCTGTCTCCAGAATAAATGGTAGGTTAAAATTAGGCATAGCTAAGACTGGTGCCCTGGACATAGCATTCTTAAGTGCCATAAAAGCATTGGTAGCTTCTTTCTGCCACCGGAATTTATCCTTCTTTAACAATTTAGTGAGAGGTCTACTAATTAGCCTATAATTCTTGATGAATCTTCTGTAGTAACTTAGTAATCCAAGAAAACCTCTTAGACTTTTGATGTTCTGGGGTAAGCGCCATTTCAGCTAGGGGTGTACAACGGTTGGTTTGGTCGATTTTGTATATATATAAACCATTTAAGTCAATTATAAAAAATTAAAAACCAAAATTACCCAAACTTTTACTCCGTAATCGGTTAAATCGGTTGGTTTAAGCGGTTTGGTCGTTTATAAATCATATAGTAGTATATTTTTCCTGACAAATGTCTTGAACCATTAAAATAAAATTACTTTAACTAATTAATTTATGGAAGGCTATGGTGGACAATGGATTTGCCAAAATCACTTTCTCAACTTCAGAAGGTATGATAATTAGGATAGAATACAATGGAATTAACAATATATTGGAAAAGAAAAATAAATAATCAAACAGAGGGTGGGTAATCTTTTGAATTTTAGTAACCAATTATAGAAAATATTATTATATGTGCCTGGTTGGAACACAACATATGAATTATTTATGTTTAATGATCGAATTAACATTAAATTTTAGGTACTGGATATCGTTTGGAGCAATTCAGAAAATCCTAAAGACAATTTTGACAAGTTCTTCATATCATTTCTTAATAAAAAAGGATTTTCATTGGAGTAGTAGTGCACAATTTATATTTGTGGATAAATTAAAATGTCGTTTTTTAGAATTTAAGTAGTAAAGTAATTTATTTATATTTTATAATATATAAATATATAATTATATAAAATAAATAATTGTTAGAAAAGTATATAAATTATATAATTATATTATAATTTTAAGACTTTAAGTAGTTTGTCGGTTTCGATTTTTGTGGAAACCAAAGCGAAATCGACGGCCGAACTTTGGTTTTTTGTTTTTAGAATTTTTTATTTTTCGGTTTTGTTATTTTCGATTTGGTTTGTTAACGATTCGGTTTGGTCCGATCGATTTTTTTGGTTATTTTTGATTTTGTGTTCACTCCTAATTTCAGCATACAACTGATCTTGTCTAAATCAGTAGAGATTCCCTTGCAGGTTATTACATGCCCCAGGTATTGAATCTTATCAGCGCCAAAAACACACTTATTTTGGCAAACAAGGAATTATCCTTAAGAAGCTGCAAGGTTAGTTCCAGATGGTGCAGATATTCCTCATAAGACTTACTGTAGATTAATACATCATAAAAAAAAACTAACATGAACTTCGTGAGGTATGGTTTAAAAACTTGGTTCATTAGTGAGTGAAATGTAGCTGGTGCATTTGTTAATCCAAATGGCATAACCAAGAATTCAAAGTGGCATGTAGGTCTTCTGAATGTAGTTTTTGGTATATTATGAGGGTGCACCTTGATCTAATGATAACCAGATCTAAGTTCTAACTTAGAGAACCACATGTAGCCATGTAACTCATCTAGTAATTCATCAATAACTGGGATAGGGAACTTATCCTTTACAGTCTTATGTCATTCAAGGACCTGTAGTTTACACACATTCTTCAGGAACCATCTTGTTTCTTAACCAACAGGACTGGAAAAGCATATGGGCTTGTACTAGGCTGAATCACTCCAGACTCTAACATTTCAGTAACAATCTTCTCAATCTCTTCTTTTTGCACATAGGGATATCTATAAGGTCAGAGATTTATCGGTTGCCTCCCAAGTTTTAGGTTAATGTGATGGTTATGTGATATATCTGGAGGTAAGCCTTTAAGTTCATGAAAAACTTTAGCATATTTCTGCAACAGATTCCCCATCTGGCAATACTGTTGTTTAACTTCCTTAGTTGCTTAGTTAGAAATCTGGTCTATAGTTCCATCATATGTGGTGCAATGATCTTAGGAAATTCCAAATATATAATCAAAATATCCAAGAGTAATAGAGTTTATAACCTGTTTAAATTCACTTGAGGACAGTAGCTGCAGAGTTGGGCTTATTAGATTTGATTCTCCTTGCAACATAATATGTCTACCCTCCTTGATAAAGGAAAGTTGCAATTGGTCAAAATCAAAGGTTACTAGGTTGAAATCCTTGAACCATTGGACCCCTAAAACTGCATCAATCCCTCCCAATTGCAAAACTCTGAAATTAGTGACAAATGTTTCCCTTTATACTGTCCACTGAAAGGATAAACTCTCTTGGCAACTGTTACCTTAAAGTCATCTACAATAGAAATTGAGATTGGCTTGATTTTCTTTAACTCAGCTCTAACCTTGTTTGCTTCTTAATGGTCCAGGAAGTTATTAGTACTTCCACTATCTATTAGAATTCTCAAAATCTTCTCATTAGTCATTCCCAGAATCCTAATTGTGTTGTTAACACTGTGCCCAGACAAGGCATGTAGTATAATGTGAGCTTCTTGTGATTCTTCAGTTTTACTAATCATTTACACATCCTCTTCACAGCAATTATCTAAGTCTCCTTCATCATCACAATTTTCATCAGATGGTAACATAAGAAAAAGGTGTGGTTTCTTACATTGGTGTCTTTGGGTATAAGGCTCATCACAAGAGAAACACAGTCCCTTCCTTCTTTTCTCAGCCATTTGTTCTCTAGTTAGCCCTTTTATTGGTAAAGATCTACCATTCTCTAAAAGAGGGAAGTTAGCAGAATTGGTCATCTCAGAACCCCCTACACCAGACTTCCAACCAGTCATAGAACTAGTGTGACGCCCCCAAATCTAGGCCCACACAGCCCAAACTTGAGTCGTCAAAAGACTACAACAAAATTATTACAACAAAGCACAACGTACAACAATACCGTGTATAATAATACACAACTAAGTCTTCACTATTATTGTCACACTATTTTACAACACGTGAAGACTATAATATATATCCCTCGGACTCCCACTCCATTCCCCGGCTAGACCCAGCTACGTTCTCATATCCTGTTGAAAAATAATGGAACAAAAGGGTGAGCTCAAATAGCCCAGTAAGAAATATCATGACTAAGATAATGACGAATAAATTATCATTAGCCTTCAACAGGTGAGTTCTTGATAGAATACAACAGAATACAAGGTGTATATCAAAAACTGCAGTTAAATTCTTGAACAATGTTCAGATCAATAATAGCGGCGGAATGAGCAATCTATTAGAAGAATAATGTAGACTATAATGTCCACGCGCTTCTCTTTTTCGTAAAAACATCATCAACTTTTATCATCTGAAATACCATTAGTCAAGTTAATACAAATTCACAGTTCCTGGTCATAATCATGCAAATCAACAGTTCATCTATGCATTACAGGCCAAAGAGAACATTCAATATAGCACCAGCGGTCATGATTATACCAGATTCAGCCTTTGGTCATAATCATACCAAACAACAGTTCATCTATGCACTACGGGCCAAAGAGAACTTTCAATATAACACCAACGGTCATGATTATACCAGATTCAGCCTTTGGTCATAATCATACCAAACAACAGTTCATCTATGCACTACGGGCCAAAGAGAACTTTCACCACGTGTCATAAAAGACACCGAACAGATGTATCGCCTTTAACCTATTATATCGCCTTTAACCTATCATCTGTTCAACAAATATATCACATCTGTGCCCCCGACCACAGATATTCACAACAGCTTGATTCTTGATGATTAGTACAAATAATAGTGATACAATTGATGAACAGAAGAAACAGGATAAACAATAAGTATCGGAAGTTTACTTTGTGCAGATTCAAATAATGTCCAAATTGTCAACATGATGTGGAGTGAAATTTAAAAATATTATTCAAGATTCTCAGTTCAGAATAACGGTTACAGTTCAATAGAAAGATTCAGAAAATAGAAAGGTTCAGTTGAAATAATGAAGTTCAACTATTATGGAACATATAATATTTTCAGGAATTATAGAAGCAATAGTTCCATAATAAGTTTCGATTCAGGAGTATGAAAGAAAATAATATCCCTTACCGTAGCAAGTTCAAGAGTGTAAAAAAATGACATTTCTTACCGTAGTAAGTTTAAGAGTGAAAAAAAAAAATGACATTTCTTACCGTAGTAAGTTTAAGAGTGAAAAAAAAATGACATTTCTTACCTTAACACGTGACTGGATATTGATTTAAATGAGATTGATCAACCTATATATTTATAATAAAATTAGTAATTACAACATGTAAACTTCAAAGTGTATGATAACTCATATATTATGAACTATCAAAATTATATATATTTAACATAATTTTTATAGTATAAAATACCAACTTTAAAATAGTTTTAAAAATAATATTCCAAAATAAATCTTCCAAAGAAAGCTTTTAAAAATGAATCTTCTCAAAGAAGAGTCTTCTAAAGGAAGATTTGTGAATACCGTGAAAAATAGGAATTTATAAAATTACTACTCTTTAATAAAAGACTTACTTGAAAAATTCCTGCACTTCTTTTGGCTTTCAAACTCTCAAAATAGCCTTACTATTATCAGAGAAAACTCATAAAATTCTTATAGAAAAATTTTATGTTTTAGGTGTGATTTTTCTATTCAGCTGAACAAGCTATTTATAGGAGAAAAGAAGTTACTATGCGTGGTAGGTGAGCAGAAAATTTTTCAGCAAAGGCTGCTGCGCAGCCTCCGCCAACTCTCAGCAACCAAAATCACATTTCTCACATTTCATGTGGGCCCCACGATGGGTCCCACATGTTTCTTACTATTCACGTACTATTCACGTCACTATTCACGTTACTATTTCAAATAGTAAAATTAATTATTTTATTTTTTTATTTATTTATTTATTCTTCCTGTGAGTCCAACATATAAAATAATGTTACCATAATAATGTAAGAAACACGTTACATATTTTTATTAATTTAATAATATAAATTATAGTGTATTTGCTACAGTGACAATTATTAGATTCAATAATTTTAAACTACAGTGCACCAACAATTATTGACTCGATGATATGAAATACAGTGTAATGACAATTATTGAATCAATAATGCAAAATACTGTGTAGCAACAATAATTGAATTGATAATATAAAATATTATGCAGTGACAATTATTGATGAAATGATGCGTAACAGTTACGGTGTCAATAATATGAGACACTGTGCAATACCGTGTGCAACTGTAGAATACCGTGAAATACCATAAATTACCGTATGCTACTATTCTTTTATCACCGGTATTTTAACAGTTAACACCGTTGACTATTTTTATTTAAAAAGGTTACTTCTGTCGTTTTCTATATCCGACAAATATTCCGTTGTGGGGTCCACAAATAATTTGTTATTTCGGCGGCGCCGTACGGCACGAATATTCCCCGACAAAACGAATATTGTCCGTCAAAAAAAATTTGCACATAACATCCTTAACTTTCAATTTCGTCAATTTAACCACTTACTGTTTCATGAAAAATATATATGAAGAAAAATTAAATTTTATATTTCATAAAATTCGGGGTCTTACAACCTCCCCTCCTTATGAAATTTCGTCCCCGAAATTGATGTACCGGGCATTTCAAAGTTATCCTTCTGATTTCCAGATGCCATACTAAACTGTGGTCACAAAATAATTGTTAGTTCAAACAAACTGACTCATCACTTCCTGTTCCTACATTCAAATCAATTCGTTAGATAACAAAATCTAATTTAGGTGGGACACACTAGTGACTGATTCTATCCGTATCTCCCCTCCTAGTTTTAACCCCAGATCTCCATTAAAGACCATATCCCTAAGCTCTGATGCCAACTGTGACGCCCCCAAATCTAGGCCCACACAGCCCAAACTTGAGTCGTCAAAAGACTACAACAAAATTATTACAACAAAGCACAACGTACAACAATACCGTGTATAATAATACACAACTAAGTCTTCACTATTATTGTCACACTATTTTACAACACGTGAAGACTATAATATATATCCCTCGGACTCCCACTCCATTCCCCGGCTAGACCCAGCTACATTCTCATATCCTGTTGAAAAATAATGGAACAAAAGGGTGAGCTCAAATAGCCCAGTAAGAAATATCATGACTAAGATAATGACGAATAAATTATCATTAGCCTTCAACAGGTGAGTTCTTGATAGAATACAACAGAATACAAGGTGTGTATCAAAAACTGCAGTTAAATTCTTGAACAATGTTCAGATCAATAATAGCGGCGGAATGAGCAATCTATTAGAAGAATAATGTAGACTATAATGTCCACGCGCTTCTCTTTTTCGTAAAAACATCATCAACTTTTATCATCTGAAATACCATTAGTCAAGTTAATACAAATTCACAGTTCCTGGTCATAATCATGCAAATCAACAGTTCATCTATGCATTACGGGCCAAAGAGAACATTCAATATAGCACCAGCGGTCATGATTATACCAGATTCAGCCTTTGGTCATAATCATACCAAACAACAGTTCATCTATGCACTACGGGCCAAAGAGAACTTTCAATATAACACCAACGGTCATGATTATACCAGATTCAGCCTTTGGTATGATTCTGGTATAATCATACCAAACAACAGTTCATCTATGCACTACGGGCCAAAGAGAACTTTCACCACGTGTCATAAAAGACACCGAACAGATGTATCGCCTTTAACCTATTATATCGCCTTTAACCTATCATCTGTTCAACAAATATATCACATCTGTGCCCCCGACCACAGATATTCACAACAGCTTGATTCTTGATGATTAGTACAAATAATAGTGATACAATTGATGAACAGAAGAAACAGGATAAACAATAAGTATCGGAAGTTTACTTTGTGCAGATTCAAATAATGTCCAAATTGTCAACATGATGTGGAGTGAAATTTAAAAATATTATTCAAGATTCTCAGTTCAGAATAACGGTTACAGTTCAATAGAAAGATTCAGAAAATAGAAAGGTTCAGTTGAAATAATGAAGTTCAACTATTATGGAACATATAATATTTTCAGGAATTATAGAAGCAATAGTTCCATAATAAGTTTCGATTCAGGAGTATGAAAGAAAATAATATCCCTTACCGTAGCAAGTTCAAGAGTGTAAAAAAATGACATTTCTTACCGTAGTAAGTTTAAGAGTGAAAAAAAAAAATGACATTTCTTACCGTAGTAAGTTTAAGAGTGAAAAAAAAATGACATTTCTTACCTTAACACGTGACTGGATATTGATTTAAATGAGATTGATCAACCTATATATTTATAATAAAATTAGTAATTACAACATGTAAACTTCAAAGTGTATGATAACTCATATATTATGAACTATCAAAATTATATATATTTAACATAATTTTTATAGTATAAAATACCAACTTTAAAATAGTTTTAAAAATAATATTCCAAAATAAATCTTCCAAAGAAAGCTTTTAAAAATGAATCTTCTCAAAGAAGAGTCTTCTAAAGGAAGATTTGTGAATACCGTGAAAAATAGGAATTTATAAAATTACTACTCTTTAATAAAAGACTTACTTGAAAAATTCCTGCACTCCTTTTGGCTTTCAAACTCTCAAAATAGCCTTACTATTATCAGAGAAAACTCATAAAATTCTTATAGAAAAATTTTATGTTTTAGGTGTGATTTTTCTATTCAGCTGAACAAGCTATTTATAGGAGAAAAGAAGTTACTATGCGTGGTAGGTGAGCAGAAAATTTTTCAGCAAAGGCTGCTGCGCAGCCTCCGCCAACTCTTAGCAACCAAAATCACATTTCTCACATTTCATGTGGGCCCCACGATGGGTCCCACATGTTTCTTACTATTCACGTACTATTCACGTCACTATTCACGTTACTATTTCAAATAGTAAAATTAATTATTTTATTTTTTTATTTATTTATTTATTCTTCCTGTGAGTCCAACATATAAAATAATGTTACCATAATAATGTAAGAAACACGTTACATATTTTTATTAATTTAATAATATAAATTATAGTGTATTTGCTACAGTGACAATTATTAGATTCAATAATTTTAAACTACAGTGCACCAACAATTATTGACTCGATGATATGAAATACAGTGTAATGACAATTATTGAATCAATAATGCAAAATACTGTGTAGCAACAATAATTGAATTGATAATATAAAATATTATGCAGTGACAATTATTGATGAAATGATGCGTAACAGTTACGGTGTCAATAATATGAGACACTGTGCAATACCGTGTGCAACTGTAGAATACCGTGAAATACCATAAATTACCGTATGCTACTATTCTTTTATCACCGGTATTTTAACAGTTAACACCGTTGACTATTTTTATTTAAAAAGGTTACTTCTGTCGTTTTCTATATCCGACAAATATTCCGTTGTGGGGTCCACAAATAATTTGTTATTTCGGCGGCGCCGTACGGCACGAATATTCCCCGACAAAACGAATATTGTCCGTCAAAAAAAATTTGCACATAACATCCTTAACTTTCAATTTCGTCAATTTAACCACTTACTGTTTCATGAAAAATATATATGAAGAAAAATTAAATTTTATATTTCATAAAATTCGGGGTCTTACAACTAGGCTTCTAAACATTACCCATAGTAGTAGTTTTAAAACTCATCCTATTCCTCTTCAACCATTCCTCTAACTTGGCCTCCTCTACTCTATCTAGCCTTATTAACTCCTTAAGAGTAGTAATGTCTAGCTCCTAAATTCCCAGCCTTATTTCCTACTTAAGTCCTACCAAAAAATAGTCCATGAAAAAGGACTCATTTAATACTAGATTTTTAGCTAACGACCAACCCTTCAACTCCTCAAATCTTCTCCTATTTTTATCTATAGAACCAATTTACTGCAAATTTTTTAGTTTCCCTATTGGATTCACCTGAGTCTCAATATTGAATCTAACTACAATTTCTTCAATAAATCCTTCCCAAGTCATTTCTAAGCCCCCTTGAATAAAACCATAATACCATCCTTCAGCCTCTCCTTCTAGGTTCATAGTAGCTAGGTATAACTTCTGGTTATCAGCAACCACATGATGTGCAAATAGTTTATTACATTTTCGAATCTATGATCTAGGGTTGGAGCTATCAAACTTAGGGAACTCGAATTTGATTGATCTAAATATGTTATTATCAGATTTTTCACTAGTTGACCCAGAATCATTAAATCCTAAAATATGACCAATTTGATTGCTAGAACTACATGTAGTGTGTTGTGAAACTGGTAGCCAACCCAAGAGAAAATCTTCAAATCCCTTCATCAGTTGTTGCATTTTCTGTTCATAGTCCTATTTAAGGCGTTCAACTAATTCCTGAAGTTGAGCTTCAATTTTTGTTAAAGTTCTCTTACCAGAACTTTTAAGTTGATGAGTTGTTGGTTATTGGTGTGATGTCGCAAGCACCCAAAAATAAAATCTTACTTTGAAAAAATAAATATCTAGTAGTGCAAGTAAGAGTCGATCCCACAGAGAATGATTAATTTAATTTTACGCTTTTGCAAACAAAAGTTGGGGGGTTTTGTAATTAAAGAAATAATTTAAATAAAACTAATTAAAATAATTATGCAAGAAATAAATAAAAAGAAAAAGCCTTAGTTTAAGTCAATAGCCACCATCAAGAATTTACAACTGATCACTGATGCAAGAATAACTCAATTAATATTTTGAAGATTCACCGTAGAAAAAACTACTCGCAGGGGGAATAATTTTTCTCCTCTCTCCTTAATTTTAGATAAGTAGAGCCACGTGGTCTAAATACTCTTACTATTAAACAACCTCCGGCACGTGCTAAAGATTTAATTTAATAGCAGCATAAAGAATTAGAGAGATCGTTGAACTAAACAACACAAGCCACGTGTTTGCATTTAATTTAGATGAATATTCTTCCTAAAATAAAATAATCTTTTGATCTGCAAAATAATTATTAAACTTAGTTGCTTCACAAATAGCAGTAGATTAATATGAATAATAAACTAGTAGCGCTGTAAGACCCCGAATTTTATGAAATATAAAATTTAATTTTTCTTCATATATATTTTTTTCATGAAACAGTAAGTGGTTAAATTGATAAAATTGAAAGTTAAGGATGTTATGTGCAAATTTTATTTTGTCGGACAATATTCGTTTTGTCGGGGAATATTCGGGCCGTACGATGGCGCCGAAATAACTAATTATTGGTGGACCCCACAACGGAATATTTGTCGGATATAGAAAACGACAGAAGTAACCTTTTTAAATAAAAATAGTCAACGGTGTTAACTTTTAAAATACCGGTGATAAAAGAATAGTAGCATACGATAATTTATGGTATTTTATTGTAGCACGCGGTACTCTACAGTAGCACACGGTATTGCACAGTGTCTCATATTATTGGTCTGATAATTGACACCGTAACTGTTACGCATCATTTCATCAATAATTGTCACTGCATAATATTTTATGTTATAAATTCAATTATTATTGTTACACAGTATTTTGCATTATTGATTTAATAATTGTCATTACACTGTATTTTATATCATTGAGTCAATAATTGTTGTTGCACTGTTTTTAAAATTATTGAACCTAATAATTGTTACAGTTGCAAATATACTGTAATTTATATTATTAAATTAATAATAATCTGTAACGTGTTTATTACATTATTGTTGAATTATTGTTGTAGCATTATTTTATTTTATATGTTGGACCGACAGGAAAAATAAATTTTTTTATTTTTCAAAAGTTACTATTCACTCCCGAAATTTACTATTCATTCCCGGAAAAGTTACTATTCACTGACGGAAGTTACTGTTCATCTCGGAGAAGTTACTGTTCATCTGCCGACAAAAGTTACTGTTCATTACTGTTCACTTTTTGAAAATTTTTAAAGTTACTGTGCAAGTATTGAAAAAATTTTAAAAACGTTTGCGCAGCCGGGGGGAGGCGCAACCCCCCAATTTTTCCTTCCCCGGCGTGCTACGCATAGTGACTTCATTTACTATAAATAGGCCCATTTGCTGAATAAGAAAATCATATCTAAAATACATAAATATTTCTATAAGTTTATTGTGAGAGAATTTTGAGCATAGTAAGGTTATTTTGAGTGTTTGAAAGCCAAAAGGAGTGCAGGAATTTTTCAAGTAAGTCTTTTATTAAAGAGTAGTAATTTCATAAATTCCTATTTTTCACGGTATTCACAAATCTTCCTTTAGAAGACTCTTCTTTAAGAAGATTCATTTTTAAAAGCTTTCTTTAGAAGATTTATTTTGGAATATTATTTTAAAAACTATTTAAAAGTAGTTATTTTATACTACAAAAATTATGTTAAATATATATAATTTTGATAGTTCATATTATACGAGTTATCATACACTTTGAAATTTATATGTGGTAATTACTAATTTTACTATAAAAATATAGGTTGATCAATCTCATTTAAATCAATATCCAGTCACGTGTTAAGGTAAGGAATGTCATTTTTTTTTTCTTACTTGTAAGGAATATCATATTCTTTCATCTTCTATTATTTAAACTTACTACGGTAAGGAATATTATTTTTTCACACTCTTAAATTTATTGCGGTAAGAAATGTCATTTTTTTTCACTCTTAAACTTACTACGGTAAGAAATGTCATTTTTTTACACTCTTGAACTTGCTACGGTAAGGGATATTATTTTCTTTCATACTCCTGAACCGAAACTTATTATGGAACTATTGCTTCTATAATTCCTGAAAATATTATATGTTCCATAATAGTTGAACTTCATTATTTCAACTGAACCTTCCTATTTTCTGAATCTTTCTATTGAACTGTAACCGTTATTCTGAACTGAGAATCTTGAATAACATTTTTAAATTTCACTCCACATCATGTTGACAATTTGGACATTATTTGAATCTGCCCAAAGTAAACTTTCGATACTTATTGTTTATCCTGTTTCTTCTGTTCATCAATTGTATCACTATTATTTGTACTAATCATAAAGAATCAAGCTGTTGTGAATATCTGTGGCCGGGGGCACAGATGTGATATATATTTGTTGAACAGATGATAGGTTAAAGGCGATATAATAGGTTAAAGGCGATACATCTGTTCGGTGTCTTTTATGACACGTGGTGAAAGTTCTCTTTGGCCCGTAGTGCATAGATGAACTGTTGTTTGGTATGATTATGACCAAAGGCTGAATCTGGTATAATCATGACCGTTGGTGTTATATTGAAAGTTCTTTTTGGCCCGTAGTGCATAGATGAACTGTTGTTTGGTATGATTATGACCAAATGCTGAATCTGGTATAATCATGACCGTTGGTGTTATATTGAAAGTTCTCTTTGGCCCGTAGTGCAAAGATGAACTGTTGATTTGCATGATTATGACCAGGAACTGTGAATTTTTATTATCATGACTAATGGTATTTCAGATAATAAAAGTCGATGATGTTTTTACTAAAAAGAAAAACGAGTGGACATTATATCTGCATTATTCTTCTAATAGATTGCTCATTCCGCTGCTATTATTGTTCTGAACATTTAACTGCAGTTTTTGATATACACCTTGTATTCTGTTGTATTCTATCAAGAACTCAACTGTTGAAGGCTAATGATAATTTTTTCGTCATTATCTTAGTCATGATATTTCTTACTGGGCTATTTGAGCTCACCCTTTCTTTCCATTGTTTTTCAACAGGAGATGAAAACGTAACGGGGTTTAACCGGGGAATGGAGTGAGAGTCCGAGGGATAGCTATCGTAGTCTTCACGTGTTGTAAAATAGTGTGGCAATAATAGTGAAGACTTAGTTGTGTATTAATATACACTGTATTATTGTACGCTGTGCTTTGTTGTAATAATTTTGTTGTAGTCTTTTGACGACTCAAGTTTGGGCTGTGTGGGCCTAGATTTGGGGGCGTCACAAGCGCTCCTAGCAATTAAACAAATTAATCATAAAATTAAGTATAGAAGAATATTCAATAATCAACATATAAATTGAACAATTAAAATAAATTAGATCTCACAGTGTATAAATCTTGATGGCTTCAATCACTTAACCCAAGAAAAATAAATTAACTACTCATAACAATAGAGAACACTAAATAATAGAAGAAAGAATTTTTATTCTAATGAAAGTTGTATTTTACAATGTGTGTCAAACCCTCTATTTATAGGCTCCATAAACCTCCTAACTTGTCCAAACCCTAATAGGATTTACAATTAAAAATAAAAGAAAAGGAAAAATAATTATTATCCTAGCCCTAGTTGGAATTAAAATCCAATTTGGAATCAAAAAGTAGCAAAAATCCGAAATAATTTCGTTTTGGACAAATTCTGCGTCAGCCAAACAGGCATTTACTCGCAGTCAAACATGGTCAACGCGGAACCGCGTGCAGTGACGTCAGCATTGTAATATCCCGGATATTTAAATGAATTAGAAATAAAATATCTAATATTTAATAAAGGTTGGAGTTTGATAACCTAGCAGTGGTAGATAAATAGAGGTCCAAATTAAATTTAACGGACTAACTTAGACATGGTGATATCAAATTTTTTATAAGTTAGCAAGTACAGTGATAATTCAATGAACTTGACTAATAGCAAGTCTAATTAAATTAAGAAAATTAATTAGTGGAGTTATGTAATTATGCGACATGATTGCATGTAAATTAAATATGTATCTATATGAATATATGTATGTGCATATTTAGTAACATAATTTAATGGTTAAATAAATTATGGTAAATAAAGGAATTAATATTTAATTAATCCGATTTGAATTAAAAGGTTTATTGTGGAATTAATTTAGTTAATATATTGATTATATTCATTAATCAATATTTATGCAAATTATTGATAAATTATTTGTGAGGAATAATTATGTAATTTATATAATTATAAAAAGTAGTTGAGTTAATTAAGGGAGAATAGTAATTGTATATATGTACTGTAGACACCCAAATTTTGCACTTCTCTACTAACCCTGGCAAGAGGGCAAAGTCGTCACTCGACCCGACATGCGAAAAGGAAGGTGGACCCCAACACGAAGTCACCCCAACGATTTACGGTCAAAGCCGCCACAACGAACAAAAGGCGACTAATGGCCACTACGCTTACGATGTTCGGGGGACCATAGAAATTGCAGCGCGCGCAATGCGCGGGAAC
The DNA here is from genome assembly GCA_947179155.2 of Hedera helix. NCBI lineage: Eukaryota > Viridiplantae > Streptophyta > Magnoliopsida > Apiales > Araliaceae > Hedera > Hedera helix. Next base: position 28,249,921 of record OX359282.1, on the reverse strand, counting down.
CTGTTTTCGGCCGAAATTACCATAATGCCCCTCCGTTCGGTTTTCAGATTAATTACGAAATTGCCATCGGTCCGGTTTTTCAACTTATTTACGGAAATGTCATTCTGGATAATTTAAATTAATTTAAAATTATAACAAAAATATTAATAATACAAAAATGATATTTAGGTATTGAATATTATATTTTCCAAATATAATAAGTATTTAGGATTAATATTTAAATGTTTTAAATATTAATCTAGTTAGTTTAATATTATATTGTTCTAATATAATAAATATTTAGGATTAATATTTAAATATTTTAAATATTAATCTAGTTAGTTGAATATTATATCTTCTGAATTTATGATTAAATTAATTATTTATTATTTAATTAAAATTAAATAATAAACAAGGATGATAAATTAATTAATTATTATTTAATTACTATTAAATAATAATTAAAGACAACTAAGATTGATTATTTAATTATTTATTATTTGATTAACTTTAAATAATAAATAAATTCAGTTAGTTATTATTTATTATTAAATAATAACTAATGATATTTGAGTATTTACTATATAATTTTATTATTTATTATTTAATTAACTTTAAATAATAAATGAATCTAGTTAATTAATTATTATTTATTATTAAATAATAACTAAAGATATTTGATTATTTTTAATATAATATAATTATTTATTATTTGATTAATTTTAAATAATAAATAAATCTAGTAAGTTATTATTTATTATTAAATAATAACTAAAGGTAGTTAACTACTTACTATTTAATTAATGATAAATAGTAATTAAATGAAATTAGATTTAATGGAATAAAGAAAATGTCTTTTAACTCTTTTGTTTAAACAATTATAATAAATTGTTTAATAGTTTAATAAGTGTTTAACACTTGAGAAAATTATTTTCTAACTTATTAAATTATTAACCTAATATGATTGAGTGTCTATAAGGTTAATAATATTGTTTTGACTGATGTATATCATGTGTTAGTACTTATATGGTAAATAAGTTCCTTAGTAAGCGTATAGTTGTGCAAATACGCCGTACTAATTATTAGACCAACTTTATTAATGTTAGGTCTTTCAAAGCCAGTTAGTTAAAGCTAGACACTTATTATAGCAGGATATATTATTTTATTGTTCAAGTTCCTAACTCAAACTCAAGTTATTATGTTTCAAGCATGCTATGGTTTAATTCTGTATAATTATTCCACCTCTTTAAATTGTTGATTCGCACATAGTGCTTGTTGCATGTGTTCATCAGGTATGAAAGGCTGATCACCTTCATTACCATAAGGTTCAGTTAAATTTGGTCATGGTCATTATTGACACTCAAAATTAATTAATTCAGTCATTCAATTATTGAAATTATGACTCGTACTCTTTCACAATTTTTATAGTGTTGAAAATCCAAAAGCTTATTCTTTCTTTCAATCATGATATATCGTTATCGTATTTAAACTTGCTGAGCAAAGTCGTTGCTCACTCTTGCTATATCATGATAACAAATTTCAGAATAATACGAATGTCCGAGGAGAGACGGAGACAGAAGCAAAAGACAAGATTATAGTGTTATGCATGGTAACTAAATTGTTATATGATGTAAGTAATTTTGTAAACCTTTTTATGAATCTAAAGGTATATATGTAAGTTAAGGTTAGAAACCTTGGGAAATGTTGTAGAATAAACAATTTATGTTTATATATTCCGCATTAGTTATAGAACATGTATGAAGATGATATATCGTGACGTACCAAGTCTAGGGTTTGAGGAACCCGGATTTTGGGGCGTTACAAGCATACCACCCGCGCATTGCACGGGCTGTTCCCATCCAAGAGCAAAACGACGTCGTCCCCTGTCCTCCATTCTTTTGCTGCCTGGCGCTTTTCTTTTCTGCTAAAACGACGTCATTCTCATCCTTGCAGCTGACTCCTTCCCTGCGCCATGCGCGGACGTCTATGTTTCCGGTTAATTATCATTATGCCATCTAATCTTTGCAGATTTTATAAATTTACCCCCAAAGCTTATTTTCCTACAAAATAAAATAAATAAAAATAATATAAAAATACTAAAAATCCTAAAAACACATAATAATAAATAAAACACCTAAAACACTAAAAGTAAATAAAAACACATAAATAAAAAGAAATATAAAAATATTATAAAATTACCTAAATTAACATAAATTAACTAAAATCCTATAAAACCTATTAAAATCAAAATAAGCTAAATAATTAAACATTTAAGCACACAATAAATATAAAAACTAAGTATTTGGGAATAAAAATATCGTATAATTTAGCCCTCTCAGTTATTGGTTGACATGGTTGAATATCCTCACTCTAATACCAATTATTACAAACCATAGGAGAGTCATACCTTAAAATCTAACTGTTAAGGTTAGAGAACACAAGGTTTAAAAATATCCTACACCAAAGTCTCATTCCTTCGATGTGGGATACAAGTCTCATACCTTACAATTAGGATCATAACATTCCACCACACTCCGCAACCCTGACGCCCACGCGGGCTAGCTTTGCCTTAGCCATCTCGCCTCGACCGAACACTGCAATACCGACATCACCACCCACGTCGCACGATTGTAACTAGGAGATAGTGGACGGCTTTAATACCAATTGTAAGGATACTGATATGCAGTTCCTTACTTAATGCCCAATTAATGCTCATTGGAAGAGCAATTCAATTGAAAAACCATTGAAAACACTGATGAAGAAAAAGAAATATTGATTGAGAGGGAAGTTTTCAGAAGAGTTGAGAGGGAAAACAGAAAAATATTTCATTTCACATGATTCGTACAAATGCCAATTGAGCCTATTATATAGCTAAAAATATGCTGGGTACAGCAACCGAACAGCATAAATCACACCTTCAACATAACAGAAATAGAAATGAAAGGACAAATATGACCTTAGTAATGCAACTGAAAAGACATTAATACCCTTAACGAAATAACTACTACTGAGCGCATAACTAACTAATTCCTTGTCCTATTTGGCAACTGAAGATGAATCCAACTTAATGGTTCCGTATGTTGTGCTTTAATTTTGAAAAAATACTCGTAAGCGCACGAATCTATTGTAAAATAAATCTTATGCAAAATACGAGGTCAATTCCACGAAGACTATTTTATTATTAATTAAATCTAATTCTAATATGGTTAACGTAAAGTTATTGTTGAAATAATTAAAATTAAAACTAAGTAAACATTAATGAGAATAAAAACTAATTAAATAACTAAAATTTTAATCAATGAGAGAAAAGTTTTGAGGTTCAGAATCCACAAATATTAACTATATTTGTCTTACAGCTCATTATTAATTCGGAGTAGCACTTTGAAAATCAATTCAATGCTTTCTCAAGATTATTCATGTAAGTTCATAAAAAATATTTCTTTTTTATAAATTCTTATTTTCAAGATTAAATGTATAAGACCAAAGCATTATATGTATCCATTATTTTGAATAATCTAAGTTCTTAATTAAAACGTTTAAATCGCAACCCGGATTAAATTAAATTAATTGAAACTATTCAAAATACATGATATTATGAATCAAAAAATTTAATTTAAACTAATCAATAAATAATAATTATTAACCACTAAAACTAAATTGGAGATTAATAATGAATTTTAGACAAACAAAATTAATAATGTTTCATCTTACCCTCAGAATTTAATTTAGCAATACATCATAAAAATCAAAACAGTGAATAAGTAATAAACCATAATTTTTATGCATAGCTGTTGCTGCAATCTGTTTTCCTTCTCTGTAGAAACTACTTCGTTGTTTCTTCTCGGATTATGATGTGTTGCACTGCTGCTGAACTCTTATGCAACGTGACTATGATACTGCCTTGGTGATGCTTAATAGTTGTGTTCCTTCCTCAGTTTTCATGCCTGGCTTGAATCCTCTTCCCAGATGCTGCAACGTGATGCTATATTTATAATGTCATAACTCTAGTGTCGTGCTTTGTCAAAAACTTGATTTGCTTTTATCTTTTTAGAGTCTTGCAATTTCAACTTTCACTTCCTTCTTGTCTTTTTATTCTGACTTATCCTCAGCCAAATCACAACATGTATTCTCCTTATTCTCACATAGGCTTGCTTTAGGATTCATATTTGGGCCTTTAAATTCTTTAAAACAAATTCATCTGTTCACCAAAAATAAAATTAAATTAAAATTAAATTAACTAATAAATATATTTTTGGAGAAAATAAATGTATATGAAATATGCTCATCAAATACCCCCAACCCTATATTTTGCTAGTCCTCGAGTAAAAGAAGAATAAAACAAATAAGTAAAATCAAATCCTAACTAAACCTAAGCCATTTTCATTGGGAACACGATAGTATTTAGCGTATACTACAAGCCTAGATTACCCCAAGTGGACGTGTTTTGTCTCGTGAGAGTTTGCAATGAATATACTCACAAAATTCAAAATTTAAAATAAAATCTTTTTTAAGTCTAACTAATTATGAAATTAAAAGAAAACTTCTAAATATTTATGAGCATTACACATAAGCAAGATCAAAATCAAAATCACACTTTCATCATATCAGAAATACTTCATCTTCATTTAAGACATTATCTTTCATAAAATGCATGCATGTGTATGTGATATAACTCTTAGTAGGGACTTTTACCATGAAAATCAAGCAAACTCATTTTTTTCTTTAATTTTTTCTTATCTATTTTTTTTATTCTTGATTTTTGCAATGTCTATTTTTCCTAGACTTTTTAGAATTATTTATGTAACGAGCTTTTGACCAATGACTCCCAAATCAGTTAGCTTTAAGGCACTAGGTGTAAAGTCACTCCTAAGGGTTTACTAACTCAAGTAACAAATGCCACAAAAATAAACTAATCAAACTGTTTATATCCATCATACTTTTTAGCGTGATTTTTTTTTATTCTTTTATTCGATGGATATTGAAGCGGTATTTATATTTATTCATTTTTAACTCTTTTTTTTTTCTTACAACAAGTACGTTTTATGCTCCATCTCACTACATTATTATCCCCCCCCCCCTTAAAGATTATTTGACTCATAGTTTATACCCCGCAACTAAGAATTAGTGCGAACGTGAAGTGCAAAAATATATATGAATTTTAATTTTATTCAAGATGGCGTTCCAAACTAAGATTTTATATCTTATCAAAGATTCAAGAGTTTTAAATCTTTTAATCCTACTAATGTTTTTACTTCATGGACACTTATTAGAATTAATTCAACTCATAAAAAGTTAAACAATTTTTAATTTTTTTTTTAATTTCCTAAAAAGACAAAAAATATAAAAAATCTAATAACAAAAAAAAAATACAAAATTAACAAAAATTATAAAATTTCCCCCAATACCTAAATTATGTATTGTCCTCAATGTTTCCTTACATACTATCCAAAAATACACATGTATAAATCCACATATAAAGGAAATAAGTGATAATATCAAATAGTAAGGGAAAGATCACACCTGGTTGGTTTCGCAATATATTCTAACAAAATAAAATCATGAACACGTTAGAATAATATTAATACGCTAAGAAAATAATGAACATAACTAACTAAACAAGACTGACACACTAAAAAGATAAAAATAAAATAAATCTACAGAAGACTCAATTAAAAAGGAAAGATACTAAATTAACAATGTTAATCCTGATAGACAGGGTCTTCTAGCAATGTTTCCTCTACATCTTAACTCCTTAATTCTAAGAATGGTTTTATCCTTTGACCATTGACTTTAAAAATATCGTCATTCTTAGGATTTCTTATTTCAACAGCTCTATGAGGAAAAACAATATGAACAATGAATGGGTCTGACCATTTAGAACGTAATTTTCCAGAAAATAAATGCAAACGAGAATTATATAATAGGACATTTTGACTAGTTGTAAATAATTTTCTAAGAATATTCTTATCATGAAAAACTTTCATTTGATCCTTATATTATTTAGTACTTTCATAAGCATCATTCCTGATTTCTCTAACTCATTAATTTGCAATTCCTAAGAGTACCTACTTTGTCAAAGTCAAAATTTAATTTGTAATGGCCTAAAAAGCTCTATGCTCTAACTCTACAAGTAAGTGACAAGTCTTGCCATAAACTAGTCGATAAGGAGACATTCCAATAGGGGTTTTAAAAGCAGTATGGTAAGCCCACAATGCATCACAAAATTTCAAAGACCAATCTTTTGTAGTTGGGTTAACTATTTTTTGAAGAATATTTTGAATCTCCCAATTAGAAATCTCAACTTGTCAACTTGTTTATGGATAGGGTATGACAACTTTTTGTGTAATACCATATTTGTTCATTAATTATTCAAAAGGTCTATTACAAAAATACTTTCCTTCATCACTAATGATCACACAAGGTGTACCAAAATGAGAAAATATGTTTTCTTTAAATAAAAATTCCACCGCCTTGTGATCATTAGTTTTAAAGGAAATTGCTTTCACCTATTTAGACACATAATTCACAGCAACAAAGATGTACAAATTACCAAAGGAATTAGGAAATTGACCATAAAATCAATACCACACATATCAAATAATTCAGCAATAAGAATAGGATATAAAGGCATCATATTTCTACGAGTTATACTTCTTAATTTCTTACATCTCTCACAGGAACTACAATATGCATGTGTATCTTTAAATACAGTTAGCCAATAAAAAGCACACTATAGAATTTTTGCAATCGTTTTCTTTAAACTAAAGTGACCTCCATATGCATGATCATGACAAAAAGAGATAACATCGCTCTGCTCACTTTCAGGAATACATCTCCTAATTATTTGGTTAGGACAATATTTGAACAGGTAAGGATCATCCCAAAAGAAATGTTCAACCCTAGATAAAAATTTAATATGATCTTGTTTAGTCCAATATGTGGGCATTTGTCCTATGACAAGATAGTTAACAATATCAGTATTCCTAGGTACTTAGGAAACAACCATAAGCTATTCATCAAGGAAGGACACTCAAATAGGTATGGATGCATCTATGGACTCTACAATTAACCTTGACAAATGATCAGCCACGACATTTTTAAATCCTTTCTTGTCCCTAATTTCAAGGTCAAACTCTTGTAACAACAAAATTCATCTAATGAGGTGAGGTTTGGCATCTTTCTTACTTAAGAGATATTTCAATGCAGCATGATCAGAATCTATAACCCTAGACTCAATCAAGTAAGACCTAAACTTGTCTAACGCAAAAACTACGGCCAACAACTCTTTTTCCGTGGTGGAATAATTGAGTTGTGCATCATTAAGGGTCTTACTAGCATAACAAATCACGTGAGGGAGTTTATTAATACGCCGCCCCAAAACAACCCCTATGACGTAATCTGAAGCATCACACATAATCTCGAATAGAACACTCCACTCAGATGGTCTAATGTTGGGTGCAGATGTCAACAAGGTCTTGGGTTTGTTAAAAGCTTATAGGCATTCATTGTCAAAGTGAAAATAGACATCTTTAGCAAGCAAGTTACATAGAGCCCTAGAAATCTTATTAAAGTCCATAATGAACCTTCGATAAAATCCTACATGACCTAAGAAAGACCTTATTTCTCTAACTGTCTTAGGAGGTGGGAGACTAGAAATCACATCAACTTTTGTCTTATCTACCTCAATTCCTCGTGGGATACCACATGTCCTAAAACTATCACTTTCCTAACCATAAAGTGACACTTTTATCAGTTAAGAACAAGATTTTTTTCTTTACACCTAATTAGTATTAGGGTTAAATGATGTAGACACTTATCAAAGCTAGATCCAAATACAGAAAAGTCATCCATGAACACCTCTAGGAAACGCTCTACCATGTCAGAAAATATGCTCATCATATACCGTTGGAATGTAGCAGGTGCATTACAAAAGCCAAATGACATGCGACGGTAGACAAAAGTATCAAAAGGACATACGAATGTTATTTTTTCTTGGTCCTCAGGTGCTATAAGAATTTGGTTGTAACCAGAATAACCATCAAGAAAATAATAATATACATGTCTGACTAACCTTTTTAACATCTGGTCAATGAGAGGGAGTGAAAAATGATGCACACACGCTAACCAGTTTGCATTCGGGTGGAACTAACTCATTATTATTATTTTTTACTACCATAATTCCTGATTTTTTAAAGACTACATGAACAGGACTAACTCAAAAACTATCAGAGATTAGGTAAATGACTCACACATCTAAAAACTTAATTACTGCATCTCTTACCACCTCTTTTATGACAGGGTTTAGTCTCATTTGGGACTCACGAGAGGGTTTGACATTATCTTCTAGGTGAATCATATGCACACACACCGATGGACTAATACCCTTAATGTTTGTTATTGTCCAACCTATAGCTTCTCTATTTTCCCTAAGCACACTAATGAGTTTATTTTCTTGCTCTTTATCTAATTTGAATTCTATAATAATAGGCAAGGTTTCAGATTAACCTAAAAACGCATATCTTAGTGTCTCGGGAAAATGTTTGAATTCAAGCTTAGGTGGTTTATATGGAAGTGGTATGGATTCAGAAAGTGAGAGATGTTCAATTTTGGCTTTCCACTTCGTAGTATTCATTAACGGGACAAATTCTAACAAAGAGTTCACCTCACTAATTGCAATATCATCATCAAAACTCGTGCCAAAATGAGCTAAACAACTCTTTAATAGGTCATCATAAAATAACTTCCTAAAGGAATCATAGATAATACTCTCAACAAAATTAACTTCACAGAGATCATCATGATCAAAAGGTTGTTGACAAACGCTAAACACATTGAGTTCTACCGTCATATTTCCAAAAGATAATTTTATAACCCCATTACGACAATCGATTATCGTGTTGGAGGTGACTAAGAAAGGTCGTCCTAAAATCACGGGAATCTAGGCATTAACATTCTCTACAGGTTGAGTATCTATAACAATAAAGTCCACATAAAAGTAAAACTTATCAACCTTAATTAAGACATTATCTATGGTATCTATAGGAACTTTGATAGACCTATCAGCAAACAGAAGTCTCACAGAAATGGGTCTAAGTTCTCCTAATCCTAATTGTGCATACACGGAATATGGCAATAGATTGACACTCGCACCTAAATCAAGTAAGGCCCTATTGATCACATGGTCACCTATAATACAAGAAATGGTAGGACATCTGAGATCCTTGTAGTTGACAGGAGTTTTCATTTGGATTATGAAACTAACTCATTCGGTCAAGCATGTTGTTTTAGGGACATTTGTTTTTCTTTTCACTGTACATAGATCTTTTAAGAATTTAGCATAAGAGGGCACTTGCTGAATGACATCAAGGAATGGGATGTTTATGCAAACTTACTTAAACACGTCTAATATATCACTGTATGGTGTGTCTTTCTTTACTAGGTCAAGTCTATGTGGAAAAGGAGCCTTAGGGACATAAGATGCAGTAGGTGTTTCAAGCTCTTTTGATTCTTTAGGAGTAGGTTTCTCATCTATTTTCTTATCACTAGACTCATTTGCATGATTATCTATTTTCTGACTAGACCTAAGGGTAGTGATAGACTTCACTTCCTCAAGACTCCTATCAGGATTAGTGACTTCATACTAACATTTGAGGTTAGGAACGAGTTGACTAGGCAACTTCCCTTTCTCTCTCTCGCCTAAGGAATTGCCCCATTTGAGTTTCAAGCTTCAAGATAGACTGTTGGGTACTAAGAAAAGACTGCTGAGTAGTTTGCATAAATTATTGCAAAGTGTCTTCTAAGGAATATTTTCTTTGAAAGGAAACAAAATGAGATTGTGACTGAAAACCTGGAGGATGTGATGGATTCAGGGCTGCAAATTGTTGCCCTCCATAATTCACTGTAGGCTAGTTTTGCCTCCAAGATAAGTTTGGGTGATTCCTCTAATTAGGATTGTATGTGGTAGAAAATGGATTATCAGATGATCTCCCATAAGAATTTAGAGCATTTGCTTGGTCAACATAACTTTCTGGAGAAGTGTGTGGTGTATTGACAAACGATGCACACCCCTCATTCCTAACACTCATCGCGGAATTCATAGTTTGACTCAAGACAAGGGCTTCTACCTTCTTAGTAAGGTTTCCTAAGATATTTTTTACATCAAAATCGTCTATTACCTCATATAACTCCTATTTCTTAGGCTTCTTTCTCTCATTAGAAAAATTCCATTGCTGAGAATTTTTAGATAAGGTTTCAAGGAATCGTCAGGCATCAGTGTTACTTAAATTTAAGAATTTCCCTTTATCCATAGACTCAATCATGTGACGACTTGACATGGTCAAAACGTTATAAAAATATTGTACGAGTCTCCATAATTTGAAACCATGGTGTGGACACCTTAAAAGTAAGTCTTTAAATCTCTCCTAACACAAATAAAATTATTCACCCCCGGTTTGATGAAAATTTGCAATTTCTCTTCTAAGAGCATTTGTTTTAGACATTGGAATTATATTTTTACAAGAATTTACTAATTAATTGGTCCCAACTAGTGATTAAATTAAAAGGAAGTGAGTTCAACCATGTTTTAGCCCTATCTTTTAGAGAAAATGGAAATAGACGAAGCCTCATAGATTCATCTGAAAAATTTTAAAACCTAAAAGTTGTACATATATTTAGAAATTCTTTGACATGCATGTAAAGGTCCTCTCTATCTAATCCATGGAATGAGTTGTATTACACAAGGTTTAAAATCAAAACGTGTCGCTCGAGTTTGTGACAACACGATGCAAGAAGGGTAATTAGATGTGACTGGTAAAAAGTACTCCCTAAGTGATCTCTCCTCACGTGATAATGGCTCCACTACTTCATTGTTATCATTGTCATCAGTCATTTTAAATGCAAAATTATTTTTCTTAATTATGTGAGTAAATAAGCAAATAAGCACACAAAAATAAATAAATCAAATAAAACTATTTCTAAGGTCAACTTAAATAAAATCTAGACAGTTCATAACCGTTTTAAGTTTTTCTTTAAAGTCCACCAAATTTAAAATTAATCACACCACTAGCCAAGTAAATGTAAGAACGGGGGAGTCTCTTCGTACATACGGTGACTAATTAAGTAACCACGCGTTCTTTAGGCGTTTACCTTTTGAACCATTTGCCTAGACACTAGTGGTTTGATTAATTTAAAATCCAAACTCCTTTTAGAGTCACTTGTCCTAATTGAGCTAGGGGTCAACGTCTACTTGATTTTATTTGGTCCATTATGCAAAGTGTGGTTGTTTGTGGGCCAAGAAAGGGTGATGAAATCTCCACCTTATCTTGTTATGGGGTTTTGCTCTTAATGTTAAATTAAAAATTAAAATGCACAATTAAAAAAAATTGTAAACACATAAAATGTCCTAAAACTAAATAAAAAGAAGAAGGAGAAATTCAACGTACCTTAATCCTCCAGCAATCACCACGGTTTATATTTAACAAAAATAAAAATAAAATAAAAACTTAAGCAAGATGTGTTCTACGTGTGAATGCATTAATGCAACAATTAATTTCTAAATAATAAACTAAACTAAAACTAGTAGAAAAATTAAACAAAATTTAAATTAATTAATATTTTTAATAATCCCTGGCAATAGCGTCAAAAACTTATTGTGATTTAATTTTGTAAAAATACTCACAAGCGCACGAATCTATTGTAAAATAAATCTTATGCAAAATACGAGGTCGATCCCACGAGGATTATTTTATTATTAATTAAATCTAATTCTAATCTAGTTAACGTAAAATGATTGTTGAAATAATTAAAATTAAAAGTAAGTAAATATGTAATGAGAATCAAAACTAATTAAATAACTAAACTTTTAATCAATGAGAGAAAAGTTCTGAGATTCAGAATCCACAAATATTAACTATGTTTGTCTTATAACTCATTATTAATTCGGAGTAATACTTTAAAAACTAATTCAATGCTTTCTCAAGATTATTCATTTAAGTTCATAAAAAATATTTCTCTTTTGTAAATTTTTATTTATATAAGACCAAAGCATTATATGTATCCATTATTTTGAATAATCTTAGTTCTTAATTAAAACGTTTAAATCGCAATCCGAATTAAATTAAATTAATTGAAATTATTCAAAATACATGATATTATGAATGAAGTAATTTAATTTAAACTAATCAATAAATAATAATTATTAACCATTAAAACTAAATTGAAGATTAATAATGAATTTAAGACATACAAAATTAATAATGTTTCATCCTACTCTCGGATCTGTTTCCTTTCTCTGCCAAAACTACTTCGCTGCTCCTTCTCAGATGATGATGTGATGCACTGCCGCTGAACTCTTATGCAATGTGACTATGATACTGCCTTGATGATGCTTAGCAGTTGTGTTCCTTCCTCGATTTATGTGCCCAGCTTGAATCCTCTTCCCAAATGCTGCAACGTGATGCTCTCTTTATAATGCCACAACTCTAGTGTCGTGCTTTGTCAAAAACTTGATTTGCTTTTATCTTTTTAGAGTCCTGCAATTTCAATTTTCTTTTCCTTCTTATCTTTTTATTTTGACTTTTCCTCAGCCAAATTGCAGCATGTATTCTCCTTGTTCTCACATGGACTTGCTTTAGGATTCACATTTGGGCCTTTAAATTCCTTAAAACAAATTCACCTGTTCACCAAAAATAAAATATAACTAAAATAAAATTAACATTAAATTAACTAATAAATTTATTTTTGGAAGAAATAAATATATATAAAATATGCTCATCACCTTACATCTGACTTTATTTTAAGTTTGGTTTAATAAATAAAACGGATAACACATAATCTTCTTTACATCCATTTCCTTTAAAAAATATGTAATTTTTATTATTTGATATTCTGCTAATGGGTTCGGTGGGTTAAAAAGAAGAATATGTAATTGTGAAAGTAGATTATTTTTATAAAAAAAAAAATCCTTCAAGATCTCTCAATAGGACTAAGTTTTGACAAATTTTTCGAACATAATTCGTTTCCTTTACGTTCTCCATTCACAATGAATATATCAAAGAATATCCCGTCAGTCTTTTTAACCAAATGTTTAAAGGAAAGAAGAACATTATTATGTTTTATTGTTTGAGAGATCTTGTCTCAATCCTTTAGCTTCATGTAGAATATGAATTTGGCACTTTCAATATGGTTTGTCATGGATGAATTTGAGTTCCTAGCCAGAGCACTTTGAGTTGTTGAGGATTGGGGAGGATGCTAGGTTAGAAAAGCTCAAAGGCAATATACTAAAAACTCTTTGGGTATTCATTACTTGAGACCCAACTTTCATTTTTGGTTTAAACAATCAACAAAAATAGAAAGCACTTTTTCCTTTTCTTTTTAGTACGCTATGTACTGCAATACAACTATCAAATACATCACTACATTAGATTGAATATAATTATAAAGATAATCATATCCACTCACCACGGTTTCGGCAGATCGCCTAGACGCGTTCATCTTCGGCGTACGAGTACGAGTACTCAATTAATAAGCTATTACGCACTGTGACTGCTTCTGGTGGAAACTGTATATCTATTAAATATTTACTATTACTTATCCACGTAATTAACAACAAAAAAGTCAATACACAAATTCACAGCATGTATCAATTATCTTTTCTTTTTTCCAAGTCTCACCGTTCAAAGTGAATTTTACATGCTTTAATATTCTGTTTCAGTTGAATAAGTTATTCAGGATAATAATCATAAACAGAGAAATCATCATAAAGCAAAGACCCGTTTACATAGTGAAGCATGTAATAGCAAAGACCACAGAAGTAGCAAGGATTCTCCCCAGCCCATTTATCATCCACAGTCACCTTTTCCGCTCTAAATATCTGACACACAGAACATTTTCGGGGGCGCGTTTTTAATTGAAATGTTTGTACTGGATAAACAAATCGATTCTGTCCATCTTCAGGATGAATCAACCTCATGTCTCTGATGACAATCACATGCTTGCAATCTCCCTGTACCAAGCAATGAACAAAGAGAGACAAAAATTAATAACCAACTAATACACCGGAGAGAAAATCTAACAATGCAGTTTCACAAGAGATCACAATTCACATGTACCAGTACAACTATCACACCCATTCCAACTGCAAAATCAAACTCAAAACAAAAGCACCAGTTTTGCAGGTGTTCTAATATTGGAGTTTATCTTTTAATCTTTAGGAAGTTCTGATTGCAACGAAGAGTAACTTATGAACAAGAGTTTCTGTCTGTAGAGCATAAAACAAAGGTAATGAGACAATACCTGGTGACAATAAAGATATCCAGCACCAAGTCGAAAGCTTAAGTCACAAAATCGTGTCTTATGCATCTGGAAGGCTTTGAACCGAGGCAAGTCTGGTTTTCTTTTACTAGCTACAAGTGCTTTTTGCTTTGGTTGTAATTTGCCAGAGACAATTTCTTCCCATTTTTCAAGTGCTTCCTTCTTTGAATCCCTGAGCCAATCAAGTATAGGTTTGCTGTAGTCTATAGCAGAGGCTTCTCTCAAATCATTGCAAAATACGTCCTGCAGAATAGTATTTAGTACAAACAGCGGAGCTGGATTACTGATTTTTCATTTTATGGGAGTTGACAGACACGTAAATTTCTCTACGAACACGACACTTGTTATAGGGTTTGAATACAGCATAAATAGGTTCACGTTGTAAACGAGTCAAAATTTTAACTCAAACAGTGTCATGGTTAAACCGTTTAACACAACTTACTATAATTAGTTAATCGTGCAGCACGGTTAACAGTAACCAGATTAACTTGTTAATTTCCTATAAAAAAAATAAAAGATATTTTTGAAATTACAGTTGAAGTTATTAACCTAAGATGCTAAGACTAAGAAGCTAAAGCTTATTGGATTACATTACTGTTTTTCCAAATAATCTCTCATCTCAGACTCAAACCCTAGCCGTCTCTCTGTTGACAGTAAGCTACAAGATATTCATTAAGTGTTGAATGTGTCTGTGATTTGAATACGGTTGAGTTTGTTGTTTTAATTTAGGAGAAAATAGAGACTAGTATGTTATGATGAACAAAATAACAAATCTGAGCAAAAGAATGGTTGGAATCTTAGATATGACCATCATCGTCATATCTAACTAGAAATGCATAACCTATTAATCTGTTTCAAAGTGACAGTTGCTTTCAATACATGTTATGTTTCCTCAGTCTTTCTTCTCACCAAACTTCGGCTTCAAGTTTTATGATTTTGCTTCAATATTTTGTATATGGAAAACATGCAAGATATGTGATATGGTCATCTTCCCGCATTTTCATTTCATCTCATCACATGATTAATATATGTCAACTTGGCTATTACTTCAGAATCATGACCTACTGTTTCTTTCTCTTCCCTTTTCAAATTGTAACATTAAACCCTTTTTTCAGTCTTAGCTGCAGTATGTTTTTCTATTTCTTGAAAGCATAGTTATCATAATTGTACGATACGTAACATATACATAACATATACAGAGACAATTCAATACGTATCGCATGGTAAATCGAAAATGACATCGTATCATACGATTTAGTCACGATTCGATACGATACTTTTTAAAGTTAGCAACCGGCTTGAAAAGTTTTTGTATAGTTTCAAAAGAGTAAAAACAAAACTTTTAAGCATTCTACCATTTTAAATGAAGAGATTTTTTAGCACAAACATGTTCTATATGACTTGATGAGCCTTTAACAACTTTTTAAAGTTTTATATCTTATTCAGAATGTCGCTCTATTTTTCTCGAGTCATTTTCGATAAACAGATACATATATCTCCACTTATTAAATTAAATTATTCTTTTTTGCTTTATAATTTAAAGCTGAATATAAATTCTTGTTTTCTCGTGTTACTCTATAAAGATGAGTAAAAATTAAAATCATATCTAATAGATAAATTTAGAGTATTTTGACAACTATTTAACTTTAAATTTTATTTTTACTCTATAATAATATTTAGCTTGACTACTTTAGTATATAGTCAAGCTAATATACTTGATTGTCCAAATAAATTTTTGTTTATATGTTTGAATATATATTATCACACTTTATCATAGTTGTCACGCCAAGACGGGGCGATAGTTGGCCAGGTGATAAGGCGCCTACCATGGCGTCCGTATGGCGACAAGTTGCTAACAATGTGTAATTTATACATTATTTATTTTACTTAAAAAGTATATTGAACAATAAAATTTTATATGCATTAAAACTCAAAACATAATAATTAAACACTATGGAATATACTTAAAAACATAATTATATGAATATTTCACAATCAAAATTCAAAAATAAAACACTTAATATCAAAAACTAGTAAAACAAGTTAATAAACACTAAGTAGAAAATAAAGAATCAACCAATTCAACATTCATCACACA
Organism: Hedera helix; assembly: GCA_947179155.2. Taxonomy (NCBI): domain Eukaryota; kingdom Viridiplantae; phylum Streptophyta; class Magnoliopsida; order Apiales; family Araliaceae; genus Hedera; species Hedera helix. The sequence continues at coordinate 28,233,534 of OX359282.1, read as the reverse complement.
TTAAAAGTCTAATAAATAATTAAATTACAACACATAGCAAGTCCATGGGTTATAATGATGAGTCATGGTAAAAAATGACTTAATCACTTAAGCTTGGGTTAGCTGCTAAATCGTGAGTCTTGGTAGCTCAGCGTCCAAGGCGTCACCTTGTCCTTCTCTAGCGCTAGGACGTCTAGTCGTTTTATATTTCGTTTCTGTATCGTACAATACAATACATGAAACACAATATTAGGATTTTCGATACAAGATACGATTCACGGTTTGACAACTATACTTGGAAAGCATTATGAGATGCCTTAATTGTTGTTGCCTCCCATTCCCACTTTCTGCTCCCAAGTAATGAGTAGCAAGGGATGAAGCCATATGACAAGTCACATGACATAATTCCCTCGTACTATGTGATATTGTGATTATACTCTTCAAGTCGACCAGTAGTTCGGGTTCATGGATTTTTTTAAAAAATTAAGAAACCAAATATTGAAAGATAGGTTAGAAAATAGACTTTTTACCATACAACTAAATGAAGCCCTACATTATCATCTCAAGTGATTTGTCTTAGGTTCAGTTAACTGGAGGCCTATATTAGGTACAAACCATAAAAAAATCATGATCCAAAATGTACTATATTCTCACCATTTAAATTTGAGTAGCTTAGTAGAATTTGTCAACTTGACTGGGATACTTAATACTTGTTTGAGTTCTAATGATTGTTTGTATTGTATAAGAAGTCTCCATGTAATAATAATAGCAAGTAACTTCAAAGGTGAAGGCTAGTACTAAGATTAAACTTATCAACGCCAAAATTATTGTTTATGGAATTTACTTCTCATCTGTTGTTGCTTTGGAGCAGTGTGGTTTCTCAGTAGATGTTGACATGTTGTGGTTTCATTATACTTCTGATTGTTCTATTTTCAACTGAAAAAATATATATTTCGCTTATCATTTTATGATATTTGTTTCAAAGGCTTTGGGAATTTGGACATCAAAGGTTGGGCATGGAACTAAAGGGTGACAAGCAGATTGGGCTTTTGCCCCAAGTAATCATTTAACTTTGAAGAACATTTTCTTTCTATCTTTTGAGACAATATTAGAGACTTCTATATTAATATTGTAAGATTAAACATAATGAGATCATTTGGTTGCTATTTCGATTTGCTATTAAACTCTTAGTGTCTTTACTGCTTTTCCTTAGATTTGAGGTCCCCCCCCCCTCCCGGGGCCCCTTCTAATTCTACAGTTATATTTTTAGACTAATTTACTTAAACAGCAGTGTTAAAAGGGTCATGAAAAGGTTAAATGGATCGCGTAGTGCTATTAGTGTGCACAACACGTTTAATAGACGGGTTACGTGCATGTCGTGTTATGCATTTATTACAGGCACTATTCATGTTCAGTATGTTACAACTTGCACATTTAATTATGCATTGGCAATTTGTGTTATACCCCTACCTTGATACCAGTTAAAGGTCAGATTCGCCAAACATGACACAGTTATCAGCCCTACATGTCAACATAATAACCAACAAAATTAGCAACTTACTTCAATGAGGAAATATCCAGAAGGATCATGCTGGCCAGCTTTTTCCATGACCTGATCCGTCAAGCAATATATCTTGTCCCTCAATTCACTCAAAGGCTGACGTCCTAGAACCAAGAACTCTTGAGTCTACAGAAGATTTCACAAAATCATCAGTTGCATGAGACTCAAGAAGAGAAGAGAAAATAGGTCCGAAATGAAAAGAGCACTTCTACATAAAAAGATTTATTCTAATTAAATTATTACTTTCCAAAGTAAGAAGCATTCTATTATATGATTGTATTTCTACAAGAAGAGTAAAAAGATCAACACCTGAAGGCCACACAAGGGAGACTAACTCGGATTTCTCTTAACCTAGAAAGCCCAATAAATATGACCCAATAAATTACGCAATTAATTACGTAATTGTAAGTCCATTATCATGGCCCATTCTGCAGTATAAATCAATATTATCAAAAAAAGATCCCTTACTTCAGTATATTTTACCATCTACAGCCACAAGAAGTTATAGAGAATAACTAAATAAAACATTCTGCCACATGGATGGAGAGGGAGCTTTAGTGACAAAACAAGGACTTTGTAATATCTGCAAGGTTTATCATAATGTTCCAATCACCTTGACACATATCATACTTTAGTTTTACCTTGTAAGTTCAGCGTTTAAACTTTTAAATCTAAATAATTCCTTTTCATAAAGACTCAGCCATAGTTACTTTCATTAGAAGAGAATCATAAATTAAATTCAATATTTATGCTTGCTTCAGAACCCTTGTTTTCCTCAATGAACATCAATTTTTCTAGATATGGGTTCCAATAGATGAAATCCAGGTTACTATGCACTTCTTGGGTGCTAGAAACTGTATGTGTTACTCCACCGTCAAGGGAAGAGGGAAAAATCATAGAAAGGTTTCTTCTTTTTTTCATTTATAGGTAACAATCAGTTAATCAATGCAATCTAAAGAAAGCTAAATTAGAAAATACAGGTACAGTATATTTCTGCAGTAAAATGGACATTATAATCATAATATTCTTACAAAAATGATATATTGACACTATTAAAGTAACGAATTGTATGACCTCACCAGGCATAAAGTCATAAACCGAAGAAAGCACTTAATGGGACCAAACAGCCCTATTCTTAACATTCTGAAGATGTATAACCACTAACCAGGAAAAAAATAGATGTCTCGAGAGTATCCGAACAGGAAGATATATAAGAGTGAAAATGGTTTACCTTTACCCATGTGTTTCTGCTATGGTATACCTCAATACAAAGAATAATTTCTTTTTCTGGATAAAGCACCTGTACACGATCATGAGTAATTGGTGTCCTAACCTGTTATGCATTTGACAAATGTATACGGTGTTTAGACATTCGAAAGGCTAGTTTAGCAAATAAAAATATGAAGATACCATGTGGTACTTAGAAGATATTGTGTTATTTGCTTTAATTAGATTTAGAGTGTTAATAACTCGCTTTTGAGAATTTGGAAGTACGAGGGATGTCAAATTTTACGGAAGTGTACTTTCTTTTCAGTTTTATGGGGAATATGGAATGGAGCATAGTGCTAGACTTTTTGGAGGGAGCACCTTATCTTTTATGTTGTAAAGGGATAGGGTCATTTTCCTCGCCTCCCTTTGGAGTTCTACTACGGGAGTCTTTAGGTTAATTATGTGATTGATTTGTGTAGATATTGGAGGACTAAACTTTTTTTAAGTACTATTTTGGTCTTATTTTTCCCAAGACTTGTGAGGGTGGATTTCTTGTCCCCCGTTTACTGTATCCTCTCTTTTCTACTAATAAATTTCAAAAGAACACATAAATATCCTGTAATATATGCTATTTTAAGTATAGAGTTGAGATTTATTTGTGATCTTCGTATTTACAGCCTAAGGGCATCTCCAATTCCTTGTGAGTTGTTAGGAATAAGCAAGTCATACCTCGTAGACCAAAGAATCAATTGCAAGTGCAACAAATATTCTCTTTTACTCTATCCGCATTGCTTTATTATTCACGCACTCTTTTTGCAGCATCACAATGAGCGCACATATACGGACTGTATTTGCAAAACTTTCGGCAACAGAAGAAGGTTTTTTGACTTTTGAAACTATTTTTCTTGGTTAAACATGGGTTAGTAGTAAAGCTACACCTTTTTTTTAGAGGACAGATATTTGATATTTCCACAAGGGAAATTGATATTTCCGCAAGGCTCTTGTGGAAATATCAATACCCTTTTTTATGCCATCAACATTTAAAGGGAGGTTGGTGAGACATAAAAACAGGAAGGAAGGTCTTTTCAGGAAACAACTTCGGAAGTTGGTATAGCATTCCGATCTAGCTATAAATAATTAACTGAATGGGGTTGGTGAGTGGACTCCTAGTCCCCCTTCTGCTTGTATTATATCTATTCCTTTGATAATTTTAAAATTAAAAATAAAAACAAAAACAGAGAGACAGAGAATAATAGTAATAAAATACAAAAATTGCATTGATATTAATAACTAGTCACCAAAAATGACTGCCAACTATGAAACTATGAGATAAGACCGTGCCTTGTTTAGTTATCTAAAACTATGAAAGGTAATAACTAATAACATCGAAAAATAATTTACAATTTATAATGTTTATTAACTAGGTGATGGCATGAATGCACATAGAGATATTCAACCCTTACTGCAATTGATGTCGGTTTTAATTCACTTGTAGATCCTTTACTCTTGATACTTTTGTAACAAACACTTTATTTATCCGTCTTTGTGAGAGAAGAAAAAAGTAATTGTGAAATTCCAAGATCTGAACACCTTGGGGAGTTTGTCTACTAATAGGATAGATAAGAGCAACAAGCATGTTTAAATATCGAAGGCATTTGTAGGCAAGTTCTTAATAAAATTTACGAAGGATGGAGGGCTGGATTGTAAATCAACAAATTAGTAAATCAAGAGCATACCTTTCTTGTGGAGGTATTAGTTCCGAGTGATGTTATCCTTTCAGTTTTCGCTGAGGAAATTGTCGCACTTTCATTGATTCTACAACTACCGCTGGATCAAAGTAGAGTACAAAGAACCAAAGTTACTGATTAATTTGGATAAACATTGCATAACCCCAAACTCAAAGATGAATAAGAGATTCCATTGACTATCAGCCATAAATTCACTAAATACATACTTGAAAGAATGCAGCTTTGCTGATGCTTTGTCTTCATCTCGTTTCTGCCTAATTCTCACAAGTTGTTCCACTTTTGCAATATAACTTTCCTAGACATACAATAGAAAAAATACCGCAAAATTTAATAAAAAAAAAAAGTAGACCAGTATATGGCATAAAGAAAGACAACAGGTTAGGTATAACGATCAGAGAACTTTGAAGCTGTTTTATCAAGCATTCCCTCCTCCTCCCCATCTTCCTCTCTCTCAAATAAAAAGAATGAAAGATGTTACATTGAACTACTTTTATAAACGTTTTGATAGCAGGGAGAAGCGAAAGGGATAAAATGGATATAATTTTCATAATTTGTTAAGAGGGAAGAGAAACAAAGATGGAAGCATCGTTCCCCTGGATCCACCTTTTATTGGGATGGTAAGGAGAAGAGAAAGGAAATGAGGATCGAAGAATTTTTATCCTGGATTTCATTTTTATTTTTTCACCATCTCACTTGTGGAGCCTACTTAACCTTGTAAATAAACATCATTGTGCTTTGTATTTGTAAGGGTAAATGGTAATGCATGAAATCACTTGTATCCTTCCCACTTAACCATATACAAGGAACCTTCCTAGGAAATATCCCCTCTTCCTCGGACTTCTTTCCAATTTTCGGTCCCTCCAACCAAACAGGCCATTAGCGTTGTTAAAAATGCCTACACTAATAAAAACGTTAACGATAAACCACCATATAACAATTGAAATCCTTCAAAGTTCCAGATTAATGATGCATATAAGCAGCACTAAGAAAGGCTCTTTATAAAGTCCAAGTACCAGAAAAACATGAAACAACTAACTGAATGGACACACATCTTAAACTTCGGTATAATGAATGGCCGTTGGATAACTTTATAATATGAAGTAAAATCCTTCCTTCTTGCCTCTTTCACTTGCAAGACAATGAGACATCCAGTCTAAACTCTCATTTGTGTTCATTGTCCAACATAAAGCAATTTTTAATGACTCTGAACCAGTTATACTTCTATTGAATTTACATTAAAAAAGGCATTCTTAATAAGTACAAGCAGCCAACATAGAAGATACCTTTTACACAGATCAAAAAGGGCGAAACTAACCCTTACCCCACTGTACTTGACCACTTTTGTGCAATGGCCCACTTAACTTTTATTTTTTTTAATTATACCATTGAACTAATAAAAAAATATGAAATTGGGAAACTCAGTTAATAAAATCAAACGTCAATCCATTAATATCCTACGTGGCTGTTTTGAAAAATGAAAAAACCAAATAATATTATGTGGACAATTTCAGTCGGACAATGTGGAAAATATTAGTGCCCTCATTCAGGTCAGATAAGCACCTGGGTTTATAAGCACCTCTGGCAAGACATTCCCATGCTTTATAAGAACCTGGGCTTCCATTTCATCATCCAAGTAGCCACTCTCTGCATACTCATCATCACCTTTCAAAAACTAAACCCAAGAACTTACATATTATCAATTCAACCATCATCAAAATTCAAAATCACACCCCCTCAAAGCTCAATTAAAAAACACCTAATGAACCACAAAAGCTCCGACCACCATCTCATCACTATCTATCGGTCCGATTTTGGTTTCCTATCACGGTTCTTAGAAAAGTTAGAAAGAGTGTTTATCAACATAAACTTTTCATATATAAGGTCGATTTTTCTGGTGATATGGGGATTAGATGGAGATTGTTTGCATACGTGCGACGGAGCCAAGGAGCCGTCGTTGACGAAGCAATAGGTGAAAACAGAGAGAAGGATTTTTTAATGTAATTTTTCCCCCCAATTGATCTCAACTTTTTGTCACTCTATGAACCTTACTTTTTTAATTCACGAGATGAGCTTTTGTTGCTTATAAGGCTTATGATGAGTTAGAGGATGCACAAATATTTCCTGCTCAAATCCAACTGGATTTTACACATCGTTTATTTTTTTATTTTTTGAAAAAATAGCCACATAAGATAATAATAAACGGACATTTGATACATTTTAGCAGAGTTTCCCAATTTCATATTATTTATTAGTTTAATGGGACAATTGCAGAAATTAAAAGTTGAGTGGCTATTGCACAAAGATGGTCAAGCACAGTGGGATAATTTCTTAGTTTTGCCGATCAAAAAGAGTTCAGAAAGAAGATAGAACATGAAAGTGCAGAGTAGCTTACATCAAGATTATCACTGTCCTGATTATTGCATCTCCTTCTCTTCCTCGTCTTCATAGTGTTACTCACTTCTGCATTACTACCATTACTAAGAGCAGATCCATTACCGGAATAATCTGGAGGTGCAGCATCCCTTCCTCCTATCGCGCTCTGTGAATAAGAATTTTCTTCAGGGCCTGATATTTTGCCATCATCGATTCTCCTGAAATATAAAAATAAAAGACGTAATAAAACAAAGTGTGTTAAGCACTGCAGATGCAAGAGGGATAGTTTAGGAAGTACAGTTGGTTACTAGTTTCTAGAACTAGCAATACAATCCATTACTAGTTTCTAGAACTAGCAATACAATCCATGTGAGGAAGTTAAAGGTAGTCCAGACTCCAGTCCTTTTATTTGTTTTTTTTTTCTTGTAGAGGAAGTCAGTAGGATATCTCTCTCTATATATATATGACCGATGTAATAGTACAGAGATAGGCTTAATTTATGAAATGAAATCTGAGAAAATAGTTTTCATTTAAGAGATTCTATCACTCCTCATCTTCCTCTAGCACTTCTCATGTAAACTCTATCCTCTTCTCATCTAACTTTGTCTGACTGCCTTTCCTCTAATTCTCATCCCTTTGAGTCATACTGGCGTGGGCTTCTGTTATGATCAGACGCAGATCCTATCATTAAACAAGTACTCAAGCTACATTACTCAAGATAGAACCATTTGGAAAGGGTCCTTTTTAAACAGAACACATTTTTTATGAAGACAACTTGTGTCCCTAGGAAAAGAAATATATGTGGTTCATTAAATATGACTAATCATTAGAACCCCGCCATCCAATTAAGAGCATATCACCAATTCTATTGTACTGCAAGATGTGTATCTATCAAAACTGATACGTGCATACATTGTCAATTTTGAAGACCGACAATACTGTATCAAATTTCCACGGTATTGTACGATACATATCGCGTATCGTACAATTTTGCTCGCAAAACTACACACCCCTTAATAGGATCAAAATGCCAGCAGGCAGGCTGGGCTTTCGACCAGCTGCCTAGCAGTGTCAAAAGGTACTATGTTTGCCAGCCGGTAGATCACAATATGGATGGTTATGGAGGGTTAATGATCAAAGTTGGATGCTAGAGAGCTTCTAACTGACAGACACTGTGCACACACAAGCTCAAAGCACTTACAGTCCTACAACCCAAAGAAAAAAATAGCTCAAAGTATCACCGACTGTAAATTTACTAACCTTGCATTGGATTGCTCTTCTGAAACTTTTGAAGAATTTCTAGTCACTTTTTCATCCTGCAAACATCCCACAATCATTCGGTGAACAACTACGGAAAATATTCTTATAAAAAGAATATAAGAAGTACCATACTTTGAATGCTACTTCAAAAGCCTCATTAACCAACTCTTCTTCGGTAATTATCTTAAGCTCATCAACCCTGCGAAGGACATGAATGCCACAACTCAATAAATATAATAATAAATATAAGGAGCAAGGATTATTGGAATGTAAACTGCTTAGTACAATGTCAATATAAATAAGAAGCATGGAATATTGGAATGTATACTGCCTGGTAGAATCAAACAGGTATATGTTTCTGTTATTGAGTAAATAGAAAATCATGAAAATTTAAAAAATTAAAGGAAACAATATTGAATAGCCCATGATTGGTAGATATGTGTCTTAAGAAATGCTTTCAAATTCTATTCCCAGAATGAAAAATGGCAGGGTTAGTGCTTAATATCATATTTTGAACCTGAGAATACCTAGACTGAGACTAAGCTGCAAGAAGCTCAAAGTCCTGATCTGGACTTTCCCGTGGGTGACCAAAGATGAAATTTTCAGTATTTTTAATAGCAAGATTAGATGCTAGCCTATGGTGCTTCACCAATCCAAACAGGGAGCACAATCCACGTAAATAAGGAGGTTGTGATTAGTATGAGGCGATGAAAGAGGCTATTAATAACACTGAAAGAAGCTATGGGCAATTCTGGTAATGGTTTAGAGCAACATTTGGAAGATTAAGGTTAAGAATATTCAGAATTGATCAGTGAGATAAAATCTGATGAGGGAAAGTTGCTTGATTAACGACAGAATCTTCTACAGCTTTCATTTTTGCAGCTCTTTCTTTTCCAATGGACGAGCCACCTAGGCTATGTATGTTTGCAAAAATATGGGTGGGATAGAACTATTTGCAATATGGTCATTTGATGATGGATTATAATCGCAATAAAAAGGTTGTATTATATAATCTTCTTTTGAGTTATCAAATGACTTTAGAAATGATAAGAAATGGTCCATGGATTAAATAACAAACTAATCATCAGATAAAATAGTATGAAGTGATAGTAAATTAGTACAAGTAGTTTTATCCCACCCATCATCTTTGCAAACAAAATTAGCCTTAGTAATCTTAGCTTGTACTGTTTCCTCTAGCTGAAGAAGTTGTTTTAAACCTAAAAAATTATATTCATCTCCCATGTCCATAAATATAGAGGAATAGGAAGAAATATACCGAAGAACATTATAAACGGACATGTTCTAAAGACTAAAATTAGATGTTATCAGTTGTAAAGCATTAGAGTACTTTGAAACCTTAATAACCTTAAAACAAAAGGAACAAACAGCGTAGTTTTGATTACTTAAATTAGTGAATTGTGAAATGATGAAACTATCATTAATGAATTTGCTGAAAAGACGTAATTTCCATTAAATTTGTTCAACATATTAGAAATATGGAGTGTAAAACTTATAGGCTTAAATACACTTTTAACATTTAAGTTTTTCACATTTTAGACCTTAAACCCTAATGTTTTAGTTCTTAGACAATGAATCTTAATGTTTCTTAATTTCTATAAATAAAACCTTCTGGCAACCGAATTTAGTAGTTCTTGTCGGAATATGTCGTGCGATTCAAATTAAAAGGCAATTTAGTTGTTTATATTAGCTCCAATTTTTTCTCATTTTTTTCCTTTATCACACACGAATCACTTGCCTACAACTTTTTATGCTTCCAAGCATATTAAACAATTAAATTACCCAAAATACCCTCACTCTGATATGTTGATACATGTCGATGCTTTGAAGGTTTTATTTATAGAAATTTAGGGACATTAAGATTCAATGTCTTAAAATTAAAACATTGGGGTTTAAGTTCCAAAATGTTAAAAACGTAAAAGGTTGAAAGTGTATATAAGCCAAACTTATAATCAAATGCTCATTCAAAAAGAAACTTACAATTCAAAATCAAGGAAGAGACTAACAAGTAAATAGGAAATCGTTTAAGCAATTAAATAACAAATAGAATTAAATTAGTAAAACAATGATGACTTACGATATATCAATTTCAACCAAATCTTGCCTTATCTCTTCTCTGAGATCCTACATTGAACCAAACAAACGTTAGGGATAATGAAGGTCTTGAATTAATTGAGAAATTAATATATAAAAAATCCATGATGATGGAAAATTGGCAATTGAGGCTTAATGTATACATAATTACAGAATATATCTAAGGTGTATAACCATCATTTACAGTAAATAGAAAAGAAAATTTTTGGAAGCAAATAAAAGGAATATGTACCTGAAGTTCATGAAGTAAAGATAACTCAAAATCGGAAACTCTGGTGAGTGAACCAACCATATCAGACACGTATATAGGCCCGCCACGAGGAACGGATTCGGTTTGATCAACTCCTCCATCGTCAGCACAAGACTCCGGCTGCATCTCCTTGCCGATGCTCCTGTTACCCCAATATCTTCGTTCACAAAGTTGGCGGTTCTTTTTCCATAGACTAGAAGAAAGAGCTCTTACCAGTGATGTTTGGTACCACTTTATACCTAATTTACACCGGGCCGGATTATGTTTTAATATTTATAAAAAATAGATTATGTGGCACTTAAAAATAAAAACATGTTATCCGTAAAAATATGAGATTATATAATGGGAGAAAAAGGGCAAAAGAATAAGTAAATTAAAGAATAAATAGAAAAATAAAAAGATTTTCATTTTTGTATTTACATAAAATAAACTACCTCATTCCTCCTTAGGCTTTATTAATTTAATAGAGATAAATGAGCATGCTTACAATGACATTTTTAATATTTTATTATATGTTTAATTTTCTTTCAAATTATTATAATTTTCCTCCACGCTTCTTCCTTTCCTCTCTATACTCGCACCTGTCAATATGGAGCTATCCCCCGAATTCGATCCAACCCCGAAAACAATACCCATACATACTCTGCCCCCATCCCTTTTACCTGATTATTCCATTTTTTCTAAATTAAATTTATCTAGAAATCAAAAAACATGTAATATGTATATTACTAGAAACATATTGTATTACAAATGTAATGAATTTTTAATGCAACTAGCTAAGTGTCCTGTGTGAAGCACAGGTTTATTTTTTAAATAAAATTATTTTTAATTTATTATATATATATATATATATACACACACACGTGTGTGTGTGTGAGTGATTATAAAATATTCTTTTGAATTTCAATTTAATTTACTATCACTATTAGAATGACTAAAAACTTTACTCAAACAAACAATTCTCAAAGAATCACAATTGAGTGTTAGTACATTGTTTTTTATTTAATTTAATATTCAATTTTTATAATTTTTAAAAATTTAATATTTAGTTTTTATTTTCAATCTTTCGCATTTATAAAAAGTTTTCCAAAGTTGAAAAATGAGTAGAACCTAAGGAGGTGTTTGTTACATGGGCGTTTGTTACAAGTAATCTAAAGTGGTCATCTTAACTAACCGATAATGTGAGTTGGTCATCCTTTATAGATCGTGTTTGTTACACTAATAATCTTACATTCCCAGTAATCAAATACCTGATAAAGTTTCAAATTTCTCGAAAATCAGATGACTAAAAAATAGGTGGTAATATGGTAATATGTGCTCATCTTAAAATTTTTATTTAGATAAAAATATCATTTATATTTAATACTTGGGAGTTTGGGGCATAAATGGCCTTATTAGTTAGGGGTGCACAACAGTCAGTTTGGTCAGTTTTGTACCTAAAAAATAACCAAACTATTTAAGACGATTATAAAAAATTAAAAATCAAAACCGCCTAAACTTTTACTCCGTAATCAGTAATCGGCTTATTCGATTATCGGTTAAATCGGTAGATTTAAACGGTTTGATCGGTTATAATATTAAAACTTAAGCCAGCTTAAATAGCAATGTATCCGAAGTACAATTAGTATCAAAAGTAAGGAGTGCAGGGCTATGAACTCTGCATGATCTATGATTTCAAAAGTAACTTGTATAACTATGATTTTAGCAAGCAGTGCAGGGCTATTCACATTTCACATGCTCATTGAAAAGTAGAACAGAAACAAAATTCACATTTCACATGCTCATCATCCAAAAGCAGTGCACTGCCATCAAGCCAACATAGTTGGCATATGTACATTTGATCTTATGTGACAGTGGAAGCTTCCAAAATCAAACATTCTCTGGGACACCATAAACTCTTCACCATTTAATAATAGAGAACATGCAACGAGATATCCCACAAGGCTATATTAAATCAACTTACATAATATTATTAGACAAGCTATATAATATTACACATACCAGATAGATATCCCACTTCACGAAATTCCCAGTGTTACAACTTACAAGTACCACACACAATACATAATTACATAGCCTAAAACTTGAGCCAGCTTAAATATGCAATCCACAAATCTCTTAACTAATAAACATAGCTTCTGTCCCATAGTTAAAGACTACTGCTGACTAATAAAATTATAATATTGCTGCTGTTTTTGAAAAGTGATTTGAAAAGAAAAGGGAAAAGTGACAGCATTAAAAGCAAAAGGAAACAAACTGCCAATAAATAATGTAATCGCCCCCAAAATTACAGTATATAAATTATTTGAAGTCTAGGACTACCATAAATTATATTCCCCACATCCTGAAATTGGTTCAATTATCAAAAGTTTTAATCTACATTCCGCTACTTGGCAAAAAACTTGAACCCCAAAAGAAGAAAGCGCGAGGAAAAAGAGAGAGAATGAAATTGTTTTCTATAGTCATTCAACATTCAAAGTAAACTTTAACATGCACCGAGTGTTGGATAAATCACATCAATGTTCTGCAAATAAGCATAAGCTTACTGATAAATCAACCATTCACAGAGTCACTTCTCACACAGAAGTAAATTACTAGGTCGATTAATCGATAATAGTTAATATAGCGAATAGCAAAGAGAGCCGCGATTGGGAAATAACTGGCTAGAGGGAGGAACAGTACCTGGACGTGTGTAGAAGCTCGATGAAACGTCTTCTCACAGAGAGAGTTAGAATGGGCAGAGCAGTGAGATAGTGAACTGACTACTGAGAGAGCGAGAGCCGAGAGGAACCCTAGATTTAAAACTTAGAACTCAGTACTCGGCACATGGAATCAATTTCCTTTACTTTAAGCATATATCGCACACATATATTTAACTACTCTGAATATTACATATATTTTAATTATTAAAAAATAAAATTTAACACAAATTTTCATAACAAATTTTATTTTTTAATAATTAAGATCAAAATACTATATTTAATATTATCATTAATATTAAATATTTATATTTATTCACGATTAAATTCAGACCCTTGAATTGTCCTTCGGTTCACTGATTTTCATAGTTTAGACGGCCAGTCTTTAGCCATTTAGTATTAGTAGAATAAAATGTTGGGGCCTTCTTCCTTGGTCTAAACGAAAGGGAATCGAAATTAATTTAAGAATAAGTTGGGCCGAGCTCGGAAAAGAATTCAAGACCAAATGAAAATTTAGGCTGAATTTGTTCAGTAAGTCATCCAACCGTTACAGACCCGATGTATATATATATATATATATATATAGTGCTGCTGAGTCTATGCCATTATTATTGTATTTACATTTTATAATATGTAAATATATAATTATATAAAATAAATAATTATTAGTAAAGTATATAAAATATATAATTATATTATAATTTAAAGAATTCAGCCGGTGTCAATTTTTTTTGAGAACTAAACCAAAATTGACTGACCGAACTTCAATTTTTATTATATTTTTAGCTATCGCTTCATTAATTTTATAATTTGATTATGGTTCGGTTCAATCCGATCAATTTTTTAATTAAATTTGGTTTATTGTACACCCCTATTGTTAGCCACATAATTTTTATTTATTTATTTTTATCAACATGTTTAGTTTAACTAACTCGTTGTCCATTTAATTTATTATTAATGACATGCTTGGAAAATTTGTACTTAATAATTAAATAAATTATGAATTGTTATTTTATAAAATTTTAATATGATGTACTAAGTAATACAAAATTAACTAGTTCAATAATATTTTGATGATTGTTGAATATATTTGACAATAATCATATGAGTGAATCATTCAATTGAATTTAGTACAAGAATATTTTAGTAAAAGATCAATATTAGAAAAATATACCCGTTAATCTTGAATTTATACCAAATATTCACAATAACAATTACCGATAATTATATATCTTCTGCCAAACAGAAATGACACAATATGACAATTTTCTTATATTAGTAATCAGATACCCAATGATTTGTATTTAGGTGGGTATTCATCATGACCTGTAATAAACACTCTACAAGTTATTTAAAATGATAAGTATAAACACACTACAACCAAACACTACATTCATTTGTACTATTAAAAAGTTATGTATGATACGAATTTTAATATCATGTTCCACTTTTTAATTGTATAGATGAATGTAGTATTTGATATAGTATTTAGTTGTAATATATATAGATTTGTCATATTTAAAGTGGTCATCTTAGATACCAAGTAATGTGAGTACCTCATTCAAATAAATTGTGTTTGTTATATTGATAAATTTACATTCCCGTTAATCACATACCCTATAACGTATCAAGATTCCCACGTAAAGTGAGTATCTAGATAGCCCAAAAATAGATGGTAATAATATAGTGTCACATCTTGGTCATCTTTACATCTTTCCATAGACTAAAACACCCATCATATTTTCGTAAATTGGACATAAATATTCTTATTTACATATAATTATAAAAAGTTTATCAAACAAATATGCATATATTAAATGCACTCCTCTATATTTGAATAATTTAGACATAAATATTTTAATTTGTCCTTTATTCATCTTGTTTTGTTATTTATTAAATTGACTTAATTAATTAATCTATATTTAATTATAAATTATTATTTTACAAAAAGTAATCAAACTTTAAATATATTTTACTAAATACTATTGAATTAACTTCTTCAACAGTTTTTTGAATGTTTAATTATATTTGAATTTTACAAAAATTCACACATACTATGTCTTCAAAGATGAATTTAAAGATTTTATTTTATTTATTTATAATAATTTATTATTTATAATAAGAAAACTAATTTAAATATATAGACGAAATTATGGAGCTTAGTTGTGCGGAAAGGAGAGAACCAACTGTTATCTCCTTAATTATTTCCTATAAATAATTACCCCCTACAACTTTATTAATTAAAAAGAATCATAATAGACTACCTTCGTTTTGTTGACTTGGTATCCAGCATGCAATTGTCGTAAAAGTGTTTTAAATATAGTTAAATTTTAGGCTTATTTAAAATAAACAAAATAAAATTAGATAGACTCCTTTCTTTTCTCATTTTTCTTTGCACATTAAAAAGTATTTTAATTTCAATTAAATTCTAAGCCAATTTTAAATAAATAAAATAAAATTAAGAAGACTTTAAAAAATATTTTAGTAATAATTAAATTCTCGACTCATACAAAGACCAAGACGAAAGCCAAAAAAAAAATTTTTTTGTCTTATTATATACTAACATGTATACTCGTACTGATTTGATTTTTCAATAATATGGTTACATTGGTTAGTTTATTTTATTTATACTTATGTTTTAATAATAATAATAATAATATAATATTATGTAAGATAATCTTCATAAAAAAATAGTTTTCTTCTAAATATATTACCAAATTAATAATAAAATTCTACTTATACTTGAAATATAATTATACTTCTGTTTTAATAATAGAAACAAATTCATGTTATTTAAGACGATTTTCATGAAAAATTATTTTATTCTTAAATTGTATTATCTAAGTAGCAATAAAGTCTTATTGAATAATAGTAATAAATTAATATTTGGTAAAATGATCTTATGATTTTATTTTATTTTTTGCAAAAAGTATATAAGTTATTTTAGTTTGTGACTTGGTGGAACCAAATTCTGATAACGTTGATATTTTAAATTTTATTTTTATAAAATATTATTGGATAGAGAAATTAATTTTTATTTTATAATTGAATCTTATTGTTGGTTAATATATTATATTTATACATTTTATTTTGATAATAGTAACCATTTAATATTAGGTAAGATACCTTTGTAAGAAAATTATTGCCTTAAATATTATATACATGCATATATATAAGTAATAATAGTAAAAACCTACTTATATTTAAAATATAATTATACTTTCAACTTAATAATTATAACAAATTAATATTAGATAAAATGATCTTATGATTATTTTATTATAAAACTATATTACTTATATTTATTTAAGATGATTTTATTATACAATTAAAATGTTTACTTTTTATGATATTTTTTTTATAAATATATTATTAAAAAGAGTAATTTGTTTTCAACGTTTAAAGTTTTATTTAATAATTGAATCAAATAGGTCAAATGTAATTTTTTATACCTGTACATGTATATGTATATATTCATAAGAACAAAGTTTCATTCTAAAACTATACCCCATTCATTTCAAAATAAAAGTCATTATTATTATTTTAAGTAGTCTCGAGTTAAATATCCACTTATCTTCAATAATCTATTTTCTTACAAATAATTTTTCTATAATATCCTTAGTATTAATTGTCATTTTTCTATTTTCTATGCATATTTATAGATCATCACTAGTCATGTGCAAAAAACTATAAAATTAAATGAGAATTTAAATATAGACAATTTTGTCATTTTATTCTTTTTCTTAATATGAGCAAAAAGTCAACCATGACTTTTATCTTGGGACGGAATGAATGCTATTTAAGTAATAATAAAACCCTACTTATACTTGAAATATACCTACAATTATATTTTAATAATACTTATAAATTAAATTATGAAATTAATATAGTTTAGAATTTAATTTTTTTCTCAAACTGTATTATCCAAGTAGTAATTTAATTTTCATTACACTTGAATTATTGTATATATATTTCAATTAAAGTAACAAACTAATATTATATAAGATGATCTTATTTTGTTTCCCTATAAAATTATGTTACTAATTTTAGTTTTTAATTTAGATATATTAATAATAGAAGTTGACTTAATGTAGGAAAAGTAAAAGGTCGAACTAAAAAACAGGTAAACCAAAAACAAACAAAAAAGTAATAACCAAATTATCTATTTAATTATAGTACTGTATGCCTCATGCAAAGTATGAGTCTTATTCTTGGTTCTCAAATTTTATATTTTTTTATTAATATTTTTTTATACATAATAGAATAAGTAATATTACTTTTGACTTAACAAACAATTTTGTTTTTTACATGTTAATATTTTTTACTTTTTTCAAATTTTATTTTTAATGTTAACTTTTTCACTTTTTAATTTTTTGTTCTTTAGGTTATTTTTTTTACATATTTTTTTTATAATTTAGATTTTTTAACATTTTTTGAGTTATCTATGTTCAGATTTCTTATTTTGAAAATCCCTTTAGCAGTATAATAAATATTTTATTTAACAGTAAAACTCAACTGTATACTATATTTCATTTTTTTTACAATAAATTGAGCAACGATGGTGAGGAATTCATTACCTACTATAACATACCAAGTTATTGTAAAGGTGATCTAATAGATTATATAAAAAATATAACATATCAAGTTAACGGGAAGATTGATAATTATCGGGTTATTTTATCAGTAATAAACTTGGTTTCACGATAATATATATATATATATATATATATATATATATAGATAGGTTAGTTTTTGACTTAAAGTTAAAAAGTAATACTATTGGAAAAGTAATTTTCGTGAACAAAAAAAACGGAGGATCAAAAGAAAGAGATTGAATTAAATTATTTATTTAGTTAAAGTATAGATATATAACGGGGTCTCGTTATAAAATTATGATATTGTAAATATTTTTTTAATTCTTTTATAAATATATAATTGAATTTATTAGGTAAAATGATTCTAATAAAAAAATACTTTGTAATGTCCTAGAATTTCCACATCTTTATTAATTAAATTATTAATTTAATTTCCAACGAGTTATTTTTACGAGATTATTTAAATCTTTTTATGTGATTAATTAATTATGTGATTAAATAATTATGTAATTAATTACTAAAATTAATTAAAGGAGGTCACTAATATGTTATTAAATTAGTGAACAAACCCTAAAGTTTTAATATCAAAATAATTGATAAGTTTCCTATTAATTAAATATTCAATTAAATTGAATATAATGAGTGAATTAAATATAATAAATTAATTAATATGATTATTAATTAATGTAAATAATGTGAAATATTAATAATAATATTTATTAGTCCAATTAGTAATTTAATACTTATGGGTTAGAATATTTAATTATTTATTCAAGGTAATTATTTATTTAATCATGGATTGAATAATTAATGTGTAAATTATTAAAATAGCCCAACATGGGTCAATTAGTGGCCCAAGTGGAGAATAATAAAATTTGACATTTTAGTAGCCCAAACAATTTAATAGAAGCCCAATTGGTATTTTAAATTAAAGCCCAATGATTGGTCAACTTGGAAAATACTTAAATTAACTATTAATTGTTTAAAAAGTAAAAAGTAACATTTAATTTGGGACTTTTTGGAAGCCATCAGCCGACCAAAGCATACAAGGAGGAGAGAGAGTGTATTATTATTATTATTATTATTATTATTATTATTATTATTATTATTATTATTATTATTATTTGATTTTTCATTTAATTAATAAAAGGGTTGCTTGTTTTCTTTTTGTAGTACATGCACCATGCTTCTTTTCACCTAATGTGATTAACTTGTGTAAGTATCCAATGGGTGCATGATGGGCTAAAATTATTAGATATAATTTGTGTATCTAGTAATATTTCAAGTATACTTGAAATGTGAGATATACTTCATTTTATTTTTCAAGCAAAAGAGAGCTAGAGAGAGTTGAGAGAAAACTTTAAGTGAGAGCATAATATTTGAGAGATCAAGTAAGAAGAAGAAATCCTAAGCTAGTTCATGTCATCCTCCTTCACAACATATTTTGGAAAGAAGAGGAGAATAGCTATCAAAACAAGGTAGTTATTTTTAAACCCTAATCTTGCTTTTCTTTCAAGTTATGGTATAAATATTAGTGTAATAATTTCTATGGTTAATATCATGCTATGTATGTTGATATAGTTGATCATGTGTTTAACTTATGTGTTATAAGTTTTATTGAATGAAAAACATGTATTTGGTGGTGTGAAAATAAATCTCAAAATAATGATTAACGATAATTTTTGATAATATTTAGATTTAATGCTCTAATATTATAGAACATTAAATCATGAGAAAAATAAAGTTTGAATCACTCAAAATGGAGTTATACACAAAAAGTTATGATTTGTGGTAGTTTATGTGATGTAAAAATTTTTATAAAAAAAATAATGATATTAAATCATGAAAAATTAATTTTTCATGTTATAAATTAATATAAGGTGATTGGTAATTTTTTTGGATTTTTATTGAGGATTTAAAGCTTACTTGTTGGTATAGTTTTTATTAAAATGGGTATTGCCGAAACACTGTTCACATTCTGCGAAGGTAAAAAAAATTTAAGGGTTTCCGCGCAATGCGCGAGCAGCACTGTTCACCGAAAACACGGAGCCAAACGACGTCGTTTGGTGTCCGTAAAAAGTTACTCCGCGCGTACGCGCGGAAGCCGTTTTCTGCTTTCCAGAAACGGCGTCGTTTTGGCCAGAAAATTCAGTAACGCGCGCCATGCGCGGTAGGAAAATTTTGGCGGAATTACGATTCTGCCCCTCCGTGTTTTTCTTGGCAGAATTACCATTTTGCCCTCCGATCAGTTTTCGAATTATTTACAAAATTGCCATCGGTCCGGGTTTTCAACTTATTTACGAAAATGCCATTCGGGTTAATTTTAATTAATTTAAATATTTAAAAATTAATTTAAAATTATAACAAAAATAATAATAATACAAAAATAATATTGGGAAGGATATTTTTCATTAAGTTTAATATTTAAATATTTTAAATATTAATCTAGTTAGCTAAACCATGATTAAGTTAAATAAATTATTATTTATTTATTATTTTAAATGTTAATAATAAATAAAGATGATAAATTAGCAATTATTATTTAATGCCTATTAAATAATATTTAAAGAGAGATAAAATTTATAAATTAATTATTTATTATTTAAATATTATTAAATAATAAATAAGGATAATTAAGTAATTAATTATTATTTAATTAACATTAAATAACGATTAATGGAAATTAAGTTATTAGAGTAATAATTTATTATTTAATTAAAATAATAAATAAGAATGATTTGATTATTATTTAACCTTAAATAATAATTAAAATTAATTAAATAATTAATTATTATTTAATTGACATTAAATAATAATTAAAGAGGATTAAGATTAGTAAACTATTATTTAATTTCCTTAATTAAATAATAAGTAAGGTTAATTACTTAGTTAATTATTGGTTGATTAACATTAAATTAAAGAAGGTTAAAATTAAGTTAATAATTATTTATTATTTAATTATAATTAAATAATAAGTAAGTACAATTAGTTATTATTTATTTTAAATAATAACTAGAGTTAATTAATTAATTTCTATTTAATCAATATTAAATAGTAATTAAAAAGAGATTGAGTTAATAAAATAAATTGAATTTAATTAAACAATTATAATAAGTTGTTTAAAGGTTTAATAAGTGTCCAACACTTAAGAAAAATATTTTCTAACTTATTAAATTATTAACCTAATGTGATTGAGGGTCTATAAGGTTAATAATATTGTTTTGACTAATGTAATTTATGTGTTAGTACTTATGTGGTAAATGAGTTCGTTTTAAGCGTATAGTTATGCAAATACGTCGTACTAATTATTAGACCGACTTTATTAATGTTAGGTCTTTCAAAGCAAGTTAGTTAAAGCTAGACAATTATTGTAGCTGAGCAAACAGGCAAGTTCTCTAACCCTACTCAATTATTACCGTTAAACAAGTTTTCATACTTGTATTTAATGTTAAAGCTTGAAGTGGTTTAATTATTTAAAATTATTCCACATCCATATTGTTTATAAAATCGCACTTAGTGCACTTGAAGCTTATTAGTTCTTGATTCATGAACTGTACTAAAAATGTCAAAAGCTAATAGTTCAGCTAGACATTACGTTTCTAAATTCAATACTTGAATACTTTTAAAAGCTTATCCAAACCATTGTTGGGTGCGGATTTCTTATATTAAGTCTGAGAATTGAACAACCCTAAATTAGGGGATTTTGTGTCGGGAAACCGACTTTGGGCGCCAGTGACTAAATGTAATGCATATACAGCGGGTTGAATAGGCTGATCCCCTTGAAAACCAAACAACTCAAAGGGTCAGAGAAAACTCTATTATACCCTAGTTAGTTCAGGGTCCTTAGTGACCACTCAGCATGTTAAGATTCAAATATTCTGTTTATTAAAATTTGAATCCTGTTTCATTCACAATTGTTATATCTATTGTTGAATCATTGATGATATTTCCCATTCATTCATGATATATTAAATCTTTATGATTGTTCTAAACTTGCTGAGCAAACTAGTTGCTCATTCTTGCTATATCATGAACCATTTTTCAGATAATCCTGATTGCTCAAAGAAGGATAAGGGAAAAGAAAAGGCCAGAGCTTAAGTAGTTTATGCATGCTAATTAGATGCTTAAATTTGTGTTTACTGTTGTTAAACCTTTTGTAATTCCTTATGATAGGAACTGTTTATGTTAAGGTTAATAGACCCTGGTATTGTAACCTTTTTGTAAGGGAACCAATATGTATTATTCCGCGATATTTAAATGCAATGTATGTATTTAATTGTTAGTAATGTGTTGAATAGTGATAACCAAACTCGAGGTTATGGAACCCGGATTTGGGGTCGTCACATACTTTCCTTCTAAAATTATATTATTTAACTTATAATAATATTTTATTTATACTTAAATATAATTACTCTCGTATTTAATTAATAGTAACTAATTCAAGTTAGGTTAAATGTTACGTTTAAAAAAAAATTATTCTCAAACTATATTATCTAAGTTGTAATAAAATCTTATTTAATATGACAACAAATTAATATTAGGTAAGATGATCTTATGATTGTTTTTTTGTAAACTATATTACTAGTTTTGTTGTACGATTATAATATTATTGATGTTTTGAATTATATTTTTATAAATTTTTAATGAATTATATTTTTACCAATTTTTATTGGACAAATCAAGTTGTCAATCTAATTAATTTATAGATGTATAGATAAACTATACTATAGACTATAGATAGGTAGATTTGATTGTTTTATTATAAACTTACACTATTAATTTTTGTTTTCTTATAAAATTATGATACTAATTTCAGTTTTTAATTTGGATTGATAAATAATAAAGTTTGACTTAATGTTGAAAAAGTCAAAGGTAAAACAAAAAAAAAGAGGACAAAAGTCAAAGGTCGAACAAAAAAAAGAATAGAAAGAACCAAATTGTCTATTTAATTACATTATAGATAGATAGAAAGATAGATAGATAGATTTATATAGATAACCTAAATAAGTACATACTTGTATATATAAAATGCTAATTTTTATAAAAATTATATATGTGCATATAATCGGGTCGGGGTCGGGGTCGGGGTCGGGGACGGGGATGAAAGGGTATATCCCATACTGACCCTAGCCTTATTGGGTTTAAAAAATTCATTCACATTAGGGTCAAAATAGGATAGACCCCATCATATTAAGCTAAAATTGCCAGGCCTAATGTTGATGTACCACATTTAGCTTCTTAAAAACAATCAATATCAATTAAGCATTTGTAAATAAAAATAAAAATGAGGCTAGTGGAATGGAGAAAGTATAACACGGTCAAGTTGGCAAGTCTTTGGTTATTAGCGTTTGTATTGTGTTTCTAGTGTTTAGACTTTTAAATAATGTGTTTGTAAATTGTGTTTAAAATAAAGTACTTCAAAACAAACAAAATTTTCAAGTGTGTTTGTATTTCGAAACGCTCCAAATATTGTATAACTGAACATATATTAAAATTGAGTCTTTTTGGCGTTTATAAGTCAAAGAATATACCAGACTTCGGGTTGGTTAAAGCTATAAAGGGGATTAAAGGAGAGAAAGATTGACGAAGATTGCGTATTACACTGGATTGAAAATGCACTATGCTTTAACCTTATCATAATGATTTTAAGAGGTAAAACAAGAAATGTAATCCTGAAGTTTCACATTGGCTAGGCAAATAATTGGCATTATTGTTGTTAGGAAGCTATTATGTTTATTTTAGAGTGTTAGGTAACTTTTTAGCCTTTTTATGTGAATGACTTAAAATAATGCAACAAGTCTGGATAAGATTTTGGCAATAAAATTAGGGCACGACTCCAAGTTGATGATATATATATATATATATATATATATATAAAAATATATACAGTGAAAGACATCTTAGATTGACCTAAGATAAGTTATCTTAGGTCATTTTCAATACCACATCATTTGATCATTAACTTAATAATCTAACTGTATGGATGTAATAAACATGTAAAAATATGAGATTATGTAAAATTTCATTTGATTTAAAGTATTGGAATATTATTTTTATAGTAGTGTAAATAATATATATATAAGTATATATTTCGACAACTCAAATTTTATTAAAGTTTATCGTTATAAAATTGTTGATCCATAATCTCAAGGGATAAATGTTTCTTTAGTTACTGTACTTTATGTTAACTTACAAATGACTGACTATTCTTTTTTTCTTACAGTCAACTCACTAAACTTTAGTTTACAAACAAAAAATTGAATTTTCGTCAAGGGCGTTAAATTTTTAACGGGAGATTGACGTGTAATGCCACGTCCCACTTAATCCTAGCTGGATCCAAGGTAAAGTAAAAGGCTCACTCATATTTTCATAGCTTATCGATTGTCACGTCCCACTTAATCCTAGTTGGATCCAAGGTAAAGTAGAAGGCTCACTCATATTTTAATAGCTTATCGATTGTACATAACTCAAAAGGGGGAAAAAATTAAGGTTCATCATGGTGAATCAATTAAGCCGACTAATTTGAAGCAACTGATACTAACAATCCATTACATAGCTGCATTTAGAGGAGATGAATACCTTAAATGGAGTAGAGATTTGTTAGAAAAGGAAATTGGTGACCAAATCTTCAGATTCTGAGTGCGACTCGTCGTCATTAAATCTAATCGTTTGCGGTTGTGGAATCATTGTACCCATGTGGGAAGCTTAGAAAGAAGGAACCTTAAATCCAGGTAAAAGATTCATGGATTATAACAGATACAAGGTATGTTAATTAATTTGCAATATATTTATTTATTTTGAATTGAAAGACAAAGGCTGATTTTTCCTCTCAAATCTTGTTCTATTGTGTTGTTAACAATGATAAAAATATGTATTGTTGATTTTTCAAGTGGTGTGACCCTCCACTCATTAGAAGATCAAGGGAAGTTATCAAAAAATTGAGGGATGAACTCATAACTGCTAATGAAGAAATACAAATGTTTAGCTTGATTGAGGATATAAGTCAGTCAGAGTGGTGAAAGAGTTAAAGATGAAAAAATGTCCAATCAATTGAAAAACTGAAGAAGATATGGCTCATTTTAATTTGTTCATTGTTGGTTTTTCTGTTTGTTTTAGTAATAGTACTGTAAAACAACATTGGGAAAGCTCTTTTTTGTTTTTATTTGTGAGGCAGGAGTGGTGAAGGAGTTGATGATTGTAATTGACTAATTCTTGTTATGTTTATGTATTAAAGGAAATGAAACAACAAACCATTTAGACCTTTTTGATTTGTCATTTGTGAGTTGTGTATTTGAAATGAAAATAGCATGTCAAAAAATAGAGCATAGTCTCATGTGTTAATGCATATAAGAGAGCAATAATGACTACCCTAAACCAACCCTGCAATGAGTTATCATTCTTATACTTATACTTACAATTTGCATTTGCAGAAAGAGTAATGAATTGCTAGTAACCATCACACAAGCAATAATAAATGTCAACCAACATTAAATAAGTTTTGATAAAACTGAAATTAGTATCACCAAAAAAATAAAGCATCCATTTTATAACATAACTTCCATAGTACTAATACAAAATAACTCTTGCATTGCTTACTTCAGTAATCCAAAAAACCTAGCAAGCTATACCATAACATTAACCAAAAGTTATCAAGATATACCAAACCCGAAGCTATGTCAAATCAGAAGCTATACCAAAAGATTACAAATTTTCATCCAAAATAGAGTTCCCATGAACTATTACATAAATAAAATAAACTAAATGCTACTGTTGGGTTGTCCTTCCACCCTTATTCCTTGGTGCTTTAAATGACCTGCAGGTTGAATTCTATGAAATTTGTTCAGTTGCCTGCCTTTTTCTTATATCCACCTGGGTTGGTGGAGTTGAAGCAGGTGGAGTGCATCCTTGGACAGTAGCGTGTGAAGATTTCTTCTTCTTAACATGTGTTGGAGTTGGCATCTAATTTCCAGTACACAACAACAAATATATATTGTTATATTGACTTCCAATTCGAATACATAAAGTTACCATTAACGAAATTAATACAGTTAGCAAATTATACTTACAAATACATATTTTCCCATTTCTTTTCCACAGTTAACCAATTTCTCTTTTCCTTTGCTAGTGACAATGACCTTCTCTTTGCCTTTTCAAGTGTCAATAACATTCTCTTTGCCCTTTCCAATGTCATTACCTTAAAAAAAAAAATTAGAAACAAAATTACTAATTATTGTCATACTCATTCTACCATTCTGCATCATCTTAATCACTGCCTGGAGTTGTTCTTTCACTTATATCTCTTATACTAGCATTATCATAAACAGTGTAACCCCATTTTTAATATTTATTCTATCACTTTTAAAATAAACAGTTGATTTAGGATGATAGCTAAGTTCAATAGGTAAGCCATTTATAGCACCCATACATATATAATCAATATCAAAACGTGGCAACTGATGAACATTACTGTTGAAGGTTGTTTCGATTTGATGATGATAATTGTTGTGCAAAAATGATTATGGTAAACGTGCTTACATGGTTGATTGTCAATGTGTATCTGACAAAGTGCTTATGTGTTAATGTGCTTAAGTGATTATGTGCGTAGATATTATGAAAGTGCTTATGTGCTTAAATGACAAAGTGATTATATGTTAATCAAATTATGTGTCTACATGATCATGTGTGTATGATATTTTACCTATGTCTAAATAATGTAAATCCAGACACTTGTTTAACACAAATATGATCTTGCTGAAAACTATTTTGTCTTATAAAAGACAATGAAAGTTATCCGGTTCAAATATTGTAAAGTCCTTTTAAAAGATATTTGTGTACAAAGGACTTAGATTTTAAAGATCAAAAATGTTAGGTTGATCTTTCAGTAGGAGTCACTCTGCATAAAAGATGTATGATATAAGCAGAGTAGCATAAGAATGTATCATTGCTGTATTTATGTATGACAAAGTTTGTAAAGTCCTTTCGATATATAATGATGTAATAATGTAAGAAATGACTTGGTTAGAAAAGATCAAATCTGTTAGGTTGATCTTATGTTAGATCTGATCAGTCTATATGATCGTAGAACGGACTCTACGATTCCAAGCAATGAAGACTCAACGATTCAGTATAAATCGTAGAGTGAACTATACGACTTCTTACCAGGATAACTCTACGATCTTCAAAGAGAGTCAGATGTGCAGGAGGTCTACTGAATATACAAGCTAAATTGAAGAATTGATCAAGTACAAATCGTAGAGCTGAACTCTACGATCGTTGAATAGTCAGCAAAGCTAGCCAGCAGTTAATGTGTATCAAAGAATAAATGTACTCTACGATACAATCAATCTTGCAAGATCGTAAAGTAAATTTGAAGAACAAGCACATACGAGAATTATACGATTTGCGCAGTTAGAAGAAATCATAGAGTAAAACTGGATGTCAAAATCAATACAGAAGACTGTTCTACACATAGAACAATCGTTGAGTAGAAATAAAGAATGTGCCAACTGAGACAACAACTCAACGATTCCACTAAAGCACTGCAGTCAGCAACTTCACGACTAATGCAGAAGGGCAAGCTAAATAGAACGGAATCATAATGCAAAGCACTGCAGGCAAACTCTACGATCTGAACACAACAGCAAGATCGCAGAGTAAAAGAGAAGTTCGCTCCAACTCAACCATTTACCCGACATACTTCAAATAACGAGTGGAGCTGAATTCGTAGAGTCCAAATGAGCAGACAATCACTCTACGAAATCAATAAACAGCAAAAAATCATAACTGCAATATAGTGTGAGAGAAAAGAGAATACTCCTCGCCCAGATTCAAGAAAGAGTAAGTGCTCTTGAAATTCAGATGTATATCAGAGTCACAGAAGACTTTGTGCCTAAACGACTATAAGTCAGGACCCATCGCTCAGGAAAATGGTGAATAAGGTCAGACTAATAGGATATCTCTAAATGCATCAGAACAGCTGGTTCTAAAAGGTCAAGGAAGGTATTTATTGATGGATCAGAAGATTAAGTAGCAAAGAATATAATAATCCTTGCTGAACAACTCTGGGAGTGCAACGACTATAAATTCAGAGAAAGCTGAGCTACAGGTTAATATATCAGAACATGTCAGAAAAGGGAAAAACACTGACACAAGCAGCAAGAAAGTCAACATCGAAGATATTAAAGATCTGCACAAAGCCAAATGAAACCAACAGGATTTCTTTCAACGGTAAAATATGCACAGAGATATAAAGGCTAAAATAACTCACAGAAAAAAGAGTTGTTGTTAAGAATACAAGTGAGATGATGGTAGACAACAACCGATCGTAGAGTGAAACAGAAAATGAATATGCTGAAGGATTCTACGATCCATCAGAACACTAACACTGAATTGAGAGAGATATAGAAATAAATGACTCTATTACAAGAGAAGTGTTCAGAGCTACTAGGCACATGGTAGAGAGAAGCTTAAACGTCAACTTGATACATACATGGTAGTAACTGAGTACCAAAAGGAAGGAGCATCACAGTCATCTCAAAAGTCCATCTCGAGAAGCTTTAAACTGTCTATGATAAGAAGGAATAACTGAGTACCAAAAGGAAGGAGCTTCACAGTCATCTCAGGAGTTCGTCTCGAAAAGTTATCAAGTACAAAAGGAGCTGAAGTGTAAAAGCCTAGCAGCACAATGGGTGATCACAAGAAGATATTGATCATATAAAGAAGTCAAGCATCATTGCTGAACTCAATATTATTCCAAGAATGATCACACCCTGCTACTGAGTGTTTAAAGACAATGGGACTTAAAGTACAAACTCAGTAGCAACTCCAACATCTATCAACAAGCAGGGGGCCAAGTCTGTTGGACTTGAAGAGGGCAGTACTGTCCTTGTCTTAGTGACTAAAGGAGCCAAGTCTGCTGGACTTGAAGAGGGCAGTAATGTCCTTGTCTAAGTGACTAAATTAGCCAAACCTGCTGGGTTTGAAGGGTTCTTAGTGAATCAGAGTTTCCAGGCTAATGAGCTTGAAAGGTTCTGTATGAACCATCCTTAGTGGATTTCCTACCCGTTGTAGTAGAAGAGTGGAGTAGGAGTTATTCAGTCTCCGAACCATTTAAAACTCTCTGGTGTCATTTACTTTTAACCATTTACATTCTGTCTTATATATATATATATATACATATATACATATAACTGTTAATTGGTTTACTTAACAAGTGGCTTTCTCTAATATAGTCTTAACTCAATGGAGTAGTTTTACAAATCTTTAAGGGGTGTTTTCAAACTAATATTTCGCTGTGCAAACAAATCTCGAGTAAATGAATTATTTGGTAATGAACTCTTAAAGGAAAAAGTTTCTAAGAGATCTATTCAACCCCCCCTTCTAGATCACTTGTGTGCCTCTGGAAACTAACAATTGGTATCAGAGCAGGTTCTCACGAACATATAAAGCTCACGCTTTGAGTAGATCCTATGGCACTCGCAAATTTCTGTTTTTGAGTTTAAGAATTGAAGTAAACCATTCCTTATGAATAAGCTTACAAATTAATGTTTTTTTTTTCCAAGTACTATTAAATGTTGATTGTTGATACTCTTTCAGATGTTGTATAACTCATTGCCATTAATCATTTCTAAGACTATTTCAGATGATCTCAGCTAAGAAGCTTTCGAGTAATCTTTCAAAATTAAACTGATGCTGCAAGATGAAGAAATCAAAAGGATGCTCTGTTGATAAGAATTATTAATCGACTCACTCGAAGAATACGATAACTTCTGTTTTTGCTATAAAACAAACTGGGAAGTTCAAATCTTGATGCCAAAGGACACCGGTTCCTATTCTTCTCAAAGGAAGCATCACTGAGCCGAGCACTAACAAATCTACTTCTCACCGTTTCTAAAGTTGATAGCAGAAGCAAACCCAACAGAAATCTATGCTTAAAGTGTTAAATGATTTTCTGTATACCATATGTCAGCAGCTGAAATCAGTCTCGAATCTAATTATTCACTCGATGGGCTCAGCATTAAGCTTTCCTATAAGCTTAAGGACTTATATTCTAAGGATCTTATCTGAAGATGAGTGTTAAAGGAAGTGCGTCATTTATCTAAGAACAACATCAAGAGTTCTGTCAAGCTACATTATATGGTAATCAAAGATGAAATCCACAAGCAGTATTTCTCATTTCTTCTAGTGGATGATCTTTAGCTTGACTGGTTTTTGAGAAATCTAATTCAAGAGTTTTCAATGGTCTTCTGGAACTACTTCTCTGAAATTGGGAGGTAGATCAAATTAGAGGTGTATACCTCACTGAAATGTCCTTGGTGATAAATATCAAAGTCAATTTTCTAAATCACAAATACCAAGCCCAAGACCTGAAAATCAACTCAGCACAGATGAATGGACATATATATATCTATGATCACCGGATCTAAGATTCTTGCTGCAGATTATTAAAGTTCAAGAAGAGTTAAAGGAACGCATTCATGTTCAAAGCAGCTCATTCAATGAAGAAGTTCATACAATGCACACCCTGTGTACATGCTCAGTTTTAAAAAGCAAATGTTCTCAACGTCAAATTTTTTTTCAAATTCAACTATGAATGAGAAGGGTGAAAAGATCAAGGCAAGAAGGAGTAATCACGGATGACTTACTCTAAGATTCAGAAATCACCCTTCATTCTGTGAGAAGAGGAAAAGTTCATCCCAAGAAAAGTTCACACTCATAACCATTGACAGTAGACTCTCCAACTTCAATGCATCAGAAGAAGCTCTAAGCTTGAAATGGTTGAAGATTTATCTGCTTGATATTCTATGAAAAAGTTAGGTCTATAAAATGCTAAACCAGAAGTCTTTTAATAACATACATCCTCACAAATCATTCTGGATGGAGATAATCCAAGCAGAACAACAGGAAGGAATCAATGCTATAGCCTCAAGAGAAAAGCCCTACGATATAAAGAAGGTGGAGAAAATTGTTCTGAGACTCAACGATGAATTTCGTAGAATACCCTACTCAACGAATTTGCAGGATATCTCAAGGAAGTCAATCTATGAAAGATTGAATGAAGTCTGAATACTGATGCATGAAGAAGACTTGAATCTTGGGATTCTCTAGAAGAGAAAGAAGCTGGTCATAAATGGAGGCATCTATTAATCTTTGAACTCACTTATTGATTTAGTGAAACTTGTCAAATCTGTTGTCACTAATATCATGGTAAGGTAAAAGATCTTTCAAGTCAGAAGAAAGTTCATCTTGCAAAGAAGGATCGTAGAGTCTGTCAGGCGATCACAGGATAGGACTTGGCAAATTGAAGAGTCCTCTCGAAAGATCGTAGAGTTGACTCCGCATCATAAAGCTAACTTTTGAGATCGTAGAGTCAACACAGTCAGTCACTCTACGACGAACCCAGTCTAAGAATCAAAGAGCAACCTCTACTTGAGTAGTCAAAGTCATGACAACGATTCTTACATAGTCCATTCAGAAGGCTGTCATTGAGCTGACAAACAGACTAAACAACGATCTCTGAGTTCATCTAAAGCCTCCAGTCTTAACAAGAGATCGTAGAGCAGTTCAAATCATAACTCTACGTTTGCACTTCAGGCAAGATCGTAAAGTAGCAAAGCCAAGTCGTAGAGTAAGAAAGAAAGCTCAGAAGTACAAAACTCATCAGAAGACAAAATTTGGGAAAATTATTGTTGAATGATCACTACGATCAACTCTGTTTCTTCGGAAGGCAAGCTAAAGGTAAATTGTATTCTTCATTGGGCTACCTTTCTCATTCCAGTCACAAAGTCCCAAAACAATGTGATTGATTAACCAAATGCACTTATCTCTCCGGTCATAATTTTTAAATTCTATGACTGATAGCCAAGCAAGCCTTATCATCCCAAATCGTAGAGTCACTATGATCATTTTCCTGATTGCAGAGCATATTGAGTCTACGTTTGCACTTCTTACAAATATCTTTTCCATAAACCCCTTTTCATAGCCTTTTACCAGCATATCAGTTATCAAGGTCATCTTTTAAAAGGATGATGGTTGAGTGTCTAGCAGCCAACTCTATGAACTGTTCAAGCTTACTCTAAACTAGGAAAGTGAACCACACGCCCTCCAAACTCAAGTGGGTTAGAATACTTGATGTGCTTTAATTATGGAAAATGCAAAAGTTAAACCCACGTTCTACAAATGAGTATCTGGCACGTGTACTCTGCAAAAATAAGAGGGAACTAGCATAAGTCTTATTTTTAAACTGACAATGGTCATTTCCCATCAGTTGTCAATACCCATTTTCCCAAAACTCATCAAAACCCTAAAAATCAAAAATTCTTCTGAAACTGATATTGGTATCTCTCCCTGTGCTATTCCCAAATCAGTTTAATCTCATGGCATCTCTTCAAGTTATTCCTGAAAATCTTGTTTGTTTTGAAAAATTCAGAGATGCAGAGCAGAAATTCAAAGATATTCTTCATTTGGTCAAGAATGCTGGATTCACCATGTGTTTAGAAACCAGCACCAGGATTTTCTCAACACTTGTGAAAGAATTCTATTCAAATGCTGATTATCGAGGAAACACCCTCATCTCAAAGGTTAAGAAAATCTCAGTGCAAATAGGAGTTTCTGAAATCAATCTCAGTCTAGGTATTCCAAGCGGAGGAATTACTTCTCTTGACAAGATTAATATCGAGCTTGGACTAGAGCTGATGGGCTATGAGAAGAAGTCTCCTCTAAAAGGAATCAAGAAGAAAGATTTCCCTCAGCAGTACGAGTTTCTGGCTGACATTGTTGGGAAGAGCATCCTGTGCAAAGACACTGCATATGATACTATCAATGAAGATCAATTGAGGCTTATGACTGCTATTGCTCAAAGAAAGAAAATCAACTTTGGAGCAGTTCTCTTAGGATGGATAAAGAGATGGTTAGATGATGCAAAGACAAGAGCTGAAGCAGGAAAACCCACTCCCAAGATGCCCTATGGAAGATTCATAAGCATCATTTTAAAGAAATTGCTGGCAAATGCAATTGGGGAAGATGAAGGAGAAGTTCTAAACTGCAACAAAAGAATTACTCCAAGGTTGTTTGAAGATTGAAAAAAGAACCCTCATGCCAATAAGGGTAAGAAGACACGAGGATCGATAAGCTTCAGCAGAAAGATGGAGGAAAAATCTAAAGGAAAAGGAAAAAGGGGAATGAAAGAAATATCTGAGGAGAAATCACATGAGGCAAATTAGCAGTCAAGAAATAAAACTCTTGTGATCTATGAAAGTCAGGAATCAAAGAAGAAAAGAAAAGTCTTTGAAGCAGAAAAGGCTGCAGAAGATAAAGTTGTCTGTACAGGGAAAGCTGAGAAGGAGAAAATAAATCCCAAAGGATCTGAAATTGAGAAGAAGAACAAGAAGAAGAAGTCAGAAAAGAAAGTTACTCACACTGCTCCAAGGAGAAGTTGGAGAATTAGAGAACAGTGGAGAAGTTCAATCATTACAGGGCCACCTCAGGTTATAGAAATTGATGATAATGAAGCAAATTCGGATTCTGAAGAAAGAACATCTGATAGTTCAAAAGAAGAAACATCTATAGGCTCTTCAGAGGAAAGATCAGAATGTCATAAAAATAGTCTGTCTGAAAAGGAAGTCTTATTGGGTTCTGATCAGGAAGCTGAACTAGTTGAAAAAGATTCAGCACCCGAGTTCAACGAAGATGATGATGTTGCTGAACCAGGGGAACAATTCTCGGAAAATTCTGATTATGGAAAAGCTATATCAGATGAGAAAGGAGACTGTCAAGAAACTGTGATGAAAGAAAATAAACACCTTCAAGAAGAGACCAACACTCATGAAGTAGAAGAATCAACAGACGGGTCAAGAATGTCAAGTAGAAGAAGAGGATTAAGTGGCTTTATGAAGAAAATAGGCAGGAGTTCAAGAACAAGTCATAAGGAGAGACAAATAAGGATGAAAGTTGAAAAGAAGCTAAAGAAAGTAAAACTACTGAGAAAACTGGAAAAGCAGCAATATGAAGCATATCGACTGAAGCAGATCAGAAGGAGACGTACAGAAAGAAGGAAGTATGCCAGCCAAATGGAAAAATGTTCTATTTCATGGGATCATGATCATCTATTCAGTTTCATTCCCATACTACCACTTTTAAGGGCTATAGTCATGAATGATCAAAGGTCTATCAGTTGGAGCTACTCAACATTTCCAAATCTTTCATTAGTTGCCCAAAATTTCTCAAAAGTAATGATCATTGCAACCACACTGATAAGAAATGAGCCTTTCTATCCTCACTACCAAAGCTGCCAAGAAATATCCATCTGGAATCTGTCCAGTTCTCAATCATCCAGCCAGTTTGTGGGATATCACAATGCATAAATCTGATAGTTCTCTCTCGTGACTCACTAAACTCTCAGTCACCCTACATCACCTCCCTGATTGTAAAGTCCTAAAACTTTGCAAACATTTTTTAAAAATACCAGCTTTCCAGTCATAGAGTCCCAACATTCTATGGACCATGAAAATGTACTTATTCTCAGTCTCGTAGAGTCTCAAAACTCTGTGTTAGACTTCAAGATATCTTGGTATCTAAACCAGCATTGGTACAGTCAGCCCCATACAATATTGATGATGTCAAAAAGGGGGAGAGAATATAAGTTGACTAAGTATAAGTAACTAAGGGGGAGCAACAAGAGCAATTCTAAGGAACTAAGGGGGAGCAACAACATCTATGAAGAAGAAGAATCATCCAACTAAAGGGGAGACAACAAACAGCTAACAGCCAGCAAACTAAGTAAGAGAAAAGTGAAACATGAAGAGCAGCTGTAAGTATGTATAACCTTTTGTATAATCTTTTTGTAAAAACGCTCATTTAATGAAATCATTACTTTGCACTAGTCATACAGTATTTCACTGTATCGTAAGACATATTTTACCTATCAAGTAGATGCATTACATGAATGTCATATCAATAAGTTTAGTAGTTTTGTCATCATCAAATAGGGGGAGATTGTTGAAGGTTGTTTTGATTTGATGATGATAATTTTTGTGCAAAAATGATTATGGTAAATGTACTTACATGGTTGATTGTCAATGTGTATCTGACAAAGTGCTTATGTGTTAATGTGCTTATGTGCTTAAGTGATTATGTGCGTAGATATTATGAAAGTGCTTATGTGCTTAAATGACAAAGTGATTATATGTTAATCAAATTATGTGTCTACATGATCATGTGTGTATGATATTTTACCTATGTCTAAATACTGTAAATCCAGACACTTGTTTAACACAAATATGATCTTGCTGAAAACTATTTTGTCTTATAAAAGAAAATGAAAGTTATCCGGTTCAAATATTGTAAAGTCCTTTTAAAAGATATTTGTGTACAAAGGACTTAGATTTTAAAGATCAGAAATGTTAGGTTAATCTTTCAGTAGGAGTCACTCTGCATAAAAGATGTATGATATAAGCAGAGTAGCATAAGAATGTATCATTGCTGTATTTATATATGACAAAGTTTGTAAAGTCCTTTCGATATATAATGATGTAATAATGTAAGAAATGACTTGGTTAGAAAAGATCAAATTTATTAGGTTGATCTTATGTTAGATCTGATCAGTCTATATGATCGTAGAACGAACTCTACGATTCCAAGCAATGAAGACTCAACGATTCAGTATAAATCGTAGAGTGAACTATACGACTTCTTACCAGGATAACTCTACGATCTTCAAAGAGAGTCAGATGTGCAGGAGGTCTACTGAATATACAAGCTAAATTGAAGAACTGATCAAGTACAAATCGTAGAGCTGAACTCTACGATCGTTGAACAGTTAGCAAAGCTAGCCAGCAGTTAACGTGTATCAAAGAATAAATGTACTCTACGATACAATCAATCTTGCAAGATCGTAGAGTAAATTTGAAGAACAAGCACATACGAGAACTATACGATTTGCGCAGTTAGAAGAAATCATAGAGTAAAACTGGATGTCAAAATCAATACAGAAGAATGTTCTACACATAGAACAATCGTTGAGTAGAAATAAAGAATGTGCCAACTGAGACAACAACTCAACGATTCTACTAAAGCACTGCAGTCAGCAACTTCACGACTAATGTAGAAGGACAAGCTAAATAGAACGGAATCATAATGGAAAGCACTGCAGGCAAACTCTATGATATGAACACAACAGCAAGATCGCAGAGTAAAAGATAAGTTCGCTCCAACTCAACCATTTACCCGACATACTTCAAATAACGAGTGGAGCTGAATTCGTAGAGTCCAAATGAGCAGACAATCACTCTACGAAATCAATAAACAACAAAGAATCATAACTGCAATATAGTGTGAGAGAAAAGAGAATACTCCTCGCCCAGATTCAAGAAAGAGTAAGTACTCTTGAAATTCAGATGCATGTCAGAGTCACAGAAGACTTTGTGCCTAAACGACTATAAGTCAGGACCCATCGCTCAGGAAAATGGTGAATAAGGTCAGACTAATAGGATATCTCTAAATGCATCAGAACAGCTGGTTCTAAAAGGTCAAGGAAGGTATTTATCGATGGATCAGAAGATTAAGTAGCAAAGAATATAATAATCCTTGCTGAACAACTCTGGGAGTGTAACGGCTATAAATTCAGAGAAAGCTGAGCTACAGGTTAATATATCAGAACATGTCAGAAAAGGGAAAAGCACTGACACAAGTAGCAAGAAAGTCAACATCGAAGATATTAAAGATCTGCACAAAGCCAAATAAAACCAACGGGATTTCTTTCAACGGTAAAATATGCACAGAGATATAAAGGCTAAAATAACTCACAGAAAAAAGAGTTGTTGTTAAGAATACAAGTGAGATGATGGTAGACAACAACCGATCGTAGAGTGAAACAGAAAATGAATATGCTGAAGGACTCTACGATCCATCAGAACACTAACACTGAATTGAGAGAGATATAGAGATAAATGACTCTATTACAAGAGAAGTGTTCAGAGCTGCTAGGCACATGGTAGAGAGAAGCTTAAACGCCAACTTGATACATACATGGTAGCAGCTGAGTACCAAAAGGAAAGAGCATCACATTCATCTTAGAAGCCCATCTCGAGAAGCTTTAAACTGTCTATGATAAGAAGGAATAACTGAGTACCAAAAGGAAGGAGCTTCACAGTCATCTCAGGAGTTCGTCTCGAAAAGTTATCAAGTACAAAAGGAGCTGAAGTGTAAAAGCCTAGCAGCACAATGGGTGATCACAAGAAGATATTGATCATATAAAGAAGTCAAGCATCATTGCCGAACTCAATATTATTCCAGGAATGATCACACCCTGCTACTGAGTGTTTAAAGACAATGGGACTTAAAGTACAAACTCAGTAGCAACTCCAACATCTATCAACAAGCAGGGGGCCAAGTCTGTTGGACTTGAAGAGGGCAGTACTGTCCTTGTCTTAGTGACTAAAGGAGCCAAGTCTGCTGGACTTGAAGAGGGCAGTAATGTCCTTGTCTAAGTGACTAAATTAGCCAAACCTGTTGGGTTTGAAGGGTTCTTAGTAAATCAGAGTTTCCAGGCTAATGAGCTTGAAGGGTTCTGTATGAACCATCTTTAGTGGATTTCCTACCCGTTGTAGTAGAAGAGTGGAGTAGGAGTTATTCAGTCTCCGAACCACTTAAAACTCTCTGGTGTCATTTACTTTCAGCCATTTACATTATGTCTTATATATATATACATATATACATATGACTGTTAATTGGTTTACTTAACAAATGGTTTTCTCCAATATAGTCTTAACTCAACGGAGAAGTTTTACAAATTTTTAAGGGGTGTTTTCAAACTAATATTTCGCTGTGCAAATAAATCTCGAGTAAATGAATTATTTGGTAATGAACTCTTAAAGGAAAAAGTTTCTAAGAGATCTATTCAACCCCCCCTTCTAGATCACTTGTGTGCCTCTGGGAACTAACAATTACCTCCCACATATTCACATACGGGAACATAGATGAACTTTTCACCATAGTGTACATTAAATTGCACAATAGTATTCATTTGTAACAAATAAATAAAACAAATGAAAACATAGCATAAACAGTAAAATATTAAATAACTGAAAATACAGAGCATACATGTGGGGTATATTTCAGTAAAGAAGGGTTTTATAAATCTAAAAAGAAGAGAAATAAAAAAGAAAAAGACAAAGAAGAATAAAACATTTCATATCTAGCGTTTATAAAAGAAGGACAATACGACAACAAGTAACAAAAAAAATTCATCAAAGTCATAAAAGGGGACAAAAGGGGGCCATAGGACATACTTGTTGACCGTTACTCTTCGTTAATCATTAATCGAGTTTAACCAACATGAATCACACCCAAGAATCGATTTTGTTTTGGGATTGTTTAGCTTAGGGTTCTATTGATCGATCGACGTTGGAAGGGCAGGCTTAGGGTTTAATTTGCTTAAACGATCAAATTGGAACAACTCTCTATTGATAGGGCTTCCAACATACATGTGGGTTCCATCAGATGGTATTTGGGAAGGAGTTTTCCCCTACAGATCCACGTAATGAAGGCCACATCGGATGATCTGTGCCATATAAGGACATTTTTTTACACGTTTGCATCTGTTTTGTTCATTCCTATTTAAAGTCAACTGACTTAACAGAAATACTAGCGTTTTGTTAGAAAACAAAAGTTCAGTAAGTCGAATGTAAGAAAAAAAAAGTTTAGTTACTTATTTGTAAGTTAACATAAAGTAAAGTGATTAAAGAAACATTTAACTCATAACCTTAACTCAAACAAATTTTTACATAACTCCAAATTTTTATATTCTCATTATATCTGTACGGTCAGATTATTAAGTTGATGATTAAATAATGTTCTATTGAAAATGGCCTATGATAACTTATCTTAGGTCGATTTAAGATACTTTTTACACACACACACACACACACACACACACACACACACACACACATTGCATCATCAATAATTGAGTTGTAAATGAGCACAAAAATGAAATTGTTCACAAAAAGATGTTTGTATATTCACTCACAGGTTGTGCCCACCAACAGACAGTACTGCACCCAAAACTCTCATTGGGTCCATTTCCTGATTAAGGGAGTGTTTGTTTATGTCTGAATATGTATGAATGAGTCTGAATTTAACCGAATAAGTCATTTAGTCTTTTTTTAATTTTTTTTTAAACTCTGAATGAGTTTGATCGATTCAAACAAAAAACTGTGATTGAATCAATAAGAAGTAGTGTTAAATGATATTTTTACTTTCAGTTTCTCAACAAAAATTTGTTAGATGCAATGTTTTTGATTTTTCTTTAACAAATTAGTAACAAATTTAATGAATGTTGTTATAATCTTTTGTTTTGATTTTATGGATTGATAAAATGTCATTAATATTTTTTGTTTTTTATTCCTAAAATTATATTACTAATAGTATACTCCATTAAAGATTGTTTAAAAATTTATATGTTTGTTTGAGTCATAATTGAATTCTATATGTTTGTTTTATTATTTATTTAAATGCATGCATATGTGTGCTAATTTCATTATTTTTATTTGTTTTATTATTTATTTAAATACATATATGTATAAAATCATTCTACTGCTATTATTTTTTTATTATCTGTTATACCATTATGAGAGGTAAAAATTTACTACTAATTTTTTAATATAATAAAAGTAAAAATACTCATAAACAGAAGAAGAAAAAATTGATATAAAGTATTTTAAAGTATGAATATGAAAAATAAACTAAACAATTTAAAATGCTACTTCCACCTCAATATTTAAAAAATAAGTATGTTTTCTTATACATATTTTGGGTTTAAATGAAAAATATTATCATTCAATTATTTCAGACGAATTAGTTAACGAACAACTTCTTTTATTCATGATCCAATTTCAATTAGACCTCTGTTTTATTCAATACGTTCAGCCATTCAGAACTTTTCATTTAGTTTTAATAAAAAGCCCTAAATCTGTTAATAAATTTCTTTAACTATTGGATCCAAAATTTCATACCTGATGGCAAGTTTCACCAAGACTTATCAAGTGGACACATTTTCTCATATTTTTTGAACCGTTGATGATAGCCTGGCAAAGAACATAATACTGAAATCTTTGAATATCACCCTTATCCAGATCTGAAGCAGGCCCTAAGCTTTCTTGAAGAAATTGCAGTGAGCTCTATTATCAACAAATTGGACCCCTTGTTATGCCAAGAAACTAGTGCTTTTGAGGGAGGTCCAAGAAGTATTTTTTTGATATCAAAGATGACTCGAGGGCAATACAACCTTGGTTGAAGGATTCGGAATATAAAGCGGAAGTTGAAGAATATGAATTGAGATCTTGGCTGCAACACCCTTATCCAAATCTGAAGCAGGCCCTAAGCTTTCTTGAAGAAATTGCAGTGAGCTCTATTATCAACAAATTGGACCCCTTGTTATGGCAGGAACCTAGTGCTTTTGAGGGAGGTCCAAGAAGTATTTTTTTGATATCGAAGATGACTCGAGGGCAATACAACCTTGGTTGAAGGATTCGGAATATAAAGTGGAAGTTGAAGAATATGAATTGAGATCTTGGCCGCAACAAGTAAGGGAATTAACTCATAAGATAGAAGACATTATCATGAATATACACTAACGTACTTGGCAAATCAGCAGCCTTGTTTCTACCCTTCATTCGTCAAAAAAGTTGTGTACTTAATCTTTAGGTGAGATGCACAATGTCTCTTAGATTCATGATATCAAAAGAACCATCGATGAGTTGAGGGAAAAATGCAAAAGGTTTGGCCTTTTCCTCGAGCCGATTGGTGAAAGGAGAATCAGGCCGCGCTTTTACATCAGTAGTTGGTACAAGTGGGATTGCCAAGACCACTCCTGCCAGCATAGTTTATGAATGCAATGGTAGTCAAGCAATTTGATCGTCGCGCTTGGATACAAAGTCTCATTTCTAAAATTGTGAATAATGAATATTATTGATATGTTTCATTGCAATTGTGCACTTAAAAAACAGTCCGTTATTAGTTTAGTAGTGCTATATAATAATTAAATTATGATAATAAACTTGAAGATGCTGTATTAGTTTATATTTTCATCATTAAAAAACGAACTCTTTTTATAGAACTAAAAAAAATTGCCAGTGAAACATTTTTCATTAAACGAGAAGTATGTCCGTTGCAGTTTGCAATGGATTTTTAGTATAGAAAAAAATTTCTTTAGTATGGCAAATATTTACAAGGTGTGTTTGAAAAATGTGTACATTTTTTTTGGTAGATATA
The DNA here is from genome assembly GCA_947179155.2 of Hedera helix. Lineage (NCBI taxonomy): Eukaryota > Viridiplantae > Streptophyta > Magnoliopsida > Apiales > Araliaceae > Hedera > Hedera helix. Next base: position 28,192,480 of record OX359282.1, on the reverse strand, counting down.
GCATGAATAGGAAGTACATATTTTTTAATGAGCAAGGGCAGATTGGACCGCGGCTTCTAACATTTTCAACTTAAAACTGATATGAAAATGACCCTTTAGATGATTACGTCATATATATATATATATATATATATATTTCTTCTCCTACCTTTCTTACTTGTACTGCCCAAAACTCATAAATGCCATGCTATCTTTATGTTACTTGCCAACATCTAAATGAGTTTTACTTCTCTTTTTCTCCTCTAAATGTAAAATTATAATATTTCCCAGCATTTTTTTAATAATAACAAAAGTCGTATCCAGTGCACAATACTAGTTTTAGCGTCACCATGATCAACACAACTCCATTATATTGAATAGCCAAAACTCATCTACATTGAGAAGAGCAGCATCCATGTATAATGAGTTATACAATAAGGTAACAATTTGGACCAACATCTGACAAAATTTGCATTACACGACTCGGCATGCAACTCCCAACTAGTGAGAAGAAACATACTAATTTGCAGCAGCAGCTCTTAGTTCTTGAACCTGATGCTGCGGCTGATTCCTGCATTAATACCAGAGGCTTCCCCACCATAAGGACCACTTGGCTTCTTGATTTCCCGTACCTGACCTTTCCGACGAACCACAGCCTTCTGGTGTTTCAACTGAGAGAGAGAGAGAGAGAGAAAGAGAGAGAGAGAGAGTTATTAGTTGTCGGGATAATGCAGTTGATTAAGTTAAGACCGGAACTGTCTCTACTACATACCTTGTATTTCTTCCTTGGATTCTTAATCAGTTTCTTGCGAGCACGAGTCAACCCTCTATTCTTCTCCATCTGGGGTAAATTAGTGTCAATATTGTTTTGAGTTATGGTGGTGTTCTCAATGTTGAATATTCAGACAGATTACTAGTGTTTTACCTGATGACTGATGTGACGCTTTCCATCTACAAGGGTTTCAGGCAAAGATGGGACTGCGGTAGTTCTGCAGAAGCAAATTAGAATTGTAAAAAATTAATGTCCGTAACTAGCTCTTTTTAAGACAACAACCTGAAATATGCAAAAATCGTACACAAGGTACAGTAGATTACGCGCTAACCACAATGTCGACATGTTCATGTCAGAAATTGACACTGTCCAGATAGTCTCAGACTCGTTTCTGAGGACAAATTGTCCACATGTCCATATTCAACTATAATTAATTTTTGTCGAGAAAGTACCCGATGTACATAGACCCTTGTTTAAACGTGTTCAAAATTTGAGATATAATTAAAAAAAGTTTAACATGTCAAGAGTTGAGAAAGTATAAATCGGTTTAATCTTATATCCGACAGCAGTTGAGCATGCTAAAATCTAGTTTCAACCATATTAACACAGACCTTGAGTACATCTTTGCCTTGGCAGCAAGCTTTGCCTCGTGTTGTTTCTTGACTTCACTGTAGAACTCAAAATCTGATTCTGTTTCATTGTCTTCCTCCATGGCAAAAGCTCCATCAGCTTCTAAGGTTTTAGGTTCATCTTCAACATCATCGACGAACTTGATTCCTGCTCCTGCCAGAACACGTAGTTCGTGCTTCCTTCGCCTTTCTCCAATATCATCCCTCATTGGTAAATCATCATCACCAGAAATAATCTGCCGGAAAAGATATGAAGTCACTAGCAAGAGTCAAAAAGATGTGTGATACTTTTGAGCTTGAAATATAAAACAACGAACTACACCACCCTAGCAAATCCATGTGGTACCGAATCATATTATCAAAAAGTAGAGTAAATAGATACATGAAATCCATCACTTACAAAGAACATCACTTGCAAAGAACCTTAATATTAACTGCAGTAAATTGACATCTGAAAAGAAAACAGTGAGAACAACAAACTGCTCTACGGAGAACCTTACCATATAATTGGAATGATGAAAATGTATATGGACACAATTCTTGAGAAAATTAACGAACACTTTCAAAGCTAAACTTCTTAATATAGCAGTTCTTTGACAGCTAAAAAAATGGCAGATTTAGAATTTCGGTGTTCACCGTTCACAAACCTTCAGTGCTTCTTAAATTTTATTTGCGCTGGAGTTGGGAAAGACCAGAATAATTTATAAACTACACAAATAGGTGGATGCTAGATAATACTTCTCTGTAGTGGTTCATATTTCTATCTCTATATACGCAGATAGAAACATTGAACAGTAACTAGCTAGATTTACTCCTCAGATCTTTCTACAGATAGTAGTGTACTAGTGTTATATCCAGTTGTATGGCGAATGGGCAATGGGCATGTTCCTTTTGAGTAATAAAATAAAATTATCTCTTCGTGGAGATGGCCGAATGGTTCATAACACGCAAGTTGAGCTTCGATTCTGCTTGAATATTAAGGCACTGCATTGAAATTTACTATCTCCTGATTGCCTCAAGGTTGAAACCAGAAAGAAGAAATTTCAAATCAACATCAGATTTTGAATTCACAAGAACAGAAAATAAATATAGGAACAGACCCACTTCAAACTATAAGGGAGGAGAGATTGAAAACATATATTATACAAATAGAAAATGGTATATGCAAATTTAAGACATGCAAAGTTCCTTTGCCCTACCTTGGGTTTTTTCACATGAGTTACAATCTGGGACAATGTACTTGAATGTGATAATTGTGCATGCCCATTACTTATTGCAGGACGGCCTCCTTCAATATCTACAGTATTATCATCAAAATCATCGAGTGTCTCGAGTTGTCTGCTCAATTACAAGTTTTAATAAGTCAATCCCACTATTAAAGAGAAAATGGCATATACTTCAGTAAAATAAGGAAGCGCATACCCATTCAGTGGTTGCAGATTCCTTTTCACCCCATTACGCTTTGGTGCGATGGAACCAAAAACACCTTTTTGTTTCAGTCTCTCCTCAAGGGCTGCTCTTACTTTCAACATTTGCATGCTCTGTAAGCCAACTTGATCATTCTGCCACATTATATGAACTTTATGTCAGTCTGTCAGTCTGTATGTAGTGTTTGCAACATCGTAGTAGCAGAAAACAGGTAGTCGTGGTAGCTAGTGTGTGGTTGTGGTGATGGTAGCAGTAGTAAAGAACTGTCAAAATTAAAGTTCAAAACAATGTTGAAGATATTTGACACACCTGATGCTTGCGTTTTGCTCCCACACTTCCATGATCCTTCAGTGAATCAACCTTCACCAACTCAGCTGCTGTATGAGGCTACAGATTTTGGCCAAGTTGGATCACTAGTTAATATAGATTAAGTTGGTGTGTGATTCTATTCATTGTTTTTTCTTTCTTTTTTTGCTTACATGTTTTTGTTTTGTTTGGTCAATTATTTAATAAAGAAAAAGTGTACATTTTTCATCACATAAATAAGAAAACTAATAGTATCTTCAAGGGGACATTACTTTGAGGAAGCGAACACATAAGTTCAAGGTACTAACTATAACCTGTGTTCCAGCTGGGACCATGGAGGCCTTGTGATCTTCTATGATTGAATCAGATTCGACAGCATCCTGTATTTCAAACACCAGCTCTGTTCCGGTACCCACCTTCCTGCTTAAAATATCCTCAAGCTCAATTGGAAGATTCTCATCAAGTTTTTCCATCTGCCAAATGAGCATGCATGAGAAGAAGCAACCACGAAGTCAAATGATAACCCCACCCCCGAAAAAGGGAACAGGAAGGAAACACTTTCAAACAGGTGTTTTGTATGCTATCTTCATGATGCCGACGAGGAAGAAAAAAGAGTTGATTCAATTAATTACTTCCACCATTCCGAATTATAAGATCACTATTGACTTTTTAAAAGTCAATTTGAGACATTTTCAAATTTAAAAATGACATGATTCATTTAAGTTTTCAAAAAAACTTTTTAGGTAGTTTATAATATTCATAATTTGGGTCTGAAAATATTTGAAATTGACTTTTCAAAAGTTAACATTGATCTTATAATTTGGAACGGAGGGAGTACAATATATAGTAATCTCAAAGATACTTAAAATCCACATAAAGGATCAATAGATGTAACATGTACACGACACTGAAGTATACAAGGACAAAGAAGAAACAGTAAATTATATAAAATAACAGGCTAAAAATATAAAACACCCTTAATCTGCAAGAATCCTTTAAACGTATTAAAGAAAAAAAATGGAAAAAAAAGGTGTGCTAAAAAAATCACTCTGGTGTCAGAAACTTCTCCTACTTCTATTCTCTTTCACACCAGAAGAGGCATATCGAGACCACTACTGCCCAGGCTTTCCAATGCAAATATGTTGAACCATGACAGCACCCAAAGTACACCAACAAGTGACAGTAGAAGAGTCCACAATTCCCTCCCCACTCCTCAACAATAAATGATTGATGAGAAATGACCAAACAGGTCTATGAGAACTAAAAAGAATAGGAGCTGAATCGAACCATTCTTTTAATTTGCATGCCGAGACAAATATGATGAAAAGTGACAATATGATAAATTTAAGTTTACTTAACTATGATATCCAGATAGAAGGTGTAATAAAAATAAGTTGATGAGACATACAAAATATTGCAATAGCTCTACTACAGTCAAACGGAAATATTTACCAGGTCAATGTTTGATTGACATATCAAAAAAACCAGTAACCAGTTTATGGTCAAGGAATGTCTAATAGTCTTTAACTGCCAAAAGTGGAGTAGCAATTACAAATAAATTTCTCAAAATGTGTGTGTGTTTGAGAGAGGGGGTAAATATTACACACTTTATGCAATTTTACTGTAAGTTAGATTCTAGACTTCAAGGAAGATTTTCCTCTTACAAACTGCAAGAAATCTCAAAAAACAAATAAATTATATTCGAGTTCACTAAAGAGATATATTAACCTTGTCCAACAAATTCTTAATATCAACAAGGCGAGCAATGACCGGATGATCACGAACGGGCTGACCTTCAGACTTGAGAAGAAGATAAAAGGTAATAGCTTGGCAATATGACAGCAAAAGAAGTTGTTTCAGCTCCAAATATTTCATCCCTCCTTTCTTGGCAATCTCCCCTTCTCTAACCTGCACAATAAATAATAGACGTTCCTATGATATCAATCAGACAGCTAAATGCCACTAAGGAAATCAAACTCAAAAGCTTAAGGAAAAAGCTCCTTAAGCACCAAAGTGAGTGCACATAAAAGGAGACAGAGAACTAAAATTTTACTGATAAGGTATGTGATATTTGAAGTTAAATGGTTTCATTAGCCAAATATCATATCATGTGAACCATTCCATTCCCACCAAATACGTTCATGGATATTCAAAAGTTCACTCAAATGAGAATTTCTCATAAGGCCGAACATAAGCATAACATAGAAGATTAGGGAATAAGTACAAGTGATCCTAATCTTTATAAACAGAAAGAAATATAGATCAATCAACCTATATTTTTGCACATGCCATTCCAAGTCATTCTCAACATCTACAACCATTTAGTATGAGATGCCTTGAAACAAAAAGAGTAACTATATACCTTTCTTAGAAGTGGATTAACAACGTTTTCAAGCTGTTCAACTGTATCATTCAGCTCTGCCAGCAAACCGACTAGTTCTGGAGCAGCACTGGAATATAAATAAATAGGATAGCACTCATAACAGTTAGAAGCCTACAAATAAAAATAGAGTCTCTTTCAAATCTTATTTATCTATCACAATTAGCTATTAAGAGCATACTACAACAATCATCCATAACAACAAACATGACAACACCTTAGTGTATGGTAACAGTTCTGGAAAGTGCAGATTGGAACCAACTGTAGCCAATATGACTAGAAGCTCCACACACAGTAAGCAATTTGGGATGTTCCTTTTTATTTTGGGATGTTCATAAATAAATGGGCTCTTTCTATCCTCACCATTTATCGCTTATTCAATTATTGTAATATCTCCATCCAATAGTTATAAGATAAAGTAAAATAATCATTACACCTCTCCTAAACTATGTGCCACTCAACTAGCTCACTTAAAGCTGGGATGAAGGGAGGAATTTTAAGAAATGGGATTCAGAAGAATGTTTCCTATATCTATGAACAGACTATGGCAATAGCCTCTCAACCCGTTGACACAATGTTACGAGAGAGAGAGCTAAAACTTGTGTTTTGTATTTGAAAAAGAGAAGGATAGCTGCTGAAGGAGGGTAATGATGCAATGACAAAACTATGGGCTAAAGATGACGTCATTGAGTTTTTTATTTACGGTGATCGAGTCTTACACTATTTGTCTATAATTTTAAGCTGCAATATGCTTTTTCATTCATATTTTGTTGGCTAATCAATGCATAATTCAAGTATAACTAGGCTCTAAGTAATTTTAGTGCCCCTAGTGTCACATCTTTTCCTATCCTGGAAAGAAAAAGAACAAGAAAAAGGGTGAGAATGACAAAAAGAAGAAGATGGAATTCTTATTGCTTATGATAGTCACTCTTTATAAATCTTATGTTCTATCAAAGTATTTGTAGAACACTTATTCTGCATCAAGTCCATGACTGGAAGCGACAGTATATCTTTAACCCTCAGTAATATTCATCTCTACCCTCATACTGAAGAAATGCATTCTCCAAGGTCCTTTGTGTTCTAAGAGAAAGAAGGGAAATTTCAAGGATCACAAAAGTTGCTTCCCTCAATACTTATGAAACTTGTTTCTATCCAAAAAGCTTTTATTTATTTCTTGACTGGAACTGGGATGCAATTCTAGATTTATCACATTTCTTTGAAAGCAATGCAGAGTCTTCTCGATTGTATTGCATATCACTCATAATGGGTGATCGATGCAACACATTTCTGAGACTACTGTACAACGTGACAGAGATTAACTAGGCAGTAAAATTAGCTCAGAAAAAAATCAATAGATATTTAGAGTTACCTAAACCAAGTGACATGAATATAAACTTTCTTGCTAAAAAGGAAAGCTTACTCACATATCCTAAATAAACCAGTATGCATAGCTCGGAAGATATTTGTAGTGCATTTCTTTCCTACCAGTTTTCAGTTTTTTATGTGTTCCCACTTCCCAGATTGTTTATCTAATTTTGTATTTTATTATTTTTCCTTTTTATTATATACATAAATAATTTCATAAAAGGTACCAAAAAGGCTAATATGGTATTTCTAGTCATCATGCTCAACAATCTCTCTTCTTCTTTCATACATATACATAAAAAGAACTTTTTTGGATATCTTTATTCTTACTGCAATATTGCAGTTACACAACAAAGTTTACCCAATACTAGATTTTAAAATGCAGAAGTTATATCAGAAGAAATATAGCTAAAAAAGAGTAAAGAGCTCACTTGTATACAACGTCCATTTGCTCTTCCCTTGTCAAAGCATTCAAATCTTTCTTGACAACCTCATAAGTTGTGCCAACTTCATCTTGAGCTCCTTTGTCCTTGGAAGGCTTTGATGCATCTTTTCCTTTGACCAAAATTTCCTGCAATAGAATACAGCATGATCATTTGTACTCTCTATTTAGACTATTTTCTGATTTTTATTTTCAACATCAAACATGGGAGACAAAACAACATTAACAAACATAAACTAGCAATATGATATTGGTTTCTGACTTCAAATGTGGGCTCCACATCGCTCTCATCTTGACTATCATCTTCAAGGCCAAAATCTGCCATTGATAAGGATTCTGCTTTTTCCTTCTGCAATCTCAACACTTCTGCCTCTTCCTCAGCAGGGAGCTCTTCATCGCTTGATTGTACCTACAATAAATTACAAGGATAAAATTATTTTACATCCTTCTTCACTTTATGTTGCAAAAGCAAATATTAAGAAAAAATGTTTATATGTCCATCTGATCATAAATTATATATTAGATTTTGAATACAAAACGCTTGCCAGTAATAAAATTTTAGATAGATGCACAGAGAAAGGAAGATTTTGATTGTCTTATATTCTACATTCTTACCTCATAATCAACATTTTCGGCATTGTAAAAGATGCTTTTGCTTCTCCCCCAAACAGACCTGTGTTCTTCATCACCTTCAGCATCATCATGCATTTCATCCTCAACCCCACCATTCTTGGCCCGTAAAAATTTTTGCTGCCTTGCAACTACAAATATAAAAGATAATAAACTGGTTAGCTTATTGCGTAAAATCACCTAATGTGAGAATGTAGAACTCAAAGGATAAAGGAGCCAAAGCCAGTGATCATTCAAATGCTAAAGTAAGAAAGAGCTTATTTCCAAGGTGAGCAGAGATATATACATGTATTATTTTTAAATACATCAACTATGATATATCAAGTAGCCTTCTTCAAAAAAGTATAGTACACAAAAATTCCAACAAAAGCGACAATTTGTTTGTTCCTTCAATGAATTAAAATCAAACAATAATAAAATATTCATATTCATCCCTATATCCCAATTGCTGATGTGAGAGGGGTTAATAATGCAACTGCCACCACATGTGAAAACCTCAGTACAGTTTATAGTTGAATCATATAGATACATTAAATATACTTGCCAAAAGATTGTGTTGAGCCACATATCAGAACTGGCCACAAGCTTTATTCTCAACAATATTACTTTTCCTGATGCTAAAATCTATTTCTTATAAATTTGGTTTTGAGCTCGGAAGATTATCTTACAAGAATAAATGATGATCAACATCACCTCTTAAAAAGATACAAAATTAACATTTTGAACTCCATGAGAGCCAAGAAAATTGTTTCAAGTAAAAACACCATATCAAACAAATTAAAACAAATTGATCTATAAAGTATTACTTTTTGCTGCAAGTCCAGTAAGTTGGGTATCATCTTCAATGTCTTCCTCATCCTCATCCTCATCCTCATCCTCATCCTCATCTTTTTCGGTAACCTATTATGCAGCAAAATAAGTAAATAATGGCCTAAATTTCATATAATACAGATTTGAAGAAACACAGTAAAAAACAAAAGTATATAACCTCAACATCAAATACAGGTTGCTCATCATCTTTGTCTGATTCCCCCACATCATCATTTATGTCAAGCGGAACTACATCTCTCTGCCTATGAACTACAATTACAAAACAAACAGTATTAGCAGTAACATATATACAGCAATTGAATATGTAAGGCTTGAGATTATACCTTAAACCTTTGGGTTTATTACGGGGGGAAAATTTGTTAATTTAAAAGATCAAAACCGAAAGATCACTGATTATGATATGTTTTTTCTTTTATACCATCAATTGAGTCTTGAAAAAACGAATTTTCCACAAAAGTCATATAGAATCATTAACTATCAGCACAATGAAAGAGTTCCAACTTTTTGCTTCAGTATTCACAATAATGAAAAATATAATGAATTGAGTTCAACGCAAACAGAAAATTAACCCGAACAAATTCCACAGGGAGGAAAAAATTACAGGCATCAATTTCATCATCCTCGGAGAAATCTCGGAATTCATTCGCTCGTCTCTTAGGATTCTTGCTGCTACTCTTACCGCCCTTGCCTCCTTTAGCCATAACTTACAAGCTGTAGAGAATTTCTTTAACAATTCATAATTTCATACTGCATACATCTTGCAGAAAAAATCACTAATGCAAATCATACAATAGGAATGGCAAGGAGTAGTTTTTTTTTTAATCAATTATTTTGTGAAATATATCAGACTTAAAATTTTGCCTTTTTTTTTGCCATTATATAGAGAGCTGTAAGGAAATATTACTTACAAATTTGTAGGGGATTGCCGCAATTTCTCCTTTTTCCTCTTCTCGTTGGTCTGAACTATAATTTTCTGGTGTGAATGAGCGGCTTGTTAGAAGAAGCCTAAAACAGTAGTAATATAAGATCGAATGCTAAAACCCTTCAAACCCTGACGGGTCGGATCATGGGAAGTGGGTTGAAAGATAAGGGGGCGCCTTTGTCAAAGAGCTCACATATTGTTGGGGTAGTATTGTCCAAATAATTTATATGCCTATATTAAAAAACAGCGAGAGAGAGAGAGAAAGAGGAAAAGAAGATATGGAAACTGCAGTTGGAACACTATTTTTGGGTTTGAATCCTAAGGTAAAATTCTCTCCAAAGCTAGATTCTTTTTGATTTTCCTGCTCATTTCCTTGATACCCATCTGAAAAATTGTACTTTTTATTTTTATTTTTATGTCATCACTTATTAGAAGTATCTTGTATTTTTTACTCTCTGTATATGTCATGAAGAATGTGTAGCAGTATAATTTTCTGTTTCTGAGGTAAATTTAAGCCTTTCATAGCATTTGTATCTGTCATTTTTATTTTTCTTCTCTTTTTCATGTTTTCATCAATGTAATTTTCTTGAGGATTATGTGCATTATGATGAGGCAATCCTATATTCTTGGAACTTGTTAATGGGTTTTCTTTTTCTTCTCATAGTTGTTTTCTTCTTGGAAATATAGATTTTGTCTTAACTCCAAATTTTGCGAATTAGGGATTTGAATCTTCTCCATAATTGTGAAAGTGCAATCCCCCACCCGAAAAAAAAAAACACATGCACACTCGGGGAGAAAAAACACTGAATAATTATCTTTGCAAGTTTAAACTCAGAAGCATGTTTTAAGGACAGATTCAATGCAGTAACTTCAAATAAACCATTAGCAGATGCAATTGTAGGACTTAATGTTTTGTACTCCCTCCATGCCAATTTACTTGTCCCAAAATATTGTTACCTTATTTTTAAGGCATGCTACCATTTTTACCCTTAATTTGAATTAAAAAGAACTTTGAAATGGAGCCCAACAAGGGATAATTTTGAAATTCTGCATAACTTTGCAAACTAGCTCATTACATCATTAGTAGAAATGCCAACAATGATAACTTTGAATGGATCCAACAAACGCATTTATTGGGTACAGTTAAATTGAACAAAGGAAGCAAATGTTAAGGGGAATTTGTTTGTTCTTCTGTTTCTTACTAATAAGTTCTAGTGATGAAATTTACCTGTTACCTAATTTCCAACTATGCTTCATCTTCTTTTTAGCCTCCCGAATAATTATTTGAATTTACTGAAACTTAAAGAAGTCATTCACTTAATTTAGTTAAACTTCTGATGGCTACCTCGTGCACCACAGAGTATTTCATGCTTTCTAGTTATTGGAGAATTGGAATTCTTCTTGAAATGCTTATAAATTCATAGTAGTACTTTTTTCCCCGGTGGTTTATTACAAATTTATACTTGTGTTGTGTACTTGCCTTTTAACTGTTTCTCTGTTCTAATAACTAAATATAAACATTACTGGTTTCTTACAGATTTTAACTCTCAAGCAGACTACAAATGTCTTAATTCCGCATGTATATTGTAGGACATCATCCTTTCTTCTTAAGATGGTAGATAGAACCCCTCAATTTCATGAAAGGTACTACTACGTTGTGCATCTACTATCCGTTACTTTAATTAAATTTTGAATCTCTCTTTTAAAAATATGTATTTCTAGTCATATGAGAAAAGATTATGGTGTAATATTTAGTGCAAGGTGCTCTTATGTTTTAATATGATACGACAACATATACTAATTAATACAGATAAACATTAAGCGGTATTAGAGTATATTATTATTATTATTAGACTATATTAATATATTATTATTAGAACTTGGTCACCAAATATGCTTGACATACTTGGTGCCCACACATACTTAGTCCTTACTCAACTAGTAGTCTATATATAAGGTTTTAGCACTCTTTGTAGTCACATAACATCAATATTCAATATATCTATTTTATCTCTAACACGGTATCAGAGCTAGGTTGATCTTGGCAATCAAATCAAAAAGTCTTGCTTCCATTGGCTACGGCACATAGCCAGTGGGTATCCTTTGTTTTTATTGTTTAACTTCATCTTAGAGGAAAAAATTTAGGCAGTTAGAGTTCAGTTTTAGTTCTTTTGTTGGAGCTATAGTTTAAGTTTTGTCATGCGCTGCTAAAGTTGGTACTCTAAAGTTAGTAGTACCCTGTTGCCTAGATTTGAGGTTTCTTTTCAAAGATGCAGGTTCCTTGTTGCAAGTTATTTTTTTTTTCTTAACAAGGGTGATATGTCCAGAGCAATTAATTTCTCTGGTTGAAATATGTAAAATGATTTATTGAAAAGTAAAGATTGCATGGGACCGAGATTTCAAAAGGCATATGTCCTTCAAAAATTTTTTTTGGGAGGCTAGAGAGTTTTCCGTTGTTAAGGAAGGCAAGAAGTTCTTCGTAGTTGTTTTTGAAGGATAGAAATTCCTTCACATTTGTTGTAGGAGGCTTAGTGTTCTCCGTTATTGCCAACACATGATATCCTCGGAAAGTGAATGTGTGAAGTTATGCATTGAGAGTGAGAAATCTAACTTTGGATGTAAAAATAAATAAATAAATAAACCGTGCAAATTAAAGAGTGCCTCAATTTGAGGGGGAGTGTTGAAGATAAATTAATTTCGTTTTATGGTTGATTTGGCTCTTTTTAGGATTATGCTATGTAACAAGTTGTAAGTTGTGAAATAAGACTTACAACTTAAGGGGGAGTATTAGAGTATATTATTGTTTGTCTATTATTATTAGAATTTGGTCACCAACTATACTTAGTCCGACTGCGGTTGGGATACTCCACATTATAAAAAAAAAAAAAAAAAAAAAAAAAAAACTATACTTGGTGTCCACACATACTTGGGCCCTACTCAACTAGTAGCCTATATATAAGTCTTTAGTTCTATTTGTAATGATACAACAACAATATTCAATACATTTATTTTATCTCTTACAAGCGGAACTGTATTGAACTTATATCATATAGGTTTGGTTACTTCTATCTTCAATAATCCAGAATTCAGTGCAAGTCTAGGCATATGGTTTCCCAATTTGTTGAATGCTATTAATAAGAGTGATATAATCAATTGTGCTTAACTAAATGGAAAGTATTTCGAACTGGTAGACTCAATGAAACACAAAACGGATGTGACTTTTGAGTTCTTACAGAATTTAAACACAAATATTTCATACGGAGGACATAACTGTGTTTTTTTTCTTCTTTTCCTTTCTGTAAATCAGTTTATCCAGGCTCTTTAAGTTTCTTGTAACCCTTTGTACTAAATTATGGAAAACTGAGGTGGTTACTGGTTGGCTGCGGGACTATGCTGTTTTGGACAGTTTCCGCAGCTAACTAGTTGCGGCAATCACGGCCGAGTTCCCTTCAACTTATTTACCTTTTCTTTTGGTGGTCTTGAAATTGCTATATTCTGGTGCCTCTTCTGCTCTTTTAAATTAAAATTTGGGTTCATAGAAATAGGAAGTCTGAGTAAATTTATTGAACTATTAGTATATGATTACTGTGTATTACCTAAAAAGAATAAAATTTTATGATTTTAGAATCTCTTTCATGTGCAGAGTGAGTGGTAAACAATTTCTCCCTCTTCTAGCTGTGTCAGCAGGTGCAAAACTCAATCATCTTCTCTAAGTTACTGCTCTAAACCTTCTACCCCTTGCTATTTGACAAAATTTATCCTGTTTACTGATTCAAGTTACACTAGGTGTGGAAGATGTTGAAGTTTCTTCTTCTGAATACAAGGAATTCTCAGTTACTGCTACTAGTAAGGATGAGGTTAGCAAACTAAAGGTATTAACTTTCCCCCTCTCTTTTTCCCCTTTTATTTCCCTTTTTCTTTTTTCCTGTTTTTCCTGTTTTTTTTTTTCCTTTTGCAGGAATAGAACTTAATAATATGCATAAATGATGTGATATGCCAATTTCAAGTTAACAATATTAATGCTTCATGACATTTATTCTTGATTATGGATGCCGTAGGTAAAATGAATAACCTGTTTGTTGTGAAGTAATAGGAATTATTCTGACTTGTCAAACAGATAAGTTTAGAGGTATTGGGCTCCAAAACTCAAGAAATTTTTGATGATGTGTTCTCCAAAATGGTTGCTGCTGCTCAGCCAATTCCAGGCTTTAGAAGGGTCAAGGGAGGTAATTCAACCAAGACCTGCTCTTGTTTACATGTCTTGAAGTAATGATGCAATATTCACCAGACTATTATAGTCAGTCAAACAGCTTCATAATTTATTATATTACCCATATCTTTCTTCGAATTTTCCCCCAAGGATCTGGTTTAAATATTTTCCTTTATTTTTTTTTATTATGTGCTCTCCTTTCAAATTGTTCCTAATATACCTTTCTCCCATTTGTTTCACATCTCTTCAAACAACTCGGAACTATCAGGAAAAACACCGGATGTAAGTTTCTTGTTCCTGTTATTCAACTGTCATACTATATTGTCCAAGGGAAAATTTATACTTCAATTGAAAAGAATTATCAAGACTCAAGTTTATCAATTAAGGAAATATGGAGTGTACACGGTTGTTGAAGCCATCCCTACCCATCTACATTATGTATGTTGGAAGTCAAGAACTGTTCTAGATTGGGTTTGTAAATATAAGTTTATAATGATTGTTTTTAGGTAGAAAGATTATTTAACTGATTTTAGTATTAGGTTATTTGGTCCTTAAGTTGATATTTATTGTGTGGTAAGATAATGCGTAGCAGTAGCCAGTATGGCACCACTAGCAGGGACATAGTTCTTTCTTTCTTTTATAATTTTTTCTATGGTTACATTCTGTTCAACTCAATATTGCTTGATATCGTGTTGGCTGGAGCAAACTTAATTATTAGTTCAAACAAAACTCGTCTTTCTTAGCATTTTTTTGTATATATATATAAAGTTCTTATAGCATTAAACTATGTCAGGATCAACCGTGATCCTAGACTCGATTTCAAACAAAAATAATAATCTCAACAAACAATAGAAGTTGCACGTATCAAACATTTGCATACTTCTTGATCTTGTTATCTTCAAAAGCGGTTGCAGCAATTTGCTCATTCATTATGTCTGGCAGATACCAAGAGACATTCTCTTAGAAGTTCTTGGACCTTCCAAAGTGTACAAGGAAGTTATCAAGAAAGTGATCAACTCTACCATATCCGAATATGTTGAAAAGGTGGATATTAATTATTTCTCTCTCATCATGTCTGTTCCTTCTCCCTTCCCCCGCCCCCCCCCCCCCCCTTCCTTCTTCAACACAAAGAAATTGTTTATTATCGGATTCATCTGGCCGATTTGTTTGTTTTTGTCCAAAAGTGTAAAATAAAAATATTTATTTACAAAAAAAAAACTTCCTCGGCATGCCTCATTCATATTCCTTGGCTAATGAAAATGCATAATGTTCAATGACTGCCACTGAATTTGTAATAGCCTAGATTCCCTTCTAGTTTGCTTATTGGCAATTGCTATGTGTAATGTATATCTTATTCCTGTGTGCTTTCTTGTTTACTTGCCCATATGTTGCAGGAAGGATTATCAGTTGGTAAACATTTGAGAGTTGAACAAAGCTTTGAAGATCTCGAGTCCACATTCGAACCTGGTGAGAGCTTCAGATTCGACGCAACTCTTCAGTGTCGAGAATAAAACAGAATGATTTTTTTCCCCTGTTTCGATATGTCAACTGAATGGCTCGGTAATTATTCAACATTTTCTAAACAGTTCTGACGAATTTTTTGAATTTTGGTTACCAAATCAGAATTTCGATTTTGAAAAGTTTTAAATTTTATCATTGGAGTAAAATACATTCATTATCGCCAGTGGAGTTGGAATATATGGAAATTTGGAAAATGAATTCCAGACTGTTAATGAAAGAAGAAAATTTTCTACTTCAATTAATAATATTTATGTAATTTCCCGTCCTAAAATGATCGTTTACTTTTAAATTAAACATTATATGAAAAGTTTGACTTTTACATAATTCATCATTTAACTTTAGAGAAAATGAGGCTTAGCTGCTATTCTAAAGAATAGTAATAATAAATGGTTTTATATTTCATCTATTTTATTAAAGGAGAGTAGTAAAAATAACGGTTGTCACAAATCTTCTTCCCCTTTTGTCTTGATAAATTTGGTTTGATTACACACAATATAAAACAAAAATAAAAAATTAATACGAATATAGACTACTCCTTCCGTCCTAAAAAGAATGAGCAAAATATAATTTGTACATATATTAAGAAAAATAAAATAAAGAAAAGAGAATAAATTTTTTTTTAATTTATTCTCGATAATCTCATAAAATAATATAAAATGATATGTATTTTTATTTTTTAATATAAATAAATTTTACTAAATGATATGCTTACCGTATTTTATCCCATTCTTTTTAGAGACAATTTTTTTTATACATTTACCAGGGTTCCATGGTAAATCTCTCACTCTCTGTTTAGGAATTTAGGGATTTATATATATATATATATGTGGATTTGATTGTTCTGATTTCTTCAGCTGTTTATTTGTTTTGTTTACTTTTAAGAACATGCTATAAATTGGGTAATTATTTTTTTAGTATGGTAGTGATGTGTGTTTCTTGTCAAGGAGACAACATAGTTTTCCATGGTTCTGTGCTACTTTTCTGAACACTTGTTTGGTTATAATTTGATAAGGTCGATCCTAAACTGAAACATTTAGGCAGTGCATTTGTTTTGCTTGCATGCTCAGTTGGAAGTTTGGATTTTACAAATTAATTATGAATGTAATTAGTGGTATATATGCCTATGCGTCAAGTGTGCAGAGTTATGGGAAAAGAGTTGCAACTTGATTAAACCGTGTCTTCAGCCTATTAAAATGAGTTATGTTATTTATAGTGTTCCTCTCTTTACCAACCTTTCTTCCTAAAAATATTGTCACTGTTGTAGCTTGGGAGGTTCTTCGTCTTTGCAAGTATTTAGAAGAATATGACGATGAAACTGTTATGAAAATAATGAAACAATATGTGCATGTTAGCGAGATTGACAGTAACTTCATGGTCATGATAAAGAGGTCGATGGTGCTCATTGAGATGGGTAATTTGCAATTCCCCACATTGAGAAATGAAAAGTAGTAGACACTAGACAATTAAGGATATAAGTTATGTCATTGATGGATAAGCAACTTAAAATAGGTTTTTTAGGGCACGTTCGGGAGTGACTTTTTTTTTTTTGACTTATAATTGAAATTTTAGTAGATTTATAAGTAAAAGTCCTCGACATCACTTTTACTTATAAGTTAGGAATTATAAGTAGTAGTTGTGGATGTGTTCGGTTAATAATGACTTATAAGTTAAAATAAAATATAAAAATTACTAAAACAACCTTCACTAAAAATAACATGTTAAAATAAAATAGGATAAAATGGACATTTCAATAGGTTTGACCAAAACTTAAAAAATAACTTATAAGTCATTTTTAAGTTAGCATATAAGTCCGAAACGAATACCTTTTTTTAGCAAAACGAACTTATAAGTTCGATTGATCAACTTATAAGTTCACTCCGAACAGGCCCTTAATATTCTATCTATAAAACATGGACTATTTAATAGGATTATCATTGGAACGATCCATAAATCTTAGTCATGTACTTTAAAACAGTTATGCCCTGTAAAACAGTTTGCAAAAGCCTCAAGAGGAGAATTTCAATAATCAAAATCTGGGGAAAAAGATTAATGCGAGTGAAACATCAATTTGAAATGAGAGACGATAGAAGCCAACGGTTTGAACTCGAACTACCGACTGATTTTCTAGAAATGAGTATTTTAAGCCAAAATAATTTGAACGCGTGACTCGTAGTTACTCAACAACATAAGTTTGGAGTAAAGAAAAACTGGAACACAAGTCATATGCAGAAGATGATAAACTTGTAGTTGAGTGGAGAATGATTGTAGGATTTTGGGGGGGAGGGGGAGTGGGTTGATGGTCAATGTTTTTCCCTTTTAACCATTCTTATGGAAGTATGTACAAGCTTTATTGCGGACAAATTCAAAAAATAATGTGAGGTTAACACAGCTTTCTGAAGGTGAGATATGTTGAGGAGATAATGCCAAAATGTGTGCTTACATCAATTTGGAGGTAAATTACACCATAGTATGGATCTCTACACCTGATGGACCGGTTATGGTCATTATATATGCATGCATACATATTTGCTTGTGTGTGTGTTGTATGAACAGATTTACAAGAGATTGTGGCAGCCCTTTTGTTTTTTATTTGCTTTTGAATTTCTTTTGCTTTTCCGATCTGGGGCACAAAAAGGTGAAGCAAATAGTTTTAGTTATATTATGGAATCTTATTTACCAGTTTGAGCTACTCATCAAAAAAAAAAAAATGTGTTTTTTACTTCTCTCTTCGTCTTTTTCTCAGCTATGTGACATACTGCTGCCCTTTCACTTAAATTTGTATACTTTTGTTTATAAGTGATTGCATTTATGCCCGAGACCTTACCAAACTTTTCTGTATATTTTTTGTGGTTGGTTTTGGTAGGGTCGTCTACAGCCAGATCCACTAGCATGTTTGAGTGCAGTTCAGAGAAGGGCTCTGTTTGGGTTACTTTGAAACGATGTAATTATATCCATTCTATCCTTTCTTTTTTTCGCTCTCCCTCCCTCTCCCTCTCTGTATCCTCTCAATAGAGGATTTGGTAGGACAATATTCTATTCAATCTAAGACACTTACATTTGCTTCCATGTTGCGTTTATGGCATCTGATAAATCTAAGGTTCAGCGGAATAAAATGACAACGGCAGGGGAACCAATTAAGCATAAATGTCTTGTTAGAGCATCTTATGGAAATAAGACTATTCCCACCCTTGTAACACCTAAAAAACCCTTTCTTTTATCCTGTTTAATTTTTGATGGACGGTGAAGTACTCTATTGCTTCCTGTTGACACCCAATTTTGGACGTCAACCGAAATTACCGGGTCAGCCAGCCCAAAACGCATCATCAATGAAAAGCCCAAATCATGTTGGAATGAAAGATATTTGATCAAGTAAATGCTAAAAATAATAACACAATAATTTATGTGGAAACCTAATACAGGAAAAACCATGGGTGATATGCCAGAAATTCACTAGAAAAATATTGAAAGTGTTGCAACATTCTCACAGGAAAAACACTCATCTATACATGGGTCGACGTATACCGATATATGTCGATATATAATGATTTGTAACGAGACACAACAATATTTCTTCATACACGTGTATATCACTACCATTCGATGTTTACTGACGTATATAAATGGTACTTGTGTGTTCACGTTGTATATCACTATAACTCTGTGTATATCAGTATGTGTCGGAGTGTGATTAAGATGGAGTATTCTGGTCTAATAGTTGGTGTAATGGAGAAGATGATATATTTTCTCTCTTCTTCCTCTTTGTTGTCTATCTGATAATAGTCATAATAATCTCCTCTCTAACCGCCTCTTAACCAATATAATGTGTCTATGAAGATATTTCTTAGTAATACCCCACCACCCAAAATCTTATAAAGTAGATTGTCCTTATCCCTCCACCTAGCCTTATTTTATCAGATATTTAACTGGTGAGTCATCACTCAAATATTTACATTCCAACATTGCCCCCTACTATCCTGTTATAAAAAATTTATAATAGGAGAGTAATACAAAAAGTTTGCCATACCCATCGACTGTCAAACCAACCACACAAATTTTTGAACCTGCCGAACAAACTACGAAGTGAATATGCTGAGCCGAATTAAACTATTGAACAAAAACTGTCGAACCAATCCAAAACTGTGGAACCGTCCCAAAACTGTTGAACCGACCCAAATTGCTGAACTCAAACGACTAAACTGAGCTCTTCATTGATGGTACCGAATCCATCATACATACTGTTGAACCCGGCCAAACATGTTGTCGAACCCCACCAAAAATGCTAAACCCACCAAACTGCCGAATTCAAACAACTGAATTGACCAAACCTAAACTAGTCGAACCATACCGATCGTGCAAGACCCCGACTTTTATGAAATACAAATTAAATTTTTCTTTATATATTTTCTTCTGAAAACGGTAAATGAATAAATTGACAAAAGTAAAAATTAAGAAATGTTTGTACAAATTTTATCTTGTCGGAGAATATTCGTTTTGTCGGGAAATATTCGTTCTGTCGGGGAATATTCGATTCGTACGACGGCGCCGAAATAAACAAATATTGGTGGACTCCCACAACGAATTATTGTCGGATATAGAAAGCGACATACGTAACTTTTCTAAATAAATATAGTCAACGGTACTATCACTTTTAACTGTTAAAATAACCGATGGTAAAAGAACAGTAACACACGGTATTGCACAGTAACACACGGTATTGCACAGTAGCATACGATATTGCACAGTATTTCATATTATTGAACTGATAAAGTGGCTATTGTACTATATTGACTTTATTGAACTAATAATTGTCACATGCATAATAATTTATATTATTGAGCTGATAATTATCACAGTAGCATATGCACAGTAGCATATGCACAGTAATTCACATTACTGAATCAATAATTGTCATTACACAGTAACGTGCTTATTTATTTTCAGCATTATTGTTATCTCTGTTATGATGTTAATTAAACTGGTGTATTCTATTATTAGTTAATTTCTCTACTTATCTAACTCAGAAAACCAACTACACTGCATTTATAACAATTAGTCATAATAATGAATAATTGTGAATTATTATTGAATAATTGAATTAATAAAGTTATTATTATATTATAATAAATTATATAAAGTTATTTATTTTTATATATAAAGTTAATTAATTTATATAAAGTTAGTTGTTTTATATATAAAGTAAATTGAATAGTATAGATTAAAGATGATATTCAAATGAATGGTTTAGATTAAGGAAATCTTAAAAGATGAAATGAGTGGTATAGATTAAAGATAAACTTTAAATGAATGGTTTAGATTAAGAAAATCTTAAAAGATGAAATGAGTGGTATAGATTAAAGATAATCTTTAAATGAATAGTTTAGATTAAGGAAATCTTAAAAGATGAAATGATTGGTATAGATTAAACATTATCTTGAAATATACGGTTTGGATTAAATTAGAAAATTTTGGTTTATGATAAGATTGTTGGCTATAAATAGATGCCTTAACTTAAAGATTTTTCATAAAAATTTCATTGTTTATTCTTTCTTTCACTCTCCAAATATTTCTTTGTATAAGTTCTCTTTGAGTGTGCTAAAGTCATCTTGAGTATTTGTGAAGATCTATAAGTGTACGAGTACTGACCAAGTTGATTAACTTCATATCCAGTCACGTATTAAGGTAAGAGATACCATCTTTTTCATCTTCCACTATTCAAACTTACTACGGTAAGGGATTATTATTCTTTGATTCTCGAAAATAATATCGTTTCTTCCTTACTCGTAAGATGTGTCATTTATTTCTATGTATAAATTTATGAGAATAACCTGACTACGCGAACTACCGCATGTTTGGTGAATAACCTTTCTTATTCATTTGTGAGAATAACCTGACTACGCGGACTACCGCATGTTTGGTGAATAATCTTTCTTATTCATTTGTGAGAATAACCTGACTACGCGTACTACCGCATGTTTGGTGAATAACCTTTATTATTCATTTGTGGGAATAACCTGACTACACGGACTACCGCATGTTTGGTGAATAACCTTTCGTATTCATTCCGTATTAATTTGTGGGAATAACCTTTCATATTCATTACTTATTAATTTATGAGAATAACCTGACTATGCGGACTACCACATGTTTGGTGAATTACTCTTCGTATTTGTCTCTTATTGGTAAAATTTCCTGAAATGATTATATATTCTTTAATTGTTTGCGCTTCATCTAATATCATTTCAATTGAGCCTTCCTATTTTTCTAAATCTTTCTATTGGACCTTAACCGTTATTTTGAAATGTGGATCTTGAATATCAATCTTGAATTTGAGTTCACATCATGTTGACAATTTGAACATTATTTGAATCTGCACAAAGAAAGATCATAAACTTTCGATATTTATTGATCATACTGTTTCTTCTGATTCATCATCTATATCACTATTGTTATTCTAATCATCAAGAACCATGTTGTTGTGAATATCTGTGGCCTGGGGCACAGATGATAGGATAAAGGCGATATAATTGTTGTGTTTTTTAGGGCACGTGGTGAATGTTCTCTTTGACCGGTGGCAAAGAAGAACTGTTATTTGGTATGATTATGACCAAAGGCTGAATACTGGTATAATCATGATCGTTGGTATTATATTGAATATCTTTGGCTCGTAGTGTAAAGATGAACTGTTGACTTGCACGATTATGACCAGGAACTGTGAATTTATATCATCATGACTAGTGGTATTTCAGATGATAAAAGTTGATGATATTTTTCTTAGAAAGAGAAGCGAGTGAACATCATAGTCTACATTATTTTCTAATGGATTTCTTATTCCGCTGCTATCTTTGATATGAACTTTATTCAAGAATTTAACTGCAGTTCTTGATATAAAGCTTATTGTCTATTATATTCAATTAAGAACTCAACTGTAGAAGGCTAATGATAATTTATTTGTCATTATTTTAGTCATGGTATTTTCTTACTGGGCTATTTGAGCTCACCCTTTCTTTTGTTCCATTATTTTTCAGAAAACGAGAGAGTAGCTGGGTCTAGTAGGGAAATGGAGTGACAGTCCGAGAAATAGCTATTGTAGTCTTCACATATTGTATATAGTGTGACAATAATAGTGAAGACTTAGCTGTGTATTATTGAGTTCTGTATTTCTGTTCTATATACTGTTTATATTAGAAATCGTGTATTTTATGGCGTCTCAAATTGGGCTATGTAGGCCTAGATTTGGGGGCGTCACAAATCGAACCAAACTAAAGCTTTCCAAACCCAAACTGACTGAACTAAATTGAAGCCGGTCGAACACAAATTGGCCGAACCACAAAATTGTCGAGGTAGAGGCTAAAGCCAAACTGCAGACCATAAAATTGTCGAGGTAGAGGCCAAAGCCAAACTGCCGAGGCCAAAACTGGCCAACCTCAAAACTGCCGACTACAAAATTGTCGCGCTAGAGGCCAAAGACAAACTGTCGAGGCCAAAACTGGCCAACCTCAAAACTGCCGACCAACAAATTGTCGAGGTAGAGGCCAAAGGCCAAAACTGGCCAATCTCAAAACTGCCGACCACAAAATTTATCTTGACCGACCCATCCAGGATGTCTCATATGACCCTTAGACTGGTATTGATTATCTGTCTTATCATGACCGACCCTTCCATGATGCCTCATATAACTCTGAGGCTGGTGTGGACCCCTTGTTTCGCCTTGACCGCCCCTGTCATGTTGTCTCATATAACCCTTAGACTGGTATTAATTATCTCCCTTACCAGGACCGACCCGTCCATATAGAAAATTAAGAATGACTGTCATTACTGCCCCCAGCCAGATCTAAATACGGAGGCCTGTCAAATTTTCAAAGCAGCGCTCCCATATCCCAAGGGAAACAAGGGAGGTTGGCCCGACCTTATAACGTCATAATATAATGTGAAACAAATATGTAATTTGGAAGAAATGTCAGTTTATATCATCATGTCAGTCATCCATCCTCGTACCACATGTATATATACATTAATGAATGTATGTATGAATGAATGTATGCATAAATGAATGTATGTTGTCCGACCTGATTTTATTGTGCCGGTTCGAGAACTGGGCTTCCTTATGTCTCCCCCTATCCTTATATCACCGAGGTGACGCTCCCGACCCTTCGGGAGGCCTTGTGCCAGTTCTGCATCTTCAAGAGAGACCACCTTGTATCCTTGAGATAGAGAAATCGCCTTATATCTTCATGTTCCGTCATACTTTAATCAAAGTTTTCGATGATGATACCGTGACCACACCAATTGAAATGATTGAATGTTCTGTTTAGCTCTGATTGCTTAGATTATGACTATACTCCATATGATAATGAGCATCCACCTAATGAGAGCCAGCCCATCCGAACTCCAACCCCACCGCCAAGCTAAATCGAGCTGTCGAATTGCACAACCTCCAACCACCGAGCACCAACTACCGAGCAACACCAAGCTGAGCTACCGATCCATGACACCCGAGAACAGACTATCGAACAACAAGCCTCATCCGATTGAACCCCGAGCCACTGACCCCACCTCAACTGCCGACAAGTTGCCTCTACCAAGACGATGTCAAGGTGCTGGACTGCTGCCGTTGAGTTACTGCAGGGTTGCCGTCAAGTTTTTAGGTGTATACTTTTCTTTTGGCAGTCAATCACAGCTCCGTGTTTAAACAACCAATCCATTACCAAGATCACGTCAAACTCTCCTAGACGTATCGGAATTAAATTGACACTCAGTTTATGTCCCCGTATCTCGGCATAACTATTCTTATATATGAAATCTACAGGGATCACTTCCTTATTTGTTACCTCTACATTCATTGGGTTCTCTAATCTTTCACGAGGAAATTTTAATTGGTTAGCAAATTCATCGGATACGAAAGAACAGGTAGCACCCGAATCAAATAATACATATGCATTAATATTATTGATCGAAATAATACCTGCCACCACTTCCTTAGACTCCATGGCATCCTGGACGGTCATGTTGAAAGTGCGCGCCACCGGCCTGTTCTGCTGTGACGGCCCTCCACTAGTTGGCTTACTTTGGTTTCCCTGATTAGCGCTACCGGAATCACTCTTCCTTTTTGGGCAGTCCTTCTTTTGATGGTTAGCTGCACCACAATAGAAACAGTCCCCTCTTTTCACCTTTGGGCATTGTGGAGCAAAGTGCCCCGACTGTCCACAGTTGAAGCATACTCCCTTACCACGCATACACTCCCCCGAGTGATTCTTCCCACACTTATTGCACTTGTTGCCTTGCTTAACCTCGCTTGATGACTTTCCCGAGCTTTGATTGTCGCTTCATTTTCGTTTGTGAGGATTGCTCCCTCCACTGCTAATCCCTTCTTTGGGTCCTTCGTGGCCTTTCTTCTTGTGATCTTGTTGATACTTGGTTACCGCTTCATTTCCTCCCTCAGCAATTAGGGCTTTCTCTAGCAACGCTGAGAATGTGTTGATTTGTAGCACAGCTACCTTTCCATAAACCCAAGGCTTCAATGGGGTCAGTAGTCCCGCGAAACTCCGGCGGTCCTATTAATTTGAAATCCTTGAAATTAGCCAAGTGAGCCCCTGGCTGTTCTACTACTGGCGGTACTACTGGTGGTACCACAAGTGGCGACCTATTCTGCATATACCCTGCAATCATGGCTGCAAACGCCTGCATGGGGTCTGCTGGACCCCCGTCATTATTAACAGATTCCTCTACATGTGGAACTTTGGTTCTCCTTCTAGGTGGCATTGTCTGATAAAAACAAAACCTTATATTATAATTCTGTGTCTTTACATTCCATGCCACATTTTATTTATGCATGCATTTAATAGGTAAAACACAGCTCAATCAAAATCCCAAACAGGTATCAATAACTGCATTTATATTCATATACCACTGTTTTAAATACATCAAGTAACAACCTGTAGCATACTGCTATAAATGCTAATACTAACCACTGTTATCCCTTCAAGAATAGAAAGAGAGGATTAACCCAACCTACCCCTATGACAAACAAAAGTCGGGGTCTAATACTATCCCAAGTCTAAACAAAAATAATGGTATTTACAACATACCGCTGTCCCTACTATCAACAAAAAAAAAGTGGGAACTAAACTGCATCTATTTACAATCATAGTGCTAATGGAAACTACAATCCCCTGAAGATAGCATCCTCATGCTCCTGACTGGCTATCATGTCTGCTACACGGCGACTGATAGTGCGCCTGTGGAGATCCTCCTCCCTAGGATACCTTCGGATCCTATGCCTCATCCTCTGAAAGGCAGTGTCAAACACAAAGTTCAAACGATCAAACCTGACTGCATGAGTTTGAACCTCCCTCTCAAGTCCATCCACCATCATGGCAGCTCCATCCAATTCTTCCTCAATACGGATTCTCTCCGCAACCTCTAGGTTAAAGTTGGCCTTCAAGGCCTCATGTTCCACCTGAAGTTCTGCTAGACTCAGCTTCGTCTGATCACGCTCCTCCTTCAGTTCAACTACCTCCCCGGACAACTGATAGGCTACACCCTTATATTGATCTTCCATCTCCTGATGGATCTGATTCTGCTCCTCAAGATGATGGATTCTACCCTCGAGTTCGTCATTCCTAGTGGTCAGTTCTTCTATGATGTCATTAGCAGTTGTGTCCATGCCATCTTGATACTCAGTTGGCTCCTCAGGTGAAGTATTATCATAATACTGCACTTCCTCATCTGACTCCTCATCGACAGTCTGTTATTCCTCTGAGTCATCCTCACCACGTGGCCTCATCACCCCACCCCTAACTGGTTCCTCCATATCAGCCACTTGATCCTCCTCGGGATCCTCCTCAGGGTCAGACTTTACTAATGGTGATGCCGGTGCAATTGGTGCATAGCCCACCAACTGCTCTGTATCCACCGGTATATCGATGAATATCTCCTCATCTCGTGTTCCACTCGACTCCCCTAT
This sequence comes from Hedera helix, assembly GCA_947179155.2. NCBI lineage: Eukaryota > Viridiplantae > Streptophyta > Magnoliopsida > Apiales > Araliaceae > Hedera > Hedera helix. The sequence goes on along the minus strand of OX359282.1, from coordinate 28,166,102 downwards.
AGCCATCCTACAACAAATCATGAAAAACAATCATTAGTACAACCATAAAATATAATCATTGAAGAAATGAAATTATATTTCATTGGGTACTACTTGACTCGATGAATTCCCCAATTCATCAAATACCACATACAATAAATCTCCCCGATTTATCTCCTAAAACACTCAATACGAGTTTAATACTAAGGTTATAACCTAGGTTTCGCAATTCTAACGTTTATAACCTACGGCTTTGATACCAACCTGTGACACCCCCAAATTCAGGTACCAATACCTCGGATTTGGTGTTCACGATCAAATACATGCATCACCTCTTAAACAACATATATTACTAAATGCGGAATAAATAAACATAAGTTGTTCATTACAAAAGGCTTAATACGGTCCCAAGGTCTCAACCTTAATAAAATTTCATCATGACGATCCTATTAATATAAACAGGGTTCCATGATTTACAAAACAGGAATAAAAATATTTAAACTATTCTTAAAGCTTGTCATTGCCTTTGTCCTTCTTGGAGTGCTCAGGCCTAACTGCAATTAGTTCATGATATATATAACAAGAGTGAGTAACTAATATGCTCAGCAAATTTAAAATAATACAGACATATCATGAATAACTGCGAATAAAGTGAAAGCTCAACAATTTATAGAAGTTAATGAAATGACTGATAAGATAATCAAAATCCAAACGAAGGAATGAAAGATGATTATTTACTGCTGAGTGGTCCAACCGACCCTGAACGTTTTCAAGGAAACAACCTTCCGATTATCCTTTTATAAATCAGACTGTACTCGAGGGGATCAGCCTCTTGTACAACATGTATATGCATAACATTAAACTCTGACAATGTTGAACTATGACACTTATAATTCCCCATTTAGGGTTTGTTCTCTCAGTACAAGACTTCCACACCACTCAACTGATTTGGAATAGCTTTTAAAAATATTTACTTTATATGTCCAGCCGAAACAAATGGCGTAGACCCATTTGTTAAACAGTTCATGAAATAAAGAACTTTAAATAATTTACTTGTTCAATGATAGAACATATTTTTCAAATGCGTCAATGTGCGAATATCAATACTGGCATTTACATGGAATAATTAACGATAAATTAAACCATTTGACATTCTCAAAAATAATAGTTCGAGTTTGAGTTAGGAAACTTGTCTCAGTTGTTAACTACAGCTCACACAACTTAAATTACAGCCTTTGATATACCTAGTATTAAATAGGTTTATCTTTCAATTACTATAGCACATAGAGATTTATATATTACTATCATACATACTGCTACTAAAGCACATAATCCTCTATTTAACAACACGTAGCTTTCACGACAATATTATCACACTTGGATAACATTTTAGTTACCTAATAATATTATTAATATAATATTATTAATATCAAGTTTATTTACAAATGTTATTAATAACTCAATAACATCTTAATTGAATACCTACTATTATTATTAATCATTTAATAATAATTTAACGAGTTACTATTATTATTAATTATTTAATAATAATTTAATTACTTAACATTATTATTAATCGTTTAATAATAATTTAATGAGTTACTATTATTATTAATCATTTACTAATAATTTAATGAGGTACTATTATTATTAATCATTTAATAACAATTTAATTACATACTATTATTATTACTCATTTAAATAATAATTTAATCATTTACTATTATCATTAATCATTTAATAATAATTTAATCATTTAATATTATTATTAATCTTTAATAATAATTTAATCTTTCATTATTATTATTAATCATTTAATAATAACTTAATCATTTACAATTATCTTAACTAATATTATTATTTAATAATATTTTAAATTACTTAGTAATATTTAACAACTTAAACAATTTAAAGGTAAATTGTTTAATTATTTTATTAATTTATTTACTCCTTTCCTTTATTTATTATTTAGTCATTTAAATAATAAATAACTAATTTAATTCCTTTTTATTTAATTTATTTATTATTTAATACAAGTTAAATAAAAAATAATTACCTTTATGTATTATATAATAAAATTAACTCATACATCCTTAATTATGCTATTATCTTTATTTCTCTTAAATCAAGTGTATTTATCAAAAATACCTACTTGACTTATTATTTTTATATCTCTTTGATATATGTATTATATTTTATTTTATACACAAAATAATTTTCTTTTAATTTTTCAACCTTATTTACTATTTTTAAATGGTTTGTTTCTGTCCAAAATGGCATCATTTATTAATAATTTAATTTTCATCAGAAAATTCTGAAATTCCTACAGTAGCTTCCCGCTATCAGAGACCACTTCTAGTAAACATTTCATAATTTTTGGAGTTATACTTTTCAAGATATTTCTGTATTATGCTTTTAAAACTTAAAAAATCGTTGGGTCATAACTCCCTCATACGACGTCGGATGGAGCTCATTTTTGGACAGTGGCTGCTATATACCATATAATATCATCTGTAAAATGGACGGAATTTTTAGAGCAAGAAAAGTGGCCAAAACAGCCCTCACAAGATCCTGGCAGTAGGCTTTTCCAGATTTTTCCGGCATGAACTGTTCTGCTAGGAAAATCACCATAAATAGCTCGTTTAATATTTTTCAGTTGTTCCACTTGGAAAATCTTCCTATCTTATAGTACTATCATCCAAAGTTGACGGATCATAAATACGACTTACAGAACGTGAACAGTAAATCCGGCAACCCGCTGCTCAGTTTAGGGTTTTTTCGGCGAAAATTGCTTTCATGTTTTGTTAAACTTTTCCACATAAATGAATACCAAAACTCATGTTAAACCCATTAAACTCTAGATATATTAGTCTAGCATGGTTTTAAGCATCAAGAGCTTAAAAAATAGTTTTCTACCATCAAAACACATTTTTGACCAATAAAATCACTTAAAACATACATAGAACATATATTAAAATGGAAAGCTAGGTTTGAAAACTTTTAAACCTCTTGGTAACTCTTTTTCTTCTTGCTAGGAATGAGATGAGACTTGGATGATCTATCTTGGTATGGTTGATGATCTTGCTTCTTGCTTGATCTTGACTTTTCTAGGGTTTCTCTTCCTTTTTTCTTACTTTCTCTCTATTTTGCTCTCAACTTTTCTTTTCTCTCTAACTCTTTTGCTCTCTAGCAACTTGGTAGATGAAAAATAAGATGATGGATGATATGAGAGAGTGAGTGTATTAGTTGTTGTGTATACTTATAAATTATGTAAGTATACACATCATTCACATCAACCAAGCATAGGCCTACTAGCTTGTATTAATTCTTTGCTCTTCCCAACATCTTGAGCTCCTAAATGGGCAACCAAATCAGCCCCTAAAGTCACTAATGTTGCCGCAAGTTTGGGGGAAAAAGGGTCCAAGAATTGCTTTATTTCCCTTTTTAATTTAATGTCCAAAATGAGTTAGTAAAATATATATATATATAGATACATATATATATAATCACCAACACACATCTACTTTGCTATGTTTGGACCTTAATTTAATTAATTTCATTGGGCCTATGTCACATTTCATTTGGGCTCAATTTTAATTAAATACATGGGCCTTGCATTAATTAATCAAATGGTTAGGTAATTAGCTTGATCGAATTATTAATTAAATCACACGGTGCTTAATTAAATTCATCCTTAATAAACACATACTCCAATTAGACTTGCTAGGCAATTAATTTAATTGGACTATTGATTAGGATTTTAATTTAATTCTCACATTAATTTATATTAGACTTCTATTTAAATTAACACCAATATTAGCTCTAATATTAATTATGTCATATATTAGACTTTAAACATACCCTACAATCCATATCATCCCAAAACTAGGGGTAACTCAATTAGGTTAACCCTAATTTTAATAATTAACCTAATCGGCTAGATTAGGTTTCCATCGTTAATCGCTTCCTAATTTTGTCTCATTAGGAATAAATTCATTATTCAATTTTATTTTATTTTTGAATTTAAAATTAGTAATGATATTACTAATTGGCAAATAAATGATAATCGCGAATGTGAAATTTCGTAAAAACGAAACACGCGTTTTCACGTGAATAGTGTTTTTCGAGAAAAATTTTCCAAAATTTTTATTCTTTCACAATTCCCTGACACCTCATAATTATAGGACAATACGTCAGATACTACACAGAAATACTTTTTATAACTCAATACAGTGCATAAACAGCGTTATAAAATTTTTCGGATCATTACAGCTGGACTGCTACCGTCGAGTTACTGCAGGGTTGCCATCGAGCTGCCCACACCAAATCGCCGAGCACCAACTACCGAGCCAACCCACTAAGTCGTCCACCCTTGCCTCTGGTTTCCCCATTTATGCAAACTTAACATGCAAGAGAATAAGAGAGCGAAGGTTAATAAAAAGATGGAGCCCTCGAGGTGCACCCTCCTTTCGACCACTGAGCTCCGGCCTTCGAGCTTCGACCAACCACCAACCCAAGCCGCCGAAGATGATGGGGTTGCCGACACAGACTACCAAGCCAGGACCCCCAAGCCCGAGCCCAGCCTATCGTAGATGATGAAGTCGCTGAAATCCTCCTCGGTGGACGAATGGATCAAAGTCCTCCCCAATGTTAATGCTCCAAAGCTTCTGATGGACTTTTAATCCCTAGGAAAAGTAATTTAGTATATGGTATGGGCCCACGAGTTTGGATTAATATAAAAACAACAAACCTCATCAGTGGAACATCCTTTCTATATTTTGATTAATATTTAAAGTAAATAAACATACATGTACCAAGATATTATATCACAATATTAAATAAAAATAACAACTTAGCTTTTACAGGAATTCCTCTCTGATGTCAAAAAAACAACTCTAGTGCTATCGGATTGGTATGGTGATTTGAATCAAACATCAAAAGCCCTCATTCTAACGCCAATGTTGACACCCAATTTTGGACATGGGCCGAAATCACTGGGTCGGCCAGCCCAAAATGCGTCATCAATGAAGAGCCCAAATCATGTTGGAATGAAAGATGTTTAATCAACTAAATATTGAAAATAATAACACAATAATTTACGTGGAAACCCAATATGGGAAAACCACGGGTGATATGCCAGAAATTCACTAGAAAGATATTGAAAGTGTTACAACATTCTCACAGGGAAAACACTCATCTATACATGGGTCGACATATACCGATATATGTCGATATATAATGATTTGTAACGAGACACAACAATATTTCTTTATACACGTGGTCTATATCACTACCATTCGATGTTTATCGACGTGTATAAATGGTGCTCGTGTGTTCACGTTGTATATCACTATAACTCTATGTATATCAGTGTGTGTCAGAGTGTGATCAAGATGAAGTATTCCGGTCTAATAGTTGGTGTAATGGAGAAGATGATATATTCTCTCTTTTCTTCCTCTCTGTTGTCTCTCTAATAATAGTCATAATAATCTCCTCTCGGACCGCCTCTTAACCAATATAATGTGTTTGTGAAAATATTTCTTGGTAATACCCCATCGCCTAAAATCTCATAAAGTAGATTGTCCTCATCCCTCCACCTAGCCTTACTTTATCATATATTTAACTCGTGAGTCATCACTCAAATATTTACATCCCAACACTTCCTATTTTCTGTGGTATGCTCATTGAGTTTACTTTGTTGTAATTCTTTCATTTTATTATGTTGATAGCGTTATCTTATGCGATTCTACCCTCAGCTTGTCCATATATGGTTCTAATTGATACTGTTTCAAGCTTTGGAAATACTCAGCCAGGAGTAAATATATATATGTAGAAATTTCCTCAATCAGTTTTTCTTCGGGTTAAATCATTTTTTCATCACTGTACTTGACCCCAATTTACAAATGCATCACTATACTGAATTTTATTTATAAAACTTGAAATTTCTGTCAAAGACTGTTAATCATTTAATAGAAAAATGACATGACATTATTAATTTACAAAAACATCATTGAACTGAATGTCGATTTACGGTTGCATCACTGACAGAAAAAATAATAACAAAATAAAATAATAATAATAATAATAATAATAATAATAATAATAATAATAATAATAATAATAATAATAATAATAAAGAACTTTATTTTTTTATTTTTTTGTGTAACGGAGAGGGTATTATTAAATCACAATTTATTTATAAAATACCTCAAATTAATTTTTAAAAAAGCAAAATTAATCTTTTTTTTTTGTATGAAACGAAGAGGGTATTATTATTGTTGTTGTTATTGTTGTTGTTATTATTATTATTGTTATTATTATTAAATCAAAATTTATTTTTAAAATAATTCAAATTAATTTTTAAAAATCAAAACTTTTTTGTGTGTGTGTAACGAAGAAGATATTATTATTGTTGTTGTTCTTGTTGTTGTTATTATTGTTATTGTTATTATTATTAAATCAAAATTTATTTTTAAAATAGCTCAAATTAATTTTTAAAAATCAAAACTAATCTTCTTTTTTTTTTTTTTTTTTGTGTAACAAAGAGGGTATTATTATTTTCTTTTTCAGTTATGCAACTGTAAATCGACCTCTATTTCAATGATACATTTGTAAATTAATACTGACACGTCATTTTTTTGTTAAATGGTTAACAGTCTTTGACAGAAATTTTAAGTTTTGTAAAAAAATTCAGTACAGTGATGCGATTATAAAAAAAGTTCAGTACAATGATATTTGTAAATTGTGATCGAGTACAGTGATACTTGTAAATTGGGATCGAGTACAATGATGAAAAAATGACTTAACCCGTTTTCTTCCTATTTCAATCCACTCACACATGTCCACAAAAACTTAATAAAATATAATTCATATACGCAATTCCACTGGGTTTTCATCATTCATCAAGATTTGGAATGGGCACCAATTTACATTTGTTGCTCTTTCGTCAGTTAGTTCTGCCGAGTCCTTGATCAAAATATAAACAAAAACAATATTCCAAGTACAAGAAAAGTGAAATCTATGTTGTTTTTCGATTTATTTAGTTTTTTTCAGTGGGTACTTGAAATTTAACAATTGAAATTGCTATAGGAAAATCAAGGGGAGAATTGTTTGTCTTCACTCTTCTGTCAGACAATCAAATAGCGTGAAAAAATATAGTACTGTTTTTTTTCTCGCTTATCTCTAATACCTAGTTTGCTTGGATGAATAGTTGGGAGCGAAGGATCATCAACGCTTTCGAGCGTCTTATGCAACTATTCTATAGGCACGCACGAGTGCTTTGAAGAAGAGGGAAAGGAAGGAAAGGAGAAAAGCCATGGAGGTTGACAAGAAACAAACTGGGTCAAAGAAGCGGTCTTTCGAGGCTTAACTTGAATAATATTTCAAAAAAAAAATTAAGTTTCTCGTTTTCCATGTAGCCACTGGAAATTAGATTACAATCACAAAATGAGCTAATAATTAAGCTAAAACGTGATTGCTGGCTGGTGGATACTTTTGGAAAATTACAAAACACCGATATATTTTCATTTTCCAATTTAAGGGGTTTTTAGTCCACACAAAAACTTCTCAGAGGCTCTACATACAACTGATCATAATTGTCAATAAATTGTAAAGTTTCCCGATTTTCAAATGCATTTGTGGACATTTTTACCACGCACTTTTGGACACCATTTTTTTCAACTACAAGAAAATGTCAATTGCGTAAAGTTGGCAAGTCTGAGAGAAGAGAAATTATTGTGTGCTCTTGGGGCGGAGCTACAGTATACTCCACCCTCTCACACGAGGGTAGGGTTAACACGAGTCCCATCATGTGTGGACCCCACCCTCATGTGAGAGAGTGGAGCATACTGTAGCTCCGCCCCAGGAGCATACAATAATTTTTCTTAAGAGATGCTCTTATGCTATGTCTGGATTGGAGGAATAAAGGTAGGAATAAAATGACTAGGGGATTGGAGAAATAAATGTGGGAATGAAATGACTAAGGCTATGTTTCTTTGGGATTTAATGGAGCTGAATGGTTGAATCGGTCAGTCATTCAGTGCGCTTGTTTTGAATAAAAAATAATCTCAATGGTTGAATCGGTCAGTACTTTGGGCTGAATGATTAAGTCTAATTTTATTTTATTTGCTGAATGAATAAGTCCTAGTTGAATGAAGTGAATATATATATATATATATATATATATATATATATATATATATATATATATATATATATATATATATATTAACTATTATATTAAATAAATTTACAACAACTTTTGAATTTTTTTAGAGGGATAAAATAGTAAAAATATATTATTCAGATGTTTTAGACATGTCAATTTTCAAACAATTTTTTTTCATTCAAAATTCTGCTTCATTCAGCTCATTTAGATTGTTTAACCATTCAGAACTATTTCATTCAGTTTTAAATAAACACCCTTAATTCCTATGAAATAAAAGAAATTATATTTGATTACTCTATTAGAATGGAATGGACTATTTCTATCTATCCTAAATTTATGACTTTCTATTTTATTCTTTTTTCTATTCCAGTTATTTATCTATTTTATTCTTTTAATTCAAACTTAGCATTAAAAAAAGAAACACATTGAAGAAATTAAGCGATTTAGTTGACAAATTTAGCAACTCAAGTTATGAATGGAAACTGCAACGAAGCTTAGACTTGAATTCTTATTCTTTTTTTTTTTTTTTTCCCGCAACCTAGAGTTGCGTTTTCCTGTTTTTCCTGATAATTGACATTTTTTTTAACGGTTTATTTTTCAATCTTTCTTAGAAGGTGTTTAATAAGCATTAATTTATGGGCATAAAATTCAACTAAAATGATCATATATTCATTTATAGGAATATGGAAAAAAAGGTTGGTGAATGACTTAATACATGTAAGAAGGCTAAAGTTTATTCAAATAATAATATAAAATAATGTTTTATTTTTAAATTTATCGTTATAATTTTATTATCCTATTATTATTATAAAATTAAAAATAAACATAAAAAAATTACAAAAATTGTAAGCTTTGTAATTTGCGGGTAATAAATAAGTTGACGAAATAAAGAGATGACGCGTACTGGGTAATTAATTACATGTAAGAAAGCTAATTTTGACCGATGTAAAGACTTGAAAAAATTCTAGAAGATCGCCAACCGCGGCTAAGTTATTTAATTACTCCTTGTTTTACAATAGAAGATAAAATAAATGGATAATGCATCCTAACTTCCTGAGTGTAATTTAATTACTATAAGATAAAAAAAAATTCTTAACGTGATTTAATTAACTATATTTTATTATATCAGTTGTAAATTTTATTATTAAATTTATATTATAACTAAATTAAATTTACCATAACTTAATTTTTTTTCAAATCACACGATTAATAATATATGTAATTTTTTTTAAAACATAAAAATTATAAAATTAATTGAAAAATTATAATGAATTTATTTATAACTAATTGTCATAATTAAATTAAAACGTATTAAATCTTGAGTTTCTTAGTTGTCTTTGAATAAGAATTTGAAGCAAAATTTGTCAACATAAACACTAATACATAATTTTATTACAAACTTAATAAAATTAACATAATTATTTTTTCATAATCATAACTAAATAAATTTACATTTCATTCAAATGTTTAGCTTAATAATTGATCGAAGAAGCGTACAATATATAATTCAATAATTTATTAATTAAATAAATATTTAATAATTTAATAACTGCAACTATATTTTTAAAATCCTAACTAAATATCTATCTTATATCTAATTAATTGTTTTAATAATTAAAATAATAAACTATTATCCATATATTTCGTACTTTACGCAAAATTAATTAACTTGATATTTTTAAAATATAAAATAAAAATATGCATTTTCTGTTACACCCCCAAATCTGGGCCTACACAGTCCAAACTTAAGTTGTCAAAAGACTATAACAAAATTATTACAAGATAGAACAACGTTCAACAATACAGTGTATAATAATACACAACTAAGTCTTCACTATTATTATCACACTATTTTACAATACGTGAAAACTACGATAGCTATCCCTCAGACTCTCACTCCATTCTCCGGCTAGACCCAGCTACGTTCTCATCTCCTGTTGAAAAGCAATGGAACAAAAAGAAATGATGAGCTCAAATAGCCCAGTAAAGAATATCATGACTAAGATAATGACAAATAAGTTATCGTTAACCTTCAACAGTTGAGTTATTGATAGAATACAATAGACTACAAGGTTTATATCAAAAACTGCAGTTAAATTTTTGAACAACGTTCAGATCAATAATAGCAGCGGAATGAACAATCTACTAGAAGAATAATGCAGACTATAATGTCCACTCAGTTCTCTTTTTAGGAAAAAATATCATCAACTTTTATCATCTGAAATACCATTAGTCAAGATAATACAAATTCACAGTTCCTGATCATAATCATGTAGATCAACAGTTCATCTTTGCACTACGGGCCAAAGACATTCAATATAATAGCAACGGTCATGATTATACCAGATTCAGCCTTTGGTCATAATCATACCAAACAACAGTTCATCTTTGCACTACGGGCCAAAGAGAACATTCACCACGTGCCATAAAAGACACCGAACAGATGTATCGCCTTTAACCTATCATCTATTCAACAATTATATCGCATCTGTGCCCCCGACCACAGATATTCACAACAACTTGATTTTGGATGATTAGAATGATATAAATGATGAACAGAAGAAACAGGATAAACAATAAGTATCAGAAGTTTACTTTGTACAGATTCAAATAATGTCCAAATTGTCAACATGATGTGGAGTGAAATTCAAAAATGATATTCAAGATCCACAGTTCAGAATAACGATTACAGTTCAATAGAAATGTTCGCGTAAATAGGAAAGTTCAATTAGAATGATGAAGTACAACTATTATGGAACATATAATATTTTCAGGAATTATAGAAGCAATAGTTCTATAATAAGTTTCGATTTAGGTGTATGAAAGAAAATAATATCCCTTACCATAGTAGGTTTAATTAACAAAAGATGAATGAAATTAATATTCCTTACCATAGTAAGTTTGAATAATGGAAGATGAAAAAGATGGTATCTTTTATGAGTATAAAGGAAAATAATATCACTTACGAATATGAAAGAAAATGATATTACAAACGAATATGGAATAAAAGTGTCATGTGATAATTCGTGTAGACAAATTATTTCCACAAGAGACAAATAAGAAATAAATACAAAGGGTTATTCACCAACAGGCGGTAGTCCCCGCAGTAAGGTTATTCTCACAATTTAATAAATTTTGAATACGAAGAGTTATTCACCAAACATGCGGTAATCCGCACCGTAAGGTTATTCCCACAATTTAATAAAAATCGAATACGAAGAGTTATTCACCAAACAGACGGTAATCTGCGCAGTAAGGTTATTCTCAGAGATTAATAAGGAATGAATACGAAATGTTAGTCACCAACAGACGGTAATCCGCACCGTAAGGTTATTCCCACAATTTAATACATGAAAATAAATGGCACATCTTATGAGTAAGAAAGAAACGATATTATTTTCGAGAATCAAATAATGATAATCCCTTACCGTAGTAAGTTTGAATAATAGAATATGAAAGAAGATGATATTCATTACCTTAACACGTGACTGGATATTGAGTTAAGTGAAGTTGATTAACTTGAACAGTACATGTACACTTATAGATCTTCACAAATACTCAAGATGACTTAAGCACACTTAGAGAGAACTTACACAAGAAGTATTTAGAGAGTGAAAGAAATAACAAGTAAGGAAGTTTATGAAAAATCCTTAAGTTAAGACCCCTATTTATAGCAAAAAATCTTATCATAACCAAGATTTCCTAATTTAATCCAAACCGTTCATTTCAAGATAATGTTTAATCTATACCATTCATTTCATCTTTTAAAATTTTCTTAATCTAAACCATTCATTTAAAGATCATCTTTTAATCTACACCATCTATTTCAAATTTTATATTATCTTTAATCTATACCATTCATTTTATATCACCTAACTTTATATTATAAACAAATAACTTTATCAATTCAATTATTCAACAATAATTCACACTTATTTATTATTATGACTAATTATTATAAATACAGTGTAGTTGGCTCTCTGAGTTAGATATCAAATTAATTAATAATGAAATGCAACAGTTTAATTAACATCATAATAGAGATAACAATAATGCAGAAAGTATATAAAAGAAAGAATACATTACTGTGTAATGACAATTATTGATTCAATAATGTGAATTACTGTGCATATGCTACTGTGACAATTATCAGTTTAATATTATGAATTATTGTGCATGTGACAATAAAGTCAAATATTGTACGATAACCACTTTATCAGTTTAATAATACGAAACATTGTGCAATGCCGTGTGCTACTGTGCAATACCGTGTGCTACTATGCAGTACCGTATGTTACTTGTAATACCGTATATTATTATTCTTTACCACCGGATATTTTAATAATTAAAAGTAATAGTACCATTGACCATTTAAAAATTGTTTATGTCATTTTTTATATCCAACAATTATTCGTTGTGGGGTCCACCAATGATTGGTTCGTACGGCGCCGTCGTACGAATATTTCCCGACAGAACGAATATTCTCCGACTGAACGAATATTGTCCGACATAATATAATTTACACATAACATTCTTAACTTTTAACTTTATCAATTTAACCACTTACTGTTTCAGGAAAAATATATATGAAGAAAAATTAAATTTTGTATTTCATAAAATTCGGGGTCTTACATTTTCAATGTGAAACTACAAATTTTTATAATTGATTTTTTTTATGTGAAATATAAGAGCAGAATAAATAAAGTAGTAGAGTGACAAATGCTTGTTATCAATTTATTTTTTTGGGTGGGTAAGCCATCCATTTATGATGCCGTTAAATATAGATAAATTGTTGTTTGGCGAGATGCGCAACTTGTTTATAGTCTTCTAGTTCTAGATACTTAAGGCGGGCGAACACTGCCATGCACTTAAAATTAGTTGGCAGTAAATGAAATGGTCTCTCAAGTGTGATGGGAACATTGAACCTCGTACAAGTGATTTCAATTTTGACACCACAAATATCCAAATTAAAATTAATTATCAATAAATTAGAGATTATTCAAAAAAATACAAACAAATTTAACATCCAAGTTAGCCGTTGTGGAATTTTAACTCAATACGTTTCTTAGGTGTGCCCCATACAATAACGTGGACGTTAAATATTTACGACATTTGTAATATTTGAATCAGTATATTTAATAAAGAAAAAAAATAATTTTAACTAATTAAACACCTAATTTTAACTAAGTTGGCAAGTCTGATAATACGTTGAAATATCAAATTTAAAAATTTATTCTTAATTTTCGTAAATCTATTTTGTGAATATTATTTGAGTAACTTTTTCTCATCAATTTTTTTTAATCAAAAAATTTATTATTAATATTGTTTGTCTCGCTATATCACATTACATTACATCACATTATTTCACATAAATGGCAGTATATTTGAGTAATTCACAGCACATTTTACTTCACTTAAACGTTGATAGAATTATAAAGTATGGCGGCTGCTCAAACATGTGGGACATTGACAAGACTTTCTTAGAACAAAAATAGTTGCAAAAAACTAACAAAACTTAATTATCAAATAAATAAGTGGACCATTTATTCTTAAAAAAAAGTATAAATAATATAGATATGCTTATATATATATAGAAACACATCGAAGAAATTAAGCGATTTAGTTGACAAATTTAGCAACTCAAGTTATGAATGGAAACTGCAACGAAGCTTAGACTTGAATTCTTATTCTTTTTCTTTCTTTTTTTCCCGCAACCTAGAGTTGCCGTTTTCCTGTTTTTCCTGATAATTGACATTTTTTTTAACGGTTTATTTTTCAATCTTTCTTAGAAGGTGTTTAATAAGCATTAATTTATGGGCATAAAATTCAACTAAAATGATCATATATTCATTTATAGGAATATGGAAAAAAAAGGTTGGTGAATGACTTAATACATGTAAGAAGGCTAAAGTTTATTCAAATAATAATATAAAATAACGTTATATTTTTAAATTTATCGTTATAATTTTATTTTCCTATTATTATTATAAAATTAAAAATAAACATAAAAAAATTACAAAAATTGTAAGCTTTGTAATTTGCGGGTAATAAATAAGTTGACGAAATAAAGAGATGACGCGTACTGGGTAATTAATTACATGTAAGAAAGCTAATTTTGACCGAGACATAAGTAAAGACTTGAAAAAAGTCTAGAAGATCGCCAACCGCGGCTGAGTTATTTAATTACTCCTTGTTTTACAATAGAAGATAAAATAAATGGATAATGCATCCTAACTTCCTAAGTGTAATTTAGTTACTATAAGATAAAAAAATTTCTTAACGTGATTTAATTAACTATATTTTATTATATCAGTCGTAAATTTTATTATTAAATTAATATTACAACTAAATTAAATTTACCATAACTTAATTTTTTTTTCAAATCACACGATTAATAATATATGTAATTTTTTTTAAAACATAAAAATTATAAAATTAGTTGAAAAATTATAATGAATTTATTTCTAACTAATTGTCATAATTAAATTAAAACGTATTAAATCTTGAGTTTCTTAGTTGTCTTCGAATAAGAATTGGAAGCAAAATTTGTCAACATAAACACTAATACAGAATTTTATTACAAACTTAATAAAATTAACAAAATTATTTTTTCATAATCATAACTAAATAAATCTATATTTCATTTAAATGTTTAACTTAATAATTGATCGAAGAAGCATACAATATATAATTCAACAATTTATTTATTAAATAAATATTTAATAATTTAATAACTGCAACTATATTATTAAAATCCTAACTAAATATCTATCTTATATCTAATTAATTATTTTAATAATTAAAATAATAAACTATTATCCATATATTTCGTACTTTACGCGAAATTAATCAACTTGATATTTTCAAAATATAAAATAAAAATATGCCTTTTCAATGTGAAACTACAAATTTTTATAATTATTTTTTTTTATGTGAAATAGAAGAGCAGAATAAATAAAGTAGTAGAGTGACAAATGCTTGCTATCAATTTTTTAATTTTTTTTTGGGTGGGTAAGCCATCCATTTATGATGCTGTTAAATATAGATAAATTGTTGTCTGGCGAGATGCGCAACTTGTTTATAGTCTTCTAGTTCTAGATAATTAGGCAGGCGAACACGTGCCATGCACTTAAAATTAGTTGGCAGTAAATGAAATGGTCTCTCAAGGGTGACGGGAACATTGAACCTCATACAAATGATTTCAATTTTGAC
Source organism: Hedera helix (assembly GCA_947179155.2). NCBI lineage: Eukaryota > Viridiplantae > Streptophyta > Magnoliopsida > Apiales > Araliaceae > Hedera > Hedera helix. The sequence goes on along the minus strand of OX359282.1, from coordinate 28,150,744 downwards.
ACCACAAATATCCAAATTAAAATTAATTATCAATAAATTAGAGATTATTCAAAAATATACAAACAAATTTAACATCTAAGTTAGCTGTTGTGGAATTTTAACTCAATACGTTTTTAGGTGTGCCCCATACAATAACGTGGATGTTAAATATTTACGATGTTTAAAATATTTGAATTATTATATTTAATAAAAGAAAAAAATAATTTTAACTAATTAAACACCTAATTTTAACTAAGTTGGCAAGTCTGATAATACGTTGAAATATCAAATTTAAAAATTTATTCTTAATTTTCGTAAATCTATTTTGTGAATATTATTTGAGTAACTTTTTCTCATCAATTTTTTTTAATCAAAAAAATTATAATTAATATTGTTTGTCTCGCTATATCACATTACATTACATCACATTATTTCACATAAATGGCAGTATATTTGAGTAATTCACAACACATTTTGCTTCACTTAAACGTTGATAGAATTATAAAGTATGGCGGCTGCTCAAACATGTGGGACATTGACAAGACTTTCTTAGAATCAAAATAGTTGCATAAAACTAACAAAACTTAATTATCAAATAAATAAGTGGACCATTTATTCTTAAAAAACAGTATAAATAATATAGATATGCTTTTATATATATATATATATGGACCCAATGACTATTGAACATTTCAAATTGGAAAAAAACCAAACCCACAAGTCTAAGTCAACTCAGCACACCAATCAAATACACGCTTTCCGCCCAAAAAACTTACTATAAAATAAATATTGAATAAGTTTATAAACAGAACATTAGAATACAAATTAAAATACTATATTTTATTTTATTATTAAAAAATAAAGTCTGACATATTATATCAAATTTTACTTTTTAATAATGAGATAAAATATAATATTTTAATTTGGGTTTTAATGTTGTGTGTGTAGTCAGATCTCACATTTTAATAATAAGATAAAATATAATATTTTAATTTATATTTTAATATTGTGCGTGTAAAGTGGTCCATAAATATTTTCTAACTTCAAAGTTTCAAACAAACATTCTTGCCTATTGGGTACACTATAAATATCTCCATTCCCCCACCTTATTTTCCACAGTCTTTTATCAAGATGTTATCCTCTAAGATGACAAAAAATCTATCAACCATAATCCTGGCCGGACTACTTCTCGCCGGAGCTCTGCTGGAACTTATAGCCGCCCAAAACTGCGGTTGCACCCCCGACCTATGCTGCAGTCAATTCGGCTATTGTGGCAGTGATAAGGACTATTGTGGTACTGGATGTCAAAGTGGTCCTTGTTATGCGTCCTCAGAACAAAATGGTGTTTCGGTTGCGGATATAGTTACGGATAGTTTCTTTAATGGGATTATCGATCAAGCCGAAGCAAGTTGCGCAGGAAAAAGATTTTACTCGAGATCAAGTTTCCTTGAAGCTCTTAATTCATACTCTCAATTTGGTAGGGTTGGTTCGGAAGATGATTCTAAACGTGAGATTGCTGCTTTCTTTGCTCATGTTACCCACGAAACTGGACGTAAGTTTTTTTTACCTTTGTTTTGGATCATATTCCTTGTGTTCCAAAATTAGAGTCTAACTTGACTTGTTGACTTTTAATATGTATTAAATAATAATATTTTTTTTTGTTGCTAATTTAAGACTGAATTTAAATTCACACACACTATTTTACTATTATAAAAATTTAAACTCTCACCTTCTTGATACACGAAATGAAGATAACCATTGAATCAAGTCTATAGGTAAACAATGAATTTTAAGTGAATTATGCCTAAGCTAATCTTATTATATGATTAAAAAAGAAACCATTAACGAGTCTCTTATTTTGAGACTGAAGTAGTGTTATTTATTTATATATTATGGCTGGATTCAACATGCTTTTCTCTCAACTCATTATGTTGAGTCATTCTTAATGCAATACCAACTACTTTATCTTCTCCTTTTGTTGCTCAGTGTCATTCTATTTTGGTTCCATCACTCTCATGCCATATAATTTCACAAGTAGCCTCATTTGATTAAGGGAATTAATATTTTCACAAGATCAAATAATTAACTTATAAAAATATCAATTCTCTTAATTAATTACTGATCGTTACGTACATACATATTAAGTTTGCCATCATGTGCACATAATTTTTTCAATGATCTTTTCCCACTAAAAAATTCAAATTTTAATTTTAAATAATTCTTAATGAGAGAATATTGTCTTTATGCAGACTTCTGCTATATAGAAGAAATTGATGGTCCCTCAAAAGACTACTGTGACGAAGGAAACACACAATATCCATGCGCACCAAACAAGGGCTATTATGGCCGAGGTCCAATCCAACTCTCATGGAACTACAACTATGGATCCGCCGGACAAAGTATCGGCTTCGACGGCCTAAATAATCCTGAAATTGTTGCACAAGATCCAGTTGTGTCCTTCAAAACAGCTTTGTGGTTTTGGATGAATAATGTGCATTCTGCCATAACTTCTGGACAAGGTTTCGGGGCAACTATTCGGGCTATTAATGGTGATCTTGAATGTGATGGTGCAAACCCTAGTACCGTTAGCACCCGAGTTGAGTATTATACTAATTATTGTAACCAGTTTGGTGTTTCTCCTGGGGATAATCTTAGATGTTAGGTGACAATTTTGTGCATACAAAATTGGATGGAAATAAAGAATGGTGGGATGAAGTAGTAATAAATGTTTTCGCTAACGGTTTATTTATGATGAATTCAAATATGTTGTCTTATTTGTTGTCGGATACTTTGTCTCATATGCTCTCATCCGCTATCCCATCTTGTATATTGTGAATCTTAAGGATTATCGGAGTGAGACAACGAATGAGTAGGAATGACAATGATGCAGTAATAGTTATCAAATTACTTAGTAGTGCACCGGTCTCACAAAAACTTGCACCAGCTGAACCGTAACTCATTTCATAAAAATGTTATGCTAAAATCGCACCAAGAGGTTCATTCTTTTGAACCGTACTGCACTGATAAATAATTATAAATAAAATAAATTAAAATATTTCAAGAAGTAAAACAATATTAAAGATGAGGCATATAATATGACAGTAGAACTGAACGCATTTATGATCCTTTTGTACTAAAATTATTAAATAATATCATCGATCGTAACACACCCGTCAAACAAACTAAAAAAATACTATTAAAAATGAATATTCTGTTTTAAAATTTAGAAGAATTTATATAAATAGAAAGCTGGCTGCCCGAATGTCCAATACCTTAATTTATGCTTTGAGAGATGCCTTAAAAAGAGTTTCTTAAGGCCTTTCTTCCAGATCTGTACAATGGCTTAATTCATTTCCAATTGATGCATCTAGCACCAATACGACACTACTTTTGGGTAAGTTCATGCTTGGATAAAACTATAAATTGGTGTGTTTTAAAGGAGCGGAAGCAAGTATTTAGGGAGAGTGTGTAAAAATTAAACAAACCAATTTTTAAACAAGGGAGGGCCTGAGTAGGCATGTCCAAGACTTTGGGAGGAAATACTGGTAATGAAGGAAAGAATTGAACAGCAATAATCTAATTAATCTACATGAGCCAAACAATAATAGGCATATATGTGCCGCATAATAAGACTAAAGACTAGGTGGGGCGAAGGATCATCAACGCTTTTAAGGTGCTTATGCCACTATTCTAAAGACACGCACGACTGCTTTGAAGATGGAAAGGATGGAAAAGAGAGAAGCCATGGAGGTTGACGAGATACAGAATGGCTCAAAGAAGTGGTCTTCCAATGCACCGGCGAAACTAGGATTAATTTTCAGTGGTGTCAAAATTATTATGAGGTTATAAATAATTTAGCAGTTCGGGGGCAACGTCCCAAGCTAAATTTTTTCAATAATTTTATACTTTCAGATTGTATATATAAAACATATATTTGATTATAATAATAATATAATAATTGTCAACTCTATATATATTTATATACATGTATATATACATCCTATTGACCCTTAATAAATTTTTTTAAAGACAAATTATTTATAAATAATTAATTTTTGTAAAAAATAATATAAAATAGATTATTAATTAGTTTAAGAAGATTATATGAATATACATATATAGAAAAGGTAAGAATGATATGAGTTTGAGACTTAAGTGAGAAAGTTATATATTTTTAATTTGACCTCTATATTACAAATTTTACAAAATTTCAGTGAGATCAATTCGTATATAATATTACAAAATTATTTCTAATTTTGTAGATTTATATTTTCTTTGAATATATATAGCTAGGAATTTGCCCCGTTCTCATTTCCCGGCACCAAAATGCCAAAATCTATTAGTTGATGGAACTTTCTCTTCTTCTTCTATTTTTTTTCCTGAACATTTCATTGAAACTATTAGGGAAAATGATCTGAATCGATAGACAAAGATTGATACGGATAATCTTTATTCTTAAGGTGTTTATTGTCCAATACCAAAAATAATTTTAGGAAAGATTTTTGACCCACTAATTCAGTAGATTTTTCATGTAGCCATTGGAAATTAGGTTACAATCACAAAATGAGCTAATAATTAAGCTAAAACGAAATTGCTGGCCGGTGGGTACTTTTGGAAAATTACAAAACACCGACATATTTTCATTTTCCAATTTAAGGGTCCACACAAAAACTTCTCGTAGAGGCTCTGCATACAACTGATCATAATTGTCAATAAATTGTAAAGTTTCCAGATTTTCAAATGTATTTGACATTTTTACCCCGCACTTTTGGACACCATTTCAGTCAACTACAGGAAAATGTCAATTGCTTAAAGTTGGCAAGTCTGAGAGAGGCTCTTACAGAAAGAAACACATTGGAGAGATTAAGCGATTTAGTTAACAAATTTAGCAACTCAAGTTATGAATGGAAACTGGCGATGAAGCTTAGACCTGAATTTTTTCTTCTTTTGTTTTTCGACCTAGAGTTGACATTTTCCTGTTCTTCCTGGTAATTGACATTTTTTTGTAACAGTTTATTTTTCTATCTTTCTTAGGGGGTGTTTAATAAGCATAAATTTATGGGCATAAAATTCAACTAAAATTATCGTATATTCATTTATAAGAATACGGGTTTTGGATATACAGATTGGGGGGGGGGGGGGTTAATACATGTGGGAAAATTAAAATTTATTCAGATAATTGTATAAAACGACGTAATATTTTAAAATTTATTATTACAATTTTATTATCATATCATTATTATAAAATTAAAAATAAATATAGAAAAAATTATAAAAGTTATAGGTTTTGTAACTAGGGCAGGAATTATTCACTTGGCAAGATAGAATACGCAGCAAATACAAAACACGGAAGGAATGGGAGAGCATCCAATTTGCGGCAATTCTATTCCTCTGCAGATTAGGAATTACGGCAATTCTAGAAGGGAGAAACCAACGGAGAATTCAAGCTTTCTTAGTGTTCTATTTGCGACTGGATTGGGATTGAAGGTTATAAGACACGGCAAATAAATCAATCCCAATTCAATTTTGAAAGTTGCGGCAGAGAGAAGGAATTCAACAATCTAATTTTCCTTTTATTTTTAGAATTAGGATTACTTGTAAAGTGTATAAATATGGGACAAAGTTGATGTATTCACAAGACAATTCATTAATAGAAAGTTATTCTTCTGAGAATTTTCTCTTCTGATTCTTTAAAAATTTGTTGAATTTAGCAGAGTTATTCTGTATTTCAGTTTACGTTATTCTACCCACCATCAATTGACGCGGAGGACTAAAGTGTTGTTGGTGTTCCACCTACAACGTTTGCTAGAACGATCCAGGCGGCGTTCACGTCACGCATACTTGCATACTAGGTAATTTAATTACATTTATTTTATTTTTTATTTTTTATTTTTTCTTATTTAGCAAAAAAATAATTACATGTAAGAAAGCTAATTTTGACCGAGACATAAGTAGAGACTTGAAAGTAGAAGATCGCCGACTGCTACTCCTTTCGTTTTACAATAGAAGATAAAATAAATGGATAATGCAACCTAAGTGTAATTTAATTACTATATTACTACATGTTATAAGTTTGATTGAGAATCGTGTAAAGATTTAAATTATAGAATTTCAGAAAAACGTCGGCGGCGGCCGGTGGCCGAGTAAGTAATGTCAACAAATTACTCCTTTCATTCTAGTAAAGAGCACTACTATTTCTAAAATATATAATTACTAAAAATTTATAATTTATAATTTTATTAAGATGTTAAGATATTTTTTTTAACATATAACATAATTTAATTAATTATATTATATTAGTCGTTAATTTCATTATTAAGTTAATATTGTAACTAAATTAAATTTACGAGAACTTATTATTTTTTTCAAATTACAGGATTAATTATATTAATAATATATGTAATTTTTAAAAAATATAATAACTATAAAATATAATTAGTTGAAAATTATAATAAATTAATTACTACCTAATTGTCATAATTAAGTTAAAGCATATAAACCTTGAGTTTCTTAATTATATTCAGATAAGAATTTCAAGCAAGATTTGTCAACATAAACACTAATACAAAATTTTATTACAAACTTAATAAAATTAACATAATTATTTTCTTATAATCATAATTAAATTAATCTACACTTAATAATTGGTCGTTTAAAGATCAATAAATGTTTCCTAACTCATATAATTATTACTCTGATTATATGCCAGCTTGAGAAAAATTTCTATTTTATCAGATTTTTTAACAAGAGAATTCTTACGCAATGTTCCATCTGTCTGTCTGTATGCTTTCTATTTGCAGGACTCAAAAAACAGCAATGGAAAAGACTAAAAGTGATCTCTCCGAGTATTCCTTAAAGGACAAAACTGAACCTTACTCGAAGAAAGTGTCTGAGCTAGAGAACGAGTGTGTTATTTCTAAGATTTTAAAATCTTATGAAATGTTTGAGATTTTTGTTGAAGATCTTGTGGAAAGATGGAATCCTGAAATCAGGTGGCTTTGTAGGATTGACAAAAATCATGAGAATTCCAGAGTGTGGCATCTTTCAGCTAATCTTTGGGAAATTTGGTGCTGTGCTAATGATTATAAAGAGTACTTATGCATGATATATGTATACATATGGGCCTTACAGGCTACAGGGAAAAAGGTTAAGCTTACCTTTGTTATTGAATCAGTTGGTTATTGTCGAAGGTATGGAGGAGGTCGGTTCCCAACAATTAATAAAGTTTACTCTGAAGAAGAACAATTCATGAGGAATTTATTCTCAGAAATTAAATTTGAAGAAATTTATGAAGATTTTAGAAATGAAAAGGACGTTCTTCCTGTAGATGCATGAGGATATATAATCATGATATGGAACTCAATCCAGAAGCCTAAGCATTTCCAAAGGACACGTACGAAGCTTAAAAGCAGTACTGCTGCATGTTTTGAATTGAGACTGAAGTTGATAGTCGTGTTATGTGTATATATATATATATATGCTTTTCTCTTAACTCATTATGTTGAGTCATTCTTAATGCAATAACACCTACGTACTTTCTTCTCCTTTTGTTAATGGACAGTGTCATTCTCTTTTGGTTTCATCACTTTCATGCCTGCCATATATAATTTCACAAGAAGTCTCGTTTGATTAATTACTGATTGATTACATACTGTTTGTTACGTACAAGTTTGTTATCACGTGCAACTGGACTCATTTATGATCCTAATTTTGAACTAAAATTATTAAATAATATCGCACCCGGTCAAACAAGCTAAAAAAATACTATTAATAATCAATATTTCGTTTTAAAATTTAGAAGAATTTATATAAATACAAAGCTGGCTGCCCGAATATCCAATACACCTTAATTTATGCTTTGAGAGATGCCTTAATATTTTGGACACACCATTAAGCAATCATATATTTTCTATGTTATTAGCATTATGGTTAAGAAAAATTGAAACCTTTATATTGAAACTTTTATTTATTTATTTTTATTAATGCATGGCAAAAAACAAATTGGCCGTTGTGTTTTTGTGTAGGGGTGGGGATGTTGTTGATGAGACAAGATACGTAGTAACAATTGCTCGTACTTATTTTGCACATTTAGATCATCAGATCAACGCGATTTAAGATTCGTTTACTGGAATAATTGTCATAGCAACCATCTGCTATAAATCATTATCCTATATATATATATACACACGCACATGCACACATTTTGTTCCAATACATTTTAAATTTTAAAAATAGTTTGCAAAATTTTAAAATTCCAAATCAATACAAATTTATTTCATTTTAATAAAAACAAATATAACTAATTGTTAACTAGCTAAAAAAATATTATTAATAGCTAATCTTTTTGCTTTTAAAATTGGATGAATTTATATAAATAGAAAGGTAGCTGCCCGAATATCCAATATCTTACTTCATGCTTTGAGAGATGGTGTAATTCCTTATCAATTCATGCCTTGAAAAGAGTTTCTTTAGGCATTTTTTTTTCCACATCTGGCAGGCTTCATTCATTTCCAGTTGCTGTACATAGTACCATCAAGACATGCTTGTATAAAGCCCATAACATTGTAAACACTACTTTTAGCCCTGCTTTTATGGGCCTAACTTTATTGGCCCAGTTATGTATTAAGATTGGGTTGGGCTGGTTTGACCCGCCGCCCAATCCATGAATATGCCTGGCCCATAACACCAAACCTAATACTGATGCACCTTAATCTTAGTCGTAGCCAGGGCTAAGCTACATGTATTGTAGTGGGGTCTATTGACTCTACTGGCAAAAAATAATTATTTTATAATATAAGGTAAATTGTAAATTTTTTAACTATTATATATAAATTGATCCTACTCAAATTTTATAATTTTTTTATTATTCAGGATCAAATTGAAAATTTATAACTTTGTCAATCAAATTTTAATCATATATGATTCATATCCCCTCAATATATGTATCTCTTTCTATAATATTTTTAAACTAAATAATAATCTAATTTATATTATTTTTCAAAATAATTAATGAATTAATTATTTATGAACAATTGTGATTAGAAAAAATCTATTATAAGTCAATATAATTTATATATACCATATATTATTAGTTATTATATTGTCATTGTAATATATATATATATATATATGTATGTATGTATGTATGTGTGTGTGTGTGTATGTATGTGTGTGTGTATGTATAACTCGAAAGTACAAAAATATAAAAAAAAAATTAACTCGGAGACATTGCCTCTAAACTCTTACTAAATTATTTATAATTTAGATTTAATTTTAATCCCACTAAAATATATTTTTGACTCCCCCCTGATCGTAGCTTAAGTTAGAAAGCAGTTTTAGTTGAAGCTTGAAGAAAGTTGGGCGCATTAAGAAGTTGTCAATGACATATGCAGACCTTAATATTTGCTGAAAAGAAATATTCACTCCGTTTAGTAAGAAACATTTTTAACTTTTTAAAATAAATTCGAGATAAAAAAATATATAATATGAGTTTCATTTTTAATTTTAAAAGATATTAAATTTTAAAATTAGTATGAATTCATTTATACTTTAAATATAATAAATTTTGTAAATATTACTTTTTTTGTCTCAAGATAAAAGTTATTTATAGACTTTTGTAATCAAATTAACCATTTTTATAATTAATGATTAAATATATATATTTAGATATTTAAAAAGAAAAATATGGAAATTTGTACTAAAATGAACGTAATTTATAATATTTATAATTTTTTTTAACTTTTTGCATATATATAAAATAATAATAAAATATATAGATTTAAAAAATAATTAACTTGACTATAAAAATCAATGAAAGACTGAGACAAAGAGACAGGGACAGATCCACTCTTTAGCATATCTGGACAACTGCCCCGGCAGTCGCCGACCGTCCACTGCTTCTCTGCTTCTTCTTCTGGCAAGTCGGTAACTAAGTGTCCTGGCAGCGGCAACCACACCAGCAGTTCCAAACCTTCATCCGAAGCTAATTTGGTCCCAAAATCTACTGGACGAACTTCTATTACTCTGCCAATCAATAAGTGTTTGGCTAATCCCACAAGAGCGTGACACTGTGACAACTGAATGATGACAGAGAGATGAGAGATGAGACATGGGTAGCCTGGTTGGAGTACAGGAGTAGCAAGCAAGATGAGGACTTGTTTATTTGCCTAATTTTTTACCGGCTTTGTTTTTTTAAAACATGACTCCATCTCCATGTTGCCTTTTGTATGAGCCCGCTAATAACAACAACAATTCTAATGAACTTGGTCTAGGTCAAGCAAGGTTCCAACCGAGAATAAGCAACCCATTGGTTTTAAGTGGCAGGTCCAATAATTACTAAGTCAAGCCCATTGTTTTATTAAATGAAACTTATTGCACCCAGCCTCCTAGTTAAAGTCTAAAAGGAATTCCAAAGCACGAAAGTTTTTAAAAAATGGTATCATCAGATTCATACAAGGATAGATCGCAGCAGTAAAGGGAGAGAAAAAAAAGTAAATAGGCGAAGCAGAGCAGCGAAGCTTTAGAGATTTTCATACAGCGAAACTTTGTTCCGACTGAAAAAAATTTCTGGATCCGTCCCTGTAAAGAGAGCAATATTTTTTGAATAATTTTTAATATTCACGGTTGTATTAATTGCAATCAAATAATTCATTTGAATTTTTATAAATTAACCTTAAAAAGTTGAGGAGTACCATTTTCTTGAAATGACCCCATAAAATTCCAAAACTTCATTGGTAATGAAGGAAAGAACAGAAATACCATGCCCTACATCAGCCAAACAATAATAGGTATACATGTGCCGCATGATGGTGCGGTTAAAAATTTAAATCGCACGTGAAATTATTTAATTATAATTTTATAAATTTTAAATTATATATAAAATTATTTGTAATTGATATAGTGTGATTTTAAAATGTGTTATGTTAAATTATAATTTTGAAAATAAATCAAGTTAAAATTGAGGTACAAAAATACAAAATTTTATGAATTAATTATGCAATAAACATTCATTTGTAATAAATAAGTCTGTAATAAACAAATTTTTAATAAGAATTCATATGCTAAAACACTAATTTATCAAAAACCCAACAAAAAATGGCCAACGGCGTCATTTTGGCTTGTGTAACTTTAAAAAAAATACAATAAATATTATTAATGCGGTGTGATTTTGGCGGTAAGGTAGATTTCAGAAACCACAACCAAACTGCAGAAACAGTTTCTCAACTCTCTTAAAGTCGTTATATACATTAGAACCATTGGGGTGGCTTTTAGTGTAGTTTGATCGATTTTTAGTACGATTTCGGATCAAATTCAATTTCCTGTTCAGTCCTATTGCAAACAATTGTCAAAAGAAAAGGAGGGAAAGAAACTTCAAAATATACTTTTTTTCTTTTATTTTCACTGTAGTAAACCTGCTAGCGATATAATCAAGTTGAAATCAATGGATCTTGCACACAAATTCGAAAAAATGACTACGACAAATCCCCGTGTGTGTGTGTGTGTGTGTGTGTGTATATATATATATTTCAGCTTAGCTACTTGTTCATTCCTTGTTTTTTTTTTTTTTTGATAATGTTCATTCCTTGTTGATGGTCAACTACTTTGTTTATAGTTGTCATGAAATTTACTTGAATCTAGTCTTAAGTAATTTTATATCATCAGGCATCTTAATCATCTCTAATTATATTCTATGTATATTCATTATTCACATTTACACATACGTATACGGTAACTAGCTGGTTCCGTGAAAAAGACTAAACTAAAGTGAAACCAGGTTCACTTCCTGGCCGTGTATTTGCCACCAAAATACCGGAGTGAATGCTTGTGGTTACATCACGCAGTAAACCATGAAGTCCGTGGATCTGTTGCCTTACCTATATTCAGCGGTGATCCCTTGGAAAAGTCATGTTGTGCTGTGCTGGAACTTGTCACTTTGAAAGAGAAATCTGATTTTGATTCAGAGATGGAGCACGTTTGCCGTGCATTCGAGGTTAGTTCTATTGTTTAATGTCTTTACAACTTATAACCACACGCTATATATTAGGCTATGCCATTAAGCCAACCGAGAAGCAAAGTCATAGTAGCTGCTATTAAACCAACCTCTCCCAATTCTAGTTAGTGCTAAAACTTTCGGAATGGTGAACTGAACTTGCCGAACTATTACTTCAAAGGTTTTAACTGCGTTTGGACCCCCACATAAGGCAAGGTCTGAGTGATTGCAATGATTCATCCCTCAATTGGAGGTTACTAATTTGTGAGTTGTCTTCTTGCTTAAATTCTTGGGAGTTGTTCGTAACATGTCTGACCAGTCGAGTAAAGGCTGAGTTTGGGGTTATGCCCTATACTTTGTATGTTCTTGTGAGCTTTTAATATAGCTGACAGTTTAACAAAAATATAAAATAAATTTTTTTGTCAGTCCAGAGTGGATTGAGAAGGGTATAAACATGAGAACAACATGTGTATGCTTTGGTATTTCTAGTCTGCAGCAGTGTTATGTATCTGCCTTTTTTCTTTTCTTTTTTTGATACGTATGTTTTATGCCCTTTTTTGGATAAGTCTCTGTTATGGACCTGCCTTACGAGCTTTAGGCGATTTTCTTCGTATATGTCATTTTTTGAAATTTGATTTTGAAATTTGTCGTCCTTGATATGACACAGTCCATCCACAATTTCTTTAGCAGCATTACGAAGTAAGTAACAAAATAACAGAACATTAAAAAAAAGAGTAGATTGTTAATATTTACATGAGTTTTTATTCCACATTAGTTCTCATGTTTATTGTCTTTACAACTTACAATCACAGATACTATATTTTAGGTTATGTTATTAAGCCAATTGAGACACAAAGTCATAGAAGATGCTATTAAACCAACCTCTCCCAATTCTGTTTAGTGCTAAAACCTTTTTTTTCCTTAATACGTGTCATTTATATTGACCATTGAATAGTAGAAAAGGGTAAATATATGGCACTTTTGGAATGGTGATCTGAACTTGCTAATAGTTACTTCAAGGCTATATTTGTTTGCAAAAAATATACTTGGGATTGGACTATTTGTATTAATTTAAAACTATTTCCGACTTTTTTATCCCATGATGAGGGATTAATAGTCCTTTAAATAGTCCTTGGACTATTTTTTTATCATTCTTAAGGCTATTTATGAGGGATTATATAATCCCATGATGAATTTGGGATTAATAGTCCCTCTCATTTTAAGCTATTAAATGACTTTATGGGACTAATATTTTAACATGAAGGGACTAATAATCCCTCATCATGGGATAAAAAAAAGTCAAAAATAGCTTTAAATTAATACAAATAGTCCAATCCTAAGTATATATTTTGCAAACAAACATAGTCCAAAGGTTTTAACTGTGTTTGGACCCCCACATAATGTGAGGTTCAGAGTGATTGCACCTATTCGTCCTTCCATTTTAGATTACTAACCTGTGAATTGTCTTGTTGCTTAAATCCTTGGGAGTTGTTCATAACTTGTCAGACCAGTTTAGTAAAGGTTGATTTTTGGGTTATGCCACCTGTATAATGTCTGTCTTTGTGAGTTTCTAATATAGCTGACAGTTTTAACAAAAATATAAATAAAATTTCTCAGTCCAGAGTGGATTGAAAAGGGTAGAAACATGAGAGCAACATGTGTGTGCTTTGGTATTTCCTAATCTGCAGCAGGGTTATGGATCTGCCTTTTTTTTATTTTTAAAACAAGGTATCTGTTATGCTATTTTTGGACAAGTTTCTGTTATGGACCTGCCTTACAAGCCTTAGACGAATCTCTTCATATGTGTCACTTTCTGAAAGTTGATCTTGAAATTTGTTGTCCTTGTTATGACACAGTTCTTCCACAGTTTTTGTAGCAGCATTGTGAAGTACGCAATAAATATATTATTAAAAAATATTAAAAGAAAATAGATTGTTAATATTTACATGAGTAATCATTTTATACTTTAGCGGCCTATTGATATTAATTATTGGTTTTACAGAGAATAATGTCTTTGATCTGCAGGATGTGAATCTAAGGAGTACCGCACCACCTCGATTTTGTCCGCAAGTATCGATCAGCAAACTTCATTTTGCCAATTCAACAAATGAGACTTGGATCAGATAAAAGGATTCCCTCAGTAATTTTTCTATGAGTATTTTTTTTAATCATGAATTATTTTGCAGTTCCTATCAAAGAATCAGAGGGCTGCTTTGGGTGAGATAGCTAATGTTTTACAAGCTGTATGCCATGCACTTAGATTGCCACTTGCTCTAACATGGATTCCATGTACTTGTAATGTGGGAAGTGGCGATGAAATCATTGATGTACCTGTTAGAGGGTATAATACAAGTGCAAATGAGAAATGTATACTTTGCATTGAGGATACTGCTTGTTATTTGAATGACAGAGAAACAAAAGGATTTGTGCATGCTTGTACCGAAGAATATCTTCAAGAAGGGCAAGGTATTACCGGAAAAGCATTTCATTCCAATCATCCTTTCTTCTTCCCGGACGTAAAGGAATACGATATAAGAGAGAACCCACTTGTGCATCACGCTCGCAAATTTGGCTTGAATGCTGCAGTTGCAATCAGGTTAAGGAGCACCTATACTGGCGATAATGACTACATTTTAGAGTTCTTTCTTCCGCGTAGTATGAATGGGAGTGCAGAACAGCAACTCCTATTGAACAATCTCTCGAGTACCATGCAGAAGATGTGTAAGAGTTTGAGGACAGTTTCAGATGCAGAATTATGTGGACAAAGTGGTTCTGGATTTGGGTTTCAGGAGGGTTTAGCTACAGAGTTGTTGCCAGTGGCATTATCAAGAAGCAGCTCCCAACAAGAATTGTTAAATAGCAATATAAATTCTAGTGATCGAGTGTGGCCAAAATTGCTGATTCGTCAACTGAAGCAGATGGTTCTCCTGGATAAGTGTAATACCCGGTTACTTTTTATGAAAAGTCCCACATCACCCACTCTCCTAAAATATTTCCCTTCCTTTAGCTATAAATATAACTCTACCCCTTTGGTTTTAAGCCACCAACAATTAAGACCTTCATTTTGAGAAAGGCTTTGTTGTGAGAGGGGTTTTTATAAAAGACCTCCTTAGTTAAAATTTTTGGTGTCGAGGACATAGTCAATCTTCGGTAGTCGTATTTTCGGGTATGTTCATATTTAAATTTTTGTATTGTTATTATTGTTTTAAGTATTGTATTTAGCTTGTTAGTTAGTATTTAGTATATTTTGTTAGTAATTAGTATTTTTGTAATTTTAATTATTGTTTTGTATTTAGATTAATAGTAAATAATTTTGGATTAGTATTATTGATTTTAATTATTGTTTTTCATTTAGATTAATAGTAAATAGTTTTGGATTAGTATTATTGATTTTAATTATTGTTTTGTATTTAGATTAATAGCTAATAGTTTTGGATTAATATTATTGACTTTAAGTATTGTTTTAGATTATTATTTTAGTAACTTTAAAGTTTTGGAATAATGGTTTAATTGTTTGAAAAATGATTAAAGATTGAAAGAATATTTTAAGATATACTTATAGCTATTTTAAAATGAATAAGAAGAATGTTGCATAATAGAATTATTCTAATAACGTTTAATTGTCCTGAATTTATATTTAGGATCTGTTCAGCTATTACTTTTGTGTTCAGCGATATCGAGGTAAGTGACTTTTTGAGCTATTTAGTATTTCCAAAATTATATATTGTAAGTGACTCTCTGAACTGTTTAGTATTTTCGAACTGTATAGTGTAAGTGACTTTTCGAGCTATTTAGTATTTTAAAATTATCGTTTATAATTATGTATGCTTTAGAAATTATTCGGATGCCTAAATGTATTGTTTCAAATATTGTTATTCTTTATTTAAGGCTTCCATTTGAATGAAAATGTTACACTTATATTTTGTTAAAAACCCGGATCAAGTATTAAAATAGAATTTTGATTTAGAAAATGAGATTATATGATTTTGAACTGTGAAATAAGTATAGTTTTGAATATTGAAAATATTGAGAAATTGCTTTTAGAAACCTCAGTCCGACTATGTATTGAAACCGTTAGTGTTTACGCTAGTTCCGGAACAATTTAGGACCTACTAAGGCGCACACCATTAGATACCCTTCGGGGGGCGCTCTTCGGGGCGCGTGCATGATAAGATACCTTAGTAGGGGGCGTATCATTGACATTATCGAACATAAGGGCCGTGTTACAGGGCTGCTGTAACCTTAGTCGTTCTGTGGATTAAAAGATACATCGAATATATTGAACTTATCGAAATCTTTGATCGAATATATTGAGCTTATCGAAATTTGTCTTTGAATTGTGTTTTGTAATTATTGATTTTGGTTTTGAAAATAAATATTGACTATTGTTATTAAGAAAAATGTTATTCCAAAAAGTATATTTATTACTGTTATTGAACAAAAAGGTATTTCGAAAAAGTGTTTTGCAAATAGTACTTGATCCACCTAAATAGTGAAGATTGTTACTTGCTGGGCTTCACCGCTCACCCTTACATTAACTTTTACAGGGTCCATTGTTAAGAGCCGAGCACTGTGGATACTTTTGTGGATGATCGAAAGATATTTTAGTTTAAGAAGTTTATGAATATTTTAGAATTATGATAAGACTTTTGTTATTGGAGCTGTGTTTCCAAAGTTATGTTTTCGGTATTTAGTTATTGAACTTTAGTGTAATTTTGATAATTAAAGACTGTTCGGTTTCAAGTTAGTTTCATTATTGTTGAGTTATTTTGTTTGTGTTTGGGTTGCGCTATTGATAGTGTTGCCTTGCGAGCTTTGTGCTTGCGGCATGTGACACTACGGGCCTGTAGCTGATTCGGGGTGTTACAATAGGTATCTTTTCTACTTGCTTTCTTCCTATGTGACAAATTATTATGTTTGCTATGAATACTTTTTTGAGGCCATATTGTCCCTGATTACCATGTGTTGTGGAAATTGTTGACCCTGGTTACCATGTGTTGTCGAAAAATATGGTTGAGCTGATTAAATTATGACAATATTTTATGTAAGGAAGATGTTTAAAAATAAAAAGAGAGTGATCTGGTTTAATATATGAAAGATGATCTGGTTCTTACTTGTTATATATGTTCGTTTGTGGTGCTTGATTTCAATTACTTGTATATATTAGCTGTGTGTTAGGATGAATATTTAACCAGGCCTGATTTAGGAAATGACATTGGGCCAGGCCCAATAGACCGTCAGCCTGGTAACCTTCCTAGTGGGCTTACAGCACGTGGGTGAAGGATGAAACGTACATGTATCATAACTACCTAGTGTAATGGTCAGAACCGTTACACAGGTGACCGTTAATCAGGTACGTAGTATAAATACCCAGTTGACAATGGAGAGAAGAGTAACGCATAATTTGCTACACTAGATATTCAGACCTCCATTGTTGACTTTTTCATATACCTTCACTAACACTCACACCGGAGGAGTCCACCAACGGCCCAAGCCGTTCGGACTTTTGTGCAGGTATTCTTACCGGACGGCCAGCAGGACTGCCCGACAGAATCAGGCGTCAACATTGGCGCTAGAAGGAGGGCATCCTAGTAAAACTTCCATCAACTTTTGTTAACATGGAAACATCACAGTCGCAGAGTCATTCACGGCGACCTCCTCTCTCTCGGTCTCATCAGGAGACGACAGCTGATAAAGACCGCCGCCTCCAGATAATCCTCGACAGAAAAAAGGCTCTGGACCTCCAGCAGAAGGAGCTTGACAAACAGTACGAGGAGTTAACCGAGGCGGGTAATGAACTTTTGAGCCAGAGAGGCTCGGCCTCCCGCTCAACCCGCTATACCAGACGAGAGGATAATGAACCCCGAGGGGAAGTAAACCGAAACCGCGGGAAAGAGCCGGCTCGCTCTAAGTCGATCTGGACAGCAGATTTGAGAAAGCGAGCCAGATCGCCGACGAGGAAATATCGGGAAGACCGACATAGTCATGGGAGCCACACTGGCGAATCTTTACCCATTAAGGTTTCGGATAAGTATTATGGGTCAAAAAAGGCCCGATTCTCACCATTCTCGAAGGACCTCGAAGAGGCTAAGATCGACCGATCCCGTAAGGTCCCTACTTTGGAGATGTTTGACGGGACGGGTGATCCACATGATCACACTTATTCCTTCGAGCAGGCCATGCACTTTCATGGTCATGATGCAGTGGCGATGTGCCACTTGTTTTTATCCACTCTGAAGAAAACTGCCAGAGAATGGATTATCTCCCTCCCAGCAGGATCCATCAAATCATGGGAGGAATTACAAGAACAGTTCCACAACCGCTTCGGGAGCAACAAGCGGCGAGCCCGAATGATGACATCCCTTCTGCAAGTAAAACAGAGGCCGAATGAAACTCTTCGGCAGTATATTAAAAGATTCAGAGAGGCTGTGTCAGAAATCAACGGGATTGACCCGAAGCAGGTAATCCAATTTTTAACCATGGGATTAAATGTTGATAAATCCAGCAGGTTAATTGAGGAGCTTATCTCGAAGTCCCCAGAGACCTTATCGGAGACTTATGAGAAGGTGGACAAGTTCGTAGAGTTGGAAGAGGCTCTCGCCAATCTACGGGGATCCTCGAAAAACACAGGTGATTTTCACCAGAGAGACCCCGGAGGCGTTAGTGCCGAAAAGAAATCCAACGGCAATGGTAAAAAGGGGAATGATCGAAGGGATTCTAACAAGGATCGGCAACAAAAGAATGATCCCCCGAGGGATCGAAGAGGTGCCGAGAAAGATTACACACCCCTGAACACCAACAAGAGCAATATCGTGAAAGCGATAAAAAATAAACCCTTCTATGAGAAGCCCCCGAAGATCCGGGTTTTTGCAAGGCAAAAGGAAGGAGATCGGTATTGCACTTACCACGAAGCCAAAGGGCATGATACTGAGGAATGCTACCATCTTAAAGACTTCCTCGAAAAACAGGTACGGAGTGGCAATCTGGACAGTTATGTTGCCGATTCCTACAGACCATCGGCCTTTGATCGCCTCGAGCCACCTCCTCCCATTACTGAAGCAAGAGGCGTGGTTGATGTTATTTCCGGAGGATCAATTTCCGCTCTGTCCAATCGAAAGAGAAAAGCTTTCGGCAGAGAAGTACATCAAGTGTCCGGGAAACCAATGAGTGCCAAAACCGACCCCATCACTTTCTCCGATGATGATTACCCCTCGGGGATGGTCACTCCCCATCAGGATGCACTGGTCATAACAGCTCAGGTCGGCACCATGGATATGAAAAGGATGCTTGTTGATAATGGGAGTTCAGTCGATGTACTGTATAGCCAAGCGTACAATCGGCTGGACTTGGGGGGAAGAAAGCTGGAGATCTGCAACGAGTCCCCTCTATATGGGTTCGGGAATAACCCAGTTCGTATAGCAGGGACGATTGAGTTGCCTGTGATCTTCGGGACTGCCCCGAAACAAGCTTCCATTATGGTCCGCTTTTACGTGGTTCAAGTGGAAAGCAACTACAATGCCATCTTGGGAAGAACAACTCTATCGGCATTAAAAGCAATTACATCCATCCCCCATTTAAAAATGAAATTTCCAACCAAAAATGGGATCGGGGAATCTGTTGGAGATCAGGATCTTTCCCGAAGATGTTATCTGCAGACCATACAGACATCCTTTCCCAGTGATAGCAAACAGAAAGCTACAATGAAGATCGAGCTTGAACCATTCACTGAGGGATGTACTGAACCATTAGCAACGCCAGCCGAAGATACAGTTGAAGTCCCACTATTTCAAAATGATGATCAGAAAACTGTACAGATTGGCACAAACCTTCGAGAGGAAACCAAAACTCGGTTGGTCTCGCTTCTTCGGGAATATGCTGACATCTTTGCATGGGTCCCAGCCGATGTGCCGGGCATTGACAAAACTGTGGCCGTACATCAGCTGAGTGTCAATCCGAACTCCAAGCCCGTAAAGCAAAAACGGAGAAACATAGCTCCCGAGAGGCAACAGGTAATTGATAATGAAATTGACAAACTTTTGGCTGCTGACTTCATTTTTGAAATCAATTACCCAGAATGGCTTGCTAATGTGGTGCTGGTCAAAAAACACAATGGGAAGTGGAGGATGTGCGTGGATTATACAGATCTCAACAAAGCATGTCCGAAAGATTACTACCCTCTCCCGAGCATAGACCAATTGATCGATTCAACCTCGGGACACACCATAATGAGCTTCTTAGACGCTTTCTCGGGGTATAATCAAATAGCCATGCTTGAAAGCGATATATCAAAGACGGCTTTCATCACCCATCGAGCCATATATGCTTACAAGGTCATGTCCTTCGGGTTGATTAATGCGGGGGCTACCTATCAGAGGATGATGAACAAGGTGTTCAGCAGCCAGATCGGGAGAAATATGGAAGTCTATGTTGACGACATGATAGTCCGAAGCATGAAGGAGGATGATCATTTGTCCGATCTAAAAGAATGCTTCGAGAATGTCAGGACAAACAACATGAGACTTAACCCAACTAAATGCACATTTGGCCTCGGGTCAGGCAAATTTTTGGGGTATATGGTTAGCCGAAGAGGGATTGAGGCAAATCCCGAAAAGATATCGGCTATCCTTGAAATGCAGCCACCGAAGAACTTCAAAGAAATTCAACGGTTGACCGGGAGGCTGGCAGCTCTTCGGCGGTTTGTGGCCCGATTAGCAGAGAAATGTCTCCCATTCTTCGGAACTCTCAAAGGAGCTCAGAATCAGAAAACTTTTCAATGGACCGAAGAATGCCAAGAGGCTTTTGAGCAGATTAAAAGATATATCTCCTCACCTCCGATATTGAGCAAAGCATTGCCTGAGGAGGATCTACAACTATACTTGTCTGCCACATCCTTGGCAGTTGGGTCAGCATTGATCAGAGAAGATTCGCAAGGACAAAAGCCAGTCTACTACGTAAGCCATGCTCTTCGGGACGCTGAAACAAGGTACCCAAATTTAGAGAAGTTGGTTTACGCACTGGTTATCTCCAGTCGGAAACTGAGGCATTATTTCCAGGGGCGAACTATCATCGTCCTCACAGATCAACCACTACGAAAAGTCCTCTACAGACCTGAGTCCTCGGGGAGATTGGCAGCATGGGCCATCGAGCTAAGTCAGTTTAACATTGAGTTCCGTCCTCGGACGGCTATAAAAGCTCAGGCTCTCATCGATTTCATTATCGAGTGTTCGTTCCCCGAGGATACCAAAGAGAAAGAATCTGAGTCCGAGGAAGTGACAGTAACCCCCGAGGAGATTGCGTGGGTTTTATATGTCGATGGATCCTCTACCGGGACAAGAAGCGGGGCTGGGGTAATTCTCACCTCCCCAGAAGGCTTCAAGGTACAACAATCTATCCGGTTCGGGTTCATGGCCACTAACAACATAGCCGAATACGAAGCACTAGTGGCAGGATTGAAATTGGCCCGAAGTCTGGAAGTAAAAAACTTGACAATTTACAGCGACTCCCAACTGGTTGTGAAGCAAGTGCTGGGAGAATATGAAGCAAGGGAAGTTCATTTACAAGCCTATCTGCATCTGGTTCGGTCATTATTAACGTCTTTCCCGAAGTATCAGATAGTAGGCGTGGTCAGATCGGAAAATACTATGGCCGATGTTCTTTCAAAACTGGCAACCACCGATCAGGGGGAGTTAGATGGGGCAGTATACCTAGAAAATCTTCAACAACCAAGCACCCTCGTTCAGACAGTAATGGATATTGAACAGGGGGATTCGTGGATGACCCCTATCTTCAAATTTCTCTTGAATGGTGAATTGCCCGAAGACAAAGCTCTGGCCCGAAGAATAAAGTACAAATCCACCAAGTACTGTATTCACAATGACCATCTGTACCGAAGATCTTACTCTTCCCCATTGCTTCGATGTCTCGACCCTAGGGAATCCAATTATTCTCTTCGGGAAGTTCATGAAGGAATCTGCGGGGATCACGTGGGAGCAAAAGCACTTGCCCATAAAATTTTACGACAAGGATATTTTTGGCCGACAATGCTTGAAGATGCCAAAGACTTCGTCAAAAAATGTCACAAGTGCCAAATATTTGCATCCGTCCCACACCAACCTCCCGAGGAATTATCCCCTATACTCTCCCCGATACCATTTTCTGTGTGGGGAATAGACATTTTGGGCCCTCTTCCCCAGGGTAAGGGGCAAGTGAAGTTTGTAATCGTCGCTATCGATTATTTCACCAAGTGGGTAGAAGCCAAACCACTTGCCAAGATCACCGAGCATACATGTCTTCAATTCTTCAAAGAGCAAGTGGTCTATCGGTTCGGCATCCCGATGATTCTGATTTCCGACAACGGCCTTCAATTTGTTGGAAAAACATTCGAGGGATTCTTGACAGAGCTTAACATCCAACATCGACGGACCTCGGTAGCTCATCCACAAGCAAATGGTCAAGTAGAAGTAACGAACAGAACACTTCTTCATGGCATTAAAAGAAGGTTGGAGGATGCTAAGGGTGCTTGGCCCGAGGAGCTTTTGCATGTCCTTTGGGCCTACCGAACAACTCCTCGGACTACTACTGGGGAGACACCTTTTAAGATGGCCTATGGTTCCGAAGCCCTGATACCTATTGAGATCGGAGTACCTTCTCCGAGAGTCTTAAACTTCGACGAAATACTCAATAGCGAAGGTCTTCGGTTAAACCTCGACTTATTAGAAGAGGAACGTGACTCAGTTGTCCTCAGATTGGCTGCTTATCAACAACGAACTGCTCGGCACTTCAACAAAAATGTTAAAAGCAGGTCATTCAATGTGGGCGATTTGGTCCTTCGACAAGCTGAGGCATCCACTCCTCGGGAAACTGGCAAACTTATGCCAACATGGGAAGGACCATACTTAGTGATCGAAGTGCTGAGGGCTGGAACTTACAAGCTTCAGGGCATGGATGGAAAAAATGTTCCAAATACTTGGCATGCTATTCGGCTTCGTAGGTATTATCAGTAGTTCACACTTTGTACTTAGTCCCATTTTGAGGCTATTATTGAAGCCGATCAAATTTTGTACATAGTCTAAATTTTGAGGCTCTCTTTTTAGCCGATCACATGTCATCTTTTCGATATTCATGAGAATATTTTTTATCATCTGGTCTCTGTATTACTGTTTTGATACATACTTTAAAATTAATTTGCTAGCCTCATCGGATATGCATTCGATCAGGCTAGTGGGGGGTGAAGCAGTATAAGTGAACAGTTGTACATACAGATGATAGGAAAGAACTCATGAGAAAAGATAAGTGGGAAAAGATAAATCATTTCATTGATAATTACTGGAAGCATTACATGATATAAAAACAACAACAAAAACAATGTATTCACAAATCAGTCTTCGGGAAATACAATTCCTAGCTGATCGGGATCATGACCCTTCTCCTTGGCAAGCTCCCGAGCATATTCGAATCCGTCGCTGAATTCATTAGCAACAGATGGCAAGATATCAGCCTGAAATTGATTCGAGGCCTTATATTCTTCTATCACCTTCTGTTTGAGCTCGGGGATCAAGACGCTCGGGGAGGCAGAGGCAATCGGCCCTTTGAGCCAATCGGCTTCTTTTGCAGCCCAACCTTCGACGATCAGTTCGACATTGTCCTTGAGATTCTTCATCTGATCGGTCTGAAGTTGGAGGATGTTTTCCGATTGGGCCAGGAGGATCTTCTGACTCTGGACTTGGGCTTCGAGCTCATTTTTATTTTTCTCAAGTTCTATTTTCTTGAGCTCTTTGGATTGCACCAAATCCAGGGCACGGGTATTCGCCTTCTCCAGATCAATTATCCGGGACCGCAGGAAGCTGATCTCCTTGTCCTTTTCTTGACGAACCTCCCGAGCCGAGTCATGATCCTTCTTCATGATTTGGAAGGAATCGTGAAGAGTTTTCAGCTGGTCCTTGGTCTTCTTATGGTTCGACAGAGCTTCGGCAAGTTTTTTGTTGCTCTCCTCGGCTCTCCGTTCCAGGACCTTTTGCTCATTGGACACTTTCAGGAGAAGTGTATTTCCCTACAAAGAGATGGTCAATCGATGAACAAGTCAGAATTATAATCACTTCAAACAGGAGAAATTTATGAGGAGATCTTTACCTTGGCATGGCAGGAGAACAACATCTCCATCAACGTCTTCAGATCAGCCCCCTCGGCACCGGCTTCGGCGAAGGGAATCATTGAGGTACCCAAGGCAGACGTATTGACCCCCTCCTCGGGCCTAGGACCCCCGGACGATATTGGGGGATCCATCGGACCTCCTTGGGTGCTTGAAGACTCTTGACCTTCAGCGGGTCTTTTCCCTTTATTTTGAGGAGGGGCAGCAACGGGTTCCTCTGGCTGCCTGATGACGTTCTGCTCGGCAGGAGGATTGGTCGTTGTCCCAGCTTGGGAGGATGGGGCTTGCTGGGTTCGTGCCTCCAGCACGGATCTCAGGACCAACCTCCTCCTCTTTACTCTCGGTCTGCTGGCCCCCGAGTCTTCGGCAGCAGACTTTTCTCCTTCGGTGGGCTTGATAGTATCATCCACCTGAGGAGATCCCGAGCCCGTCTCGGGATTGGCAGCAGCAACAGTAGAGTCTTTGGGCTTTGCAGCCCTCAAGCTTCGGCTTACCTTCAATTTCTCGGCGGCACTCATCTTGACCCTGGAAACTCCGGCTGCTTCCATTATGGCTTCGTTATCGGGGTGTTTCCCTTGGTCAGCCACTGCAACACAATCAGAACAACAGAATGAGTATACCAAAATATTCAGAATAAAGGAGCAGTCATGACAGAATACTTACAACCGAAGGAGTATAACCAGTCCTGGTCATTAAGGAGACTTCGGTCCCACTTCACAGATGGTCTCTTGGAATATAAGACCTCGAACTCTTCTAACCGTGCCCGAGAGATTCTCTTCGGATTCAGCTGGTCTTTGTTCGGGTCTGACCAAGGTCCTACCATCTCAGTGTCCGGCCCCTTAATGAAGAACCAGTCCACGTGCCACCCTTTATTACTCGAAGGGGTCTCCATCAGGGTATCCCTCCCAGGGTTCTTTATTACAGTATAAAACCCTTTTTCCTTATTATTCGTAATGGAAAAGAATTGAAAGAAGAAATCTATGGCGGGGATGGTTGATTCGGAAAAGCAAAAGGCGATGAAGCTATTTATATGGATGAAGGAGTTGGGGGATAGTTGATTCAAACTGAGCCCCGTCGTATGAAGTAGCTCTAATACGAAGGGGCGAAGAGGGAATCGGACCCCATAAAGCAGTGACTGCCTATGGATCGGGATCCAACCCCCCTCGAGTTGGTAGTACATCCTCTCCCCAGCCCCGGGTCTTTTGATTTCATAAGCATTGGGGATATAAAATTCTGTTTGGGCTAGGTCGAAATACTGGTTCCGGATAGAAGATGGGATATTGGCTACTCTATACTTGATGTTAAAGTATTTGTTCCTATTGTACTCCTCTACATCCCTCATGCGCTCAACGACTACCGGTTTCCAAGGTTGACCCTCTGGAATTCCCGCTTCGGCAACAGTAACTTCGTCCTCAACCCGGGAAGACGACGCTTGTGCCCTTTTATCTTGAGTACTCCTAGTCATTATGAGAAATTGAGGAAAAGAGGGTTAAAAACTTACTTGATTTCAGAAAGGAGATTGATCGAAAAATAGCAGAGCAAGAACGACAGAATCTGGGCTGGGAATGAAGTTATTCTCTCTCAAACGTCCTTTCTCTCGTGATAAGTTGCTTCTGATAAAAAGATGATCTGTTGGAAAGGAATCCTTTTATCGTGATCCAAACGTTGCAACGGTTCAGATGGAAAAGATCTGACGGATGGGGCGCACGCGCGGTATTTACTGCAGCGTAATAAATGCTCCTTCCCGCGTACGCTTCACCATTGATTGGGCACCAATTTCAAAATTCAAAAAGTAATAAATTGCCATATGAAACGTCTGGGCAAACTTTTGGGCCGGTTCGATTGGGTTGAGAATATAAGACTTTGGGCTTGATTGACACAAAGGCCCAAGGTCTTATCCAAGGCGTGAAACCCAGATAACAAAGGCCCAAGTCTTTAACCCAAAAGCTTTCCCATCGGTCTGATGCCTCCGGGCTCCCGATAGAGAGTTCCTATTCGGTCTAATGCCTCCGGGCTCCCGAATGATATTTCCCATCGGTCTGATGCCTCCGGGCTCCCGATGGAGTTCCTCTTCGGTCTGATGCCTCCGGGTTCCCGAAAGATATTTCCCATCGGTCTGATGCCTCCGGGCTCCCGATGGAGTTCCTCTTCGGTCTGATGCCTCCGGGTTCCCGAAAGATATTTCCCATCGGTCTGATGCCTCCGGGCTCCCGATGGAGTTCCTCTTCGGTCTAATGCCTCCGGGCTCCCGAATGATATTTCCCATCGGTCTGATGCCTCCGGGCTCCCGATGGAGTTCCTCTTCGGTCTGATGCCTCCGGGCTCCCGAATGATATTTCCCATCGGTCTGATGCCTCCGGGCTCCCGATGGAGTTTTTCTTCGGAAGGTTTCATTCTACTCCCCCAGCACATTCATATACTGGAGGAGTGGGGGGCAATGTTAGGATGAATATTTAACCAGGCCTGATTTAGGAAATGACATTGGGCCAGGCCCAATAGACCGTCAGCCTGGTAACCTTCCTAGTGGGCTTACAGCACGTGGGTGAAGGATGAAACGTACATGTATCATAACTACCTAGTGTAATGGTCAGAACCGTTACACAGGTGACCGTTAATCAGGTACGTAGTATAAATACCCAGTTGACAATGGAGAGAAGGGTAACGCATAATTTGCTACACTAGATATTCAGACCTCCATTGTTGACTTTTCCATATACCTTCACTAACACTCACACCGGAGGAGTCCACCAACGGCCCAAGCCGTTCGGACTTTTGTGCAGGTATTCTTACCGGACGGCCAGCAGGACTGCCCGACAGAATCAGGCGTCAACACTGTGATTGATTCTTTATTGCAATGTAGACACAAGCTGGATTAAAGAGGCAAATAGAGAAAAAGCGAAGTACAACAGAGGAAAATGTTAGCTCGAGTGTTCTTCATCAATACTTCTCTAGAAATCTTTAGGATGCTGCTAAAAGTATTGGTGGTAAGATTCGAGATACGCTGAAGGATGGTTTCTGATTGTTAATATTTTGTTTCTTGTAGTTTGTCCTACTACGCTGAAAAGAATATGTAGACAACATGGATCTCAAGATGGCCGTCGCGTAAGATAAACAAGCTGAACCATTCTTTAAGGAAAATACAAACTGTGCTCGACTCTGTTGAAGGGGTTGAAGGAGGATTGAAATTTGACACTAGTACAGGGGGTCTGGTGGCAGCAGGCTCCATCATCCAAGAGTTCGATGCACAGAAAAGTTTCATCCTTTCAAATAAAAATCTTGTTCTGAAAAATCATGAATTAGTATCCCAAGATTCAGTGTTGGTGCCTTCAGAATCTTGTTCTGGTGGAAAATTTTCTACGGTGAAGCTAGAAGATGAGTCTTATATGGGCGGAAACCAAGCAGGCTCACATGCCAACTTCAAATACTTGGAATGGAGATATAGCTCCAACATTTTCTCTTGCCGTCTTGATGACTCCAATTTGGTTGAATTATATGCAAGGCCATCAAATATGAGTAATTATTCTGAAGTTCCTTGCTGGGATCTTATTCTCCGAAAGAAAGAAGTAAAAGTTGTGGTTTAAGCACTGGTGATTTGAAATTAGAGAAATCTGAGTTCCAATTTATTTCTCAGAGCTCTAGCTCCATGGACTCTTGATGAGATGGACACCATAATGAATGGTGAAATTGAGATGGATGAAGATGATGGGGTCATTGAACACAATCAACCCACTACTTCAGGCACGGCAGACTCGTCAAATGTTTCAATGGTAAATGGCAGTTCATCAAGCTCACCAAGCTTTGGTAAACTGAAGAGTCACAAGCTGGAACATGCTCTGTAGAAGGTGAATCAAAAATTACTGTTAAAGCAACCTACAAAGAAGATGCATTAAGATTCAAATTTGAGCCTTTAGCAGGGTGCCTTCAGTTGTACGATGAAATAGCAAATATGTTCAAAATACAAACAGGCACATTCCGGCTCAAGTATCTATAAGATGAAAAGAATGGGTGACGTTGGTAACCGAATCTGATCTGCACGAGTGTCTCGAGATATTAGATTTCCTTGGAACTCGTAGTGTGAAGTTCTTAGTTCATGATGTGCCTTGTGCAAGGGGAGCCGTAGCTTCTTTAAAGTATAATAGGAGCTAGGTGTACTCTCTAATATTGGGATGTCACCTCAAATATGCCACAACATTGTGAAGCAGCTATTCTTCCAAGAATCATGAATCAGGGAATCATCATTATCCAGGCCAAAGTTACCTTGTTGTCTTGCTGTTTTTGCTTCGATTGGTTCTTGATGTAGTGCATAGTTTTGTATTAGATTAGAAGTAGTTTTAGTTGTAACAAGTTGGGAAATTACTCCCCCTATCTCTATGTATAGTATAGTACTTGTATACATACGTCTGCAATATGAAAAGCTCGAGGCTGTTTAGTATTTGGGCAGTTATGTGGGCAGTTATGTCCTCATGCTAGATTGAGAATTGGTAGTTATCTTTATTTTCAATTATAATACTCGTATTTTGGACATTATATAATGGACAAGTCTACATATATAACATTTAAACACAAAATCAAATGCTATTTTAATTATTAAAAAATGAGGTATGATACAGATTTTAGTGTCATGTCTCATTTTTTAATGGTTAAGAGGGAACGCGATCAGGATGAAGTTAATTTTACCATAAATTGATCTAGGGACCAATAAAGTATTGACACGCAGGCAGAGAGAATATATCTTGGCCTTCGTGCCAACACTTTATTAGTCTCAGAACCAACTTACGGTAAAGTTAGCTTCACTCTAACTAGATCCGTTAAGAGGACGTAGCATTTGAATGTTGTGCAGTTATACATATTCTTATATAATATTACGAAATATTATAAATAATTGTGAAATTTGAATGTCAATTGTTATCACAAAATTAATGAAATATAGTTTGTTTAAGACACTTGTCATATTCAATGATTTTACTGAAATAATAGTAACAATATTTTTTCCCACCTGGTAACTCCCAGTCCCACATTTATTTGGGTTCTGTTCTAGAGAAATTATGTAAATTGAGAATGTGCCAATGAAACTCATTCAACTTCATGATCAAAGTTTTTATTTAATCTTAATAACTACTCACTTAAAAAGATTTCTTTCTCTTTCAAAATTTAAAATACCTTTTTTTTAGTTTATTGCACAGAAAGATATACATTTGTATTATTATTATTATTATTATTATTATTATTATTATTATTATTATTATTATTATTATTATTATTATTATTATATCAACAATAAATCAAGTCATATAAAAGTGAAAAATTAGAAACATCTCTAGTTTTAACTTAAAAGTATTTTTTTGTTAAAATAAGTAAAAACATGATTTAATGCTTTGCTTATTAGCAAAAATCTAATAATAAATAGGTTAAACCAACTACTTATCATTCTATCCCTATTTATTTATTTATTATTATTATTTATTATTATTATTATTATTATTATTATTATTATTATTTATCCCTATGTTTTTACCACAACACAAATAAAATAAAATAAAATGGTCACTTTTCATACAAACAAGTGATGAGCAATTTATGTAACACCGAACACTATCCTTTTTAATAATGGTATTTCACATACTCAATTCAAATAAAAATATTTCATACCTCATACTTTTTCATATTTTTTCCATAATTTTTCACGATAATATAATTTGTGAAACCTTTTAATTTTAATATTTTACAAATTTAAATAAAAATTAAAAATGTATCTTTAAATTTATCCCTTTTGAAAAATATAAATTAACAATCAAACACCAAATAACCATATTTTACAATAATCTCACATTAATAAACAAAATAAATAAATAGATAAAAGCCCAACATAAAAATAGAAACTTAGACACATCCGAATATTACATCTATCTTAATTATTAAAAGTGAAATATGATATTAAAATTCGTGTTATATTTTATTTTTTAATTATTGAGATAAATGTAGTGTTTGTTTTTCTGATTAGATTTTATATCCCTAAATTTATCCAAAATAAAATTCAACCAGTTGACTTAATTTAGTGGGTAAACTGTGTCACGTAAATCTTCAAATCCCAATAATTTTTTTTTTATTTATGTTAAAAAATTATTTTATTTATAATAAATATATTTATTATATAAGATTGTTCTAATTAAAGTAAAGAAGTTATGGGTATTTGTGTTTAAAGAGAGATAGTAACGAGAGTTGAAAGAGATGGTGTAATTATGGTTTGGGTTGAGGTATGGGAGATGATTTTTACTTTTATTTTGTGTAAAAAATTATAAAAAATTGTACCGTAGTGACTAATATATTGAAGTTGTTTATGTTGCCTACAAACCGAGCACCCCTCGGCCTCGCCTCCACCGTAAAACCCTGAACAAACCGAAACCCCTCCCCTGAAGAATACCCTTACTCCCAATCTTTCTTACTGTTTTGGGTATTCACAAAATTAGGGCAGAAAATGGATTTCGTTTCTGAAGATGTTAAATCCTTGATGTCACAATTTAAGGAGCAAGAGAATCAGCTTAAACTCAAACGAAGGTCTGTTTTTCCCTTTTCTTTATGTTTATAAAAAAAAAAATCAGCAATTTTGGAGTTGGAAAAGTATAAATTATGTGGTTTCAAAATTACTTTTCTATAAATTCTTACCAGATTGAATCATCATGGGCTAATAAGAATATGTATACAGATTTGAAAATGGTCCTGGTTGATTAATTTGCAGGTGGCTAGCTGGACTTCCTATATCTTCATCTGAAGAAAAGAAAGTGATAGGATCCAATTCTAAAAACAACAGGTACTGTATGGTTTTATGTCTGTGAATGTAATTTTTTTTTAAGCTTTTCATTAAGAAATTTTAGTTTAGTTAACCTTTTTTTCTTTTTTATATTGGTCATATTTTAGAGAATTTGGCATTTTGCCAAAATACTGCGTTGTTCCACACAAAAAGTCAAATTTGCAAACTTTAAGGTTATAGTATTTTTCTTCCATTTTTATCCTCGGTGTAGAGTTTTAGTTCAGTAGTGAAATTGTGATGTTTACTTGAGGATATTATGTCCTTTTATACCGTCATAAATAAAAGAGGACTCATTTAATCCAAATATATATATATATATATATATATTTATAAATGGGACTAAGAATTTCTAACTGCTTCTTCATAATCTTGAAAATATAACTGAAAACTTAAACTACTGATAAGCTTCAAATTTAGCTTGAAAAATGCCTTTCACTAAGTTTGTCCAGTGATAAAATATAGCGCCTTCCTTTTTCCATTTCCTCAATGCTTTACTTTATCTGGTTTAGTTGTGAGTTAATTTCAACTCTTTTTAAGTATGGTTTTTCTGTTTCCAATTTATACCTGCAGGATTATACCTGAATCGCTGCTTAGGGAGGATGATGTAAGTATTACAAATGTTTAAAATTTCTTGGTTAAACACAGTGCTAATGACACATTAAGTGGGGGAAATTGTTGTGAGAGACAAGGCAGCATAACTCGGGTTAATCTGCTATGTCTGTAAAAAATTATAGTATTGGTTAACTCAAAAGGGGATGGAAAACATGTAAGGAAATTATGGTGCTGTTTTGCTAAATGATGTCAAATGTTAGGGGATTCATTTGTTAACGAACTATACATGTTTGTCTTATAATTTTATGGGGGTTATACATATTATTATGCATGCACTCTTTTTTGTGTCGGTGTATCATTGAGGTTAGAGTTACAACATACCCTTATTGACCTACTCTTATTGACCTAGTGAACAGCGTTTTAGTAATTCCGCTTCCAAACATGGTGCTCTTACACTCTAGAACTCAAAATTTTGGCAATGCAACTTTTCTTGCTTTTATACCTCTAATTGCACAATATATCAGTTTTCTAACTTAGTATTGGATGCTTGAAGTGTTTTTACTTACTAATTTTCAGAAGACTCAACTTGTAGACGTAACTATGTATCTTCTCTGAAAATAAGCTTTATTGTATTTAGATTCTAAGGGAATTCCGTACTATAAGAATTCATATAGCCTATGTAACGTACTATGTTTCTACCCGTTCCACAAACCAAAATAATCCACGTTCTAGGCAACATTGGTTGAGGTATCCTACTAATCATCTGAAGAGTCCGTTCCTTGATTTTGTTTTAGTTATAAGTAGTTTCTGGTCAGTATTGTGAAAAATCTGTATGTATTGTGGGCATATCAATTGATATTATGATAAAAGCTATATTTTGATGTTTGTATCCTTTATTCCTTACAAAATTTACCTTCTATTGTTTTTAATACATCACTTGCAGAAAACATAGTAGGTGGACTATCTTTATTATCTAAAACAAAGGAGAAAATGGAAAGAAAGTATAAGCAGAGAAGGAAAAGAAAACACTTGTACTATGTGTGTCATTGTGGAGAACATTGACTGGACAATAATTTTCTCTTCATTTATTAGTAAATCAGTTGCAAACATTCTATGACCTAGTTTGAGATTTGCGATTGTTGTATGATTTTTATGTTAATCTTGTTTTGAGCTTCTCATGCAGTAATCTTCTCCTTTGTAAACTCTTTTTGTTTTTTTGCTAATATCGTGTGTGGGGTGGCTAGTGAAATTGTTAATTTCTTGTTCATGAAGATCTTATTATTCAATATTCTTGTTTGTAATTTTTCATTTCGTCATGCTGTGTTACATTACTTTCCAGTTCCTGATAATTTGTTTATGCTCTTGGTATGAATTTAATGATGCAGAACTCGTTTAGTTCATCCTATTGCGATGACTCATCCCATTTTGGTTTTTTTATATTATCTTACTATGATGATCTTGCAATACTTCCCAGTTCCCTTTAGCTACAATATTCTAGATTAGTGCTAGTTAGTCCTTTATGGTGCTATTTTGCACTAGTTATAAGTATCGTGACTGGGATTGTAACCTTAGGAGATTAATCCCCCACCCCTAACCCCTTTTCCTTTTCCTTATCCAACTTTATTGACTATAGTTATAGATAGTTGTAAGTTTTAGTTGGAGTTGGGAATGTGATCGTGTTGTCATATTTCATAATAGATTTCAGTTTTATATTAGAATTTTGTTGTGTTAACGAGACAAATGGTCATGATTAGCTGAAATCATCTCCACTACGTATGACAATAGCTAGCTTGCAGCAAACTTGGTAACTCCAATTTATTAACTCATTAAAAATTTATCTGGCAACGTATTTTGTGTTTGTATTGCTTCTTATTCTGGTTTGTATTTTATTTTCCTTCTTGTGATGTTTCTTACTATCTGTTTTCAGGTATTTTATGAAACAATCAAAACTTATGTTGAAAAGGGAGTTGGAGGATGTGATGAAGACAGGGCACGCAATGTGTTTGGCGAAAATGCACAACCCTTTAATTTTCCTAACAGTGTTACAGATTTTTACTCCCTGCTTGATGGTATGACAAATAAAGGCCTTTGCAGCGTTGCTGACATACTGACATGTGGCTCAATTAAATTTGAGAAAACCCGGTGGAAGATGAAAAAGATCATTAAAGAATTTCTTCCAAAAGAACGTAAAAGTCTAAATGAGAACATATATGAAAAGCTATCTCCAGTTTTCAAGGACCCACAGAATTTTCATTGGAATCGTGAGACACTTTTGACTCCATCTAAATCCTATCATGCTGCTGTTATAAAGGTATTGGATGGATTTGATGACTTGCCAACTCGTGCCCTTAGCGCAATGCAAAGGAAGCTCAGAGGCATTAAAGGATACATTCCCCAATTACAGCCCCCAAAATCTGGATGGGGTCGAGCCGTGTTAATTGGTTGCTTGAGAAGAAGTTGTATGGAAATGTTGTCTAAAATTGATGAAGGGGATGAACTACAGGAACCATTAACTAAAGCAATGTCAGTTGCAGCCTTAACCTCAAAGCTAATTTTAGGCTGTCCCTATGTAACAGAGTTCAGAAAATTTTCACCAGAAATAGAACTTTTGCAGAATGAGATTGCCAAGGCTATTTGGCTTCTCAATAAGAAGGTGAGGTTTTCGGAGCTGAATAATTTGAAGCTTTTGCTAGATCCAAATGCTAAATTAACAAACAGGAGTTTACGAACGGCAATAAGGAATCTGTTGACTGAATACCTTTTCGAATGCAGTGATATGGACACTATCCCAGAATTGTTACTGGAAACTGTTGCTATTATTAATAGATGTTCTCGAAGTGCTCCCTTTAGATACTTCTCAAAGAAGGAAATAGAAAAAGAGGTGGAATATATATTGAGTGTGAGTTCCCAGACAAAGCAGATTGTGTGGGATTTATCTCCTGAACACGAGTTTGACCATGATTTTGCGGATTCATATATGGAGGATTTAGAAGAAAGTGATGATGGTGATGCCTATGATGACGACGATGACGTACAACTCGAGCATCCGGAAAATAGCACGTTTAATTCTAAGGATTCATGTGACCAAATGGAAAGTATTGGAGAGACCAACCCGACTAATTCCACTCCACAACCCTCTACAACTAAAGGAGATTCTGTTCTTACAACCAATAGAAAGTTAAAAGTTGAACTCGAGTCTGTTGAAATTACTGAGATGAATTCGGTGAATTTCTGTGGTTCTGCTCCTTCCTCGTCAAGGTTGGAACCAAAATTTTTTGATACCCCAAGAAGTATGGATGGAAACCGGCACTATTTTGGAAGTACAAGGAACTTGGTACTGACTGATACTGGCTCACTTAAAATGACAGAAAATAGACTTGCCTATTCTTCTGCTATTTCTTTAAATGGGAATGCTGTCATGAAACAAGAACCTACAATTGATTCAGAAAACACCCCAGATTTTATTTCATCTAGCTTTTCATGCAGGGAAGCAAACTTTGTAAATGATAAGCAAAGCAAGGATAGAAGAAATCCATACCTTGCCATTCAAGAAGCTAGTGACGAGACAAGCTTGGTTACTCATCGTCTCATAGGTCGTATGTTGGATGAGTTTGCGCAAATAGAAGGCTTGGAATTAGATGTGGACGAGTTAGCATATCTCAAAAGCAGTGAACCAAATCAGAAAAAGTTCCAAGGTATTTTACGCCACCATCTCTTTAGATCTCCAAATTTAGTTAGACAAACATGGAAATATTTTGGTATTTATTTTTCTTGCTAGATTATTTTCCACGTTTTCTTGGTCTTTTCTTCATATTCTTCTTCCGTATAGTTCTCATTTTACTTGCAGTGGCTGAATGGTGATGATACTATTTAGATTTTGGAATACATATAACTACTGTTGCTATGTCTGTACAACTTTGAGTGCAAGGGCAAAAACAGTCTCAAAATAGGCCCTAAAACAATCAAATTTCAAGAATATGCCATAATTTTATAATAGGAACACATAATTTGGAATTAGGAGCAGGCAAGCATTTTATTCCTTTCCCTTTTCCTTTTATTTTATTTTATTTTGGATAGGGAAAATGAATATCCTAGAGAAAAGAGATTACAAAAGGATAAGCGGAGGATAAGAAACAGAAATCCTCCTAAATAGAAAAGTGAAAAAAAAAATACAATGACCTTAGCAAAGAGCTGCTCCAATCTCTCAGAAAATCCCCAACAAAAGCACCCATTGTTGAAGTTCACGAAGAAGTCTAGAAAATAACCCTGTTCAAAGGAGATGAAAAGACATATACACTAATCAATAAAACTCAGAGCATTCCTATCTACCCAAATGCCTAGAGAATAACAAAACCACACCGCCAGAGCACCTTACCTTCTCTCTTCTTAACAAAGCTCTGGAACCTGGTAAGAAACAACTCTTCAACACTCAGCTGGACAAAACCCAATAATCACCAAACACCCAACTAACAAACACCACAACTTTCTTGCCCAGGGGAAAGCTAGAATAAAATGAGAGCTATCCTTTCTAGGCTACATTTACATCAGACGCGAGACAAGGTTTTGTAGCGCCCCATCGTTAAAGCATATCGTAAGTGTTAAGCATTATTGGCCGAAGGAAATTTCTCCGTTAACTTAATGCTAACAAAATAAAAGAAAATGACTTGAAAGAGAACCCGTAATGAATCAATAGCCGAACGTCTCTTATCAAATGAAGTGGATAAAGAACAAACAAATTCAAAAGGAGAGAACCCATATCAATAGTTCAATAATTTCACTATCATTCAGATTATGAAAGAAATATAAGTTCCTAGCACTTCATCCCGGTGGCCAAAACAAATCTAGCCACGGACCCTGTGTGAGAGACAATAGATAATATAATCGAGGAAAAGCAAGCAAAAGGAAATCCCCCAACCAAACATCTTTCCAAAATAGATATGTTTCCATCTCCAACCCAATAGCCAATCGAAAGGAGAAACGATGCATATCCTTGAGAGATACTTATAATTTCATTTTTATTGCGTTTTATACTTGTTATATTTCATTCTTTTACCCTAGAGAATCCATGTAGGTTTAATTAAGGAACGAATGATTTGGGCCTGAACCTTCCACCACATTCATCTTCTCTCTCTGTCTGCTTTCTCTGTCACAAACTCACATTTATAATATTCCAAAACTGATTGTGATATTCTGTATTATCTTGTGCAGTTGCAAGAGAAAAGAGCTCTTGTGACAAGAATGAATGTGGTTCTGTTCTCATTCAATTGGTTCAACAGCTTCTTCCCTCATTTCCTCAAAGGTAGTTTCTGTTCCTCCGTTGTATGCTTTTATTTATTTTTGTATGTTATTTTCCAAAAGTTCGATTTTAGATATTAATTGACCTATTCATCTCGAATGAACTGTGAAACTTAGTAATAGTACCAGTTATTCGTGACTTGATTCTTGCAAGGCCAAATATACTGAATTGCTTAAGGAGTAGCAGCTGTTAGGTTTTGATTTAATTCTTCTATATAAATTGGATCTCACTAGTTTATTGTGTTTTTTAATGAGCAGTGGAAAAGTGAGACTAGAGGAGTTGATGGGTTCAAGGTAGCCCTCATTTGGCATTTTTTGAGACTCTGTTGGATATAACAAAGTACATGTAAATATGTACATGAATACTTTTGTGGTCATTGCTAAAGGTACTTTTATCATCTCTCATCTGAACTTGGCTATGTTGTGTGAACTGTTTGAGTGAAGGAGCGCTTTAGTTGTGTTCTACTTGAAACATCCAATGCGTGTTGTGCAAGGTCAAAGTAACTTTTAAGGAAAGAGAAACTGGCATAATCTGCCTTTTTTTTTATTATTTGCTCCCTCTGATCCACCAAAAGAGTCTTATTTTCAAAATTTGCAAATATTAAGGAATATATATTACGTGAAAAATAATGCACTGTTGGTTTAGTTGAAATTGTAAGTATGTCATGTAGGCATAGTATGACATGCTTTTGTGAAAACAAGTACTGCTATAGCAACTTGTACCATATGCTTTAACTTGTCCACTGGTGTAACAGAAGTAAAATATGCTTTCGGATTTAAATTTACCTTTTTGGAGTGCTTTAGAACTTGGACGTACTGGTCCTCAATTCGGTTGAGATTGAAAGGGGGTATGTTGGAATTTGGAAAGAGATTTTAGTTTTCATTTACTTGGCAGAAAACAATGCTTCTTCCATCCCAAATTACTTGTCCCGCCTCAGTCTCACAGATAGAATGTAACAAGGAAAGTAACAAATCCTAAAATATTGCAAGTTACATTTTCTAATGGACCTCACGCCAGAGATAATGTTCAAAACTAGGGAGGATTGGTAAATGTTAGGTGCCATTTTTTCTTTCTTGGGTAAGTGGATGCCAGTATGCCACAGCAAGCAATCAAAAATGAAGGGCCTGTTAATTAAAATTGACATGGGTATGAATTTGAATGTTACTACAAACAAGTGCATCAAAAGCTCCGACCCAGCTGTTCCTGTTCAAAGAGTGGATTCGCTTTTAAGGGAGTGGACAGCTTAGTTCTTTTGTACTTCTTTTTTTCCTGCTCATGGCACTAACTCCTTATTTTCTCCAGGAAGTTTCATCCAACTACGTAGGAGCAGTGCAAGGGAGCTGAGTCGAGCGATTATTTATGTTCATGTGGATGGTAGTTGGCACAAACAGAGCT
Organism: Hedera helix; assembly: GCA_947179155.2. NCBI lineage: Eukaryota > Viridiplantae > Streptophyta > Magnoliopsida > Apiales > Araliaceae > Hedera > Hedera helix. Next base: position 28,112,577 of record OX359282.1, on the reverse strand, counting down.
GAGCCTCGTGCTGCTGGTTTTTACGGTTTGTGGCCTGATGCATCTTTTTTTGGATCTGGATATCCCTTCTTTAGCACTAAAGCTTTTTATGTGGAAGCTCAATCCCTGCTGCTTGCTATGCTTTGGTTTAGTCATTGTGTTCGGCAGAAGATTTACATTTATTCAGACTTTTTTTTGGTCGTCTTGTTTTTATCTTGCTACAGTTCTAAAGTGTAGTATTATTTATTTTCCTATTGTAAAAATATCTAAGTTATTTACAGTAATATCATTCCTTTTTATAGAGGAACCCTAAGCTGTAACATCAACGTGATATTCATTCTCCGGTAGCTTTAGTTGCTTTTGCTCTTAGTGACATTATTATTAGTACATCTTTGTAAAGTTATCATTAACCAAAACTTGTGCGCCTCTGAGTGATAATATACTTCTTTCTAAGAAGAGTAGTACTAGATTAAATGGTTTTGATTACATTAAATTACTTGCAAGCCCTAGTATTTTACATAATGCACTATACTTTATCATTACTGCACGTAAGTGAAAATGAAATATTTTTACGTGATCTCTTTTAAGTTAAAAACTTATAGTAATATGATATTTTTACTTGATCTCACTTAAGTTAAAAACTTACAGTAATGGCGTGTCTAAAAATAAGAATCTTGCTCTACATTTGAAATTGGAATTTTTTATTTTTTATTTTTAAAAAAGAACAATAAAATGAGTCAGAAGCAATCATATATAATCTTACTCGAATGCTTGATTCTAAATCAACCGTCAACACAAACACCTTATTGGCCTTAAAAATTTGATTTTTTTTAATGCAAGAACAAATATATAGTAAATTCTAGCCTGAAAATAGCGTAGATTTAGTATATATTTTCATTTAGAAGTCTGTTGCAAGGAGCTTATTTTTCATTATTTTCACGTGATCTCTCTTAAGTTAAAAGCTTACAATAATATGATATTTTCTCGTGATCTCGCTTAAGTTAAAAACTTACAGTAATGACGTGTAGAGAATTTCATGTCAACATCTAAAAATAGTAATCTTGCTCTAAATTTGAAACCGGAATTTTTTATTTATTTTAAAAAAAAAAGAGAACAGTAAAATGAGTCTGATGCAATCATATCTAATCTTACTCCTCGAATGCTTGATTCTAGATCAACCGTCGACCCAAACACCTTATTGGCCTTAAAATTTGATTTTTTTTTTAATGCAAGAACAAATATATAGTAAATTCTAGCCCAAAAATAGCGTAGATTTAATATACATTTTCATTTAGAAATATGCTGCAAGGAGATTATTTTCCATCACTTGATGCCATCAATTCCTCCACCCCCCTCACTATCCCAAGAACTGCTAATTCATGCAGATTCAAAAAAGGTTCAAAACACCATAGGAGGTTTCGTTCATTTTGAAATGCAGGGTTATTCTCCATTACACTATTTTCTCTACTACTAACATCAAGGAATCCTTCCCAGCAGGTTTCAGAGCGTAAGAATTGGATGACCTAAAAACAGCTACTATACATGAGAAAATTATACTCGAAATATACATGTAATCTGGCCACACAGTCGATTTCTAGAAGCCTCTGGCTAAATCTCTTTAATACAACAAAGTGAGCACGAAGAACAAAAAAATTGTTACAAGGAGTTGCAACCCAGCTCAACGACAGCCTGCGCATAACACAGGGATTAGCCATTCACTCCAAACAAGCAACAGTAATTTCAATATATAAGCTGAAAAAAATTCATTATGGGATGCACCACAATTATTTTCATACTAAACATAGTTCTCTTCAATACTAACCAGGAGCACAAAGAGATAAGGATGAGATTGAGGATGACAAAGGCCATGGAGCCGCAATATTGTCAGTCAAGTCGCGTGTAAAGCTGATACCTGTTGAACTGTCATACCCTGCATCTGCTGGAAAGGTTTTAAGCAAACACCCTGTAATCAAATCGTAACAAAGATTGATAAGTGATTTTAGCAATGGCAGTGAGATAGATTTTGCTTAACACTTTGTGATTCTATTTGGATATATTCATGGTCTAGCCTTCTAGGTAATAATAGTAGTGATGGCAGTGCAGTCACACAAACTGTACTTTTACTATGAATTTCTAAATCACATAGCCTTTCCCGTGGATTCAGCAGTCTATATTATACCGACCCTTCCCTTTCCTTTTTCCACAGGAAGTATAGAGTGAACAAAAAACACTAAATCTGAATTCTTCACTCCAACTACTGATCCAGTCATTTACTTGCTAACAGAGAAACCTAAAAAGAAAACTCCACGGACTGAAGCTTCACATATTAGTTTCCAGTAGAAAATAAGGCCGAGTGAATTCTGTCGAGATACAAGCGTAGTTGTCACCGCACCACAGTGAAACGCGATGGTAGTTAATCGCCAAGATGCCTAGACGATAAAGCGTCCGTCATGGCGTCCGTACGATGACAAGTCGTTAATAATGTGCAATTTATACGTTATTTATTTCACTTCAAAAGTATATTGGATAATGAAATTTTATACGCATTAAAACTCAAAATATAATAACTAACACTTTGAAATACAACTAAAAACACAATTATATGAATACTTAACAGTCAAAATTCAAAAATAAAACACTTGACATTGAAAACTAGTAGAACAAATCAACAAATAGTACCTATAAAATAAAGAATCAACCAAGTTAACACCAATCACATATTACAACTCTAACAACTAATAAAATTACACCATATAGCTAGTCCATAGATTATGATAACTCATGGGTATAAAATGACTTAATCACTTAACTTGTACCAACTACTAAGGCGCCGACATTCAAGGCGTCATCTTATCCTTCTCTAGCTCTAAGTCGCCTAGGAGACGTCGTGACAACTATGAATACAAGGAATTGGATAGTAGAGATTTACTCCATATATCCCAAATTGGGATTTGGAAAGTCCCCTTACAAAAATCATGCATGTCAAGACTCAAGAAAAGTGGTCAATTTCCAATTTAACATCGCAACTTAATTTAAACACCATATTGATATAGGTAAAATACAGACTTAAACTTTCATTATTTGTATATGTGGAATATTATATTGCTTTTTAATCTAATTTTTGAAAGTGGACTATCTTTTAGGGCTTCAGATCTCCTGTTGCCACTCTCTCTTGCAACAGAGAGTGGCAACAGAGGATTTGAAACCATCTTTTTGGGATATACAAAAATGAAATGATGGACTATCAATTTGGGACAAAGGACTAATATGTGTGCCTATGCAAATTGTAAGTGCAACTTATGTTTATCCTCTTTGATTTTCTCTTCTTTTTATGAATTAGTGGAAAACTGAAATCCATAACAGCTTCTGAAAAGCAGATGTATCTACGGTGTATTGTTGGGTACTATTATTCACTATCATCGACGGAACCAGGGGGTCTAGGGGGGTCAATTGACCCCCCTATTCCAAAGATTAATGAACTATTCCGAAGATTAATGGATATATATATATGTATGTATGAAATGACCATATAGATATTTGGTCTAGTGGTAAGATTCTTGCTTAATAGGGTGCAATTTGTAAGAGGTCTTGAGTTCAATTCTTGTAATGCCACTATATTATTTAATACGTGTTTTTTTACTATTTAAATTCATTATTGTTTTAGTTATAAATTTATAACTCCTAAGAATGACCATATGGACAATTGGTCTAGTGGGATAATTTTTGCTTAGGGTGCGAGAGGTCTCGAGTACAATTCTTAGAAATATTTATTTTCTTATCATTTAATTCATTATTTTTTTGTTAATAATCGACCATACCAAAATTTACAAGTTGAGTGGTATTCAAGTTTTGAGCATATATACACACTTATTATTAATTCATGCACCCTCGTTAATTATTATGTCAATAATAAAATACATAAACCATATATCATATATAGGTCACCAACCCCTCCAATGCATATTATTGCTCAAATACCTCTTAGACTATTTAGGATTTTAAAATGTATTTTGAAAAATAATTAGGATCGAGTTAAATATGTTAGCGTAAGAGATTTATTAAGACTCGCAAGATACAATTGTCTTTTCTCAGTTGTACAACCGAAACAAGCATTTCAATCGTCAATAAATAATTTTTTTTACTGATATATTTTGACCCCCCTTAAAAAATTTCTGGTTCCGCCACTGTTCACTATGTGTATTCAGATCAAAGACAATGAGGTGCACCTACTTCCACCTAAAATTGACCAATTATCGGTGACGAATCAGCATTAAACACAAAGTTACTGCTTCATATCTCTAACCAAATAAACCAAATAAGGGTAATTACTATCCAAGAACAATATAAGCGAAAACTCTATTCAAACTAAAACTCTATAATTAGATCTGGCAAAAACGGCCAGAGTTGGCCCAAAAAAAATTAGGCTATGGGCTTTTATTCTTTAGCCCAAAAAAAGTGGGCCTTTTTGGCCCGGTCCGTGGCCCAAATATATATATTTTTTAAAAAATAAAATTAAATACATCAATACATAAAAAAATATTTTAAAATAACTTAATTCATTAATTATTTAGATCAATTTATGGAACAAAACTTCTATTCTTTTGTTCAAAATACTATTATTTCTAAACATATGACTATTAGATATGATAGAAATTAAATAAGGCAAAATTTAAAATATTATTGATTAACAAATGTTAATAAAAAATAATAATTAATTTTATTTTTATATACTTGCACTTGCACATAGCAGAATAGTGAGAATACGTTACATGTATAATCAAATAATTGTCGCTATATAAATACATACATGTGTAATGTGCTTGTGATATTATTCTAATTTTTTTTTAACATTAGTCACTTGATATTTAATTACAATTATTAGTTTCACATATTTAATCAAATAAATAATACTCACAATAGTTTATAAAGTTAAAATTATTTCTTAATTAAAGTATTAAACATAAGTTTTTTAATATTTATTGTTAATAAGTACATTTTTATTGAATAAAACAAATTGTATGCTATACTCAACAGCCCAAAATCAAAACATCATGTTATGTACCATAATTGTAAAATAATAATAATAATAATAAATAAATAAATAAATTAATAAAATAATCAATTGGCCTGCAGGCTGACCCGACCCTTCCGTGCCATGAGCTGAGGAATTTTAGCCCAAAAAATTCCGAATCCTTTTGGCTCGGTCTGCCACTAACCCGGCCTGTTTAGGTTGACCCGACCCGTTTGTCAAGTCTATCTATAATACCTCCTTAACTATCTCAAATGATCAATGAGACATGTAACCACCTTGTCAAATTGGAGAATTCAAGTAGAAATTAGTTAAAAGAATCGAGAATGATAAGCAAGAATAAAATATATAAGCTAAAGAACTAAAAGCAAGAAATAAGCAAAAGAATTAACCTTGTAACCCATATACTGCTCCAAGCCATTGTCAAGATCCACCCATAAAATAAAGGCAAGAACACCAGGTCAGAAAAGAAAAAGAAATTTTGATGAGAAATGATATAAAATATTTAAAGCAAAACTATAACAAGTACTCTACCTTGTCACTAAAATCTTTTAAGTCAACATCACAAAGTTCATAAACATCTGTCAGAAGTCAGAACCCCGGCTTTCTTTAGCATGGAACCAAATACTGTTGCACATATTACGGCCTGCCTATTCGTGATCAACAGTTGCTTTTGTATTCCGGCAATGTAATTGTTTAATGAGCTACATCAAGAAGCACTGGGAGCAGCAACATTACGACATGCTTGAATCGCTTCAGATGGTTGTTTAAATTCCAAAGGACAAACTACATGTACAAGCCATAACCATTCAGAGAAATCATGGCATATAAAATAGGAAAATGTGCATTTAATGAGAGCCATTTGCCTCTCACTGAAAAGTTTATCTAAGTTATCATTCTACATGCTAATACACGTATGAGAGAGATGATTTACAAACTAAATTAGATCATGTACACGGTATATCAAAAAGACTTGAAATTTCGGTAATTATTCATCCTCGTTGAAACTTCGACTCACCTTCAATTTACATTACGTATAGCAGTGAGTCAAAGTTTCAACAAGGCTAAATAGTTACTGAAATTTCGGGTTAGCAAACGGCTCAAAGGTAATGCCCTGATCTGTCGCGCACAACCAGTCAGCCAGCACTAACGCATTGCTTATGCTAAACGGCACAACAAACGTTTGTGTATGATTTCAACACAGTCCCTCGTGAAACAATCACACACCCATAAGATATTACTGAATTGAAACACAATCGTAAGTAAGCAACAAAGGGACAATTATACATGATTTACAGGCTAAAAACGCTCAACCGTTATTGAACCAATCAATACAAAGACTCAACCGAAAGACTTACAATACACTAGACACCTCTTCCTAAATTGTGTATCCTCCCCACAATAATATGCACCAAGCACCCACTTACTGATTGATGAGTTAATTTAAAGTCCAAGTCATTTCAATTGATGAGTTAATTTGATTGGTGTTCAATTGATCTTTTTTTGTGATTTAAAATTAAATATAATAATATTATTTAAATTAACTCATTTTATTTAATGAGTTAATTTAATTGATTATTCAATTGATTTCTTCTTGTACTTTTATAGTGTGTATATATATTAGTTTAATAATATCATTCGAGTTAACTTATCAATTAAAATGAGTGTTATGAGCTAACACTCATTTCAATTGATGAGTTAATTTGATTGATCAAATTGATCTCGACTTTATATTATAATAATAATAATAATATATAATAATAATATAAATAGCATAGATAGTATAAATTTGTGCTTATGAAATCCTTGTATACTTTTCAGATTCTTACCGAATTTATTTAGTATTTCATTGCTCGAGTTAAGTTAATAATTACTGTTGTTTTTTTGCCTTTAATGTGATATTGTAATTGTGAATAAAATAGTATGATAATGTAGCTAAAAAATGTAAGAGTGTAAAAGAAATAGAAATAAGTTATATTTTCAAAACATTCCTTTTATTTTGAATCCAAATGTATAACCGGTATACACAAAGTACAAAATTTTAATACTAAAATATGCTCTTAAAATATCAGTACAGAAAAGGGAAAAAAAAATCCATACATTTCTCAACTTTAAAATAAATCTTCCAATCACATTTTCTACAAAAAGTTACAAAAAATGTAAATTAAAAAAAAAACTTGAAATATCCTCACCATATATATATATAGAGTCCGGTTAACCTAAGGGCACACATTAGGCGCGAAAACACAAGAAATGAGACCCACTAAATATTATTTTTTTATATAGTTGCACTGAATTCAATACATGGGGTCCACCAATATATTATTTTTTTATACATTAAATTCAGTGCAAATACATAAACAAATAATATTATATATTGAATTCCGCGCTTAGAATGTACCCTAAGGGCACATTCTAAAAAAATCCACACACACACACACACACACACACACACACACATATATAATATTATACATTTTAATAAATATTATATTTATTTTGTATTATATTATATTAATAAAATATATCTTATATAGTATATTATATATTAATTATATATTATTCTATTATATATTATAATTATATGCATAAATATATAAAATATCTAATATAATATATAATATTATATATGAATATATAATATTATTATAGAAAAATACTATTCTCACATGAATTTTTAATATTTTTGTATAGTCATTTATCACCTTATTTTCATGTGACAAGTGAAAATATTAAAACTCATATAAAAATATCAGTTTTTTTATATTATATTGTATATTAATATATTATTATAATATTAATATGTGTTATATTTATCTTGCATTATATATACGTGTATATATGGTTAAAAATATTTTCATCAATATATTTTAATATAACTTTTGAATAACTTACTAAACGCATCTTCTATTCCGATTTCATGATCATACATTCTAAGTATCATTTCATCCTAATTCCATACCGACGGTCCGTAAAGAGAGTAAGGGAAAAATAAAGAGCACAAACCATGCAAGCTTTCGCCGAGGATACAATAAGAGCACCATGAACAATACCAACAGAAAAGAAGAAGAAAATCCCAATTCTCCTGCCTCAAGCCTGGATTCCAGATTCAACCAGACCCTCCGGAATGTTCAAGGGTAAAGTTGATTCCTTTTCAGAGTTCCCTTTAGATCTAACAACAATTTTTTTCAAACCCATATTTTCAATCCCCAAGGATTTCTTGTTTCGACCCATTTGTCACTCATAACTTGATGCTTCTCATTTCTCATCAGATTTGTATATATACCCATTTAATGAATTGTGTTGATCTTTGAAATAAAGGGAAAATTTATAGTGGACAATGAAGAAATGTTTGATTTGGATCTGTTAGTTGAAATTATACGATCTCTTTCCTGGTTAGCTGAGAATTGATGGATCAATTTTTAGTTAATTGGGTTACTGGGAAGGAAAATGTAAATAGATATTGAGGTGTTTAGATTTGTAAGTATGTTTGTTTTTCGGTAAAATGTTATATTTGCGTTCTTATGAAGATGATTCCTTTCTTATTAGTAATCACTCTTTCTCTAATTGATGTGAAATTGCTAGAATCCTGCTGGATTTTGACAGTTGGTTGTTCTAATGGTCAACTTAACATCTTCCGATATATAAATCAGTGTAGTTGTTAGCTGTATACAATCAAGTTGTATAGAGGATACTATTTCCACTACTCTATTAGTAAAAAGTTTGATGCTTATTCCTCTGTTCATTACTGTATTGTTTTTAAATGATAATTTACGAAATCCTTTTCTCTTCAAATTTATGTGAAATTGTAGTTTTTTTTTGGGTTTTGTTTGACTGTCTTTCTTGTCAGCTTAATATCTAGTTGATAGTAGGTTGCTTTCTGATTTGATTGCATTAGTAATCACCTAAGTTATTATTCTTTGGGTAAGTAAATCAATGGGGTGTTGGTTTTTGGATAAAATTGTAGATGGTAGATGCATCATATTTAAGATGAAATTAATCTTCTTTTGAACTGGTTTTACTACTTCTGGAATCTCAATGAGTTGGTCTATGGCTGGACTATTTCCACTAATTTTTTAGTAAGATTGAACTTTCATGCTTAATGCTTATTAAGCTCCTCTTTTCAATTGAAGTCTTGTTTTTATGATAATTTACAAATCTGTCTCAGCTTTCTTTCTCTCATGTACAATTGAAGGAGTTCTGGTGGGTTTTGTTTGGTTTGTATATCAGTTTTATATTTAGTTGAAAGTAGGGAGAGCTCTGTGCATGTGGATGTTCACACCTATATTGCATATAAATTAATAGGCAGCTCAAACCTTTTCTTCCTCTTATAGCTTTTTTGTTTAGTTTTCTTCCAATAAATTAACTCAACAAGGTATTAATTTGTCTAGTTGTTACTTGACAAAAATGTATATTAGATCAAAATAGACTTCTTAGCAAACTTAACTTGTCTGCATCAAACTTTGATCTTTTGTCAAACTGATTTTAATTGCTTAAGTAACTTCAGTCAGTTGGTCCAGGAGTGTAGTTTCTTTCCACTGATTTTTAGCAATTTGTTGGGCCTGAAGTTTTTGCAAATTCACTCATGTTTATATTATACTATTTGTCTGCTTGTAGCAATGTAAATTTATCTTTTTATGCTTCTTATTACCATATAGGTTGCTTAAAGGTCGCAGCTTTCCTGGAAAGGTATTGATTACACGGAGATCAGAACCGCCTGATTACTCAAGTTTACACTCCCCAGGCATTGACAGGAGTCCGTCAGGGCATAATACTGGACCAAATGAACGCATGAACGATTCCATTGAGGTAGTGTTGATAATAAATTTCCAGTTTTTGCTCACTAGTTTAAAATATAAATAAGTGAAGTGTGGAGTGTTACTCATAGTTTATTTTGTGTTTTCCCTTAACTGTTTAATGTAGAAAGAAGTTCACAGTAGAAGCACTCCAAGCACTAGTTCAACTCCTAACCAATTGAAAACATCAACTTCAACTACTGAGAATACAACCAAAGAGGTTCAGAAGTCTATCATGGGGGCCAGAGCTACGGATTCTGCTAGGCTAATGAAGTTCACAAAAGAGTTATCTGGGCCAGCTGTCATCTTAGGTATTGTATATATATGATATAATTTGTCTTTTCATCTTTGGGTTTGTCCCCTTTAAGGTAGTATGGTAATCTAAAAACAGATAATTATGTGATCTATGTCATAGAGCATTGCAAATTTTTTCTGTATGTTATGCTAGGCCTAAGGTGCGATACTAATTCAAATGAGAATAGTTATAATTATGTGTCCCACCCTAATTTCTTACCCCTTAACACAAAAATAAGAGCTTAAAATCATGTATGAGTTTCTCAATCTCTCACTTGTTACATAAGGATTATGGGCAAGTGCACACTACACATCAATACAGAGTAGCATCTGAGGTGATGGCACTATTACTGCATTGTTATCAACTTATCATGTCTATAACTTTAAAAAAGATTCTTTAATTTTTTCAGATAGAGGACTATAGTATACTCATTTCCCATCCTCGCTGAGCTACTGAATTTGACTATCATTTTACCATACTTTTGTGATTGGGATTATCTTTGTAAAGCTGCTTCCTGCTTATGTTCCTTAACAGATAAGCTGCGTGAATTGGCCTGGAGTGGCGTCCCACCATATTTGCGTCCCCCTATATGGAGACTTTTGTTGGTAAGCCTTCTTAATTGTTTTTACTCCTTCCTCTTGGTCTGGTAAGAGCTTGTGTTTTCTATTTCCATCTATTAAAAATTTCGGAATATACTAGCAGTTTCTTGATGCAAAATTAGCTCCTGGTTCTAGATGGATTATGCGATAGGGTGGCGGTATGGGTGACAAAAACTGTAAGATTATATACATATATATGTGTGCGTGTGTGTGTGTGGTAAGGTATATAAAGAGGTCATTTAAAGGAAGAGAATTAAATCAACTTTTGGTGCTTGTACTAGAACATGACTTTCAAATTGGTTCCCCAACTTAAAAAATTACAAACAAGTGTTTGTACTTCAATTGTTTTCCGAAACAGCATCTGTACCAAAAAGTTATTTCATTCCGTCAAAAAAACTAACGGACGTGAGAGAAAAATCATAAATGGATTTTGAGCTTATGTGGCTACGACATGGAGCTGACATGGATACTAACATGGACATTTAGGGCAATGCATATTAGGAAAGAAAAAATATTGCATTCCAATGGATGGGGTCAAACATGACCCCATTAATGCTTTGTAGCTCTGTAAGATTGAAGAGTCTTTCAAAAATAAAATAAAAATTATCTTCAATCTAATAATCATTTAAAATCTTATCTTCCATAATCATCTACCTTCATCACCACCACCATCTTCTTCCTGCACCGCCATCACCAACATCTTCTTCCCCCGCTGCCACCAACATCTTATTCCCCCGCCCCCGCCGCTTACATCTTCTTCCGCCACCCCCGGCACCACCACCATCTTCATCCACCACTAACAATCTCTCTCTCTCTCTCTCTCTCTCTCTCTATATATATATATATATATATATATATCCTTCTTTCTCTCTTTCTCTCTCTATATGTGTGTGTATATCCTTCTCTCTCTCTCTGTATATATGTGTGTGTGTGTGTGGATATCCTTCTCTCTCTCTGTCGCGTACTCAAGCATCAAAATCAGATTTGTATTTGACATGAACAAGGGACCCAAATGTCTCTTGATTTTTTCCCTTCAATAATTTCAAAGTTTGCCCCTCATATTGAGATGTGGCCTTGAAATCATCATAATCAACTGGGTAATTATACTTAAGAAACAAAGACTTAGAAATGATGGTTTTTTATTCATCAGAGAATGAAGGGGTATATATATATATGTATATTTATATGTATGTATGTATATTTAAGCAAATTAGGGAATAATTAGGGGCATCTACCGAGATAAGAGAAGATCAGACCGTAAGATTGTGCTGGAATAGAGGGGTGATCGGCCGGTGATCCGGCTGGCAAAATTCTTGAGTGAATTTTTGGGGAAGAAGGTGTAAAAGTATTAAACCCTTCTCAGTTGATCTTAAAATGCCTATGGGAAAAGTGGGTCGTTGTTTAAATCGACTCGTCCATGTCAGATTTTTTAACCAAAATATTCAATTTTAACAGATTGAAAAAAATATTCAGTACAAGCACTATTTTGCAAGTTTTTTCAGCTGAGGTACCAATTTGAAAGTCGTGCCCCAGTATGGGCACCAAAAGTTGATTTAACTCTAAAGGAGGACAAGAGTACAAGTAGGAGGACAAGGAATCCTCCAAAAGGGAAAAAATAGTGGAAAAGCACAGAACCCTCATACAGGGCGGTTGGCCAATCTGTAAATGTCAGATATAGCTACTCCAGAAAAGCCCCTATTAGATCCCAAAGAGAAGCTAAAAAAGTTACTTTGTTCCACAAGCAGTGGAACACATGGGCTAATCATTTCTGTGTCCAAACTCCAAAGGATTGCAAAGAAATTGCAATGGCAAAGATGCCTCTGTTATGTTTCACTTCTCCTATTTATCAATCTTTTTTTTTTCCCAAGGCACTGGCTTTCATCCAGCATTTAATGTTTTGGCTGGCCACTAGAAGTGTGCTATAATTAAATCATAGAAGAAGGTAAATACCTGCTGGATTGATTTCATGATTTCATAAAGGGTTTAAAATTTACATAGAAGGTATCCAGGAGAATTTGGAGGTGATCTGAGGACTCATATGTGGTCAGCTTTTCACTTTTTATGTAAAAGTTGTTTGTGTCTGTTACTATTGGCATTATTCTCCTCTTAATTGGGCATTGGGGTTTTCGTTGTAGAGCTTGCGTTTTCTATATTCCATCAAAAGCATGCATATAATGATCTCAAAGGTAGTGATATTGCTAAAGAATTGTCTTGCAAAAACAAATGTTGTTGTATTAGCCAGTTTTTCATTTTCAATGGTCCTAAATAGAATAGTTTTACAAGTAAAAATTGTTGGCTATCTTAAAATTTATATATGAACTGACCAACAGGGATATGCACCCCCTAATTCAGATAGAAGGGAGGGAGTTCTGAAAAGGAAGCGCCTTGAGTATCTTGATTGTGTTGCTCAGTATTATGATGTTTCAGATACTGAACGTACAGATGAAGAGATTAACATGCTTCGACAGGTATTAATGTTGCTGAGTATTATCATGACACTTCTCCTACCCAATTCTCAGTAGGCCCTCATCTGACCACTTTTATGCCTTGCTTTTCCTTTCCATGTTAGATTGCTGTTGATTGTCCTAGAACTGTACCGGATGTCACTTTCTTTCAACAAGTGGAAGTTCAAAAATCCTTGGAGCGGATACTTTATACATGGTTAGATACTATGTCCTCATATTCTATTTCTTGTCTCGCTTCTCAGTTCTCACTACATCTAAATCTCTTATAACCAAAATTGTTTCCCTTGATTTCGATCTAATCGAAGTTCTTGCCAGATCTGATATTTTCCTACAATTCATTGGATGCATTGTTTGTTTATCAATGGCCTCAGCCGAGTAATTTTTTGATATATTCTCCGAACTTGTATTAGTATTTATTAGGATCATGGTGTTTTGACAGGAACAGAGAACACTCAGTTTCAAAGTTAATTTATGTTTCTTTTATTTTATAAAAATATTCTAGTACTATAGAACTAAGGGCACATTGATATGTATAATTTTACTTGTGAGTTCTATTTGCTTTACTTTCATTCTCTTTCGGGTGTGTTTGTAATTCTAGGTCCCATGTCAAAATCATATTCCATGTGTATAAGTGAAAGTATATTAAGAGGAAGATGTGGAATAATGTGCCTACTTCTTCAAAACAGTAAATCTAAACAATGTAGTTAAGTGTTGCCAGTCGCCTGTTGCCTTGGAGACTACTCCAAACTCTGTGCCGCTGCCAAATCATGGTTGTCAAGGATCTCTATGGCGCTTCAGCTAAATCCTATTAAGCTCGCAGTTTTGATATTTTTATTTATTTCTTCTTTACTCAGGGCCATTCGTCATCCTGCAAGCGGATATGTTCAAGGAATAAATGATCTTGTTACACCGTTTTTAGTTGTTTTCTTGTCGGAATACTTGGAAGGGAGTTTGGATACCTGGTCAATGGTTGATCTGTCTCTGGAAGAAATCTCCAACATGGAAGCTGATTGCTATTGGTGCCTATCAAAGTTGCTTGAAGGTATGCAAGACCATTATACCTTTGCTCAACCAGGAATTCAGAGACTAGTGTTTAAGCTGAAGGAATTGGTTAGGCGCATTGATGGTATACCTCTTTCTTTGGCCTCTCTTTTTTTATGATTATTTTCCTTTTGCTGACTGTTTTCTACCTGCTATAGAAGTTCAAAATCTATATTGTCTGTCTTCCAATATCTATTTGTATACAAGATGTACATATTTTTGTATGTACTATATATATGTGCAATGGTGCTGAGAGAAAGCAAATAAACTGAGAAGTGTTTCTGGATGTCAGATAATTTGTATTGCTTCTCAATATATTTGTTGGTGCTACTGAAGAATTTAGCTGGTTGGGGAACTTTATCTTTCACCAATTTACTATACAAAATTGAAAATCAAAATTGGTTGGTATCACCTCTTTTGACGTCAATGTTATTTGCTCTGACGTAACCTTACGTTTCTCTTGATCCAATGTACTTTTTACATTCATTAATTTCTATTTATATTCTTACATGGCCTATTGATGAGTTGGTTCTTACTAACTTTCACCAGAACCTGTGTCAAGACACATGGAGGAGCAAGGGCTTGAATTTCTTCAATTCGCTTTCCGCTGGTTCAATTGTCTTCTAATACGTGAGGTTCGCTTTCTATTTAATAATTATAATATTCTTCTCTTTTTCTGTTCCTTTTCTATTTAATAGTTAATATAAAAAAGCATTGTTGTGTATTAAAGGATGCCTGTGTATAAGATGTATCATATTTTATCAGAAAACTAATGAACATATATCATTTTATGTAGATACCTTTCCGTCTCATTACCCGCTTGTGGGACACATATCTTGCAGAAGGAGATGCATTGCCAGATTTCCTCGTGTATATATTTGCTAGTTTTCTTTTGACGGTAAGAATAATAATAATCATTTTCTCTAGCAGACTTGGTTAAATATATGAAATGGAAGTGGTATGAATAATCTTCCAATTTCTAATTTCGTGGAAGATGGATAGTTAAAAATATATTCTCTTTGCCCCAAATCTGGAGTCACACACACACACACACACACACACACAAAGCAAGTAAGGGGAAAACGGAATGTAAGGGGAAAAAGAAAGTCACCCATAGCAAGTAGGAAATTCTAAAGAAGGTACTGATATTCAATCTTTACAAAGATTAGACACAGAAATGTCCCTGAAGGCTCTGTGGCAGAGGTTATAGAGAAGCAAATAAATGATCCTATTTCACAATAAAGCAAAAGGTAAGCAACTATCTCTAAAAAGCCAAGCATTAAGCTAGTTCAGATTCCCTAAAGAATATAAACGATTACACTCTTCTAAAGCATCTTAGCATCCTTCATCCAAAAAAGCCTTGTAACATGGAGTGCATTCTTCTTCTGGTAAAATAAGGAAAATACTTCTGACCAGTTTGTTAAAAGCCAACCTCTCTACCACTGAGCTACTGAGGAACAACAAGAGATAAATCTCATAGTGTTCAGTTCCTTTTTTTCAACTTATGACCAGTGAGTTTGTACTTTTTTATGGTTAACTTTGACAAAAGTTTTTATTTCCAGGCCACTGTTATCTGGTTTCTGAAGTTTGGAAGTTGCTTCTTGTTTGTAGTACTTGAGAAAAGGTTTCCTTCACCTTTCGCTGCCTCTTGGACTGTATCTGTAGTTAATACCATGTTAGTAGCCATGTTATTTTGTCACGTCAAATATTATAAGATAGGGAGTTTCCTTCCCTTTATGACCATATTCTATTCCGGGCATATTTTCTTTTATAAATATTTTTATTTGTAGTTGCTGCAGCAAATTGCTATGTGCGGCTATTGCATGCTGTTCTTCATTTTAAACTTTTATTGTCGGAGTTTAAGAAATGCTTTTGCGATGATGAAGTACTCGTGAACAATTCCACCTTTTGAGTCAAATCATACTTGCTATTCTCACATGGAAGGACAATGATACATCTTGCCACCAAAAAGTTACAACTTTTATTGCGACATGCACAGATCATCCATGTATTTGCACTTATTTACATACTGTGCCATTATATCTGGTTGCAACAAGTTTCAATGTTTTGTTGCAAGATATGGCAGAACTCCACATGGAATATCATACGTTAAATTGGCCTTTTTTTTTTTTTTTTATATATATATATATTTGCAGTGGTCAGATAGGCTCCTAAAGCTTGATTTTCAAGAGATGGTGATGTTCCTTCAACATCTTCCAACACACAACTGGACTCATCTTGAGCTTGAGATGGTGCTCTCAAGAGCATACATGTGGCACTCCATGTTCAACAATTGTCCCAACCACTTGGCTAGCTGAAAGTTATTAAACGCTTTGGATTTTCAGGACTTTGTTGTGATCCTGCCTGAATTTTGTTTTAACTTGGTTTCTTTGAAGAAATAATCGATCGTTCAAATTTGTAAAAAAAAAAAATTAAAAAATGTGCTTGTAAGTTCTGTAATATATTTAGTTTTATGTATTTGTATACCATTGGAGAGAAGTTTTCTCATTGTAAGACAAACCTTGATTTTTTCTATTCATTGCAGTTTAAGACAATTAAGCTTCTAAACGTATTCATTGTGTTCCAAATTATAGGATCAGACCTTTTGAAGTTAATTCGAAATATTAACATTTTATTTCAGATAATACAAATATAAAAATTGTAAACTACATCCGATCTAATATATAAGATTATTATGGATTTATTAAAGTCTAATTTGAGATATTTTTAAACTCAATATTGACATGAATTTTTTTAATTTTAATAAATAAAATAATAAATGTTGTAAACTATTTAAAATGTATTACTCATTTATTTGAAAATGTCTTATATTAATTTTTAAAAGTCGATAATGTTCGTATAATTTGAAACGGAAGAAGTATTTATTTATAAGATTTTATGATTTTTAAAAATAAAATTAACCATGCTTATGAATTTTGAATTTAAAAATATATCATATTAACTATACAAAGTCAAACTTGAAATTATATTTCAGAGTCGTTGGTATGCACTTAAGCATAGGAAATCAAAATCATTATCGCCCAGACACTAGAGTGAAGAATCTATATGATCGGTTGTCCTAGTTTTGTTGCATATCCAATTGCAGTGTTAAATTATCTAGACTTTCAACCTTTTACAGCTTCTTGAGGTCAGTCAACAAAGAACATATCAACACCACACCTCTCCACCATCACATATCCCACTTCACCTCTTTCAAATGAAACCTCAATTTGGTCTCCACTTATCGATCAAGGCTGGCTTTGGTATATAGCGCACCCATGCATGCAATTTAGAGGCGACAAAGTTACCGTAGAAGCGTTCACTACTACCATCTGTTTTGTTATTAAAAACAGCCTGAATGCCATATCCGTCACCCCGGTTCGCATAAACAACCAAAAGCGCAAGGCCTAAGAAATCACATGTGGCAAACAACGGCAGATCAAAAGAGAACGAAGAGCACGAAGTCGTGCTTCCGAAAGCCTGACACATTGGAAGGTGCTTAGGTGCATGTCTAGTGGGATATGACGTTCACAGTTTTTCTGTTACATAAAAAATGGTAATATATATATATATGTATGTATGTATAGCATACATCTTAAATAGTATAATTCTCTTAAATAACATACTTTTATTAAAACTATGTGGTTTTGGAGATTTTAAAAATAAATAAGTGGGGCTACGGGTGCCATTTTTGTAAATAAAAGGAAAGCAAGAAGGACCACTCTCTTTTAATATTATTGTTTTTATAAAAGAATTTTCAAAACAATATAATTTTAATAAAGATATGTTATTTAAAAGAAGTATACCATTTAAGAAATATATTTTAGAACTATTCTCTCTCTTTATGTATATATACTACTATTAATACTACACTGTATTGTGATAAGCAAGTCTCATATGGCAACACTATGTTGTATTATAGGAGAATTGCGTTTTTAAATCGTGATCGTCAAATCTTATAATGAATAGTGTAAGATATAGTGGCTGTCACCATCTGTTATGGATCAACTCCCCATGCATAGTAAATGGTAGCTATGACCTTAAGTGGATCAGCCACCATTTGCATGAGTTTATCTTAAATATATGGGAGTCGATTCATAACAAATGGTGGCAGATCCATAGAAAATCATGATGAAAGATCTAGTAGCCAATATAGGCCTGTAGCCACCATTTGTTATGCGCGCGCGCGCGCGTGTGTATATATATATATATATATATATATATATATATATATATAGAGAGAGAGAGAGAGAGAGAGAGAGAGAGAGAGAGAGAGAGAGAGAGAGAGAGAGAGAGAATAGGAGAGATCTACTAACCATAATTAAACCATCTACAAAAGTGTAGTCCAAATTGCTGCAGCCTACCAAGTTAATTGTCCAAATAGACTTGAGGTCCTCCATGGCTTGAATCTCAGCCAATCTATTACAATTTTCAAGATCCAATGCAATCTAGTGTTGCAAGTTTGAAAGATCAGCTATATTTTCCAGTGATGTACAGTCCTTTGTATATAGAAACTGTAGATTAGAAGGAAGTTTAGGGAGTATACGAAGACTCCTGCACTTTGTCAATTGAAGGGATTTTAGATTGAATACCTCCTCCAAGCACTTTATCTCAGCCAATATACTACAATTCTCAAGATCCAAGGTTTCCAGGCATTTCAAATTTGACAGATTTGTTATTTTTTTCCAGCAGTGTACAGTTATATGCATCTAGAACTTGTAGATTAGGAGTAAGTTCCGGTAGTGATTCTAAACTCCTGCAGTTGAACAATGAAATTTCTTTTAGATTGAGTAGGCACTCCAAGCCTTGAATCTCTCCCAATCTACTACAATTTGTATGATACAAGGTTTTCAGGTCATTCAAGTTTGACAAATTTGCTATCTTTTCTGTCGATGTACAATTTCTTGCATCTAGAACTGTAGATTACAAGGAAGTTCAGGTAGTGACTCTAAATTCCTGCAGTTTTCCAAGGAAATTTCTTTTAGACTGAATAGTTGGCAAAGGCTCGACGGTAGGCTCTGGAAGTTGTTATTAGATAAATATAACTCTTCAAGGGAGGATAAACTACAGAGCTCAGCAGGAATATCCCCGTCAGACAGATTGCAGGACTGCGGAGATAAGTCTATTATAGAAGATAAACCGGAAATGGAAGGTGGGAGAAATCCTATTGCACAACCATTTGCATTTAAGCTTGTGAGCTTGTTCAGAAGTCCGGTGGAA
Source organism: Hedera helix (assembly GCA_947179155.2). NCBI lineage: Eukaryota > Viridiplantae > Streptophyta > Magnoliopsida > Apiales > Araliaceae > Hedera > Hedera helix. The sequence continues at coordinate 28,093,153 of OX359282.1, read as the reverse complement.
TTAGGTTGGTGTTCAATTGCGGTCACAGATACATCAAGCTCCTCTAAGCATTTCATATTCCCCAATTGGTTAGGCAATCATTCTAGATTCCTACAGAAATGTAGATTTAGTGTTTCAAGTGAGCTCAGATTGAAAATGCTGCTCGGAAGATTTTTAAGGTTCCAGCAAAATTTCAAATTCAGCTCCAGCAGCCTACCCAAACGTCCAATGGAATCAGGTAAGTACATGTTTGGTGGCGGTTTCACTTGCATCAAGCTTCTCTAAGCATTCCATATTCCCCAATTCTGAAGGCAACTGTTTCATTTTCGAGCATTTTCCCAATGTTATGTAAACTAGCTCAACTAGATGTTCGATTGATGGATGATCCTCGATCAAATTCTTACAACTTTTGAGCAATAGCCTCTCGAGCCTTGTCACTTCTTTTAGGTCTGGTATTGATGTCAACAACTCAGAGTGACTGAAATTTAAGATCTTCAAGTTCGGTAGAGGCTGTTAAACCAAGAAAATTTGAAATCAGAGTAAACGAAGAACAATTGAACCGCGTTCAAGGATAATAGAGAATCTGTAATTAAATGTCCTACCGCATTGCCCTGCCTCAATCGAGTGATTTTACTATACTGCATGTTGAGGGAAACTAGTGTTTCTGAACCGAAGTTAACTGGCAAACAATCGAAAGGGCAGTAATGCCAATGGAGCCATCTCAACTCTTCAAACAAATTTTCAAAGCTTCCACTGAGATGCACATAGCTGATCTGAAGCTGTCTTAATCTGCTCGTTTTTTCAAATATTCTACTACCTAAATGTAATTATTTTGACAAGTGGAGGACTAGACTGATACCTTCAATTGCTTCAGTTCCCTATTAAGACAAGAAGAACAGAATTTAACAAACTTATAAACTTGAAGGATGTGAAATGTTCTGAGTTTCTTGTTTTACCTTGTCTTTTCTTAGCACATCATATGCATCCTCTTGAAACCACAATCGACTTTTCCAAGCTCTTTGGTAGATTCTTCACGAATAATTTCCCTTCACATATCCCGAATAAGATCATGCATCCCCAGTTGATTTTCCTCATCAATTGTTAACAAACGTCTTTCTCTTAGAATGCTAATTCCAATCTCGGGATAGAAACCACAAGCATCTAATATATCAATCGCATTATTTTCGTCCATTCCAATAAAGAAACATGCAATGTCGAGGAAAATCTCCTTCACTTTATCATCATCAAGTCCATCTTAGCTTATTCTAAGTTTTTCATTAATCTGGTTGAGGGGAATTTTTCGCAATTTCTCTAAGGCACTTTCCCATTCTACTCTCTTTTTTCGGAAGAAAGAGGAACCTAAAACTACAATAGCTAATGGAAGTCCTCTAGTGTAACTTACAATATCATTTGAAAGATCCATAAAATCTTTGGAAGGGATGGTCTTTTTAAAGGCATGCAAATAAAAGAGCTCCAAAGACTTAAGTTGGTCCAATTCCTTCACTTTGTATCTAAAATCTACTTGCCTTTCCTCCAAAATACGCTCATCTCTTGTCGTTATGATAATTCTACTTCCTGAGCCAAACCAATTCCCTTGTCCAAATCATCAAGAACTACGAGAACTCTTTTATAACAAAATTTTTCTTTCATTAAATTGATGCCTTTTCCAACACATGATACCTTAAAATTCTTTATTTTCAGAATCTCAGAAATAAGCCGCTCTTGTTAACGAAGTAGACCATTGGATTGTCTTGAATTTTCTCTTACATTTTCAAGAAAACAGCTTCCTTCGAAGTTGGGAAGAAGCTTATTAAAGACTACTTTGGCAATGGTTGTTTTTCCGATTCCACCCATCCCATAAATCCCTATAAAGCGGACATCATTTGATCCAGTTTCTAGTAATGAAATTGTGTCGTTAACGCGAGAATCTATTCCCACTAGGTGCTCGGGAACATTCAAGTCTCTTGGTTCTACTTCTTGTTCAACAGTCTTCACAATTTTTTGAATGAGCTTTGCTTCATTTCTGCCAATTTTCATTCAATACAGAGTAACATTTATAAAATATTGATACCTAAATAAAAATGATCAGTTTGCGAATATGCAGTCCTGTCAAATGTCCAAGTGGGTTTTGTTCTATATACACGACATTCAAATACAAAATCAAATACTACGTCTATCTTAATCATTCAAAAATAGGGCATGACACGGATTTCAATACCATGCCTCACTTTTTAATGGTTGAAATAGACGTAACTTTGAATGTTATGCAATTATATTTATTCTTTTTTGTAGGATATTATTTCAAAATTCTAAAAATTAAATTAAAGTATGTGCACTTGCATGACAGTAAAATTACAAATTGAAGGACTTAAAACTAGAAAATCCGATAACATTTAGGCATATCAACGTCCAAAATACTAAAATACCCCGGGTGTCGCATGGTATTGGTGGCACAAAAACCGCGCACACATTCAATCCAGCTAGAATATATATATATTTAATGACATATTAAGATGTTTACGTTATTTTTGAATCTAAAATTAGAATTCTACCTTTAGTTTTGAAACCATTATAAGGAGTATCTAATTTTGAATCTGACGAGGTACTTTAAAATAGGGACGAGAATTTATCTCGCATCTTAATTTGGCCGGCTTTGACCCACCTAAACCCCGATGGGACGAATTTTTTACCGTTGATCGGCACATGGATTTGGGGCCGGAACTTGGTTATGCTATCGTTCTTAGCTAAACCAAAATGTGTGTGCTCTTATTAGCTAGAAGAGAGAAAAATAAGAAGAATAAGTAGTTTACCCATGTGCATCATTTTGCAGATCATGATATCCAGATAGATTTATAGATTTGCAAATTCAGTTAGAGCAGCTCGCCACTTATCCACATTACCCATCTTGATTTATAGATTTGCAACTTCAGTTAGAGCAGCTCGCCACTTATTCACAAGCTTTGCCTAAAATATGGCTTCGCCCTGAAACGTGCGACCCGTGACCCCGTCATCTGTTAAGGCATAAATATTGTTGTAAGTGAGACTCAAACCCAGGACGTCCGGATTTACGGCTCGTCCCAGGACTAAGTTTAAACTACTGCGCCAATAGCTGGGGTTTAAGTTGTATAAGATTTGCGAAAGCTTTTCCAAAACTCCCAATTTGATGGCGTACATGTGACGGCCGGAAGAACCAAGTGCCCCATTGTTCTCCTGTATTCTAGTATCTTTACAAGTTCGTCGAGACACCAGCTCGAAAAAGCCATAGTTTTCAGAGAAAACAACAATCGAAATCTTTGACTCGGTGATTGCTTTTAACAGTTCCGATGAGATATCTGCGCCTCTTCGGAGTTCATGGTCATCCATAAATGTTTGAATTCCTTCTCGATCCAAAGCTTCGTATAAAAAACCAATAAAGTTGAAGCGCTCATCTTTACCTCTGAAGCTCAAGAAGACCTTCCAATGACAAGTTGAAGATGAAGAAGGAAAGGAAGAAGAGTTGGAATCCATGTCAAAGGAAGAACAGTAGGCATTGTAGCTGATTTTATTGAGATGGAAATTGAGAGATGGTTAGTGTAGCAGACAAGGAACCCCTTCAACTGCAAAAATAACCTACTTGTATTCTTTTATTACCAGATTGTTACGTAATGGAATCTATATCTATTAACAGAATAAAGTCAACTTGTGATACATCCAAAAATTTACAGACTCAAGGACTAACAATTAAATGTGAAGTTTACTAGTCAAATTAACATGAATAAGCATTTTTTTTCTTCTAATTATTACTCTTTTATTTGAGTCAGTTTGATATTTATACTTGCCACAAAGTATAAACTTGAAATAATTCCAGTAGTACGTCGTCTTATTTTTTCTGTATTTTTGGTACTATTCCAGTTGTATGTAATTTTTTCTAAATTAACTATATCATATTCCAGTTATCTATCATCATATCCATAAATAAATAATAAATCAAATTGTCTTCAAATCTTTCCTCCAAATTTTATCAATACATATAAACCAATATAAATTTAGGATTAACCAATAAAATGTATACCAGAATGCTAAATTAACATAATATATTCCACTACTTAAGATAAATGGATACACCAAATTATAAAGTTTGGCATCAAGCCTTTTAGTATTGCAATATCCAATAGACTTCTACATGCCACCGTTTGTTTTTCTTGAGCTGTGAGAGCTTTTCTTTCCCACTTCTCCCCTCTTTGCTCTGCAACCCTCTTAAGCGTTTCTTGGATCGCAGGCATCATACCCTTGAGCCCCGCAAAAGTATATGTGGGCCCCACCATCCAAAAGTTTGAAGATCTCATCACTGTATTCTTCAATTTTATACTGGACATACATTTTCCCTCCACTTTTGTTCTCCTGTTCACGACATAGAGCTCGGTCATACCGAAAATTATCAGGGTAGTCCTCAAGATACTTTGTGAATTCTTCGTCGTACAGAAGGCTGTCAGTGTTGGCCACCCCAAGGAACAGCCAAGCGAGACCGTTGAGCTTGAATGTAGGGACAGATTCCATGAACATGCATGCGACGAAGGTAGCCGCTGAAAGGAGCTATACTTGTGCCAGTACCGATCATAATGTGGGTAGCATTTGGGTCATCTTCTGGCAAAAGCATAATTTTTCCAGCGGGACCTTCAAATTGGTTCATACAGTTAACAACATAGGGATTTATTTCTTGATTCTTCACCACTAAAGCTAAATGCATTTAAAACTCAGGAAATTTCAAAAGCAGTCAGCCAGTCACCCAACTTGCACTGGGTAGAACCATTTTCTTAATGGAAAATCTTATTATGAAGCTTGTTAATTGCTTCTGACAACCAGTTTGGCAAAATGCATCTCATTTACAAAGGATTTCAAGGTAATAATAATTATGTGATCGTATAAGTTTTCAAAAGACTAAACAGATCAAGACCATTCGTATACTCCGAGATTAGTTGGGCATAATCTCCTTTTGGTGTCGTTTTTAAGAAAATGATCAATAATAAAAAAAAAAAAGTATAAAAAATAGGACTTCAAGGAAGTGGATTCAGTGTCAAATTCAGAGTAGTTCGTAGAAAGATTACCTGTAATTTGGATCTTATCTCCAGGTTTTGAGTCGCACAAGAAGTTGCTACATATCCCTTTCTTGGAAGGGTCTTCTTTACCTGTCTCAGGATCATAGTAGACAGCACGTTGAACACACAAACTGGCGGTCTTGCCATCAAAAAAGTCCCCATACCTTGAGGATGCAATTGAGTAAAGACGAACATTGTTGGGAGCCCCTGGTTTCTTCGGGTTTTCGCCCTGAAATACAAGGGAAGTTTAAGTGAAAGAAGAATCAAGGAAATGACAAATCTGTAAGTGAATATGCACTTTTAAGTTACGTGACATGTAATACCTGGCTCCTTTTTCCTTTTAGTCCCACATCACCCACCCACTAAAAACCTCCCCTCTCCTTCACCTATAAATATATGGCCTTACCCCTCTCTTTTAATACACTAAACATTTAGGTTTTTCCCAATGTAAGGAAACCTTTTTGTGTGAGGACCTTTTTAGTAAGGACCTCCTTAGTTAAAATATTTTTCGGTGTCGAGGACGTGGGCGGACTGCGAACCTCATAATTTCGGGTATGTCTCTTTTTCTTTCTTTGTGTAATTATTTAATTTTCTGTATTAGTTATAATTTTGTAGTTTTAATTTTTGTATGCTATTTAGTTTGTTAGTTAATATATTTTGGTATATCTTTGTTAGTAATTAGCATTTTAGAATATTAAATTAATATTTTTGTAACTTTAAAGTTTTGAAAGAAAATAATAATAATAATAATAATAATAATAATAATAATAATAATAATATTTGTTTGTTTGTAATAGAATTAAAAATGGAAAGAATACTTTGTAAATATTTTTATATGTATTTCGGAAGAACAAGAAAGCTATTATTTATTAATATATACGTTACCATGATTAAAATATTTATGTATGTATAACTTTAGGTAGAAGTTTGTTTATAAATGAAGAATTTTGGATTCGCCTAAGAGAAAGAAATTGTAAAGTTTAATCAATTAATTAACTATTTATTTATTTGTTCCTTTATTAGTTTCGACGGAGGGAATTTAACGAGTCGTTTTTGGAATATAATTTTGGGTATTACATTGCGTATTCCAGGTACGGATTCCGTACTCCTTCAGCGATATTCCTTTGATTTTAATTTGTTTGTTTTGTTCCTTATTAGAATTTGGATATTATTTCGATATATTGTTCATGATCAAATGCATATGATAGCTTGGTTTGATTTTAGATATTCGCAGCTTAGCTTGTACTCTTTAGACTTATTAAGCATGTCTAGTACTTATTTTGATTCTGTAGAAACGTACATGCTAGTATATTTGGGAGACTTTGTGTCAATTTATTTCGGTTTAGCATGTGCGTATTAGAACCCCTTTTGTAATATTGTGTCGCATTCGTTGTGACATGATATTTTTGTTAGAAAGTACCGTAGGGTATACCTGAGCTATAACCACCTGTGGGGGTACCACAGGCATGTCTCTGGGCACTGAGGCATGACACCTTCCGTGGCGGTGTGATCAGTCCGCGGCGTCTCCATTTTGTGTTTCGGTGGGCATTGGTGTTTTGTTGTGGGAGGCGTATGGGTCGGCCCTAGCATTTTGTTCTGTTCTGTTTTGCGGTCTGGTGTTGTTTGTAGTGCCGATCACACCTTTCCGATTTTGCATACATTTGGATCTGCAGTCCAATGTGTGCCTGCCTGTGTGGCAGTATTTTGACTTGTCTTTGTGACAAGGTATATTTCTGTTTTGTTCTGAGCTCGGTATGAAATAAACACAACCATTCAATTCAGACTTTTATGTTGTTCAGTAAGTCAGTCCAGTTCAGTGGGTCTGTTTCAGTTCAGTAAATCATTTTCAGTTCAGTAAATCAGTTCAGTTCAGTAGATTAGTTCAGTAAGATTATGTTATTCAGTTAAGTTGATTTTGTTAATCTCAGTTTGGTTCAGTTGATTTTGTTAATCAATTTCAGTTCTTATTTCTGTACTCTTTATCCGTATTGGGCATTTGGCTCATGCTGTGTTTTTCTTCCGGCAGGTTTTCAAAGGGATTCAAGGGCACGTGTGAAGAGAGTTTTCTTATTTGTTTTGACACTCTGTTTAGAGTTCGTTCGTGCGTAGCCTCCCTTTCCACTAGTCGGGAAGGGGGTGTTACAGAGTTGGTATCAGAGCTAGGGTTCTTTCTTGTAGAAAACCTATTTAGGTTTGACCTGTGAGTTATGGGTAGACATTTTGGTTAAGTTTTTGTTCTGTTTGACATTCTGTACAGCTATCATATTAAGTTTGTATTCGACTTTGTCTCTAATCAATTTCACTTCTGTCTGTGAGGCTTTTATGATACTGATTTTATTCATTCAATTGTTGCAAATTCTTTTGTTCGGCATCTCAGTATCTCATCTCTGTTCTTAGATTCTGCTATCTTTATTGCTACTCTGATGAAAATTTTTGTTATCTCTGATTTGTTTTAAAGATATTCTATTAGTTTTGGAAATAAAGATTTGTGGGGCTAATTTTTGGTCGATGCGTATGTACGACTTTGATATGATTCTTGGGATGGACTGTCAGAGCTTAGGTTATGATTATGTAGATTGTCTTTAGGCTTGATCTGTGAGTTATGAGTAAATCACTAGGCAGACATATAAGTTTATTTCGATTTGGTTCTCTGTTTGGTTGGTCTTGATTTTGACCAAATGTTAATCTGTTTTGATTTGTAGTTGATATGAGAAAAGTGAGATAATTTGTCAAGGTTATTTTTGTTATACAATGGAGTAAGGATATTAGTTAAGAATTGTGATTAGAGCATTAAGGAAAATAAAGTTATATTTTGTATAGTTAAGAAATGATCATATATGTAATATGATTATGATATGAGTATTTGTATCAGCAAGTATTTGATTTTGGAGAATTAATCGTTAAAGTTCTTTTACTAACAATCTGTTATGATCTTAAACATAAGGATTTGATTTGGGTTGTGTTGGATTTGTGTTAAGCTCGTGGATGGATGTAAGGTATGTGTATTGATGAGACAATAGGATAAGTGAAAACTATTTGGTATTTATAGATGATCTCTTGTAAACTTGAGTTGTAAATATTCGAGGTAATTAGATTAATCATTGAGGTTAATGATCAATTTTGTAGCTATTTTGGAGTTTTGTTGTATGAAGATTTTATATTAGTATGAGAAGATTTTAGAATTTGTTGGACTAAGGTTTGCACTAAGAGATGATTGATTTATTTAAATGGTTATATATTAAGTGATGAGATTTAATAGATTTTGAGAGACATTGAATAGTTTAGAGTAGACAGTTTGCTTATGCAGATAATGGAATGTGACTTGGAGTTTAATATGGTGATTTCGATACTTTAGTGGTATATTATTTGAGGTAATAATATTTGAGAACTAATTCGAATTAAGATTGTGATATGTTGCAGTACTTAAGGTGCTAGGGAAATTACTCAGTCTGCGTTTTATTGTCCCATTTGAGATTTTAGAAACGCAAAGTTGCATCTCAGTTAGTTTTGCCTTCATAGTCAGTTCACGTGTCTTAGTGCTGAAGAGTTATCATTATCATCTGTTGCACATGGTGCACTATTCGTTTTGATAAGATTTCAGAGGAAAACTATTTCGTTTGTTTTGTGAAAAATTCTGTTCGAGTGAAGTTTTTGCATCTTTTGATAATTAAGTTCGTCCCATTTTATTTTTTTGATTCCGGGGACGGAATCTTTTTTAAGGGGGAGGTAATGTAATACCTGACTCCTTTTTCCTTTTAGTCCCACATCACCCACCCACTAAAAACCTCCCCTCTCCTTCACCTATAAATATATGGCCTTACCCCTCTCTTTTAATACACTAAACATTTAGGTTTTTCCCAATGTAAGGAAACCTTTTTGTGTGAGGACCTTTTTAGTAAGGACCTCCTTAGTTAAAATATTTTTCGGTGTCGAGGACGTGGGCGGACTGCGAACCTCATAATTTCGGGTATGTCTCTTTTTCTTTCTTTGTGTAATTATTTAATTTTCTGTATTAGTTATAATTTTGTAGTTTTAATTTTTGTATGCTATTTAGTTTGTTAGTTAATATATTTTGGTATATCTTTGTTAGTAATTAGCATTTTAGAATATTAAATTAATATTTTTGTAACTTTAAAGTTTTGAAAGAAAATAATAATAATAATAATAATAATAATAATAATATTTGTTTGTTTGTAATAGAATTAAAAATGGAAAGAATACTTTGTAAATATTTTTATATGTATTTCGGAAGAACAAGAAAGCTATTATTTATTAATATATACGTTACCATGATTAAAATATTTATGTATGTATAACTTTAGGTAGAAGTTTGTTTATAAAGGAAGAATTTTGGATTCGCCTAAGGGAAAGAAATTGTAAAGTTTAATCAATTAATTAACTATTTATTTATTTGTTCCTTTATTAGTTTCGACGGAGGGAATTTAACGAGTCGTTTTTGGAATATAATTTTGGGTATTACATTGCGTATTCCAGGTACGGATTCCGTACTCCTTCAGCGATATTCCTTTGATTTTAATTTGTTTGTTTTGTTCCTTATTAGAATTTGGATATTATTTCGATATATTGTTCATGATCAAATGCATATGATAGCTTGGTTTGATTTTAGATATTCGCAACTTAGCTTGTACTCTTTAGACTTATTAAGCATGTCTAGTACTTATTTTGATTCTGTAGAAACGTACATGCTAGTATATTTGGGAGACTTTGTGTCAATTTATTTCGGTTTAGCATGTGTGTATTAGAACCCCTTTTGTAATATTGTGTCGCATTCGTTGTGACATGATATTTTTGTTAGAAAGTACCGTAGGGTATACCTGAGCTATAACCACCTGTGGGGGTACCACAGGCATGTCTCTGGGCACTGAGGCATGACACCTTCCGTGGCGGTGTGATCAGTCCGCGGCGTCTCCATTTTGTGTTTCGGTGGGCATTGGTGTTTTGTTGTGGGAGGCGTATGGGTCGGCCCTAGCATTTTGTTCTGTTCTGTTTTGCGGTCTGGTGTTGTTTGTAGTGCCGATCACACCTTTCCGATTTTGCATACATTTGGATCTGCAGTCCAATGTGTGCCTGCCTGTGTGGCAGTATTTTGACTTGTCTTTGTGACAAGGTATATTTCTGTTTTGTTCTGAGCTCGGTATGAAATAAACACAACCATTCAATTCAGACTTTTATGTTGTTCAGTAAGTCAGTCCAGTTCAGTGGGTCTGTTTCAGTTCAGTAAATCAGTTTCAGTTCAGTAAATCAGTTCAGTTCAGTAGATTAGTTCAGTAAGATTATGTTATTCAGTTAAGTTGATTTTGTTAATCTCAGTTTGGTTCAGTTGATTTTGTTAATCAATTTCAGTTCTTATTTCTGTACTCTTTATCCGTATTGGGCATTTGGCTCATGCTGTGTTTTTCTTCCGGCAGGTTTTCAAAGGGATTCAAGGGCACGTGTGAAGAGAGTTTTCTTATTTGTTTTGACACTCTGTTTAGAGTTCGTTCGTGCGTAGCCTCCCTTTCTACTAGTCGGGAAGGGGGTGTTACATGACATGCATATATATATGCTATATATTTTATATGCATGTTATAATGTGTATACACGTAGAAGCTACAGGAAAGTTGTATGCAGAGGACCAAGGTAGGTTTATCAAACTTTAGTATTTGAAGACTGTTCACCACATTTTTTCATTTAAGCATATTAGATTCACATATTTATGCTTCTAAGATGTTTTGATTGTGCGTTCAAGAAGCAATGTTAAATTGACATGCTAGCATAAAGTTAAGTTACTTTTAAACTAAAGATGAACTAAATGACAGTCAGCAACGTTTACCAAATACTAAAGAGAGATTGTGATCGTGGAGTTTAGGTTGTAATTTGAAAGAAAATTTAGAAGCACTGTCTGGAGGAATTTATGCTAGCCGCAAGTATTCTCCTGTATGGGAGTGGATCGATGTGCTGAACCATCAGGCACTAGTATTAATGCTTCGTGTCTGTGTCAAACAAATGTCACACACTAGAGTAATTATTCAGTGGTCCTGGGACACCTGTCATGTAGTGCCCCACACTATTTATGTGCTGTCATTTTAGGGTCATTTAACTTTAAATACTAAAATAACAAGACATGAATAGTATGAAATATCACGTGACAGGTGCCCCAAGAACACGTAATAATTTTTTCACACACGGACACAAATGAATACAAAACCTACGATAAAACTTCAACATGTCCATTAATTGACTACAATATTCTTCATTTCATTAAACTTCTTCTATACAAGCTCAAACCTGATCGACAAATATTAAATATGAGAATGACTTTCTTTCAAGATGCAAAAGAAGTGTCCTTGTAAGGAAAACAAAGAAAATATATTACACAGAGAGCAAGACATGAAATTGATTATATGATATGAATACTTGAGAAGGTTGCTAGTTTTGCTGCGGGTTGTTTAGAAGGCAAACTACTAGAAGAATTGCATACAACAAGATACATTATCGCGAATAAGTTATAGAGTTCATCCATAAATGTTCTAGTCCTACGTATAACCCATGTTACAACATATCAGAGCATATTCATTACTCCCTCCGTTACACAAAAATGTCCCATTAACAAATTTTGCAAATATTAAAAACATATTTACCCCTAAAATGATAAGTTGGTAGATTAATCATGGTGCCATGATAATGACATTACGATAGCAAACTTGAGGTATTGTGTCATTTTATACTATCAATTTACCATCAACAAAAAGAGGACCTTTTGTCAAACAAATTATTTTTGCAAACGGGACTATTTTTATAGATCCGAGAGAGTAATTACAAGAGAAAAAAAAAAAATTAAACCGACCAAATGTAACACATGATAAGACTAAATATGACCTAAGTTCCTTCCCCACAAAACAAATTGTGATTTATTTAACTAGCAGAATTAATGATGAGAAATGAAAATTGAAGCATGATTAGACTGTACTAACTAATAATCGGAACTCAAATGGAAAGAAATTTCTTTGAACCAAACAGAATTAATTTCCCTCCATTATTTTTCCTTCCAAACAAAACACTGTCAAAATTATCGATTTTAATTGGAGATGGCGAGTGAGCCTTTAGACATTGACAATGGACTATCTTTTTGGGACGCAAACGTAGGAAGAAAATAGAAAGTGTTCCGTCTTTTTCTTTTGGGATTTCTCTAATTGGGTACAAACCAATTCATTTCATTTAATGTAGATGGGGCCCACTTAACTACTTGGCTAATGTGAAAAAAAAAAATTTGAGAAACATGTGCCAGAGTAAACCTCATTTTTCTTTTTATTTATTTTGTTGGAAAGAAAATTTTGTTCCTTTTTTTATCTTTTGTTGGTAGATTAAAAATAAAAATTAATAATTAAGTTTTTCATATTATCCCTAATCAATAAGTACTGATTTTTATTTATCTTTGATCATACTAAAATATCGATTTTTTTTTTTTAACTTTGACCGTTTCTTTTTATTTCTTTTTATTTTCTTATAGTCTATTTTAAGTTTGATCTAAATTAATTTTTAAAAATTTTAAAATTCAAATTATGGTATTAATCTATTTACTCTATTTATATCAATTTTAATTTTACAAATTGCCTAGAAAAAAGGATCAAATAAAACTTCTTTTTTTTTTTTTTGAAGAAATGGGAGTATTAATATTACATGACAATTGTTATCATGCCAAAAAGATTAATCGCAGAATAATTGGGTGGTTGAACTTGAATCTCAACATTTTCATGACCCTTACCAATATGTATCTTCAAAGGGTAGGAATTTAATTTGCTGGAGGTAGTGAGGTATGTTTTAATACAATTATGTTTAAAGAAAATTTATAGATTCAAATATTCTAATTCCTAACAATTTCATGTGATACATTGACATATTGTGGAAGAAACTAAATGCAAGTTTAATTTTTTGATCAATTATTGGGGCTTAATATTACAAAATTGATGATATGGTATTTATATTTTATTTTATTTTAAAAAAATTTAACGAGATGTTTTTAATTAATAACACTATCTCCAATTAAAAGTAAAGAGAATATTTCGAATACAGTAACAATTAATGTTCCAAAATAATTCAAAATTTTGATCTCGTGCTCGGAAACAATGCATAGGAAGGGTGGAGAGTTAAACTTTTTACCTTAATAAAAATTAAGGTTATTATGGAAATCCATTTGCAAAACTAGTGGATTAGTAATCCAATCAATTATAGCCTTAGTAACTAAATTGTTAATTTCTTTATCTTGACTAAAGCAATAATTCCGAGGAGAAATGAATTTATTCTTTTGACATAAAAAATATCAAAGATTAATATTTTTATATTTTTAGAAGACTCTACTCACATAAATAGTAAGTGGAGTTCACCTTCATATGAGTAGAGTCTTGTAAAAAATTTAATTTCTCTTGCGAAAATATCAATTCTCAACAATATTGTAGAGATTTAAGAGAAGATTGTAGGGTCTAGCTAGTTAATTTCCACGTCTCTTAGTACCGTCGAAATGTGAAAAAATTTATGATCAACAATTCTTTTTTAAGTGTCTGAAGTTCAAATAATATACTAATATTTTGTGGGTCGAAATCATAATGCACGATATTTCATCTTATATAATTTTTCGTTCTCTTTCACCCTCGCATTCAATACGAAGAAAATCATTCAAACAGATCATAATAACACAAGGGGGATGGAAAGTGAAGATCTACAATATTGCATCCCTTCGTTCTTTTTTATTTGTTCTTTCAAGATAAAATTTTGTTGATTATTATATATAGTTTGTAAATTCAATGACTGTCATATAATTTAAAAAAATAAATACTGATTTATTTCTCTCTTATATTCTTTTAATAAATTTTAAAAGAATAATATTATCTAATTTAATTAATCAAATAAAATTTAAATATATATCTCAATTCACGTATTTCTTCCTAAATAATTAAAGAAAGTAGCATACCATTTTCATTAATTTCAGTGCTGGAAATATCAGCCCTGTTGTACTACATTACTATTATATTTACTCGGCATATGTTTTAGGTGCTGTTTGATAAAATTCTGTATTAAGATCTGAATAATTTAGACATCTGAATAATATAGAGCATCTGAATAGAATTGTATCTGAATGAAAAAATGTTGTTTGATAATCAATTTTTTCAGATGTCTGAATAACAGTATTTTACCATTTTAACCCTATGAACAGTTGAACATTATAATAATAATAATAATAATAATAATAATAATAATTATACTAATAATAATTATAATTAATAATAATAATTATAATAATAATAATAATAATATTAATTATAATAATAATAATTATTATAAAAATAATAATAATTATTATTATTATAAAAATAATAATTACAATATTAATGATAGTGCTAATAATAATACTAATAATAATAATTATTCTAATAAAAATTATGATAATAATAATTATAATAATAACAATAATCATAATTATAATTATTATAATAATAATAATAATTATTATAATATTAATATTAATAAAAATAATAATAATTATAATAATAATAATTATACAAATAATAATTATAATTAATAATAATAATTATAGTAATAATAATATTAATTATAATAATTATAATTATTATTAATAATAATTATTATTATTATTAATAATTATAATATTAATATTAATAAAAATAATTATTATTATAATAATAATTATACTAATAATACTTATAATTAATAATAATAATTATAGTAATAATAATATTAATTATAATAATAATTATTATTATAAAAATAATAATAATTATATTAAAAATAGTACTACTACTACTACTACTACTACTACTACTACTAATAATAATAATAATAATAATAATAATAATAATCATAATTATAATAATAATAATAATAATAATCATAATTATAATAATAATAATAATAATAATAATAATAATAATTATAATAATAATAATAATAATAATAATAATAATAATAATGATAATGCTAATAATAATACTAATAATAATAATAATTATTATTATAATATTAATAATAATAAAAATAATAATTATTACAATAATAATTATACTAATAATAATTATAATTAATAATAATAATTATAGTAATAATAATATTAATTATAATAATAATTATTATTATTATTATAAAAATAATAATAATTATATTAAAAATAGTACTAATAATAATAATAATAATAATTATTATTATTATTATTATTATTATTATAATAAAAATTATGATAATAATAATTATAATAATAATAATCATAATTATTATTATTATTATTATTATTATTATTATTATTATTATTATTATAAAAATAATAATAATAATAATAATAATATTTATTATTATAATAATAATAATAATAATATTGAGTGTTGGATATAAAAGGAATTTGTTAATATTGAAGAGGATATTTTTGTCCAAGTTCATTAAGATGCTCCTCTTAATGGTTTAGATTTGATTTTGTATCTCAACCATTTAGAGGCATTCAGATGTAACAAAAAAAAAAAACAAACAACTTTGTTCCTCTTAGCGATTAAGAGGTTGTCCATTAAGAGTCATTAAGACACAAACAAACAGCACCTTACTCAGGTTATCATTTTCTCTACCGAGTTAGAGTGCTCAAAAACGCTAGTCCCTTATTTTTATTATATAGATCATTTAAAATATAATTATATATATTAATTTTTTTTATTAATATTAATATTAGATAATTAATATTAATTTGAAATTTCATTAATATCAATTCACTAATTAGTTATTCCTCTCCATTTTTTTTCTCAATTACTCAATTTTTAAGAGTAAAGTAAAAAATAATTAAATTTTTTCTTCTAAATATATGTAAAACGTTTTATATTTTTTAAAAAAAAAAACTTCTAAAATGACCTATATAATTAAAATGAGGAAGTATATTAGTATAGGATTTCTTATTTTACCAAAACAAACTGGTTGATAATTTTATTTATTATTTTTTTTTTTGTTGCCAATTAACATAAATTTCAATACTCATACATTACTTAGGCCGCATCCTGTCCCATACCCGTTCTGGCGTTCATGATGCTATGTACTGATTTGCATGACAATTGGTATCATGCCGAAAAGATTAAATTGCACATTAATTGCGTGGTTGAATCCTACTAATATTTATATTGCCTGGTAGAAAGTGACAATATATATGTACAAGAGAGACTTTCATTTGTCAGAGACAGTGAGATATAATTATGTTTAACTAAATTGTATAGATTCAAACATTTTAATTTTTGACAAGTTCATTTGATATATTGAAATATTGGAAGAAACTAAATATAAATTTTTATTTTTATAATTTTTATTTTTATAATTTTTTGAATTTTTGGCCTGACCTAAAGATTTTGAACACGTTAAAATTTAAACATACAAGTAAACATACAAGTCCGGCTCCAATGAGAGTGTTACCTTGGTCTGTAGAGAAAAAAGAAGTGAGATAGACTATTTATAGATTTGAGTTGGGGTTCTTCCTTACCTCTTGTAAGCCATGTGATAGACATATAATTATACATTTTAATAATTTTATTTTTTATTATTTAATATATTTATTTTATATAATTAATATATTTTATTTTATTTTGTAAGAAATAGATAAATAATTAAAATTGAGTTGAAAAAAGAGTTCTAGGAACTTTTAAGTTAATTTTTATTTAGACTCCAATAAAGAGTTGGAAGATCATCAAATAGAAGTTGAAGTAAAAAACGAAAGAAGAGATCAAGTTATTCCAAATTAGATTATAATTAAATTTATTCCTCCTATAAATAAGAGTCTTCTTTTAGAGAGAGGAGTGTATTTTTTTATATTTTCTTTTTCTTCTTTAAGTTTTTGAAAAAGTAGGAGTATTACTTTTCTTTTCGTTCACAGCAGCATCGGTAACTTTAGGAGTTAGAATCAGGGACTTGTTTGGGTTTACTCTAGCATTCTTATTCAATTTAATAAAGTTCTTTGCATTATTATTTCATTAGTTTTTAATTTATTTCATGTAATTAATATTAGTAGTTTTAATTTTGTTTTTCTTTATTATAAATTTCATGGATATCTAAATTTCTAATATCTAGGATGCAGATGAAATTAAGTATTACATATTAATATTTTCTTTCCGTTCCGATATTAATATCTAATTGTTTGTTCATTCAATTTTACCTTTACGCTAAATTCGTTTTGGTTCTATATTAATTGTGAGGTTTTGATAGGTTATTGTTAAGATATGAGTTTTTCATAATTCATACTTGCTCAATGAAGTGTTGATGAGTTATAGTTAATCCTTAAATTTTTATAATCTATGCTTACCTATATTAATTATATGCATCACTATTTTTAAAGGGAAAGAAAAATAATTAGAAATTAATTAAAGAAATGAAGAATTTAATTATTATGTTAGTTTTTAGTGGATTTGGATTCCTAAGTAGTTTTTCTCAATATTAGTTTTTGTTATTAATTTTTAATTTACATTATTTAGTTAATTAATTATCTCCACCATTTTTTATTTCTAATTTATTTGGAATATAAATTAAGAGAATATTAAAATTAATTTAGTCTCTGTGGTTCGACCTGTATTTGCCCGTTCTTCAATTTGACACAGTGCACTTGTAATTACTATTTTTTTATCGCATCAAGTTTTTGGCGCCGTTGCTAGGTAAAGAACAAAAGTGTTTCATGATAAATAAATTTTGAGAAAATCATTTTCACCTGGTCAAAAAGTACTATTGTATAACTTTAGGCTGCATCTATTTCCTGGCAAATTGTATCCTAGATGGGATGAACCTTTTATAGTAAAGATAGTTTACCCTCATGGGGCAGTTGATATTAAAAATCCAAAAAGTGGTGACATTTTCAAAGTTAATGGTCAACGACTCAAACCCTTTTTAGAAATGCCGAACGTAATAGATGAGATGGTGGACCATGTTGACCCACACTATTCCAAATGACTGAAATTACACTTGTAATTGTAAGTTTTGTACATATATTTTTTTTTATAGTGTATTTTCATCTCGTTCCTACCCACCATATGAGGTACAATTTTTTTCTCTTTGTTATCTATTCTTCATTTGCATATATTGAGGACAATGCATGATTTAGGTATAGGGGGCGTTTTGCATTATGATTAGAATTTTTTATATTTTTATTTTTTAAGAAACTAATTTTTACAAAAATAAAAACTAAAAAGTTGAAAATTTTGTTTGACTTTTTATGAGTTGAATTAATTCTAATAAGTGTCTGCGGAGTAAAAAACTTTGAGTAGGATTAAAAGATTTAGAACTCTTGAATCTTTGATAAGATACACAGTCCTAGTTTAGAATGTCATCTTAAATAACATTAAAATTCATATGCATTTTTGTACTTCACGTTCACACTAATTCTTAGTTGTGGAGTATAAACTATGAGTCAAGTAATTTCAAGAAAAAAAATTTGTAAAGAAAAAAATAATAATGCAGTGAAATGGAGCGTAAAACGCACTCGTTGTAAGAAAAAAAAAAGAGTTGAAAAATAATAAATATTGCGTCAATGTCCATTGAATAAAAAAAAACCACGCTAAAAAGTATGATAGTTATAAGCAGTTTGACTAGTATGATTTTTGTGGCATTTGTTACTCGAGTTAGTAAGTCCTTTAGGGGTGTCTTTACATCTAGTGTCCTAAAAGCAACTGATTTGGGAGTCATTGGTCAAACGCTCGTTACATGGGTAACTCTGAAAAGTCTAAGAATAATAGATATTGCACAAGTCAAGAATAAAAAAATAAAAAAATAAAAATTAGTTTGCTAGATTTTCACAGTAAAAGTCCCTACTACGAGTTACATCACATACACATGCATAAATCACGTGAAATTAATTTTATGAAGGATGATATTTAGAATGAAGATGGAGTGTTTTTGATAAGGTGAAAGTGTAATTTTAAATTTAATCTTATTTATGTGTAATGCCCATGAATACTTAGAAGTTTTCTTTCGATTTCATAATTGGTTACACTCAAAAATAATTTTACTTTATTTTTTATTTTTTATTTTGTCGGTATATTCACTGCAAACCCTTACGAGACACAACTCGTCCACTTTGGTTAACCTTAGGGTTAAAGGTTTGTTGCACATGCTAAGTGCAATCGTATTTCCTATAAAAATGAGGTAGTTTAGATTTTGTTTTTTTTTATATTTTTTACTCGAGGACGAGTAAAAACTAGGTATATGAGTATTTGATAGACACATAATTATACATTTTAATATTCTTATTTTTTATTATTTAATATGTTTATTTTATTTAATTAATACATTTTATTTTGTTTAACAGAAAATAGATAACATAATTATACATTTTAATATTCCTATTTTTTATTATTTAATATGTTTATTTTATTTAATTAATATATTTTATTTTGTTTAGTAAGAAATAGATAAATAATTGAAGTTGAGCTGGAAAAGGAGTTCTAGAAGCTTTCAAGTTAATTTTTATTTAGAGTCCAATAAAGAGTTGGAAGATTACCATGTAAAAGTTGAAGTCAAAAAGGAAAGAAGATATCAAGTTATTCCAAATTAGATTATGATTCAATTTATTTCTCTTACAAATAGGATTCTTGTTTTAGAGAGATGAGGGTATTTTTTATTTATTTTCTTTTGCTTCTTTTAGTTTTCGAAAAAGTAGGGAGTATTACTTTTCTTTTCGTTCACAACAAACTCGGTAAAGTTAGGAATTAGAATCAGGGACTTGTTTTAGTTTACTTTACCATTCTTATTCAATTTAATAAAGTTCTTCAATTTAATAAAGTTCTTTACTTTATTATGAATTTCATAGATAACTAAATTTCTAATATCTAGGATGAAGATGAAATTAAGTATTACATATTAATATTTTATTTACGTTCCGATATTATTGTCTAATTGTTTGTTCTTTCAATTTTACATTCGCGCTAAATTCATTTTGGTTCTATATTAATTGCAAAATTTTGATAGATTATTGTTAAGATATGAGTTTTTCATAATTTATACTTGTTCAATGAAATTTTGATGAGTTATAGTTAATCTTTAAATTTTCATAATCTATGATTGCCCATATTAATTATATGCATCATTATTTTTAAAGAGAAAGTAAAATAATTAAAAATTAATTAAGAAAATGAAGAATTTAATTATAATGTTAGTTTTTAATGGATTCGGATTCCTATGTAGTTTTTCTCATTTTTAGTTTTCGTTATTAATTTTTAATTTATATTATTTAGTTAATTAATCATCTCCACCATTTTTTATTTTTAATTTATTTGGAATATAAATTAAGGGAATATTAAAATTAATTTAGTCTCTGTGGTTCGACTTGTACTTGCCCGTTTTTCAATCGGACACTATGCACTTGCAGTTACTATTTTTTATCACATCACTATCTACATCCCTTTTGTTAAAAGTAGCTAACATCCCTTTGTTCTCTTCAGCTAAGAAGAAAGGAATGATCCGGCTCTTCTTGCCCTTTTCAATGAATTCCACCGAAATGTAACCCATGGAAGGGTCGTTGTAATCATAACATGCTTATCCCCACCCCAAACCCAAATCAATCGATTTAGTTGAGCCCCACTTTTAACATCCACAACTTTGCAACTTTGTTGTTTGATCCGTACTCAACCGATATGAATCCCATAAAAATACATAGATTAATATATGTATCATAAACATATGAATAACAAGAGGGGGGAAAGTTTAAAGCAAAAAACACAATTAACAAAACAAAATAAAAAATAAAAGTTAATATATAAATTAAACATTATAAAGGTCAAGTAACATGCTTTCAGATGGATAAGTGAGATGATGAAGGGAGATAATATCAAAACTGCATTTCAAACAATAGTAATGTGGCAAGTAATTTATAAACTTAAAAATTCATATACAAATGGAATTAGAGACAAATTCAAAAAACCCATTACCCAAATTTCTTTGGGTATCATCTTCTTAATTCCAATTTAAATAAAGGGGTCATCTCAATTCTCAATCATCAATATACAAACATACAAATATACAAGTACTTGGAAAATACTTAATGCATTCAAGCTCTTACATAAATACCCACTTCACAAAAACACACTAATAAATGAATTCTAGGAAACCAAATCCTTATCAGGCATTTCCTCAAACAGATTCTCTGCATCCTCTAAACGGCCCAATTTTGAGTACATCGACACCAAACAATCACCCATGAGCCCGTCTCTGTAACTTAAAGATTTAACTACTCGAGCATGAATTACCCGACAACAATTTATGAAAGAATAAGTGGTTACAGTAGAAAGAATATACTGAAGAAATAAATTTGATGAGAGAGAAGAAGAAACACCACGAATTGCCATAAACATCAATGGCTTTGGCATATACAGTATATATATTTATGTTTGAGGTGAAGTCTCGTAAAAGTGGTGGTTTGGTCTTTAGTTTTCCCGAGTCCCATATCGATTGCACACCAACAAGGAATGTCCCGACCGAGTATAAATATGCATGTATGCAAAGGTTACTTTGAAAACTGTGACGATCCTAAATCCGGGTCTCTCGAACCTCGAATCCGGTTCAACACTAGTACTAATTTTTCCTTATTGTTCATGACTTACAACAATATTATAATTGTTAAATAATCATTTATTTACAATTTTATAATATCTCTTTCTATTCCAGAATCGCAATCTTTATACATTCCTAGTATGTCTCAATATCATATATGATACGACATTCTATTACAATTAATTTGAGTATTTAACACTCATATTACATACCAACCAATTCTTATATTACACAATCATTTTACCTGTCTAATTCGAACTGATATCTACAATAGACATTTAGACCTTCAGTGAATGTAATATGCATTCATGTTTCTTGATCTTTATCGAAAACTTCGAATAACTTGTACTATCTGAAAATATTAGTTTTAAGCAAAAGTGAGCACGACGGCTCAACAAGTTTAATAGCTACACATAACATGTAATATCCCAGATATTTAAATGAATTAGAAATAAAATATCTAATATTTAATAAAGGTTGGAGTTTGATAACCTAGTAGTGGTAGATAAATAGAGGTCCAAATTAAATTTAATGGACTAACTTAGATATGGTAATATCAAAAATTTTGATAAGTTAGCAAGTAAAGTGATAATTCAATAATCTTGACTAATAACAAGTCTAATTAGATTAAGAGAATTAATTAGTGGTGTTATGTAATTATGGGATGTGGTTGCGTGTAAATTGAACATGTATTTATATGAATATATGTATGTGCATATTTAGTAACATAATTTAATGGTTAAATAAATTATGGTAAATAAAGGGATTAATATTAAATTAATCCAATTTGAATTAAAAAGTTTATTTTGGAATTAATTTAGTTATTATATTGATTATACTTATTAGTCAATAGTTATGCAGATTATTGATAAATTAATTGTGAGGAATAATTATGTAATTTATATAATGATAAATTATATAAAGTAGTTAAATTAATTAAAGGAGAATTGTAATTATATATATCGTATAATATTTAATTTCATATATATTTATATATATATATATATATATATATATATATATATATATATATATATATATAAAGGGATTAAATTAATTGACTAATTTTAAATAGTAATATATTAAATGAATATATTCTATAATTAAATAAATCATTGTAAATGATTTATGGGAGTGAGTAATTTAATTATACAATTATTTGTGTAATATTATTTAAATAATTTAATAAATTATTTAAATAAGAAATTGAGTAAATATATTATTATTTTAATATATTTTCGGGTAAATGGATTTATTTTCATAATTGATGGGAAATGAATTATTTAATGTAAATGTATTAAATAATTTAATTTATGGCCTAAATAATATATATTAAATTATATATTGTATTTATTTTAATTTCATAATTTATTGTGAAATTGTTTTTGAGGTAAAGTAATGTGTATAAATAATATATATAGATTATATATATTATTATTAGCGAACACACTCTAAAGTTTTAATATCAAAATAATTGATAAGTTGTCATTAATTAAATATTCAATTAAATTGAATATAATGAGTGAATTAAATATTATAAATTAATTAATATGATAATTAATTAATGTAAATAATGTAAAATATTATTAATAATATTATTAGTCCATTTAGTAATTTAATATTAATGGGTTAGAGTATTTAATTAATTAATCAATTCAATTATTATTTAATTATGGATTTGATAAATAATGCGTAAAAAAATTAATAATTAATCATTTGGGTTATAATTAAATAGTCCAATGATAATTAAATGGACTTGACTAACTAGTAGCCCAAACAATTTAATAGGAGGCCAATTGGTATTTTAAATAAAGCCCAAAGCTTGAGCCCACATGAAAAATAATTATGTAACTTATTAATTCTTAAAAAAATGAGCAAGTGACACTATTTTGGGACAAAAACTATCATGTTGCCGGCAAGGAAGGAGTAAAAGCTATTGAATTGATTTTTGTTTTCTTTTATTTTTTATTTAATTAAATTAAGGTTGTTTGTATGGTTTTTTTTATTTCATGGACCATACCTCTTTTCACCAACTTAAGTCCTTAGCCTAAATTCTTGCACAAGTCTCCAACTACCTCCATGATGGAAATTTTAATAGATATAGATTTTATATCTATCCAAAATTGTGACGCCCCCAAATCTAGGCCTACATAGCCCAATTTGAGACGCCATAAAATACATAATCTTTAATACAAATAGTTCATAGAACAGAAATGCAAAACTCAATAATACACAACTAAGTCTTCACTATTATTTTCACACTATATACAACATGTGAAGACTACAATAGCTATCACTCGGACCGTCACTCCATTCCCCTGCTAGACCCGGCTACTCTCTCTTTTTCTGAAAAACAATGGAACAAAAGAAAGGGTGAGCTCAAATAGCCCAGTAAGAAATATCATGACTAAGATAACGACAAATAAATTATCATTAGCTTTCAACAGATGAGTTCTTAATTGAATATAATAGACAATAAGCTTTGTATCAATAATAGCAGCGGAATGAGCAATCTATTAGAAGAATAATGCAGACTATAATGTCCACTCGGTTCTCTTTTTAGGAAAAACATCCTCAACTTTTATCATCTTAAACACCGCTGGTCATGATAATATAAATTTCCAGTTCCTGATTATAATCATGCCAGTCAATAGTTCATCTTTGCATTACGAGCCAAAGATATTCAAATATAACACCACGGTAATGATTATACCAGTTTTCAGCTTTTGGTCATAATCATACCAACAACAGTTCATCTTTGCCCCAGGCCAAAGAGAATATTCACCACGTGCCCTAAAAGACACAATAATTATATTGCCTTTATCCTATCAACTGTGCCCCAGGCCACAGATATTCACAACAACATGGTTCTTGATGATTAGAATAACAACCGTGATATAGATGATGAATCAGAAGAAACAGTATGATCAATAAATATCAAAAGTTTATGACTTTACTTTGTGCAGATTCAAATAATGTCCAAATTGCCAACATGATGTGGACTAAAATTCAAGAATGATATTTCAGATCCACAGTTCAGAATAACAATTAAGGTTCAATAGAAAGATTTAGAAAAATAGGAAGGTTCAGTTGAAATGATATTAGATGAAGCGCAAACTATTAAAGAATATGTATTCATTTCAGGAAACTTTACCAAGAAGAGACAAGTAAGAAATGAATACGAAAAGTAATTCACCAAACATGCGGTAGTCCGCGTAGTCAGGTTATTCCCATAAATTAATAAGGAATGAATACGAAAGGTTATTCACCAACAGACGATAATCCGCGCCGTAAGGTTATTCCCACAATTTAATATATGGAAATAAATACGAAAGGTTATTCACCAACAGACGATAATCCGCGCCGTAAGGTTATTCCCACAATTTAATATATGGAAATAAATACGAAAGGTTATTCACCAACAGGCGATAATCCGCGCCGTAAGGTTATTCCCATAATTTAATATATGGAAATAAATACGAAAGGTTATTCACCAACAGGCGATAATCCGCGCCGTAAGGTTATTCCCACAATTTAATATATGGAAATAAATGGCACGTCTTATGAGTAAGAAAGAAACGATATTATTTTCGAGAATCAAATAATGATAATCCCTTACCATAGTAAGTTTGAATAATGGAAGATGAAAAAGATGGTATCCCTTACCTTAACACGTGACTAGATATGAACTCGTACACTTACAGCTCTTTACAAATACTCAAGATGACTTTAGCACACTCAAAGAGAACTTATACTAAGAAATATTTGGAGAGTGAAAGAAAGAATAAGCAAGAAAGTTTTTATGAAAAATCCTTAAGTTAAGGCTTCTATTTATAGCAAAAATTCTTATCATCACCAAGATTTCCTAATTTAATCCAAACCGTATATTTCAAGATAATGTTTAATCCATACCACTCATTTTATCTTTTAAGATTTCTTTAATCTAAACCATTCATTTAAAAATCATCTTTTAATCTATACCATTCAATTTACTTTATATATAAAACAACTAACTTTAAATAAATCAACTATCTTTATATATAAAAACAAACAACTTTATATAATTTATCATAATAAAAATAAATAACTTTATCAATTTAATTATTCAACAATAATTCACAATTATTCATTATTATGGCTAATTGTTGTAAATGCAGTGTAGTTGGTTTTACGAGTTAGAAAAATAGGAAAATCACCCAATAATAGAATACAACAGTTTAATCAATATCACAAAAGAGATAACAATAATGCTGAAAATAAATAAAAAAATAACACGTTACTGTGTAATGACAATTATTGATTCAGTAATGTGAATTATTGTGCATATGCTACTGTGAGAATTATCAGCTCAATAATATGAATTATTATGCATGTGACAATTATTGATTCAATAAAGTCAATATAGTACAATAACCACTTTATCATTTAATAATATGAAACACTGTGCAATACCGTGTGCTACTATGTAATACCGTGTGCTACTATGTAACACCGTATGTTACTATTCTTTTACCATCAGGTATTTTAACAGTTCAAAATGATAATACCGTTGACTATTTTTATTTAAAAATGTTACGTATGTCGCTTTCTATATCCGACAATAAGTCGTTGTGGGGGTCCACCATTATTTTGTTATTTCGGCGCCGTCGTACGAATCGAATATTCCCCGACAAAACGAATATTCTCCGACCAAACGAATATTGTCCGACATAATAAAATTTGCACATAACATCCTTAACTTTTAACCTTATCAATTTAACCACCTACTGTTTCAGGAAAAATATATATGAAGAAAAATTAAATTTTGTATTTCATAAAATTCGGGGTCTTACAAAAATTGTAAGTATACTTACAATTTAGGAATTTTGTTAGTCATTTCTTCTTCTTCCACTTTTCAAGTTAGAGAGAGTTGAGAGAAATAGCTTGTGAGAGAAAATATTTGAGAGCAAGGATAAAGAAAGAGAAGGAGTTCTTGATTCATGCCATTCACAATCTATTTTTGGAAGAAAAATGAAGATATCCATTAAAACAAGGTAATGGTTATTTTAAATGTAGTTTGTTTTTAAATTAAATAAATTATCATATTAGTATAAACATGTTAATATAGTTGATAATGTGTAGTAGTAATATTTATATCATGCTTGAGTTTAATATGCTTGGTTTGTATTTTAGTATAATTTATATGCTAAAAACATGTGTTTGGTAGTGTGTAATCAAGCCGCAAAATAATGTCCAAAAATAATTTTTATAAAATTTAGATTTAATGTTATAATATTATAGAACATTAAATCATGAGAAAAATAAAGTTTGAATCACTCAAAATGGAGTTATACACAAAAAGTTATGATTTGTGGTAGTTTATGTGATGTAAAATTTTTATAAATTTTTTTTAATATTAAATCATGAAAAATTAAATTTTCATGTTATAAATTGATATTAAGTCATTGGTAATTTTTTTGGATTTTTATTGAGGACTTAAAGATTTCTTGAAGGTATAATTTTAATCAAAATAGTCACTGTTCACGATCTGCTGAAAGAGAAAAAAAAGAGGGTGGCCGCGCAATGCGCGCAAGCAATTATTACTGTCGGACACGGAGCCAAAACGGCGTCGTTTTGGCGAATAAAAATTTCATCCGCGCGTAATGCACGGAAGCCAGCTACGGTGCCTCAAAACGGCACCGTTTTGGGACCATAGATTTTTCAGCGCGCGCAATGCGCGAGAAACAGATTTTGCCTAAAATTACAATTTCACCCCCTACGTTCATTTTTCGGCGTAATTACAGAAATGTCATTCCGGTTAATTTTAATTAATTTAAATATTTTAAAATTAATTTAAAATTATAACAAAAATAATAATAATACAAAAATGATATTTGAGATGATACTTTTCATTAAGTTTAATATTTAAAATATTTTAAATATTAATCTAGTTAACTAAATCATGGTTAAGTTACATAAATTTATTATCTATTTATTATTTAAAATGTTAATAATAAATAAAGGTGATAAATTAGCAATTATTATTTAATTCCTATTAAATAATAATTAAAGAGAGATAAAAATTTATAAATTAATTATTTATTATTTAAATATTATTAAATAATAAACAAGGATAATTAAGTAATTAATTATTATTTAATTAGCATTAAATAATGATTAATGGAGATTAAGTTATTAGATTAATAATTTATTATTTAATTTAAATAATAAATAAGGATAAATAAATTGATTATTATTTAACCTTAAATAATAATTATAATTAATTATATAATTAATTATTATTTAATTGACACTAAATAATAATTAAAGAGGATTAAAATTAGTAAACTATTATTTAATTTCCTTAAAATTAAATAATAAGTGAGGTTAATTACTTGGTTATGTATTAGTTGATTAATATTAAATAAAAAAAAAGGTTAAAATTAAATTAATAATTATTTATTATTTAATTATTATTAAATAATAAGTTAGTGCAATTAGTTATTATTTATTTTAAGTAATAACTAAAGATAATTAATTAATTCCTATTTAATCAAGATTAAATAGTAATTAAATAGAGATTGAGTTAATAAAATAATTTTAATTTAATTATGCTTTAATTAAATAATTCTAATAAGTTGTTTAAAGGTTTAATAAGTGTCCAATACTTAAGAAAAATATTTTCTAATTTATTAAATTATTAACCTAATTTGATTGATGGTCAATAAGGTTAATAATATTATTTCGACTAATGAAAATTATGTGTTAGTACTTATGTGTGGTAAATAAGTTCCGTAGTGAGCGTATAGTTGTACAAATACGCCGTACTAATTATTAGACCAACTTTATTAATGTTAGGTCTTTCAAAGCCAGTTAGTTAAAGTTAGACATTAATTGTAGCTGAGCAGACAGGCAAGTTTCCTAAACCCTACTCAATTCATCGTTCAAGTTCCTAACTCAAACTCAAATTATTATGTTTCAAGCATGCTATGGTTTAATTCTGTATAATTATTCCACTTCTTTAAATTGTTGATTCGCACATAGTGCTTGTTGCATGTGTTCATCAGGTATGAAAAGCTGATCACCTTCATTACCATAAGGTTCAGTTAAATTTATTTATGGTCATTATTGACACTCAACATTAATTGATTCAGTCATTCAATTATTGAAATTATGATTCGTACTCTTTCACAATTATTATATTGTTGAAAATCCAAAAGCTTATTCTTTCTTTCAATCATGATATATCGTTATTGTATTTAAACTTACTGAGCAAAGTCGTTGCTCACTCTTGCTATATCATGATAACAAATTTCAGAATAATACGAATGTCCGATGAGAGACTGTGACAAAAGCAAAAGACAAGATTATAGTGTTATGCATGATAACTAAATTGTTATGTGATGTAAGTAATTTTGTAAAAAAAAATTTATGAATCTAAAGGTATATATGTAAGTTAAGGTTAGAAACCTTGGGAGATGTTGTAGAATAAACAATTTATGTTTATATATTCCGCGTTAGTTATAGAATATGTATGAAGATGATGTATCGTGACGTACCAAGTCTAGGTTTTAAGGAACCCGGATTTGGGGATGTTACAAGTTGGTATCAGAGCTGATAGGTTATAGTTCTTAGGTAGCAGTACCTTAGGCTATAATCATGGAAAGATAATGAAGACAGTGAAAGGATAAACTCAGATAGAGTTTCGAAATGAACATATACAGTTCATAAAAGGAGGAAATAACTATATATATATACATAGATATATGAAAAGATTCAAAGAATGATCTTCAATGAGTGTAATCCAAATAAATGGAATAAGAATCAGGGAACACTTGATTCAAGAATTTAAAAAGAGAAGGACCGTACAATAAAATGATCAGAGATGAATGATAAGATGATAGAATTAAACAATCCTAGAATAAAGGAGAAATAGTACAATGAAATCAATTGTGTTATAAGATCACGATGATCATAGTAAAATCATGGAATGACAAATTGTTTGTTAAATGATTAAGAGGTTGTGTTGATAGCATGGTGCTATAACAATGAAGATACTAAAATAGTAACAAGTGGACTCTTGAAGTGTTGAGTGTGATAAGGTATGAATTGACAAAATTCATATCAAGTTAAGAGAAGTTAGAGGTTTGTGGGTTTTTAATTGAGGACTCATGTTAGTGGCTGAGTTGTACAATTCCTTGTATGGGCGGGGAATTTGTGCTTGGTTTTAGAACCTCTTAGCTTCCTATATTGATATAGTGGTTGAGTTGAACAGTTCTTTGTATGGGCAGGGGACTTGTTCTTGGTTTGATGACCGCTTAACTTCCTATATTGATTAGTGGCTGAGTTGACCAATTTCTTGTATGGACAGGAGATCATGTTTCATTTGACGACCACTTAGCTTCTTATAGTGATAATCAATTGAAATCCGGTGTCGCGCTATTCGTTATATGTATGCTGAGAAGGTGATTCTTTTCTCATGTGTATAACGGATAGGTAGAGGATGTTAAGATAAGTTCGTGTTCTGAGAACCGACACGTATGGTAAGTTCGTGACTCATAGTCATGTGGTGGAGCCCCTCAGCGAATGGGCGACTTTGGTCTGACTAGGACAAGCTCCTCCAACCATATGATTGTGGTAAGTTCCTGAGCCCAAATACGTGGTAGGTTTGATGAACAACGAGTGTGGGTAGAATTAAGTAGCAAGATTAAGGTTATAATAGAGATAGTTATTAAGCTGAAAAAGATGAGGAGTAAAATTTGTGAATAATTGAGGTTTTAGGATATTCCAAATCTTCTAGCTATGCTAGACTTTGAAATTCTTAAAATCGTGCTAAATTCGCATTTTTGTGCTTTTGAAAATATCAAAATGTGTTTTAGTAATCATTAATGCACTTAGTGCAGAGATGATAAGCGATGGAGTCATTAATACAGAGTAACCTAGTGGTTGATGTAGCCTTAAGCCCACTATGGTATGATGTAATAAGACAAAGTCATAAATGATTTTCAGTATTTTGAAATGTTTAAAGAAGAGTCTATGCTAATTGTTTCGGCTGGACAAATTGATTTGAAAATATCAAAATGTATTTATAAAATCATCACGTGCCATTAAAGCCATGGTGCAGAGATGAAAAAGACGGAATATTCAACGCACTGTTGCAACGGTGCGGTAGTATGAAGTCCTAGAAATGAATTTTTGTTATTTTAACCAATCTAAATGATTTTCAGTTCATAATATATGAGCAGTTCAATGATATAAGTCTACGTCATTTATTTTGACTGGACACTTTTGGTCAGAAATGACTCAAGTTTTATTATCCAATCCAAATTATTTGGAGCGGAATTTTATAGTAAGTCTGAGGTGAACAATAGCAGAAGCAGATATATTTCGTCGGCATATAGCTCCGACTTCACCTGCAAAGATTAAACGTTATGCATGACGTACTGTACGATAGGGTGATTCCTAGCGTAGTATCTTTGGGGTGAAATGGTGTTTATAGTCTTATGACTATTAAGGGTTACAGTAGAAATACTTGCTAACTCATTACACAGTTCATGGTCCGTATGACCCCTCAGCCATATTTAAAATTATTTTTGTTGAAATTGTGTTTATAGTCTTATGACTATTAAGGGTTACCGTAGTTATATTTTCTAACTCATTACACAGTTCATGGTCTTTATGATCCATCGATCATATTTAAAATTATTTTTAAGGAATTATTTTTACTTCCTGATTATTCAAATTCATTCACAATTATTGATCATTTGTGAAGACTCCTGAGAGATGTTCCAATGTTCTGGACATCGAATGGGTAAAGGGGTAAGTATACTGTAATTTCGAGGACGAAATTTTTAGAAAAATGGGTGAATGTAATATCCCAGATATTTAAATGAATTAGGAATAAAATATCTAATATTTAATAAAGGTTGGAGTTTGATAACCTAGTAGTGGTAGATAAATAGAGGTCCAAATTAAATTTAATGGACTAACTTAGATATGGTAATATCAAAAATTTTGATAAGTTAGCAAGTAAAGTGATAATTCAATAATCTTGACTAATAGCAAGTCTAATTAGATTAAGAGAATTAATTAGTGGTGTTATGTAATTATGCGATGTGGTTGCGTGTAAATTGAACATGTATTTATATGAATATATGTATGTGCATATTTAGTAACATAATTTAATGATTAAATAAATTATGGTAAATAAAGGGATTAATATTAAATTAATCCAATTTGAATTAAAAAGTTTATTTTGGAATTAATTTAGTTATTATATTGATTATACTTATTAGTCAATAGTTATGCAGATTATTGATAAATTAATTGTGAGGAATAATTATGTAATTTATATAATGATAAATTATATAAAGTAGTTAAATTAATTAAAGGAGAATTGTAATTACATATATCGTACAATATTTAATTTCATATATATTTATATATATATATATATATATATATATATATATATATATATATATATATATATATTAAATGAATATATTCTATAATTAAATAAATCATTGTAAATGATTTATGGGAGTGAGTAATTTAATTATACAATTATTTGTGTAATATTATTTAAATAATTTAATAAATTATTTAAATAAGAAATTGAGTAAATATATTATTATTTTAATGTATTTTCGGGTAAATGGATTTATTTTCATAATTAATGGGAAATGAATTATTTAATGTAAATGTATTAAATAATTTAATTTATGGCCTAAATAATATATATTAAATTATATATTGTATTTATTTTAATTTCATAATTTATTGTGAAATTGTTTTTGAGGTAAAGTAATGTGTATAAATAATATATATAGATTATATATATTATTATTAGCGAACACACTCTAAAGTTTTAATATCAAAATAATTGATAAGTTGTCATTAATTAAATATTTAATTAAATTGAATATAATGAGTGAATTAAATTTTATAAATTAATTAATATGATAATTAATTAATATAAATAATGTAAAATATTATTAATAATATTATTAGTCTATTTAGTAATTTAATATTAATGGGTTAGAGTATTTAATTAATTAATCAATTCAATTATTATTTAATTATGGATTTGATAATTAATGCGTAACAAAATTAATAATTAATCATTTGGGTTATAATTAAATAGTCCAATGATAAATTAAATGGACTTGACTAACTAGTAGCCCAAACAATTTAATAGGAGGCCAATTGGTATTTTAAATAAAGCCCAAAGCTTGAGCCCACATGAAAAATAATTATGTAACTTATTAATTCATAAAAAAATGAGCAAGTGACACTATTTTGGGACAAAAGCTATCATGTTGCCGGCAAGGAAGGAGTAAAAGCTATTGAATTGATTTTTGTTTTCTTTTATTTTTCATTTAATTAAATTAAGGTTGTTTGTATGGTTTTTTTTATTTCATAGACCATACCTCTTTTCACCAACTTAAGTCCTTAGCCTAAATTCTTGCACAAGTCTCCAACTACCTCCATGATGGAAATTTTAATAGATATAGATTGTATATCTATCCAAAATTGTAAGTATACTTACAATTTGGGAATTTTGTTAGTCATTTCTTCTTCTTCCACTTTTCAAGTTAGAGAGAGTTGAGAGAAATAGCTTGTGAGAGAAAATATTTGAGAGCAAGGATAAGGAAAGAGAAGGAGTTCTTGATTCATGCCATTCACAATCTATTTTTGGAAGAAAAATGAAGATATCCATTAAAACAAGGTAATGGTTATTTTAAATGTAGTTTGTTTTTAAATTAAATAAATTATCATGTTAGTATAAACATGTTAATATAGTTGATAATGTGTAGTAGTAATATTTATATCATGCTTGAGTTTAATATGCTTGGTTTGTATTTTAGTATAATTTATATGCTAAAAACATGTGTTTGGTAGTGTGTAATCAAGCCGCAAAATAATGTCCAAAAATAATTTTTATAAAATTTAGATTTAATGTTATAATATTATAGAACATTAAATCATGAGAAAAATAAAGTTTGAATCACTCAAAATGGAGTTATACACAAAAAGTTATGATTTGTGGTAGTTTATGTGATGTAAAATTTTTATAAATTTTTTTTAATATTAAATCATGAAAAATTAAATTTTCATGTTATAAATTGATATTAAGTCATTGGTAATTTTTTTGGATTTTTATTGAGGACTTAAAGATTTCTTGAAGGTATAATTTTAATCAAAATAGTCACTGTTCACGATCTGCTGAAAGAGAAAAAAAAGAGGGTGGCCGCGCAATGCGCGCAAGCAATTATTACTGTCGGACACGGAGCCAAAACGGCGTCGTTTTGGCGAATAAAAATTTCATCCGCGCGTAATGCACGGAAGCCAGCTACGGTGCCTCAAAACGGCACCGTTTTGGGACCATAGATTTTTCAGCGCGCGCAATGCGCGAGAAACAGATTTTGCCTAAAATTACAATTTCACCCCCTACGTTCATTTTTCGGCGTAATTACAGAAATGTCATTCCGGTTAATTTTAATTAATTTAAATATTTTAAAATTAATTTAAAATTATAACAAAAATAATAATAATACAAAAATGATATTTGAGATGATACTTTTCATTAAGTTTAAAATTTAAAATATTTTAAATATTAATCTAGTTAACTAAATCATGGTTAAGTTACATAAATTTATTATCTATTTATTATTTAAAATGTTAATAATAAATAAAGGTGATAAATTAGCAATTATTATTTAATTCCTATTAAATAATAATTAAAGAGAGATAAAAATTTATAAATTAATTATTTATTATTTAAATATTATTAAATAATAAACAAGGATAATTAAGTAATTAATTATTATTTAATTAACATTAAATAATGATTAATGAAGATTAAGTTAATAGATTAATAATTTATTATTTAATTTAAATAATAAATAAGGATAAATAAATTGATTATTATTTAACCTTAAATAATAATTAAAATTAATTATATAATTAATTATTATTTAATTGACACTAAATAATAATTAAAGAGGATTAAAATTAGTAAACTATTATTTAATTTCCTTAAAAGTAAATAATAAGTGAGGTTAATTACTTGGTTATGTATTAGTTGATTAATATTAAATAAAAAAAAAGGTTAAAATTAAATTAATAATTATTTATTATTTAATTATTATTAAATAATAAGTTAGTGCAATTAGTTATTATTTATTTTAAGTAATAACTAAAGATAATTAATTAATTCCTATTTAATCAAGATTAAATAGTAATTAAATAGAGATTGAGTTAATAAAATAATTTTAATTTAATTATGCTTTAATTAAATAATTCTAATAAGTTGTTTAAAGGTTTAATAAGTGTCCAATACTTAAGAAAAATATTTTCTAATTTATTAAATTATTAACCTAATTTGATTGATGGTCAATAAGGTTAATAATATTATTTCGACTGATGAAAATTATGTGTTAGTACTTATGTGTGGTAAATAAGTTCCTTAGTGAGCGTATAGTTGTACAAATACGCCGTACTAATTATTAGACCAACTTTATTAATGTTAGGTCTTTCAAAGCCAGTTAGTTAAAGTTAGACATTAATTGTAGCTGAGCAGACAGGCAAGTTTCCTAAACCCTACTCAATTTATATTCGAGCAGGATGTAGACACCCAAATTTTGCACTTCTCTACTAACCCTGGCAGGAGGGCAAAGTCGTCACTTGAGCCGGAATGCGAAAAGGAAGGTGAACCTCAAAACGAAGTCACCCCAACGATTTACGGTCAAAGCCGCCACAACGAACAACGAGCATCAGGTTACTTGAGGCAAGGCAAACAGTTGATCCAGAAGAACCTGATTTGAGCACAAAAGACGACTAACGGCCATTACGCTTACGATGTTCGGGGGTCTCGCCGGTGAGCTGGCGGGGGTGGAAAGGGGGCAGCGCCCCCTGGAAGCCAAGCACAAATAGCAAATTCTATATCAAGTCGCAGCCCTCCGAACTAGCCTCCCAGAACAATAGGGCACGATTCCCAGGGATTTTCGGATTGCCAAATACGAGCCTTCCAGCGAAAAAACGAAAGACCGACATCAGACGCGGAAATCGAGGAAGCACCGAAGACAGCCGCAGTTGCACCTGCGGCTGCCCGCAGTTGCACCTGCGGCTGGCCGCAGTTGCACCTGCGACCAAGATCTGAAGATTTAAATCGCCACTTCCGGTTCATTTCTTCGCAGACGCGGGCGGAAGAAAGAAAGAGAGAGAGAGAGGCTACGGGAGCGAGAGAAAAGAGAGAAAAAGAGAGAAAAAAATGTGAGATTTCTTCCTCTTTTATACAATCGTTGTATCCTATATTGATTTTCAAGTGTTAAAGTGTCTATTGCATCGATTGGAATGTGAAAAATCCGAGTTTCATAGCTTCATTATGTTTTATTCAGTAAATCTTTTAGATATAGTTTTATTTCATTGTTATTGCATTTGTTGGGTGGATCTACTGTAGATCCGAAAATATTTGGTGCATTGCTATTTAAATAGTTTGATTTTGTTTATTTTGATGTTAGATCCAATGTAGTCAATATATGTTGTAGATCTGTGGATTAGGGACGGTTAGGGAGGATTTATTGCGGATGGAATCTCCTCCTAACCTCCCGATGATATCCTTTTAGTTTATTTTATAGCTTTTACGTATGTAGCGATGGCGATGCATTTGTATTGTAAATATGTAATTTTCGGGCCTTAAAGCGATGTCGGATCGAAAATCGGGTTTAAGGCCCCATGATAGTGAAATGTTCGATTGTGGGCGTTTGGGGTTATTTGGATGGCTCACATGCCCATGAATAGCTCCGACGTTATTTTTAATGCTTGATTTTTCCTTTTCGACACGGGAAAAGAATTTTGGAATGAAAAGATAAAGATTTTCTAAAAAGAATCAAATTAGGATATTAGATACACGAGGTTTAAAAAGTAAAGAGTTTTGGCGAAACTTTGATCCTTATTTGACGAAAAGGCTATATTTGGTTTTGAAATGTCATAAAAAATGTGCTTCGAAAAATAAATAAACGTTTTCATTAAACTTTGTGCATAGGGTTAAAGAGTTCTAGAAGTTGCCTTCATTTTATTTATATCTATTGTTAGAAGGCAATGTATAGTCTCGATTCCTATTTGACAAAAGTTTAAAAAACTATTGTTTTCTAAAATGACATCTAATAAAAAACCTCATCGTTTTCGAAATTAAAATCAATCTTTCTTATAAAAAGCGAAGCCTCGTCATTTGGGTCAAAAGACGTCTAAAACGCTTTCCCGACAAAACACATTTTGCCATATAAAATCAAAGCAACTTTATGCAAAAGGACATCACAAACCTCCATTTAGGCACACACACACACACGCGCGCACCCACACATTTTAAGATTTAAAAGGATAGGAAAACATCGAGATTACGGTAACCGTATTTCACGGAAGTCGGGGGGTGCCTAACACCTTCCCCTCGCTTAAGCAAGCCTCCGAACTCTATGAATCTCGGTTTGCGGACCAATCGAATTGGAGTCACATATGAGCCATCGCGATTACGAAAACAAAATTCGGATGAGTTGGTACATCCATTTCAAATATACCAACTGGCGACTCTGGTCAATTGGCTCATCATAAAATCGACATTTCAAAACCCGTCGACATTCAAGCCGACCCCTTTTCAAAACCACATCTCAATCCAAAGGCTAAAATTGGAAAAGGGCTTTTAATTATAAAAAACGAAACGACCGAAAATCCCGGCGTCGACACAGGATATATTATTTCATCGTTCAAGTTCCTAACTCAAACTCAAATTATTATGTTTCAAGCATGCTATGGTTTAATTCTGTATAATTATTCCACCTCTTTAAATTGTTGATTCGCACATAGTGCTTGTTGCATGTGTTCATCAGGTATGAAAGGCTGATCACCTTCATTACCATAAAGTTCAGTTAAATTTGTTTATGATCATTATTGACACTCAACATTAATTGATTCAGTCATTCAATTATTGAAATTATGATTCGTACTCTTTCACAATTATTATATTGTTGAAAATTCAAAAGCTTATTCTTTCTTTCAATCATGATATATCGTTATTGTATTTAAACTTGCTGAGCAAAGTCGTTGCTCACTCTTGCTATATCATGATAACAAATTTCAGAATAATACGAATGTCCGAGGAGAGACGGTGACAGAAGCAAAAGACAAGATTATAGTGTTATGCATGATAACTAAATTGTTATGTGATGTAAGTAATTTTGTAAAAAAAAATTTATGAATCTAAAGGTATATATGTAAGTTAAGGTTAGAAACCTTGGGAGATGTTGTAGGATAAACAATTTATGTTTATATATTCCGCATTAGTTATAGAACATGTATGAAGATGTTGTATCGTGACGTACCAAGTCTAGGATTTAAGGAACCTGGATTTGGGGATGTTACATAACACATTACATATTTCACATATTATATATGCTCTGCATTTTATGCTTTTCATTTTATGAATGTTTCATACTTTTTATGCATCACATACAATAAACAACTAACATCTAACAAATCATAATTCATATCTGTACCTATTTCACATGTAACCATATCTCATATTGTTCACATATCACAAATGTCATTAATATATCTTCATGTTAATAATTTAACATCATATTATAGCATAACAATGCACATAGGAGCAAGTTCTGAAAAACTTGTCTGGTTTGCTTTTACCATTTACGCTTATTTGCGTCTTTCATCAACCTACAATTTATATATAAAATCGACATAATCATTAGTTGCAATGACTATTAATTAGTCTTAACTTAAAACCTTAACTTTAATCTATTAACTTTTAAAATGTTCAATAAACGAACTTTTGACTTATGGACAAAAACCCTAGCCCAAACCTAGCTGGACATGTCGGGTACACTTAACCAACTTACACATTCTTCGTATGACTTATTTTTAATAAGTTGATTAAATTATTCACAAATGGACTATCTACATTGGTTTAATTCAATTAAACTTTCTTCTTTATATAACTTAATGATTTGGACATTTAATAATGTACCAAATACTTCAAAATATTATCTACCTTTGATAATATACAACTATATTCAAATACTATTAACCATTTAATAATATTCAAATCTCTTACTAATATTATTAATCATTTAATAATATTTTAATCATTTATTAATATTATTAATAATTTAATAATATTTTAATTATTTATTAATATTATTAACCATTTAATAATATTTTAATCTCTTACTAATATTATTAATCATTTAATAATATTTTAATCATTTATTAATATTATTAACAATTTAATAATATTTTAACCACTTATTAATATTATTAATCATTTAATAATATTTTAATTACTTATTAATATTATTAACCATTTAATAATATTTTAATCACTTATTAATATTATTATCCATTTAATAATATTTTAATCACTTATTAATATTATTAACCATTTAATAATATTTTAATCATTTACAAATATTATTCATCATTTGATAATATTTTAATCATTTACAAATATTATTCACCATTTGATAATATTTTAATCTCTTATAATTATTATTAACCATTTAATAATATTTTAATCACTTCTTAATATTATTAATTATTTAATAATATTTTAATTATTTATTAATATTATTAATCATCTAATAATACTTTAATCACTTATTAATGTCATTAATTATTTAATAACATTTTCATTATGTACTAATGTTATTAATCATTTAATAACTTTTAAATCTCATACTAATATTATTTATCATTTAATAATATTTTAATACTCTTCAAACAATACCAATAGTTAATTTTTTAATTGTGTTAACTTTAGTCTTTATTTTTAACATTTAGATGCAATTAAGTCACTAATAAATTCTACATATATAGGTTTAGTATTCAAACACATTCATTTTACATGTATTTCAACTTAAATTTCCATAAAAACTCCGACCTAGATCGACCCGACCCTACTCGGACTGACCTGACCTGACCCGGACCGAATCTTCCTCCAGAGACAACCGGTTCAAGCGCCTGGGCGCTCGGCCAACTCCTCTAAAAGTCAACCTTTTGACTTCTCGATCCTCCAACGCTCCGACAGTCATAACTTATTCATTTTAAAATATTTTGGGGTGATTCTTGAGTCTATTCTCATTAGAATTTCCTCATCTACAACTTCTCTTTATACCACAAATTCAAATTCCAAACGGAAGTGGACTAAAAACTGCTCACAATGACAAAGTAAAAAACTAACTTCACAAATCTTTGGTTCTTTAGGTTCAAACTTGAATAAAATAAAATCTACACCTTCAATTGACATCAACTCAGTGTTGTTGTCTTTCTAACTTCTTGTTTTATAATATTTCATGGTTCAACCACATTTTTGAAAACATCTTGACAATAAATTTAAGATCGAATCGTCTAGGTTTTACCGGTAAATCACAATATGGAATTTCCTTCCATTTATTTACATACCACTCATACCAAAACATGATTTAAACATATCAAATCGTGATTCTACCAATATATCATAGCTTAAGACTTTTAGAGCATTAAAATAATTTTTTATCGGTTAAAACTATATTTTAACCGTTTAAAACTTATATAGACTACAAAAATAAACTTAGGAAGGTTTAGAGTACTTTTTAACCTTATGAACTTGTGTGCTCTTCTTCTTCTCCTTCCCAAGTATGTTATGAAGCTATTTGACATCCACCAAGCTCCTTCTCTAGCACTTTCCTTCAACTTACA
The DNA here is from genome assembly GCA_947179155.2 of Hedera helix. Classification (NCBI taxonomy): domain Eukaryota; kingdom Viridiplantae; phylum Streptophyta; class Magnoliopsida; order Apiales; family Araliaceae; genus Hedera; species Hedera helix. The sequence continues at coordinate 28,052,807 of OX359282.1, read as the reverse complement.
AGTGTTTGCTTGTTTTTCTCTCCAAGAGCTCTCTCTTTTCTCTCTAGAAATTCTTGACAAATGGCTAACAAACATAGCCAATGTGTGGAGCACTATATTTATAGCACACCCTTAATCACCATTAACTCTTACTAATCAACTAACATTGGTTAAATTAGAGACTAATTTAGGATTACTATTTGATTGATTGACTCTTGAATTGACATGTTGATTGACATCCATCAAGTTTGCTTATAAGTTATCAATTGAGTAAAACAAAAGCAACATTTCTCCAACACTTAACTAAAGTGTGGTTAAGACTCTTGCTCTTGTAACCTATGTTAACTTAATTATCAACCATGTTTCAAGCTCATCAATTAAACATACATACATCTTCCACCAAATAACCCAAGTAAGGTTAATTCTCTACAATCAAGTATACATATATATCCAATATATTTATATATTTACTAACACTTAACTCTAGCATTGGTTAAGGTTTTATTCTTATGTCCTATATAATTATATAAGCATATATATATATATATATATATATATATATATATATATATATATATATATATTCACTTATACATGCACAATATTTGTATTTTTGACATTTAAAATGTCATCCATCAACTTGACTACAACTAACATAAATGGTGAAGTGTAAAATAAGCAACAATCACCAACACTTAACCCACATGTGGTTAACTCTCTAACTCCCATAAGAACTATAGTTAAAGTACTATACTTAACCTTGGTCACTTAAAACACTAACATTGGTTAAAGCTCATCTTATATACATACATATATATATATATATATATATATACATCTCCCAACAATTAACCACAATGTAATTAATTCTCTACAACATCCAACCCATGGTTAAATTCCAATTCTACCTTGGTGAATTATATATATACATAATTGTAGCTATAATATTTGTGACACCCCCAAATCTAGGCCCACACAGCCTAAACTTGAGTTGTCAAAAGACTACAACAAAATTATTATAAGGTAGTACAATACAGGAAATAATAATACACAACTAAGTCTTCACTATTATTGCCACACTATTTTACAATACGTGAAGACTACGATAGCTATCCCTCGGACTCTCACTCCATTCCCCGGCTAGACCCAGCTTTCTCATCTCCTGTTGAAAAACAATGGAACAAAAGAAAGGGTGAGCTCAAATAGCCCAGTAAGAAATATCATGACTAAAATAATGACGAATAAATTATCATTAGCCTTCAACAGTTGAGTTCTTAATAGAATACAATAGACTACAAGGTTTATATCAAAAACTGCAGTTAAATTCTTGAACAACGTTCAGATCAGTAATAGCAGCGGAATGAGCAATCTATTAGAAGAATAATGCAGACTATAATGTCCACTCGCTTCTCTTTTTAGGAAAAACATCATCAACTTTTATCATCTGAAATACCATTAGTCAAGATAATACAAATTCACAGTTTCTGGTCATAATCATGCAGATCAACAGTTCATCTTTGCACTACGGGCCAAAGATATTCAATATAACACCAACGGTCATGATTATACCAGATTCAGCCTTTGGTTATAATCATACCAAACAATAGTTCATCTTTGCATTACGGGTCAAAGATAATCAATATAACACTAACGGTCATGATTATACCAGATTCAGCCTTTGGTCATAATCATACCGAACAACAGTTCATCTTTGCACTACGGGCCAAAGATATTCAATATAACACCAACGGTCATGATTATACCAGATTCAGCCTTTGGTCATAATTTGGTCACAATCATACCGAACAACAGTTCATCTTTGCACTACGGGCCAAAGAGAACATTCACCATGTGCTATAAAAGACATCAAACAGATGTATCGCCTTTAACCTATTATATCGTCTTTAACCTATCATCTGTTCAACAATTATATTACATCTGTGCCCGCCCCCCGGCCACAGATATTCACAACAACTTGATTCTTGATGATTAATACAAATAACAGTGATACAAATGATGAACAGAAGAAATAGGATAAACAATAAGTATCGGAAGTTTACTTTGTGCATATTCAAATAATGTCCAAATTGTCAATATGATGTGGAGTGAAATTTAAAAATGATATTCAAGATCCACAGTTTAGAATAACGGTTACAGTTCAATAGAAAGATTCTGAAAATAGGAAGGTTCAATTCAAATAATGAAGTGCAACTATTATGGAACATATAATATTTTCAGGAATTATAGAAGCAATAGTTCCATAATAAGTTTCGATTTAGGAGTATGAAAGAAAATAATATCTCTTACCGTAACAGGTTTGATTAACAAAAGGTGAAGGAAATTAATATCACTTACCATAGTAAGTTTGAATAATGGAAGATGAAAAAGATGGTATCCCTTATAAGTATAAAGGAAAATGATATCACTTACGAATATGAAAGAAAATGATATTACAAACGAATATGGAATAAAAGTGTCATGTGATAATTCGTGTAGACAAATTATTTCCACACGAGACAAATAAAAAGGGTTATTCACCAACAGACGGTAGTCCGCGCAGTAAGGTTATTCCCACAATTTAATAAAATTTAAATATGAAGAGTTAGTCACCAAACAGACGGTAATCCGCGCCGTAAGGTTATTCTCAGAGATTAATAAGGAATGAATACGATAGGTTATTCACCAACAGGCGATAATCCGCGTCGTAAGGTTATTCCTACAAATTAATACATGGAAATAAATGGTACATCTTATGAGTAAGAAAGAAACGATATTATTTTCGAGGATCAAAGAATGATAATCCTTTCCAGTAAGAAAGAACATAATATCCATTTATGATGATGAAAAGAATGATACCCCTTACCATAGTAAGTTTAAATAATAGAATATGAAAGAAGATGATATTCCTTACAAGTAAGAAAAAAATTGACATTCATTACCTTAACACGTGACTGGATATTGATTTAAATAAGGTTGATCAACCTATATATTTATAATATAATTAGTAATTAGCACATATAAATTTCAAAATATATGATAATTCGTATAATATGAACTATTAAAATAACATAATTTTTGTAGTATAATATAACTACTTAAAAATAGTTTTTAAAATAATATTCCAAAATAAATCTTCCAAAGAAAGCTTTTAAAAATGAATCTTTTCAAAGAAGAGTCTTCTAAAGGAAGATTTGTGACTACCGTGAAAAATAGGAATTTATGAAATTACTACTCTTTAATAAAAAACTTACTTGAAAAATTCATGCACTCCTTTTTGGCTTTCAAACACTCAAGATAACCTTACTATTCTCAGACAAAACTCATAAAATTCTTATAAAAATTTTTTATGCTTTAGGTGTGATTTTTCTATTCAGCTGAGCAAGCTATTTATAGGAGAAAAAAGACACTGTGCGCGGTTGGTGAGCACGCCAGTGCGGTAGGTGAGCACGCCTGGCGTGCTGAATATTTCAGCCTAAAACATGTTTTTCATACTTCATGTGGGCCCCACAGTGGGTCCACTTACTATTCACGTTACTATTCACATAAAATAATAATTAATTTTTTTATTTTTTTTATTTTTCTTCCTATGGGTCTTACATATAAAATAAAATAATGCTACAACAATAATTCAACAATAATGTAATAAACACGTTACAGATTATTATTAATTTAATAATATAAATTACGGTATATTTGCTACTGTGACAATTATTAGGTTCAATAATTTTAAAAACAGTGCAACAACAATTATTGACTCAATGATATAAAATACAGTGTAATGACAATTATTGAATCAATAATGCAAAATACTGTGTAACAACAATTGTTGAATTGATAACAAAAAATATTATGAAGTGACAATTATTAATGAAATGATGCGCAACAGTTACGGTGTCAATTATCAGACCAATAATATGAGACACTGTGCAATATCGTGTGCTACTGTAGAGTACCGTGTGCTATAGAAAAATATCATAAATTACCGTATGCTACTATTCTTTTATCACCAGTATTTTAACAGTTAACACCGTTGACTATTTTTATTTAGAAATGTTACTTCTGTCGTTTTCTATATCCGACAAATATTCCGTTGTGGGGTCCACCAATAATTAATTATTTCGGTGCCGTCGTACGGCCCGAATATTCCCCGACAAAACAAATATTGTTTGACAAAATAAAATTTGCACATAACATCCTTAACTTTCAATTTCGTCAATTTAACCACTTACTGTTTCATGAAAAATATATATGAAGAAAATTAAATTTTTATATTTCATAAAATTCGGAGTGTTACAATATTCTTCCTACAACTAACCCATGCATGGTTAAATCTTTAATTTATTTACTACCTAGGGTTACTCAAGTAACTCATCCATAGTTAATTCTCATCATCAAATTTACTCACCTACCATTTAACCAATATTTGGTTAATGCTCTCTCTTGTCTACCAACTAGGGTTGTTCAATTAACCCTATAGTAGTTAATTCTCTACACTTAACAATATTTCCCAACACTTTGATCAACATTAGACTTTTAAGTGTTTGGGCTACATAACTTAGTTTGCATTAGGCTCTCTTATTTAATTACTTGGGCTACCCAACACAATTCACATATCATTTATAACTTGGGCTTGATAATTAATTTAATTGGACTACCACACTAATTGCCAACATAATTTAATTGGACTTATATTAATTACCTCTTTATAATTATCAACAAGACTTTCAACAATTAATATTTGCTTATCTTAATCCATTATTGAACTCTATACAACAATTTTATAATTAAGTTAATTACTTAATTAATTACTTCTCATTATTGTCATCCTAGACAATCATTCAAGCATTTCTATAACTTTAACTCATAACTAATATAATTAACCTAATTAATTTTATTTCATGACTTGCCTTCTTACATCATATTTAAACTAATTAATTTATTAGTTTTAATTGAGTATTAATTTACTCATCTTCTTATTTGTCTAACAAACACACTTTAGGTATATATAATTTAATATAACCACATTCACTTCTCAATTGAATTTATTTCCTTAATAAATTATCTACATGTATCATTATAATATCCTCACATTTAATTTCTAACAAGTAAATCAGAAAAAAAAATGTTTACCCATTTTCTACACATCTTTCTTCTCAAATTCTAGGTTTTAAACCATAACCTTTAATTAATATTTAAAAATCTTATTTACAAACCTTGTAAATATTTGGGATATTACAAAAACACTTACCTAATGGGTAATCAGTAAGAGTACAAGACCGATGGTCTAGGCCCAACGTGTTGGGCATTTTGGCTGAGGTGGGGTTGGGCCTGGCCTACATGCATTAATAATAATTTCTTAAGGTGGGGTTGGGTTTGGTCTACAAGCTTTAACAATAATTTTTTAATGTTATATTACAATAGAAGGGTTTCAGAGTTTCAGATTGTTCAATTGGGTAATATTTTCTCTTTCCAGTTTATAAATTTGAGTTTGGCTCACTGAAGGCATGATGATTTAACAATAAAAGAAATGTTAATCATTGAATGTAGAATGGGTAGATTGAAGGCATGATGATTTAACAGTAAATGGGTAGAATGTTAACAATAAATGGAAATGTTAATCATTGAAGGTAGAATGGGTAGATTGAAGGCATGATGATTTAACAGTAAACAGGTAAAATGTTAACAGTAAATGGGTAGAATGTAAATTACTGAAGGCATGATGATTTAACAGTAAACGGGTAAAATGTTAATCGTGTATGATGCATTTGCATAATTGGTAATATTCTTAAAACACTTGTTAACGCCATATTTTGTGCGTTAGCCCAAATTACAAAAAAAAGTACAATTTGCATAGTGAACAGTCAATAGATCACACCAAAAATTTGACAGCTTTGGCCGTTAGGGGATAGTTCCGGTGTGAGAATCAATATAGGCCAAAAGCAATAATAATGAAGGGATGTAAATTACTGAAAAATAATAAAATTATGTTACGTTGTATGTGTATATGTGTACCGTGACCTCCTCCTACTCATGGTTATATTTATAGTTGTTGCGCACCCAACACTAATTAGAAGTGAAAGTCCTTATGAGAATCCCCTTATAACTGAAATCAATAATTGATTGAGTAGTTAATAAATTAAGTCTCCTTAATAAATTAAGTCTCCTTATACCTCCTAAATCAAGAAACCCAATCATATATAAATACAGACTTTGACACGTCCAGAATAATAAGTTGTAGCCAGCCCCAATATTGGGCCTAACGTGCAATATGGATATAGACCTGTACTGGAACTGGGTCTCCAGTATAAAGATAATTTGGGTTTGCACTTGAACTGGGCCTCAATTAATTATATCCTAGCATCGTCTCCCACTTTCCTATTATAGAGAGTAATATCATAAATATAACATTGATTAAATAAATCAAAAAGATTAAAACACCCCTTAACTGCCATACTTTCAACTTAAACCCACTACTCTTGAAACTCGTGCCCATCATTAAGGCGACAATCTTCAAATCTAGTTCTCTCTTTCATTTCAAATCACTTTTTACAAACCCGTTCATCTTCTTCACTTTCCTCTCTACAAAAACTAATTTCTGGCAAGTATTTTCTTTTCAGATCAAATCCTTCCCTTTTTCAATCATCCATGGCACTAAATCTATCTTCTTCCACCCCTTCAAGCTCTAACGATCCCCCATGATTGTTACTAGGAAAAATGAAATGGAAGTTTGGAAGACATATGAATCGGTGAAGGATTTCCACCATGCTAACATCAAATCCACTGCTAACAACCAAGCTTTCTTCCATATCTGCCAAGAATTTAAAATTCCCGATGAATACTCACTCAAAACCCCCAGACCCCAAGAGAAGAAGTATTGGATGCCAAACGGAAGCTGGTTTGGCTTCCCAATATACGCCCTTTGGAATGGGGTTCATGACTTTATCTCTTCCTTTTTAACCTTCGTCGGTAACGGGTTCACCCAACTAGTTATGAACTCATACATTCACCTCATTTGCTTCATATATAGTCTTCTGCTATGAATACAAGTTCACCCTGTTAGCAAATTTATGTATGAGCCTATTTGGATTTAATATTGACAAAACAATGAAGTAATATTTACTCTGAATATGTGTTATGTGAGTACTATATGACTTAATGTGATTAAATAATATTATACTTTTCATAGAGTTATATTTGAATTTAATGATGACAAAACAATGAAATAATATTTACTCTGAATATGTGCTATGTGAGTTATAGGTGACTTAATGTAATTAAATGATATTATACTTTTCATAGAGTTATATTTGGATAATAAAAGAAAATCAACGATATAAAAACAAATGTGAATATATATAAACATTTGTTGTAGCTTTGTATAGTCCTAAAAAAGAACAATCATTGTAAAAGGACATATGGATCAAACGTGTTAAGTTGATTCGAATTTGAAAAAGATAGACTAGTTTGATGATCAAACTTGTTAGGTTATAAACTTTGTATTGTTCTTAAAAGAATATTGTTGTAAAAGGACATTAGGGATCAAGTCTGTTATGTTGAATTAAAATATAGAGTATTATCATCAAAATGTAATAGATTAGGAAGAAACAACAGAATCACAAAAGAAGGAAAAAACTGAAAGTTCGTAAAACAGAACAGTCTGATTATTGAGTGCGATGCTTAAGTCTACAAAGACAGAGTTATTAAATACAGAACAAAGAGTCATAAAGTAAAGGAACAGAATAGCTGAAAATCGTAGAATTACCTATAATCGTTTAGTACACTTAACTCTATGGTACAAGATTCTCATATCGTAGAATGCAGCGCAGAATACAAGATTGTCAAGCAAAAAAACAGATCAAAGAAAGAAGAATAAAGAAGAATTTATCATAGAGCAGAGCAAAAGAAGAAAATCGTTGAAGAGAAAATCAATGAAAAAGACAACGCAAAAGAAATCATAGAGTAAGCCATAATCGTTGAGTAAGATACCTTAAGTTCAACCTCAAGACTAATAACTCTGAGATCGTCAAGTAAGGACAAGTTCGTATAGTTTAGAACAGACCTTAATATCGTTGAATAAAATCGAAAAGAATCATCAATGAAGAAGATAAAGCCACTAAGGATATAAATTGAACAACCACAAGAAGACTCTAAGAAACCTTGTGTTAAGCAATAAATTGTCAGAGAAGAATACTTAAGCACAGAATTGGATAAGATCAGCAAGACTACTTCAAAGCAGGAAAGAGAACTCAAAAGAAGCATAGATCATCCCACAAGATCAACATATAGAAAGAGTTCGTAGAGTTCTGTCAAGTAGATTCATCACTGCAAAGACAGAAAACTCTAGCTAAAAAACTAAAGGTAGAAGCTCACAAATACTAAACAAGTCAAAGTACTCAAAGTACAATTTTATTTTTTTATTGTCCACCCGACATCTTAGTTAGCGGGTGAGAGATTTTTTTTTTCCCGTTATGTATACATGCATGTACTTTTTTTTTGTATTTTTTTTTATTTCACCCGACATCTTAGTTAGCGGGTGGGAGTTTAAATTATTTATTTATTTTTATCCCACCTGACATCTTAGTTAACGGGTGAGAGAAATTTTTATTTATTTTTTCGTTGTGTATGTATGTATGTGTAGTGACTTGTGTATATGCATTTGTACTTTAGTTGGATGTTTTTATGTGTTCTACTGCTTTTCCTGACAATATTTCTATGTGATGTGTTGTGTATAGTAGATACTTTTATGTGTGTGTGTACGCATGCATGTAGATTAAGTAGTTGGAAAAATTTTTTATCCCACCCGACATCTTAGTTAGCGGGTGGGAGAATTTTAATTTTTTTTTGTCCCGTTCAGAATGCATGTATGCACTTTTTTTTATCTCACCCGACATCTTAGTTAACGGATGGGAGAATTTTAATTTTTTTTTCTCCTATCCGACTCGTTAACTTAGGTAGCGGTAGATTAATTTTTTTATTTTTTTTTATCCTACTCGCTAACTTAGGTAGCGGGATGGAATTTCCAAAGTCATTTGATCATTATTTCAACGGTTCCAGATGCATTTGCTGAAACAGTAGATATAGTAAACGCTTGCTATGAATCATTCCCTATATATATATATAACCCCTTTCTCCTACGGACCACCCGCATGTGAGAAATTATTCGATAGTCCCGGACTACCAGGTTAACTTTCTTTTGTGGTGCTCCACGCCAACCGAAACACGCCACATGAGAGAAAATGTTGTCGTGGATATTACCTTAGCTTTATGGGCCATATCCTTTCCACTCAGCTCACCGTCTCAACATTCAACTACGAAGCAATAACAACAATATTCTTTCCGCCATTACCTTTCTCTCTCCTCCTCTACCTTATTTTTCCTCCATTTCTCTCCAAATCTGAGCTGATTTTTAGTTTCCATTGAGACCCTACGGCCTTTCAGCTCCGTTATCTACGAACCCCACACTTTTTTTCGCACTCGAAAACCTATAAATTTGCTTCAATTTGTCAAATTCTCAGTTGAAGAGTTCCTGAAATTTGTGGAGCTAATTTGCTGGGGTTTGGAGTTGATGGGTTCTAGGAAAAGTTGAGATTTTCGAGTTTAAATTCTTTTTTTAAGCTCGAATTTGTGTGTCTATTACTGTAATTTAAGCTTCAACCTTATTGAATAATTTAAGATTTGAAGATTGAAAGAATATAAGTTTTGGATTTTTTTACAAGCATTGCGTGTACAACTAGGAAGCTGGGGATTGGAGAATTTGAATTGAAATATGTGCCGAGTTCTAGGAGAAGTGGAGGTCTTTTGGGTTTGTATCGTTTATAAACTCCAATGTGTTTATATATTACTGTAAATTCAGCTTGAATCTTTTTTATGATAATTTAAAATTTGGAGAGAGAGAGAGCCCATAAAGCTAAGGTAAGATCCACGACAATATTTTCTCTCATGTGACATGTTTCGGTTGGCGTGGAGCATCATATAAGAAGACTGATCTGGTAGTTTAGAGCTACTGAATAATTTTCTCCCGCATGCGGGTTTAAAAAAAATCCTACGTGGTCATTCCACCAATTCTTTCTCTCTCCTTCCTTTTTTTCCTCTCTCCTCTCCCTCTCAGACTCACTATTTGTTTCTCTCTCCTCTTTCCTTTCCCCCTCTTCCTCCCTCCTCTTTCCTTCCCCCTTTTTTCCCCTTTCTCTCCCTCTCTGCCAGCCCCTTTCCCTCTTCTACCCACCTTTAAACCCACTTCTAACAACCTTCCACCTCCAATCACCCCTACAACACAATCTTTTCATTTGTTTTGGATATGATTTTTTTAACTTCAACTTCATCACTCAATCTCTATTATAACACCCCCAGATTGCAACAAAGACCCTCAATCTCAAAGAACTCCACTACCAGAACCACCACTGAGAGAGAGAAATAGCTAAGGTGCAAAAATTTTAAACTAAGATTTCATAAATTAAAAACTGATCCATGGTCTTGATGATCTCCATATTTTTGGGGTTGATGATTCTAAACCTAGTGGTAACTTAGAAGAAAAGAAATAAAAGGAGAGAGAATTGGTGGAATGGCCACGTAGGATTTTTTTTTTTTTAACCCGCACGGGGATGGTTCGTAGGAGAAGGGGACTGTATATATATAAGGCAAGGTTTTATCTAAGCTTAGGTAAGACTATTTAATAAAAAAAAATTATTAATTATCAATTTTATATAAAATTATATTATTTTATTAAATAGTTTTAACCAAGACTTGACTAAGGCAATACTCACAAATAATATCTTTGGGTTTAATTATTAGTATAATGATACATATGCATCTTATACAACTCTTGTCCGTCTACTAATTTTCCTTCCTCTCCCACTTCCACATACAGAACAAAGCAAATACAGTCCGTCTTTTACTCATAATACGTATGAAAAGTAAAGATGTATTGCTTTTCTATATTCAAAAATATAACAAAAAAATTAATCAATGGAAGTAGATGGTAAAGTGCGCATGTGGTCCATGTGGAAATAACCCGAAGATATACAAGGAATGTTCTTGCTTGTTTACTCTTCATCCAATTCAAGTCCTGATATGAACTCCAAGCTCACATTGAAAAAAAAATAGTGACTCTTGTGAATTAGTAAACAACGATATATATGAAGGAAAAAGGGCTAAAATGGCTCTGAAAATCGATAGACTAACCTAATTGTAAGAGGGAATGCTAAACGTCTAGGCTTTTTCCTGTGCGTCTTATTTATTTATAAATAAGTATAAGTGCAAAACATCCAAACACTACATTTATCTTAACTATTAAAAAGTGGAGAATATTATTGAAATCTATGTCATGACCCACACTCTTTAATGATTAAAATAGATATAATTTTAATTTTATATTTGAATGTTGTGTATGTAGAGTTGTCCTTTATTTATTTATCTTTCTATACTATAAATTTGTATACACTATATAAAGCATATATTAAATCTAAGGATTATAAATTTCACATGAAAAGTTATCAAAAAATAATCTTGCACCACACAACAAATTCATTACAAGCATTGTATAACTTCAAATCCTCCATTTAAATAGATGAGGTAAAAAAATTAAATTTTACCTACTCAGGGCTTCGATATCTACTCAGCCATATGGAGATCGTAGCAGATTGATGTCTAAGCGGTGTCTAATGAGTGCCCTGAGTGCATAATCAGCAAATTTAATAAGAAAATACTAACTAGTAGACTTTTCACATTTTTCATTTTGGGTTAATGGCCTTTAAGCCAGTGGCGGGCGCAAAACTATAGTGTTGAGGCAAGTTGTAAATGAAGAAAAAAATCACCAAATAATTTTAAAAAATAATATATATATATATATATATATATATATATATATAGGGCAATCATATTTAAAATAATACACAACATTCAACAATAAACATACAATTTGAAAATTATAATATCATTATCAAATTATTTAAATGAATTTATATATATTTTTGAATGTTTCAAAAAACAAATCAGTAAAATCTCTTTAAACATCTTAGTTCTTGTGAAGCTTCTATGGGGCTACTCTTGACCGTTTAAAATGCAATAAGTTTCCTTCTTCTCTCCCACTTTCACATTCAAAACAAACAACCGCATTCCGACAGAGCTTTTACTCATAATAATGATGAAAAGTGAAGATTTATTGCTTTTCTATACTCAAAAAATAAAAATAAAAATTAATCAATGGAAGTAGATTGTACAAGTGCATATGTGGAAATATCCCGAAACGAACACATACAAACAAAGAAAGAATGTTTTTGTTTTTTTACTCTTCCTCTAATTCAAGTACTGGTTTGTACTCCAAGCCTGCGTCTAAAAGTTGGGTGCCACCCTTGGCCTTCCAAGAGGAGAAGTGAGACCTTTCAGAAATGCCAACTAGTAAAACACATAAAATAATATGTAACACACAAGTTTTAAGTGTTAGATTTTTAGGCCAACATATACATAACATATTACAAAATTTCAAGAAGTTGCTACATATCCATTAGCTTTCTTGGAAGGGTCATAGTAGACAGCACGGAACGAGAGCACGGAACACACAAACTGGCGGTCTTGTCATCAAAGAAGTCATCCCCATACCTTGAGAATGAAATTGAGTAAAGACGAAGATTGTTAGGAGCCCCCAGTTTCTTTGGGTTTTCACCCAGAAATACAAGGAAACAAAAGTTTAGTGAACTTACAGAGCTAAAATCAAATACAGTCTGTGAAACATGGACATCTATAGAACTCTTCAATGACTTCCTAACAAGGTAAATTTTCAAAATTATATGCAGACAAAGTAAACAAAGAAGAAGAAATATTTATACCTAGACACCACCAAACATCCTTTTTTTAATAATTAAACTCTCCGGCTTCAAAAGCAACTTTTAACTCATGAACTATATATCCACAAACAGTAGATACCAAATCAAGGAAATGACGAGTAGATATGTGTTTGTGGGTTTGAATGTGCATATGTATTTGATTATGACTGAAGCAAGGCCATATATCCATGTCCACCGGACAAAGACAAATCAAGGAAATGACAAATCTGTATGTGAATATGCACTTTCAAGTGTGTCTGGGAGTTCTAATTTGGAGGGAAAAGAAAAGAAAAAGATGGAGTTTCTTTTAAAGAGAGAGAAAAGAAAAGAAGATAATACAAGATGGGACCTTCTTCAATACAAGCTCAAACTTGATCGACAAATCTTATATATGAGAATGACTTTCTTTTAAGATGCAAAAGAAGTGTCATTGTCAGAAAACAAAGAAATATATTATCAAGAAAGCAAGACACGAGAGATTTATGTAAAATGTATAAATCCCTTTTCTTGGGTCATACTGATTATTACATCCATACAATACAAGTTTTAGTCAAAATTATGGTACTTTAGGTCTACTCGTCAGGAAGAAAATAGACGTCATCTATACTTTAATATCAAGTAACATGAGTTAATTAGCTTTTTTAGAAGTATTTCCCCATCCTAGTCTCATTAGGATTTATCTTCCCACCATGTGCATGAGTGCCATATCTACCCCCAGTCCAATGTCCATGCTTCATAATCATTCTCCCATTAAATATCCATGGAGACATACTTTGATGGTGACACTATTACAAATTCTTAATCACAATTTTGAATGAAAAGTAGAAATGAATAATTTATGACTTACAGGAGGAATCGAACCATAACTTTGTCTGAACATTGCCACCATGATCAATCACAACATGACAAGTCCCTCCTGGAGCTTTTGAGTCAACAATCCGTTCAACAGAAACAATGGTTGCTGTATACGGTTCCTTGGGCTTATATAAGTCTATTGGAGGCGCTTTTGCATCTTCAAGTCCTATAGGTGAAACTGCAACCTTAGGTTTGCTGATTTGTTGCAGTACTGACATGCAAACTATGCACTGATTTCTTGATTATGCTGTCTTGATTTTTAAGTCCAAAGATGAGAAGGGCATCCATGATTTCTCACGCAAGCTTATGCTATGCTTCCGCAACACGATAACTATTAGGGTACTTCTTCATAAGAAGCCCAAAAAGTTACCACAGTAATTTATGGAGATGGAGTACTTTCCATTAATGGGGAGAGAAACATAAATGATAAAGAATAATTAATGACTAGGTGCTAACTGCACAAAATAATGAAATTGATTACATGATATTAATACTTGATAATGTCACTAGTTTTGCTGAGGTGTGTTTAGAAGGCAAACTACTGGACAGAATTGCATTCAAGCCGGACACATGAAAATTGACGGAGCGTAAAATACAATATCACAAATAAGTTACTGAGGTCATCCATAAATTTTCTAGTCCTATGTACAATCTGGTAGATATTTTCAAATGTGAAAAGTATATAATAAATATATTATATGTTGTAATTAAAACTAATAAATGTATTGATTTAATTGGTTTGATTTAAAATATTACAACTCTTTGAACAAGAGAATCTATTCGGACAAGGGATGTATGTATTGATACCGGCTAAGAAATAATTGAACCAATACAATGGTTCGGGATGAAACCAATGCAATGGTTACCATTGTATTGGTTCGGGATGAAACAATTGAATTGATGCAATGGTTCAAATTGATAAGATCATTGGTTGTATCATTATAATTGTTCAACATATCTTTTCAAATATATCTCTAATATTTAAAATACTTTTTTAAAGGGATGTATCTCTTCAAAATGATATGTATCTATTTAAAAGGATATTCGGAAACCTATAAATAGATTATAAATTCACCCAAGTTTTCAATTTAAGAAAATCTTTCTCAAGTACTTAGAAAAAATATCATTTTAATATTTTTTTCTTGTTATAATTTTCTTCTTTCATTTATAGTTTTGTATTAGATTTGTTTCTACACAACAAATTTTAGTACAATGTAAAATATGGGTCTGTCTTATCTTGATAGACTAATTCGTAGTAACTCTGTGTAGCAAAAGTAATAAGCCAATATAATTTTAAGAAAAAAATGGTCAATCATTCAATTTAAACGATAATATTGTTGTTTTACTTCAAACTATGAATCGGGTTTCAACACAATCCAGGTTACAGCATATCATAGCATAATTCATTACTCCCTCTTTTCCAAAAAAAAGTCACATTTGCAAATTTTGTAAATATTAAAGATGTATTTTTATTTCATATTTATCCCTAAAATAAATAAGTAGGTATATTAGTAATGTTAGCATAATAATGAAATTCTAACAACAAACTCGAGCATATTATGCCAAACAGCAAGAGTCCTATTTTTGTTTTATATTTTTATATTTTTTTGTAAATGGAACTCTTTTTATGGAACAATCAAGAAACTACAATAAGAAAAAAAGTAATATCAAATTCCAACAAAATGATATCCAAATAGAGGAACCGTTGTTAGGAGGGATAGTTACAGAGAACCCGCAAAAATGAAAGTATACAATTAAGTTTAATTAATCTTGAAATTAATCAAATTGAGTAGATTTTGTCATTAAAAAACAAGAAATTGTTGAACCCCAATTACCTAGGAGAGAGTTTACTGACCCATGATCGAGAGAAAGAATTGGAAAGAATTGGGTCAAATGTGGGTTTTAGTAGGAGATGACGAGTGAGCCTTTTGGACGGGGCAAAAGGACCACCTTTTTGGGACGCCAACGTACCTAGAAAAACAGTTTTCGCTCCTTCTCTCCTCCGATTTCTCTAATTGGGTACTAAACAATAAAACAATGCAAAACCAGTTCTATGATCTGAACCGGTTATCGAATAAAAAAAAATACTAAATAGATGGGTCACTAGTCCAATCATTAATTAGATCATTATTGAACCGATAACATTATTAATAGATAATAAATAATAAAAAATAAATAATTAAATATATTAATTATTATTATATATTATATATAATATTTAGTAAATATATAAAATTAATCAATTTATTTGTACACAAAAAAAAAAAAAACCTATTTATACAATATTTATTTTATACAATTTAAATAAATACTAAATTTATATAATAAAAAAAAGGATATTAAATCATTATCATAACTCAAAATTCAATACTCAAGAGTGATAAAATCAAACACAAATGACATAAACATCTCTAAGATATATTCAATCAAATTCGGTAAAAATAAATAAATCTATTTGTATAATATTTACTTTATACAATTCAAATAAATAGTAAATCTATATGAAAAATATATATTAAATTATGATCATAGCTCAAAACTCAATCAATGATATATTTAATCAAGTTCAAATACTTAAATTTAAATTATAAAAAAAAAAAATAAAAAAAAAAAGAGAATGAACCGGTGACCGGATCACTGAGTCAACCGGTCCGCCCACCGAATCACCGAATTTTGATCAAAATTAATTTTTTAACTTGAACCGAATTGGAAAATCAACCAATTACCGACGATCCGGTCTGAGTTAAACAACCATGCAGTTAACTAAGTCTTATCCTATCCTAGTGGAATTACTTTGTACAGATGAATATGGATTTGGATCCCACAATACATATTCTTTCTCTAATTGATACGCTATAATTATAAATAGTATAATTAAAATCAATACTGGGTAATTAATTTATTATATTAAATAATATATATAATTATTTCAAAAATAAAAATAATTTAATATATTTTTACTATTTGACTAACATATTTTGTAAGATTGATCTTAATATCATCAACTATTTATTAATATATTTTCATTATTACTAACAAATTTATTAAGATCAAATAATTGATGTATTGGATGTAATCAGAGGAGACGTGTAATGGAGGGAGCCAAATCCGATAAATATAAATATGGATGATATATATATATATATATATATATATATATTATAAAAGAGACTCATTTATTTTTTATCTTAATTTATTTGAAATTTTTAAGATTCAAATTTTATTGTGAATTTATTTAAATTTTAAATAATAGTTATTTGTTTTTTTAATATTTTTTAAGTGCTTTATAATATTGACTATTCATTAATCAAAACTCTATAAATTTACATCAATTTTAAAATCCTAAATTTTGCAAATTAATTTAAAGAAAATATCATACAAAACCTTCTTCTTTTTTCTTTTGTAAGAGAAGGAGAATTTATACTGCATGACAGTTGCTGTCATCCCAAAAAGATTGATGGCATATTAATTGGGAGGTTGAATCTTCAACATTTTCATGACCATTAACAATATGTATCTACCCTAAGTTTTAATCTATGATTAAAGAAAATTTATAGATTCAAATATTCTAGTTTGTAATGATTTCATTTTGTACTTTGAATAAGATATTGGAGGAAATTAATCATAAATTTAATATTTTGATCAATTATTGTTGGAGTATAATATTAAAAAATTAATTTTCTAGTTTTTTTATTTTTATAATTTTTTTAATATTCACCTACGATCTCCTTGTTAATAGCAGAATAGGCCAGAAGGGAGTAACAATAATATATAAAATGCAGTAAAAAAATAAAATTTATCCGTAAACATTGTTAATCAAAATCTATGTAATAATATAATGAAATATGAAGAAGATTTGATAAGGGTGTAGTGAACCATGAAATACTAAATTCATTTTCGTCTTATATTCATATGATATAGATATTAGAAATAATCCACCACAAATAATACTTTAATGACTAAGCTGTCTCTCATTTTTCACTTCTTTATTGGTTAAAAACAATAATTTTGAAGTTATTAAAAACCTCATGAGTAGTTCTACCCATAATAAATTATGGAAATTATATACAAATTTTACCCGTCCAAAATGCACTCCTCTCTTCCACTTCTACATTCAGACAGGGTTACTCCTAATATTTTCTCTCTTCTAAATTAAATATTTAAGTTTGACTTTTTATCCTCTCTTCCACTTCTACATTCAGACATGGTTAACCACTCCTAATATTTTCTCCGTCCTAAATTAAATATTTAAGTTTAACTTTTTATGATCAAATTAATTATTTTTATAATTATTTACATTTTAAATTAAATATCCAATTCTGATTATTTATAATTAAATTGATAATTTTTTATAACATTTTTGACAAAATCTAAATAAAGAGATTACAATAACAAGAAAGTATATATAATTACTAATCCTAATTTTTATGATTTTAGAAATATATTTATATTCGTTTCATTCTTAATTTTAAAAATAATTTATTGACTTAAAAAAGTTAAAATTAAGCATTTAAATTGGGACGGGAAGAGTAACATAATGCGGATGAAAAGTGAAGATGAATCTTTTCTATATTCAAAAATTGTATTGTACTCTCTCCTTTTTTTTCTTTTCTTTTGGAAAAAACATTTTGTTTCTTTTTTATCGTGTTTGTAGATTTTAATGAA
The DNA here is from genome assembly GCA_947179155.2 of Hedera helix. Taxonomy (NCBI): domain Eukaryota; kingdom Viridiplantae; phylum Streptophyta; class Magnoliopsida; order Apiales; family Araliaceae; genus Hedera; species Hedera helix. The sequence goes on along the minus strand of OX359282.1, from coordinate 28,034,487 downwards.
AATTAATGGTCAAACTTTTTCATATTATCCCTAATCTTAAATATTATTTTTTTATAGCTTTGATCTTAATTAAATATTTAAGCTTTTAACTTTAATGTTTCTTTTTATTTTTTTTTTGTTTTTTTACAAAGAGTCTTTTTTAACTTTGATCCTAATTAATTTTAGAAATTTTAAAATTCAAATTATGATGTTAATCCATTTAGTCTATTTACATTAATTTTAAAATTAATTTTACAAATTGACTATAAAAAAATCAAATAAACTCTCTTTTTTTTCTTCTTCTTCTTTTTTTTCTTTTTCTGTTTTTTTTTTTTTTTTGAAAGAGAAGGAATATTAATATTGCATGACAATTGCTCTCATCGTAAGACCTCAACTTTTATTAAATAAAATTTAATTTTCTTCATATATTATTCTGAAACAATAAGGTGTTATATTAATAAAAGTTAAGGATGTTATGTGTAAATTTTATTATGTCGGATAATATTCGAATTGTCGGGAAATACTCAATCCGTATGACGGCGTCGTAATAACTAATCATTGGTGAACCCCATAACAAAATATTATCGGATATAGAAAAAGACAGCATTAACCTTTTTAAATAAAAATGGTCAATGATACTATCACTTTTAGCTGTTAAAATATCCGGTGATAAAAGAATAGTAGCATACGGTATTTCATGATATTCTACAGTAGCACACGATATTGCACAATATCTCATATTATTGATTTAATAAATTGGCTATCGCATAGTATTCATCAATAATTATTGTTACACAATATTTTAGGTTATTGAATCAATAATTGTCATTACACTATATATTATATCTTTAAATCAATAATTGTTATTGCACTATATTATTGAACCAATAATTGTTATAGTAGCTCATGCACTATATTAAACTAATAATTACAATAGTAATGTGTTCTTATATTATTTTTAAATTACTGTTGTAGTATTACTTTAATTATTATATTATGGTATTTTGGTAATTATAAAATATTTGGGTTGGTGGGAACATTTGGAGAGTATGTGGTGGGGGATGCAAGAAGAAAGAAAGAAAGAAACAAAGAAAAAAAATGTGCATAGGAATAAAATGTAGGAAAAGAATAAAGTAATAATGGTGGGAAGAAAAATAAAAGGCAGGTCAGGAAAAGTGGGAAGAAAAATGAGCAAGCAGTGAGTTTTTTTTTAAAAGTTAGGCAAAACAGTGAGCATGATAGGTGAGGAATATGCTATAAAAGGAAAATTCGGTGAACAAATTCTTCACACCCTTATTTCTCCTACTGATAAATTGTGAGTATACTTTGAGTATAGTAAGGTTACTCTGAAGTTTTAGTACAGTCAAAAGGAGTGCAAAAAAATTTCAAGCAATTTTTTTTTTTAAAAAGTAATAAATGCACAAATACCTACTTCACACATTATTCATAAATCTTTTTTTAAAATACTCTTCTTTTAGAAGATTTATTTTAAAAAACTTCATTTGAAAGATTTATTTTGAAATATTATTTCAAAAACTAATTTTGAAGTTATTATATTTTATTTTTTATACTACAAAAATTTATATTATATAAGCACTTTTGATAGTTCATAATATACGAGTTATTATACATCATGAAATTTATATATGATAGTTACTAATTATATTATAAATATATAGGTAGATTTATTACATTTAAAGCAGTCTCATTTCATGTGATAAGGTAAGGGATATCATTTTCTTTCATACTCTTAAACTTACTACGGTAAGTATTGTTCGAAAAATTCCTGAAATAATTAATAATTTGCGCTTCATTTAATATCATTTCACGTGAACCTTTCTATTTACTTGAACTTTTCTATTGAACTTTAACCGTTATTTTTTAACTATAAATCTTGAATATTATTCTTAAATTTGATTCCACATCATGTTGACAATTTGGGCATTATTTGAATCTACACAAAGTAAAATTATAAACTTTCGATATCTATTGTTTATCCTATTATTCTCTTTCTTCTATTCATCATTTATATCACTACTATATATTCTAATCATCATAATCATGTTGTTATGAATATATGTGGCCTGGAGCATAGATGATAGGATAAAAGCGATATAATTGCTGAGTGTCTTTTAGGGCACATGGTGAATGTTCTCTTTGGCCTGAGGCAAAGAAAAACTGTTGTCTGGCATGATCATGACCAGTAGTGTTTCAGATGATAAATGTTGATGATGATGTTTTATTCTATTGATCTTCAACAAGAGATGAGAGAGTAGTTGGGTCTAGCCGAAGAATAGAGTGAAGGTTCGAGTGATAGCTATAATAGTTTTCACACGTAAAATAGTGTGACAATAATAATGAAGATTTTGTTGTGTATTATTTGAGTACTGTATTATTACATGTTGTACTGTATTGTACGTAATAATTGTTATATATTTTGACGACTTAAGTTTGGATTGTGTGAACCCGAATTTGAGAGTGTCACAATCATGCCAAAAAGATCAATCGCATAACAATTAGTTGGTTGAATCTTAACATTTTCATGACCATTAATAATATGTATCTACAAAGAGTAGGAATTTAATTTGCTGGAGTTGGTGAGGTATATTTTTGATAAAAATTTATACATTCTAATATTATAATTCCTAACAATTCCATTTGATAAACTGAAATATTGGAAGAAATTAAATGTAAAATTATTTTTTTGATCAATTATGGGAGATAATATTATGAAACTGATTATATGATATTAATATTTTTATAATTTTCCGAATTATCCAGTAAGATTTTCACGGTTAATAACATTATTTGCACGTACTTATATTTCTATAATTTTCCAAATTTTCGGACAAGATTTTGGCGGTTTATACCTAAAGAGTAATAAGGATGTGACGAAGGGAATAACAATAATCTACAGCAATATGATGCCAGAAAAGGATTTCAAAGAGTTGAATCCTTGAAGAGGGAAGAATCAAATTAAAATTTATACAAAATATGGAAATACATCTGAAGAACAAATGATGGATTAGGAGGGGTGAGAAAAAATTATAGTAATCCATTCAGTTCTCAAATGTGAAACAAACATAAATTATATTTAGTAGAATTTAATTGTTTACTCTTCCACTCAGGTTTAAAACAGTAATTTCAACAAAGCTCGAAAAAACAAGAGTGTGATGCTTATACATTTTATATAACTTTTTACGACTCTAAAATGCACTCATTTCCTTCTCTCCCACCCTTGCATTCAAAAAATTAAATTTAATCAATGGAGGTTGGTAGTACGAGTGCAAATGTGGAAGTCTCTTTTGAGAATTAAATACTCCAAGCACACATCGAAAACAACTGGACTGGTAGTGATTTACAGGAGGAATCGCGCCATAACTATGTCGTTCCCGATAGGGAACATTGCCACCATGATCAATCACATGACAAGTCCCTCCCAGAGCTTTTGATCCGTTCAACAGAAACAATGGTTGCTGTATATGGTTCCTTGGGCTTATATAAGTTTATTGGAGGCTCTTTTGCATCTTCAAGCTCCTATGGGTGATTTTTTATTTTTATTTTTGTTAATTTGACTCACACACCCAACCACCCACACACACCCATCTTGGCTTTACAAAGAATTGACCTCCAATCTTATGGATACCATGGTTGAGTAATACCGCTCGCACCAATAACATTTGGTAACTAAGCAATGATTTATTGACTGTGCTGTCTTGATTTTTAAGTCCAAAGATGAGAAGGACATCCATGATTTCTCACACACTGCAACACCATAACAATTAGAGAACTTAATATCATCAATTATCTATTAACATATTTTGATCATTGCTATTAAATTATTAAGATCAAATAATTGATGTATTGGATGTAATCAAAGGAGATATGTAATGGAGGGAGCCAGATCCTATAAATATAGATTATTTATATTATAAACGAGGCTCATTTATTTTTTATCTTAATTTATTTGAAATTTTTTAAGATTCAAATTTTATTGTGAATTTATTTAAAATTTAAAATAATTATTTATTTTTAATACTTTTTAAGTAGTTTATAATATTGACTATTCATTTATTTAACAATATTGACTATTCATTAATCAAAACAATATAAATTTACATCAATTTTAAAATTCTAAATTTTGCAAATTAATTTAAAGAAAATATCATGCAAAACCTTCTCTTTTTTTTCTTTTGTAAGAGGAGTATTGATACTGCATGACAATCATGCCAAAAAGATTGATGGCATATTAATGGGTGGTTGAATCTTAACATGAAAATTTTCATGACCATTAACAATATGTATCTACATTATTTGTTCGAGGTAGTGTGGTAAGTTTTAATATATATGGTTAAAGAAAATTTATAGATTCAATATTCTACGTACTTTCTAATGATTTTATTTCGTACTTCGAATAAAATATTGGAGGAAATTAATCATTAATTTAATATTTTTGGTGTTTTTATTTTTAATTTTTTTTAATGCTCACCTAGATCTCCTTATTAATAACCAAACAGGAAGTATCCTTAAACCGTGGGAATCAAATCAAAATTTATGCTTTTTCATAATTATTATATTATAGTTAGGATAAACATTTTTGATAAAGAGAAAACGAACCAAAAATAATACAATGAAATAGGAAGAAAAGCTGATAAGAGAGTAGTGAAGAACATGGAAATATGGAATACTTATCTATTTTTGTCTTATATTCATATAATATGAATGTAGTGTTTGAATGTTGTATAGTTATACTTATTTCAAATAATGCATACCTTCAATAACTAATATGTCTCTCATTGCTCTGTTAAAAACAATAATTTTAAAATTATTAAAGATATGTGCCAAAAACAAACACCAAAATAATTTGGAGAGAATAGATTATGGAAATTGTATACAAATTTTTCCCGTCTAAAATGCAGTAATTTTCTTCTCTTCTCTACTTTTACATTTTATTTATTATAAAACTAATCATTTTTAAAATTCCATCTGTCTCAAATTAAATATCTAGTTTTGACTTTTCATACTCAAATTGACCCTTTTTAAAACTATTTTTTGTAGCATTTTTGACAAAATATAGGTGAAGATATTACAATTAAAAAAAAAGTATATACAATTACTAATCCTAATTTTTATGATTTTAAATATATATTTATATATGTTTCATTCTTAATTCTAAAAATAGTCTATTGACTTAAAAAGTTAAAACTGAACATTTAATTTGAAACGGGAAAAGTAACATAATGCGGATGAAAATAGAAGATCTATTGTTTTTCTATATTCAAAAATCAAAATTTAATCAACGGGAGTCGATATGTGCACACGAAAATAATTGACTTGTAAGCCTGATCGACTTGCTAAAAGTCTGCTTTGATGGGATACATTCAATATACGTAACTAAAAGATAAAATTTCATAGTGACATTGAAGTTGATAATTAATAATAAAATATTTATTATTCTATTCTTACATAGTTACTGGAAGTATGTTTTTTAATAAGGACCAAGAATCGGAAAAGTCATGTCCAGTGATATTTATTACAACATATTATATTATTGCGGGTCATTTTCAATGTTTAAGTGCTTTTCAATGTTTAGGTACTTTTTTCCCTTTGATTGTTTGGTTTATTTTTTGCTTTCTTATAGGTATCTTTTTATTCTCTTCCTAAGCATTGTGCAGTCATATTGGCGTTTGACAAAGTCCAAGGCTTGACCTGGTCCAAGCCCGCAGGCCTTAATAGATCATAATTTTGTTGGGAAGCCCAGTCCGATCCAACCCGACCCACAGGTTCAAATGTTAAGGGCTAATCTGACCTGGTCAACTACCAAAATCTATCCGATCCAGGCTAAGCCAGCCTAGTCCAGTCTATTGTGCATGTGTAGTTGGAGTAGATCTCAAGATGAAATTAATTTTTTAACTTAAAATGTATAATTTTTAACAGTCAAGGTGGAAATTAAATTTGACCACAGTTTAATTTATTTTTATTTTATCGAATAAATTTATAATCCAATTTCTTCCTTTTTGACATATATAATACAATTGTATTGCACTCTCTCCTTTTTTTTTTTTTTTTTCTTCTGGAAAAAACATTATTTTATTTTTGTGTTTGTGTTTGTAGATTTTAATGAAAATTAATGGTTAAACTTTTTTTATGTTATCCCTAATCTCAAATATTATTTTTTTATAACTTTGATATTAATTAAATATTTAAGTTTTTAACTTTGACTTGTTTCTTTTTATTTCTTTCTTTTTTTTTACGAAGAGTCTTTTTTAACTTTGATCCTAATTAATTTTAGAAATTTTAAAATTCAAATTATGATGTTAATCCATTTAGTCTATTTACATTAATTTTAAATTTAATTTTACAAATTGACTAGGAAAAAAATCAAATAAAGTCTCTCTTTTTTTCCTTTTTTCTTTTTTTTTAAAGGGAGGGAATATTAATATTGCATGACAATTGCTGTCATGCCAAAAAGATCAATCGCATAACAGTTTCATGATCATTAACAATATGTATCTACAAGGAGCGAAAATTTATAGATTCTAATATTATGATTCCTAACAATTTTATTTGATAAACTGAAATATTGGAAGAAATTAAATATGAAATTAATTTTTTGATCAAATATGGGATATAATATTATGAAACTAATGACATGGCATTTATATTTCTATAATTTTCCGAATCGTCACTGTTAATAACATTATCTGCACATCTATATTTATAAGGATGTGACGAACACAGTAACAATAATATAGGGCAATATGATGCCAGAAAAATGATTTCAGATTGTTAAGAGGAAGAATCAAATTAAATAAATCTATTTAAACAACAAATGGCGGATGAGAAAAAATGATAGTAATTCAATCAATTCTCAAAATGTGGAACAATCATAAACTATATCCTTATTAACCTAATTGAATTTAATTGTTTACACTCCCATTCCGATTTAAGTGCTAAACAAGTCCCTTACAACATGACACATTGGAACCTTTTCAAATTATGGAAAACTGATCATTTTTTTTTATAATATAATATGACACCTACTGTCATAGAAATAACAATGGCATGATGCTTATGCATTTTATATAACTTTTGCCACCCCAAAATGCACTAATTTTCCATCCCTCACACCCTTGCATTAATTCAGACAGGCTCACAATAACATAATGAGGATGGAAAGTGAAGATTTATTGCTTTTCTATATTAAAAATAAAATTAAATTTAATCAATGGAAGTTGATAGTATGAGTGCACATCTATGTGGAACACTCTTTTGAGAATTAAATACAAGAAATATCCCGGAAGATATACAAACAAAGAACGTTTCTGTTTTTTTTACTCTTCATCCAATTCAAGTCCTGTACTCCAAGCTCACATCGAATATAACTGGACTGTTGGGAGCCACCCTTGGCCTTCCAGGAGCTGAAGTGAGACCTTTCGGAAATGCCAACTAGTAAAAGACATACAACACCATGTAACACTTAGATTGTCACAAATATTAGATTTGTTCCTGGTATGTACTCCAAGCTCGCATCGAATATAACTGGACTGTTGGTAGCCACCCTTGGCGTTCCAGGAGCTGGAGTGAGACCTTTCGGAAATGCCAACTAGTAAAAGACATACAACACCATGTAACACTTAGATTGTCACAAATATTAGATTTGTAGGCCAACGTGTACTTAACATATTGCAAAATTTCAAGAAAAAATAGTGAATTTTATGAATTAGTAAACAACTATATATGTGAAGGAAAAAGACGGTTAAAATTAGTGTTTTAAAAATGGCTAGGCGGACCTTGGGGATGTGGGAGTGCTCAATGCGTAGGCTTTTTCCTAGGTTGTCTTAGTGATTTATTTATCGTTCAATTGTATATATTTTTGCATACTATAGAAAGCATATGTTATATGTAAGGATTATGAGTTTTACATGAAAAGTTATGGAAAAATAATCTTACATTACACAACAAATTCATTTCAAGTATTGATAGCTTCAAATCCTTCATTTAAATCAATGACGTAGAAAACTAATTCTTGCGGGCTTAGGTACTCAGCCATATTGAGGTGGTAGAGGATTGATTGCCTAGGGTCTGGGTGGGTCTAAACGGGCCTAGTGCGCTGAGTGCATGCATAATCAGGAAATATAAAGGCAAAATACATTTTCCATTTTGGGTTAATGGCACTTTAGCCCCCAAGTGGTTCTTAAATAGGAAGATAAACTTACAGATCCAGGAATATATAGTCGGCGCTTCCCTCCAACCTTCATACTCAGGATCCCTTCGTCCAATCCCTTGATCACCTGCTCTAACTGTTTGAATTAGTACCACTAGGATTTCAAAGATACGCCACAATGGACTATGCATATTTTCACTGAATGTTGCCAATTAGTGAGGAAAATATACGAATGAATTTATTTTTAGAAATTGGATGAGGACGGATTTAACCAAGATGAATAAGGCCACTGAATCAGACTGACAAACTTCTTTAAATATAGACAAATGTGAGGGGAAAAAATCTTTGATAAATATATTAATTTATGGCATAGAGCATTTGTTAGAGCTTACCTGAGCTTATCTGTAGAATAGAAAAATGAATTGTTAGTAAGAAACCGTAAGGAAACTACAAAGGATTTTGGTTCATTCAAATGCCTGCGTAGCAAGGATCCCACAAGATGTAAGTATGAAACACATAAAATAGGATGAAAATGAAGAACAGGAAAACACGAGCAACAAGCAATTTCACGTGGTTTGGTCAAGTTTACGTACATCTATGAGAATCAGCCTCACTAGACTCGAACTTATTATACACTGCATAGTTTTGCCTTTGTCTTTGTCACTCGAACCCAATCCCATAGTTGCGTGGGAGAGAGTTCAGTGACACATGATCGAGAGAAAGAATTGGGTCAAATGTGGGGTTTTAGTAGGAGATGGCGATTGAGCCTTTTGGACGTGGCAAAAGGACGACCTTTTTGGGACGCCAACTTACCAAGAAAAACAGTTTTCGCTCCCTCTCTCCAGCGATTTCTCTAATTGGGTACTAAACAATAAAACAATGCAATACATGCGGTAGAGTATAAACATAATGCTAAAATAGACATTTACTTGCGGTGAATTAAGACTCTTTTAGTTTGGGATTGAATGGAGTTAAATAGTTGAATCGATCAGTTTTTCAGTGTATTTTGCGTTTGTTTTGAATAAAAATAATCTGAATGACTGAATCAGTCAGTAATTTGGGTTGATTGATTAAGTCTAATTTTTTTTGACTGAATTAATAAGTCTCAGCTGAATAAAGTAAAACAAATAAAAATAAATAAATAATTTTTACTATTATATTAAGTAATATTAAATAAATATACAACAACTTAAAAAAAATTCAGAGGGGTAAAATAATAAAAATATATTATTCAGACATGTCAATTATCAAACAATTTTTTTTATTCAAAAATTCTACTTCATTCAAATTGCTTAAGCATTCAGAACTGTTTCATTCAGTTTTTAATAAACACCCCCTAAGAGCATCTCCATTGTATACGTTAATAAAGTATTTTGTGTCATATTCTTATTTTAAAGTAAAAAAAATATTGTATTGTATATGTTACGGGGAGGTTAGTGGTGGGTCACATGTATCAGAATTTTATTTATTTGTTAACTGTAACATGAAGTTTAATATTGTTAAATGGTGGGACACGACAATATAAAAATCTTTATAGTCATTGAACTTATTGGAGTTGTTTGAAGGGGCTGGTGAAGCCCAACTTTTGATTGATTGATGTGGAAGTGTTACTAAACACTTCCACTACAATGAATGAGTTTTTAACAATAAGTATTTCTACACTTATCTATAAATTTTACTTACAAAGTTTATTCTCAAAAAAAAGCAAAAGAATATGAATCCACTATATTCATTTTAATGATTAAAAGTGCTTTCACACTTTTTTATCTTTTCTGCGAATAAGTATATCAAGTAAAATTTATGAATAAATCTAAAAAAATTCTTTAATAATTTTATCTTTACTATTAAATATTTAAAAGACTTGTTAAGTCATCCGTGGATCCCATTTAACAACAATTTCCAAGCATCTCCGATGGAGATGCTCCAGTCTTGTCTTATCCTATCCTAGTGGAATTACTTTGTACAGATGAATATGGATTTGGATCCCACAATACATATTCTCTGTCTAATTGACACACTATAATTAAAATTGATACTGGGTAATTAATTTATTATATTAAATATTATAATAATTTCAAAAATAAAAATAATTCAATATATTTTTACTATTTGATTAACATGTAGATTTTTCATTAAAATTTCAATAGATGAATTTTTTTTAGACTTTTAACAGTAAAAATATTTTTGTTATTTTAATTTTTTTGTAAAATTGATCTTAATATCATCAACTATCTATAAATATATATTCATCATTACTAACAAAATTATTAAGAACAAATAATTGATCTATTGAATGTAATTAGAGGAGTCGTGTAATGGACGGAGCCAAATCCGATAAATATAAATATAGCTGATAGATATTATAAAAGAGACTCATTTATTTTTTATCTTAATTTAGTTGAATTTTTTAATATTCAAATTTTATTGTGAATTTATTTAAAATTTTAAATAATAGTTATTTGTTTTTTAATAATTTTTAAGTGCTTTATAATATTGACTATTCATTAATCAAAACTATATAAATTTACATCAATTTTAAAATCCTAAATTTTGCAAATTAATTTAAAGAAAATATTCATACAAAACCTTCTGTTTTTTTTTTTTGTAAAAGAAGGAGAATTGATACTGCATGACCGTTGCTATCATGCCAAAAAGATTGATGGCATATTAATTGGGAGGTTGAATCTTCAACATTTTCATGACCATTAACAATATGTATCTATCCTTAAGTTTTAATCTATGGTTAAAGAAAATTTATAGATTCAAATATTCTAGTTTCCAATGATTTCATTTCATACTTTGAATAAAATATTGGAGGAAATTAATCATAAATTTAATATTTTGATCAATTATTGGGGCGCATAATATTACAAAATAAAATTTCTGATGTTTTTTTTTTATATTTTTTTTTTAATGTTCACCCACGATCTCCTTGTTAATAGCAGAATAGGCAAGAATGGAGTAAGAAGAATATAGGTAAAAATGCAGTAAAAAAACAAAATTTATCCGTAAATATTGTTTATCAAACTTTATGAAATAAAATTTTTAATTTACATAATGAAGAATTAATAAGGGTGTACTGGGACATGGAATAGTAAATTCATTTTTGTCTTATATTCATATAATATAGATAGTGGAAATAATCCAGGACAAATAATACCTTCAATGACTAGGCAGTCTCTCATTTTTACTTCTTTATTGGTTAAAAACAATAATTATAAAATTATTAAAGATATGTGCCAAAATCAATAACTCCAATGACACCAAAATAATTTGGAGAAATTTATTTCAACATACTCATCTTCAACACTTTTAGGGCTCAAATGCTTTTAAACCTCGAGTAGTTCTACCTGTGACGCCCCCAAATCTAGGCCCACACAGCCCAAACTTGAGTCGTCAAAAGACTAGAACAAAATTATTACAACAAAGCACAACGTACAACAATACCGTGTATAATAATACATAACTAAGTCTTCACTATTATTGCCACACTATTTTACAACACGTGAAGACTATAATAGATATCCCTCGGACTCTCACTCCATTCCCCGGCTAGACCCAGCTACGTTCTCATATCCTGTTGAAAAATAATGGAACAAAAGGGTGAGCTCAAATAGCCCAGTAAGAAATATCATGACTAAGATAATGACGAATAAATTATCATTAGCCTTCAACAGGTGAGTTCTTGATAGAATACAACAGAATACAAGGTGTATATCAAAAACTGCAGTTAAATTCTTGAACAATGTTCAGAACAATAATAGCAGCGGAATGAGTAATCTATTAGAAGAATAATGCAGATATAATATCCACTCGCTTTTCTTTTTAGTAAAAACATCATCGACTTTTATCATCTGAAATACCATTAGTCATGATAATAAAAATTCACAGTTCCTGATCATAATCATGCAAATCAACAGTTCATCTTTGCACTACGGGCCAAAGATATTCAATATAGCACCAGCGGTCATGATTATACCAGATTCAGCCTTTGGTCATAATCATACCAAACAACAGTTCATCTATGCATTACGGGCCAAAGAGAACTTTCAATATAACACCAACGGTCATGATTATACCAGATTCAGCCTTTGGTCATAATCATACCAAACAACAGTTCATCTATGCACTACGGGCCAAAGAGAACTTTCAATATAACACCAACGGTCATGATTATACCAGATTCAGCCTTTGGTCATAATCATACCAAACAACAGTTCATCTATGCACTACGGGCCAAAGAGAACTTTCACCGCGTGTCATAAAAGACACCGAACAGATGTATCGCCTTTAACCTAGTATATCGCCTTTAACCTATCATCTGTTCAACAATTATATCACATCTGTGCCCCCGGCCACAGATATTCACAACAGCTTGATTCTTGATGGTTAATACAAATAACAGTGATACAAATGATGAACAGATGAAACAAGATAAACAATAAGTATCGGAAGTTTACTTTGTGCAAATTCAAACAATGTCCAAATTGTCAACATGATGTGGAGTGAAATTTAAAAATGATATTCAAGATCCACAGTTCAGAATAACGGTTACAGTTCAATAGAAAGTTTCAGAAAATAGGAAGGTTCAGTTGAAATAATGAAGTTTAACTATTATGGAACATATAATATTTTCAGAAATTATAGAAGCAATAGTTCCATAATAAGTTTGGATTTAAGAGTATGAAAGAAAATTAACATCCTTTACCATAATAAATTTAAGAGTGTGAAAAAATAATATTCCTTACCGTAGCAAGTTCAAGAGTGTAAAAAAATGACATTTCTTACCTTAACACGTGACTGGATATTGATTTAAATGAGATTGATCAACCTATATATTTATAATAAAATTAGTAATTACAACATGTAAACTTCAAAGTGTATGATAACTCATATATTATGAACTATCAAAATTATATATATTTAACATAATTTTTGTAGTATAAAATACCAACTTTAAAATAGTTTTAAAAATAATATTCCAAAATAAATCTTCCAAAGAAAGCTTTTAAAAATGAATCTTCTCAAAGAAGAGTCTTCTAAAGGAAGATTTGTGAATACCGTGAAAAATAGGAATTTATAAAATTACTACTCTTTAATAAAAGACTTACTTGAAAAATTTCTGCACTCCTTTTGGCTTTCAAACACTCAAAATAGCCTTACTATTCTCAGAGAAAACTCATAAAATTCTTATAGAAAAATTTTATGTTTTAGGTGTGATTTTTCTATTCAGCTGAACAAGCTATTTATAGGAGAAAAGAAGTTACTATGCGTGGTAGGTGAACAGAAAAAAATTTCTTCAGCAAAGGCTGCGTAGCAGCCTTCACCAACCATTTCCCAAAACACATTTCTCACATTTCATGTGGGCCCCACAGTGGGTCCCACATGTTTCTTACTATTCACTTACTATTCACGTTACTATTCACGTCACTATTCACGTTACTATTTCAAATAGTAAAATTAATTTTTTTTTATTTTTTATTTATTTATTTATTTATTTATTTATTCTTCCTGTGAGTCCAACATATAAAATAATGTTACCACAATAATGTAAGAAACACGTTACATATTTTTATTAATTTAATAATATAAATTATAGTGTATTTGCTACTGTGACAATTATTAGATTCAATAATTTTAAACTACAGTGCACCAACAATTATTGACTCGATGATATGAAATACAGTGTAATGACAATTATTGAATCAATAATGCAAAATACTGTGTAACAACAATTATTGAATTGATAACATAAAATATTATGCAGTGACAATTATTGATGAAATGATGCGTAACAGTTACGGTGTCAATAATATGAGACACTGTGCAATACCGTGTGCAACTGTAGAATACCGTGAAATACCATAAATTACCGTATGCTACTATTCTTTTATCACCGGTATTTTAACAGTTAACACCGTTGACTATTTTTGTTTAAAAAAAGTTACTTCTGTCGTTTTCTATATCCGACAAATATTCCGTTGTGGGGTCCACAAATAATTTGTTATTTCGGCGCCGTCGTACGGCACGAATATTCCCCGACAAAACAAATATTGTCCGACAAAATAAAATTTACACATAACATCCTTAACTTTCAATTTCGTTAATTTAACCACTTACTGTTTCAGGAAAAAAAAAATATATGAAGAAAAATTAAATTTTATATTTCATAAAATTCGGGGTCTTACAACCTCCCCTCCTTATGAAATTTCGTCCCCGAAATTGACGTACCGGGCATTTCAAAGTTATCCTCCTGATTTCCAGATGCCATACTAAACTGTGGTCACAAAATAATTGTTAGTTCAAACAAACTGACTCATCACTTCCTGTTCCTACATTCAAATCGATTCGTTAGATAACAAAATCTAATTTATGTGGGACACACTAGTGACTGATTCTATTCGTCTCTTCCCTCCTAGTTCTAACCCCAGATCTCCATTAAAGACCATATCCCTAAGCTCTGATGCCAACTGTGACGCCCCTAAATCTAGGCCTACACAGCTCAAACTTGAGTCGTCAAAAGACTACAACAAAATTATTACAACAAAGCACAACGTACAACAATACCGTGTATAATAATACATAACTAAGTCTTCACTATTATTGTCACACTATTTTACAACACGTGAAGACTATAATAGATATCCCTCGGACTCTCACTCCATTCCCCGGCTAGACCCAGCTACGTTCTCATATCCTGTTGAAAAATAATGGAACAAAAGGGTGAGCTCAAATAGCCCAGTAAGAAATATCATGACTAAGATAATGACGAATAAATTATCATTAGCCTTCAACAGGTGAGTTCTTGATAGAATACAACAGAATACAAGGTGTATATCAAAAACTGCAGTTAAATTCTTGAACAATGTTCAGAACAATAATAGCAGCGGAATGAGTAATCTATTAGAAGAATAATGCAGATATAATATCCACTCGCTTTTCTTTTTAGTAAAAACATCATCGACTTTTATCATCTGAAATACCATTAGTCATGATAATAAAAATTCACAGTTCCTGATCATAATCATGCAAATCAACAGTTCATCTTTGCACTACGGGCCAAAGATATTCAATATAGCACCAGCGGTCATGATTATACCAGATTCAGCCTTTGGTCATAATCATACCAAACAACAGTTCATCTATGCATTACGGGCCAAAGAGAACTTTCAATATAACACCAACGGTCATGATTATACCAGATTCAGCCTTTGGTCATAATCATACCAAACAACAGTTCATCTATGCACTACGGGCCAAAGAGAACTTTCAATATAACACCAACGGTCATGATTATACCAGATTCAGCCTTTGGTCATAATCATACCAAACAACAGTTCATCTATGCACTACGGGCCAAAGAGAACTTTCACCGCGTGTCATAAAAGACACCGAACAGATGTATCGCCTTTAACCTAGTATATCGCCTTTAACCTATCATCTGTTCAACAATTATATCACATCTGTGCCCCCGGCCACAGATATTCACAACAGCTTGATTCTTGATGGTTAATACAAATAACAGTGATACAAATGATGAACAGATGAAACAAGATAAACAATAAGTATCGGAAGTTTACTTTGTGCAAATTCAAACAATGTCCAAATTGTCAACATGATGTGGAGTGAAATTTAAAAATGATATTCAAGATCCACAGTTCAGAATAACGGTTACAGTTCAATAGAAAGTTTCAGAAAATAGGAAGGTTCAGTTGAAATAATGAAGTTTAACTATTATGGAACATATAATATTTTCAGAAATTATAGAAGCAATAGTTCCATAATAAGTTTGGATTTAAGAGTATGAAAGAAAATTAACATCCTTTACCATAATAAATTTAAGAGTGTGAAAAAATAATATTCCTTACCGTAGCAAGTTCAAGAGTGTAAAAAAATGACATTTCTTACCTTAACACGTGACTGGATATTGATTTAAATGAGATTGATCAACCTATATATTTATAATAAAATTAGTAATTACAACATGTAAACTTCAAAGTGTATGATAACTCATATATTATGAACTATCAAAATTATATATATTTAACATAATTTTTGTAGTATAAAATACCAACTTTAAAATAGTTTTAAAAATAATATTCCAAAATAAATCTTCCAAAGAAAGCTTTTAAAAATGAATCTTCTCAAAGAAGAGTCTTCTAAAGGAAGATTTGTGAATACCGTGAAAAATAGGAATTTATAAAATTACTACTCTTTAATAAAAGACTTACTTGAAAAATTTCTGCACTCCTTTTGGCTTTCAAACACTCAAAATAGCCTTACTATTCTCAGAGAAAACTCATAAAATTCTTATAGAAAAATTTTATGTTTTAGGTGTGATTTTTCTATTCAGCTGAACAAGCTATTTATAGGAGAAAAGAAGTTACTATGCGTGGTAGGTGAACAGAAAAAAATTTCTTCAGCAAAGGCTGCGTAGCAGCCTTCACCAACCATTTCCCAAAACACATTTCTCACATTTCATGTGGGCCCCACAGTGGGTCCCACATGTTTCTTACTATTCACTTACTATTCACGTTACTATTCACGTCACTATTCACGTTACTATTTCAAATAGTAAAATTAATTTTTTTTTATTTTTTATTTATTTATTTATTCTTCCTGTGAGTCCAACATATAAAATAATGTTACCACAATAATGTAAGAAACACGTTACATATTTTTATTAATTTAATAATATAAATTATAGTGTATTTGCTACTGTGACAATTATTAGATTCAATAATTTTAAACTACAGTGCACCAACAATTATTGACTCGATGATATGAAATACAGTGTAATGACAATTATTGAATCAATAATGCAAAATACTGTGTAACAACAATTATTGAATTGATAACATAAAATATTATGCAGTGACAATTATTGATGAAATGATGCGTAACAGTTACGGTGTCAATAATATGAGACACTGTGCAATACCGTGTGCAACTGTAGAATACCGTGAAATACCATAAATTACCGTATGCTACTATTCTTTTATCACCGGTATTTTAACAGTTAACACCGTTGACTATTTTTGTTTAAAAAAAGTTACTTCTGTCGTTTTCTATATCCGACAAATATTCCGTTGTGGGGTCCACAAATAATTTGTTATTTCGGCGCCGTCGTACGACACGAATATTCCCCGACAAAACAAATATTGTCCGACAAAATAAAATTTACACATAACATCCTTAACTTTCAATTTCGTTAATTTAACCACTTACTGTTTCAGGAAAAAAAAAATATATGAAGAAAAATTAAATTTTATATTTCATAAAATTCGGGGTCTTACACTACCCATAATAAATTATGCAAATTGTATACAAATTTAACCCGTTCAAAGTGTAGTAATTTTCTCCTCTCTTTCACTTTTATATAATCAGGCACAACAGTTCGACTTGGCTTAATTTGACTTGACCTTGTTAGGCCTTGGTCGTTGATCAGACCGGAATGGGCCAGGCCTTTGACTTTATGCCTGAAGGCCGGGTCGGGCTTGGTTCTTGAAAATAAGATTTGCTGAGACATGTAGGTCAGGTCAGGTCAAACCTTGAGTCAGGCTAGGCTAAGTCGCTCCGATCCGGTTCATTATAATTTTTTTTAGTAATTTTAAATATTATAAAAATACCGATTAAAATTTAAAACTTAATTGATGTATTAATTAAAAGTAATATATTACAACTTACAAGTTACAATTTACAAATTATAATAATGAATAAAAATATTGTACAATTTTAAAGATATTATATTATTTTATATTATCATTAATAATAAAAAAAATAATGAAAAGTATCTTTTTTTATTATTATTTTATAAATGACTTTTTAATTTTTAGACTAAGTATTTATTAAAATGAAGATGCAATGAAATGTCTGCAAAAAGTGTATGTTGCTAGCTAGGGAAGAAAAATTCTTATATATTACACTACCAAATGTGTTTTCATGGATTTCTTTATTCGTGTATAAATAAACATGCATGAATGAACGTATTGAAAGACATCAATTTTATTTGATTTATTGAATGAGTTGTCACAAAGATGAAATTTTCGTCTACAGTGAGAGAATTAAAGTAGCAAAGAAAAAAAATTGGTAGGCCGGACTTGTTGGTAGACTGGGTTTGTTGACATGTCAGGTCAGACTGGATCTGAGCTAAAAAAATATGACTTTCTTGTGGTCTCCACACCGGGCCGAGATGGACCATGTCGGGCTTTGACCAGACCAGACCAAAGCCGGGTTGCAGACCATCTATGCACCAATACTTCTACATTCAGACTAGGGTGGGTTACTCCTAATATTTTCTCCGTCCTAAATTGAATATTCAATTTTGACTTCTTATGCTCAAATTAATCATTTTTAAAATTCCCTCCGTTTTAATTTAAATGTCCAATTTTGATTTTTTATACTCAAATTGTCTATTTTTAAAACAATTTTTTGTAGTATTTTTGACAAAATGTAGGTGAAGAGATTATAACAACAAAAAAGTATATATAATTACTAATCCTAATTTTTATGATTATAAAACTGTATTTATATATGGTTTATTCTTAATTCTAAAATTAGTCTATTGACTTAAAAAGTTAAAATTAAACATTTAATTTGGGTCACGAGAGTAACCTAATGCGGATGAAAAGTGAAGATCTATTGCTTTTCTATATTTCAAAAATTAAAATTTAATCAACAGGGAATCGATAGTACAAGTGTATATGTGGAACATACAAGAAATAAGTTGGAAAAAATACAAACAAAGAATGTTTTTGTTTTTTATTCTTCATCCAATTCAAGACCTGATATGTACTCCAAGCTCACACCCAAAATAATTGAACTGTCGGGAGCCACCATTGGCCTCCCGGGAGCTGAAGTGAGACCTTTAGAAATGCCAACCCTTCACGTATTGTAACATTTGCATGAGAAAAATAGCGGTGTATGGGAAGAAAAACAGTTAAAATCAATATTCATATGATGCAGATGGAGCCCACTTTACCCTTTGGTAATGTAAAATAAAATTAAACGAAAAAATGTGCCGGAGTAAATCTATGGGTGAAATTAACTTTTTAACTTAAAATATATAATTTTTAACGGTCTTATTTTGTAATACGAAGGTAGAAATTAAATTTGATCACACTGTAATTTATTTTTATTTTATTGAATAAATTTATTCCTGGGTCGTAATCTAATTTCGCCACATGTATATTATTTTCCTTTTTAACATATATAGCACAATTGTATTGTACTGTTTTTTTCTTCTTTTTTCTTTTGGAAAGAACATTTTGTTTCTTTTTTATCGTGTTTGTAGATTTTAATGAAAATTATCCCTAATCTTAAATATTAATTTTTTATAACTTTGATCTTAATTAAATATTTAAGCTTTTAACTCTGACGTTTCTTTTCGTTTCTTTTTGTTTTTTTACAAAGAGTCTTTTTTTTAACTTTGATCCTAATTAATTTTAAATAATTTAAAATTCAAATTATGATGTTAATTTATTTAGTCTATTTACATTAATTTTAAATTTTTTAAAAAAATCAAATAAACTCTTTTTTTTCTTTTTCTTTTTTTTTTTTTTGAAAGAGAGGGAATATTAATATTGCATGACAATTGCTGTCATGCCAAAAAGATCAATCGCATACCATTAGTTGGTTGAATCTTAACATTTTCATGACCATTAACAATATGTATCCATAAAGAGCAGAAATTTAATTTGCTGGAGTTGGTGAGCTATTTTTGATAGAACTATGTTTAAAGAAAATTTATACATTCTAATATTATGATTCCTAACAATTTCATTTTATAAACTGAAATATTGGAAGAAATTAAATGTAAAATTAGTTTTTTGATCAATTATGAGAGATAATATTATGAAACTAATAACATGGCATTTATATTTCTATAATTTTCCAAATTCTGCGGTAAGATTTATCTGCAAATATTTATATTTATAAGGATGTTTATAAGGATGTGACGAACGCAATAACAATAATCTAGGGCAATATGATGCTAGAGAAGGATGTAAAAGAATTGAGACTTGGGAAGGGAAGAATCAAATTAAAATTTATACAAAATATGTAAATCCATTTGAACAACAAATGGTGGATGGAACGTGAAGATTTATTGCTTTTCTATATTCAAAAAAATTTAAATTTAATCAATGGAAGTTGATAGTATGAGTGCATATGTGCATGAGAATTAAATACAAGAAATATCTGGGAAGATATACAAACAAATAATGTTTCTGTTTTTTTTTACTCATTCTAGTCCTGGTATGTACTCCAAGCTCACATCGAATATAACTGGACTGTTGGGAGCCACCCTTGGCCTTCCAGGAGCTGAAGTGAGACCTTTCGGAAATGCCAACTAGTAAAAGACATGCAACACCACGTAACACTTAGATTCTTACAAATATTAGATTTGTAGGCCAACATGTACTTAAACATATTGCAAAATTTCAAGAAAAAATAGTGAATCTTATGAATTAGTAAACAACGATATATGTGAAGGAAAAAGACAGTTAAAATTAGTGTTTTAAAAATCGCTAGGCAGACCTTGGGGCGGAGGGAGTGCTCAATGCATAGGCTTTTTCCTAGGTTGTCTTAGTGATTTATTTATCGTTCAATTGTATATATTTCTGCATACTATAGAAAGCATATATTATATGTAAGGATTATGAGTTTTACATAAAAAATTATCGAAAAATAATCTTACATTACACAACAAATTCATTTCAAGTATTGTATAGCTTCAAATCCTTCATTTAAATCAATGACGTAGAAAACTAATTTTTGCCTACTCTGGGCTTACTCAGCCATATTGAGGTGGTAGAGGATAGATTGCCTAGGGTCTAGGTGGGGTCTAAATGGGCCTAGTGCGCTGAGGGCATAATCAGGAAATACAAGGACCAAATACATTTTCCATTTTGGGTTAATGGCACTTTAGCCCCCAAGAGGTTCGTAAATAGGAAGATAAACTTACAGATCCAGGAATATATAGTCGGCGCTTCCCTCCAACCTTCATGCTCAGGATCCCTTCATCCAATCCCTTGATCACCTGTTCTAACTGTTTGAATTAGTACCAGCAGGATTTCAAAGATACATCACAATGGACTACGCATATTTTCACTGAATGTTGCCAATTAGTTTCATGGTGGATTAGTGGAAAATATACGAATGAATTTATGTTTAGAAATTGAATGAAGACGGATTTAACCAAGATGAATAAGGCCACTGAATCAGACTGACAAACTTCTTTAAATATAGACAAATGTGAGAAAAAAAATCTTTGATAAATAAATTAATTTATGGCATAGACCATTTGTTAGAGTTTACCTGACCGGATCCCACACGGAATATATAAAACTGACCTTTCTCCAATGAACTGTGGAATAGAAAAATGAATTGTTAGTAAGAAACCACAAGGAAACTATTATGGATTTTGGTTCATTCAAATGCCTGTGTAGCAAGGATACAACAAGATGTAAGTATGGAACACATAAAATAGGATGAAAATGAAGAACAGGAAAACAAGAGCAACAACCAATTTCACGTGGTTTGGACAAACTAACGTACATCTATGAGAATCAGCCTCACTAGACTCGAACTTATTATACACTACATAGTTTTGCCTTTGTCTTTGTCGCTCAAACCCAATCCCAAAGTTGCATGTACATCCTCTCTCAAGCCCATTTTTAAAAATTCTAGTCTCTCTCCCTCTCACTAGGATTTCCCCATTCTCTCTTAACATATTGTCTGATAAGACAAATCCAATATATATGCGAGTTTTAATTTGTGTCTATTAATTTCAAAGTAATCTAATAAGCAAACTCCAATATCTGTGTGAGTGTGCATCTATTTGTTTGTTGATTTAAAAGTAATCTGATAAGAGAACTACAATATCTACTGTTATGTATGGGGATTTTAAGGTAATACTCTACCTGATCAATAACACTAAACACGAAATTGTTTGTCTTGCATTATCAATTGTAATATATGTCTTCACCTTCATATTTTCTCTTAACGTCAGTTGTTTGTATTCAAACCACGTTTTTCCCTGGTTCCAATGATGATAGAGGTCTTCTAACCAAGGTTACAAGGAACGCTGATTCACTAGGTACGCGAAAAGAAATCGGGTATGAGGAAGATCTCTTAGTTCTCATATACCCGGTATGCGGAACGGACGATTAGAGTTCCCTAATAACCCTACTTCTAACTGAAATGTGTATCCTGCATGTGTTCCATTAAATTCAATTTATATGCGCTACAATAAAGTTGGAATATTGAATGTGTGGCTGCTACTAATGGACACAAACTAATTATGAAATATGGGTAGAATCACAATGTGGTTATTACCTGTCAAATATTTGTCCAGATGGAACCATTGCAACAGTATTTGCAGCCACCTGTGGTGATAAATAATATTATCATGATAAAGAGAACATAGATAATTCAACTGAACTTGGCCTTGTCCCAAATAGTCGGGGTTGGCTATACGATATTTATTTCACTGGTTGGACTTTGGAGTTTTTATTTCATTTTTGGACGAATTTAGACAAATTATTTCGAATAGAACCAACAAAATAATTCTAAATGCAATTCCAGTTCAAGAGTGGAATGTTAGGTTAGATAAAACAAGCATTTAAATGAAACTGTTAGAATCAATTGAATATATTAATCTTGTTGATTTGCAATACAACACCCAAGAAGTTATCCTATCCATCTATCGATATGACACGATTAGAAATATATGTGGTCCAATTTACATCACTCTGCAACATTATAATTAGAAGATTAAAATTTTGAAAGTATATACATATAATTCAAGCAAAAAGTCGGGAGTTTCTCAAAATTTGTGAGAGGAATAAGATATATAACTAAACAGCGAACAGTGAATAACAGGCAGTAAGATGAAATCAGAGTAACAAATAAAAAAGCAACAATTTAAAATAAAATAAAAAATTCACAACCATTCGTTTTCTTTATTATTTACTTTTCTGTGTGTAGACTAAATTGTCTAGGGATTAAGAAACATACCTGAAAACCAATTGGGGGACTCGGTCCTTCACCAACTTTAATATCCTTGTACTGCAAACCCGATTCTGTAGTTACCATGGGTACCTTCATCAGTAAGAAAGTTTTATTAATATTTGGTAAATGGTCTTATCGATAGAAGTCAATAATAATCAAATCCATTGTTTACGAGTACATAAAGTTGGTAGCTTAAAGTTAATTTGCAGATATTTAAGCCATGGTGGATCTCAAGTCAGTGTACCACCAGAGCCAGTGCCCAATCAATTGCATTGAAAGGTCATTGCAACAGTATAATAAAAGGCCAAGGTTAATACAATAATGTGATTTTAATAATTTAACACAAAAATAATATGTGGATGTCCTAAAGGAATCAGATAGGTCACTGGAATAGAATGTCACTTTGTTGAATACTCAAATGGTTCAACATGTTCTTGGGATCCATAGAGTGCTTAACCGAGGTTTGAGAATTCTGTCAATGGCTCAGAGCCCATAAATCAGCATGAAGCACAGGAAGATGCAAAAGCGCTACAAGTTAAGTTTTAGGACCCCAAAAATATTATTAACAAAAAAAAAAGAACAAAAAAAAAACATAAACAAAAAGACATACATAGTCAAATTGCAACATCTTCAGTTTTTGATCCAAAAAGGCATGATGTGGTGTGTTTTGAATCTCGTGGAAGATGAGAAGCCTCAGGCCAACAAATTTCACTAAAACGTTAAAGGTGAAAACTGAGATATAGTTTCACTGCATTAACAAGGTAAGCCTGATCAAATAGCCTGGTTAATATACAATAGTGGAATGGCAACACAAGAGGGAATAAGAAGAAAGATATGGGAATTCTAAATGCAACTGTAATCCGAAATAAGACATTTATTATTTTTGTGGTGATACAGGATGGAATATATAGTTTAACATAGTCTGGATGCCTAAATAGGATCCCTTTAGTCGTCCTGACTATATAAACACTTATTAAGACGGTGATTATGTTTGTTTATGAAAAGGATTAAGAGCCCAGCTAATGAAACTAAGGGTGTCGGCTAATTAATCTCACCATACATTCAGACATGTTGAGACTGTCAAGAATTGACGGAAAATAAAGATAAGAGAGCTAATTAATCTCACCATACATTTTCAAGCTCTTTCAAACACGCATCATCACATAGTTTTGGTTTCTCCTCTGGGGGCAAACCAGCTGCCTGAGCATCAGATGGGCGTAACAAAAGGCTAGAAACCCCAAAAATTAAACCAATCACATCCCTACGTGTAATCAAGGTCAACTCATCCTCATATTTAGTTGTCTTCGAAGCTTGTATCCTAAGTTTTGAGCTCAAGCACTGCACTTTCACGCCTCGGAGTTTGCCTTTGCCAAGTTGAAGATTGGTGGAAAAACTTTTAGCATATGATGACCCTAAAACGCATAGAAAGCAGAGTTATCAAACATGCAGGAGTAAAAAAATTTAATATATAGTAAAAGCTATCATCAGGCTTTATATAACTTAAGTTGAACAGCTATCAATCAAATAAATCAATAAAAATTAGAGTAGTCCAGACAAAAAAATAGCAAACTTCTTTTTAAGAACTTATACAAACCTCAGAAATTTTTGTTTATTGATTTATTGATAAAAGACTACAATAACTACAAACTACAAACAGGGAATGTTGTTCAATCAACAAAAGAGCATCTCAAGCAACAAGAGGCTAAACTACATAACATAATCAACAAAAGTTTATATAAAACCGGGAAATGATTTATTTAGCCAAAGGAACAGGAAACTCGTGAATAAAGATCTAATATAAACAATTGAATGCTCTTCTCATCAAAATATAAACAATTTCCTAAACCAAACAACCCACCATAAGCAATGAGGAACCATACCCCAACACCTCCTGCTAGTCTTGGGAACTCTAGCGACTCCACACATCCAACAATGCCAAGATAGAACTAGGCATCACCCAAACAACATAAAAGCTAACACCCATAAATCTCTAGCAAAGTTATACCGAAAAAGAGTAAATGATCCGTCAAACCCTCTTGCACATGTAAAAAAGGTCAACCACATGCTTACTCCACCATAAGGACTTTTAGGTCAAAGATTCAAAATGGCTCCATAAATGAGACTATTATCTAGCATTGTGCCAATTGGAAAGATTTCCACTCTTGGAAGGATTGAATATAATGAGACTTGGAAAAATCAACCGTGACTCTCATTGTAGGATAAGGGTTTACATATAAACGCACAATTAGCAGCACAACATATAAATAAGAACAAATAATCAATAATACTAACTGAAGCTTGATACATTGCTTTCTATGGAAGAAAATCACACAAAAATCATAAAACTGTCCACAAACAACCATTTTAACATCGAAAATTCCAGACCAAAGCTATAATTAAATGCATATAAAAGACTAGAAAATGAATTATTAACAATGTAATAACCATAGATTTATAAAAGTTACCTGGTGGAAGTAGCTGCAGAGATATTGAAGCCATTTTCACCTCTTCCCTTCTCTCTCTCTTTATGGAGTTTCAGACTCCAAGCAGTCGATTATACTATTTGAATGTGGATAACGAAATCAATAAACGGTTTATACAGTCTACATATTCTGAATCGAATTACCAAACAGCCCCTCCGTTTATTACACAATTACTAAATTTATCACTCACCACTCCTCTATGGAAATAAATCAAAACCCTTATTTTTAAAATTTTACAATTGATCAGGGTTTTGCGGAGAATCAAAGCCAAGCGCGAAGGTAATTTCTCTCTCTAGAAACAGCGTGAAATGAAAATTGAATTGGGTGGGGTGCTTTGAATTTCTTTATAATAATTAATTTGATCTTATTTTTTCTTAGTTCTTTTGAGTCTAACCTAGTAGTCACATGAATAATTCTTGGATTGTTGGAATTTTTTTTTATGATCTCTCTTTGGAACCAAATTGAGTTTTTTTTTTGGCTCTTGTTTGGATTTTGGAGAACTAGGTAGAACTTTTTGCTAATTTGGAATTCTGGTTCGTGGGTTTTGTATTATTTTTGACTTAAAAGGAGGGACTGAAATTGGACTCAAAAGAGGATCTTTGCTATTATGTAACCTAAGATTTTTTATTTTTTTGTAATTCATTAACTTTTTATTTCTCTTATTTATGAAGTATATTGAAGGTGTAAATTTTTGGTTACTGAGGACGGTGGAGACTCTTTTTCAAGATACCTTTACAGTTAACGGGCTGGATCCAGATGGTAAAAAATTTGATAAAGGTAACAAGTTTGTCAGCTAAATACGATTTGGTCCAAGGTGAAATTTGTTCCATTTGATTTTGCACCCCGAAACATGCACAATTTTGATGCTTGGAATATCTTATATGACTGGATAAAAATATTTTGTTTGATAAAGGGTGTTTTGTGTTGGTGTTAAGGGGATGTTTCCCTGCAGACGGGTTTTGGGAGCTGATGATAGGTGTAGCATTGTTGCTTTCCTTGTGGTGGGTTTTGCCCCCTCTGGCAGCTTTGGTTTCTAATTTCAATAAAATGTAGTTACTAATAAAAATGGAAAAGGGGACATGTCCGATGATCCTCTGGCAGCTTTGGTTTCTAATTTTAATTAAATGTGGTTAGTAATAAAAATGGAGAAGGGGACATGTCGAGTATCATCTTCTACAACTTTGTGTTTTTTTGTTTGTTTTTTTCTTTTCTAAGTTTCCTATGGCCCGTATCACTACTAACACTTGTACCTCAGTCTTGCAAAAGCTGTCACCTTTGTCCAAGCATGTTTGAATTATTAGTATGTTTCCGGCATTTTTTAAAATTTCATGCTGAGCACAACCAAAAAAAGTGACAATCTTTGCTAGATGGGGGGGGGTTCTCTGTTGTTTTCTAATATTCTTTTCTTTGTATGTAACACCTATGGTTATGTTAGCTGTTTATCTAGTGGTTTTTATACAAGATTGCAATATGCTTGAGATCTTTACCTTACTAAGATGTGATGCTTAATTAGTTATGGCTGAAAAATATCTGTTATTTATCAAATTGTAATGAGGTATAATAGTTGGTGCTGCAATACATTATGCAGTTACTCGTATTGAGGCAAGGAGCGAGCAGTTTGACATGTACATGCAACTGGATGTGAATACAGATATATATATCCAGTGCATCAAGGGGAGAAGTTTATGATGGTATTAGCATCCACTCTAAACTTGGATGGAACGCCTGACACTGGCTATTTTACTCCGGTAATCTGTTTCAATCCTGGTATTTTACATTGAAATTAAGTATTTAATTGCCAGCCTTATTTTATTTCTTTGAACATCGGATTATTGTGGATTCCTTTTGAATTTTAGATTCTTTTGTTTAAGCAGAGTAAGGTCTTCACATTCAAAGCTTATGTTTGTGGTGTAGTTTTATGGCTGTAAATGATTTTTATGTGTACGCTATACCAATGAACACACATTTTTCACTCTGTCAGAAATGGCTCTGCCCATGTTCTCTAAGCAAAAGTGGTACTTGTAGCCAATTGCATAGGCTAAATGGAGAAGTCTGTTCATTTTGAAGTCGCTTTCTCATTTTAGGCAATAGTGATAGTGGGTAATATTAAACCTATGCATTTGTTCTGCCATAATTATTTGATAATGGCGCATACTTTGTATAGCTGCTTACTGGTAAATCTTAACTTGAATTAGTAGAGTATGAAGGTGTTTTTACATCTTAAAATGATAATTCTGTTTTGTTATTTTTCAAAGAGAGTAGTTGTTAAACTCAATTAGGGAAATTTGAATTCTGAAGGTATATTCTTAGGTGTCCAGATCAACTATATAATTAAAAGCAAAAACTGGGTTTGGTTTTACAAATTTTTGGTTCAGTTTTCCTATTCATATTAACACAAGTACTATCCAAATTTGTATTATTTAAATACTATCCAAATTTAAAAATATTTTCATCCCTAATAGGAATAGGGGAAGAAAAAAAAAAATTTCTTTCCTATTCAAATTAGAATAAGTACTATAAACATTTATAATAATTAAATATATACTATCCAAATTTGTAAAGTAATCAAAATAAACCCAACCAATTTTTAATAGAAAAAGTAACTTCTAAAATATTTTTTATTTTACCAATTTAATTACAAAACTTTTTATCATTATTTTATGTAATTAATTAAGACAATATAACATATTATACTATATATTACCTAGATTTATTAAAACTTAAAATTATACCAAATCACACAATTAATTGTATTAATAATATATGTGATTTTTTTTAAAATATAATAATTATAAAATTAGTTGAAAATTATAGTTAATTCATTACTATCTAATTGTCATAACTAAATTAAAACTTATTAGAGCATGAGTTTCATACTTCTATCCGGATTAGATTTTCAAATAAATTTTGTCAATTTACAGTTATATAGAATTCCATTACAAACTTAAATAAAATTAAAATAATTTATTTTCTCATAATCATAACTAAATAAATATGAACTCCAAGCAAATATTTAGCTTAATAATTAATCGAAATGACCTATAATATATAATTTAGTATTTATTATTTAAATAAATATTTAACAATCTAATAGCTACAATTATTTTCTCAAAATTCGAATTAATATGTATCTATTTAATAATATAACCCGTGCTTCACACATTATTGATGTGCTTGTTTTTATTAAAATGGGAACCTATAGCTATCTGGTAGTGATTGAGTAATCCAAGATAACTATCGGTTTTAGCTGTGTACTAATAAGAGTCCTAAGAGTACAATGATAACGTTATCTATGACCCATCTTTAATAGTATAATTAGATGACATTAAAGATTGGCAGCTAGTACTATCCTGTTTGGGAAAAACTATTCCATGTTATTGGAGTATGGTGAATAATTTGCTCCCTCTCTCACATTCCATGTTCTAAGAGGATGGAATAGTTTCTCCCTATTTGTGGAGTTAACTTTAAACGGACTTAAATTGCAATATTTTCAATATGTCCGGTTATCATGCGCGGAAAGTCTGAGCTATTATTATATACATTGACATGTCATATGCTTCCTCGAGAACCTCCCCCCCACCTCCCCCTCCCCCTCCAGGAAAAAGAAAAAAGCCCACCCTCACCTAACTATGCACACACACTACAACATCAATAATTTGCTCTACTGATTTTTCCGATTCTCAGGGAGGGCGAAAATCCCTTGCAGACAAGTTTGAATATGTTATGAATGGGAAATTATATAGAATCTCAGAGGAAGGTTCAGGACCTAATGTTAAAGAGTAAGCATGCATATCTTATGGGCATTTTTCCAATATTTTCGAATCCACATTCGAGCAGATGTACCTATTTGAGGTATATGAACATCTCATTCATCGCTTATGTAGTTTTATTTGGTTTGCCTTGGCTTCAGGGACATATATGTTTCATTTGGTGGACTGCTAATAATGCTGAAGAGGATCCGTCCATTGCTGCTAAGTTTGAACTTGATCAGAGGTTGTTTATCCTGATAAGGAAGGTATGAGTGCTCTATCCCATTTGGTTCTGGTAAGCAATCGTTACATAATTTTGGCTTGACCATTAATGTAAAATGTACATAAAAAATTGAGGAAGCTAGAAGAGAAGTTTAGCTACTTATCGATGAAAAATAGTACTCTATTTATGAAGACATTTGCTATCCTCTATTGATTCAGAGAATAATACCTACTATTTTTCACCTTCTTTTATGTTTGCAGGCCGAGAGGCAGTAGTTAGATGGCCGATATCTCGAGTGTATAAAAGTCCCTTCTCCAAGTTTATTCATGCATACTATGGTGTATTTCCTAGGAATATATTTCACATTTTGATTAGGGATGTCTTAAGTTCTTACATATTGCCGTTCTTGGATGATTACTTGATGCATTGTGTGGGGAAAATGATATGGAAAATTTATTACCTGCAGGTTTATGGATAGTTGACAAAGGAAAACAGCACTCTTTTGTATTCCATTAGAATTTGGCCGACGGGGCATTCGATTGCCGAGGACGAATTTAGAGAAACTTACTTTTTTTGT
This sequence comes from Hedera helix, assembly GCA_947179155.2. NCBI lineage: Eukaryota > Viridiplantae > Streptophyta > Magnoliopsida > Apiales > Araliaceae > Hedera > Hedera helix. The sequence continues at coordinate 28,004,297 of OX359282.1, read as the reverse complement.
ATAGCACGTCTTGATTATTAATAGAATCTTTTGATTTATGTTCAAAGGTAAAGTCAAACTTGTGATCTTGCAGGTAAATGAAGGGACTTTTATGATTAGATTATTGCATTTGTGGGCAAAATTAATAGATTGAAAATTAATAGGGCAAACCAATAAACTGATTTTCATTCACTTACGAATTGAACACTAAGGATACAAATACAAACAGCAAAATAAAATAAATAAATAAATAAATAAAATTTGTTAATTTTGCAGAGCAACGCAATTTGGATAATGTAAAATAACAATGAAATAAGATTTATAACAGTGTCTTTAAAAAAGAAAAGAAACGGTGGTATAAAGTTTTTTGGTTCTTCAAAGTATATCGGGACATATATCGGATTGGTACCGAACCGGAATCGGTTGAATTGATTCGGTATACTGGTAAATCGGTTCGATTTCGATTTTATTGAAAATTATTATTATTATTATTATTAAAATTATTATTATTATTATTATTTATTAATAATAATAATAATAAAATAATAAAACCGATTAATATAATCAGTACATACCGAAGTTTAAAATGACGAATCGGTACCAAATCAGTTTATTTTATACTGAACTGACCGGATCAAACCGATCCGGTTAACTCAAAAGCCGAAAAAACCAAATTAATTGGACGCCCCTACTTCAAATAGGGTTCTTTTTGAATTTGGTTCCTCTTCATTATAAGTTCTCCCAAATTTTATCCTATACACCAACGTTTTATCTGAATATTATTATTGTTAATGATCTAACTATGTTAATACATAAAGTATGATATTATGTTCAATCTTACAAAAAAATAAAATTATTAAAAATAATTTTACTGTTAAAAATGTTATAATTTTTTTTAAAAAAAAATTAACCTTTAAAATTTTAATAAAAAATTTACATCTTCATCAGATATTAAAAAAGTTGAATTACTTTTATTTTTGGATTAATTATATTACTCAATATTATAAATTAATTGAAAAATATGCTATTCAAAACTATAAAATTTAGTATATTAGATAACATTGAAGAGAAATTATGTTCTCAACACAAAATCGAAGAGAAATGATAGTGGAGGAGAGTTGAGTCTTGTATTTTTGTTAAATTAGCTAATATTATTTTGAAGAATAAACATAAAATAAAATAAAAGTATATTTAATTTAGAGGTATAAATTAACCAAATCGAGCATAATATTGAGTTATTTAGATTTGGTTCATAAAATTTATTAAATTTAAAATAGAGTTTGATTGAAATCCGTCTAACTATCGAATTAAGTTCGACCTATTTGAATTTTTGGATAAATATTTTTTAAATATTAATAAAAAATTATATTTTAAAAATGTTGAGTAATTTATGGAATTTTAAAATTTGCTCAAGTCCGTGCTGTTTGGGTTCAGCCTTAATCATGAAGGATGGAATATTGGACTACTATAAATTCCATCGCTCGATCAATTATTAAAGGGTTTTTGTAGGGTAGCGGTCCCGAAACTTTATCTCACAGAAACCAGTCTGGTAAAGATTCCGGCAACAATCCGGTAAAACATCCTTTCCGGTAAAACATCCTCTTTCTTCTTTTCCTCTTTTCTATCTTAACCCTTGAAAATAAATATCACAATATAAAAGCAATTAATTGCGCTGCAAGTGTTAAAATTACTAGATGGACTCCGATTTCTGTAATCAGTTTCATCTTTTAGGAAACAAATTGATATATGCCTCTGTTCTTAAACTTTTTTTGCTGTTTATTTTAGATTAAGTCTTTTTTAGTTCTTTCTTACTTTTCATTATGTGTTTGATTATATCAACTGTTTTTCTGTTCTAGGTTAGAAAATTTTTATTTTAAAGAATCTGTTTTGCTTTGGGAATTAAGATCATTAGTTATATTACCATTTTCACTTTGTACATTGATGATTGATGGAACTAATGTTGATTTTCTTTTTAACTAGTATGGCTTTGCTATTTACTTTAATAGGTTACTTTAATAGGTTTTGTTGATGTGCAAGTTTCACAAGATGGTAAAGATAGAAACTTTATGATGTAGAAGTATGTTGATTGAAGATGGAAGATGGGAAAAAGAACTTGTCGAATGCAAAGAAACTAAATATTGAAGCTCTCGTGTAATCCCGTATAAATCTGAAAAACTGTAATGAATTGGCTAGCTCCAATTCAGTTACCAGCAATCTGAGAAGCTTAAAGTAACAATTTAAGAGAAAGGAAGAAGAGATTGGGGAAGGAACAGATAGAGAGGAAGAGCAAATTCAAAAGGGAAGAGATAGAAACAGATAATTGGGGAAGAAGGAACAATTCTCATTCATTTCATAAGCATTTTTTACATCACATCTAGACTATATACTGCCTTACATCACATTCGAGGGGGAAGAGCTCATGGCAGCACACGTGCTGCTTACAACAGCTTCCCCTTCATACTGAACATGTGAATTTTAACAAAATAAACGAAAAAGACAATGTTTCCCTCTCCTACTGTAATGAAAATACTAAGATACCTGCATTTAATCAATTGACTTGACTAACTACTAATTATTATGGATTATCTATAGCTTCTTTCATTCCTTACAAAATCATATTCTTCAAAAAGGATCCTGTAGCTGACACCTAAATTTAGGCAATAAGTGGAGGATCAGATATCCTCCTAAACTAGAAAATGCAAAAAATTCCAAAGCCGTTAATAATACCCTCCAGGTCAGTATCATGTATTAAAGGGGGTTAGAGGGCATGAATTGGCCGCTAATTCTGAAATTTCTATTCTGATTTATTATTTTCCGGTTGTTGCAGACTTCTCCCTCTCAACACTCAACACTCGTATGTTGTTATGCTTCATGACTTCTTATCAGCGCTTAACTACACTTCTATGATGCTTAACTACACTTCTATGACGGGGACAGTAGATGGGTACATAAATGGGGCCAAATTGTTAACGGGGTACATAAATGGTGCCAAATTGTTAACAGGTCTCATACGCTCTCATTGCCCTAGACAACATCAACAATGCATATATTTAGAGGTGAAGGTTTATTTTATATTGATCGGGAATAAATATAATCTAGGTGAGGTCAATAGTCAATGAGCTTGGGGTAGACAATCTCATGTAAGCGTAAAATATAAAAGCAAGATGAGAACTAAAAAGATAAAAAGAAATAATTAGGAATATATAAAACAAAATGAAATAAATAATAGAATAAAAAGATATATGTTAAAAATACAGCTCTTAATTTTTTTTTAGGGTGGGGGAGGAGCATACTTACATATAAAAACTAAAACGAAAACAAATTATAAAAAAAGGAGGGAAAAGAGAGAAACACAATACAAAACAATTGAAAGGAAGAAGACGTGGTGTGTCACTTGAGCTCGCCCGACGGTACTCAGCATGTTTCTTTAAATAAAAATATGACTAAAATAATTGTAGTAGTTAATGGCTTAAAACATTGAATTTATTTTAAAAGTTACCTTGTTTTACTTTTTTCTTTTCTAAAGTTTGTACACATCTTTCTGACTTAATGAGGCAGCTGTTGTTCCCACTGTGGAAATTTGCTTTAAATAGGAGAAATCTCATTACTCCATCCTTACCTAGACATTGTCTCCTTGACCTTCTAAGGAGACCGCTTAGGAAGGAACTCTTTTCTCCGATCTCAAAAAATAAAGAGGACTTTTTATCTTGACTATTTTCTTAGCGACTATTCCTGGCTGAGTTGAATCCGAAAACCCCTAAATTTTTTTGCCACCATTATGATATCTTAGATTAGAGCTTGTAATAATACTTACTTTTGTTGGATTGACTTTTTCCAGTTCTCCAAATTTTGCTGCAGGCCAACATTGCCTAGTAAGGGATGCAGAAGGAACATAAGCGTTTTAAGGGCATAAAAGAGGATTTGACGGACACGAAAGAAAACACGATTCGCTTACCTAAGGACTCAATTTGTCATATTGCAAAGCTTCCTTATGACTTGGTTTTCAAGATTTTTCTACTACTTCCTGGCAACTTCCTGTTCAGAATAAGATCTGTATGCAAGGCATGGTTTAACTTGATCAACAGCTCTACGTTTGTCAAGGCTCACATTTGTAACTGTGACACTGGTCTTGTCTTTCTAAGGAATACTTTCCGGAAAATGCCTTCCTTCTCCATTGAAGAGCATGGTCTAATGACTGAACAATTCTCAATCTTTGAGCGACCATCAGATTACAAAGATAGATTTTACATTAGTTTCTTAAAATTACAAGATGGAAAAGGCATGTTTAGTGAATCAAGAATTAGTAGCCGAGGTGATATACTAGCAAGCTGTAATGGTTTAATTTTGTCCACAATTCCTCAGAATCAAGGTTTAGTAGTCATAAATCCAGTCACCGGGAAACTTACCAGACTTCCACTTGGCACAATTGTTGATTCCAATTATGAGTCTTATGGGTTCATGTTTAGCCACTGTACAAGCGACTACAAAGTGGTACACTTATTCTGGGATGAAAGAGGATATGTTGGCTGTGAGATCCTTAGCTTAACCACAAGATCATGGCATGCTGTATATGGGCCCAATTTAGCACTACTAAACAGGTTTGTGCTCAGGCCTGTTGCTGTAGATGAGCCCAATTTAGGTGTATTTAACAGGTTTTTGCACAGGCCTGTTTCAGCTTTTGGAGCCATGTATTGGCTACGTAGCGGAGGTAGCCACAGTGACCTTGTTTCTCTTAGCATTATCGATGAAAAGTTCCGTGCATTAGCCCTTCCAATCAGCAGTACAGTGTATTGTAGAATAGTTGAGTTTTGTGGGTTTCTGAGTTTTGTCACTCATGTTACACTGCATAAAATACAAGTATGGATCTTGAGGGGAGGTCCTCATGAGGAGAAATGGACAAAGCACTATAGTATCATATGGGAGCATGATATAAGAAACTTGGTTCCTTTTTTTACTTCAAGAAGTGGCAGAGAAATGGTATTCACTGGACATGGAGATACCTTGTATGCTTTCGACTTCAAAGACGAATCCATGAATAGGGTCGAGTTAGAAACACAAGCTTTTCCAGAATATGGACCTATGCTTCCTCATGTTATTACCCTTGCTTCATGGTAGTGTCTCCCAGCTTTATGATTGAAATGCCCAAATTTTTGGAGCATTTTTTAGTTCATACTGTTTTGATACTACTAACTTCGATGTCGTTCTTTTCACTTATTTTGTTTCCGTTGTTTTTATGATGAATAATATTATGTGCACAAATTATAAATAAAAAGTTAAGCCAGGATCCATGCAATTGTATATGAGTTAAAATGTGTAAAACCTTTAATAGTAGGTCTCATTTTCTATTTTTTTTACGCTACTTTGTTTATTTTACATGTTCATAAAGTATTTTTTTGTGCTTCTTACATGGGTGTGTTTGACGAGAAATTATTTCATGGTCCAGAAGCATGATGGACGGTATATTTTTTCTCTCACATATATTTGGGTCCCGCGTGGATCCTCCTGTGTTAGGGTTTACATGTATGTGAGAGTGGATGCATACTGTTCGATGTATTTAATAATTTTTTGTGTTTGACACCGGTGCCGTGTTTTGGGATGGGAGCATCAATTCGAGTTATCTATTTGGTCAATTCCTTTAAACTTGCATATACTTGGAAATTTTGTGCGCAAGTATAAATGTTTTGTATAACCAAAGGATAATGTTAGAGATTTTAATTTTTTTTATTTCAAATGATATGACATTTAATAAAAAAAAATATATTTTATGACATAATCAATCATAATCAAATTGAAACCTCCAGGATTACTCGAAACAAAATTAGAAGTAACAAATCTAGATTGTGTTCACATCTTAGGTACATTAGAGTTTTGTTCTTTCCATTGTTTGAACTAGTGTATTGGTGGAGAGCAGTGACACCCTTATTGATAATCATTATAAATACTTTAAATTATTTAAAATATATACAAAAAAATTTTAAAAAATTGAAACTAAATGGATCATATAATTTTTTTAGTTTAAAAATGTAGTAAATTAATTATGAAAAGAGTCAAAATGATTTACACTTTCAAGGGAGTAAAAATTAATAAGAACAATATCAAATTAATTGTGGTGTTACAAAATTTTCCTTTTCTTATATTATATTTTTTTCATTCTAAATTATAAGATCATTATTCACTTTTGAAAGTTAATTAAAAGTAGTTTCAAACTCAAAATATTTAATAAAATTTATTAAAAATTATGATCAATAAATAACAATATTTTTTATATAGTTTACAATGTTCATCATTATATTTATTATAATTAAATTAATTTATGTCAATTTTGAATTAACAAGTGTCTCAAGGACCCAAATGTTACTATTCAAGTTTATCCTTATAATTTCACATGCAATTCACATTCGACATAAAATTAGTTAAAATATAAATCATTTGTCTTATTTTTATAATTATAATATTAATATTTTAATACTTATACATACATATATACATACATACATACATACATACATATATATATATATATATATATAACTAGTCAACTACATAAATTCTTACATGGACTAATTTACCTTTGAACATACATTACTCACATCACAAATGTGTGATAACCTTAATTCATTCTCTTTTCAAACCCAAGGATAAATTGGGAAGAAAAAAAAATACTATCTTCTACTTTTTTGATTATCTTAATTTGTGTAAAAATTATCCTTTTATCATCTTTTTTGGATATGGAGGGAGTACAATTATATATTTATGAATTAAACCGTGGTACAGGTGTGGATAACGGTGTTTTCAGACTCGAATTGAAAAAATTATCGAGTTTATAGATCATTAATTCAATTAATGATCGATCTGTTATTAAATCTGTGATGTTATAAATATATCAAAATATATATTATTAATAATTAATAAATTTATAAAATATCTTGTTTTAGATAAACTAAAATATAATGAATTTGTGTTACAATAATACTAAAAATGGTTAATTTTAATATTAAAAAGAATTTGATACTAAAAAAATATAAAAAGAATAATTAAAAATCAATTCACTAGGTCAACTTAAACAGTTTTATTGCGTGAATTACTGGTTCGCCTGGTGGTCAACTTGTTCAATTCGAATTTTAATCAAACTAATCCAACTAGACCAAATTAGACCGAATATATAATCAATTCCCGATTAAACTGGTTTGAATCGAAAATGTTAGGTCAAATTTCAAAACCATGGCGGGCAGAGAAAAATCAAACCTGTTCTATCTTGTTGTCATCCTTATTCAACATACACCCCAAATGTAACCTAGATCTCAAGGAAAATCTAGAGTGCAAACTATGCATTCCATCCTAAAAAAAATGGTCAAAGCAATTTTTGCACATAAATTAAGAAAAATAAGAGAGAGAAAGAGTATTAAAAGTTATAAATTTATCTCTAAATGCACCGCAAAATAAAATAAAATAATGAGTCTTTGTATTTTTATATAATAGTGGATCTCACTAAATGACATATTTACTCTTTAGTTTATATATTTGGCCATCTTTTTGAAAATAAAAAATAGTAGTTTGGGCCATCCTTTTGAGGACGGAGGGAGTAAATTTTAAGTACTTCATCTATTTTAAAATATAAAATTAAAAAAAAATCTATGTGAGATATTTTTTAAATTCAAAATTAATGTAATTTATTTAAATTCTTTTAAAATATTTTTTTAGTTAATAGTAGTAATTACTTGCATAGTTTATAATTTTCAAATACGGTCTTTCAACCAGATAAGAAAGATTTTTTCAAAATAAAAAAAAAAACACACATTTGAACACCTATCTATCTGAATTGAGTGAAAATCAAACATGTCAACTTCAAATTCATATCTTCTTCTCTTCGCCGGCTAGAATTAACAATTCTTGGTTCTGCGCATCTCAGAAACGTAAATGGCCATAAAATCTCAGATAATTACAGGGTTAAGCTTGTTAGTGCCACCAGCTTCTTCCTCACAAGTCCCTTCAAGCTCTAAGCATTCCTGCATTATCAAGACTTCTTTTCTCAATGGTGGAGGTATAGTCTCACTGTTTCTATTTCTGGGTCTTTTCTAGTGTTGTTAATTTCACTGGAGAAATGAAAGAAAGGGGCAGAAAGCAACTATCTGTTTGTTATTCTTAAAATTGTGTTAGAATCTGTTTTAGTGGATGCTTTGGTATAATAATTAGAATTAGTGTGCAGAATCTTTCAGTAAGCATAGGGAAAGATTGTGAATTTCAGATAACCTTTTGTAGTTTTAAGTTACGTTATTTATGGGCATTTTTCTAATAATTATGGTATGTTGTGTTTAGTCTATTTCAGTTTCATGTTAAGAAAATTAAGGCATAACTATGAGGTACTTGAGAATCCCATGACCTCAACTGTTCCTCTCATTTGAAATTTGGTTACACGATGAAAAGGGATTGACGAATTGTGAATGATCCCAAGGACCTCACTTTGGTAAAGGGAAAAAGTAATATCGCACGTAAACACTCTAGGTTTCTGTATCGCGGGGGCTGGTTAAGCTTCCATCCTCAAGTCCTGCTTGTACTCTGGTTGATCCTGGACTAAGTGCAAGGTTTAATTTTTCAGCCACAGGCATAATTTAGTTACATTGTGCTTTGGTCCACCTTTGAGAATCTTGATAGTATCTGGATTAAAAGCAAGAACTTGGAGAAGGTAAACTCCCCACTTACTGATAACCTCCTTAACCTTCCCTGATCACAGGAGTGAGGACACGTAGTGTCCAATCACCAATTGAGCAATGAGCGTCTCAGAAACTTTCACATGTGAATGGGGCTGGCTGCCAACTTTGGCTTCTATTTAGATTTCTGTAAATGGCACACAATGTCTCTCACATTGAGGTTCCAAAAATTTGGGACCTGTTCATCACTATTATTTTATATTCTCAGTTAAATCCTGAGATCCTGTTTTAGAAGTGGTAGCGTTCATTTTGGAAGGTATGCACTCGCTATTGAGCTTGTATCCATGAACATTTGTAATGTCTCAAGTCTTTCCATGTTCATGATTATTTTCCCCTAACCTTAGCAGTCAGCTATATAATCTCGAATGATAAAACGACGTATGAGTGTAACCTATAGGAGGGTAGCAAAGGCAAGTCACAGGAGAAAAGCTCAACCAAAATACAATCTTTGTGTGTGTATGTGTGTGGTACATCTATGTGGACCCCCCACACAGGGCATATTACACACAGAAAGCCAACCTTCCTGGTTTCCTTGTTCATTGTACTCGTGTTTTCTGCCAACATTTGTCTTTTGATAGCAGTGGGAGCTTTCCGAATTATGTGTGTGAAGATTGCTCCTTCAAGTCAATCTCAATGTAGTAGACAACGTGGAGGCGCTCTTGGTGCTCGGATGAACCTTTTTGACAGATTTGCTAGGGTTGTGAAGGTGAGATTTAGTAATAAGTTCAGATGCATTCATTTGAATGCGTCTTATATTCCTTGCGTCTGCATAATATTATCAATAGATCTTGCTTGAATAACTTGAGCTGGTCTATCTTGTGTTGCAGTCGTATGCAAATGCTGTCGTAAGTTCCTTAGAAGACCCAGAAAAAGTTTTGGAACAAACAGTTATAGAAATGAATGATGACTTGATAAAGATGCGTCAATCAACTGCACAAGTATGGATTCCCTCTATATGTAATCTGCAATTTGTTCCTTTATTCATTTTATTCTTCCCTCCTTTCTATTTCTTATTTTCATTGTATTTTCATGATGAATTAAATTTAGAAGCTAGAAATATACCTCAGTGCACTTATGATGAACACGAGATATTCCCCTTCTTCGAAAGCCACTGTTGCAGTCGTAGTTCTTATGTTGCTCCTTTCTACTTTTGTCATGTAAAATTCATTATTTTTCTGAAGGTCTTGGCATCTCAAAAGCGGTTGGAAAATAAGTACAAAGCTGCGCAACAGGCATCTGAAGACTGGTATATGTAAATTGAAAATGTTTTCTCTTGCCAAAGCATGGTGGTAGATAGTTGTTATCTTTGTCTCTTACTTGAATATAGGTACCGGAAAGCTCAATTAGCTCTTGAGAAAGGAGACGAAGATCTTGCTCGTGAAGCTCTCAAGAGACGTAAATCTAATGCTGTAAGAAGTCTCTGTTTTCAATGTTTCCTAAGAATCCGAGACGGGAACTTATTCAAATTTGTTGCACCTTATTCCTTCGATCCCATTTATTTGTCCTCTTTTTTGAAAGCGATGCCCAAAGGTACCGTTTTCAAGAAGCCTGTAGATTATTAACATATTGTTGCAAATATAATGGTTCAAAATTTCACTTTAGAGCTAAATAATAATTTTGAAAAGACTATATTAATAATCTTAATCTATAAATGTATCCTCCTCATGCGTTGAGGTTCATGCCAAAAAAATTCCTTTCGAGTTGACACATACACTGAGAAGAAGTTAGTGTTATGCATCCCTCAAATTCTTGTTCGGAATCCGACATTTGATCCGATCTAAATTATATTTTGCGGTGACACGAACAAAAAGAAAGATGAGGTTTAGATGTGGTAGTATGGACATGTTATGTTATTAGGGCCCATTATATTTTTGATTGGGTATATATATGTTATTGTAGTTAGGGTTTTGACAATCTTTTCTTTCATAATTTTAGTTGCCTTCAGATAGAGATCCAACTTATTGTATTTCTCATACTTTGATATAGTGATATCTTTTGTCTCTCGCTTATGGTTTTTTCTGATTTAGATTTATCACGTAAATCTTGTGTTCTTGTCTATACTTTCGTTGGTTTTTGTGTTTGCCATAGTTTGTTGTAACAGTTAATGCTCCCAAATAGTGTAGATATAGCTCTATAAACTGACTTGTAACACTTTATGATGAAAGTTAGATGACGTGACATGTTATGCAATTCCAATTTTATGTCATCTACTTACTCTAACCCTTTAAAGAACATCTCAATGACAATGTGTCCTGAATGCAAATTTAACAGCCCAATAATTGGGCTGTGAGAATCAATATATTAAATGTTGAATTGTGAATATTCAATTATAGAGTAATTGCAGATTCTATAGATTGTAACTATAGATATGAAGATTGTATCAGCAGAAGATTATAAGTTATAACAACTAGTGGTGTACAAATGGTCTGCGATCCGGTCTTGGTCCGGCCTGGTCTGGCTCAGCTCGACCTGGAGGCTACGAATAGGCTACATTTTTTTAGCTCAGATCCGGCCTGGTCTGAGGAGACCAGGCCCAGCCTGGTTCACCCAAAGCCCGGCCTGACCTATCAATTTTCTTTTTTTGCCACTTCAATTCTCTCACTGCAGACAAAAACTTCCTCTTTGTGACAACTCATTAATAAATCAAATAAAATTGGCGTCTTTTAATACGTTCATTCATGCATGTTTGTTTATAAACAAATAAAGAAATACATGAAAACACATTGGGTAGTGTAATATATAGGGATTTTTCTTGCCTAGCTAGTAACCTACATTTTTTTGCAGACCTTTCATTGCATCTTTATTTTAATAAATACTTAGCGTAAAAACTAGAAAGTCATTTGAAAAATAATAATAATAATAAAAAAGATATTTTTCATAAAAAAGTAATTTTTTTAATGATAGTATAAAATAATACAATATCTTTAAAATTATATAATATTTTAATTCATTATTGTAAGCTGTAATACATTACTTTTAATTAATACACCAATTAAGTTTAAAATTTTAATTGGTGTTTTTATAATATTTAAAATTACTAAAAAAAATTGAATGGACTGGCCTGATTTGACCTGACCCAAGGCCTGGTCTGCAGGCCTCAGTAGGCTCCCTTTTCAAGTATCAAGTCCGGCCTGACCTGACCTGCAGGCAAAAAGTCAAAGGCCCGGCTTGGTCAACGGCCAAAGCCTGACAGACTAGGCTAGGCCAGACCAACCTGTTGTGCATGACTAGTAACAACTCACTAATTTTGGGGCTTGATTCATTCTAGAAGATATTATATATTGCTGGGGTACTCATAATGAGACTTAAGAAAATTACTTCCTAAATTACTATTAAATTCTTATTGTTCAAACTTTTGTCATGGTATTAACCCAAAGATATTTTTTTATTAAACAAAAGCTACCTTACATTGTAATAGTGCTAACCCTTTTATAAGAAGACATTGAAATTATTGTTGAAGAAAATATTTGTGAAGATATTTAATTTACTTTTGAAGAGACTAATGTTGAAAAATATTTGTCTAGTCAAAGTAATTTAGTATCTTCTAAATTAGATGATAGTGTCTGTATCTAAGATATTAGTCCACAAACTGATTTAATTGGGGTTGAAGTTTTTGGTACTTTATATTCTAATCAATATATTATGCTAAATCATGTTAACCGATTGAAGATGGATGCAAAAAGATTGTTGAATTCAAGGAAAGGTATTCTCAAAGGAAACTGAATCAACAAATATATTACAAATATCTCTATATTTGGGAAGGAAGAATTCAACATCAACTTATAAACTTGTGGACGAGTTTTTTTGAAATGGGAGAGAATGATGGAGGAAGATTCTTTACTCTATTGTATTTAATAAATGTAATGTGTAATCTTCATAGTTTCAGTTATTAGGATTTTTTTCTTTATTAGGCTTGATTTTAGATATGGGATTTTTATTTTAGTATCAATTAGGTAGATTTCATGCATGACCTTAGAGATTTAGAATTATGTTTTTAATTTTCATTTGACTTTCCCAGTAAGTTGTAATAAGCCATTCTTTTCTTCATTATGACATTGTAAGTTAGCTTTTGATTAATAAAAAATTATCTTTGGGAATATTTCCCTTTTCTGGTGGATTTCAGGTTATTTTTCCTTGTCGATTTAAGGGCCCTTAGTGGATTCTAGGGTTGTCTACTAGAACAATATCTATTATTGTTTTTACGCTTCCGTTCTACGTTAGTTGTATCAGAGCTTGTTAGTATCTTGGTATTACCTCGTAGAAATTCTAGGAATTTTTTGTGGAAACCAAAAACCTAGTTACTTTCAAAAAAATAAAAAAATTACAGCATCGCAGCAAACAACCTGTCACCCTTGACTTTGTTTCACTGCTCACAAATCTTCGATTTGTTCCAGAAAATCCTTGCTCTAATTATCATCGCACGCCTCTTCTTGCCTCTTGTTCACTTTGGTACAGAAAGGTATACCACAATTGATTTGGTTTTGATCTAAATTTCACAAATTATCGTTGTGTTCCTCTACTTTAATTAAAGTTTCTGAAGGCTCATAAGTTAGCCCCCAACCCTCGAATTCTCAACAAATTAGTCCCTGAAATGTTTTTTATTTTAGTGAATTAAACCCTTATCATGGTGTTAGATATTTTTCTTCCATAACTTCGAGAGAATGATATGAGACCCATATCTACGTTCCATACACATGTTTATTACAAATTGATAATGTATAAACTTGTTATTAACAAGGAGAGTGAGTTTGATATTGATTCTAGTACTCTAATGGAATAGTTAAACCTCCGACCTAAACCAGCTCCTTATCCTTATGAGATCCCGTGGGTAAATAATACATCACTTACTGTTACACATTCATGTGTGGTTCTGTTCGAATTTGGGAAATATAATTTTTTTGTGAATTGTGATGTTTTGCCTATGGATGTTGCCGATATTTTGTTGGGTCAACCATGGATGAATTATTTCAAGGTTAATATTTTGAAGCTGACAATGTTTATAGTTTTTCTTATGGAAATAAACTAATGTGTTTGCTTCCTCGCCAATCCATAAGGGACACTAATGAAAGATCACTAAAACTAAAAATTGAAATAGAGTACATGATTGAAGGTTGAGAGCAGGTTGAGTACAAGGTTATAGTGAGCATGAAAAACTCAATGACGCACCACAGGTTAAAGAAATTTCATGATTAGAGGTTCAAGAGAATCATAAATTGAAGGAAAGCATGGATGGTTCACCACAACCTAGAAATGAGGATGCCACTTCAGACAAGCTTGTTCACGAGATTGATCATTTTCACGTGTTTGACTACAAGGAAAAGTATGATTTCGTCATTCCAAATAATATGTTTGCAGTACAGGTTAATACAAAGTTGTTGATTATTTCTCATCTCTTTCCAAAATTATTCTTTGAGAAGCGAATCACGCAATCGTGGTTCCGCAAAGATTAATTCACAGCTCTTGGTTTTTGGTACTTAATTATTTCGAAATTCAAGGACATATTTTCTATATGAAGGGGAGAATGATGCGGGACAAAATGCTTACATTTTTGTATTTTGCATTTTACGCGATTATGGTGGAAGATATGATTTTTATTGTATTGAATTGTGATTTTCATATTTGTAGTTAGGATTTTTCTAGTATTAAATGAAGTTTGTTTAGGCATGAATAAAGGACTTTAAGTTGGTATATTAGTTAGGGATATTTTAGGCGTGATTTTAGGGATTTGATTATGTCATTTAATTTTTAGTCGACTTTCCTTTCAAAAATAATCCTCCCTTATTATAAAAGGGAATCAAATGTTGGATTGTAAGGTAGACTTTGATTATTAAAATTTTTATTGAGATTATTTTTTCTCTCTTCTTGTGGATTTAAGAACCCTTGCGGATTTAAGGGACCCTCGTGGATTTGAGGTTTATCACTTCGTCAACTTAGAACGATAACTAGGCCTACCATGGGTACTCCGTTCTGTATGTCTATCTTGGCTCACTTGTTTTTGATCAAATCCTTGCAATTCCATTTGCTTGTTTCAATTTTCCTGTTATTTCTTCTTCTGTCTTGCTTGATATCCATCATGTTTGGGGAGAAATCTACCATTATTCCAGTTTGTTTGGATGGTAAGAACTATTTTCTATGGGAGTTCAATCTTCATTGTTTTATTCAAGGTCCTGAGATGTGGGGTTATGTTAATGGGTCTGCAAAGAAACTTGCAGATTCATCTACAGAGGTTAAAGAATGGAACAAAAACAATGCTAAAGTCATGAGTTGGATTGTGAGTTCTGTTGAACCTCAAATTGGCATGACTTAAAAAAGGATTAAAAAAGGTTTATCATCAGGAGAATGTGGAAACACTTAAAGAATAAAGTGAAAAATAGACGGGCCCGTTGAAGTTACCTCTTCAGAAAACATGTTTTATTTTTCTTCTTTTTTTTTTATAAAAAAAACTATAAAGAAATGTAGGTTTATTATTTTGTGTGTGGTAGAGGAGGATGTTGGAAGCTACACTGTAACTTTTTTTGAATATAGTTCCGTAAAATTCCATAAATCATATGGTCATGTTTTTTTATTTTAATTTTATAAATAAATGATTTCTTGCATTCTGGTTGTCCTATGCCATCTGGAATACAGTGGAAGAACTTGAAGCAATCATAATATGAGAATTTGCAGTTTCATGATGGATTTATTTCTCAAAATCAGTGAATCGATGTGTACTAGTTGGTTTCTCGTTCCAAGAGGGTGTAATTGCAAACTAGAAGTATAAATTAGTGCTTAGAAGTTAGAAGGACGGGGTACAATTTGTCACATGTGCCAGCTTTGAGGATAAAATAGAGACTCCTTGGGAAAATGACCACTTATTTTTTCTTATTATTTTCAGGACAGTGCTACTTCTTTGAAAGCTCAATTTGATCAGCAGAAGACAGTTGTTGAGAGCCTGGTATCCAATACACGGGTAAGCTAATGTATAGCTTCCTGTCCTAAATATATGTTTAAAAATAGAGGCAGGCATGTGCGCACTTCATTTCTTTTATCTTGCTGACATTTAATAGCTAGTTAGATCAAGCAAGTCATGACATGAAAAACAATATGAATTAGCATCACGTATAAGAAATCAGCTACTAAATCATATGCTTTTTTCCCCATGTTGATGCCATGTATGTATATATATTTGTCTAATTGTTGATAAGCTTAATTCTGTAGCGCATATAAACAGATAGATAGATAGATCCACAATTTATGGGTCCAAATTAACTACACAGCTAAAAAGCTAGTGATAAAGGTTTTGAGTTCACCTCCTTTAACCACTAGAGAAACATTTACAACCTATGTTATGTAGACTCGGCTGTCGGTACTTTGGCCTAGAGTAGCCATGCCGACATGATGCGTGTGCGGGTCTGTGATCAGTGTAGGATCTAATCAAACTGCCGTCGAACCGTTGAACACTTTGACTCCAAAGTTCTCCCTTCACCCTATCTCTCTCTCTCTCTCTGTGGAGTCATAGTGTCTGGTGGCAGTTTGAGCGGATCCTTCCATGGATTCCATACCTGAACCCATGTCCTGTCGAAACAGGTACTACAGTCTAAAGTGCTGAATACATAAGTAATATGTTAAAGAGACACTAAAAGCGCTAGTTTAAGTAAATCAGCAAATTCCAGCTCCTTTGGGTAGAGTCCCAGTAGACACTTGTCTTAAGGCTTTTTTTCGTTTATTATTAAGGTGAAACATAGAACCTTGCCTCAACCCTTCAAGAAGTAGGCCATATAGGCTATTGGAGATATCTTCAGCAGATAATATGTTCCCCATTGAGTCAATAGCAGGATTTGATGCCTGCTCCTCCCCATTAGAGGAAAAGAGGGGTACTCATGTTTTTTTGGTTGCTGCCCTTGACTGCCACTGGACTCAATGCCAGCTGGTGTCTCAGGGTCCTCCAAGGAGTTCCACCATGTTGCTTACTGCATTTTATTGTTACTTGGTTGGTGCCGGAATTGGTACCAGCTGACACTCAGATATACCTAGTGAATTCTAACCAACTCAAAAGAATAATAGATTTTTTCTTATAAAATTAATATTTACATGTAGAAACTATTTCTTGTCATTAAGGTGTCATACTTGTTTAGGATCTATCATTTATTTTTGTAAGTGATGCATAATATTCGTGTCGAGCGTTGTGTCTCCATAGCCTAGAACAAATAGATTCCCCATACTAATGAGTCATGTTTAAGCTTCCATGAGTCCAGGTTGGCTGATGACTCATGTACCTCCATTCTGAAAAGAGGTTCATTGAGTCAACATGAGGCACCTTAAATCAATAAGAAACAATGATCCCTCCTAAATAAATGGTCGAGTAGATCTCACAGCTTATTTGCATTAAGTTGATTTCATCAAACATCAAATGCAGTCCCTTTTATGGTTCCCCGGATGGACTTTATTTATCAAAGGGAAAAAAATGTATTCTTATACATAGTAATGACTTGTACAGTTGCATGTATGAATTACATTTTGTAGCTTTTGGAGAGCAAGATACAGGAGGCAAAGTCTAAAAAAGATACACTCAAAGCTCGAGCGCAGTCTGCTAAGTTTGTCTCAGCCACTGTTCTTGTCACTTGTTTCTTCTGTGTTAAATTGTGTTGGATCCTTCCACTTGACATTGATGGTCACTTTTGCATTGTTTAGGACTGCAACCAAAGTAAATGAGATGTTGGGGAGTGTCAATACCAGTAGTGCTCTTGCAGCTTTTGAGAAAATGGAAGAAAAAGGTTAGCAATATATATATATATATATGGCACTGATATTGATATACTTGTTACCCTTTTGATATAATAATTTTTTGGTTTCTGCCCTAGTTCCATGCTTTCCTTACCCTGTCAACTCACCCACTTCCTTTAGGAATAATGTTTTTACTGTAGTTAATGAGTGTCTCCAGGCTAAGTAACCTCATCTTATTAATTTTTTTGTTGTTGTTACAGATCATTTTGCATACAAAAGAGAGAAAAAATGGGTCTGTTAAACTTGCAGAATAGCACAGAGTTCATTGTGATGAATTTAAATGCATCCTGAGTCTCCCGTGAATTCAAACTTAAATTATCAAGCAAAATGAATACACTTGTTGTAAAGTCTTGTTTGTTTGTAATGTTTCGAAGAATCTACCTGCAAAAAGAACTCTCAAACTACCTGTAGTTCTTCCTGATCAACTACACAGCTGGCTAGAAAAATTTCTTAATTTAAATAAAAAAAACCTTGCCTTGGTTTTTAGATCAAGCCAAACTTGTTAACATTCAAGGCTAGTGCAGATTCTTTTCCACTCTGTTGCTTGTATAATTGATAGAATATATAGTAATAATTCAGAATTATAATATGAAAACAAAAAGCTCTAATAGAAGGGGAGAAAAATCGTAACCGAATTATTGGATCTATATAAATTAACTTCTAGTTTTTGTTGAAGTCCCAGGTGGTAAAGATTATATTGTTAACTTAAACTTGTTTCCGATGCTAGCTTACCTATATCTTTTTTATATTTTCAGTTGTTCATGCCCGTCTCTCACTTTAAGAATATTGCTTCTTAGTCGCAGTCAATTAACAAAATGTTGTGGCCAAGTATTCTCATATCTCAATTCTGGACCTCCCCAGCCCATCTTATTAGCATTCAGGATAGCTAGATGTTCTCGCCATACATTCATTCTGGATTCTGTTTTTTCTTGTCTAGCCACACTTTCCTCCAGATTCCCCCACTTACTCTACTCTTTTTGCTAAAATAAGTTGGTTCATGGCTACCTAAATTACTAGTATATCATGATGTATGGTTGTCCTTTTGCTGACTAATGGAAATTAAATTACTGGAATAATTTGTATTCTATACATTGCTACTCTGTTTTCCATAGATACCAAGTCCAGCACTTGGTTTTCAAATATCGACATTTGTTTCTTTCTATAATTGTAGAGGTTTGTTGGAATTAGCTGAAACTATAAGCTGCTGAAATGCTCGTCACACTTATTTTCACTCAATAATCTAAGTAATCTAGCCTGTCAGGTTACTTCTTATTGACCCTTTCCACTTATATTTTACCTAAAAAGCTGATAGTCTGAAACAAACAGCCAAAATTGTTAATTGCACTCATTATTATTAATCTTTATAATATGCATTCAGCTGGACAAATCGGAACTCTTGTCCGTACTTCTTGATAGATATTTCATTTAATTTTGACAGTGTTGACAATGGAATCACAGGCAGAAGCACTTGGCGAGTTAACTACTGACAATCTGGAAGGACAGGTGCCTGCCTTTTCTTCGTTTTTATCTTGTTTAGTGTTTTTTGTTTTGTTTGTGTTTTTATGATACTAGATGTTCTTTCTGAATAAATGATGACATGAGAAGATACTTTGAGCACATTTTATAAAATGCAATTGCATTTGCTAGGAGACTTATCAATCAATACATCTTTCCTAGGGGATTTTAAAGCGAAAATAATTTTATTTTCTTCGAGTATGTAGCATTACAGATCATCATATATACTCATTATGAAAAAGTCATGGCTCAACCTCAACTAGAAACTGGAGATTGAGAGATACTAATAAAAGTGAAATCTCAATTTGGTGGATTTAATGTAAACTAGGTCGTCATTTGGAGAAGAATGTTTCTTGAGAAATTCTGGATCTCAAAGCATAAATTATTCGAAGTATCTATCAAGTCAATGAATGGTTGTTGCTACCATGAATTAGACTGATACTTGAACAATTATTAATTAGATGAGTTCAACAGAAAGATACATACTCCTAAGAAGCAGACATGGACACTTCCTCATTATATAAGTGAGAAGAATTAAAATTTAGCATGGTGACATACTACTACTCTCCAATGAACAGGTTAAACATTCTCAAATATTTTTACATGTAGGTCCAATAAATAGGTTAAACCTTATCAAATAAATACGTAGGTTGGTTCCACTTTGTGCTATAACTGGTTTTAGCCACCTCAAGCTTGCATGGAATTTTTAGTTCTAATTAAAATTAATGGGAAGATAACTTGTCAAAAAAAATAAAATGGAGAAAGTATTAAAGTACTACTAAAAATTCTATTATCATCTTTATATATAGTTTGCACATGATAATAAATTGTTATTGTGTTTAATTTCCTTATGTCCTTATTTGGTTCGATTTTAACCTCATGTTCAATTGTTGCACAATTTTCAAAAGTAAAAAGGATAACATGTCAGGTCGGATGTCTCTAGTTTGGTCTTCATTTACAAATTAGTCAATCATTTCATACTGGTTGTATTACTAGAAAAGTCATCTTTGGTTCCTGATTCCTGGTTCCTGCATATCTGGGTATTATTTACCTGCCTTTGATGGTTCATCCCTTGAAAAATTGACTTATCTTGATAATTTTTTAACCCTATTTTTCTTTCTTATTTAAATTACAGTTTGCATTACTTGAGAGCTCATCAGTTGACGACGATCTTGCAAACTTGAAGAAAGAATTATCTGGTAGCTCAAAGGTATACAACTTTAATGTTTTATAAAGCATGGAAATTAATTTTGATTTGAGGTCACTCTTGTCTGTTAATCATCAATGAGAATGCATCTCAAACTTTCATGTACTAACCATAAACATTAGCTGCCTTGGGCTAGGGGGACAAAATAAAAATATACTTTTTTATTTATTTAAAAATAGGCTGATTTCCAGGCTATAACTTTCTGTTTCCCTCACCTCAAACTGTCGTTCAGAATGAGTAAAATATGTTCACTATCGAAAGCGAGGATCATGCGTTTGTCCTACTCGTTGTCTTATCAATCTTGTCTCCATGCTAGGCAATTTTAATTATATTTTTAGTAGCATACAACATTCCTCTTGTTAATTTGCCGCAACAAATATTGTTTTTAGTGAATTTGTTGCAATATTTTTCTTACTTTAACCTAGTACGACATTTCATTTTGTTTTCCTGCCTTTTGGGCTTGTCTGTAGAAAGGAGAACTACCACCTGGAAGAACAGCTGTTTCTGGTGCAAACGCTAGGTCTCCTTTTCAAGATTCTGAGATTGAGAAGGAGCTTAATGAGTTGAGACAAAAGGCGAAGGATTTCTGAATTTCTAATTTCTACTGCTCGTGTACAAATCTTAGACTTAATCTTTCTAGCAAAAGATGCAAATGGATTCATCTTACTGGCACTACAAGCTTGTATGGCTAAAATATTTAAGCCGACTGATAGCATGTTTTATAGGACAAAACCAGTAAGACAATTGTAGCCAAAAGGGAAAAGTAAAGATACTAAGTTGTATGATATTACATTTATTAAGGAAAATGTTTATACGAAGATTAAATTTATATCGAATTTGAATTTTGACTAACGTATAACTGAAAGCAATAAAATAGAATAATAATTTGTCTTTTCTTTTATTTTTCTTTTTTGCTAAATTTATGCTTCTTTTCTTTACTATCTCATATCATATATTCATACGTACATGCATATCTAATATGGAAATTTGTCAACATATCGAAATTTGTCGGCATATCATATACGTAACACTCTTTAATAATTATGTATTTTTATAAGGTGAAAAAGAATATGCGGCTTGGCTAGTAAAGTTTGACTATAAATACATTCATTTAGTCTTTTAGTAATGATATCTTTATATTTACATTATTTTTATTAAGAACATTATAGGTATTTCATTGTTTTATTATCATATACCATGTTTTTTGTTTGATGTAAAGTGGAGCTTGATTGTGGCAACTCAAGTCACATATTCCGTCTCCTTTTTTATTGTGATTAAGTAAATGTCAGATCAGATTTGGAGTCTCCTTGTAAAATACTAATTAATAATACTAATATATATTGGTGTACTGTATTGCGTGTGCAACAAGAACAAGAGAAAATTTTGCATACGGTGGAATTTGCATGGAACAAGTTTGAGTTAGTCCAGCACCCCAGGTTGGAAAATTTAGTCATTTTGCAGTCTATTCAAAGACAATAAATCAAGGACAAACAGCCGAATAATTCAGCCTTGAACATACATGTTTCCATTTGAAAGTTTTATGATTTGCCCCCTCTTTCCCTTCTTTCCTGGGCATTTTCCTCAGCTAATAAAGATTTATAACATTAGTTTAATCTATTGATATAATAATTATACTGTCAAAATAATAAATATCACTAAAAATTTAAGAGTAAAAGGCATCTTAAATAGAATCTTAGGTCATTTTTAATATAATATAATTTGATCGTTAATTTAATAATCTTACCATACGGATGTAATGAACATGTACAAATATGAAATTATGTAAAATTTTATTTAATTTGAGGTTATGTATCAACAACTTTATAATAATAGAATTTACTGAAATTTGAGCTCTCGAAATATATACTTTTATACAAATTATATAAACTATTATAAAAACGATATTCCTATATCTTAAATCAAACTAAATTTTATATAATCATATATTTTCACATGCTCATTATATCTTTACGGTTATTATTTAAATTGACAATCAAATGATGTTATAATGAATGTGATTTTAGATCGATTTAAAATGTTTTTTACTTAAAATTTAAAGTGTCAATAAAAAATATATAAAAATATCATAAATATTTTTTTAGTATGACAGTATAATTATTGGTCTCACATTACCAAATTGCCTTAAATTAACATACAAACTATTTTAGATGAACCAAAGTCAAAACTAATGATGCCGCGAGAAACTGAGACCCTCAATCTAAGGCCCCGAATGGAAACATTAGTCAAAGCATAGATTTTTTGATTTGTCCTGTTTTCAGACGTTATTTTTCACACAGATTTTAAAAAGTGCGAGACAATACAATTTTACTTTTCTTTTTCCATTTCAAAATTGTACTTTTATTCAAAAGTAATCATCAAAAAAAATTATAATTATTACAATAATGCAATCCGGAATGTGTTATATATAATACTTCTTCCGTCTGACTTTACATGTCTTAATTGATTTTTTATGGTTAAATTGACTAATTTTAAGATTAGTTATTAAATAAATATATCTAAAAATTTTAAAATCAAATAAGTTGACTTTGATAGTATATTCAATGTACTTTTTTACGATAATAATTTTGTGTCTATATCTAATAACTTTCATAATAAAATTTGATTCAAAATATGATCAATTTGATCATAAAAAATCAATTAAGACAAATAAAATTGAAAAAAAAGAATAGTAATTATTTCCCATTGCTAAATTGGTGAAGGCTAAGGTAGAGACATCTATCTTTTTTGAAACGGATAAAAAAATTTGAAATAAATTAGATCACTAAATTTATTACAATTTATGAAAAAATTACAAGTGATGAAAGGGTACAAGTATAATTCCTTCAAATATTAACGGATCAAATCAGAAAAATAGCTCAATTGTAGGCAAAAGCTAATAAAAACTGATGAACACCATAATTATTCTTGAAATACACATATTTAAAAAAAATCAATAAAAATTATAAATGCGTCCGAATCTTCGTATAAGAATCCAGATATTATGCCACCTAAATTGCACCCGGTGTTCAATGGTGGGGTCACACATGATGCGAGTTCTCTCACAAAGGTGAGGAGGCTAGGTGCAATGTTTTCAAACTCAGATTATCGGAAAAATTATGGGTGAATGAATTACTTGTTTAACGGGTGGATAAATTAGAACTGAATTGATGATATTATAAATATATAAAAAAATATATTATTAATAATTAATAAAATTTTAAATATTCAATTTTTTGTAAGTTAAAATATAATAATTAAATTATATTATAATATTACTAAAAATATTTAATTTTAAAATTAAAATATTTTTACATCAAAAAAGTATTTAAAAAATACCTAAAAATCGGTTCACTTGATGTTTTATTAGTTGAACTACCGGTCGACCGGTGATTAACTCAACCGGTTGTTCAACCGGTTCAGTTTGAATTTTAATAAAAATGGTTCAATAGGATTAAATCGGACCGGACATAAGACCGGTTCCCGGTTCAATATGTTGATTCGGCTTGTTTCAGGTTTCAAAACACTGGTTAGATGAACATCAAGTGATCTCAATGACAAATCTTACCCCTAACCACTCAACTTTGAAAAAATTCACCGAATACCGATCATACGCTACTCTATGATCTCTAATTAAGGAAATTGATATATAATCCTTTTTCACATAAAAAAATAAATTTCATATCTTCTTGTAAGAAAAAATTACGTAAAAATATAAAAAATATATACGAAAATAGTACTAGCCTAATCAAATGTGTAATTTGAACATACTATGTTCGGTGTTAAAATGAGTAGTGTCTTAACTCTCTTCTATCCGAAATACCAAATTACCCTCGAGCAAGCTACATGGCACGTCATCAATTAAAGGTCACTTAATTAATTTCAGCAGTTAAAAATTTAGAAGTCATAACCATGTAGACGCATTCACACCCAAGTAATTCCAAGGGCCTGCCATGAAAATTGCTCTTAGATATCATTTTCTATATAAATAGTCATGCATGACCATGCCATATGTCTTTCTTCAACACGTAACCTCAATTCATCCCAATTTCCATTCAAGTAAACATGCAACTTCATTCAAACTACTAGGCCTAATTAAGACTTCAAACTAAACCAACTTAATCACCACTACTATAAATACTTCAACTCTATACATATTCCTTCATTCATTCTACAAGCACAAGACACAAAAGCCTCCGCCCTTATCCGATTTTTCCCAGTTATCAGTCAGTTTCAAAGATGAATTTTCAAAAAACGAGCGCGTTTTTGATTGTTTTAATGGTATTTGTTGTTGTTATGATGAGCCAAGCTCAGGTGGACGCTGCAAGAGTGTTGACGGAGGATTTTGTTGGTTCTAATCATCTTGAAAAATACTCTTCAGTTTACGAGAAGGCGAAGAACTCCATGGCGCTATGGCTTGAGAGGTTGCCGTCGGGACCTAGCCCTAAAGGACCTGGTCACTAAATTTTATATTCGGTGTTAAAATGAGTAGTGTCTTAACTCTCTTCTATCCGAAATACCAAATTACCCTCGAGCAAGCTACATGGCACGTCATCAATTAAAGGTCACTTAATTAATTTCAGCAGTTAAAAATTTAGAAGTCATAACCATGTAGACGCATTCACACCCAAGTAATTCCAAGGGCCTGCCATGAAAATTGCTCTTAGATATCATTTTCTATATAAATAGTCATGCATGACCATGCCATATGTCTTTCTTCAACACGTAACCTCAATTCATCCCAATTTCCATTCAAGTAAACATGCAACTTCATTCAAACTACTAGGCCTAATTAAGACTTCAAACTAAACCAACTTAATCACCACTACTATAAATACTTCAACTCTATACATATTCCTTCATTCATTCTACAAGCACAAGACACAAAAGCCTCCGCCCTTATCCGATTTTTCCCAGTTATCAGTCAGTTTCAAAGATGAATTTTCAAAAAACGAGCGCGTTTTTGATTGTTTTAATGGTATTTGTTGTTGTTATGATGAGCCAAGCTCAGGTGGACGCTGCAAGAGTGTTGACGGAGGATTTTGTTGGTTCTAATCATCTTGAAAAATACTCTTCAGTTTACGAGAAGGCGAAGAACTCCATGGCGCTATGGCTTGAGAGGTTGCCGTCGGGACCTAGCCCTAAAGGACCTGGTCACTAAATTTTATATATATGGAATTTTTGAAGAAGCCAGCCACAAGAGAGAATAAGTAACTTTTATGGCGTTTTTGATTGTTTTGGTGGTAATTTTATAAACATGTTTTTCTTTCTTTCTTTCTTTCTTTCTTTCGTTCGTTCATTCATGTAATTATGTATACTATACGGGATATTAATAAAGTGAACAAAATTCTTTATTAATTTGTTTCAGGAAACAATTATATTAGTTTTTGATAGATAAATATTGATCCGGCCGGCGCCAAAATAAAAACAAAAGGCTAGTTACATGTATTTATTCAAATATAATTAATCTTGTTTGTGGATAATTGAGGAAGAACCACAATGTTAAGTAACACTAGCAGCTTGGACATAAACATATAAATAGGACTAGTGGCATACATTTATGAGTATATAATTTTTTTAAAATTAAAATAGTTAGAGAGAGAATTGTAAAATGTGAGAATGTGCATTTAGTTATATATTATCCTTATATTTGAGAAACTATTAAATAATATAAAGTATGAAAAAATTTCACCAAAATAACCGACTCCAGCCCTCTCCCACTTTATATAAACTAGCACCCAATGATACACACACGCACAGATAAATTATGTGGGATAAAATAATTTTTTTTATAAAATTTAAGAATTAAATAGAATGACAAAAAAACTAATATAAAAAAGAAAATATATTAATATAACTAAATTTATAAGGGAAAAGTAGAAGAAAAAAATGACATCAGCGATCCAAGATAGCAACTTTATTAATAGAGATATATAATAGCTACAATGAAAACGTATGGAAAGATTACACTACATTTTATCCAACGGAGCACGTAAATACATATTTCCTGAATTCTTCGGTGCCACAATAAAAAATAATAGATCCATCATATGACTATTATACTTCTTATTGTACTAGGACTGTATTTGCCTATGCCTTTTGATTAAAATAATTGCAATTGTTACAAAATGCATACTAATGAAAATACACAAACAATAAAGTAAATAACACAAGTATATGAATTTGGATAGTGTTCCGTCGATTATGCATGCGTATGTCCAGTCATTAGTCCAACATGGCTATTATGTAATTTTATCATTTTTTACACTATTTTTATCAAGTTTATTTTATGATAAAGTTAAGAGTTCATGTAATATAGAAAAATTAAATCTAAGGACAGAGCTATTAGAAAACCATCGTCCGTATAAGAGAAGAATACAACATAAACCATGATTTATTAACATATTCTTCTTTTCATGGTTCAACATGGACTTTTATTTTTACTAGTTTATGTGGTACACTTTGTGTGTGTAATTAAGAAAATAAAATAAAATATATGATTAAAATTTGAAAAACATGAATGAGAAAAGATAGGAGAGAAAATAGGGATACAAAATGGGAGAAAGAAAATAAATTGCTGATAAGTCGTTAGTGGAGTATCATAAAACAGATCACAACTCAGGATGAGAGACCAAGTCCCTCCCTCCCGCTTTATATATAGATTTATGGAATAGATTTATGGAGCAAATATTTTAAATTTATGGAATAGAGAGACCAAGTCCCTCTCTCCTGCTTTATATTTATATATAGATGTATGGAGCAAATATCTATATTGTTTTTGGGTAGTTCAATAAAAATTAGTTGTATTGATATAACTACATACAGTAACCTTTATTATTATATATTAGTAATTATATAATTGTAACTCTTTAAAATGCAACTATGGAAGTCTAATTATATAATTGTAAGTCTTTAAAATGCAACTATGCACTAGGGTCCAACAGGAGACTGTTCAAAAATTGATTAAGTACTTAGAATCAGGATCATTGTTTTCAAACCATATAATAATTAAATTAGGAGAACATCATACCATCAATCAACACAAAATATAATATCAAAGAATTCAAATGTATATGATCTTATGAACGTACACTGCTCCTTTCTTTTGTTACCTTGCATAAATCTCTTTGCATCGATGGGGGCAATTAATCTCTCACTATACACGAGCGATTCGATACAGAACTGAGAATCAACAAGTGTCATGAACTCCTCACTTACCGGATCATACTTAACAATTTTGTTATAATCTACTTGCATGATAATCTCATCATCGGTAACAGACAATGGGATCACCATATTCGAAATTTTCAAACGCGGAATTTCCAGTATTTTAAACCAAGAGTCTTTAACCCCATACTCTTCCATCATAGTCCACACCTTTGGCCCCTCACCATAATAATCATAATCTGCACACAAAAACCCTTCTAAAACTCCAAAATAAATAAGTACATACCTATTATATGCAGTCATATCATCAAGTTGTGGTAACATTTTATATTCTTCTGTTTCTAAGTCGAGCGATACGATCCCTTTACGCCTGTCTTCTGTAAACACGATCCAATGCAAGAATCCATTAAAACCCGTCCCTACCATCTTCCAAATATCTCCAACATTCACGGGAAAGTGTTGAATTGTTTTCCAAGAATTAGATTTTCGCGAGTACATTTTTACACTCCTTTTACCACCTCTAACAACCCTAAAATCATCCATACTCGGAACGTAACCAAGTCCATAAAACCGTGACAAATCTTGTTGTATACTTGGTAATTTCATGCAGTCGTAGTCTCTTGTAGTAGGGTTCCACAAAAATAGGTCACCGTCTAACATACTTAACACTAGACCATTACAAGAACTAAAAAGATGCTTTGCCACCAATTACAAAGATTAGGAATTTTGACCTTTTCAATAACAACTGGAGAATTACAGTTCATTGATTGAAACCAGATCGGTGCGAAAAACGAGGAAATAAGGATTTTTTTGTGGATATTGTTGTAAATATTGAGGAAGTCAGAATTGGTGAGCAAATTATGCCAAGATTTGCTAACGCACCTGAAACGTCCAATGGATTTTGCTGGTGATAAGAGAAGTACTTCAAAGAGTATTTCATCTGGAAAGGATGCCATTGTTGAATTGTTTTCTCTTCTTTTTTACTTCGATATACAGGGTTAAATATATATATATATATAGAGAATAAAGTTCAAGAGTATACTTCCTTAAAAGACATACCTAGTATACCCCCTTTAGCGACGGATCCGGCGACGGTTTGGTTTGTCGCCATAGGTTCGTCTGTCGCTATATGTTTGTCCGTCGCGATATGTTGTCCGTCGTTAAAAATTTTAATGACGGACGACCCTATAACAACGGACTAAACTGTCGTCAGATCCTATATATATATAGGAATTAGAAAAAAAAAAATTGATTTGGAAAAGGATTGCTTTTATTCTTTTTGAAACCAATATTTGAGTTTTAAGTTAATTAGGAGTCTAACACGTAGTGTTGACTATAACTCCCCTCCGCCTCGAATCATTATCACACAACTTTTATGTTCCTAACTTTTTATAAATACAAGTGGAATTTATAGAGGTGATATGTTGTTAGTATTACCAAATTAAAGATAAACTATAAAAGTGATTTTTTCAAAAAAAATTACCCCACTAGTTATCATAATTGTAATACTCCACTTGTCCCTAAAAAACTGGTTTAGTTGACTTTTTTTTGATCAAATTCATCAATTTTTGAATTAAGAATTAAATATATATATTTATTTATATTTTTAAAACTATGAAAATTAAAGGTGATAGTAAATCCGAAATAGTTTTTTATATTTATAGTTTATCTACCTACATTTATAAGAAAATAGTATAAATGTCGACTATAAAAATGGATAATGTAGGACGAAGGGAGTAGCTATTTGGCTTAAATATATTTTAAACTTTTAAACTTTTTGTTTTATAACTTAAACTCTAATATTTCAATTTTAAGACATAGAACCTTAATTAATGTTTGTACAATTTTATAAATAGAATCCTTTAAGCGCTGAATTTATCATTTTTTTTTATCATAATAAATTATGTGATTCAAAATGAAAGCGCAATTAGGTCTTCTAGGAGTATATATATAATTTATTTTGGCTCTAATTTTTCCTCCTCCCCTATATAGATATTAATTCCCACAATTTTTATGTACTTTGTAGATAATTTAACTAAGAGTGAATTGAAATTACCCAAAATAATCTTATTTGGATAAATTCTTACACACTGGTGGCAGCAAGATTTTATTTATAAAAACATAAGAACATTAAAGTTCAATCACTTAAATTAAAATACAGGGATCGATTTAGGTTGTAAAATACGACAAATTAACTTAAAGTGTATTTAAGCCTAGTTATTTATGAGTTGAGTTTCATCAAGCTTAAAATTCCACATTAAGGTGTCAAATATACATCCACCCTAAACACTGGTGCCCTTTTTCCGTTTTGAGAGTTAATTTTTCTCTTCATTTTTGGCATTATATAGAAATTAAATATTTTCAAATTACCGAAATAATTGAAATAATCGAACAACACCCAATACCATAGCATCGGCATGACTAGAAGGTAAAGGAGAAGCAGCAGTTTCCAATAGTCTAGCAAAACTAAATAAGAACGTAGGGCCAGATTGATAGAGTATCATATAAAATTTGAAATAGCCAGGATCCACATTGTCGTTAAACAATATCATAAATTTGTTCTAATTGTACATTGCAATACATATGTACTTGTTTTTTAACCAACTTATGGGCTTGTTAGATCGCGTTAGAATTCTCAACGAAATTAAAAAACTTATACATTTATAAATAATTAATTTCAAGTACTATAACTTATTTAACTTATAAATATATTATTTCAAGTCCAAAATTAATATATATACCAAAATAGTATTTATGCACAAACTATTCAAAAACAGTTGTGAACAAATGAAGAGATTAGGTAATATGTGGGTCCTATTATTTTAATTATTAATAAAGTTTGTTTTTTTACATTATTTTTTATCTGTTCAATGCCTAGAATAATAATGTGTGCGCATAACTGTTTGTACATAATATACAATAATACTTTGGTGACAAAATATTAGATATTAAAAGAGAATATAAAATGATGTGTATGATGGTGATTGAATATAATTAGACCCACTCATGAATGGTGGAAGATCAATTAATTATAATTTAACACATTATTTTTTACTCACTTTTTTGTAGTCATCTTTCGTCACCGTATCATTAGATCATAATTTATCCACGTAGAATTATTCTACTAAAAATGGTATAATGCTTTTAAACTTTTAAACGGTGCTTTTAATTTTTTGTTTTTTCTTTTATTTATTTTTTAAAATTGAAAGAAGAAAATAGTATTTAGTAACTGTTTTTGCTTTGAGTGAAAGCAAAATCCACTATGACGTACAAAAGTGAAAAAAACCAAAAAGTTGCTTATTTAATTTTGACAACATAAGGAGTCATTTCAATTTTAATGAGATCCAGATATCGAACCTTGTTAACAACAAATTTTAAAGTCTACTTCTTTATTAAAAATAAATAAAATTAATATTGAAAATAACGTTGTCTCATTTTTATTTTCACTTGTGAAAGAAATCGAAAGAAACATATGAAAACAAAAATAGGAAGCAAAAACATGAAAGTAAAAGAACCATATGAAAACAAAAAGGGGAAGCAATAACATGAAAATAGAAACAGTTACCAAACCAACCCAAATAAATGTATCCAACATTCTAAAAACCTTGTATTTAAGCATAACAAAGATAACATATTTAAGAAATTCACTTGCTTTCAAAATTATCAAAAACTAGCATCTCCAATAATCTCAAAAGTTCTATTTCCTCATTTATCTGTCCTACACCTCTTTGAAGTCATGAGATGACCCAAAGTCTTACTAATCACAGCCGATTCAATTGAATTCTTGGTCGCCTCCAAAAGAGTTTTACATACATACATGCATGCTAAAAATAAAATAAACATAAGCATAAATTCAAATTTAAATAAGAAATAAACAATTCATCACCTATTTCTTTTGGTTCAGTTGGACTAAGATCGACGAATTTGAATAGTTTGAATACCAAGTTTGGGGAAAAGTAAAATAAATGGAAACGTTAAAATGACTTGATTATAGTTCAAAAATTAATTAGCAAAGGTGTTATCTGATGTCAATTGATTGATTTTTATATCTAGTTATTGAATACTCTTCAATTTGATATTTTGTAAATTATTTAGCATTTTAATTAGTTTTATGTTATTATTGTAAAATATGGTTTAATATTAGTTTTATGTGGTTTAATTGTATTTTAGGTAATTTATATTATTTATATGTATTTTATTTATTTTAATTTTACTTTTGTAGGAAAATGGAGCTAGAGTGGCAGTTTTGTAATTTCACAGTAGACTACCGCCGCAGCGGTGCCTTCCAGCGCCGTGGCGCTCATGTGATTTGTCTAGAAAAATATAAAGCAGTGTTGCAGCGGTGCCCTACTACCGCCGCGATGCTGCACTGTTCCAGTTTGGAAATCTCAACTTTTAAGTAAATTTTGGAAGCCCTAATTCATTGTTCTCATTTTCCTTTTCAATTGGGGTTGAGAGAGGCGAGGAGGGTAGAGAGAAGAAGAAGGAATGGGGTTTCCACTATGGGAAACCTCCTAACCTTGGATTATTGATCCCAAAATCTCTAATTTTTGGAACTAAAATGAAGAAGATGAAGAACAAGCAAGGGAAGCATACTTAGAAGCCATGGATAGATATACCTTAAAGATTGGGCTTGGATAACAACAAGTTTACTCATCTTAACTCTTATTTGTCTTTGTATTTCATTGTATTGTTGATTCTTGATTTATTATGTATGATTTTGCTTTGAAACTAATATGGATATGTAAATTGATTTTTTCTCTCTTGACTGACACAATATGGATTGGAGTATCATATTTTGTGCTTAATGTATCAATTAATTGCAAGTGATTGATTTGGGGAACCTATATGAAATTGAAAGATGGATTGAATTTGTTTATTTGGCAAGATGGATTGAATTTGTTTATTTGGCAATTGAAAGATGCCTATAAATACTTTTGTATTCTCGGCTGACAATTCGTCGTGACCATATAATTGAGGAAAGAGTTAGGATATGAAAATGATGTGTTGAGTGAAATGACATTCTTAGGTTCACCTATCTTTAAATGCTTTGTAGTTTAAATGTTAGTTTGCTTTATTTCCATTTCACTTGTCTAATTAAATCAATCGTTTAACTAAAATTGGCTTGTTATGCTCAGTATTTAGGAAATATCAGAAGTAATTCCTTGTGGGATTGACTTTTCATTTCACTTTATTACTTGTTGACCGTGTATGCTTGCACTTTAATCATTCAAACGAATTTTAAATCGAAATTTAACTAATAAATAAACTGTTCCGATTTCGACCAACAAGTTTTTGGCACCGTTGCCGGAGAATTATGTTTCTAATATTTTTCGATGTTGATTTCATTCAAGTTGGTCTTTGTTTAAACTTATATTTATGTCTTTAATTTTGTTGGGACTCTTGATTATGTTTGCGACATTTTTAAGGTCTGGAATAAAAAATAATCAAGTCAGGCTGAAGACTATAAAGTAAGCGCTAATTGGGACGCAACCCAAGGTTCGTTAATGTTTTGTTTTGTTTTTCATATTCAGGTTATATCTTAGCAAATCGTAGGAGTTGATTGCAGAAGGCGACAATTGACAAATTGACCCAATTTTAGGGAAGTCCCTTACTTTTAATTCTTTCATTGCTAATAGAGAGGACTTTGTCAATTTCAAGTTTGGGGGTCTTCAACGTCTTGTTTTGATATGCTTGATGTTTAGTTTTATGGTTTTTTAGTTTGTTTTTTATTTTAAATTTTATGGGTATATTCTCTGCAAACCTTCATGAGACACAATTCGTCCACTTAGTTAACCTTGGGGTTTAAAGACTTATTGCACATGCTAAGTGCAACCTATTTCCTATGAAAGTGGAGAAGTTATATATATATTTTTTATTTTGTTTTGATGTGTTTTGTTTAAGTGTCGTTGTAGTATAGGTTGAATTTCTTAGGCATTGTTTTGATGTGATTAGAACTATAATTAATGATCAGGCTATTGATTGTTCTGATTATAACTCGTAGAAAATAGATTGACGTTACTTAGTTTGTGTACTTGACTTACTGTTGGTTATTGCATTGCTTGTGATCCTTTTCACTTTGAGCACTTATTCATTTGTTCAAGCCAATTAAGTGCTTAGTGATGGTTTATATGACTACATGCTTATGGAGGCGGATTTTTACTCTAGAACTTGAATATACATCACTCGTAACGATTTTCCTAAGATGATTTGTATATTATGTGGTAGCGTGAGATGGAGCGTAACATGCACTCACGTTTATTTGAAAAGAAAAAAAAGAAGAAAAGAAAAAGAAATAATAATAATAATAATAATAATAATAATAATAATAATAATAATAATAATAATAATAATAATAAATTTAGATATAAGCTGCTTGACTACTTTAATTTTGTAGTATTTGTTACTCGAGTTAGTAAGTTCTTAAGGGTGTCTTTACACCTAATGCCCTAAGACCAACTGGTTTGAGAGTCATTAGTCGAACGCTCGTTATATAGGTAACTATGTAAAGCCTAATAGAATGAGATATTGCACAAGTCAAGAATAAAATTTGATGTAACTTATCTGCTAGGACTAGTGTAGAGTGATGTGATATGCTTACTTTTGAAGTATTTGTGATTTCTTTCATAAGACAATTTGTTTATATAAGCTAAATCGAGCTATAATTAGTTTGTTGTAAATGGTACACACACACACACACACATGTGGGTCATAAGTATTGTATGATTAACATATATGTTGAAATTCTAGACATGACGACGTTTTGAAATTTTCTTGTAGTTATCGTTTGATATAATCTTTATGGCTATTTTGTTTTTCATATTGACTCAGTACTCGAGTTGGGTTAATTGTTTTCGTTTTTAAAGTTTGTGTTGTTTTGCTTGAAAACAAACAAAGATTCAAGTTTGGGGGTATTTGATGGGTGGTTGTATTACCTATGAATCAAGTACTTTTGGCTTTGATACTTTGTGAATCTTCAAGTGTTTTTTGTGGTTTTGATTAGTAGATTTTTT
This sequence comes from Hedera helix, assembly GCA_947179155.2. Lineage (NCBI taxonomy): Eukaryota > Viridiplantae > Streptophyta > Magnoliopsida > Apiales > Araliaceae > Hedera > Hedera helix. The sequence continues at coordinate 27,969,948 of OX359282.1, read as the reverse complement.
TTTTCTTTAGTTTGTATTTGGTTGCTTGAGGACAAACAAATATTTAAGTTTGGGGATATTTGATGATTGATTTTTATACCTAGTTAATGAATACTCTTAAATTTGATGTTTTGTAAATTCTTTAGTATTTTAGTTAGTTTTATGTGTTTTTATGTTATTAATGTCAAATATGGTTTAATATTAGGTTTATGTGATTTTATTGTATTTTAGGTAATTTATATTATTTATATGTATTTTATTTATTTTAATTTTGTTTTTGTTGGAAAATGGAGCTGGAGTGGTAGTTTTGTAATTTCACAACAGACCACCGCCGCAGCAGTGCCTTCCAGCGCCGCAACGCTCATGTGATCTGTCCAGAAAAATGTAAAACAACGCTACAGTGGTGCCCTGCTACCGCTGCAGCACTGCACTGTTCCAATTCGCAAATTTCAGCTTTTAAGTAAATTTTGGAAGCCCTGATTCATTATTCTCAATTCCTTTTTCAATTGGTGCCAAGAAAGGCGAGGCTAGGGATGAAAGAAGAAGAGAGAGTGGGGTTTTCTACTATGAAAAATCTCATAACCTTGAATTCTTGATCCCAAAACCTCCAATTGTTGGAACTAAAATGAATTCGAAGAAGTTGAATAGTAAGCAAGGGAAGCATACTTGGAAGCCATGGGTGGATAGAGCTTGGGGATTGGGCTTGGATGACAACAAGTTTACTCTTCTTAACTCTTATTTGTCTTTGTATTTTATTGTATTGTTGATTCTTGATTGATTATGTATGTATATTGGCTAATCTTCTTACATTGAATCTAATTTTGCTTTGGAACCAATATGGATTTATAAATTGATTTTCTCTCTTAATTAACACCATATGGATTGGAGTATCATATTTTGTGCTTAATGTATCAATTAATTACAAATGATTGATTTGGGGAACCTATATTGAAGGTTCATAGAGGCACAAAAAAGATCTAGAAGAGAAAGGTTGAATAGGTCTTTTCAAAACTTTTGATTTATTTTGAAATTGGTTTATAAAAAGTTTATCAACTTCTGTAAAACACAACAGAATATGATTTTGAATATCCCATTTAGATGAGATTTTAGCAAATAGAATTCTGAGATGAAGTCCACACACAATTACAATATAAAATATGACTGAATGTAAGTGCAGAAATAAAAATTATTGAGACAACAAAGTTTAAGTAGTTCGGAGACTAAATAACTCCTACATCCACTTTTCTACTCCACGAGTAGAAAATTCACTAAGGATATGATCACACATATCAATTATAACAAAACCGCTAAGGTTCTTCTGAGACACTTAGTCTTAGGAAATAAGGACACTTAGTCCAGATCACTTAGATCTCTTCAAGTCACACAGACTTGACAGATTGTCACACAAACACTGGTAGAGATAAAGATGTTTGTGTGTTGCTGCTAAGTTTGCAATACGATTCTACTCTCTGGTACTTAGCAGCTTGTGCAGTTCTACTTTTCGTATAATGACTTTTTATCCTTGCAGAATTTCTTCAGAGTTTTTCCTTGTTCTTCGCTCTTCCTCTCTTTTATTTGAATTATGCTCGATCTTTTATAATGCTTTAGAAATATTTTCGTTGCAATATAGCCGTTGTTCATTAATTGCCTTGATTCTTGAAATATCTGTAGTAGATATTTTGTGTTTAGGCAAAACGTCTTTTTGTTGTGTCAACATATCATATTTCCAAATATAGTAATTCTTTGACCGGTCCTTTAACGTCAACTGGCCAGTAAACACAGGCATCTTCAGACTTTATATTTTTTTCTTTAACTTAGAGAGATTTACATCAAGCCCTTCATCTCATAATGTTTTCATTTTTAATATTCTGTCAGCTTTTACTATTACAAGAAATGAGCTAATCGTATAGAAGGCATATTACTATACGATCAAACATGCTCCAATACGAACTGGGCTTCTATGCGATCTTCTCTTGCTATACGGTCTGGGCTTTTATTGCGAACTTTACAATAAGATTTCACATTGCTTTGAGAACATATCTTGTTATACGAATTAGAATTACAATATGATTTTGATTTCGTAATGCGATCCGCCTGTTGCTCCACGAACTTGATTTGCAATATGATAAGCCTTTGTACTACGATCTTCTTTATGTTATACGATCTCAACTTCCAATACGATCTGACCATGTAATGCGATCTTTCTATTGTTATACGATCCAGAGATGCCATCAATACGATTTGTCCTAAACTCTATACAATAATTTTTCTCATGAGATCAACCTAACATATTTGATCTTTTCTAAACTAAGTCATTGTACAATTTTGAAACAAGAAAAGACATTACAGAAGCTATCTTGACAAGTATACTTTTATCATTCATTAACAAAGAAGATGATCATGTCATCATTAAATCAAACATGCAGTTCTTAACATATATGAAATTAAAAGATGGATTATAGGTTTGGACCAAATATGATAACATATGTTGTGTAATTGTTCTTAGGAGCGTATGCATAATTTACATATAGGATAGACATATACCTATGTGCCGCGTGTAATCAAGTAAGAATCTGTGCTTCAAGTCCTTACTATGTTATTTCTCATAGAAATATAGTGAATTGCTTAATTTGGATGTTCTTGTCTAAATTATGTCGAATGTGATAGGTTTGAATTAGATTTGTTTATTTGGCTATCGAGATATGCCTATAAATACTTTTGTATTCTCGATTGACAATTTGTCATGACCGTATAATTGAGAAGAGAGTTAGGATATGAAAATGAAGTGTTGGGTGAAATGACATTCTTAAGTTCACCTATCTTTAAATGCTTTGTAATTTAAATGTTAATTTGCTTTATTTTAATTTCAATTGCCTAAGTAAATCAACCGTTTAACTAAGATTGACTTGTTATGCTTAGTATTTAGAAAAAGTTAGAAGTAATTACTCGTGGGATCGATTTTTTTCCCACTATATTACTTGTTGACTGTGTATGATTGCACATTATTCATTCAAACAATTTCGAGATCGAAATTTAACTAATAAATAAATTGTTCCGATTTTGACCAACATTATTCGTGCATAAAAAGTATTATTAATTGTCAATAAGAATCTTATAATTTAGAATCAATGACATAAATAATTTAGTTCATCAGAGTGCATATATATATATATATATATATATATATATATATATATATATATATCAACTGCGAAGATTTCAATAAAACACTCATAATTATTTTTCACACAAAAAAGCTAGAAACAAACAAACAATCAAGAAGGAAAACCATGGTTGCTACTCTTGTCAAGTTATTAAAAAAATACAAATTTCAAACTATTGTCAAACTTTCATTACAAGCAAAACTTTTTTTCTTTTTCTAATGGAATTAATTTCAACCGAATCAATTTCGTCGAGTTTATTTTTGAAGAATCTTCAGTTGGAATTAATTTCATAGAAATATACTATTATCCACTAAATTTTGTGGCAAGTGAAGTTTTCCAATGATACCATTATTTTTGGCCAGCGGGTGACTTATTCTTGATGAAATTTCGTCGAAAATAATTTTATTTCAACTTCTACAGAATTTTGTCGTGAATAAGTCTCCATATTAACCTTAAATTACTTTATGGTAAGCAACACCGCTAAACAAAAAAAAAAGAAGAAAAAAAAAGTCAGTTGTTCTCTCTTTCTCCTCAGATAGTGAATCCTCTTCCTCCCCACCTCCCGACCAAAACCCACCTCCAGCTCCACTCCCACTATCGAGCCAACCAAAATTAAACCCACCTCCATTCTCACGCGGCAGGGGTGGGCAGTCAACCTCTCTTAATCTGTTTAAGTTATATACTTCTTAAGTTCGTATATTATCTCACTTATCATTTGTTTTTTTCTTTTTATATTACTTGGTTACTAAAATAGGTTATATTTCTCATTGTATTAACAAGATTGCAATGAAGAGTAAGGAGATGATGACAAGTAGGAACATGGGGATGATTTTTACACACTGGAACAACAGCGTAACCCTTTACGGGATGATCCTCACAGTGATTGTGACGCCCCCAAATTCGGGTTCCAAATACCCGGATCCGGTCATCACGATCCAATACAAACATTCACCTCTAAACAACATACAATAACTAAATGCGGAATAATAAACATATGTTGTTCATTCAAAAGGTGTTACTAGTCCCAAGATACGATAACTTTACACAAAAGTACACAAATACCCTTAATAAAGTACTTAGGGTTTATATTACATAACAATTAATTTAATTAACTACAAGGCTGCATCTCGAAGTCTATCACTTCATCTTTCCTTTACCCTTGTTCTTTCCCGAAGTCTCGGGTTGCACTGGCAATAAGGTTTCATGATATAGCAAGAGTGAATAACTAGTTTGCTCAACAAGTTTAAATAACTACAAGGAACAATATATCATGAATGAAAGGGAGTAGTTGAACAATTCAATAATGTGAATAACATAAGCAGGAATAATAATTTGCTTTTAAAATTAGGATAGTCAAATAGACTATGAACTATAAATATCCACTGGAGTCAATAGCAGGTTGACCCAATGGTTACTACCAGAAATATGTACCCGAGGGGATCAGCCTCAGTACAATATGTGTATGCATAACATTTAATTTTCGTATTTTGTACCTGATATTAGATACAGGGTACTCCCTTATAATAAATGGGTGTTCATAATAGTCTAAGAATCCGCATCTTCAATGATTTGGATAGCTTTTAAAATCTTTAACATAAATGTCTAGCCGAACAATGGCTCAGACCTACTTTGAACAGTTCTTTAAACAATAGAACAATGATTGAGTACAAGTCAATGATTGTACGATATCAAGTGCAACACGTGCGAATAACAATAATATCGATGTGGAATAATTGTAGAGCAATTAAACCACTTAAAGCATGCTTGAAAATAACAGTTCAAGCTTAAATAAATAATTTGCTCAATGAAATGAGTTTAGAGATAAGGAACTTGTCTGTCTGCTCAGCTATAATAAATGTCTAGCTTTAACTAACTGACTTTGAAAGACCTAACATTAATAAAGTTGGTCTAATAATTAGTACGATGTATTTACACAACTATACGCTCACTAAGGAACTTATCTACCACACATAAGTACTAACACATAAGTTACATTAGTCAAAATAATATTATTAACCTTATAAACCCTCAATCAAATTAAGTTAATAATTTAATAAGTTAGAAAATATTTTTCTTAAGCGTTGGACACTTATTAAACCCTTAAACAACTTATTACAGCTGTTTAATTAAAGCATAATTAAATTAAATTTATTTTATTAACTCAATCTCTATTTAATTACTATTTAATCTTGATTAAATAGAAATTAATTCATTCAATCTAGTTATTATTTAAAATAAATAATAACTAATTGTACTTACTTATTATTTAATAATAATTAAATAATAAATAATTATTGATTTAATTTTAACCTTCTTTAATTTAATATTAATCAACTAATAATTAATTAATTAATTAACCTAACTTATTATTTAATTTAAGAAAATTAAATAATAGTTTACTAATTTTAATCCTCTTTAATTATTATTTAATGCCAATTAAATAATAATTAATTATTTAATTAATTTTCATTATTATTTAAGGTTAAATAATAATCAATTCATCCTTATTTATTATTTAAATTAAATAATAAATTATTATTCTAATAACTTAATTTCCATTAATCGTTATTTAATGCTAATTAAATAATAATTAATTACTTAATTATCCTTATTTATTATTTAATAATATTTAAATAATAAATAATAAATTTATAAATTTTTATCTCTCTTTAATTATTATTTAATAGGAATTAAATAATAATTGCTAATTTATCACCTTTATTTATTATTAACATTTTAAATAATAAATAACTAATAAATTTATTTAACTTAACCATGATTTAGCTAACTAGATTAATATTTAAAATATTTAAATATTAAACTTAATGAAAAATATCCTCCCCAATATCATTTATGTATTATTATTATTATTATTATTATTATTATTATTATTATTATTATTATTATTATTATTATTATTATTATTATTATTATTATTATTTTTGTTATAATTTTAAATTAGTTTTTAAATATTTAAATTTAACCCGGATGGCATTTCTGTAAATAAGTTGAAAACTGATCCGAGGGTAAAATAGTAATTTCGTCAAAAAAGCACGGAGGGGCAGTCTGGTAATTTCGCGGAAAATCGGTGCTCGCGCATTGCGCGCGTTAAGCCGTAAGCAGACCCAAAACGGTGCCGTTTTGGAGACACTGCTGCTGGCTTCCGCGCGTACGCGCGGAGTAACTTTTCTTATGCTAAACGACGCCGTTTTGTCTCCGCGTCCGACGGCAAAAAGGCCTGCGCGCATTGCGCGGAAAACCCTTCTTTTTTTTCCTAAGTAGAACGTGAACAGTACCGGCAATACACTACCAAATAAAAATTATACCTTCAAGTAAGTTCTTAATCTCTCAATAAAAATCCAAAAAATTTACCAAACACCTAATATCAATTTATAACATGAATTTTTTTTTTCATGATTTAATATCATTCTTTTTTATAAATATTTTTACATCACATAAACTACCACAAACCATAACTTTTTGTATATAACTCAATTTTGAGTGATTCAAACTTTGTTTTTCTCATGATTTAATGTTCTATAATATTAGAACTTTAAATCTAAATATTATAAAAATTATTTTTGATCATTATTTTAAGACTTGATTTAACACCACCAAACACATGTTTTTAGCATATAAATGATCCCAAAATACAAATCAAACATATTAAACTCAAGTATGACATAAATATTACTACTACACATTAATAACTATATTAACATATTTATACTAACATGACAATTTATTTAATTTAAAAATAAAAATTAGATTTAGAATAACTATTGTAAGACCCCGAATTTTATGAAATACAAAATTTAATTTTTCTTCATATAGATATTTTTTTTAAACAGTAAGTGGTTAAATCGATAAAGTTAAAAGTTAAGGATGTTATGTGCAAATTTTATTTTGTCGGACAATATTCGCTTTGTCGGGGAATATTCGTTTGGTCGGGGAATATTCGTTTGGTCCGACGGCGCCGAAATAACAAATTATTGGTGGACCCCACAACGGAATATTTGTCGGATATAGAAAACGACAGAAATAACCTTTTTAAATAAAAATAGTCAACGGAACTGTTAAAATACCGGTGATAAAAGAATAGTAGCATACGGTAGTTATTGGTATTTTCTGTAGCACTCGGTACTCTACAGTAACACACGGTATTGCATAGTGTCTCATATTTTTGGTCTGATAATTGACACCGTAACTGTTACGCATCATTTCATCGATAATTGTCACTGCATAATATTTTATATTATCAATTCAATAATTGTTGTTACACAGTATTTTGCATTATTGATTTAATAATTGTCATTACACTGTATTTTATATCATTGAGTCAATAATTGTTGTTGCACTGTTTTTAAAATTATTGAACCTAATAATTGTCATAGTAACATATGCACAGTAATTCACATTATTGAATCAATAATTGTCATTACACAGTAACGTATGCTTTATTTTACATTATTGTTATCTCTATTATGATGTTATTTAAACAGTTGTATTTCATTAATTTATTGACTTGATATCTAAGAGCTAACTATACTGTATTTATAACAATTAGTCATAATAATTGAATTGATAAAGTTATTTGTTTATAATATAAAGTTAGGTGATTATTAGGTGATATGAAATGAATGGTGTAGATTAAAGTGTGAATTATTGTTGAATAATTGAATTGATTTGTTTATAATATAAAGTTAGGTGATTATTAGGTGATATGAAATGAATGGTGTAGATTAAAGTGTGAATTATTGTTGAATAATTAAATTGATTTGTTTATAATATAAAGTTAGGTGATTATTAGGTGATATGAAATGAATGGTGTAGATTAAAGATAATATAATATTTGAAATGGATGGTGTAGATTAAAAGATGATCTTTAAATGAATGGTTTAGATTAAATGAATGATAAGATTTTTGGCTATAAATAGAAGCCTTAACTTAAGGATTTTTCATAAACTTCCTTACTTGTTCTTTCTTTCTCTCTCTAAATATTTCTTGTGAAAGTTCTCTCTAAGTGTGCTTAAGTCATCTTGAGTATTTGTGAAGATCTATAAGTATACGTGTACTGTTCAAGTTAATCAACCTCATTTAAATCAATATCCAGTCACGTGTTGAGGTAAGGGATACCATCTTTTTCATCTTCCATTATTCAAACGTACTATGGTAAGGGATTATCATTATTTGATTCTCGATAATAATATTGTTTCTTCCTTACTCATAAGACGTGCCTTTTATTTCCATGTATTAAATTGTGGGAATAACCTTACGGAGCGGATTGCCGCCTGTTGGTGAATAACCTTTCGTATTCATTCATTATTAATCTCTGAGAATAACCTTACGGAGCGGATTGCCGCCTGTTTGGTGAATAACTCTTTGTACTCAAATTCTATTAAATTGTGGGAATAACCTTACGGAGCGGATTGCCGCCTGTTGGTGAATAACCCTTTGTATTAATTTCCTTCACCTTTTGTTAATCAAACCTGCTACGGTAAGGGATATTATTTTCTTTCATACTCCTAAATCGAAATTTATTATGGAACTATTGCTTCTATAATTCCTGAAAATATTATATGTTCCATAATAGTTGAACTTCATTATTTCAACTGAACCTTCCTATTTACGTGAACCTTTCTATTGAATTGTAACCGTTATTCTGAACTGTGGATCTTGAATATCATTTTTAAATTTCACTCCACATCATGTTGACAATTTGGACATTATTTGAATCTGTACAAAGTAAACTTCCGATACTTATTGTTATCCTATTTTTTCTGTTCATCATTTATATCATTTTAATCATCCAAAAATCAAGCTGTTGTGAATATCTGTGGCCGGGGGCACAGATGTGATATATTTGTTGAACAAATGATAGGTTAAAGGCGATATAATAGGTTAAAGGCGATACATCTGTTCGGTGTCTTTTATGGCATGTGGTGAATGTTCTCTTTGGCCCGTAGTGCAAAGATGAACTGTTGTTTGGTATGATTATGACCAAAGGCTGAATCTGGTATAATCATGACCGTTGGTGCTATTTTGAATATCTTTGGCCCGTAGTACAAAGATGAACTGTTGATGTGCATGATTATGATCAGGAACTGTGAATTTGTATTATCTTGACTAATGATATTTCAGATGATAAAAGTTGATGATGTTTTTCCTAAAAAGAGAACCGAGTGGACATTATAGTCTGCATTATTCTTCTAATAGATTACTCATTCCGCTGCTATTATTGATCTGAACGTTGTTTAAGAATTTAACTGCAGTTTTTGATATAAACCTTGTAGTCTATTGTATTCTATCAAGAACTCAACTGTTGAAGGCTAATGATAATTTATTCGTCATTATCTTAGTCATGATATTACTTACTGGGCCATTTGAGCTCACCCTTTCTTTTGTTCCATTGTTTTTCAACAGGAGATGAAAACATAACAGGGTCTAGCCGGGGAATGGAGTGAGGGTCCGAGGAATAGTTATCATAGTCTTCACGTTTTGTAAAATAGTGTGGCAATAATAGTGAAGATTTAGTTGTGTATTATTATACACTGTATTGTTGTACGTTGTGCTTTGTTGTAATAATTTTGTAGTAGTCTTTTGACGACTCAAGTTTGGGCTGTGTGGGCCCAGATTTGGGGGCGTCACAACTATTACCTTGATTTAATGGCTATCTTCCTTTTCCTTTCAAAATAAGTGGTGAAAGAAGATGACATGAACCAAGAACTCATTCTCTTGATATTTTTGCTCTCAAATATATTTTTTCTACACTCTCAAATGCTCTCTAGCTTGAAAAGTGAAAGAAGAAGAAATGACCAACATAAACTCCTAAATTGTAAGTATACTTACAATTTGGATAGATATAAAATCTATATCTATTAAAATTGCCATCACGAGGGTAGTTGGAGATTTGTACAAGAAATCTAGCTAAGGACTAAGTTGGTGAAAAGAAGAATGGTGTCTATGTACTTTAAAAATAAAACAAGCAATCTATTTATTAAATAAATAAAAAAATAAACTAAAATAGCAAGAAAAATCAATTTTTCTCTCCCTCATTCAAGCATGTCGGCTGACTTCTTTTTCTTTGTCCCAAAATCATTGTCACAAGTCACTTTTTAAATTAATAATAGTTAAATTAAGTATTTTCCAAGTGGGTCAAGTATTGGGCTTTATTTAAAATACCAATTGGGCTCCTATTAAATTGTTTGGGCTACTAATTTGTCAAATTTTATTATTCTTCACTTGGGCTACTAATTAACCCATGTTGGGCTAATTTAATAATTTACACATTAATTATTCAATCCATGGTTAAATAAATAATTAGATTGAATAAATAATTAAATATTCTAACCCATTAGTATTAAATTACTAAATGGACTAATAAATATTATTATTAATATTTCACATTATTTACATTAATTAATAATCATATTAATTAATTTATTATATTTAATTAACTCATTATATTCAATTTAATTAAATATTTAATTAATAAGAAACTTATCAATTATTTTGATATTAAAACTTTAGGGTTTGTTCACTAATTTAATAACATATTAATGACCCCCTTTAATTAATTCTAGTAATTAATCACATAATCATTTAATCACGTAATTAATTAATCACATAAAAAGATTTAAATAATCTCGTAAAACTAACTCGTTAAAAATTAAATTAATAATTTAATTAATAATGACGTGAAAATTCTAGGACATTACATTCTCCCCCCTTATAAAAATTTCGTCATCGGAATTGTAAAATAAGGTTACTCAAATAAAAACGGGTAATTCGTTCTCATTTCTTCCTCTAGTTCCCACGTAGCTTCTTCAATTGCGTGATTTCTCCAAAGTACTTTGACAGAATGAATTATCTTATTGCTCAGTTTCTGTTCCTTCCTATCGAGTATCTGAACAGGAACTTCTTCATATGATAAGTCCTTCTCGACTTGAATTGGTTCATAGGAGATAACGTGCTTGTAGTCCGGTTTATACGGCCGTAACACTGACACATGAAACACATTGTGAATGTGCTCCAGTTCAGGAGGTAATGCTACCTCGTACGCCACTTCACCGACTCGCCTCAAGATTTCAAACGGTTCTATGAACCTAGGGCTCAACTTGCCCTTCTTACCAAAACGGATCTTCCCTTTCCAGGGAGATACCTTCAGAAATACGAAACTGCCCACGTCGAAGTCCCGCTTTTGACGATGCAAATCCGCATACTTCTTTTGACGATCTTGAGCTGCTACCAGTCGATTTCTGATAAGTTGTACTGTGTCTGCAGTCTGTTGCACCATTTCAGGTCCAAGCAGTCTTCGTTCACCGACCTCGTTCCAACACAACGGTGTTCGACATTTTCTTCCATAAAGCGCTTCGTATGGTGGCATACCAATACTAGTGTGGTAGCTGTTGTTGTAAGCGAACTCCACCAGTGGCAAATGGTCATCCCAACTGCCCTTTAGGTCCATCACGACCGTCCGAAGCATATCCTCCAAGGTTTGAATCGTTCGCTCGCTCTGGCCGTCAGTTTGAGGATGGTACGCTGTGCTTAACCTCAACTGTGTACCCATCCTTGCTTGTAGACTTTTCCAAAAATTTGACGTGAAGCGCGGATCTCTGTCGGACACAATCGATACCGGCACTCCATGTCGTGACACTATCTCCTTCACATAGAGTTTCGTTAACTGCTCCAGATTGTACCGTATTCTGATAGGTAGAAAATGGGCTGACTTGGTCAGACGATCCACTATTACCTAGATGGCGTCCAAACCTTTATGTGTCGGTGGCAAACCCACCACAAAATCCATCGTGATGTGCTCCCACTTCCACTTCGGAATCTCTAGTGGTTGAAGCAGTCCGCTCGGCCGCTGATGCTCTGCTTTAACCTACTGGCATGTCAGACATCGACTGACACATTCTGCCACTTCCCTCTTCATATTCGGCCACCAAAAATATTGCCTTAAATCCTGATACATCTTCGTACTCCCAGGATGTACTGAGTACCTCGTACTGTGAGCTTCCTGAAGAATCTCTTCCTGAAGCTCCGGATCTAACGGTACCCAAACTCTCCCTTCGAACCTTAGCAACCCTGTGCTATCAATCTTGTACTTAAGCTCCTCGCCTTCAGCAAGTCGCTTCTTAATACTATCACAATCTTCATCCTTTTCCTTAGCCTCTTTGATTTTGTCTAATAAGGCCGGGCTTGCTGATACTGTAAATAACTTCTCGTCTGTCTCCATCGGATATTTGATCTCCAACTCCAAACGTTCGAAATCTCTCATCAACTCTTTTTGATTTGTTAGCTTCAACAACTTCTCCCTGCCTTTTCTGCTCAAGGCATCTGCTACTCATTGGCCTTGCCCAGATGGTACAGAATCTCATAGTCGTAGTCTTTGATCAATTCTAACCATCGGCGCTGCCTCATATTCAACTCCTTCTGAGTGAAGATATATTTCAGACTTTTATGATCTGTATATATCTCACACTTCTCGCCATATAGGTAGTGCCTCCAAATCTTCGGGCGAAAACTACCGCTGCTAACTCCAGGTCATGAGTCGGGTAACCCTTCTCATAATCCTTTAACTGACGTGGCGCATACGCAATGACCTTGCCGTGTTGCATTAGCACACAACCAAGACCCTTGTGTGACGCATCACTGTACACTACGAAACCTCCCGTGTCGTCCGATAAAGCCAACACTGGTGCCTGGCTCAACCTCTTCTTCAGCTCTATAAAACTTTCCTCGCACTTTTCCGACCAAACAAACTTTACAGTCTTTCGGGTAAGATTGGTCAACGGTGATGCTATCTTCGAAAAATCCTGAATGAATCTCCGATAATACCCCGCTAACCCTAAGAAATTTCTGATCTCAGTCGGCGTCTTCGGCTGTTCCCAATTGATAATTGTCTCCACCTTCGCTGGATCCACCGAAACACCGTCTTTGTCGATAACATGACCTAGAAACTGCACCCTCTGCAACCAAAATTCACACTTCGAAAACTTGGTGTACAGCTTCTCCCTTCTCAAAGCCTCCAATGCGATCCGTAAGTGTTCTGTATGTTCTTCCTCCGTCTTCGAATACACCAATATGTCATCAATGAATACGACCACGAACTTTTCCAAGTACTGCTTGAACACTCTGTTCATCATGTCCATGAATGCCGCTGGTGCATTCGTCAGTCCAAATGACATCACTTGAAACTCGAAATGACCATAATGAGTTCTGAATGCCGTTTTCGAGATATCCTCCTCCCTCACCTTCAGTTGATGATAACCCATCCTCAAATCTATCTTCGAAAAGTATTTTCCCCCCTTAAGTTGATCAAACAGATCATCAATTCTGGGTAGCGGATACCTGTTCTTAATGGTGACCTTGTTCAACTCCCGGTAATCAATACAAAGCCTCATCGAACCATCCTTCTTCTTTACAAATAGAACCGGCGCTCCCCATGGTGACACGCTTGGTCTGATGTAACCTTTAACTAGCAGTTCCTGCAGCTGAACCATTAATTCTTTCATTTCTACTAGTGCCATACGATATGACGCCTTCGATAACGGTGCGGTCCCCGGTACCAAATCAATAACAAACTCCACTTCTCTGTCCGGCGGTAACCCTGGAATCTCATCTGGGAAAACATTAGCGAATTCCCGTACAACAGGTATCTGACTCAGTTCGCCCTCAACACGTCGAGTATCGACCACATGAGCCAAATAACTTACGCACCCTTTCTTGACCAACTTTCGTGCTTGCATCATCGTCAGACAACTTGATTGTCTCGGCGATTTACTACCGTAAAATATAACTTTGGACCTATTCAGAGTCTTTAAGTGCACACACTTCTTCTTACAGTCAATAACCGCCCCGTGACTCGATAGCCAGTCCATCCCTAGGATTATATCAAACTCCCCCAGACGAATCGGTATCAAATTCACGTTAAGTCTAAACCCTCGTAATTCAGCACAACAGTTCCTATGAATGTAGTCTACGGGAATGATTTCTTTGTTTGCTACTTCTACGTTCATAGGGTGTTCTAGCTTTTCTTGAGGTAAATCTAATCTCTTAGCAAAATCTTCAGAAACAAATGAGCAGGTAGCACCCGAATCAAACAATACATATGCATTAATATCATTGATCGGGATGATACTTGACACCACGTCCTTAGAGTCGATTGCATCCTGCACAGTCATGTTGAAGGTGCGCGTTGTGGGTCGGTTGGCCTGACTGGCTGGCCCTCCAATGTTCAGCCTGTTGTTGTTGTTGTTGTTGCCTTTGTTGCCACTCCCAGCGTCTCCCTTCCTCTTTGGGCAGTCCTTGGCATGATGATTGGTTGCTCCACAGGAAAAACATACTCCCTTCATCTTTTTCGGGCATTGTGGAGCCATGTGTCCCGGCTGCCCGCAGCTATAACAAACACTTTTTCCTTTCAAGCATTCGCCCGTGTGGTTCTTACCACAATTATTGCATCTGCCAACCTTCTTAGTCTCTCCCCCGGGTTTGCTGCCTCCAGTCGATTGGCTCTCATTCCATTTCCTTTTATTAGGATTGCTGCCTCCGCTGCTTCCCGTCTTCTACCCGTCATGACCCTTTTTCCTCTCCTGGTTGAATTTAGCCAGGGCCTCACTGCCACCTTCTGCAATGATTGCCCTTTCCAATAGCTCTGCAAAGCTCTTGATTTTTAATACCGCCATAGAACGGTACACCCACGACTTCAGTCCCAGCTCAAACCTCCGAGCCTTCCTAGCTTCCGTATCAACTTGATGAGTTGCAAACCTTGCCACCTCATTAAACTTGGCCGTATATTCGGCCACAGACATGCTTTCCTGTTTTAACTCGAGGAATTTCACCTCCATTTCTTGTTGCATGCTTTCTGAAAAGTAGTTTTCTAGAAACATTTTCTTAAAGCGTTCCCAGGTGATGACGCCTTCTACCGCACGGCCTTTGTTGGCCTTCCACCAGTAGTTCGCCTCCCCCTTCATCATAAAGGTAGCGAAACTAGTCTTCTGTTCTTCGGCCACCCTAGCGACCTCGAACACCTTCTCCATTTCCTCGATCCAAGTTTGTGCTTCGATCGGGTTTAGTGTTCCCTGAAACTCCGGTGATCCAACCAGTTTGAAGTCCTTGAAATTTGCCAAGTGTGGCGCTGGCTGCGGTGCTGGTTGTACTACCACTGGTGGAGGTCTAGTTTGCTTGGCTTCAGCCAGCATTTCTGCAAACATCCTCATAGGATTGGGTTGATCCCCAACCTCACTCTCTGACTCTGGGATACGTTGATTGCGTGGTCTACCTCTCGGCATGATCAGCTAAAGAGCAAATCTTAGACTTATGTTTATAGTTCTACACATTATGTTAGCCAAATTAATATTTAAATTCAAAATTATATATCAAGCATATTTGATTTAAACAAGAAAATAACTGCATTTATATTCATATACCAATGTTTTAGTACAGACTCAACAAGTGGCATACTTCTATAAATGCTCAAGGCACAAGTTGCCTAATAACGACTATCCCCTGACGAACAAAAGTGAGGATTCATTACCATCAACCCCTCTAACAGAACAAAAGTTGGGGTCTAACTGACATACTATGCATACATCAAAACATAATGGCTTACAACAGCTGAAACATCCCTAATAGAACAAAAGGTGGGACTCACTACTACCTATCAATACAACTAAAGATACTAACTAACAACAATCAACGCCTGCTGCGACGAACTGCCCGACGGTAAGCCTGCCGAACCAACTTATCAACTACATGACGCCTAATCACGCGGCGACTACTGCCCGTCTCCCGAGGATACCTCATAACCCGGTCCCTCAAACGATCAAAGGAAACGTCCAAAACATACTCCAGAGTGTCAATCCTGGTGGATCTAACTCGAATCTCTCTCTCCAAGTTGCCTACCCTCATGGTAGCCCTGAGCCAAGCCTCATGAATCTGAATTCGATCTATTCGCTCCCGGTCGAGCTCAGCTCTGGTGGCATAAAGAACTGTCTGACTATGCATTTCTCTGGCGTTTAGCTGATCTACAGTCTACCTAAGTTGCCTGTTTTGCAATACTAGCTGTTGTACTGTTGGACTCGGCTGAGATGCAGCCTACTCCAACTGCTGTATTTTGGCCTGCAATTCAGCCATCTTCTCCTTTAGCTCCATGTTCTCACCAGAGAACATGTAAGCTGCGTCCTTATACTGCTCCTCAGTCTGCTGGTGTATCTGGTTCTGTGCCTTTAGGTGCTGAACCTTCTCCTCTAGCTCATCATTAGCCGTAGTCAGAGTATCAATGATGTCACTGGTGGTAATGCCCATGCCATCAGCATACTCAGCTGACTCCTCATCTTCCTCATCCTCAGTATCGGCCTCCTCCTCGCTGTACGGTCGCATCACTCCGCCCCAGACAGCGTCCTCTCGATCTCCCTCCTCGGGATCTGACTCTGGCTCCTCAACCGGGGATACAGGTGCAACGGGTGCATAGCCTACATCCTGCTGCGTATCCATATGGATATCAGTATAAATCACCTCATCAACTGCAGTACTCGACTGTCCTATCTCCGTCATCCTACAATCACACAAATAACACATGTTAGTACCGCAATAAAATATATTCATTGATGAAATGAAATGATATTTTATCATGTACATCTCGGCTCGATGGATTTTCTCAATCCATCTCCAAAAATACACCACATGATGAATCTCCCCGATTCATCTCCTAACGCACTCGATAAGAGTTTAGTACTAAGGGTATAACCTAGGTTTCGCAATCCTAGCGTTTCTAACCTACAACTTTGATACCAACCTGTGACGCCCCTAAATTCGGGTTCCAAATACCCGGATCCGGTCATCACGATCCAATACAAACATTCACCTCTAAACAACATACAATAACTAAATGCGGAATAATAAACATATGTTGTTCATTCAAAAGATGTTATTAGTCCCAAGATACGATAACCTTATACAAAAGTACACAAATACCCTTAATAAAGTACTTAGGGTTTATATTACATAACAATTAATTTAATTAGCTACAAGGCTGCATCTCGAAGTCTATCACTTCATCTTTCCTTTACCCTTGTTCTTTCCCGAAGTCTCGGGTTGCACTGCAATAAGGTTTCATGATATAGCAAGAGTGAGCAACTAGTTTGCTCAACAAGTTTAAATAACGGCAAGGAACAATATATCATGAATGAAAGGTAGTAGCTGAACAATTCAATAATGTGAATAACATAAGCATGAATAATAATTTGCTTTTAAAATTAGGATAGTCAAATAGAATATGAACTATAAATATCCACTGGAGTCAATAGCAGATTGACCCAATGGTTACTACCAGAAATATGTACCCGAGGGGATCAGCCTCAGTACAATATGTGTATGCATAACATTTAATTTTCGTATTTTGTACCTGATATTAAATACAGGGTAATCCCCTATAATAAATGGGTGTTCATAATAGTCTAAGAATCCGCATCTTCAATGATTTGGATAGCTTTTAAAATCTTTAACATAAACGTCTAGCCGAACAATGGCTCAGACCTACTTTGAACAGTTCTTTAAACAATAGAACAATGATTGAGTACAAGTCAATGATTGTACGATATCAAGTGCAACACGTGCGAATAACAATAATATCGATGTGGAATAATTGTAGAGCAATTAAACCACTCAAAGCATGCTTGGAAATAACAGTTCAAGCTTAAATAAATAATTTGCTCAATGAAATGAGTTTAGAGATAAGGAACTTGCCTGTCTGCTCAGCTACAATAAATGTCTAGCTTTAACTAACTGGCTTTGAAAGACCTAACATTAATAAAGTTGGTCTAATAATTAGTACGACGTATTTACATAACTATACGCTCACTAAGGAACTTATCTACCACACATAAGTACTAACACATAAGTTACATTAGTCGAAATAATATTATTAACCTTATAGACCTTAAATCAAATTAGGTTAATAATTTAATAGGTTAGAAAATATTTTTCTTAAGCGTTGGACACTTATTAAACCCTTAAACAACTTATTACAGCTGTTTAATTAAAGCATAATTAAATTAAATTTATTTTATTAACTCAATCTCTATTTAATTACTATTTAATCTTGATTAAATAGAAATTAATTAATTCAATCTAGTTATTATTTAAAATAAATAATAACTAATTGTACTTACTTATTATTTAATAATAATTAAATAATAAATAATTATTGATTTAATTTTAACCTTCTTTAATTTAATATTAATCAACTAATAATTAATTAATTAATTAACCTAACTTATTATTTAATTTAAGGAAATTAAATAATAGTTTACTAATTTTAATCCTCTTTAATTATTATTTAATGCCAATTAATTAATAATTAATTATTTAATTAATTTTAATTATTATTTAAGGTTAAATAATAATCAATTCATCCTTATTTATTATTTAAATTAAATAATAAATTATTATTCTAATAACTTAATTTCCATTAATCGTTATTTAATGCTAATTAAATAATAATTAATTACTTAATTATCCTTATTTATTATTTAATAATATTTAAATAATAAATAATAAATTTATAAATTTTTATCTCTCTTTAATTATTATTTAATAGGAATTAAATAATAATTGCTAATTTATCACCTTTATTTATTATTAACATTTTAAATAATAAATAACTAATAAATTTATTTAACTTAACCATGATTTAGCTAACTAGATTAATATTTAAAATATTTAAATATTAAACTTAATGAAAAATATCCTCCCTAATGTCATTTATGTATTATTATTATTATTATTATTATTATTATTATTATTATTATTATTATTATTATTGTTGTTGTTGTTATAATTTTAAATTAGTTTTTAAATATTTAAATTTAACCCGGATGACATTTCTGTAAATAAGTTGAAAACTGATCCGAGGGTAAAATAGTAATTTCGTCAAAAAAAACACGGAGGGGTAGCCTGGTAATTTCGCGGAAAATCGGTGCTCGCGCATTGCGCGCGTTAAGCCGTAAGCAGGCCCAAAATGGTGCCGTTTTGGAGACACTGCTGCTGGCTTCCGCGCGTACGCTCGGAGTAACTTTTCTTATGCTAAACGACGCCGTTTTGTCTCCGCGTCCGACGGCAAAAAAGCCTACGCGCATTGCGCGGAAAACCCTTCTTTTTTTTTCCTAAGCAGAACGTGAACAGTACCGGCAATACACTACCAAATAAAAATTATACGTTCAAGTAAGTTCTTAATCTCTCAATAAAAATCCAAAAAATTTACCAAACACCTAATATCAATTTATAACATGATTTTTTTTTTCATGATTTAATATCATTCTTTTTTTATAAATATTTTTACATCACATAAACTACCACAAACCATAACTTTTTGTATATAACTCCATTTTGAGTGATTCAAACTTTGTTTTTCTCATGATTTAATGTTCTATAATATTAGAACTTCAAATCTAAATATTATAAAAATTATTTTTGATCATTATTTTAAGACTTGATTTAACACCACCAAACACATGTTTTTAGCATATAAATGATCCCAAAATACAAACCAAACATATTAAACTCAAATATGACATAAATATTACTACTACACATTAATAACTATATTAACATGTTTATACTAACATGACAATTTATTTAATTTAAAAACAAAAATTAGATTTATAATAACCATTACCTTGATTTAATGGCTATCTTCATTTTCCTTTCAAAATAAGTGGTGAAAGAAGATGACATGAACCAAGAACTCATTCTCTTGATATTTTTGCTCTCAAATATATTTTTTCTACACTCTCAAATGCTCTCTAGCTTGAAAAGTGAAAGAAGAAGAAATGACCAACATAAACTCCTAAATTGTAAGTATACTTACAATTTGGATAGATATAAAATCTATATCTATTAAAATTGCCATCATGAGGGTAGTTGGAGATTTGTACAAGAAATCTAGCTAAGGACTAAGTTGGTGAAAAGAAGAATGGTGTCTATGTACTTTAAAAATAAAACAAGCAATCTATTTATTAAATAAATAAAAAAATAAACTAAAATAGCAAGAAAAATCAATTTTTCTCTCCCTCATTCAAGCATGTCGGCTGACTTCTTTTTCTTTGTCCCAAAATCATTGTCACAAGTCACTTTTTAAATTAATAATAGTTAAATTAAGTATTTTCCAAGTGGGTCAAGTATTGGGCTTTATTTAAAATACCAATTGGGCTCCTATTAAATTGCTTGGGCTACTAATTTGTCAAATTTTATTATTCTTCACTTGGGCTACTAATTGACCCATGTTGGGCTAATTTAATAATTTACACATTAATTATTCAATCCATGGTTAAATAAATAATTAGATTGAATAAATAATTAAATATTCTAACCCATTAGTATTAAATTACTAAATGGACTAATAAATATTATTATTAATATTTCACATTATTTACATTAATTAATAATCATATTAATTAATTTATTATATTTAATTAACTCATTATATTCAATTTAATTAAATATTTAATTAATAGGAAACTTATCAATTATTTTGATATTAAAACTTTAGGGTTTGTTCACTAATTTAATAACATATTAATGACCCCCTTTAATTAATTCTAGTAATTAATCACATAATCATTTAATCACGTAATTAATTAATCACATAAAAAGATTTAAATAATCTCGTAAAACTAACTCGTTAGAAATTAAATTAATAATTTAATTAATAATGACGTGGAAATTCTAGGACATTACAGTGATGGTAGTACTAGCCGTCGTCTATAGATATTTTGTAGTTTTACTTAATTTATGTTGTAAGTCAGTTTTACTTTTTAGACGTTGTAATTAAGCCGTAGTTTTTTTTAAGGCAGTAAAATGATTTGTACCGGCTCGACTAAAAGTTCGATTTGAAATATAAATGATTCAAATATGAGCAAAGTTTAAAGTTCGATAAAGTACTCAAATCTCTTCAAATTACAATTTTCTATTAATACTGGGATCATATTAGCTCGAAAAGTTCAAATTGTTCGGGCTCGATTCGAGATCGTGCCCTATTCGAAAGTTAAACGAGCCTCAATCAAGCCTTATTTTATACTCGATACATTTTAAGAACCAAAGTTAAGCAATTCAATATTCGACTTTACTCGGTTCGTTTACACCTTAGTGTTATTATAACTTTTTGTTTTGACAATCATTGTTTCATTTAAGTTATAAATCGTAGTTGTAGTTTAATTTAATACTTATTATGTTATTCATCATTGTCTTTGTTGAAAATGTGCATGTTATTCATCGTAGTTTAGATACATTTAATGTTGTCGTTGTCTTGTGTTATTGGGAATGTGTATGTATGTTGTGTTGTTGGTATTGAAAACAGGACCAAATACAAATTTATAGTTTAAAATTAAAAAAATATTTTAAAAAATAAACAGTTTATTTTTAACGGAATATTGTAACTCTAATTAATTTTTCGTTGAAAAAAAGTCCAATTAATTGTGAAGCGACACGTGGCACTATTTATTTCTAATGAAATTATTCTGGACGGAAATAGTTTAGTCCGACAAAATTTTTGACAGAATTATTTTTGACATGCTTTGTTCCGATCGATTTTTCAACAAAATATTTTGTCGGAAATAACCTTTTTTTGTTGTGGTGTTTCAAACCAATGTCAAAAATACCCTAAATTTGACCATATATATATATATATATATATATATGTACATATTGGCTTAGTTATATAGTCAAAATTTGGATATTTTTAGCTATTATTTGGAAGTTCTTTATTTTAGTACCAAAAATATTGTATGTTCTTTTGATAGTTTAATTAGATTCAAAGATTTTATCAGTCTTTAAGTTTTTACCTATGCAACTTTGTTTTATAAAATTGATATATAAAAGAGTTGCAAATTTTGCATTGGATAGAAATCTGTTTTATGGGGAAATCAAAACTAACGAGAGAGAGAGAGAGAGAGACCGTAAAAAAAACATAACAAATACAAAATTTGAATCAAAATTGCAGGTACATTTAAAAACATAATTAAGAAACATTTCTCGCTAATAATATCATAAATCCAATATTAACTATGCATGTTCTCACCGTCCTTGCTAATTTTGTATGTTAAATCTATTTGAAGCTAGCAATGGGAGGATCCAAACTCTCCTTAATCACAGTCGATTCAATTCCAGATGTAATTTCCAAAAGAGTCTTGAATTTTTTTCTTTTTGGGTCGTACTTGACAATTTTTTCCCTCGTTTCGATAATGTCACCATTCTTGGTAACACAATGTGGCTTCACCCTATCTGTTTTCACCATACACGGAATTTCCATTAATTTAGTCCAAGATTCTTTCACCCCATATTCCTTCATCACCCAAATAGTCCATACCCTAGGTCCATAATCTCCATAGCTATTACAAACTATACAAAGCAACCCTTCTAAAGCACCAAAGTGAATTATACAATTGTTATCTCCATAATTGTTAGGCAAAGGTATATAAGAGAATTTTTCCTCTACTAGATCAAGCAACACAATTGTATATCCTCCGCCATTGTGTGCAAGAGCTAGCCAGTGCAAGAATCCATTAACGAACGCCCCCGTTTCCTGCCAACCATGGCAAGGAAAACCTTGAATTGTTTTCCAAGAATTTGTTTTCGGCAAATAGATTTGTATACCTTCTATTCTTTGATCTAATGTACTAAAACCTCTCACAATCTTGTAGCCATTGCTAGACGAATCGAAGCCAAGTTCATAAAATATATAGATATTCTTCTGGGAATATCCCTTATAATGTGGTAATTTCATGCATGCCCTAATTGTAGGGTTCCACAAAAAGAGGTGTTCGTCATTTTGTACACTACATAACATCAAGCCATTACAAGATCCCACAATTTTGACATCAAATTCTTCGTGATAATCTGGCTTAAATGGTAGATGGTTTCGTGAAACAGAAATATTTTGTATTGGAAATTCTAGGTTTTCAATGTTTTGACCATCTAGCCCTTCAAAGTCCATGGATAGAAACCGGAACTGCAAAGATGTAGGGTTTGAGACGATGATTCGCCGGTGGCTATACAAGCTGAGGAAGTAGGGATCGGTGAGCAAAGCGTACCAAGATTTGGAAACACACTTGCTTTGTGTCACATTCTTGAGAGGTAATAATAGAAGTGTTTGAAATATAATACTTTCGGGAAAGATTGAAGAAGCTGATGAGGGTGGTTGTTGATGCCTTCCATTTATACCTACTTCAGCCATTGAAATTAATTAATCTTATTTTTATTGCTTTGGTATTGTGTCACCACCAACTTATATAGCAGAAACTTATTCTTATAATAAAACCAAAGTACTGGATATGGAAAAAATATTTATTTCCTTATTTCCTTTTTGATGATGGAAAGTTCTTAGTAGCGTTTAATTCCTAATTACAATCTGAATGGAATTGTCGGTCCATAATATTATGGGACTCACTTAAATGGTTAGTCTATAATTTTGAACAAATTAATTGAGATGTTCTATTTCGAATGAAGTCTGCAAAATTTATATTCCTTTGCCTCGACTTGAACGAACCTGCCATTCGTTTAGTTCGTTTGGCTGCAACGGATTTATGCTGTGTATGAGTTTTAAATTGTATTTAAGGTTCAAGTAGAAGAAAAAAACACTGCTTTCTTGCGTTCACTACAAAATTCCAGAATTATTGAAAGAATTTTTTTTTGTTAAAAGAAACTATGATTGTTAGCTTGCTTCGACATATTTTAGAAACTCCACCAAATTTATTAAATAACGCTACTCCCTTCGTTTTCAAAAAGGTATTTTAAATATATATATATATATATATATATATGGTGATCTATCTGAGAAGAAGATCAACAGAACCCTCCGGCACCGAAGGAGCCGGACCAGAAGGACAGAAGGAGTCGGATTATACTTGTATTTATAATTTCAGTTTATATATTCAACTGTGCGGTCCCTTTCCTACTACCCCTTGCATCATGCATAATTTATTTATGATTATGAACTGTGAGTAGTTAACCCCTGTTCTGCAAGGTCAAGGTCACTATCTGCACACCCATTAGTATGGTGAGTGGTGAAAGCCCGTACTTTTGGTTCTCTGTATCTTCTTCTTGTTCTTCCGCCCTCTTGGTATCAGAGCCACCGGTTGGTTCTTGGTGCTATTGGTGGTTCCCGGTCAAAAACAGTACATATAGTTAGATCTGTGATCGGTCGGAACAGTATTTGTTCTTGTTAAGGTCTTTACCTGTTCTCCGTCTTTTCAACCCCGTGTCGCGATTCTTTGGCGTCACGACGGTCACCTGATGTCTTTTGGTGTTAGTACCACTGAAGTTCATTTTTGGTCCGCCCAAGTTGATAGTGTCACTAAATCCTGAGTTGAGGGATTTAGGAGCCACAAAGGTGGATTCTCGTTGCATGTGATACTTCAAAAGAAGCCACTGCTAAAATAAAAGGAATAGAGAACAAGAAATGAATATGTACTAAGTAGTGGAATGAAATAACAATCATATAGACACATCCATTGCTTTACTTATCTGCTGTTATCACTATGTCTAAGATACAGACCCACTTACATATGTAGACACAGACCGTAGTGATCATTCCTGTAATTGCAGAATCACTGCTCAATCCAAGAGACTTACGGCTGCTTCGGAAAACATCAAGGTGATCTACTGTAAGGAAGGTGATCAAAGGATAGAGGAACAGACGTAGAAAGTAGAAGCATAGATACACAAATATGAATAGCAAATCAAAACATTGATAGCACATAAACATAACTTGGCTCTGATACCAAGAGGGCGGAAGAACAAGAAGAAGATACAGAGAACCAAAAGTACGGGCTTTCACCACTCACCATACTAATGGGTGTGCAGATAGTGACCTTGACCTTGCAGAACAGGGGTTAACTACTCACAGTTCATAATCATAAATAAATTATGCATGAAACTAGAGATAGAATTTCTTTTTTAATAGTTGAATAGTTTAACTGGGTTGGATTCCAAGCATGAGAGTAAAAACAAACAAGTTGCTCAGAAGATTTGGGAGTTAACTTTTGCTTGAGAATACCCCCAAAACCAATTTCAGAGGCATCGGTTTCAACTATTTTGAAGGCAGTTGGGTTAGCTATTCCTAGGCAAGGAAGAGTCTTAACATGCCTTTTTAACTCTTGGACAACAGAAGTATGAATGTCTGTCCAAGGAGGAGGATTGCTGTTTAGGCGATCAAAAAGAGGTTTGCATATAATTCGCAGATTTTTATAAAACTCACTAATATAATTTAGGGAGCCTAAAAATCTTTGAAGTTGATTCTTATCAGAAATAACATCTGGGAATTTACTAGCAAATTGGATAGCTCTATGAATGGGGTAAATATGGCCATACTGGATATTAAGGCCAAGGAATTTTACTTGGGTTTGGAACAAACTATATTTTGACTGGGATAAAACTAGTCCATTAGTTTGAATAGTATTAAAGAATGAATTTAAGTGTTTCCAATGTTCTTCAATAGAATTTGAAAAAATTAGAACATCATCAATATAAACAATTGCAAAATGACTGAACTGGTTCAAAATATCATTCATAATATTCTGAAATTCACTAGGAGCATTCTTAAGGCCAAATGACATGACATTCCATTCATAGTGACCAAAAGGAGTAGTAAAGGCTGTCTTATATCTATCTTCCTCATGAATTTGGATTTGCCAAAATCCACTCTTAAGGTCGAATTTACTAAAGACAACAGCTTGACTTAATCTACTAATTAAATCTCTTTTATTTGGTAATGGATACCTAATCCATTCCAAAACCTTATTTAAAGGTTTATAGTTAATAACAAGTCTGGGAACCCCTCTTTCTATCTCAGAATTTTTATTGACATAGAAAGTAGGGCAAGACCAAGGAGACTTACTTTTCCTAATTAATCCTTTAGCAAGTAAATCATTAATTTCTTGTTTACAGAATTCCATTAACTCATGATTCATTTGTATAGGCCTAGCCTTAGTAGGAATTAAATGTTCCTTAAATTCCTTAGCATAAGGTAGCCTAACAATATGCTTTTTCCTATGCCAAAAAGCATGAGGTAAATTGGAACAAACATTTTCATTTAAAAGATCTTGGAAATCTTTTATTTTCTTTTTGAGTTCAGGGGTTCTTAAACGTTCCTCAACTCTTTTATAATCTATTTCATTTTTTAAATAATTTAAGTGCTGGGTTTTATTATTTAAAATATTTAAATATTTAGTAATAGACTTTTCTTGAATACTCCTAAGGTCTCTCTCTTTAGGTCCAGTAATGAATCTAAAGGTGACCTTCTGCCCAATGTGATTACTAGACAATCCCTTGGTAGTAGTGGTAAATGGATATAATAAATATATAAATGGTAATCCTAAAATTATTTTGTCAGTCATGTTTCTGATTAAAACAAAAGATGTTTTAAAACAGACATTATCTTGACAAATATGAACTTTAGACAATTTATATTTTATTTCCATTTGACTACCATTAGCGGAGCTAAGTCTTTCACTTGTTTTTTCATAAAACCTGGTAGGAATTAATCCTTCTTGAATACAGTTAAGATCAGCACCTGTATCAACAAGAGCAGGAAGTTCCAAAATAAAGGTTTTATTAATAACTAATGTTATATTAATATACCATTTTTGAATAGTAATATCTTTTAAAATTTTTAAAGAATTACCTTGTTCAACTAACTCAAGTTGACTATTTGAAGTTTCAGCTTTATCCTTATTAGAAGAATGAGATTCATTTTCTGAAGGGATATCAGCTTCTTCTTCATCACTGCTGCTATTAACAGCGATAGTTTTTTCAGCTTTAATGTTTTCAATTTCTTGTTTTAACAAAGAAATTTCTTTCTTCATATTTTTTACTTCAGAATGTAACTCTGGTAAAGTAATTTCTTTAACAGGGTTCTTGAATCTTTCAAGAGTTTTATTAAGGCTAAAAACAGGCTTTTCTTTAATCTTATTAAGCTTATCAGCAGGGTTATCTTTTATTAATAAGTCTTTTAACTGCTTTGTGTATCTTTTCTTTAACTTAGGGTCAGTAATTTTACCTATTAGTTCAAAATGATTTATTACTATCTTCGCGCATCATAACTCTATTAATGAACACATCCTTGTACCAAGGAAAGTCACTTAAGGTAGGGCAATTAAGGTTACTAAGTTGGTCATGGATCCTATCAGTTATGTTGCTAGGAGTTCCAATAAAATGCTTAATTATTGTAAAAATAAGAGTATTGACACCATCAGGAGGTCCAATACCTAAGACTTCATTAACTATTGGATTACCATCATTATCCACTTGGATAGCATGAATTATAGATTGCTTAGAAGTTTCAGTAAGATGATTCTCCCACCAACTTCTAAGTGTTCCGGTAAATCCAGTAGCCAATAACTCAACAATACCAGCTTGACTTATTTCAGGGAAATTAGTCAAGTAACTGTTTGCAACCATAGACATATGATTTAATTTATTTAAAATCTGTTGCTCACTAAAACCATCAATATTCCATTCATAAATCTTATTAGCAGAAACAGAAGATTGATTATCTAGATTCCTTTCTTCAAACTGTAAGTTTGGAGGGGTTGGTCTAGTATACCAATTTTTGTAGTACTAGTAGGATTTGGAGTTTTAAAAGTTAATTTACTAAACTGATTTATTGTTTCATCAAGTTCAGAATCACCAGATGATGTATCTGATTGACTTTGATCTTGGGTTTGGTCAATGACAGCTAACATTCTAGTTTCACTAGATTCAGGCTTATCAAGCTTTTTGATAAGTTTGTCAATGGTTTTAGCAAGTTCTTTGTCTGAGGTAGGTAAACTCAATCCTTCCCTTTTCTCAGGGAGACTAAGTAAAGGTTTCTCAGGCTTACTTAGTTGGGTATTTAATTTTTCATCAAATTTTTCTTCAATTTTATCTAACTGTTTACCTATAGAAGCAAGGTACTGGTTAGTAAAATTGTTTTGTTCAATAATTCTCTTGTTAGTGCCATCTGGGTCTTTAAAAGGACTAGCAGTAACATGAGCATCTTTTACTGTGATAATTATTGACTCAAGAGGAGGGTGACTGGAAGAAATAGTGGATTTATCCTCTTTAGTCCACTTATGCTTAGTTATAACATTACATTTTCCATAATACTTATCATACCATGAATAGAATGTAATATTTATTTTTTCTTTAGTTACAAATCTTCTCCACTTTTTAACTATCTTTTCTCTTTCATCTTCGCTATGTCTAGCACGAAAGAGATGTCTTTTAGGTTTATTTTCTTTAGAATTAAAATCATTAATCAAATATTGATCATTTATTTTAAATTCTTTTTTAATAACTCTAAGTTGATGATGGACTGGTTTAGGTCCAAAATCAGACTGAGTAGGAGATAAATTCTTGGATTCATCATCCTCAGGTTGATTAACTGGTTCAAACTTATCATAACAGGGATGACTTGTTTGTCCTTCAGTATAAATTCCTTTTAATTTTACATAAGATAAATTAGTCTTTCCTAACAGATCAGAATCTTTTCTGCTGTGGTTAGAAGACTGACTGGTAATGTCTTCAATAATTAGTGGACGTCTGAGTCTTGAATCATTAAAACTTATTCTGACAGTACCATCTAAATATTGCTTAACATTATCAAAGTTAATAACTTCATTAATTACAGGTTTTTGGGGTACTTCATTGTCTAATATCCATTGACTTGGAAGAGTCACATCTTTCCAAAGGAGAGTCTTTGGAACTTGAATATTAGCATCACTGGTACTACTTTGAATTAAAATAGTTTTATCTTTTGGACTTTTACTTAAAGCTTTTACATTTAAATTTGTTTTCATTGTTTTATAATAAATTCTGTATATTAAAGCTAAAGCTTGAGATCCTTCAATCATCTGAGTAATCTCACCAGCAGTTTTAATATTCAGAGTTAAAGCTTTTATTAAATGAGGATCACTTAGGCTTAATGTAAAATCTGGAAAGCAATTAAAATGGACAGGTCCATTGTGCAAACTAGATTCCATTATTCCTAAGATACTTGGATGAAAGTTTAAGTATCTAGCATCTCTAAGACACAACAAGATACTTGAATTTATTCCTTTAATACTTAAAGGGTTAACAGCAACTTGAATTAATCCGATGTGGATAAAGTTATACCCTTTTCTTCTTTGTTTGTTGATGACTTCTGTAGTGAGCAAACTACAAGTTTCATGATCTTTATTAATAGCATAAATTTTTTCAACAGTTTTGACACTATAGTCTGACTTGAAATTATCTAAAAAGGTAGACTGATAAATTTCTTTGGGAGAAATACTGGAGATATTCCAGTTTCCCAAATCTTGACTAAGGTTCTCATAACTATGTTCTTCTTGGTTCACTATGTCAGGAATAAAAGATAAAGAAGATCTAGAACTGACTGAAGAATTAGATCTGAATAAACGATTCATAATAATTTTTGAAAAACCCATTCTACAAGGCTGGTTTTCTTTTCTGTTTCCCGAGTCCTTCTGTCTAGTTAATTGTTTACTTTGTTTATTTTCAGTTTATGTATTGTACTTCTTGTATGTAAATATTTTCAGTAATCAATTTAGACTGGCATCTGTTGGCCAGATTAATTACATCTGCATTTCTACCGCCTAAATGGTCGGATTATACTTGTATTTATAATTTCAGTTTATATATTCAACTGTGCGGTCCCTTTCCTACTACCCATTGCATCATGCATAATTTATTTATGATTATGAACTGTGAGTAGTTAACCCCTGTTCTGCAAGGTCAAGGTCACTATCTGCACACCCATTAGTATGGTGAGTGGTGAAAGCCCGTACTTTTGGTTCTCTGTATCTTCTTCTTGTTCTTCCGCCCTCTTGGTATCAGAGCCACCGGTTGGTTCTTGGTGCTATTGGTGGTTCCCGGTCAAAAACAGTACATATAGTTAGATCTGTGATCGGTCGGAACAGTATTTGTTCTTGTTAAGGTCTTTACCTGTTCTCCGTCTTTTCAACCCCGTGTCGCGATTCTTTGGTGTCACGACGGTCACCTGATGTCTTTTGGTGTTAGTACCACTGAAGTTCATTTTTGGACCACCCGAGTTGAATAGTGTCACCCTGGTAGTAGCCAGTAGAGCCGTTGTAAGTCTCAGAGTGGAGCAGTGTAGGCTAAGGCGTTTAACCATGGGTCTGAATCAGATTAGGGTATGTGTCCAAAAAATCAGTATGGGTTATCACCAGTCTTCAAAAGGTCTGTATCGTCTAGCGATTGAGTCGTAGGGTTGAGGGGTCTTAGTTGAACAAGTTTTGATTTGAGTCAAGTTCATTACAGTTCTGGCAGTAAACAGCTAAAACTAGTTTACTGATTAGATCGAGTCCATCGTTTAGCTCAGGCGTCAACCGTGTGATCCCTTGTATCAGACACAGTCTGATTTTATTTTATAAATTCTTTTCAGAATTACTGAAATTTTTCTGTTGATGACTAGTTTTTCGGTGAAAAATTTTCTTCTTCTTCTTTTAAAATTATATCTAATTTTGTGGCGGAAGGGAAGTATCAACCTGGATAAAAATTCCGCAGCGGAATGGTATGGGGGAGATGGTGATCTATCTGAGAAGAAGATCAACAGAACCCTCCGGCACCGAAGGAGCCGGACCTGAAGGACAGAAGGAGTCGGACCTCCAGTCAGACGACGCTGGCCCCACATGCCCCACAGTCATCATCAGATGCGCATGCATCCGACAAGAGTCAATCAATCAGCAGAAAGCAAAAGCAGATGTCAATCAGTCTGCAAAAGCAAAGATGCTGTCCCCCAGTCAATCAGCATAAAGTAAAGTTAAAGGAATCTACTTTTAACTTTTACTTTTGCTTTTACTTTCACTTTAGTAAATGTAAAATGTTTCTTACTTTTACTTTTACTTTAGTAAATTACTTTTACTTTGTACTTTTACTTCAGTAAATGTAATAGTGAATCCTGCGTGATTCAATAGTAATTTACTTTTCAGTTTTCTATTTAAACGAACTCAAGTGTTAGAGTTCGATAGGTTTTGTTCTTGCAGAACAGCCTCACTGAGGTTCGTTCTGCCTTCTCTCTACCTTCTCTCTAGTAAATGAAGAAGAAGCTTGTTGCTTCCTTCTTCTAGTTAGATGAAGCAGAAGTCTTCCATACTTCTGTCTTCCATACATCCTTCCAGTTTTGATGTAATTATTCCCTCAAAGTATAAATAAAAAGAAAGAAGAATCATTTGATTACACCGGTCATCTTCTTATTTATTTCTTTTTATTTCTGTTAAAGATTTTTAACATAAAATCTTTAGTCGCTGCCCTTATGGTATCAGAGCCACCGGTTGGTTCTTGGTGCTATTGTGGTATGGGGGAGATGGTGATCTATCTGAGATAGATCACCATCTCCCCCATACCAAAAGTAATTTACTAAAGTAAAAGTAAAAGTAAGAAACATTTTACATTTACTAAAGTGAAAGTAAAAGCAAAAGTAAAAGTTAAAAGTAGATTCCTTTAACTTTACTTTACGCTGATTGACTGGGGGACAACATCTTTGCTTTTGCTTTATGCTGTCTGGTGACTTTGTCAGATGCGTGCGCATCTGATGATGACTGTGGGGCCTGTGGGGCCAGCTTCGTCTGACTGGAGGTCCGACTCCTTCTGTCCTTCTGGTCCGGCTCCTTCGGTGCCGGAGGGTTCTGTTGATCTTCTTCTCAGATAGATCACCATCTCCCCCATACCATTCCGCTGCGGAATTTTTATCCAGGTTGATACTTCCCTTCCGCCACAAAATTAGATATAATTTTAAAAGAAGAGGAAGAAAATTTTTCACCGAAAAACTGGTCATCAACAGAAAAATTTCAGTAATTCTGAAAAGAATTTATAAAATAAAATCAGACTGTGTCTGATACAAGGGATCACACGGTTGACGCCTGAGCTAAACGATGGACTCGATCTAATCAGTAAACTAGTTTTAGCTGTTTACTGCCAGAACTGTAACGAACTTGACTCAAATCAAAACTTGTTCAACTAAGACCCATCAACCCTACGACTCAATCGCTAGACGATACAGACCTTTTGAAGACTGGTGATAACCCATACTGATTTTTTGGACACATACCCTAATCTGATTCAGACCCATGGTTAAACGCCTTAGCCTACACTGCTCCACTCTGAGACTTACAACGGCTCTACTGGCTACTACCAGGGTGACACTATGGTACCATTCAGCGGAATGGTATGGGGGAGATGGTGATCTATCTGAGAAGAAGTATCAACCTGGATAAAAATTCCGCAGCGGAATTTTTATCCAGGTTGATACTTCCGGTATGGGGGAGATGGTGATCTATCTGAGAAGAAGATCAACAGAACCCTCCGGCACCGAAGGAGCCAGACCAGAAGGACAGAAGGAGTCGGACCTCCAGTCAGACGAAGCTGACCCCACAGGCCCCACAGTCATCATCAGATGCGCACGCATCTGACAAAGTCACCAGACAGCAGAAAGCAAAAGCAAAAGTAAAAGTTAAAAGTAGATTCCTTTAACTTTACTTTACGCTGATTGACTGGGGGACAACATGTATTTGTTCTTGTTAAGGTCTTTACCTGTTCTCTGTCTTTTCAACCCCGTGTCGCGATTCTTTGGCGTCACGACGGTCACCTGATGTCTTTTGGTGTTAGTACCACTGAAGTTCATTTTTGGTCCGCCCAAGTTGATAGTGTCACCCTGGTAGTAGCCAGTAGAGCCGTTGTAAGTCTCAGAGTGGAGCAGTGTAGGCTAAGGCGTTTAACCATGGGTCTGAATCAGATTAGGGTATGTGTCCAAAAAATCAGTATGGGTTATCACCAGTCTTCAAAAGTAAAGTAAAGTTAAAGGAATCTACTTTTAACTTTTACTTTTGCTTTTACTTTCACTTTAGTAAATGTAAAATGTTTCTTACTTTTACTTTTACTTTAGTAAATTACTTTTACTTTGTACTTTTACTTCAGTAAATGTAATAGTGAATCATGCGTGATTCAATAGTAATTTACTTTTCAGTTTTCTATTTAAACGAACTCAAGTGTTAGAGTTCGATAGGTTTTGTTCTAGTAGAACAGCCTCACTGAGGTTCGCTGTGCCTTCTCTCTACCTTCTCTCTCTAGTAAACAAAGAAGAAGCTTGTTGCTTCCTTCTTCTAGTAAGATGAAGCAGAAGTCTTCCATACTTCTGTCTTCCATACATCCTTCCAGTTTTGATGTAATTATTCCCTCAAAGTATAAATATAAAGAATGAAGAAGAAGGTAGAGAGAAGGCAGAGCGAACCTCAGTGAGGCTGTTCTACTAGAACAAAACCTATCGAACTCTAACACTTGAGTTCGTTTAAATAAAAAACTGAAAAGTAAATTACTATTGAATCACGCAGGATTCACTATTACATTTACTGAAGTAAAAGTACAAAGTAAAAGTAATTTACTAAAGTAAAAGTAAAAGTAAGAAACATTTTACATTTACTAAAGTGAAAGTAAAAGCAAAAGTAAAAGTTAAAAGTAGATTCCTTTAACTTTACTTTACGCTGATTGACTGGGGGACAGCATCTTTGCTTTTGCTTTATGCTGTCTGGTGACTTTGTCAGATGCGTGCGCATCTGATGATGACTGTGGGGCCTGGAGGTCCGACTCCTTCTGTCCTTCTGGTCCGGCTCCTTCGGTGCCGGAGGGTTCTGTTGATCTTCTTCTCAGATAGATCACCATCTCCCCCATACCATTCCGCTGCGGAATTTTTATCCAGGTTGATACTTCCCTTCCGCCACAAAATTAGATATAATTTTAAAAGAAGAGGAAGAAAATTTTTCACCGAAAAATTGGTCATCAACAGAAAAATTTCAGTAATTCTGAAAAGAATTTATAAAATAAAATCAGACTGTGTCTGATACAAGGGATCACACGGTTGACGCCTGAGCTAAACGATGGACTCGATCTAATCAGTAAACTAGTTTTAGCTGTTTACTGCCAGAACTGTAACGAACTTGACTCAAATCAAAACTTGTTCAACTAAGACCCATCAACCCTACGACATATATATATATATATCAATTAAGAAAAATAAAGTAGAGGGAAGAGAGTTAAAAATATTCTAAATTTATTTTTAATGACCCCACAATATTACATAAAAGGGCTAATTACACTTCTATTATATCAAATATCATCAAAATATTTGGGCTTATAATTTACTATATAAAATATTTAATTTTATAAAATGTAGCCCCCAAATTTAGATTTTGACAAAAATTGGCTGCAATACCACTATCATTTGTTGCAATACTTTACTGGTATTCCGGCCAATTTTGGCCGGAATCGATCTGAATTTGAGGGCTACATTTGTAGTATGAAATTAGGTATTTTATGTACTCGTAAATTGTAAGCCCAAATACTTTAGGAGCTGAATTATGAATTTGATGGTACTTAGTGTAATAGAAGTGTATTTAGCCCTACGTAAAATAATAAGTTTTCTTTTTGTTTATTATACTAGTGAACCCCATTACATGACATATTCGCTATTTATTTTATGTGCTTGTTATTTCCAAATGCACTCGAAAAAAATTTAGAAGGGAGTTGAATAAATTTTTAATTTTTTTTTAAGAGTGATTACTAAGTAATTAAGCAAGTTAAATTTACTTAATTTGCACAGCGAAATATAAATTTTAAAACCCTTCAAAGATTGAATGAAAATCACAATTCTAAATTTAATAAATGTGTAGAAATAAGTCACTAACCAAAACGTAAAGTGGTTGAAAATTAAATTCAAAAAGTAAAGTACACAAATATTTTTAAAAGGTTTAGAGTATAAAAATATCCTAATCCTCTCTTCTATTCCGCGAGTAGGGATGATCCACTAATGATGATTTGATTACCCAAATAAATGTTCATTTAGAACTGATACAACAAAGTAATTCACAAAGAATAAAAAAAATCACTTAGATTTGGTTACAACAGATCACTATAAGATCTATACAATCACGGAGAAGAAAATGTTAAATTATATTAAGTCCTTCAATTGACTTAGCAGTGGAGTTTTAAAAACTTAAATTTTCAACACTTTTTTTTTTGATTGATTGTTTTTTTCCCTGTCATTTGATGTAGCAATCTTTTTATAGTTTGCATTTGACTTAACCATTGAATTTTTACTATTACTTCATTTTGTCTTGGATACTTCTCGAAATTTAAATTTATAATTTTAAATTGTTGTGTGCTTGAATCATATCAGATCACTTTCCATTTATTTAGATAACAATAAAACTACGGACGCGAAGGCAATTTTTTTTCTATAAAATTGATATAATAAATAGTTGCATGCGTTGGACAAGAAACTGATTTATTTTTTTATTGCCATGCGAATTCAAATAGGAGGTCTGCATACATGCATGATTTTCTTTTGTCAAATGCAACATTTGTGAGTCAACCGGAGGCACAAATAGAAAGCTTTTGAATTGTTTGTTATAGTTGTAGACATCGAATCTTCTTTATTAATTTAATTTTAAACTTTTTTTTATTTTATTTTTTTAACATTTTCAAGATATCTCAATCACATTATAAATTTCTATTTAGTAGCCAAGATGACCTTTTTTTTTCCTTTTTCTTTTTTCATCTCTTCATGAGAATTTTGAAATTAATTGCTTTACATTACACACAATGTTTCATTGAAATCAATTGCTATACTATAACACAATTTCATAAAATGTTTTCATACTACTACGACATGAATTCCATTAGCATCAGCCTGTTTGAAAATCTAAACATCTACTTTATCATATGATGATCTATATCTCAGCCGAATCCAGGACAGAAACAGATCCACACAAATTCTACAAATTAGCCAATTATATTTACATTGCAACAAACACCAAATCAAGATTTGTAATATGATTAGAACTACACTTTTTGGTGTTACTGAAGAACATCTTAATTTATAGTAGCTGAAAGTCCCTGAATAGTTAAAACAAAAATTGTTACCATTTGCAAAATATGTACTTTATAATTAATTAGCAAGTATAACAATTGTACAGGTAGCATATGAAAATAACAATAGACAAGTTGAGCATGAGAAATATTGAACGAAATGTTCCAAATATGCCTTTGATGCCTAGTGATCTAAATTGAAGTGTGCTTGAATGCATAGGCATACCAGAATCACTGTGAACAATAAGGAGATGATGCAACAGACTAGCACTATATACAAATTAAGCATAGTTTTTTAGAAAATACAAATACAAGAAAGCTTGTTCATCTTCAACTTGGAAAATAAGATCAGTTGTTAAAAGCAATGATATGCTAAACATTGGTTCAAATCAATACTATAATCCAGCACTCAACATAACACAGTTCTCACTAACTACTTATATAAGGTGGTCCTAACTATGTTGAAAGATAATTTTTCAACATTATCATGCCATTTTCCTAAAACTTTTTCCGGCAATTTATAAGGCAATAAAGAGTTTTTAACCGCGGTCTCTTGTTATCAAGTAAAGCAATAAAGAGAATCATAAAACATGACTACCAGAAAAAGGCACCCTTTCCCTTGACCCCTCTTACCCACATCCCAACAACAATTATGAACTGTAAATGAGCATTGGCTCAATTGACCCACCTCCTCATCTATTCTCTTTCAGGTTCTAGACATGTCAAATATTGACCTTGAGCAAATTGGACAGCAGTATCTGACCAATGACATATTTAATGTTAGTTCCAAAACCTACACATATGTTTTGTGAGTTGTAATTCAACTATTTGAATGCTTACCTGTCGCGCTTTATCATCTCATGATGCCATTCACGGTGTTGAGGATTAACACCTACAGCAGAATTAATTAACAAGATTCAGAGATATTGGAACTTCTTAATACCATCAAATTAAAGCATCAAGTAAATATGAAATGAAAGAGAAGTGGCTATCAATGATTCTATTACTTCATACACAGGTCAAAATGATGTATCGTCAGGTGTAAAGATGACTCCAACTTAGAAGTTCCCATGCTTCTTAGATGAGAAGTACCAAGTACAGTAAAAGCTATAAGATAGAACGCATATCACACTTCTTGCAGTGGAAGAAATTTTTGCGACGGCCAACTCTAATTCAATATTTAAAAAAAGAAGATTACCACAACGTACATAATTCTGTCCCAAATCCAATACTTCAATCAAGACAAAAGAAACAGGGAAAAGTAAGAAATTGAAGTACTAATAGTTTGATCACTAACCTGCATATCCCACAATCATCACAATGGAATTGCACTTTATCTATCTGCAATACATATGTACATAACATTAGAAAAATGCAAAAACCAATTATAACATCCAAGGGTCATATCCCCAAGTTTGGGTATAACCACCTTGTCTTAAGCTTAAAGGTTAAATTAAGTAGATAAAGTTGTATTAAATCATTACAACATTGTCGTAGAATTTGCACACTTCACAGAAATATTCTCCCACGTTTACACCACAATTTGTGCACGTGCGAGCAACCTAAATGATAATGAGAAATATATTCGTGAAACTATTTGAAATACATATTGTGAGGAATAGAATAAGGAGGCATCATAATTCAAGTCAAGAGGCGTATACCAGCTGCTGTGTCACAAACTAAACAAATCACCTGTAACATAAATAAAATTTATGCAACTTAATCACGGTTCCAAAAAAGTTCAAATTTTTAATGAAACAAAGTAGCAAAAGACTTTGATTCAAACATACTTGTTTCACATCATGTCGAACCAGCTCGTGCCTATCGAAGGGGTTGCTGAACATGCTCTGATTAACTGAAACAAAGGCAAAACAAAACATTCCCACATCAGCAAATACAAAATCATTTAAAATTATTGATTCAAATGAAGAAGAAAAGAATATGCAAAGAGTTCATGTTAATCAAAGAAGTTGCTAAGAATGTTTCAGTAAATATAACAAGTGAAAATAAAAAAAGATCCATATCAAAACAGAGCCTCATGAACATATATCCTGAGCCAAAGATAAGAAATGAGGTGGAAAATACAGTAACAATACCGTCACTTCATTGTGGCAATGGCGACAATCAAAGATCTCATTGCAACAGGGAGCTAGGATCTTGCCTTCTATAATGTTTACATCTATCATTTTCCAACCGCAAATCAAATCAGTGAAACACCAATCAAAAAGTTAAAAATATCATTTATACATCCGCAATCAAATGTTCATCAATATACCAAAATCAGAATATCATTAAACAACCCAATCAGTCAATCAGAGAGCTGAACATACAGTCACTAACTCATCATATGGTTTAGAGTCCGTTCGGAAATGATTTTTTTTTTTTACTTAAAATTAAAATTTTAGTAGATTTATAAGTAAAAGTGTTCGACATCACTTTTACTTATAAGTTAGGAATTATAAGTAATAGTTGTGGATGTGTTCAGTTAATAATGACTTATAAATTAAGTAAAATGTAAAGATTACTAAAATGTCATTTAGTAAGAAGAATATTAGAAAAATAAAAAAGAACATTTATGTCATTTTATAATAGTTGACTAACTTAAAAAAAAGACTTATAAGTCATTTTTTTAAGCAACAAAAATTTACTTATTTTTTTTGACATTTTTTTAAACACAAGTAAAAAAAAAAAGTAGTTCCTGAACATATTTTTTAGCTTCACTACTTACAAATTGGGTTGACCAACTTATAAGTTGTTCCCGAACGCCCCTTTAAAATATTTACAAAAAGAGAAAGAGAGGTACCTAAAACCCATCTTCCCAAAATTAAGACAATCGTTGGTGGAGACTTCCAGTAGTATTGGATTGAAGAGTTCACAAGAAAAGGAATGGAATGTGTAGATTTGTGTGATATGGGAAGTTGGGGATATTGTTTGTTCCAAATAATAAAAAAAAATGTAAATCAAGTGGGCTATAGTAAAAAACAAACCCTAACCTTGTAATTTAGGAAAATTAGAAAGATAAGGAGGATGGATGAGAGATTAAAGGCAGAAAAAGAGGAGAGAGGTAGAAGAGAATAAGTATATAAAGACGAAAAGGGAGCTGTCCATTAACAGTAACAACCGTGCGCTCTGCCTCGCCGTGCAACCACACCCCTTACCTTCACTCTCAACTAAGCTCACCCTTGTATCGTCGCCCTAGGCAGCCGCGTGCGCCACCACATACCATCGTGTTGCAGCTGCCAAAATGGGGTGGGGAAACGAGGGAGGAACCTCTAGGTGTCTCCAAGAAATGAAAGAGGAAAAGATGTCACGGCAAAGAAATGTGGAGGGAAATAAATTTGAAAGGAAAAAATAAATGGGCCTATTTTTCCCTCAAGCGCAAACTCTTGCCGTCAAATCCTAAAACCCAATCTTGACGCCTCATACATTTGTCGTCAAGCCATAAATTTTCCTGGCCCAAATTAGTCATTGTCGTCATCAATGAGGTCGAAAGCGACGGAATTTGTGCCGTCAGGAATAACCCCGTCGCTTATGACCAATTTTTTTGTAGTGATATCAAGTGATGGTTTGGGCCATCCGGGGATGTTCAAGTGTGAGAATAAATACATGTCAAAAAGCGTAACAATGGAGACCTTGTTATTACTGGGAAATAGTTGATATTTGATGAGTAAGATTTGTGTAACCTATTTTTCCATGCTTGTAACCTTGTTTATACTTTTCTATCAACCTACAGCAAGCATCCGTGACCAATTAGGATAGAGAATCCCTTGACTAGAATTCAATTAGGAATATATCACTGACCGATCAATCCTCGTCCCCTTAAGATCCGCGATTATTACTTAATTTAGGATCCTAAACGAATATGGATTGCATCCCTTCTAAACCTATAAGTCCTCCCGAAAGGAAACACTTGAATGGGCCCGCCCAAACACTAGGCCCATCATAATGTATAAAAGAACTCTCCCTCCACTCCTATCCGTGAATAATCTTTTTGGACCCAACCCAAATTCAAAGCCTAATAAATTATATCCTAACATTGCGCCCCACCCCCACTTTCTCCTATTTTAAAGAATTTAAATAAGAGAATAACATCATAATCAAACGAAGTAATCAAAAAGACCAAAATACCTCTTAACTGCCAAATTTGTAAAAAATTGTCATTTATAAAACACTCTACACGCTTCACAATAACGCCCATGTACGTCTATTAATTCAATTTACTGTGCCCATCATTGTTATTACTTTCCTCCAAAAATAACTTTTCATTTCACTTGTCCTTTTCTCGTCCGTTATCTTTCTTCTCCCCATAGTAACAGACGATTTTCGGTAACCAAACCCCATTTTTTCCGATCAACTCCCTTTTGATACTCATGGAATGTTTCTCCCCCATCACCTCCGATCCAGTGAGCTCCATTTTGACTAAAGTTTAGAGAACAAGAAAATAGGGATTTTTGATAAGACCTTCCCCCATACCAACGCCGTCTCCAATCTAACCCCTAAATCTCTGGACCAAATCCGCAATGAATTTCAAATCCCCCAGCAATACGATCTTCAAGCCACTCATTACACTCGGAAGATGTATTTTAGAGCTGATATGAAATATGTCTGTCTACACCAAGCACTCAGTACGACCTTTGTTTTCCCTTTCATAACTTCGTTAACACATTCTTCACTCTTATTGGCATCAGCTTGTCCTAACTCCTTCCTAACTCCTATATTCATATTCTCTGTTTCATAACATTCTGCTATGAACAGAACATCACCCCTCTACCGATTTCTTCTTATCCTATTTTGACCTAACCAAAACTAAAGAACCATGTTTCCAATGCCTAAATAAAATTCCTGGGCACCAAGCATGGATGCGGACCCTAACCACCAATAAAGGATGACATCCAGGCTAGTTTTTTTTTTATCTACAACACTAATATAGTCTAGATACCTTCATGGGGAGAACCTCAAAAGCTTGCCTTAGGATATGAAAAATTATCCTCAGAACACAAAAAAGAATTCCACGATCTCTTTAAAAAGATTCCAACCAAACCCTAGGATTTAGAACTCCTTTTCAACGAACAATGGCTATTCGACCATGGTTATAAATATTCGAACTCATTCTTATTATACAATTCATTCTGAAATACTTAACTCCTATCCATCATACTAAATTCGACCCCTTTTTCTTATAGTAGTGTTGATCAGACCACAAGTTCAAGCTTTTATACCTCTACCACCAAACCTCGATGCCCTTTTCGTCCTATCGGAATACATCATCGATGAATCTTCCTCCCCCACCATCAACGAATAACCGATACTCATTCAACCTGTCCAATCCATCCCCCTCCGAGAAAACCTAGCTCATAACCTTACCATCGACCCCAACGAAGACTTCACTGAACCCTTTCAACACACTAAGCGTACCAAAAGGATAGCCACAAAACACAAAAATACAACCACGTCGGTCAACTCCTCTGTCGATCCCCAAAATCAACCTTTCGAACCTCTTCAACAAATTCACCCACTAGAACAACATACCTCTAAACTTCAACACCAAACCACTGAACACATACAACCACCTCCCAAAGATGAACCAACTAAAAAGAGCGACATCTATTAACTATTCGAAGCCAAAAAACTCAACCTCATGAAACAAAAACAAAGACGATTCGTGAAAGCCCACCTCAGACAGCACCCACAACCACAACAATTCTTCCCCAACTGACCCTAAGTACATAAACAACTAAACCAACACTAGCCGCTCTGCCTCAGCCAAACCGACCACCACTAAAAAAACTGCTAAACCAACCTCCCAACAACTCGAGGAAACCACTGAAACACGACACCACGAAGACTCCAGTACCAACCCAACCCACTAATAATCAAAAACTGTTTCAATCTCCATCCTACCTAATAGAGCCGATGACTCAACCTTCAAACCCACCACCTACAACCCTTTTCGTGATGAACGCCTCCAAAACAACTTAAACAACTTATTCTTCTGGCCTTACAATCCCAAAGACATGCCTTACAAACTTTTTGAATCCTTCAACCTTCCCCTTGACAAATTTGATGATTACACCAATAGAGAATTACTCTTCAGAACGGTGGTTCAACAAGGCCGGGTATGTAATTTTATTTCACATTCTTGAATAATTTTTAATTCTTGATCTTCTAAGCACTCACCATTTTCCTTTATCCATGCAATTCATGGCGATATATAACCGGCTTGTAAAATAAGAATTGTCTGGAGCTGGCTCAAACAGAATAATCAATGCTTTAAGAAAAGAAAGAGTAAGCCTCCGCAACCAGATCAAAGAAATGCATACCAAATATGTCAACTTCTTCAAGAAAAACCACCAACTGAGTATGCAAGTCAAAGATTTTAAGGCAAAAAACCAGAGTCTTGCTATCGAAGCCCAAAATAACGTCGAACTCACTTCTCAAAGCACAACTCTCCAATTATAATTAACCAAAGCCACCGCATCCAACTGTAAATTAACAGACGAACTCTAAGAATCTTAAGCTCGAAACAAAATCCTGGAAGCAAAAAATGAGGAGTACACTATCGACCTCGAACAATTGCATGAAGTCCACAACATCATTAAAGATTCATTGAAACTATTTGAAGACTTAAACTAAGAACTCCCCAAAGATCTTCAACAACACATCAACTCTCGACAACAAAGCGATGAACTCCAAAATCAAAACACTCAACTTCAAGAAGAGATAAAAGCCAAATAAGACATCATCACCAGACTCTAAGAAATCAACAAGAAGGGTTTTGTCGAACACAAGGAACTTCAAAAATACACCATAAAACTCAAAGAAGAATATGACTCCTTCAAGGCCCAATCCACAACCACAACCTCAGAGCAACGAAAGGAAATTATCGTTGAATATCGAACATCACCCGAGCTGCTGGAGGAGATAGCTGTTGAATTCTCCAAAGGATATCACGCCGCTCTTTCAAAAATCCAAACAGTCGGGGTCGACCCTAAAACTATCAGCTTCTCTAATGACGACGACAACCTTGAAGACGATCCCCCAAAAAAAAATCACAAATAACCAACCAAACGACAATCCATCAATTGACAACCCTTCAAATAATCAAGCCGACCCTAACCTCAATAATAACCCTTGAAACAACAACCCCTCTGACACGCCCACATAAAATGTAATTTTATTCTCAGTATTTAATTAGATCAATTGTAATATATCTAGATAATCCATGTAAATAACAATTCAAATGAATAAAAATATGTCTTTTTATTTCAATTGATTGTTACATAAATGACCTGTTATAATATATTTCATACTATCTATTGATAATACTTCCTAAGTGTTAGAGTTGATGCTCTAGAGGCTAATTATTTGATGTAATTGCTTAACATTTTTTGATATTATATTTGATTGCATAAATGAATTATTTTATTATGATTTCATTTACTGCGTTATATAAATGTTAGCATAATAAAAGTCCTTAGAATAGTGATACGAATTATATAGCTTCAAGTATATGACTTGAACATGAGATTATATAATAACAATTAGTATCATTGCTCTTAAATGTCCCTAGTCAAGTATCATTGTTAATGGGATAACAATGATGCATTGAGACTAGTATGTGGATTGACTGATGGCC
The DNA here is from genome assembly GCA_947179155.2 of Hedera helix. Classification (NCBI taxonomy): domain Eukaryota; kingdom Viridiplantae; phylum Streptophyta; class Magnoliopsida; order Apiales; family Araliaceae; genus Hedera; species Hedera helix. Next base: position 27,926,253 of record OX359282.1, on the reverse strand, counting down.
AAATCTCTTGGTCATAAATATATGAGATATTTGAGTCAATGCATAGGTACATGTTAGAGAACAATGTACTGGACAAACCCACCATGAGAATTCTACATGGAGCATTATGCAAAGTGTCATAAGAAATTCTCATAGTGACAACAATGTAATGATCCTCCGACCCGAAGTCACTATATTATTACACGAGAATTTGTATACTTTGATATCATCAAAGGTCACCTTTAATAGGGTGGACAATAAAGGTGATTATTGGGTACATCATGAATCGTGTGAGAAATATGAGTGATCTAGATGGAATTTAACCCTCCTATATATTATGGGTGATATCCATAGGCCTCTTGATTGACTAGGACTATGAAATGCATGGCCATGCTCAAATAGTAATTGTTTCATATAGTCTACTCATTGATCAAGAAAACTCAGATTAAATTATGAAGAGTATGACACTTTCCATGTCTCGAGTTTAATCTAGGATGTCAAGGTTAAAAGGATTAAATTATTTTGAAACATTGGTCACGAAAAGGTTGTATCGAATCACCGATCTTATTATTATTTGAGTAGCAGTGATGCATTACTAAATGCCGCTTGCTGTTTATAATTTTATAATATGATTTTAAAATTATTGTTACTATAATAATAACCTATTGGGTCACACACTTAGAACGTATTTAAAAGAGAATTAACTTAAATTGTAAGTATTTTAAATATGTCAATATGATTGATAGTATTTAAAATTATGAATTTAAATTAATAGGATAATTTGTATATATGTATATTAATTAAGTAAGACTTAATTAAAATATAATATATATAAATTCAAATTTTATTTTTCTAATTAAATTAGGTTTTGGTTAATTCCTATTAACTACTATATATATGATATATCAGTAGTCTAAATCACGTAAGGAAAAAAACTAAAAATCCTAGCCGCTTTCAGAAAGAGGCTAGAGAGAAAAATAGTTCAGAAATCCTGATCTTGGTGGCTAGTACCGCAGATCCCTTTCGCTGCAGATCGTGTGACGGTTCGCGGAGTATTCGTGTAGATACCGTAAAGACGCAGTCGCTGGATTGCGTTGAAGATTCGAAGCCGTTCCAGAATTCAATCGTCTTCTGTCCATCTCGAATAATTGGTAAAATAATCTAAACCTCTGAATTAATATGGTTTTGCATGGATCCTGTTTTAGGGTTTCGAAAAAAATTTTAAATTCCGCTGCTTTCACTGTGTCGAAACTCTAACACTAAGTCTACCAACATGCCAAGTTTTCTTAAGTTTCGATCCATTCATATCCTAAAGCTTATAAGTTCACTTCTTCAACACCTCAATAACTTTGTAAGGCCCTTCTCAATTTGGCATTAACTTTTCCATGTTTTGCGAAGTAAAAACCTCTGCCTCCCGTAACACCAAGTCTACAACCTCAAATCTTATTAGCCGAACCCTTCGATTATAATTCCTTGTTGTCCCCTACTGATGCGTTGCCAACCTTAGAATTACAGCATCTCGAACCTCACCCAATAGATCCAGATTAAGTCAAAGTCTTTCTTCATTATATAATTCTTAAAATTAGACACTTTGAATGTGGTAAATTCGATCTTGACTACAATTAGTGCCTCAGTACCATACGCCAACCTAAAGGGTGAATCTTCCGTTGTCGTCTGTAGTTAATTGATAAGTGAGTTTATACTTATGTATTGACTATCTTTTAGCTTAATATTTTGTGAGTTCTTAAGTATTTTATACTCCCTTCGTCCCAAGATAAAAGTCATCCATTGACTTTTGCGGTCAAATTGACCATTTTTAAAATTAACAATTAAACATATATATATATTAAATTTTTAAAAAAAATAAATATTGAGATTAGTACTATATTGTATGTTGTTTATAATGTTTATAGGCTTTGTGCATATATATAAAAGAATAATATAATATATTGATTTAAAAAATGATCAATTTGACCATAAAAGTCAATAAATAACTTTTATCCTAGGATAGATGAAGTATTAGTTTTAGGTGTTTTATGTTGTTTTTATGTGTTTTGTTATTATTTGGTAGGAATTGGAGTAAATGTTTGGCATATCAAAGTTTGGAGTTGTTATGCTTGTATTTTCAGTTCGTCAATTACACAGTAGTCACTTTAGGCCTGATTTCTACCTTTATATAGAAGGAATTTGTCAAATCCTAAAATATGAAAGTTGTAGATCTACTTCTCATCTTTTTGGAACATCTTGAATCACCTCAATTGGAATTCGAACGAGAAAGTTATGACCATTCTTCCAATAGCTACTGAAACAGCTAAAATCCTGGAACTTATGGCGACGAACAAAACAGTCGTTATAGGGTAGCGCAGCTACGCTTGGATGACCGTAGTTGCGCCTAAACACGCTGCTAGAAAAATAAAGGAACACAGCTAAGCCAGGGACGCTACTAAACTTATTTTTAACGTGTTTTTGCATGTTTTTGACTCCTAATTGGATTTGGGTGTCCTTCTATGCTAGGGATTGGACTTGTAACTTATAAATACACTATGATACTCTTATTTTAAATATATTAGAATAGAGATTAACATAGTTAAGAGTAGATTAGAGTAGATAATCAAGGTTTTTATCACGATCTAAAGGAAAATTCACGCTATGATTCAAGATTGAAGAAAAAATTAGAGATCGCGCTTCAAGAATAAGATATTTTCTCCCTAACTCTTTTATTTTAATTATTGTAATTCTTGGGATGATGATTTTTAATATTATGAACGTGTTTTCTTCTTTAGTTATGAACTAAACAATTAATTAAGATTGCAATGAAACTCAATGTGTAGTTTATATTGATTCTCTCCATTTTGGATTATATTTGATTATATATGATTTTTTTTATCATATTTTAAGCATTAAAGTATTAGTTAATTCCAATAATTAATTCGTTAGTCTATATGAAGTTGACGAATGGATTATAGATTTAAATATTTTTGTGCTAAATATTTATGAACGTTCATGTATTAATTAATTAATTATAGATAATTATTGGGATAATATATATGAAATTAAACGATGGAGTATATATTTATATCTGAATATGATAATAACTGTTCATAGAATTTGAAAGGGTTTATATGATTAGTATATATGATATGAATATACTTATATATCTTTTGCAACCTTAAAGAGAATCTGAGCTTAATATCTTAATTAACATATTTTTCATATGAATATAGTGATTTAATTAATTAGGGTGTTTCTTGTTAATTTTGTTGCCTTAAGGTCAGATTTTGAAGAATTTATTTATATGACTATCGAAAGAAGCATATAAATGTTATAAAGAATTCTCGGTTAACAATTTTATGTAATTAATTAATTAAAAAGGGATTAAAGATATTTAAATAAAACATTGAAAAAAATTATAATGTTAAATCTTTAAAATCTGATATAAATTTTTCTCATTAGATAACTTTAACTGTTAGTTTAATTATATTTTACTTCATAGTTTTATTCGATTATTTAAATAAAATTAATTTGATATAAAATTATTAATTGGTAATAGTTATTAATAATTCTCTGTGAGAACGATACCTTGCTTGCCATTATAGTGCTATTCGATCATGTATACTTGCGTGTGAAATCATAAGTTAAAAATAGGAAAACATGTACTCTGATAAGACCAAAGGACACTCTGTATTTCTTTCGATCACCTCCCTTTGGCTTCATCTAATTGTCTTTTAATTCTGGTCAGAAATGTTCGAATAATCACCTCCACTTGCCCATTAGATTGAGGATGAGTGACTGATACCCTTTGATACTGAATTCCCAAGTCCGATAAAAATTTCTCAAACTTTGCCCCCACAAACTGTAGACCATTATCCGAGACCAACATTATTGGAATGCCGAATCAAAATACTACAAACTCTTTCAAAAATTTCAAACAATCCTCTTCGATAATATGCCTAAGTGGTTTAGCTTCTACCCACTTAGTCATATAGTCAATAGTCACTACCACATACTAAAGTTGCCTTTTTTCCTTGGGCAAGGGTCCTAATAAGTTAATCCCCCAGACCGTAAATGGGATTGAGGATAATACTGACGACAGCTCATCTCGAGGTTGATGAGGAACTAGATTGTTCAACTAACATTTGGGCATTTCCTAATGTACTCTTTGGCTTTTTAATTGGAACATAGTAGACCAGTAATACCCTTACCTAATCAACTTTTATGCCATTGACTTCGCCCCCATATGATCCCCACAAATCCCTTCATGCACCTCCTGAAGAGCATAAAATGCTTCTAACGGGACCAAGCACTTCAACAACAATGAAGAATAAGCTTGCCGATACAAGTCACCATCTATCAGACAGAAATAAGAGCTCTGGTACTTAATCCTTTTTGCTATCAATTTATCAATGGAAAGCTTTTCATCAGCTAAGTATTCCAAGTATAGTGTCAACCAACAATTTGACCTTTCGACTGGCATTAAGTCCATCCTTGATATACTGGGCTCACTAAATATTTCCAAGTATACCGAACCCCCAAAATCTTCCACCTGGGTAGCAGCCAACCTTAACAATCCATCGGCCATAGCGTTTCCCTCCCTATTAATACCTTGAAGTGAGTATGAATTAAATCGTTGTAACAACGTCTTCACCTCAGATAGATATTTTGTCATTCGTGCCCCCAGGTCTTATACTCCTCTTGTATTTGCTTTACAACCAACTGAGAATCACTAAAACTTAAGATACTCTAAACCTCCAAATTCCAAGCCAACCTTAATCCTGCCAGAATTGCCTCATACTCAGCTTCATTATTGGTTGCTTTGAAATGGAACCTAATAGCTTGTTGGACCTTGGAACCTTTTATACTCGTCAAAATAACCCCGACCCCACTAACATCCGTAGTCGAAGATCCATCCACATACAAAACCCATAACACTAACGCCCCCTCTTATAAGACTTACCACGTTAGTCGACTCTTCCTTTAGATCGTTTTCAAGAAAAGAGCATTCAACTATAAAATCCACCAAAGCTTGTTCCTTGATGGTCGTTCGAGGACGATAGTCCAACACAAATTGACTGAGCTCGACCGACCAGGCCACCATTGTTCCCGAGGTGTTCGGTTACGAAGAACTTTCTTTAAAAGTTGATAATTATATATGACAACAACTTGCCCTTAGAAATAGCTGCGTAACTTTCTGCTTGTTATCACCAGTGCATAGGCACACTTTTCTAGGTTTGGATACCTCACCTCCGCATCTCTTAATGTGATGCCCCCAAAATCGGGCCCACACAACCCAATTTGAATCGCCAAAAAGATTATAACAAAATTATTACAATATAGTGCAAAGTATAACAATACAATGCCCAATAATATACAACTAAGTCTTCACTATTATTACCACACTATTTTATAATATGATGAAAACTACTATATCAACAATCTCGGACCATCACTCTATTCCCCTCGTCTCCCCGCTAGTCCCAATTACACTCTCATTTCTTGAACAATGGAATAAAAAAAGAAAAGGGTGAGCTCAAATAGCCCAGTAAAGAATATCATGACTAAGATAATGATGAATAAATTATCCTTAGCCTTCAACAGTTAAGTTCTTAATAGAATAATATAAACAACAAGTTTTAAATCAACAACTACAGTTAAGTTTTTGAACAAAGTTTAGATCAACAATTACAGCGGAATAACAACCATCAGGAGAATTATGTAGATCATGATATCTACTAATTTCCCTTTTTTAGAAAAATCATCATCAACCTTTATTATCTGAAACATCACTGGTCATGATCATACCAAATAATAGTTTTTCTTTGCCCTAGGCTAAAGAGAACTTTCACCACGTGTCCTTGTCATCCAACCAAAGACACTTAATAATTATATAGTTTTTTTCCCGAGCTAAAGACATTCACCAATCATATCATCTATTCCCCAGGCCACAAATATTCATCAATTATAGTATCTTTACACCTAGGCCAAAGATATTCACAACAACTTGATTCTTGATGATCAATATAAATAATAGTAATATAAATGATGATAAGAAGAAAGAGAATAATAGGATAAATAATAGATATCAAAAGTTTATAATTTTACTTTGTTTAGAGTCAAATAATAAGAAATTATCAACATAACGTGGAATCAAATTCAAAAATGATATTCAAGATCCATAGTTAAAAAAATAACAGTTAGAGTTTAATAGAAAAGATCAGGTAAATAGGAAGGTTTAAGTGAAAATATATTAAATGAAGCGCAAACTATGAATCATTTTAGAAAATTTTACTTAACAATACTTACCATAGTAAGTTTAAGAGTATAAAAGAAAATAATATCTCTTACCTTAAAACGTGACTAAATACTATTTTCTATGGAGTTGATCAACCTATATATATATATATATATATATATATATATATATATATATATATATAGCATCTCATTAATAACTACCATATATAGATTTCATGGTGTATACTAACTTGTATAAAATAATCAAAAGTGATTTAATAGTATAAGTTTGTGTAGTATAGTGAAATATACTACAAAATATTTTTTGGATAAGTAACAATATTTCAAAATAATATCTTCCAAAGAAATTTTTCAAAATATATTTTTTGAAAGAAGAGTCTTCTAAAGGAATAGTTATAAATAATATGTGACCGTGTGACTGCTTTTTTAACTTTTTTAGAAAAACTTACTTGGATAATAGTCGTACTTTTATCGATCTTCACCAACACTTAATATAGCTTTAACTCACTCAAAGAAATCTTACACTAAGAATATTTAGAAAGTGGAATGAGTGATAAGTATGAAGGATATGAAAATTACTTACGCTAAACCCCATATTTATAGTCAAAACTTAACCAACTATTCCAAAAACATATTTCACATTTCTTAATCTCCACCATTCATTATTTTTCATACTTTAATCTACACCAACCATTAACTAATCACATGATTCACAACCTAATCACATGATTCATACCCTAATCATATGATTCACATATTAATCTACATCATCCATTAGCAAATCACTTGATTCAAATATTTTACTACCTTAATCTACATAATCCATTAGCAAATCACATGATTCATACCTTAAACTACACCATTCATGACACGTTTCACATTTTTAAGCATCACACTACATATTTAAAGATTAAATTATTCATCTTTTATATTATTATATAATTGAATTAATATTATAATTATTTAAATATTCAGCGTTATTCAAATAATGAGTCTGTCTAACAATTTATTACCCGTGACTTCTAATGTGACAATTATTTGTCCAACGATACAAGATGCTATACATTATGACGATTATTGTCTCAATAATGTAGAATGTCTTGCAATGAAAATTATTGATTTAATAATATAAAATATTATGTAATGACAATTATTGATGAAATATTGTGCAATGGTCACTTTATCAATTCAATAATATAAAACAATGTACAATACCGTGTGTTATTGTAAAATACCATGAAATATCATATGCTATTATTTTTTTATCACCGGATATTTTAACAGTTAAAAGTGATAGTATCGTTGACCATTTTTATTTAAAAGGGTTACTTTTGTCATTCTCTATATTCGATAATATTTCGTTATGGGATCCACCAATAATTAGTTATTATGGCATCATCGTACGAATATTTTCCTACAGAACGAATATTTTTCGACCAATTGAATATTGTCCGACATAAAATTTTTGCACATAACATGCTTAACTTTAATTTTTATCAAATTAACACCATACTGTTTTAGAATAATATATGAAAAAAATTAAATTTTATTCAATAAAAGTTGAGGTCTTACGCTTAAGGCATGACTTATGTAGTAAACTGGACGCTGCCTTTCTACACTTAAGGCATAACTTATGTAGAGGTTTATGTAATAATGGAGCCAAGGATAAATATCTTTTTATCCCCTAGAATGTGTCTTCACACTCCGAAGTACATTGAAATGTCTTCTCATTTTTTGGCCCCTTCAATGTGTCGAAGAATAAAAGACACCTCTTTTGCTGACTTAGACATGAAGCGTTGAAGAGTTGCTACCCGACCCGTTAATCTTTGTACATCTTTGAAATTCTAAAGAGACTTCATACCCAAGATTGCCTTAATTTTCTCTGGGTTGGCTTCAATCCCCCTTCGACTAATAAGATAACCTTATAACTTTCCCTATCCTAAGCCGAATGTACACTTTGTGGGGCTGAGTCGCATGTTATAGTGCCTGACTATCTGGAAGCACTCCTCTAAATCACATATATGACCGTGAACCATAATTCTCCTGATAATCATGTCGTCCTCATATACCTCTATATTTTTTCCAATATGCTTTCGGAAGACTTTGTTCATCATTATTTGATATGTAGCTCTGACATTAATCAGTCCAAACGTCATCTTGCTATATGCATAGATAACCCTGTGAGTGATGAAGGCCATATTCAGAATATCTTCCTTTACCATAAGAATTTGGTTATACCCCAAAAACACATCCAAGAAACTAAGGATGACATTCCCCAAAGCCGTGTATATGAGTTGATCAATGTGGGGAAGTGGATAGAAATCTTTCAAACACGCCTTATTCAAATCCGCGTAGTCAATATAAACTCTCCATTTTTCATTTTGTTTCCTAACCAAAGCCACATTTTCCAGCCACTCCAGATATTCTATTTCGTCGATAACCCTAGCATCCAGAAGCTTCGCAACCTCCTCATCAATGATTTTTTAGCGTTTTGGTACAAAAATCCATTGTTTTTGATAAATTGGTTTCTTCTCCAGATTGACCGATAACTTATGGACAACCACATCTTCTGCTATCCCCAACATATCTTGAGGTGTCCAGGCGAAGATATCAAAATATGTCTGAAGCAACTCCACTAATCCAGCTTTGATTGCACTTTGAAACCCGACACCTATTTTTCACCGTTTTAACTGTGTTACCTAGTATCAACTCCATTTCCTCAGCTTCCTTAGCATGCAATGCCAATGGCTCGATGACTCATTCAGTTAGCGGCTAAATATCCACTGATATTAACTATTTTTGCGTACTTACTCCAATGATGGATGTAGTGAGTGCTGTCCAGTAGCACTTTTTCGCTATGTCCAAGTCTCCCTTCATCTTGTCGACCCCATTAAGTATGGAGAATTTGATCTTGAAGTGTGGGATCGACGTGACAACATACAATGCAGATAGGGCCATCCTTCCGAGTATGGCATTATAAGTTGAATTAACGAAGACCACAAAAAATGTCACCATAATCTGTGACGTCCCCAAATCTCGGTCTTTTTTTATCTTGGATTCGGTGCTTACGATCCAACCTCGATCTAACTCCACGCCATCATTCAATAATATAAATGATAAGTTTTGTCAATCTTAAAAACTTTTTATAACAATAATAAATAATATTCAATATCAATCTAGATATTAAAATTTAGTTAATTAAAACTTTTTAACTCATCGGTTCCAAAATCACAACCTTTATTTTTTGTCTTTACTTTTTAGAATCATACGTTCTATGATTCATTGTTAATACATTAAATGTGAATATAAAATTCAACTATTTCTTTTATACATTTTGTTATAATCCAAACGATTTAAATATAATAAACTGAATTCTCAAAATAGTAACCCAACTTCTCAATACAGTAAGTCATATATGTAATGTACAACATTTATTATATCATATCTCAACCGCATAATACTACCTTACAACAACTAAAATAATATTTACAAACTAGTTTTTGAAATGAATAACTTTTATTCGTAAACCTCAAAGTTTATTACAACTAGTACCACTGGGATACAGTAAGTCGTTTTAACTTAGCACAATTTAGCTAAAGAAAACAACAAAGGTTTGCTTTGTAAACAACTTCTACGCCTTGATCTATAACTGCAAAATTAATTTTAAGAATGAACGCGACAGCTTAGTAAGTGTAACAGTTAACACATTTCATGCTTCACGTTGCATATTATTCATGCTTTATGCATTTCATGCTATGCTCATTATACAAGTTTCATGCATCGCATGTTATGAAGTTTAAACATGCTTCATATTCATTGAATTCAGTTACTCACTATAATATATTTGTCAAATAGCAGCAAGCTCACACAATTGACATATAAAGCTCAATTAGTTTACACATAGTCAATATCATATTGGCACATAACAAATAAGAATGAAAAACTTGCCTTTGCGTTAGCTATGCTTGTTAATTATAACAGTTCACGTTTATTTAAAACGCTACTCCTCGTCGTATAACCTATGTAAAATAACCCAATTATTAATAACTAAACACATAATACTTTTATTAACTCATTCAAGATTATCCTTCATTAATGTTCAACTTAAAAATTAATCAAATTAAATTAACCATACCAAATATATTAATTTGTATCTCTTAATACATTTCTTATTGAGTTATAGATTTTATATCAAACCTTCTTGTTAAAATAATAAATAAATTTTTAGAATTTTAGAACCAGCGCGCCCTGCGCCCGAAATGAACTAGGACCAGCACCCCCTACGCCGGTCATTCGGAAAATTTTAAAACGTAAGGCAAGCGCGCCCCGCACCCAAATAACACAGCAGTGGCGCGCCCCGTGCCACTGTACTAGAGTTTTCAGAAATTCCTGTTTTCAACAGCTACTCCCAACATGTATATCATACCCAATATAAACCAAATGACCTGACCTTACTTAAACCTCTAGACCATACAACAATGTACAAATTACATTAAAATTTTCTCTTTGAAGACCTCATTATGATTTCAAACGAAAAACATGAAAATCTGCGTTTAACATAATTTTCATTCTAAACTAATTTACAAGAAATCTTTTTAAAACCATTTTTGACTCATTTGGAAATACCCAAGTAGCTTGAATGCTTCTTTAAATCATGCATGTGCATCAAACACTAACAATGAACAACATATTTTCTTATGTTTTAACTATAATCCTCATTGAGACATTAAAATAAACACTTAGTGTGCATGTATTCTAAAACTCAATTTCATGAAATTCAAGCATATGAACATACCACTTCCGATCAAAATCCTACCTTATAACTTCATAATCCTTCTTGATTCTCCAATTAATCAATCTCCCACATCAATCTAACATATAAACTAAGAATTAATACTAATTCTTATGAACTAACAAGGTAAGAAATTTATACCTTAAAGACCATGAATTAATGCCATATTTTAATTATAATTCTCTTTGATGCATTTAATCAAATACATGACATGCATGACATAAAACTCAATGTTTCATGAATTTCAATTATATAACCTATTTCCAAACACAGTAATCCAACCTTATTTCAACCAATTTCTATCAATAATTTAATAACTTAGAAACTAGAAATACTAATTTCTTCAATTACAAAAGAAATTAATAATTTTACCCATTGATTGGAGATAGATGAAAACCTTGCTCTTGATGATTACTTGTTCAAAACTTCCTTTTAAGTCAGTTTGTAGTTCAACCTCAGATTGTAGTACCTCTAATTTAGTGAAGTTTTTGTGAAGAAAATTGATGAACTCTATGAACTATTAGTGTGATAGCTTAAAAGACTTACGAATTTAGCAAATGAACTGAGCCTACTAGATAAGAAATGAAGGCTGAATTGATCACGAGTCTTTTACTAGACATTTCATTATACACACAAAGGTTAGGTGTCCTCCCACTTTTTTTTTTGAAGGCAACGTGTCTCCCATCCAAGGCTTAATAAGCCTACACATGCTATTTCATGCATTAAACCAAATAGCATACACACATATAGTGATGTTCATTGGTAAAAAACCGAATCGGAATTGAAAAAATTGAACTGGTACCGTTTTTGAATTACCCAAAAATTAAGAACCGATACCAAATTACCGGTTTCAGTACCGGTTCGATACAAAATCGGTTCGATTTTTTTGGTAATACCGCATACTAATATATATAATTATAATTAATATTAATATAGTATTATAATATATATTAATTTATAATATTATATTTATTAATATTAATATAATATTATAATATATAATAATTTATTATTATATATACAAATCGGTTCTTTTGGTATATTGGTTTGTACCGAAATTCAGAAATCTCCATACTGCTACCGATACCAAAAAGTATAAAAAAACTAAAAAATCAGTACCGAAAAACTAGTACAAAAAAAAAACTGATATCACCGATACCAGTACCGACCGGTTCGATAAAAAACCAAATTTTTGGAACACCCCTACACACATGCACATATATAGTCGTTGTTTTACACATTTTGTTTCATACTCAGCATTATATATACATAATGCATATATATATATATATATATATATATGTACCTACATATGTATACCACACACACACATATATATAAATATAATATTAATACATATATTATAATCTTAATACATGTATTATAAATAAAACTTAATTTAGTAATTCTATACATTTATAATTATGTATAAAAATTATTCCACTAATGATAAAATAAATCCATAATTAATTTTTAACACTTTTTGTGTAACAAATCAAATATTAAAATATTTAATATTTAATTCCACTAATTCCATTAATTAACTCTTTGAATTTGTACAATTAATTTTGTACCATTTAGTTTAATTACCTCCTTCATTTCCATAAAATATTTTCAAATAATTTAATTAATCATTAAATATATTCATCTAATATATTTCATCATAATTTGAATATGAATTTCAATTATTACATTGATTCCAATATTTATTTATGAATTATTGGTTCCTCATTTCATATTTTTAATTTCACATCCATATAGTATAATATTAAATATTATACAATTATATATTACATTTAGTTATAGTAACATAATTCTCAACATTAACTAAATAAAAGAAAATAAGTTTCTTTATTCAAAAACAATATATTAATCAATAAATGTATATATTTCACATATAAATATATACATAAATTACATATTACAAAATATATATAACTTATATATTTTTATTCAATCGTGCTTCGTCTCGAAATAAGAATTTTATATTTTAAATTCTTATTTGATATTATTAAAATAATTCTAAAAAAAATTGGGTTATCATATAATCTACATGTGTCGGGGAGTCGTCGTAAAGACCACCAATAGCTCCACTGTTCCGACCACAGGTATGGGCTCATTGTCGAACCCGTATAAGGGTGACTCCTGTCCAACCTCCAGTTTTACACCCAATAGATCTATCCACTGATATGCGTGGCTATACACAACATCGACCAAATACCCATCATTGATCATGATGCGTCTCATGTCAACGGGACCGACCTACGCTGTAATAACTAGTGCGCCTTCATGAGGCTCGATCACTTCAAGTGGGTAATTTTCATTTAAGAATGAGATCACCGTGTTCTGGAAAGGCCGCTCTGGCTTAGCCGTGTGCTTAGATAAAGCCATCACTATGTCTGAAACCGACTGTCGCTTCTTCCCTAATTGTTTGGGAATTAGATTAGCTCTCCACTTTGAACCCTTTTCTCGATCGTGGCTTTTAACCCAGTACATGTCTTCGCTGAATCCCATGTGTGCTAATGGTATTCACAATATAAGCTCCTCCTTGCCTGGCGAGATCTTGACGGTCCCAGCTCAGCTGTAGGTGTGTTCCTGATTGCCTGTAGAATTTTTACTCAATTAGTATTCAATGGAGTGTATACCTATTTGTCCGATGCTGAAACGATGGTTTATTAGCAGCGAGTGGTTGACCTCATTTTGACCCGATCCGATCCTATACATTCATTTTGTTATCTCCATCTTTATTGTTGTTGTGTCAGTCATTCCCCTTATTACTTGGTTGTAGACTCGCCATTACCTCATCAATCACTATGAATTTTTTTGCTCTCCCATAAGCGTCAAACAATTCTTTTAGCAGTTTGAACATAACATCCTTCATAAGCTTCTTGTTCCGTCCCATGTCCAATCCCGTGGTGAAAAACCCTAGAGTATGTGTCATGTTCAGATAGATGATGGTGCCCCCCGCATCTCTTAATCTCTGCACATACTGACTTAATGATTCTCCTGGCTTCTATTTGATCTGCATCAATGAAGCAATTAACTTTCCCCTCCGTTTGTTGCTCCAGAACCACTCGTGGAATTTATCACATAGCTTTTTTCCATGATTTAATCGAGTTTAAGGGTAACGACATCATCTATTGTTTAGCACCCTTTTTAAAGTTGTGACGAAGATCTGGCACACACCAGCTTTTGAATGGTTATAGTACCTCATCACTCGTTTATAGGAGTTTGTGTGATCACAAGCATTGCGTGCGCCGTCATAGGTCTCCAAACGTGGCAACTTTTTATTTAGATCAGTCTTCTCCTGATCTATGGTTGGAGAGAATTGAGACTTCAGGTCTAAAGGCTGAGGTGCAACTAGTCCTGCCTCCACCATTGGTTTTGCTTTTGCCGCTACCAACCTCCTCTCCAACTCAACTATCCTCTATAGGAAAAATTCAGGAATAGGCGCCTACGGGACCCTTTACTGCTCTTCCCAACCTTGGTTAGTCTTTACACCACCTTGATTCCTTCCATCGAAGGGAGATCTAGTTCGTCTCCGATAATACCGGCTAGGTGAGCATGAGAACTGGATCACCTTGTTCTTTCCTATCTCGATCAAAGTTGAGTCCGTGGGGTCGCCTCCCGTTCTCCTCCTTCAATAGTGGTTGATGGATCTTCTTCCTTCCCCAGCTCAGATAGGTGGGCGTTCCACTCCTGATGTCGATGCCTCAAGGTGTCCAACTTGGTCTCTAATTCTCTTATTTTTTGGGGTTTGATTCTCTCTCTAATCACGTTGTGTCGATCTTCCCATTGGATTTCTTAGTTCTTCCGGCCTCAGTCTACACAAGTCTGGTTCCACCATCTGCAAGTCAGAATCTAGTGTAATTGTGCTAAGTGAGTCTACAGGGGCCTAAATCTTAGCTGATTGGATCCAAGTCTATCCTTCACTGAGCCCCTTACATGACGTTCAACTATTTCTATAGAGGATTCTTCTTTGTCCCTACTGAAATTTCTCCTTTCTGCCATAGTAACAACCTGAACACGAAACTGATGATTCACAGGTTAAATATCAATGACCCTCCTTCTAGCGCCAATGTTGACGCGCGATTTTGTTTACTAGCTGAAACCACCAAACAATGAACAACCTGCACTAGAAACAACTGTTAGCCACCCTCAGATCAAGCAACGACTTGAGCAGTCCGGGATGTTCCGGTGTGAGAATAAGTACATGTCAAAAACGTAACAATGAAGAACTTGTTATTGTTGGAAAATAGTTGATATTTAATAAGTAAGAATTGTGCAACCTTTTTTTTCAGGCTTGTAGCCTTATTTATACTTTTTTTTATCAACCTTTAGCAAGCATCCATGACCAATTAGAATAGAGAATCCCTTGACTAGAATTCAATTAGGAATATATCGTTGACCGATCAATTCTCATTTCCTTACACTACAAAAAAATTGATATATAGCGACGGTCGAGGCAGAATCGACGCTATAGAAGGAAAATAGGTCCTATAGCAACGGTCGACACCTGACCGTCACTATATAAGGGAAAATAGGTCGGTCGACTCCTGATCGTTGCTACAAAAGGGAAAAATAGGCCCTATTGTGATGGTCGACTCCTGACCGTCGCTATAAAAGGGAAAAATAGGTCTTATTGTGACTGTTGACTTCTGACCATTGCTAAAGGCCTTTTATTTTAGCTGATGGAATTTTGTGCTCCCTCCTTAATGATTGTTTCCCCAAAAAAACTCCCTCCATTATTTTGACACTATAAAAAACTCTTTCGAGTTTCAGCTATCAATATACTGAAAATTTTCCCCCAAAACTCGATCCCTCTCAACTCCCTTAAATCTCTTATAGCCAGCCCTAAGATCTTTCTCAACTCCATAACTCTCTCATACCCACCCTAAATCTCATACCCAGTCCCTGATGGATGAAATCATCACACCCAACCCCTAAATGGCTAGTAACGATCCATAGCACAAAGAAGTGGAAGAAATCGTGTATCATAGATGAGAAGGTTGTAGGGTTCGTTTTAAGTTTTAGATTTGGTACTGATGATCGAGTTTGAAAACAAATGGCAAACGAAGCCAATAGAACCGTATGACAAGTCTTTTTCCCTTTCTTGCAAATCTCAATTTAAATTTCAATTTCAATCTCTATCTTGTCCTTTATTTTTGCTTTTGAGGGTTATTAACAGGCATTTGTCGAGATTCAAGGTCTCTTGATTGAGACAACCAAAAATCTGAAGCAGGTCACACTTTTTACTTGAATTGTTGATTATACCTACCTACATATGTATGTTATTGATGTTACTTCTTTATCTACCTCACACACAAATGTTTCAATTTGATCTGCAATGATTTGGTGATAGTTTTAGTGATATTTGCTACTTCTGGTAAAATGAAGGAAAATTTAGTAGATCAATATGAAAGTGGAAGTATAATTTGAAAGATGTATAGTCCCTTTCTAACTGTCTTCCTGAACTAATATTTTTAGCTTCATTAGAAACCATGGCATCTGCTTTGAGATTATAAACACATATATCCATAATAATAAGATAAAGGCTTTGTATTTAGTATAGTAGCATATATGTGTTACAGCATATTGGCTACTTCTCCCACATTGTGCAGTGTATTTTTGAGTTTGTGGTCTAGCTTAAGCTCACTTTCCTAATAAACCAAACATCTTCCCTCTGTTACAATGGGCATTTAAGTTTGTCGTGACAAATGGGGGAAATATTTTGTGCTTTTGTGTTCATTCCAGTTTAGAAAGTTGTCTGTTTGTTATTTTAGTTGCATTAATTCATTTGATTTTTAATTTTTCTATATGAAATTGGTATCATGAGGAACATTAAATAATTGTCTAGTTTGATCTCAAATTATGTCATGATGTTTTAAATTGAGGTTGGGAACCCCCCTTACTTTTTAGGTTCAAACTTAGATGCAAAACAAAGGAGAAAATAAGAGAGCATACTTAACCTTGGAGGAACAACAACAGTTGTTAGATGACACAAATGCATATAAATCTATAGGTATTACACACAAACCTCTTTATACACACACACACACACACACACACACACACACACACACACACACACACACACACACACACATATAAATCTGTAGGTATTACCTATCTAATTTGTCTTTGCTTATTTTATTTCACTTTTACATGCTACTAACTGCACTAACATGTGAATGCTTGGATTGGACACAATTGGGCCACACACTAAAAGTATATTTGCCAACCAAAGTGTAATATGGTAATCATGCACTATTTTTCTTTATTAAATGGGTATTTCTAACTTCATCGCAATGATTCTCTTTTAAGGTTGTTTTTTCACTTGTATTCATATAATAATGAATTAAATTCTAGTAAAAATAAATATAAATAAGTAATAGATTTATATATACGTTTTTCAGCAAAAGGATTCCTGGAAATCTGAGTTAAAAGACATCAATAACAAGAATGGGTATGATCTTAACAGGAAGGGAGATAGTGGTCCTTTGCTTCTGGATGTCCTTGAAGGATTCTTAAAATACATGGTTTGATATTCTATCACTTTAGATTTCAACCTTACTGCACTTTTTGTGTAATGAATTTGTTTTGTAACTTATGGTACTTTTTTTGTTTTGTGATATCCAGTTTCTTTCTTGACTGGCTTATATTGACACCTTGTGACTTCCGAGCCATTTTATTTTCTATGTGATTATATCTTGAATGGCTTAATCTAGTAAGTATAACATCTGAAATCATGGTTAGCTTTATATAGCTAGAACTACCTCAGTCGAAGCCATGCATAATTATTCAATTCATAATGAAACTTTTATGCCAACCTTGACGGATATAAGTTAATAAAATATTATCTACTGTAAAAGCACATTAGACAACAGTAAGAACAGAATGGTATAGTTAATCTGGTGTAACAATGTAGTTACCTCGAGTAGGTAAGATGAGTTGAACATAATGCAATTCAAAAAAGCTGCTGGCTACTGCAGTGCATTGCAGCCAAGTAGCAAGATGGATCCTGAGGTACCACCACATTTGCAAGTTTCAAAATACAACCAAGAGGCGCTAAAAGTCTTGTAAATAAAATTTTAGAAAAAGCAAACAAAAGCCATACATTTAGACTACAGAAAATAAATGTCAAGAATTATATTCCTCGACTAGCTATTACATTACTAACAAACTAATGGAGAACTGACAGAGACTTGGATACGGTCACTTTACTAAAATAATTTCATGTATATTGTTTTTGAGCTTTTTGAGGTGAGAAAAAGGAGATAAATTTTAAATAAATCTTCTTTTAAAAATTACTTCTCAAACTCGGGGAAAACTTGTGAGGAAATTTACGAAAGACTTAAGTAGCATATTAAAATACTCCCTCCTTTAAAAGGATGAGTAAAAGTTTAATTCTTTTTATTCTAAAAAACATGAGGTAAGATAGTGAAAAATAAATATGTCATTTTTTAAAAAAAAATAAATTCATTTAGTGAGGTTTATTAGTATAAAAAGAATAAAAATACTTATCACTTTATGTAATTTTGTAGGATCACTAAAGATAAATTTAATTTTTTTAATATCTTTTTTTTATATTTTATTTTTTTTATTTATTTAAAAAATATATTTTGCTCATCCTTTTAACACTGAGGAGTACTAAAAATATCAATAGTTCTCATATAGTCTATATGTATTCTTGGCTAAAAAGGTAAGTTATCCTCTCCCTCCTTTTTCTCTCGTAGTAATTTTGAATTCGCCTCCTCCTAACTCATAAACCAGTGTCAACTGGAAAGTTATAAATAATTGTGAACCCCTTAAAGTCGCTTTTTTCATCACTCACAACACAACTGAATTAGACTTATGAGCTCTTTACGGTATATCGGGTAACACCCAACAATTTCTCTGGTAGAGACCTGCAAAAACCTTAGAGAGATCAAGCAAATCCACACCCACATACTCATTAATGGCCTTCTCAACGATCCTGTCCTTCTAGGCCAATATGTTTCCTCCATTGCCCTCAAATACCCAAACTATATAAATTATTCTATTCAAGTCCTAGACCAATGTGAAAACCCAACTGTTTTTGCCTTGAATACTGTAATATCCTAGATATTTACAAGAATTATAAATAAGATTTGAAATAATTAATTAAAGGTTATGGTTTAAAACCTAGAGTTGTCGAAGTGAGATGTGTAGAAAATGGGTAAACATGTTTTTTAACATAATTTATTTGTTAGAAATTAAATGTAGGAATATTTTAATGATGCATGTAGAGAATTTATATATTAAGGAAATAAATTCATTTGAGAAGTGAATGTGGATATATATATATATATATATATATATATATATATATATATATATATATATATATATACCTAAAGCGTGCTTGTTAGCTAAATAAGAGGATGAGTAAGTTAATACTCAATTACACTAATAAATTAATTAGTTTAAATATGAAGTCATGAAATATAATTAATTAGGTTAATTATATTAATATGAGTTAAAGTTGTGAAAAATTTAGGATGATTGTCTTAGATGACAATAATGTGAAGTAATTAATTTAATTATTAAGTTGTTGTATAGAGTCCATTAATGGATTTAAAGCAAACCCAATATTTTAATTGTTAAAAGTCTTGTTGGTATTTACAAAGAGGTCTAAATAAATTTAAGGATTTAGCATCATGAAGAGTCCAAGTAATTTAATTACTACTAGTAGACTAGCCCAAAATGATTATAGATGTTAGCCCAATATGGGAATATTTGCATAAAATGGGTAATTAAATAAGAGAGCCTAATAAAAATTAAGCTATGTAGCCCAAATCATTTAAAAGTCAAATGATGGTCAATGTGTTGGGAGAATAATTTCAAGTATTGTTAAGTGTAGAGAATTAACTAATATAGGGTTAATTGAATAACCCTAGTTGGTAGACAAGAGAGAGCATTAACCAAATATTGGTTAAATGCTATGTGAGTGAATTTGATGATGAGAATTAACTATGCATGGGTTAGTTGTAGGAAGAATATTATAGATACAATTATGTATGTATATAATTCACCAAGGTAAAATTGGTAGGTAACCATGGGTTGAATGTTGTAGAGAATTAACCATACCTTGGTTAATTGAGGAAAAATGATAAAATAAGTATATCTATTTATATGATGAGTTTAGACCGTGATTGAGTGTGTGGACCAACCTAGGTCATTGGAATGTAGAGAGTTAACCACATTATGGTTAATTGTTGTGAGATATATAAATTTGTATATATAAATAAGATGAGCTTTAACTAAGGTTAGGTATTGGGTGACCAAGGTTAAGTATTTGTGTTATGTTGCTTATGTTGCACTTCACCATCTATGTGTGAAGTTGATGTGTGACATTTTAATGGTCAAATATGAGAAAATGCAAGTATTGTGCATGTATAGGTGAATGTGTATACATATATTGGTGTATATATATATGGATTCTTATATAATAATATAAGACATAAAAATAAAGCTAAATTGGAGTAACGAAATATCAAATTCTGAATTTTGGGGCTCACTTGGTGAAAAGAATGTAGATTTTATTTGCTTGTTACTTTATTTACACTCAAAAGAAAGCCTAGACTCAAGCTTGATAGAAGTCACTTTGTAGTCATTCAACTAAGTCTATTCCCTTAAATTAAGCCAAGTTTTGATGGTTGCAAGTAATGTTGGTGTTATTGTATAGATATACATATTGTAAGTATGCATAAGTGAAGAGATGAAAAGTCTATAGATAAGAACTCATTAGTTCTTTTGTAGGAGTTTAGTCATTTGTTGGTTGTCTACACCAAATATATAGAGAGAAAAAGCTAGAGAGTTTGTGAGTTAGTGTGCTAATGATTCACTTAAAAAGGAGGAAGAGACCTAGCAAGAAGAAGATCTCCAGAGAAGGTCTCCAGAGAAGGAACTATAAAGGTTGAAAAGTGATCTAACTCTTCCTAAGTTAAATTTTTATAGTCTATATATGTTTTAATCTGTTAAAAAATATTGTTCACCGATCAAAAGTTATTTTGATGCTCTAAAAGTCTAAATCTATGATATATAGGTAGATTCATAATTCAGTATGTTTAAAACAAGTATTGGTATGAGTGGTATGCAAATAAATGGAAGAAAATTCTATATTGCGATTTATCGGTAAGATCCTAGATGGTTCGATCTTAAATTTCTTGTCAAAATATTTTCAAAAATGCGATTGAACCATGCAATGTTGTAAAACAAGAAGTTAGGAACACAACAACACTAAGTTGGTGTTGTTTGGATATGTAGAGTTTATTTTATTCAAGCTAGAATAATTAAAACCAAGGATTTGTGATTTTAGTTTTCACTGTCCTTATGAGCAATTTTTAGTCCAGTTCTGTTCAGAATTTGGATTTTTGATATAAAGAGTAATTGTAAAGGGAGAAATTCTGATGAGAATGGACTCAAGAATCACCCTAAAATGTTTCAAAATGAAGAAGTTATGGCTGTCGGAGCGTCGGAGGGTTGAGCAGTCAAAAAGTTGACTTTCTAAAAAAGGGGTCTGGCGCACCTGTGCTAGGGCCAGACGCAGCTGCGCCAGAGTCTACTGCCAAAGCAGATTTTTGTGCTTCGGGTAGGGTCGGTCCGGGTCGAGTTTTCTTTGAAAAAATTAATTTGAAATAAGTGTAAAATTAATGTGTTTGGTTATTAAACCAATATATATAGAATCCATTAATGATTAATTGATAACTAAATATTTAAAATAAAGACTAAAGTTAACACAATTAAAAAGGGTATTATTTGAAGTGTATTAAAATATTATTAAATGATCAATAATATTAGTATATGATTAAAAAGTTATTAAATGATGAATAACATTAGTAAATGATTAAGATATTATTAAATGATGAATAATATTAGTAAGAGATTATAATATTATTAAATGATTAATAATATTAATAAGTTATTAAAATATTATTAAATAGTTAATAATATTAACAAGTGATTAAAATATTATTAAATAGTTAATAATATTAGTAAGAGAATAAAATATTATTAAATGGTTAATAATATCAATATGGGATTAAAATATTATTAAATGGTTAATAATATTAAAAAGTGATTAAAATATTATTAAATAGTTAATAATATCAATATGTGATTAAAATATTATTAAATGGTTAATAATATTAATAAGTGATTAAAATATTATTAAATGGTTAATAATATTAATAAGTGAGTAAAATATTATCAAATGATTAATAATATTAATAAGTGAGTAAAATATTATCAAAGGTAGATAATATTTTGAAATACTTGGTATATTATTAAATGTCCGAATCATTAAGTTATGTGAAAGAGGAAAGTTTTAATTGAATTAAACCAAAGTAAATAGTCCGTTTGTGACTAATCTAGATAGCTTATTAAAAGTGGGTCGTACGGAGAATGTGTAATGAAGGCGTAAGTTGGTTAAGTGTACTCGACATGTCCAATTAGGTTTGGGCTAGGGTTTTTGTCCGGAACTTAAGAGTTCATTTGTCGGACAACTAAAGAGTTAATAATTTGAAGTTAAGGTCTTAAGTTAAGACTAATTAATAGTCATTGTAACTAATGATTATGTCGAGTATATATATAAATTGTAGGTTGAACGAAAGACGCAAATAAGCGTAAACGGTAGAAGCGAACCAGGGAAGATTTTTCAGAACTTGCTCCTATGTGCATTAATATGCTATAATTTGATATTATATTATTGATATGGAGATATATTGATGATATTTGTGTTATGTGAAAAGCATGATGTATGATTACATGTGAAAATATAAAGCATGAATTGCTAGATGCTAGTTGATTATTATAAGAAGTATGAAACATTCATAAAATGAAAACCATGAAATGCATGATGTAAGAATAAAATGCAGGGCATATATAATATGTGAAGCATGTAATGTTTTATGTGTAACTGTTTAACTTGCTGAGCCGTCGTGCTCACTCTTGCTTAAAACCAACATTTTCAGATAGTGCAAGTTATTCGAAGTTTTTGATAAAGATCAAGAAACATGATTGCATACTACTTTCACTGAAGGTCTAAATGTCTATTATAGATATCAGTCCGAATTGGACAGGTAAAATGACTGTGTAGTTTAAGACTTAATTGGTATGTAATATGAGTGTTAAATACTCAAAATGATTGTAATAGAATGTCGTATCATGTATGATATTGAGACATACTAGGTTTGTTTAAAGATTGCGATTCTGGAATAGAAAGAGATGTTGTATAATTGTAAATAAATAATTATTTAGCAATTATAATATTGTTGTAATTCATGAACAATAAGAAAAATGTAGTATTAGTGTTGAACCGGATTCGAGGTTCGAGGGGCCCGGATTCGGGGTCGTCACAAGTTGGTATCAGAGCTGATAGGTTAAAAATCTTAGGTAAGAGTACCTTAGGCTATAATCATAGTAGAAGATAAGTAAAATGGTAAAGGAATAAACTCAGGTAGTGTTTAAGTAATAAAAGATGAATTTAGAAAATTCATATATTGAGGATTATCCAAAGGTGGATTTGAGAAGATATAAGAGAAATGAAAAGTGTCGTGTTGTACCTAATTTGAAGAAGTTATAGAAGATATCTTATAATAAAATTTTGAGAAGCAGAAAGAAAATGCTAAAAAGGTTATGAAATGATCTAGAGAGATAAACTCGTAATGAGTCAAATGTTCTAAAATATGAATGAAGAGAATTCGTATTTAATTAAGAAAATTAGAGGTTTGTCGGTTTTTAATTGAGAACTCATATTAGTGGCTGAGTTGTACGATTCCTTGTATGGGCAGGGAATTTGTGCTTGGTGTTAGAGCCATTTTGCTTCCTATATTAATATAGTAGTTGAGTTGAACAGTTCTTTGTATGGGCAGGGGATTTGTTCTTGGTTTAACGACCACTTAACTTACTATATTAATTAGTGGCTGAGTTGACCAATTTCTTGTCTAGGCAGGAGATTGTGTTTGGTTTGACAACCATTTAGCTTCCTATAGTGATAATCGATTTAAACCTGGTGTCACGTTATTCGTTATATGTATGTTGAGAAGGTGATTATTTTCTCATGTGTATAACAGATATGTAGAGGATGTTAAGGTAGGTGCGTGTTCTTAAAACTCATACTTATGGTAAGTTCGTGACTCATAATCATATGGTGGAACCCCTCAACGAATGGACGATTTTGGTCTGACTAGGATAAATTCCTCAACCCATATGATTGTGGCAAGTTCCTGAACTCCTAAAGTGTGGTAAGTTTGATGAACAGTGGGTATGAGTAGAGTTAAGTAGCAAGATTAAAGCTATACTAGATATAGTTATTAAGCTGGAAAAGAATATGGAAGAAAAATTTGAGGTGTTTGAGGTTTTAAGATATTTCAAATCTTCTAGCTATGCTAGCCTTTGAAAATTTTAAAATCGTGCCAAAAATTGCACTTTTGTGCATTTGAAAATGTCAAAATATGTTTTAGTAATTATTAATGCATTTAGTGCAGAGATGATAAACGATAGAGTCATCAATGCAGAGTAACCTAGTGTTGGATGTATTTTTAAGCCCACTATGGTATGATGTAGTATGACAAAGTCATAAAATGATGTACAGTATTTTGAAACGCTTAAAGAAGAGTTTATGCTAATTATTTTGGCTAGACAAATTGATTTAAAAATATCAAAATGTATTTATTAAATCATCACACACCATTAAAGTCATGGTGTGAAGATGAAAAAGACGGAATCATCAACGCACTGTTGCAATGGTGCGGTAGCATGAAGTCCTAAAAATGAATTTCAGTTATTTTAGCAAATCTAAAATGATTTTTAATTCGTAATATACGAACAGTTCAATGATGTGAGTCTATGTCATTTATTTTGACTGGACACTTTTGGTAAGAAATGACTCAAGTTTTATTTCCAATCCAACCTATGCTGGAGCGGAATTTTGTAGTAAGTCTGAGGTGAACAACCCCATAATGGGGGATATGTCAAAGCCATGAATAAAGAACCCTCAAGGGGGTGCCCAAGAGTGGTGGCATGCTGATATAACAAAATATGGGTTGGTAAATCCAAAGAGTTCAACCCTGAGTGAAGTCGTTGTGCACAACGTTAGAATACGATAGGCTGATCACCTAGCGTATAAAACAATTGTGGAATATTTTCAGTCTTTGTGATTGATAAACCTTCTCGCAGATGTTCACGATCTTTATGACCCCTTAGCATAGTATGAAAGTTTTAATGAATATTTTGATTTTAAATTTATTCTTTTGTAAGATATTGATTTTTAATTTATTCTTCTGCAATATATTTTATTGTTCTGAAATTGTGAGTTTAGAAGTGTGAACTTCCTAGAAAATGGTGGCCATAGAATTTGATGAGTAAAAAGATATTCTCAGAGATGAAAATTAGTAGAAATGGGTATGATAAAATTTCGAAGATAAAATTCTTATAAGAAGGGGTGAATGTAATATCCCAGATATTTATAAGAATTATAAATAAGATTTGAAATAATTAATTAAAGGTTATGGTTTAAAACCTAGAGTTGTCGAAGTGAGATGTGTAGAAAATTGGTAACTATTTTTTTTAGCATAATTTATTTGTTAGAAATGTAGGAATATTTTAATGATGCATGTAGAGAATTTATTAAGAAAATAAATTCATTTGAGAAGTGAAGATGGATATATATATATATATATATATATACCTAAAGTATGCTTGGCTATATACCTAAAGTATGCTTGTTAGCCAAATAAGAGGATGAGTAAGTTAATACTCAATTAAACTAATAAATTAATTAGTTTAAATATGAAGTCATGAAATATAATTAATTAAGTTAATTATATTAGTATGAGTTAAAGTTGTAGAAAATTTAGGATAATTGTCTTAGATAATAATAATGTGAAGTAATTAATTTAATTATTAAGTTGTTATATAGAGTCCATTAATGGATTTAAAGCAAGCCTAATATTTTAATTGTTAAAAGTCTTGTTGGTATTTATAAAGAGGTCCAAATAAATTGAAGCATTTAGCCTCATGAAGAGTCCAAGTAATTTAATTACTACTAGTGGACTAGCCTAAAATGATTATAGATGTTAGCCCAATATGAGAATATTTGCATAAAGTGGATAATTAAATAAGAGAGCCTAATAAAAATTATGCTATGTAGCCCAAATCATTTAAAAGTCAAATGATGGCCAATGTGTTGGGAGAATAATTTCAAGTATTGTTAAGTATAGAGAATTAACTAATATAGGGTTAATTGAATAACCCTATTTGGTAGACAAGAGAATGCATTAACCAAACATTAGTTAAATGCTAGGTGAGTGAATTTGATGATGAGAATTAACTATGCATGGGTTAGTTGTAGGAAGAATATTATAGATATAATTATGTATGTTATGTATGTATATAATTCTCCAAGGTAGAATTGGTAGGTAACCATGGGTTGAATGTTGTAGAGAATTAGCCATATATTGGTTAATTGAGGAAAAATGATAAAATAAATATATCTATTTATATGATGAGTTTAGACCGTGATTGAGTGTGTGGACCAACCTAAGTCATTGGAATGTAGAGAGTTAACCACATTTGTGGTTAATTGTTGTGAGATATATAAATATGTATATATACAAATAAGATGAGCTTTAACTAAGGTTAGGTATTCAGTGACCAATGTTAAGTGTTGGTGTTATGTTGCTTATGTTACACTTCACCATTTATGTGTGAAGTTGATGTGTGACATTTTAATGGTCAAATATGAGAAAATGCAAGTATTATGTATGTATAGGTGAATGTGTATACATATATATATATATATATATATATATATATATTAAATCCCGAATTTTGGGGCCCACTTGGTAAAAGGAGTGTAGATTTTACTTGCTTGTTGCCTTATTTACACTCAAAAGGAAGCCTAGACTCAAGCTTGATAGAAGTCACTTTGTAGTCATTCAACTAAGTTTATTCCCTTAAATTAAGCCAAGTTTTGATGGTTGCAAGTAATGTTGGTGTTATTATATAGATATACATATTGTAAGTATGCATAAGTGAAAAGATGAAAGATCTATAAATAAGAATTCATTAGTTCTTTTGTAGGAGTTTAGTCATTTGTTGGTTGTCTACACCAAATATAGAGAGAAAAAAAGCTAGAGAGTTTGTGAGTTAGTGTGCTAATGGTTCACTCAAAAAGGAGGAAGAGACCTAGCAAGAAGAAGATCTCTAGAGAAGGAATTGTGATGGTTAAAAAGTGATCTAACTCTTCTTAAGTTAAATTTTTACAGTATATATATATTTTAATCGATCAAAAATTATTTTTAACTGATCAAAAGTTATTTTGATGCTCTAAAAATATAAATTTATGATATATAGGTAGATTCATGGTTTAGTATGTTTAAAACAAGTATTGGTATGAGTGGTATGCAAATAAATGGAAGAAAATTTCATATTGCGATTTACTGGTAAAACCCTAAATTGTTCGATCTTAAATTTCTTGTCAAAACGTTTTCAAAAATGCGATTGAACCATGAAATATTGTAAAACAAGAAGTTAGGAAGATAAGAACATTAAGTTGGTGTCATTTGGATGTGTAAAGTTTATTTTATTTAAGTTGGAACAATTAAAATCAAGAATTTATGATTTTAGTTTTCACTTTGTCCTTGTGGGCAGTTTTTAGTCCAGTTTCGTATGGAATTTTGATTTTTGATACAAAGAGAAATTGTAGAGGTAGAAATTCTGATGAGAATGGATTGAAGAATCACCCCAAAACATTTTAAAATGAAGAAGTTATGGCTGTCGGAGTGTCGGAGGGTCAAACAGTCAAAACGTTGACTTTCTGAAAAAGGGGTCTGGCGCACCTACACCAGGGCCAGACACAGTTGGGCCAGAGGCTACTGCCAAAGCAGATTTTTGTGATCCGGGTAGGGTCGGGTCGGTTCGGTTCGGGTCGAATTTTCTTTGAAAAATTAAGTTGAAATAAATGTAAAATGAATGTGTTTGGTTATTAAACCAATATATATATAATCCATTAATGATTATTTGATAACTAAATATTTAAAATAAAGACTAAAATTAACACAATTAAAAAGGGTATTATTTGAAGTGTATTAAAATATTATTAAATGATCAATAATATTAGTATATGATTAAAAAGTTATTAAATGATGAATAACATTAGTAAATGATTAAAATATTATTAAATGATGAATACTATTATTAAGAGATTATAATATTATTAAATGATTAATAATATTAATAAGTTATTAAAATATTATTAAATAGTTAATAATATTAGTAAGAGAATAAAATATTATTAAATGGTTAATAATATCAATATGGGATTAAAATATTATTAAATGGTTAATAATATTAAAAAGTGATTAAAATATTATTAAATAGTTAATAATATCAATATGTGATTAAAATATTATTAAATGGTTAATAATATTAATAAGTTAGTAAAATATTATCAAATGATTAATAATATTAATAAGTGAGTAAAATATTATCAAAGGTAGATAATATTTTGAAATACTTGGTATATTATTAAATGTCCGAATCATTAAGTTATGTGAAAGAGGAAAGTTTTAATTGAATTAAACCAAAGTAAATAGTCCGTTTGTGACTAATCTAGATAACTTATTAAAAGTGGGTCGTACGAAGAATGTGTAATGAAGGCGTAAGTTGGTTAAGTGTACTCGACATGTCCAATTAGGTTTGGGCTAGGGTTTTTGTCCGGAACTTAAGAGTTCATTTGTCGGACAACTAAAAAGTTAATAATTTGAAGTTAAGGTCTTAAGTTAAGACTAATTAATAGTCATTGTAACTAATGATTATGTCGAGTATATATATAAATTGTAGGTTGAACGAAAGACGCAAATAAGCGTAAACGGTAGAAGCGAACCAGGGAAGATTTTTCAGAACTTGCTCCTATGTGCATTAATATGCTATAATTTGATATTATATTATTGATATGGAGATATATTGACGATATTTGTGTTATGTGAAAAGCATGATGTATGATTACATGTGAAAATATGAAGCATGAATTGCTAGATGCTAGTTGATTATTATAAGAAGTATGAAACATTCATAAAATGAAAACCATGAAATGCATGATGTAAGAATAAAATGCAGGGCATATATAATATGTGAAGCATGTAATATTTTATGTGTAACTGTTTAACTTGCTGAGCCGTCGTGCTCACTCTTGCTTAAAATCAACATTTTCAGATAGTGCAAGTTATTCGAAATTTTTGATAAAGATCAAGAAACATGATTGCATACTACTTTCACTGAAGGTCTAAATGTCTATTATAGATATCAGTCAGAATTGGACAGGTAAAATGACTGTGTAGTAGAAGACTTACTTGGTATGTAATATGAGTGTTAAATACTCAAAATGATTGTAATAGAATGTCGTATCATGTATGATATTGAGACATACTACGTTTGTTTAAAAGATTGCGATTCTGGAATAGAAAGAGATGTTGTATAATTGTAAATAAATGATTATTTAACAATTACAATATTGTTGTAATTCATGAACAATAAGAAAAATGTAGTACTAGTGTTGAACCAGATTTGAGGGAGCCAGATTCGGGGTCTTCACAAATACAATGATAAGAACTCATTGCAGAAGCTCAAAACCTTATAAAAGCTGTGATTTTTACTACAAAATTCTTAAATCAAGCCAAAATCTTTTACCTGATAATTACACATTCAAGTTTTTGGTTCGGACTTGTGCGCAATTATTGGTTCCAGAGACAAGTTTGGCAGTTCATGCTTCTATAATAAAACATGGGTTTGATCATGACCCACATGTTCAAAGTAGTTTAGTTTACATGTTTGCTGAACTGGGTCTAATGGTTATATTTGAAGTTATACATCTATGGGTGATTACTTTTTTTACAATTTTTTTTGCAGATTGATTTTCTTTTTATAAGTCAGAGTCAAAATCTTTGACGATTGATGTCAATGAATCCCTTTAAGGTGGTGTTTAGAGTTAGGTTAGTGTATCTTATGTTACAGGTTTGGACACGAGTCCACTGTAGAAAGATTCTAGTCATAACCTTAATCAGTATATATAGAATCGCATGACCTGTTGCTTTACATTATAGCATTTTATGTCACATTTTTGTTATCCGTATTCCACGTTGGTGCTTATCTTTAATTTTCTATTTTTCTAATCCCCCCCTGAATGGTGCTGTTAGGCCAGGGCATTACAAAATTGCGAACCTTTTGTTCCTGTTGAGTGTTGACAGATCTTTATTGCTCTTAGTACACCAATACAACTTTATCTCAGCAGAATTTAGAGTAATTAGCCATATAAATAGTTTATTGCTTCCAACTAGCTTGTTTTTTTACTTGGCAATTAATTTGAAACTCAATTTGAGAGTTTGTGATATTTTTGGAGCTGATACATTTGTAAGTCTGTGTTAACTTAATAACATGCTGGTGAGGGAGAAGATAATTATGTTTGTAGGATTATGAAAATGTTTTACGGAGTAGATGTCACACCTTATATTACTGCACAGTTCTATAGAGCCAAGGATACTATAAGAGATTCAAAAATATGTCCTTCTATTCTTGTTATTCCTTAGCGGTTCTCAGTGGACTTCTTATCAGTTCAAATTTGATCAATAATACTTTTAAAGTAGTTATTACACTTGCCCAGCCTTGTCTTTCTTCTTGAACCCTTGGCAGCTTGTGTATTCCCTTTCAATATGTTCTAGATAATGCCCTAGTGCCTACTTTCATTATCTGTAGATAGAAGAATCCAAAAAGTTTTCATTAGAAGGTAATGCACTATGGAATATGTATTTAAAATTTGTGCTATTATAATTATTGTGGATACTCTGTTTATTTTATGATGTTTATATTATATAGATTTTAAATTATATATATAAACTTACTTTCTTCATGTCTATATTTGCAATTGAGAACTTACCATTCGAGTTCATGTTAAAAAGATAGGATTGCTCTCAATTTGGAGGCTATTGAAATGTGATTAGAAATCTTTTTATTTTTTCTATATTCTTTTTATTTTACTTTGGGTTAACTACAATTAGATGTATTTAACAATTGTGATGTAAATTATATAAATTTATTTTTGATTATTACAGGATATTGTATTGTGTTCAAACCGTCGCTATAGGCCTTTACTATGTTCTATAGTGACAGTCGGCATCGACCGTCGCTATAGACCTTTTTTTAGCGACGGTCAAAACCGTCACTATTGATATGCATTGGACGTCGGTAAAAAATCATAAACGCGTTTTTAGTCTAGTTTGTAGCGACGGTCCGACCATCGGTATAGATATGAAGAACCATCGCTATAGAGTTTAGCGATGGCTTCTAAAGCGACGGTCGGCCGATCGTCGCTATAAGCTAGATTTTTAGTAGCGTTAAGATCTGGGATTATTACCTAATATAGGATCTTAAACCAATATGGACTATATTCCTCCTAAACCAGCAAGCCGTCCTAATAGGAAACACTTGAATGGGCACTAGAATGTATAAAATAACTCTCCCTCCATTCCTATCTGCGAATAATCTCGGACACAACTTAAATTTAAAGCCCAATAAATTATATCCCAATAGTAACACTCTTTATTAATTATGTAATTTTATAAGGTGAAAAAGAATGTCACTTGCACTGGTCAAGTTTAACAATAAATACATTCATTTAGTCTTTTAGTAATGACATCTTTATATTTACATTATTTTTATTAAGAACATTATATTTCATTATTTTATTATATACTATGTTGTTTTTGTTTGATGTTAAGTGGAGCCTGATTGTGGCAACTCAAGTCACATATTCCGTCCTCTTTTTTTTATTGTTATTAAGTAAATGTCAGATCAGATTTGGAGTTTCCTTGTAAAATACTAATTAATAATAATATATATCGGTGCACGTGTATTGCGTGTGCACCAAGAACAAGAGAAAATTTTGCATATGGTGGAACTTGAAGGGAACAAGTTTGTGTTAGTCCAGCACCCCAGGTTGGAAAATTTAGTTATATCGGACTAAATTGGAGATTTTCTTATAATTTTCTTTTGCATTCTATTCAAAGACAATAAATGAAGGACAAACAGTCAAATAATTCAGCCTTGGACTCGCTGACAAATGCAAACGCACATACGTTTTTTCATTTGAAAGTTTTATGATTTCCCCCCTTTCCCTTTTTTCCTAGGCATTTTCCTCAGCTAATAAAGATTTATAACATTAAATTAGTCCATTGATGTTATTATAATTATACTATCAGAAAAATAAGTGTTGTTAAAAATTTAAAAGTATAAGACATTAAAGATCGAATCTAGATAATTTTTAATACAATATCATTTGATCGTTAATTTAATAATATAATTGTACGGTTGTAATGAGCATGTAAAAATATAAAATTATGTTAAATTTTATTTGACTTGAAATTATGCATGCAACTTATAACAATAAAAGTTATATACTTATATACAAATTATATATACTATTATAAAATTGATATTTCAATACTTTAAATCAAATAAAATTTTAAATAATTATATTTTTTTTGCATGCTCATTATATACGTACGGTTAAATTATTAAGTTGAGGATCAAATGATATTGTATTGTAAGTAATCTTAAGTCGATTTAAAATGCATTTTACTCAAAATTTTAAATGTTATTAAAAATATATAGAATTATCATAAATATTTATTTAATATGATAACATAATTATTATTCTGACATTACCAAATTATCTTAAATTCACACAAACTATTTGAGATGAACCAAAGTCAAAACTAACGATGTCACGAGAAACTGAGACCCTCAATCTCAGGACCCAAATGAAAGCATTAATCAAAGCATAGATTTTTCGACCTGTCCTGTTTTCAGACGTTATTTGTAACACAGATTTTAAAACCTGCGAGACAATGCAAGGTTTGTTTGTTTGTTTTTTCTTTTCAAAATTGTATTTTAATTATTCAAAAATAATTATAAAATATTATAATTATTGCAATAACGCAATCTAGAATGTGTTATATATCATACTTCTTCTGTCTGACTTTACATGTCTTAATTAACTTTTTATGATCAAATTGACTAATTTTAATATTAATTATTAAATAAATGTATCTAAAACTTTTAAAATCAAATAAATTGACTTTAATAGTATATTCGATATACTTTTTTATGATAATAATTTTGAACCTATATTTAATAACTTTAATAATAAAATTTGATTCTAAATATAATTAATTGACCATAAAAAATCAATTAAGACAAATAAAATTGAACGGAGAGAGTAATCGTTATTTGCGGTGGCTAAATAGGTGAAGGCTAAGGTAGAGAAATCTATCTTTTCTGTAACGGACCAAATTTTTTTTTGAAATAAATTAAATCACTAAATTTGTTACAATTTAATTATGAAAAAATTGCAAGTGATAAAAGGGTACAAGTATAATCCTTTCAAATGTTAACAAATCAAATCAGAAAGATGGCTCAATTGTAGGCAAAAGTTAATAAAAACTAGTGAACACCATAATTATTCTTGTAATACACATTAAAAAAAAATCAATAAAAATTATAAATGTGTCCAAATCTTCGTATAAGAATCCAGATATCATGCCAGGGGTTACATGATGCGAGTTCTCTCTCAAAGATGAGGAGGCTAGGTCAACATAAAATAATCTCAGTTATCATAAACTACTAAATGATCTCTAATTAAGGAAATTGATATTTTTATATAAAAAAATATATATTTCATGAAAGAAACTACGTAAAAATATAAAAAGTATATGCGAAAATAATGTTAGCCTAATCAAATGTGTAATTTGAACATACTGCGTTTGGTGTTAAAATGAGTACAGTCTTAACTCTCTTCTATCCGAAATACCAAATTACCCTCGAGCAAGCCACATGCACGTCATCAATTAAAGGTCACTTAATTAATTTCAGCAGTTAAAAATTTAGAAGTCATAACCATATAGACGCACTCACACCCAAGTAATCCCAAGTGCCTGCCATGAAAATTGCTCCTAGATATCATATTCTATATAAATAGTCATGCATGACCATGCCATATGTGTATATTCAACACGTAACCTTCATCCCAATTTCCATTCACGTAAACCAACTTCATTCAAACTACATAGCCTAATTAAGATCGACTATTCAACACTTCAAACAAAACCAACTTAATCACCACTACTATAAATACTTCAACTCTATACATATTCCCTTCACTCATTCTAGCTACAAGCACAAGACACAAAACGCCTCCACCCTTGTCCGTTTTTTCTCAGTTGTCGGTCAGTTAATTCAAAGATGAAATTTCAAAAAACGAGCGCGTTTTTGATTGTTTTAGGGGTATTTGTTGCTGTTATGATGAGCCAAGCTCACGTGGACGCTGCAAGAGTCTTGACGGAGGATTTTGTTGGTTCTAATCATCTTGAAAAATACTCTTCGGTTTATGAGGAGGCGAAGAACTCCATGGCGTTATGGCTTGAGAGGTTGCCGTCGGGACCTAGCTCTAAAGGACGTGGTCACTAAATTTTATATATATGGAACTTTTGAAGAAGTCAGCCACAATAAGAAGTATAAGTAATTAAATTTTATGACGTTTTTGATTGTTTTGGTGGTAATTTTATAAATAATGTAGAAAACTACAACATTTTTTTTTCTTTCTTTCTTTTATTCATGTAATTATGTATACTATACAGGATATTAATAAAGTGAACAAAATTCTTTATTAATTTGTTTCAGGAAACAATTATATTAGTTTTTTGATAGATAAATATTGATCCGGCCGGCGCCAAAATAAAAACAAAAGGTTAGTAGTACATGTATTTATTCAAATATAATTAATCTTGTTTATGGATAGTTGAGGAAGAACACGATGTTAAGTAACACCAGCAGCTTCAACATAAAAATATAAATAGCTAGGAACTAGCTAGTACTTGTGGAACATAAAATTTATGTGTATATAATTTTTTAAAATTTAAAATTTAAATAGTTAGAGAGAGAATTGTAAGACGTGAGAATGTGCATTCAGTTATATATTATCCTTATATTTGAGAAACTATTAAATAATATAAAGTATGAAAAAAAATTCACAAAAATAACCGCCTCCAGCCCTCTCCCACTAATTTATATAAACTAACACCCAATGATATATATGTCATGCATATAAATTATGCGGGTAAAATAATTTTTTTATAAAATTTAAAGGCTAATTAGAATGATAAGAAAATAATATAATTAAATTTATAGGGACAGAAAAAAAAAGAAAAGAATAGTAGCGTCAACGACTCAGGGAGCCGCTTTATTAACGGAGATATATAATTGCGACAATGAAAACGTATGGAAAGATTACACTATATTTTATCCAACGGAGCAGGTAAATACATACATATTTCCTAAATTCTTCGGTGCCAAAATAAAAAATAATAGATCCGATCCATTATATGCCTAAATGTTTTCAGACTACTATTTTATAGTTCTTATTGTTCGAGAAGTACTTCTGTATTTGCCTATGCATTTTTAATTGCAATTGTTACAAAATGCATACTAATGAAAAGACAAACAATAAAGCAAATAACACAAGTACATAAAAACTTAGATGGAGTGTCCGGTCGAATACGCATGCGGAGTCAAACATGACTATTCTCTAATTTTATCATTTTTCACATTACTTTTGTCGTGTATTACGTATCGGACATCTATATATATTATAACATAAAATAAATAAATCTATATATATATTATTATAACATAAAAACCCATGAATCCTGCACTGTCACAAAAGGTAAGAACAAACAGGTTTTTCAGTGTGTGATTATGATCCATGTAGTTCTTTTATATTTTTATTTGGGCCTTGTTTTTGTCAATAAAGGAAAAAAATATAGGTTGAGGACATCCAATGTTGGCATAGCATGGAGTATAAATTTTAGGATCCAAAATCATCGGATGGTGCTGG
The DNA here is from genome assembly GCA_947179155.2 of Hedera helix. NCBI lineage: Eukaryota > Viridiplantae > Streptophyta > Magnoliopsida > Apiales > Araliaceae > Hedera > Hedera helix. Next base: position 27,890,263 of record OX359282.1, on the reverse strand, counting down.
TTGAATCCCAGGATCATACACCAATCAAATACCGTTGGATTCTCTCGATGTGCATGTGGGCCAGTCTTACTCTGTTCTCGTCACAGCGGATCAAAATTCCAGGGATTATTATATAGTGGCAAGTCCTAAAATGGGCAATGTCACTGATCATTGCAGTCTTGAAGCTATTGGGCTGCTACATTATGTGGACTCTACAACAACTCCTAATGGGCCTTTACCGAAAGGGCCCGATCCATTTGATCTGGAGTTCTCAGTTAATCAACCAAAATCCATCAGGTGAGCTTGTTTAATATTTTATAAATTTTAGTATTTTTGTTGTTAGCTTATCAATTTATAATCTACTATATGCCTATATCATTCCATAGAGACAAAATTTACCTATTTCGAAATATTCATCAGCTACTAAACTCTTTGTTTTGTCTACTATGTCTATATCTTTGTTTTCAGTTTCATAAAAGTAAAACAAATTATGAAATATACAATTTGCCCCATAAAAATTTGGCATAATTTAACTTTTAGACTCAAACTGACCAATTTTAAAATCAAAATTTATATTATCTATAATAGATTTAAATTTATAAATATAACAGATTTATATTTATATTATCTATATATTATAACATAAAAAAATTAAATCTAAGAAGTGAGCTATTAGAAAATCATCGTCATAAGAGAAAAATATAACATAGAAACAGTTATTAAACGGATTCTTATTAGTTTATTTAGCACACCTTATGTGTGCAATTAAAAATAAAATAAAATATATAAATAAAAATTTGAAAAACATGAATGAGAAAAGATAGGAGAGAAAATAGGGATAGAAAGTGATAGGAATGAGGTGTTATGAGTTTACCACTATAAATAGATAATTTAACTAAACTATAACAATTTTCAAACTCACAACTTAGGATGAGAGACCAAGTCCCTCCCTCCCACTTTATATATAGATTTATGGAGCAAATATATAAGCAAAAAATAAAATAAAAGATACTCTATTTATTTTTAAAATATAAAATTATTATGAATGTTTTTATTTAAAACTCAAAATCACCATGAATTCTTTTAATTTTAGACAATAAAATGATAAAATTTATAAACTATCTCAAAAACACTACTCATGGTAAGATTTATAATTTTTTATGAATCTTAATTTTGAGCTTAAAAATATTATATCTATGACAACTTTACTTGACATCGTATCAATGGTTCAATAAATAATATTTTAATTTTCAACATATAAATATAACAAAAGCTTCATCAAGAAATCAATGTTTCAATAAATAATATTTTGATTTTCAGATAAATATAATAAAAGCTTCATCAAGAACAAAGGGGTAGATTGTTGATAGTCACCGAAAGTCTTTGGTCCGAATGGTACTACCCAACCCATGGTAATTATCATGAGGTTGGGGGATCGAGTCTTGATATACGAAAATAGAATGTGTGAGTGTATTTAAATTTTAATCTAAATTAAAAGACAAGTGATAGTTCAATAAAAATTACTTAAATCAATATAACTACAATAAAACTTTTATTAGACAAATAATTATATAATTGTAACTCTTTACCCGTGCAAATGCAACTATATAATCCATTTTTATTTATATAACTTTAAAAGTGTCAAGATCATTGTTTTCAAATCATATAATAATTACATCATTCTAAAAATCTGTGAATAAATTACAATCAACACAAAATATATTATCAAAGGATTTCAAATGTACATAATCATATGAACTTACTCTGCTCCTTTTCTTGTTCCCTTGCATAAATCTCTTTGCATCGATAAACCTTTGTTTTGTTCCCTTGCATAAATCTCTCGACAGGGGCACAGTTAATCTCTCACTATACACGAGCGATTCGATACAGAAATGAGAATCAACAAGTGTCTTGAACTCCTCACTTATCGGATCATACTTAACAATTTTGTTATAATCTACTTGCATGATAATCTCACCATTGGTAACACACAGTGGGATCACCATATTCGAAACATTCAAACGCGGAATTTCCAGTATTTTAAACCAAGAGTCTTTTACCCCATACTCTTCCATCACCCATATAGTCCACACCTTTGGCCCCTCACCATAATAATCATAAACTGCACACAAAAATCCTACTAAACCCCCTAAATAAATTACAACATACCTATTATATGCAGATGCAGTCATATCATCAAATTGTGGTAACACCTTATATTCTTATGTTTCTAAGTCGAGCGATACGATCCCTTTACGCCTCTCCATGTTTTCGGTAAACACTATCCAATGCAAGAATCCATTAAAGCCCGTCCCTACCATCTTCCAAATATCTTGAACATTCACGGGAAATTGTTGAATTGTTTTCCAAGAATTAGATTTCCGCGAGTACATTTTTCACCGCTTTTATCACCTAACAACCCTAAAATCATCCATACTCGAAACGTAACCAAGTCCATAAAACCGTGACAAATCTTGTTGTATATTTGGTAATTTCATGCAGTCGCAGTCTCTTGTAGTAGGTTCCACAAAAATAGGTGACCATCTAATATACTTAACACTAGACCATTACAAGAACCAAAAAGATGGACAATTATAATCTAACACATTATTTTTTATTTACTTTTTTGTAGTCATCGTGTCATTAGGTCATAATCTATGCACATAGAATTACTCCACTAAAAATGGTATAATACATTTAAACTTTCAAACAGTGCATTTGGACCTCCAAAGTGTTAAATGTTACCGTTGTAGTGACAAAGTTAGTAAGGGTCTGTTTGATAATTGTTTCTGCTTTCAATTTTTTGTTTTTATTTCTATTTTTTTTTTAAATTGAAAGAAAAAAATAGTGAGTGATAACTATTTTTGCTTTGAAAAGAGTGGAAGTAAAATTCACTTTAGCAGTAAAAAAGTGAAAAAACAAAAAAGTTGCTTATTTGATTTTGACAATACAAGGAGCTAGTCATTCTAATTTTAACAACAAATTTTAAACTCTATTTTTTTACAAAAATAAATAAAACTAATATTGAAAATAACTTTGTCTAATTTTTATTTTCACTAGTGAAAGAAAATAAAAGAAACAAAAACAAAAAAAAACAAAAATGTCATTTGCTCTCTCCTCAGATCGTGAATCCTCTTCCTCCCCACCTCCCGGCCAAAACCCACCTCCATTCTCACACGGCGGCGGACGGTCAACCTCTCCTCTCAACCTCTCCTAATCTGTTTAAGTTATATACCTTTTAAGTTCGTATATTTTGTCTATCACTTATCATCTATTTTTTTTTATATTAATTGGTTACATTAATAGGTTATATTTTTTTATTGTATTAACATGATTGCGATAAAGAATAGGGGGATGATGACCAGCAGGAGCATAGGGATAATTCTTAAACACTGGAACAATAACGTAACCCTTCTACAGATGATCCTCATACTAGTGATGGTAGTACTAGCTATTGTCTACAGATATGTTATAATTTTACTTAATTTACGTCGTAAGTCATAGTTTTACTTCGCTTATGTTGTAAACTGTAGTTTTATTATGAATTTTAGTATTTATAATCATTATTTCATTTAAGTTGTAAATCGAAGTTGTAGTTTAATTTATACTTATTATGTTACTCCCTCATTTCCATTATATAGGTTGTTTTAGAAGTTTTTTTCCTTTTCAAAATATAAGTCATTTTACATATATCTAGGAGAACAAATTTAATCATTTTCTATTCTATCCTTAAAGATGAAATAATTAAGAGAGAGAGAATGAAGAGTAATTAATGAGTGTATGGGTAGTAATGGAATTTCAAACCAACATTAATTGCCTAATATTAGTATTAATGACATTTCTTAATATGTGTAATCATGTCTAAAATGACTTATATAATGGAAAGGAGAGAGTATTCATTATTATCGTTGTTAGGATTGTGTATGTTATTCATGGTAGTTTAGTTACATTTAATGTTGTTGTTGTGTTATTGGGAATGTGCATGTACGTTGTGTTGTTGGGATCGATAGCATGACCAGATACAAATTTATGGTTAAAACCTAATATATATATATATATAACAGTTTATTTTTTACGGAATATTGTAACTTTTATAAAATTTTCATTGAAAAAAAAACCAATTAATTGTGAAGTGGCGCATGGCACTGTTTATTTCCAATGAAATCATTTCGGATGGAAATAGTTTATTCTGACAAAAATAGTTTAGTCCCACAATTTTTTTGACATAATTATTTCTGACAAACTTAATTTTGATAAAATTTCCAACAATATATTTTGTTGGAAATAAACTTTTTATCTTTTGGTGTTTCAAACCATTGTCAAAAAATCCTAAATTTGACCATATATATATATATACATGTACATATTGGCTTATATAGTCAAAATTTGGATATTTTTAGCTATTATTTGGAAGTTCTATATTTTAGTACAAAAAATATTGTACGTTTTTTTTATAGGTTAATTAGATTCAAAGATTTTATCGGTCATTAAGTTTTTACTTATGCAACGATAACTATTTTATAAAATTGATATATAAAAGAGTTGCAAATTTTGCATTGGATAAAAATCAGTTTTTCTCTAACAGATGCAACTATTTATTATACCAATGCGATAACAAAACAATACATACATCCGCTAGCTGTTTTATGGGGAAATCAAAACTAACAAAGAGAGAGAGAGAGAGAGAGAGAAACATAACAAAAACAAATTTGAATCAAAATTTCAGGTAAATTAAAAAAACATAATTACGAAACATTTCTCTCTAATAATATCATAAATCCAATATTAACTAACTATGCATGTTCTCACCGTCCTTACTAATTTTGTATCTTAAAGAAATCTATTTGAAGCTAGCAATGGGAGGGATCCAAACTCTCCTTAATCACAGTCGTCGATTCAATTAATCCAGATGTAATTTCCAAAAGAGTAGTGAATTTCTTTGTTTTTGGGTCGTACTTGACAAACTTTTTCCCAGCTACTTTCATCATAACTTCACCATTCTTGGTAAAACATAGTGGCCTCATCCCAATTGTTCTCACCATACAAGGAATTTGCATTAATTTAGTCCAAGATTCTTTCACCCCATATTCCTTCATCACCCAAATAGTCCATACCCCAGTAGGTCCATAAAAGCTATTACAAACTATACAAAGCAACCCTTCTAAAGCACCAAAGTGAATTATAAAATTGTTATCGCCATAATTGTCAGGCAAAGGTACATAAGAGAATTTTTCCTCTATTAGATCAAGCGACACAATTGCACATCCGCCATTGTCTGCACGAGCTAGCCAGTGCAAGAATCCATTAACAAAAGCCCCGCCCGTTTCCTGCCAACCAGGATAAGGAAAATCTTGAATTGTTTTCCAAGAATTTGTTTTCCGCGAATAGATTTGTATACCTTCTATTCTTCGATATAAAGTACTAAAACCTCTCACAACCTTGTAGCCATTGCTAGACGAATCGACGCCAAGTCCATAAAATAGATAGATATTCTCCTGGGAATATCCCTCATAATGTGGTAATTTCATGCATTCCCTAGTTGTAGGGTTCCACAAAAAGAGGTGTTCGCCATTTTGTAACCTACATAACATCAAGCCATTACAAGATCCCACAATTTGGACATCAAATTCTTCGTGATAATCCAGCTTGTATGGTAGATGGTTTCGTGAAACAGAAATATCTTGTGTTGGAAATTCTAGGTTTTCAATTATTTGACCATCTAGCCCTTCAAAGTCCATGGATAGAAACCGGAATTGGGAAGGTGTAGGGTATGACAGGATGATGATTCGCCGGTGGCTATACAAGCTGAGGAAATAGGGATCGGTGAGCAAAGCGTACCAAGATTTGCAAACACACTTGCATTGTGTCACATCCTTGAGAGGTAATAATAAAAGTATTTGAAATATAATACTTTCGGAAAAGATTGAAGCAGCTGATGAGGTTGGTTGTTGATCATGCCTTTCGTTGATACCTACTTCAGCCATTGAAATTAATTAATCAATCAATCTTTCTTTTTATGCTTTTGTATTGTGTCACCACCAACTTATATAGCAGAAACTTTATAATAAAGCCAAATTCGATATGGAAAAAATATTTATTTCCTTTTTGATGATGGAAAGATCTGCACGTGCGTTTAATTCCTAATTGCAATCTGAATAGAATTGTCAGTCCAATAATCTTATGGGACCCACCTAAATATGCATAGTCTATTATTTTCAAGTAATAACTTATTCATGAAATTTAGAATTTAGGTTGGTTATGAGAATATAAATTATAGCAAAATCCCACAAATATGAAATAATAAAAATAACATATTTCGCTGATAATTGTCTAGAATATTGAACAAATTGAGATTTGCCTATTTATGATTATGAGTAAAGCCCAAAAATCCGAGAGAGAGAGAGAGAGAGAGAGAGAGAGAGAGAGAGAGAGAGAGAGAGAGAGAGAGAGAGCATATTTCAGTGATAACTAAACCTGCCGTTCTTTTAGTTTGTTTGGCTAAGACGGATTGATGCTGTGTATGAGTTTTAAATTGTATTTAATGTTCAAGTAGAAGGAGAAAAAAGTCACTGCTTTCTTGCGGTCACTATAAAATTCCAGGATTATTGAAAGAAAAAAAAAATTGTTAAAACAAACTATGAATGTTACATCAATTGTTAACACTGCTTCGAGGTATTTTAGAAACTCCACCAAATTTATTAAATAACTACTCCCTTCGTTTTCAAAAAAATATTTTAAATATATATATTTTTACATTAATTAAGAAAAGTAAAGTAGAGAAAAAAGAGTTTAAAAAGTTCTAAATTTATTTTAAGTGACTCCACAATATTACATTAAATAATGAGTTTTTATTTATTTATTACACTAGTAGATCTCACTACATGACATACTTGCCATTTATTTTATGTGTTTGTTATTCCCAAAGGCACTTGAAAGAATCTAGAAGGATAGTTAAATAAATTCTTTAAATTTTTTTAAAGAGTGATTACTAAGTAGTTAAACAAGTTAAGTTTACTTGATTTGCACAACGGAATATAAGTTTGAAAATCTCTTCAAAAATTGAATGAAAATCATAATTCTAAATGTAGTGAATGTGCATAAATAACTCACTAATGAAAACATAAAGTGACCAAAAAATAAAATGCAAAAAGTAAAGTACACAAATATTTTTAAGAGATTCGAAACACCAAAGTCTCTTGATCTTCTCGTCTATTCCGCGAGCATGAATTTTCCACTAAGGATAATTTGATTACACAAACCAATGTTCACTTAGAACCGGTACAGCAACGTAATTCACAATGAATTAAGCAAGTCACTTAGACTTGGCTACAACAGATCACTAAGATCTATACAATTATTAAGAAGGAGATGTTGTTACTTTGATGTGCTATTAAGTTACATCAAGTCCTTATTCAATTGACTTAACAATAGTTTGTATTTTTCAAAATAGTACAGTGGAGTTTTGAAAATTTAAACTTTTAATAGTACTTTTTTTTCTTGATTGATTGTTTTTTTAAAAAACATTTGATAAGCAATTCTTTTATAGTTTGCATTTGATTTAATTGTTGAATTGTTACCGTTGTTTTATTTTGTTTGAAACACTTGTTAAAATTTAAATATTTAATTTTAAATTGTTGTATGTTTGGACCACGTCACTTGCCATTTATTTAGATAACAATAAAACTACGCGTATGTAATTTTTCCTATAAAATTAATATAATAAATAGTTGCATGCGTTGGACAAGAAACTGATTTGATTTTTTTATTGCCATGCGAATTCAAATAGGAAGTCTACATACAGACATAAATTTCTTTTGTCAAATACAACATTTGTGAGTCAACCGGAGGCACAAATAGAAAGCTTTTGAATTGTTTGTTATAGTAGTAGACATCAAATCTTCTTTATTACTTTAATTTAAAATTTTTTTATTATTATTTTTTTAACATTTTCATAATATCTGAATCACATTATAAATTTTTATTTAGTAGCCAAGATGACCCATTTTTTTTCTTTTTCTTTTTTCATCTCTTCACGAGAATTTTGAAATCAATTGCTTTACTATTACACAATGTTTCATTGAAATCAATTGCTTTACTAAAACAATTTCATAAAATGTTTTCATACTACTACGACACGAATTCCATTAGCATCAGCCTGTTTAAAAATCTAAACATCTACTTTATCATACGATGATCTATATCTCAGGCGAATCCAGGAGCACAAGGATAATCTTATATACTCTTTACTACCATCGGCCTTTTTTCTTTCGTTAATTTTGTTTTTGAAGAATAGAAAGGTGCAACATTGTTAAGACGACGAGATCCCAGATCAATCCGTAACTTGCCCATTACTTGATTGCATGTCCGTTTGTTGAATTTCAAAATGGTCTACAACCCGAACTGTGCTTACCGGATCCTGCTGAGCTGAAGCTGCCCTCCATTTGCTAGGATACTCTCTGAGGTGGTTTGGCCGTTGTGGCTGTTTTGTCTCTGCATCCCAATCAAGATCCAGCTTCCATTCCTTCGGAACCCCTTTATCAGTTTAAATCAGTCTTACCAATAGATATTTATATATAGCAGTACAAATGGAGCACATTGTTTACGGTGCAAGTCTTCTACACTTTTCATGCATGAAGAAAGTAAAGCCTATCAAAAATATAGACGGAAAACACGGAGGTGTTTGAATTTCTAGTGAGAGAAGCTCCTGCTTCTCTCTTACTTTCGTCCCCTCTTTGATTTTCGATTAAAGCTTTTCTTTATCAATTTGTCTGGGGTATTCCCATCTATGGTTCTATTTCGTTCTGTTCTCTCTGAGAAAGTTCCACTGCTGTCTTTGGTCCTCTGATAAGGATCAGATCTAGGGTTTCTGTTTCGTTCTGGGTTCTTCCCCCTCTTCGGATTTTGATTGCGTGATGGCAAAAAATAAGGGATCTAAATCGAAGTCTAGATCTTCCTCTAAAAAATCCCGCCCCATGCTGGTTTATAGATCTTTTGGGAAACCTGGGGTCGATTATGCTTCAACGAGTTCGTGTTTAAAAGATGGTAAACCAGTTTTAGACGATGATTCTTTCTCTTATGATGAGGAAGATGGCTTGCTGGTTTCAATTTCTGATGCCTTGGATTCGGCGAGTGAGATTCACTCTCTTCCTGGAGAGAGTGGGATTCAAAGTTCTGGTTCTGAGCTTTGTGATTTAGCTATCGCCAAACCTCCTTCTTCTGATGACGGGGGGCCTTGCTGTCGGGAGGGGATCCATCCCTGGCTACTGCTGATTTATCTTGTTCCAATGAGGCTTCTGCATCTCCACTTGAAGGTTTGTTTTCTCTTTCCCATCATTCTGTTTCGCCGCCAATGATGTTGTTTCTATTCCAAACTTCATCATTCAAAAGGTACTTGTTGGGATGTGTTTTATTGGACTTTATATTTTCAACTGTGGACTTAGGATTATTTTCATATATGTTGTGGGCCGGGTCGTTTCTATCTCCCCCAACAGGCCTGCTGACAAAGTAGGTAGTCTGCTCGATCTTTCCACCTATGAAGGGCTGATGGGGCGTCTGGGCCGTTTTATCAACTTCTACATACTGTGAGTCAGATGGTAGCCCATGCTAGTATCTCTTCTTATTGGAGCGATTGGAGTAAGTGGCAAAAGACTTCAGGTATCCACTCATGAATAGATGATGGGATGTTCAACGATGCATGAATGAGTATATACAAGCTATCTCTCAGAAAAATGGAGGTAAGAGTTTTTCCTGAAAATATATACAGACGTTATCAAATATCTTTCAAGTTCCAGCATATATTAGGTCTTTCATTGTGACGTTAACTGCCTGAAGTTACCCACCCACCGGAGCATCCCCGGACGACCCAAGCCGCGACCGTTCTGTGGGGTGATAACAGTTTGTTACGTGTACAGGTATCTTGCTGATAGGTGATCTCAGTAGGAGCAAGAATTAAACGTCAACATTGACACTAGAAGGAGGGCCCTGAAGGTGTTTGATACATAAGTCACCCGGTTGGCCCATGACAGAAAGAGGTAGCTCGAACAGGGGACATCAGAGATCCATTGATCCATGTGTGCAGAGCAACAGAGCCCCGAAGAAGCAAAGGGCGGCGGTTGGGCAGTCGGGACAAAGATAGGGGCACACTCATTTCGAGCCTATCAGAAGACGTTTGTTTACACCCCCTATGATAGTGGAACACGATTATCGTAGGGAGGGCTCAGAAGAAGAGGTGGCACGCTCGAAAAGGGTTTCACGACGCGAACATGATGAGAGAGACAGACAGTACAAAATTAGGGAGCTAGAGATTGAGTTGGAGTCCTTGCAACGTGAGCATCAAGACTGGTAGGCCCGCCTGCTGGAGTTGCATGAAGAGGGTCCGTCCACTACTATCAATGGCAAGGAGCGGGCGGATACTCCACAAAGTCAGCCTAGATCGAAGCAAGGATGGGAAAGACGATCCGAGTTTAATGATTCACATAAATCTCATGGTGATATAAGGGGTCGACACCAGTCTCAGGGTTATATGAGACGACATGACCAGGACGGTCAGGGTGATATAAGGGGTCGACACCAGCCTCAGGGTTATATGGGACGACATGATCGGGACGGTCAGGGTGATATAAGGGGTCCACACTAGTCTCAAGGTGATATGAGACGACATGATCGGGACAGTTAGGGTGATGTAAGGGGTTAACATCAGTCTCAGGGTTATATGAGACAACATGACCGGGATGGTCAAGGGGATATAAGGGGACACAACCAGCCTCAGGGTCATGTGAGGCGCCCCGACCAAGTCGGCCAGGATAGATCGGAAGGAACAAGACTGTCTGAGTCCCCAGGGCGGTATTCTCGGGAAAAGGCCTAGACTCCGGAATATGAAACTGAGTGCAAAGGTATAAGGGCGGAGCCGAGCCGAGGAGACCAACAGATGGTCCCTTATGTGCCCATGACCGACCCGGTTATGGAAATGATTTTGGAGTTGGAAAACAGGTTGGCTGTGGCAGAAGCAAGACCGACGAGCGGATCCGAATTCGAGGCATCGAGACCTATGCCCCTGGACCCAAAATCTCCATTGTCAACAACCATTGATCAGGAAAAGGCCGATCCGAAGAAAAAACTACCGCCCCTTGAGATGTAAGATGGCTCGGGCGACCCATACGACCACACTAGTAAGTATGAGAGGGTAATGAGGTACTATAACCATTCCGAGGTCGGGATGTGTCAGATTTTTGTAACAACGTTAAAGAAGGGGGCCAAACAGTGGATGATGTCGTTACCACCCAATTGTATCCACTATTGGATCGAGTTGAGTGTCTGGTTCCATGAACGGTTTGACAGCAACAAGAGAAGGGGTAAAGTGACGACCTCTTTAATGCAGGTCAAACAGAAACCCGGTGAGTCGTTAAGCCAGTATGTACAGAGGTTCTGAGATGCAGTAGGGACCATTACCGACCTCAATATTGTGACGCCCCCCAAATCTGGGCCCACACAGCCCAAACTTGAGTCGTCAAAACACTACAACAAAATTATTACAACAAAGCACAACGTACAACAATACAGTGTATAATAATACACAACTAAGTCTTCACTATTATTGCCACACTATTTTACAAAACGTGAAGACTATGATAACTATTCCTCGGACCCTCACTCCATTCCCCGGCTAGACCCTGTTATGTTTTCATCTCCTGTTGAAAAACAATGGAACAAAAGAAAGGGTGAGCTCAAATAGCCCAGTAAAGAATATCATGACTAAGATAATGACAAATAAATTATCATTAGTCTTCAACAGTTGAGTTCTTGATAGAATACAATAGACTACAAGGTTTATATCAAAAACTGCAGTTAAATTCTTAAACAACGTTCAGATCAATAATAGCAGCGGAATGAGTAATCTATTAGAAGAATAATGCAGACTATAATGTCCACTCGGTTCTCTTTTTTGGAAAAACATCATCAACTTTTATCATCTGAAATATCATTAGTCAAGATAATACAAATTCACAGTTCCTGATCATAATCATGCACATCAACAGTTCATCTTTGTACTACGGGCCAAAGATATTCAATATAGCACCAACGGTCATGATTATACCAGATTCAGCCTTTGGTCATAATCATACCAAACAACAGTTCATCTTTGCACTACGGGCCAAAGAGAACATTCACCACATGCCATAAAAGACACCGAACAGATGTATCGCCTTTAACCTATTATATCGCCTTTAACCTATCATCTGTTCAACAAATATAACACATCTGTGCCCCCGGCCACAGATATTCACAACAGCTTGATTTTTGGATGATTAGAATGTTATAAATGATGAACAGAAGAAATAGGATAACAATAAGTATCGGAAGTTTACTTTGTACAGATTCAAATAATGTCCAAATTATCAACATGATGTGGAGTGAAATTCAAGATCCACAGTTCAGAATAACGGTTACAATTCAATAGAAAGGTTCACGTAAATAGGAAGGTTCAGTTGAAATAATGAAGTTCAACTATTATGGAACATATAATATTTTCAGGAATTATAGAAGCAATAGTTCCATAATAAATTTCGATTTAGGAGTATGAAAGAAAATAATATCCCTTACCGTAGCAGGTTTGATTAACAAAAGGTGAAGGAAATTAATACAAAGGGTTATTCACCAACAGGCGGCAAACCGCTCCGTAAGGTTATTCCCACAATTTAATAGAATTTGAGTACAAAGAGTTATTCACCAAACAGGCGGCAATCCGCTCCGTAAGGTTATTCTCAGAGATTAATAATGAATGAATACGAAAGGTTATTCACCAACAGGCGGCAATCCGCTCCGTAAGGTTATTCCCACAATTTAATAGAATTTGAGTACAAAGAGTTATTCACCAAACAGGCGGCAATCCGCTCCGTAAGGTTATTCTCAGAGATTAATAATGAATGAATACGAAAGGTTATTCACCAACAGGCGGCAATCCGCTCCGTAAGGTTATTCCCACAATTTAATACATGAAAATAAAAGGCACGTCTTATGAGTAAGGAAGAAACAATATTATTATCGAGAATCAAATAATGATAATCCCTTACCATAGTATGTTTGAATAATGGAAGATGAAAAAGATGGTATCCCTTACCGTAACACGTGACTGGATATTGATTTAAATGAGGTTGATTAACTTGAACAGTACACGTATACTTATAGATCTTCACAAATACTCAAGATGACTTAAGCACACTTAGAGAGAACTTTCACAAGAAGTATTTAGAGAGAGAAAGAAAGAACAAGTAAGGAAGTTTATGAAAAATCCTTAAGTTAAGGCTTCTATTTATAGCCAAAAATCTTATCATTCATTTAATCTAAACCATTCATTTAAAGATCATCTTTTAATCTACACCATCCATTTCAAATATTATATTATCTTTAATCTACACCATTCATTTCATATCACCTAATAATCACCTAACTTTATATTATAAACAAATCAATTTAATTATTCAACAATAATTCACACTTTAATCTACACCATTCATTTCATATTACCTAATAATCACCTAACTTTATATTATAAACAAATCAATTCAATTATTCAACAATAATTCACACTTTAATCTACACCATTCATTTCATATCACCTAATAATCACCTAACTTTATATTATAAACAAATAACTTTATCAATTCAATTATTATGACTAATTGTTATAAATACAGTATAGTTAGCTCTTAGATATCAAGTCAATAAATTAATGAAATACAACTGTTTAAATAACATCATAATAGAGATAACAATAATGTAAAATAAAGCATACGTTACTGTGTAATGACAATTATTGATTCAATAATGTGAATTACTGTGCATATGTTACTGTGACAATTATTAGGTTCAATAATTTTAAAAACAGTGCAACAACAATTATTGACTCAATGATATAAAATACAGTGTAATGACAATTATTAAATCAATAATGCAAAATACTGTGTAACAACAATTATTGAATTGATAATATAAAATATTATGCAGTGACAATTATCGATGAAATGATGCGTAACAGTTACGGTGTCAATTATCAGACCAATAATATGAGACACTATGCAATACCGTGTGTTACTATAGAGTACCGTGTGCTACAGAAAATACCATAAACTACCGTATGCTACTATTCTTTTATCACCGGTATTTTAACAGTTCCGTTGACTATTTTTATTTAAAAAGGTTACTTCTGTCGTTTTCTATATCCGACAAATATTCCGTTGTGGGGTCCACCAATAATTTATTATTTCGGCGCCGTCGTACGGCACGAATATTCCCCGACAAAGCGAATATTGTCCGACAAAATAAAATTTGCACATAACATCCTTAACTTTCAATTTTGTTAATTTAACCACTTACTGTTTCAAAAAAAATATATATGAAGAAAAATTAAATTTTGTATTTCATAAAATTCGGGGTCTTACAACCTCCCCTCCTTATGAAATTTCGTCCCCGAAATTGACGTACCTGACATATCGAAGAGGTAAGGATACTTAGATTTCATCTCAGATTCTAGCTCCCAGGTCATTTCCTCAGTATCTTGGTTCCTCCATAAAACCTTAACTTGAGGTATAACCTTTGAGCGTAGGATCTGCTCCTTCTTATCCAGGATCTTAACAGGTACCTCCTCGTATGTTAAATCCTCTGCTATAACGTCTGGTTCTAACTCAATGACGTGGTTTGGGTCCTTCACATATTTACGTAACATAGATATGTGAAAAACGTTATGGATGCGAGACATACTTGGTGGTAGGGCTAGTCTGTAGGCTACGGTTCCTATTCGATCGAGGATTTCAAATGGGCCAATAAATCGAGGGTTAAGCTTTCCTCTCTTTCCGAATCTCGTAACCCCTTTCCATGGAGAAACACGTAAGAATACATGATCTCCGACGTTGAAACTTTCGTCTCTCCGATGAAGATCAGCATAACTCTTTTGTCGTTCTTGTGCGGTCTGTATTCGTTGTCGGATCATTTGGATCTTTTCGGTCGTCAAGCGTACCAACTCGGGTCCCAACAATTTTGCTTCTCCTACCTCATTCCAACATATTGGAGAGCGACACTTCCTTCCATACAATGCCTCGAATGGAGCCATGCCTATGCTTGCTTGGTAACTGTTGTTGTAAGAAAATTCCACCAACGGCAAGTACTTATCCCAACTTCCTTTGAAGTCTAATACACAAAGTCTCAAAAGATCTTCGAGGGTCTGGATCGTCCTTTCCGATTGTCCGTCCGTTTGAGGATGGTATGCAGAACTAAAACGTAGTTCAGTGCCCATAGCTTTTTGTAGACTGATCCAAAAGCGTGAAGTGAATCTAGGATCTCGATCAGAAACTATGGAAACTGGCATGCCATGCAATCTCACGATCTCATTTATGTACATACCGGCAAGACGTTCAAGTGAAAAGTTTTCTCGTATAGGCAAGAAATGAGCAGATTTGGTCAATCTATCTACGATCACCCAAATTGCATCTAAGCCTTGAGAAACTTTTGGAAGACCCGTCACGAAGTCCATATTGATGTGTTCCCACTTCCATTCGGGAACTTCAAGTGATTGTAATGGACCTTTAGGAACTTGATGTTCTGCCTTGACACGTTGACAAGTTAGGCACCTTGAGATAAACTCCGCAATCTCTCTTTTCATATTGTTCCACCAAAATGTATGTCGAAGATCTCGATACATCTTGGTACCTCCTGGGTGGATTGCAAACGGCGTGTTGTGTGCCTCCATCATGATTTTATGCTTTAATTCAGGATCGTTAGGAACACAGAGTCGAGAGTTGACTCGAAGTATTCCTTTCTCGTCGATTCTTGCTTCGGGAATGGCACCTTCTTGTACTTTCTTTATCATGTTTATCAGTTCCGGATCGGTAGCTTGAGCAGCTTTAATTTTATCGATTAAAGTTGGTTCTACTCGCACGTGAGCAATCTTCGAGTGGGTCCCTGGTGTCTTTAGCTCTATCTCCATCTTTTGCAAGTCGTACAAAATACACTTTTGTGTTGTCAGCAGTGCACTTGTACTTGCATAAGATTTTCTGCTCAAAGCGTCAGCTACAACGTTCGCCTTTCCCGGGTGATACTGGATTGTGTGGTCATAATCCTTTAACAGCTCAAGCCAACGTCGTTGTCGCATGTTGAGTTCCTTCTGGGTGAAGAAATACTTGAGACTTTTATGATCCGTATAGATATCCACTTTTTCTCCGTACAAGTAGTGTCTCCAGATCTTCAACGCGAAAACGACTGCTGCCAACTCTAGATCATGAGTAGGATAATTTTTCTCATAATCTTTGAGTTGTCGAGAGGCGTAGGCTATAACCTTTCCATGTTGCATAAGGACACAGCCTAGACCTTTGCCAGAAGCATCGCTGTAGATAACAAATTCTCCTGATCCTGATGGTATGGTCAGAACAGGAGCTGAAACCAGTCTCTTCTTGAGTTCTTGGAAACTTTTCTCGCATTCCTCGCTCCATATGAATTTTGTGCTTTTCCGAGTAAGCTGCGTTAATGGAGTGGCGATTCGAGAAAATCCTTCTACGAATCTCCGATAATAACCAGCTAGACCCAGAAAACTTCGGACTTCGGTTACTGTTTTGGGTTGTTCCCAATTTAGTACCGTTTCAATCTTCGCAGGATCGACTGATATTCCTTTACTAGAAATCACATGCCCAAGAAACGCGACCTCCTCAAGCCAGAACTCACATTTCTTCAACTTGGCATATAATTTGTTTTCACGGAGCTTTTGTAGTATCAATCTCAGGTGTTGTTCATGATCCTCGCGACTCTTGGAGTATATGAGGATGTCATCAATAAAGACAACCACAAAATGATCCAAATGTTCCTTGAATATCCGGTTCATCATGTCCATGAAAGCTGCAGGAGCATTAGTTAGTCCAAAAGGCATGACTAAGAACTCATAATGCCCATAACGAGTTCTGAAAGCAGTCTTTGGAATGTCCTCAGCTTTAACCTTTAACTGATGATATCCAGAACGGAGATCAATCTTTGAGAAATGTTGAGCGCCTTGCAATTGATCAAACATGTCATCAATCCGAGGTAACGGGTACCTGTTCTTGATGGTGACATGGTTCAATTCTCGGTAGTCAATGCACAATCTCATACTCCCGTCTTTCTTCTTCACAAATAGAACAGGAGCACCCCAAGGTGATGCACTCGGACGAATGAAACCGGTATCCAACAATTCCTGTAGTTGGACTTTTAACTCTTGAAGTTCAATGGGAGCCATTCGGTAGGGAGCTTTGGAAATGGGCTTGGTACCGGGTTCAAGATCAATATAAAAATCAATTTCACGGTTTGGGGGTAAGCCAGGAAGTTCTTCAGGAAAAACGTCAGGAAACTCATTAACAATGGGAATATCATTCAAGTTTGACGTATTTTTGTTCAAATCAGTGACATGAGCTAAAAAGGCTTGACATCCGTTTTTCAATAAACGAATGGCTTTATGGCTAGAAATAACAGTTATAGATTTCAATGGTTTAGTTGCTTGAATTTGCATGACAGGTTGATTAGGAATATGAAAACTAATAATCTTATGAAAACAATCAATTTTAGCATGATGGGTAGTCAACCAATCAATTCCTAAAATCACATCAAATTCACGCATCTCCAAAGAAATAAGGTCAACAGATAATGTGAGGTTGTTGATTTGAACTAGGCAAGATTTATAGACAGTAGATGTAATGGTCATTTCTCCTAATGGGGTTTCAACTGATAAGTCAAAGTCCAAGTTTTCAGGAGTTAAGTTTAAACGCTGAGCACATGCAGGTGAGATAAAAGAATGGGTAGAGCCAGTATCTAACAAAGCGTAGACTTCACGAGAATTTATGAATAGCTTACCGGTTATCACCTCGTTCGAGTTTCGCGCCATTTGGGATGTCACAACAAAAGCTCTCCCTTGAACTACAGATTTTCCTTTATCCACGCTAGCTTTTGGTATCATCATTGCAGCTGGACTTGATTTTGTGGCAGGACAAAACCGCGCAAGATGACCCTCTTTCCCACAACTGTAGCACTTTTTGGACTGCAGTGTACAGTTTGGGCTGATGTGACCTTCCTGACCACACCTATAGCATCTCACTGGTGGTCGATCTTCTCCCCTTGAAACTGGGGTCGGTGCTGGTGTTGGTACTGGTGCTGGTGCCCTTCCATAATTATTATGGAATCTCTTTCTTTTGAAATTGTTCCCACTAGATTCTCCTCTTCTGTTATTTGGTATGGAATTACCACCGAAGTGTTGGTTACCTCCTCGATGGTTCTCGTTCCTGTGGTTGTTGTCACTCCTTTCTCTATGCTGATCATTAACTCTTGGCTGCAATGTTTCATCTGTTTGCTCCACCCTTTGAGCCCTATCTACAACATCTGAATACAAACTAAATTTATGAGAGCTAAGTTGTTGACGAATTTTGAATCTCAAACCTCTTAGGAACATCCGACTCATTCGTGCTTCATCATCCACAAGATGGGTGGCAAAGCGAGATAACTCGGCAAACTTGGCTTCATATTGGGAGACTGACATGTTTCCCTGCTCCAGCTTAATGAATTCCACCTCTTTCATATGGCGGATGCTTTCTGGGAAATACTTCTCGTTAAACAGTTCTTCGAATTCTGTCCAAGACATTTCGAGTGCTGAAGGTTGGATACGTTTTACCGCTTCCCACCAATGGTCCGCCTCACCTCGTAACATAAAAGTGGCAAATGGCACCTTCTGATCATCAGCGCATTGTAAGACATCAAGTATTTTTGTCGTCTGCTTCAGCCATGCCTCCGCTTTGAGTGGGTCAGGCTTCCCGTGGAATTCAGGTGGTCCTAATTCTTTAAATTGCTTAACAGTGACCATCCTCAAATTGCCAGCGTTTCTACCGTTATTATTGACTGGATTTCCTCTTCCTTGATTCTGTATGAACTGCATGAAATTCCTAAAGAATCCATCGTTCATCATGTTATCAGGAACATTATTTCCTGAGTTGGCAGGAGGATTGTTTGGGGCCTCTTGATTCTCGGCTACATTTGCTTCAGGCATTCCATAGTTAACCTCTTGATTTCCAGATGCCATACTAAACTGTGGTCACAAAATAAATGTTAGTTCAAATAAACTGACTCATCACTTCATGTTCCTACATTCAAATCGACTCATTAGATAATAAAATCTATTTTAGGTAGGACACACTAGTGACTGATTCTATTCGTCTCTCCCCTCCTAGTTCTACCCCAGATCTCCATTAAAGACCACATCCCTAAGCTCTGATGCCAACTGTGACGCCCCCCAAATCTGGGCCCACACAGCCCAAACTTGAGTCGTCAAAACACTACAACAAAATTATTACAACAAAGCACAACGTACAACAATACAGTGTATAATAATACACAACTAAGTCTTCACTATTATTGCCACACTATTTTACAAAACGTGAAGACTATGATAACTATTCCTCGGACCCTCACTCCATTCCCCGGCTAGACCCTGTTATGTTTTCATCTCCTGTTGAAAAACAATGGAACAAAAGAAAGGGTGAGCTCAAATAGCCCAGTAAAGAATATCATGACTAAGATAATGACAAATAAATTATCATTAGTCTTCAACAGTTGAGTTCTTGATAGAATACAATAGACTACAAGGTTTATATCAAAAACTGCAGTTAAATTCTTAAACAACGTTCAGATCAATAATAGCAGCGGAATGAGTAATCTATTAGAAGAATAATGCAGACTATAATGTCCACTCGGTTCTCTTTTTTGGAAAAACATCATCAACTTTTATCATCTGAAATATCATTAGTCAAGATAATACAAATTCACAGTTCCTGATCATAATCATGCACATCAACAGTTCATCTTTGTACTACGGGCCAAAGATATTCAATATAGCACCAACGGTCATGATTATACCAGATTCAGCCTTTGGTCATAATCATACCAAACAACAGTTCATCTTTGCACTACGGGCCAAAGAGAACATTCACCACATGCCATAAAAGACACCGAACAGATGTATCGCCTTTAACCTATTATATCGCCTTTAACCTATCATCTGTTCAACAAATATAACACATCTGTGCCCCCGGCCACAGATATTCACAACAGCTTGATTTTTGGATGATTAGAATGTTATAAATGATGAACAGAAGAAATAGGATAACAATAAGTATCGGAAGTTTACTTTGTACAGATTCAAATAATGTCCAAATTATCAACATGATGTGGAGTGAAATTCAAGATCCACAGTTCAGAATAACGGTTACAATTCAATAGAAAGGTTCACGTAAATAGGAAGGTTCAGTTGAAATAATGAAGTTCAACTATTATGGAACATATAATATTTTCAGGAATTATAGAAGCAATAGTTCCATAATAAATTTCGATTTAGGAGTATGAAAGAAAATAATATCCCTTACCGTAGCAGGTTTGATTAACAAAAGGTGAAGGAAATTAATACAAAGGGTTATTCACCAACAGGCGGCAAACCGCTCCGTAAGGTTATTCCCACAATTTAATAGAATTTGAGTACAAAGAGTTATTCACCAAACAGGCGGCAATCCGCTCCGTAAGGTTATTCTCAGAGATTAATAATGAATGAATACGAAAGGTTATTCACCAACAGGCGGCAATCCGCTCCGTAAGGTTATTCCCACAATTTAATAGAATTTGAGTACAAAGAGTTATTCACCAAACAGGCGGCAATCCGCTCCGTAAGGTTATTCTCAGAGATTAATAATGAATGAATACGAAAGGTTATTCACCAACAGGCGGCAATCCGCTCCGTAAGGTTATTCCCACAATTTAATACATGGAAATAAAAGGCACGTCTTATGAGTAAGGAAGAAACAATATTATTATCGAGAATCAAATAATGATAATCCCTTACCATAGTATGTTTGAATAATGGAAGATGAAAAAGATGGTATCCCTTACCGTAACACGTGACTGGATATTGATTTAAATGAGGTTGATTAACTTGAACAGTACACGTATACTTATAGATCTTCACAAATACTCAAGATGACTTAAGCACACTTAGAGAGAACTTTCACAAGAAGTATTTAGAGAGAGAAAGAAAGAACAAGTAAGGAAGTTTATGAAAAATCCTTAAGTTAAGGCTTCTATTTATAGCCAAAAATCTTATCATTCATTTAATCTAAACCATTCATTTAAAGATCATCTTTTAATCTACACCATCCATTTCAAATATTATATTATCTTTAATCTACACCATTCATTTCATATCACCTAATAATCACCTAACTTTATATTATAAACAAATCAATTTAATTATTCAACAATAATTCACACTTTAATCTACACCATTCATTTCATATTACCTAATAATCACCTAACTTTATATTATAAACAAATCAATTCAATTATTCAACAATAATTCACACTTTAATCTACACCATTCATTTCATATCACCTAATAATCACCTAACTTTATATTATAAACAAATAACTTTATCAATTCAATTATTATGACTAATTGTTATAAATACAGTATAGTTAGCTCTTAGATATCAAGTCAATAAATTAATGAAATACAACTGTTTAAATAACATCATAATAGAGATAACAATAATGTAAAATAAAGCATACGTTACTGTGTAATGACAATTATTGATTCAATAATGTGAATTACTGTGCATATGTTACTGTGACAATTATTAGGTTCAATAATTTTAAAAACAGTGCAACAACAATTATTGACTCAATGATATAAAATACAGTGTAATGACAATTATTAAATCAATAATGCAAAATACTGTGTAACAACAATTATTGAATTGATAATATAAAATATTATGCAGTGACAATTATCGATGAAATGATGCGTAACAGTTACGGTGTCAATTATCAGACCAATAATATGAGACACTATGCAATACCGTGTGTTACTATAGAGTACCGTGTGCTACAGAAAATACCATAAACTACCGTATGCTACTATTCTTTTATCACCGGTATTTTAACAGTTCCGTTGACTATTTTTATTTAAAAAGGTTACTTCTGTCGTTTTCTATATCCGACAAATATTCCGTTGTGGGGTCCACCAATAATTTATTATTTCGGCGCCGTCGTACGGCACGAATATTCCCCGACAAAGCGAATATTGTCCGACAAAATAAAATTTGCACATAACATCCTTAACTTTCAATTTTGTTAATTTAACCACTTACTGTTTCAAAAAAAATATATATGAAGAAAAATTAAATTTTGTATTTCATAAAATTCGGGGTCTTACAAATATGATATAGGCATTGGGCTTATTTACTATGAGGATGGATGTTACCCGAAACAAAAAGATGATGAAAGATGTAATGTTCAATCCTCTAAGAGATCTCTTAAACACGTATGACCGGGCCGAAAAGTTCGTAGCAATTGAAGAGGCCATGGATAGTCTGATTCCCCGGGGCATAGGTACGGAAAGCAAAGTGCATGGCGGGAATAAAAGTGGGGATAATCGACCCAATGTCTCCGATCGAGTGAAGCCGAGGGGAGGGGGACAACCTAATTTGGGCAAACCTCCATATTCACATCGTACGGAGAACATGACTTACACCCCTCTAAGCGCTGATCGCGTCAAGGTTTTGGAGACTATAAGGAACGAGACAAGGTCAAGGCCCGGATCCTCAGGGTATAAAACAGATAGGCTAGGTCCCTATTGTCTGTATCACCGACGGGCAGGGCACACCACAGAGATATGTGTCGGGTTGATGGACATGATTGAATCCAAAGTCCAGAGGGGTGAATTAACACAATTCGTGGTATGCCGCGAAACCCGAGCGAATAATCCTGAGTCGGTGGCAGAGAAAAAAGTGGAACAAGGGAACCACTCTCGAAGGGTTGTGGATGTTATTATTGGGGGGTCGGCACCAAGGCTCATTTGGTAAGAGACATCGATCCTCATCAAGTTCAGTCTCGGCATTGACTAACCAGCCCCCAATGGTTGATCGACTTTTTTTTAAAGCAGTGATCTCATTTTTGGATGAGGATTATCCGACCGAAGCCGTAGAACCGCATGAGGGAGCTTTGGTTATTACTACCCAGGTCGGTCCGGTAGACATGAAAAAAATAATGATTGATAATGGGTCATCAGTGGACGTACTATACAGTCACGCTTATCAGAGAATGGGTTTTCAAGACATGAGATTGGAGGTGGGGACAAAATCGCCCTTGTACGGGTTTGAGAATGAGGCGGTACTTGTAATCGGAACTTTGGAACTTCCAATGGTGTTTGGCATGACTCCCAAATAGGTGACGGTGCAAGTAACATTTTTTTTCGTTCAAGTTGATTCAGCCTACAATGCCATCTTGGGACGAACCACCCTGACAGCCTTAAATGCTGTTACCTCAATTCCTCACTTCAAGATTAAGTTCCCTACCCTGTAAGGCGTTGGTGAGGTAAAGGGAGACGTTGATATTGCCCGGAGATGCTACCGCTATGTTGTAACATCGTCGGCTGTTGGGGTCAGTAGACAGAAGCGTACCATGATCGTTGATATCGACCCCTACGCAGAGGGAGATACCACCCCTTTGGCATCTCCCGTTGAGGATACTGAGGAAGTGGAATTGGTGCCTGACAATAAATTGAAGACAATGAAAATAGGCGTTGGGTTACCCAACGCCTTTAAAACTCAGTTGGTCCAGCTTTTGTGGGATTATGCCGATAAATTTGCTTGGACCCCTCGGGACATGTCAGGGATTGCCGAGGGGGTTGCGGTCCACAGATTGGCAGTTGATCCAGGCAAAAAGTCAGTCCGTCAGAAACGGAGAATGTTCGCACTCGAGCGTCAAAAGATTATTGATGGAGAGCTCGACAAGCTTTTGGATGCCGGAGTAATCGAGGAGATTGAGTATCTGAAATGGTTGTCCAATGTGGTTCTGGTTAAAAAGCAGAACGAGGAATGGAGAGTTTGCATAGACTATACTGATTTGAACAAGGCATGCCCGAAGGACTTTTACCCTTTTCCACATATCGATTAACTCATTGACACCACTTTCGGGAATTCGGTTCTAAGCTTTCTAGATGCCTTCTCGGGTTATCATCAGATTTTCATGGCGAAGGAAAATATTCCTAAAACTGCGTTTATTACCTATCGGGCCATTTATGCATATAGGAGAATGACCTTCGGGTTAATAAATACCGGAGCCATATATCAGAGAATGATGAACACTGTCTTCCAAAAGTAGATCGGCAGGAACATGGAGGTATACGTAGACAATATGGTCGTCAAGAGCCCTCGAACATAGGACTACCTTCAGGATCTGGAGGAGTGTTTTCATACAGTTCGACAATACAATATGCGCCTTAACCCCACTAAATGCACCTTTGGCCTCATGTTCTTTAGTCTTGGTCAAGGTGAAGATGTGAAAGAAATAGTCGAGGTTGGGTTCAATGCCGAACCGTTTGCAAGAAGCAATGAAGCAGACTAGGTGTATATACGAGTTCAAAAAAAATTGGGCCAGTCCGATCCCGACGAAGTCATGGAAATCAGAAATGAAGGGGTGAAGGGGGAATCTAACCCCATTTCGGAGTAATTGGGTCGGAACTGCAAGTTGAGGGCTGGTGGGTCGCCAATACATCTTTTTTATTTGGATTGGGCGCTCTTAGGTTATATTCCCCCAGGGAATTAGAATTCGGATTTGAAGCCCTCAACTGCTTCGGTACTGACGGTAGATTAGGTGTTAGCGTGGGGGTATACAGTGGTGTCTTCAAACATCTTCCTGATTTCAAGTTTTATCGCCCTGATTTTTGATCCTGAGGGATTGGGAGTAGGAGCGGTTGTGGGGGCTGGCCTAAATGGGTTTGCCTCGGTTGACGAGGAAGTCGCAGTCACTGCATTGGTGGAAGAGGCCATTTCAAATCTATTGAGGGTGAGACTACTTCTGGGTTGAAAAGGTTTGAAGGTATCAAGGATTGAATCCCAGAGATTTGGTGAGGAACGATGATGGGGATGTTTACCGGTCGTCTGATTATGGGTGAGGATGAAGGTTTTTCTGGATCTCAGAAGAGAGAGAGCGGGATTGGGAGACCGTTTTTTTTTTTATTTTTTTTTTTTAAACTTTTGGAGAAGACTACTATCAGAGTGGCGATTGATTTGAAAATAAAGGGTTTTGATCGGGGATGCGGAGCTCTAAGGATTTAACAGGGGAGACGTGTGTGGAAGTTAGGGTGACGTCAGACCGGTTTGGCAATTGGAGGGAAATTAATTTCAGTAATTTAAATTTAATGAATTTCGATATATTTGGGGGTGTTACTCTCCTATTTCGCTTCAAAATAGAAGAGTGGTGGGCAATGTTGGGATGTGATTCATTGGGCTTTACATTTCTAACTGTGGGTCTGGGGTTATTTTCATATATGTTTTAGGCCAGGTCGTTTCTATCTCCCCCAACAGGCCGGTGACAAAGTAGATAGTCTGCTCTTTCCACTCATGAAGGGCTGATGGGGGGGGGGGGGGGCTGGGCCATTTTATCAACTTCTACAGACTGTGAGTCAGATGGTAGCCCATACTAGTATCTCTTCTTATTGGACCGATTTGAGTAAGTGACAGAAGACGTCAGGTATCCACTCATGAAGGGATAATGGGATGTTCGACGATACATGGATGAGTATATACAAGCTATCTCTCAGAAAAATAGAGGTAAGAGTTCATTCCCGGACGGCCCAAGCTGCAACCATTTTGTGGGATGATAACGGTTTGCTACGTGTACAGGTATCTTGTTGATAGGTGATCT
The DNA here is from genome assembly GCA_947179155.2 of Hedera helix. Lineage (NCBI taxonomy): Eukaryota > Viridiplantae > Streptophyta > Magnoliopsida > Apiales > Araliaceae > Hedera > Hedera helix. The sequence continues at coordinate 27,864,532 of OX359282.1, read as the reverse complement.
CAGCAGGAGCTAGAATTGGACGTCAACATTGGCGCTAGAAGGAGGGAAAAATCTGTCACTCGTGGGTTTCTTTGTGGGAGGGAAAAAATCTTTTCAATTTGTTAGCTTCTGGGTTAATAAAATTTGGGGTCCTAGTATTGACAGAATTTTTGTCAGAGACTTCTTTAAATTAAAAAGCGAGGAAGATCTGTTTCATGTCCTCAATTATAATCATGTTTTCTTTGGGAGATCTCTTATAATTCTTCAGTGATGGTACTCGGGGTTAGAGCTTTCAAAGGCTAATCCTACCTCTGTCCCCATTTGGGTTAATTTTCATAATGTTCCTCTCGCTCTTTGGCATGAAGGCGACTTTGACTACCTTGCTAGCTTTTTCGGTAAACCAATTTGTCTTGATGACTTCATAAAAAATGGAATCAAACTTTCCTTTGCTAGAATCTATATTGAGGTTGAGGTTAATACAATTATCCCAAGCACCACCAAAATCCAAGTTGAGAATTGTTCTATCCATGAAATTTAAGTGCAAATTCCATGGCAACCTAAAAAATGTCTTCATTGTAAAGTCTATGGCCACTTCGTCACAAATTGCACATTTGTGAAAAAGTCGTCCAAATCAGGTGTGCATCATGGGAAGAGGAAATTTGAATGGAAAATGGAAGAAAATTATAAGCCTGTTCCTATGAACTCCGTGTCTGTTGAAAGCATTATTGACAGCACCGATGCCAACAATTTGGGTTCTTATGGTTCACTGGAACAATCTTCTACCCATCAGATTGAGTGCTCCCCGGAACTAAGCGCAAGAAAGCGAGTGCATTTTGTGTTGCCCTATGATGATGAGCCCACTTCGTCCTCTGATGATAATGCACTCTCTATGACATCTGACGAAGAAGGGGCTACCACTTCTTGTCGTACCGTGGTTCCTGATGAAAACTACTATGTGACTCATGCTGACTCTGTTGGTCCTCACTTTGCGGGTGCCAGTTTAACTATTGATTTTTATTCATATCGTACACCTGTGCCCTCAGACCACTATGTGCCGTGTTTAATTAGGGCTGAATCTTTAATGGATAAAGTTGTAATTGCAAAAAAGGATGCCCTGGCCTCCTTCTCCTTGAATGAGTTTTGTGGATAAATTCATTCAGTTTGTAGTGCTGATGGTTTATGTTGTTTAGTGTCTTACTGCAGTTAGGTGGTTTGTCCCTGGCTATTAAGGTTGTGCATTTTTTCTTGTTCCGGCATTACTCATGCCAGGAGGTATTAAAACCTTCCACAAGGGCTTTGTTCTATGTAATGCAACTCTGAGTATATTTCTTTTGGTGGTGTTTCATTGTCTTTAGCAGGCTGTTGGGCTATCATTTATGGGTCCAAGCGTGCTGCTGGGCTCCTGGTTCTTTGACCGTGCTAGGTGCTGCTCGTTGTCGATTAGTTACACTTTGACTTTTTGTTTTATTGCTTATGAGGTCCAATTAATGTTAATGCAGAATTGTTTTTTGGACCTCATGAGCTGTTTTGTTTAAATCCTTGACTCGGGCTATTATAATATTAATGAATAGTCTTGGGGTTAGAAATTGCTTCTTCTTGCAGCAAGCTTGTTGGGATTTTCAGCATTCTTGGTGTTTTATTTGGTTGTTTGAATACCTATCCTCGGGTTATGAGGCTGTATTTCTTTGGTTTGGTATTTTGTTTCCTAGTATGTCTAGGTGTTTTTAATCCTAACGGGAGATGAGATTAATGTCTCAAGCTTCATTATAATATCCAAAGTTTTTTTGCAATAAAATTTCAACAAATTAGCAACAAAAAAAAAAAGTACAGCCTATTTACCATAAATTTGCGTCAAAATTCTTCAATAATTAGGACTTCTAATGTCATTAATATTTCTATTCCATTTACAAGACAAGAAAAGCAAAATATCTTCTAAAAGAGTTTTGTAATGTATTACGAGAGTTTTTTGTCAAATTACGATTGCGACGTATATCAATACATAAGATTATGTAAGATTATAAAATTAACAATATCAAATACTTCGTTAAAATATTACCATCTATAATTATTCATGTAACTCATAACTCGCAACTAAAAAATTGACATATAAAGTCCTAAGATATATAGCTATCCCTTCTAAAATAGGACTTAGCTAATGTGCAACCTTTGTTCATCAATATTTATTGGAATTTTTTTTGTAGATTTTCTATTCGTATCTTGCTTAAAAGTGTGCATGAATTTTGTTTTTAGCTTGAGGACTATATAGTATTTACATAAAATAAAATAAAAAATTTAAAAACCTTTGTTTATTATTTTTAGTATTTTAAAGCCCCAAATAACAGGACTATCAAAACCAACATATATCCAGGTTTCGAGAACTGCATCTCTTTTCTTCTTTTTTCTTATTTGTCATGGGGGAAGTGGGGAACGGGAGGGAGCAAAGAAGATATACAAACGAAATATGTTCCACAAGTGTATGCACTCAATTGGATAACAAAATCATGCAACTTGGTATGCTTATAATACTTTTAAAATGATAACCAGAAAATGATGACCTTCTTACCTTGTCGACTGCAAGTGTGAAAACTTCAAGATTGCCATTGTAGTTGATATGGAATCGTGTGAATGCCTTGTAATTAGCAATGTGAAGTGAGGAAAAGGCTTCATCAAAGTGCATATGAAGCCAATTAATGCAGATATACAAGTAGCTTCCAAAAATCAAAGAAACCGTAGGAGTTGTAAAGACCATTAGAATTATGTCTTTGTCAATTCTGTCAAGTTGACAAAGACCTCATTTCGTTCTAACGGTTGGAGTTCAGGAAATTTCGGGCGAAGTGCCCCTCCTCCTCGCAGTCGGAGCAACCACTTCCACCGCCATCACTATATCTTCTACCGCCACCACCTCCGAGACTGCTCTGGTAGCATTCATTTGTCTTATGTCTAGTTTCACCACACTTGTAACAAGTGTTTCCACTGTCACCTCCTCCGTAGCCGCCACCACCACCACCATATCCATCGCCGCCGCCACCATACCCTCCATGAATTTCTAATTTTTACTGCTCATGTACAAATCTTTCTTTCTAGCAAAAGATACAAATGGATTCATCTTACAAGTAGTACAAGCTTGTATGGCTAAAATATTTAAGCTGACTTATCAGTAATAGCATGTTTTATAGAACAAGGTTTTGTTGAGCCCCAGTAAGACAATTATAGCCAAAAGGGAAAAGTAAAGACACTAAGTTGTATGATATTACATTTACTAAGGAAAATGTTTATAAAATTATTAAATTTATGTCGAATGTAAATTTTGACTAACGTAGAACTAAAAGCGATAGAATAATTATGTGTGACCTTTTATTTTGTTTCTAAATTTATATGTATTTTCTTCACTACTTATCATATATTCATAAATACGTTGATATGTAATATCAAAATTTGTCGACATATATGTAACTGTTGACGTGTGATTTTGTTTACCCGTTGAAACTACCAAACAACAAGCAACTTGCACCGAAAACAACCGTTAGCCACCCCTAGACACTACAAAAAAAATAGGTCATTCATGACGGACAAGTCTGTCGAGAATGACCTATGTGCCGTTGCCAATGACCTCATTCCCGACGAGAATGTTTGTCGCCAATATCGTCGCCTCAGGTGTCGTCCCGTCCCCCGTTAACTGTCATCGCTCCAGGTGTCATTGGCGACATCATTGGTGATGGATTGCCCATCGCTAATGAGGTATTGGCGATGGTAGTGGCGATGACCTGTCCATCGCCAATGACTCTTTTAATAATACAATAAAAAAGTCATTAGCAACAGACAGTCCGTCGCCAATGACATATAGTTCGTCGAAATGACTATTTTTTTCTTAAAATATATATATTTTAATATTATTAAAATTCCCCTATTTTTTTGAATAAACCAACACTACCAATTTGACAAATAAACCATTAACTATAAACATCTAAATATACAATACCACACCACCAATAAACAAACTAGATCTCATAAATTTATATATATAAATAATATGAAAATTGTACTAATATTCAAAATTTACATGTTTAAATACATAAACGTAAAGTCTATTTATATGTCATGATCATATCTGTCGATAATCGAATATCGTCAATTGAATCATCATGACCACCACCATTTTAATTTGTCTCTGAATAGCATCTGTACTGTAGCTTGGGGAAGCAATTTGTCCTCGGAAGAATCACAGGTTGATTTTTCAAATCCAAAAGGAGCAATCATCAACTTGTTCCTTCATTCAAAAATAAAAGAGGATAGTCAACAGTATAAATTATTTTAATTTCTAAAGACAACCTACATAAACAGTGGTTGAAAGACAATTTTAAGAACTTATTTATTTGTTCTGTGAAGAGGAAGATTGGGGAAGAAAAAAAGTATCTTGAATGTTCAATAGTATAAGAGCACTACTCAAAAACAGGCTAGGGATTAGAGTAAAATTATAATTAAGAGACCTGGATGCGCCTACTGCCATAGTGTTGAATCATCATCCTAGACATGTCAATTTAAGTGTTAAACCCTTTAGAATAAGTCTGATGGGTTTCACTGAAACTTTAGGGTGAATTGTGCATCTTAACCTTTCTAAACCATAAAAAAGTTCCATCTAGTTGATAAAAATTTAATAAATTCAACAGGAGACAAAAATACCAAATAGAGCATTTACTGCCCCAAAATGTTGATAATGAATGTGACCACGACCAATGATTTCCAAGAATGAAGTCTATAGTAATAATAAATACCTTCAAAATGTTTATGAGATGAGCCTTATTGTGATCTTGTAATCGATCAGGACGGTGAAGCCTGGAAGGATCAAGTCCATATAGTGCTAACTTATCTGGATGCTCAAGACACTGAAATCATATAATACAAATCACTCTCAGATGATGAGTCAATAACCCAAGATTGGAAGTACGAAAAAAAGATAGAAATATAAATTAAAGTCCAAAAGAATTACCTGATATGTTAATAATATTCTAGTAGCTGAAAGTCCCTGAATAGTTAAAACAAAAACTGTTACCATCAACAAAATATATACATTGCAATTTATTAGCAAGTATAACAATTGTAAAGGTAGCATATGAAAATAACAATAGACAAGTTGAGCATGAGAAATATTGAACGAAATGTTCCAAATATGCCTTTGATGCCTAGTGATCTAAATTGAAGTGTGTTTGAATGCAAAGGCATACCAGAATCACTGTGAACAATGAGGAGATGATGCAACAGATTTTTAGAAAACACAAAATACAAGAAAGCTTGTTGATCTTCAACTTGGAAAATGAGATCAGTCGTTAAAAACAGTGATATGCTAAACACTGGTTCAAATCAATACTATAATCCAGCACATAACATGACACAATTCTTTCAAACTACTTATATAAGGTGGTCCAAACTATGTCGAAGGATAATTTTTCAACATTATCATGCCATTTTCCTAAAACTTTTTTCGGCAATTTATAAGGCAATAAAGAGTTTTTAACCACAGTCTCTTGTTATCAAGTAAAGCAATAAAGAGAATCATAAAACACGACTACCAGGAAAAAGGCACCCTTTCCCTTGACCCCTCTTCCCCACATCCCAACAACAATTATGAGCTGTAAATAAGCATTGGCTCAATTGCCCCACCTCCTCATCTATTCTCTTTCAGGTTCTAGACATGTCAATTATTGACCTTGAGCAAATTGGACAGCTGTATCTGACCAATGACATATTTAATGTTAGTTACAAAAACTACACAAATGTTTTGTGAGTTGTAATTCAACTATTTGAATGCTTACTTGTCGCGCTTTATCATCTCATGATACCATTCACGGTGTTGGGGATTAGCACCTACAACGGAATTAACAAGATTCAGAGATATTGGAACTTCTCAATACCATCAAATTAAAGCATCAAGTAAATATGAATGAAAGAAGTGGCTATCAATGATTCTATTACTTCATACAAAAGTCAAAATGATGTATCGTCAGGTGCAAAGATGACTCCAACTTAGAAGTTCCCATACTTCTTAGATGAGAAGTATCCAAGTACAGTAAAAGTTACGAGATAGAACGCATACCACACTTCTTGCCGTGGAAAAAATTTTCGCGACCGCCAACTCTAATGCAATATTTAAAAAAAGAAGATTACCACAACGTACATAATTCTATCCCAAATCCAATACTTCAATCAAGACAAAAGAAATAGGGAAAAGTAAGCAATTGAAGTACTTATAGTTTGCTCACTAACCTGCATATCCCACAATTATCACAATGGAATTGCACTTTGTCTATCTGCAATACATATGTACATAACATTAGAAAAATGTAAAAACCAATTATAACATCCAAGGGTCCTATCCCCAAGTTTGGGTATAATTAGGCCTGTTCAATTCATTCGATTTTCCCCCTTTTCTAGTTTTGGACTGGACTGAACCGGTTCGATACCGGTACAAAAAAATTAGTATATACCGATTCTTCAGTACCGATTCTGGTACCACGTTTTATTGGTTCGATATTTATCGAACTGGACCGGTTGTACCGGTTTTCTAATCTATATATTTTTTAATTTTTTTTATTATTAATAAATAATTAATAAAAATAATAATAAATATAAATATAATAATAAAAATAATACTAATAGTAATAATAATAATAATAATAATAAAGAAATAATAATTATAATAATAAAAATAACAATAATAATAACAATAATAATAATAATAATAATAATAATAATAATAATAATAATAATAATAATAATATTAAATATATTAAATATATTAATTTTTTATTTTTATTCGTAAAAATCAGTACCGAACCGGTAAACATGTTCGGTATACATGTGACGCCCCCAAATTACTATACTTACTATAGCTAACTTGGTGCTCGCTATAAATGCTAAATCATTAGGTTTATAGATGATTTCCTTTATTCATAAACAAAGTTCTCATCTTAATTCCCAAAAAAAATTCATTATTTTATATCAAGTCCTTATAATCGATGCAAGAGACTTAATACTCAATCATAACATTTTATCCTTAAGATTTAGATATTATATAACTTTACATATTTCAAGATTCACGGCATTAAATTATTGGGATGACTCTTGGGAACAGAGAATCTCGCGGTGAATGTTTGTATCTTCACCCGTGATAAATGTTTGCATCTTTATCCGTGACAAATGGTTGTATCTTTATTCGGTACAAAATTCTATTTCCGTATAGAACATTAACTAACTAGTTAAAACCCTCACTCGAAACACATTTGGTTATAGTGATATCTCTTCATATCAATAATCCTACTTATCTGACATTCAGAATAGTAATAACGAGTTATACCTGGGTCCGACGAACCTAACGATGGATTTGACTAGTCAACATCGATTAGTCTGGTATCAGATGTACAACACTTACAAGTTATTTACCGATTATCATCCAGATAAATAGATCATTATCAATACTATGTTAAGTTTTAACAATTATAGGTTTAATCAAAGTAAAGACGTAACAAGAGAATGTGATAAAACTTGATAATATTTATAAGTGGTTATAATGTCCGAAATAAAACTTAAAAGTTGTACTCGATATAATTTAAACTGTGTATATAAACGTGTGATTATGTAGGATTACCGGCGAGCATTTAATCTAATTCTAGATATTTACAAGGCAAGTTTTCTATTCTTAACCTTTGTTTACTTACTTTTTATGTGATTTATACATTTTGTACAAGCAACGTGTTATAAATGTGACAACCCGAAATTTCGAATATATTTTATAAGAATTTAATGCATGTAAAATTCTTATTATAAGACGAAATGGGTCAAATGAATAAAATATATATTTAATTTGGAATATGTGATATCTGTGGTGGATAAAATAATTGTATATATTTAAATGTGAAATATATTCAATTATTTTAAAAGGAAATTTAGTAGTTAATTAAAACTATTATTTTATTTATTTGAAATTAGTTATGAAATTGTATTATGTTATGAAAAATATGGCTATGTGTATTATATATACATCTATATTTGAAAATTTGGGAATTTATAGTTAAATAAACTATTGAATTCATTGATTTGAATTAACCAAGGAAATGAAATATGAGAACCAAGAAAAATTAATAAATCAATATTAACTAATTGGTATTGAGTTAAGATTATAATATAGATTAATATAATTTGTAAGCCTTGAATGGCAATGGAGTCTTTATGAATTAAATTTCATAAATGTGTAATTAATTCACTTAAATAAAATAGTGAATTACTGAATATATATATATATATATATATATATATATATATATATATATATATATTAATTATTATGCCAAACAGAAATAAATTAAATATGAAATGAGGGAAGTAATTCATTAATCTTTATTAGTGGATGAATATGTTAACTTTAATTAATTAAATAAATAAAGTTATTTCTTTTATTTAGTTAAAGTTGAGGATTATGTTACACTAATTAAAAATGTAACATAAATAAGGGTATAATATTTAATATTATATCAAATTGAGGTGAATTAGATATGTATATATATAGGAGTGAAATATATATATACATATATTGGAATAATGAGATGTAATAGTTATTTTAACTATTAAGTTAATTAGTTGAGTTAACTAATTTAGTGCTTAAATATATTAAATAAATTTAATATATTTAAGGCTCAAATTAAATAATGGAGTATGATTTAAAGATAGGTTATTTTATAACCTTTTAAAGCTAGGTTAAATGTTATAATTAATTAAGAAATTATCTTAATTAACATGAAAAGAATAAGTCAACGCAGGTGGAAATTAAATTATTTTGTAATGAAATTCGCCAATTTAATTACGTAATATGATAATTAAATTTAAGTTAATGATAACTTAAATAGAATTGTGGGTGAGTGATATTAAACCCAATTGTTAACTTAGTTAGTATTGGATATTAAAGCAAACCATTGTTCCATTTATTAAACCAAGCAGCCTGGCCCTATTAAAATAGCAACCACGTTGGTCCAATTCAAATAGCATCCCAATTAGCCTGTAAAACTGCAGCCCAACCCCTTTATTTCCTTTGAACGTTGGGGTATTACCCCTACGACCGAGCAAAGGCTAACTGATAATGAGGCGTCTAGGCAGGCTGAAAAGGAGGGCGTGACTAGCCAGGAAATAGGGACTGCACAGCAGGGTCGTGCGGCTCAAAGTGCTAGACAGGGTGCATGTCGGCAGCGGCGGCAAGCGGATTGAGCTTATGTCCAAGGAACTGAGACTGACAACCCAAAGAGGAACAAAAATCTGCATATAACAAGCTTCTTTCTGCAGTAATAGAGTTTTAGTTTTCCTTATCAGATGCGAGGGAGTGAGGACAAAACAACTAGGAGAAGGATTTGCATAGATAGAGAGAGAGAAACCCGGTTAGCAGCATTCTAGCCCAAAGGTGTGCTCTGTCAAAATTAGTTCATACCCGAAAGAAAGGGGCCGCTAGGCAATCCAAAGGGAAGGTACTCTAATTTATAGTAGCCTTAGCAAACAGTCCGTTTCTAATTCTTTACCAACCCAAAACAAAAATCAATATAGAGAGAGAAGAGGAACGGGGTCAGTAGCTGTCACAGGGGAAGGAAGCCATGAAAGCCGAGCAACCATGGTTCAATCTTAAGCAGCAAGAGGGTAATAATCCTTGTAATTGCTAAATAGGTTTGTTATTTTTGTTCCTTCTGTGATTATGGGCAGGTTTCGTAATAGTTAAGAACTATTAACTGCTGTGTTGGGATATAAATTTATGTTTGATTATATAACATGGCTTGAAATCCTTAAACCCGTTCGGGTGGAAAAATCTGATAAACAGATGTTGGTAGGAGTTTCGTGTATATTATGTATGCCCACCATCTGTTTGCGTAATTGCGTTTGCGTCTTAGACACTCTGCTTTGCTGTTGCTGTGTGCGTGGGTGTTGGTGTGTGTGTTGTTGGCGTTGTGGGTGCTGTGAGGTGGTGCCTGGTCGGGGATCATGAAGGAGATTATGTGATTATGTGGTTGGTGTTTGTGCTTATGTACTTTAAGAACATGATGATGAGGGATTCCATTATAAATTTTAATCATACGTATGACACCGTGAGATATAAGAGAGCAGATCTGGGCAAGAAAATCCCGAAAAACTCGCCGGAAAACCTGCTTTTCCGCCGGAGAAGATGACCGAAAAATATTTTCTGGCTAACTTTCTGGTATGCCCATTTCTCTATGTTAGAGGCAGAATCTGAAAATAAATCCTTCTACAAAGTTGAAGATAATTAAATTTCGTGTGGAATGGACATAAGATTCATAATTTTCGGATAAACGGCATAATTATTATGATTTTCGGAAGTTTCAACACATTTAAAATTATAATTTAATTACAGAAAAATTATTTTTTTTTCTGACAATTATTTTACAGTAGTGTTATGATATTATTTCTGAATTACTGAAAATTTTTGGTGAATTATTGGAGAGCTTAGATATTTATTGTATTTTTATGGTTATTTAAAAATAGTGGAAATTCATAGAAAATTCTATGAATGTTTGAAAATTATGAAAATTGGTGGAAAATCTTATATTAATATAAGATAAATGTTGATAGTGTTTGGAGAATATAATAAATATTTAGGATTAATATTTAAATATTTTAGGTATTAGTCTAGTTAGTTTAATATTATATTTTCCAAATTTATGATTAAATTAATTATTTATTATTTAATTAATATTAAAAAAATAAACAAGGATGATAAATTAATTAGTTATTATTTAATTTCTATTAAATAATAATTAAAGACAAATAAGATTGATTATTTAATTATTTATTATTTAATTAACTTTAAATAATAAATAAACCTTATTAGTTATTATTTTTGATTGAATAATAACTAAAGATATTTAAATTCTTACTAATTTAATTATTTATTATTTGATTTACTTTAAATAATAAATAAACCTAATTAGTTATTATTTTTGATTAAATAATAACTAAAGATATTTAATTTCTTACTAATTTACTTATTTATTATTTGATAAATAAACCTAATTAGTTATTATTTATTATTAAATAATAACCAAAGATATTTAATTACTTACTATTTAATTAATATTAAATAGTGATTAAATGAAGTTTGATTTAATGAAATAAATGTAATGTCATTAACTCACTAATTAAACAATTATAATAAATTGTTTAATAGTTTAATAAGTGTTTTTCACTTAAGAAAATTTCTATAAATTAATTAAGTCATTAACTTAAAATCAAATAATTGTTTTACAGGGTTAATGATAGTATGTCAAATTATTTGTTATGTGATCATTTAATTGCTAGATAAATAACATATGTAAATATTAAATAATGAGTAAATATAGTTAGTTATTATTAAATAATAACTCAAGGTAATTAGTTGATTACTATACTAAATAGTAATCAAATGAAATTGAGTTAATCATGTGATTAAGTTTAACCGAGATTATGGTCAGGTAGCAACTAAGTAATGGATCGACCTAAACAAATATAAGGTTCAAGTGTTACTGTTGTGGCATTAATGAATGTCGGGAGTATGAAGTTAAGTACAAAAGGTTTACGGAGTTAAATCAAAATATTGTAACGAGATACTAGAATAATAAATCAACCATATTGAATGAATGAGACGATAAAAGGAAGTAGATATCTTAAAAATAAGATTTAGGTATTGAGTCAAACCTTGACTAATATTGTGCAGTGTTGATCTTACATACTGTGTAGGTCGCGCAAGAAACGAAAAAAAAAAAGGATGGCGTAAAATGGTTATGCAGTCCAGGCAAGTTTTTCAGAACTTGCTCTTATGTGATAACTGTTATTATGTGTGACATGTTTTTATATGCAAACATGAGTTAATGTGTTTTTATGCCATAATGTGCTTAAACTGTTGTTGTTCAACTGATAAGTTGATTTAGCTGTTATTTGTGAACTGTATAAATTATAAAGTGACAAGCATGTTAATACAGATCATGAATTATATTTTAGCCCATCTACACGTATAAAATGTCATACATGGAGATATTGATAAGCAGACATGATGCATGAATTATGTGTTATGTGTAACTGTTAAACTTGCTGAGCAACGTAGTTGCTCATTCTTGCTTAAATAAATATTTTCAACTACGTGCGAGACATATGAGGTTCCAGTAAAGACCGAGGACATGAAATGTTATGCACTATCCCAGGAGATATAGATACTTTTGATAAACCCTTTGGGGGTAAACAGTGTTACCGAAGGTATAAACTGTAATGAAATGTTAGTTTAACATTTAAATCTGTTGTGTACCAAAGCGAGGTGTTGTGTAGTTATGGGTAAGAGTGAATGGTTGAAATAAGTTTTGAATGATAAATAGACTTAAAAGACAATTGTAAAGTTAAGGGCAATTAATCTGCATATCTGTTGTATTAAATTAGGTCATGATATATATTTATATATATGATCTAAGTTGTTCAAAATCAAAGATTTATGTAAAGATTTCGATTCTGAGACAAATGACTAAAGAATTATTTGTAAAAGTTTAAATTTAATGAGTTTTTAGCAATTATTATTGTTGAATAGTATGGTTGTTAAGAAGAAGGTTGTACATTAACGCACGAGATCCCCTGTAGCAAGTACGGGGATTTTCGGGGCGTTACAATAAATCTTTGATACGAGAGTTATTGCTTCTTGTTTCGGCATAACTTGCAAAATGAAATGCTTATTCGTGATATATTTCGAATCATACTTTATGTAACGCCCCAGAATTTTCCGTGCTGGCCACGGCGGATCCCGTGCGTTAATGTACAACCTTGTTCTTAACAACCACAATATTCAAGAATAATAATTTCTAAAAACTCATTAAATGTAAACTTTTACAAATAATTCTTTAGTCATTTCTCTCAGAATCACAATCTTTACATAAATCTTTGAACAACTCAGATCATATATATATCATGACCTAATTCAATACAAAAGATATGCAGATTAACTACCCTTAACTTTATAATTATCTTTTAAGTCTATTTATCATTCAAAACTTATTTCAACATTTCACTCTTACACATAACTACACAGCACCTCGCTTTAGTACACAACAGATTTAAATGTTAAACTAACATTTCATTACAATTTATACCTTTTGGTAACACTGTTTATCCCCAAAGGATTTATCGAAAAATAGCTATATCTCATAGGATAGTGCATAAACATTCCCTGTCTTTGATCTTTACTGGAACCTCATATGTCTTGCACGTAGTTGAAAATATTATTTAAGCAAGAATGAACAACTACGTTGCTCAACAAGTTTAACAGTTACACATAACACATAATTCATGCATCATGAATGTTTATCAATATATCAATGCATGACATTTTATACATGTAGATAAGATAGAACAAAATTCATGATCCGTATTATCATGCTTGTCATTTCACGATTTATACAGTTCACAAAGAACAACTAACTTAACTTATCAGTTGAACAACAACAGTTTAATTACATTACGGCATAAAGGCACATTAAATCATGTTTGTATATAAAACATTTCACACATAATGACAGTTATCACATAGGCACAAGTTCTGAAAAACTTGTTTGCATCGGTGTTTTACCATTACGCCAATATTTCTCGTTCTTCGTATAACCTACATGGTATGTTAGATCAATAGTGCATAATATTAGTCGAAGTTGGACCCTAAACTTAATCTTATTTTAAGATTTTAATTTTTCTTGTTGTTCTATGTATCGCCTTTATGCTTAGCAACATCGGTTCCTCATGGTTTACTTATGACTATTAATTATTTTTATTTTGGTCTTTACATTATTCCAGGTACTAACTTGTCACACTAGTAGCTCCTTGTGTGTATATCACACTACACAACCGTATGCACTTGATTAAAAGATCACCCATCTAGGAATATTTAACTTAGTTTATTACAATAAAACTAAGTTAGTAATACATTTACTCTTTTCCTAAATCAATTATGATTCGGTCATTTAATCAATACAAGTTGATGAACTTAAATCGTTTATCATATGTTATGCTGGTTGTTTAACCTACATAGGCAATAGTGTTGGCATACAATTAGATTCACGTATAAACGCTTAATAATTATCTCTTCTAAAATACATTTTGATGTAGTATACATTAGTCGCTTTGTAATATATTATTACATCTTTTGTAATTTACATTGCGTATTAGATTTGACTATAATCCATTTTCATTCCGCTTATTTCACGTGTTCATCTTATATCACAATACAAGCATTACACATAGCATCAATTATACCTATATATAAGTCGTTAGTATAACTCTTAAATTTTTTTATTTAAATTATCTCAAATATTAGTTTTAGTATACTAGTATTTGATCTAACATAGCCCCATCCATCACACATCTCATGCTACTAAATTTACTATCACATTCATTTAATACCCGTTTAGAGTTTAAAATAGATTCTTAAGCTTGCTTGGTTTATGGACTTTATAACACCAAAGCTTAAATCTTTCATCATAATATAAGTAACCAAAAATCATGGTTCAATATTCTAACTTTTTAAAATATTATTCTAGACTTTTTGACCAACTGTCACATTTTTCGAATTATCCAACAATTTCTGTCACTATTTCCTTCTTATTAAAAACTATCATTTAATAGCCTCAAAATAAAAATAATAACTCAATATACTTTTATATCCTCCAAATACCATAAATACTAATATGATATTATTATAAGATTTTTCACAAAATTTCATAATTTTCCACCATTCATAGAATTTTCTATGAATTTTCACAAATTTTTAAATTAACTTTAAATAGCTTTAAAATACAATAAATACATCTCCGATTCAATAATTTTCCAAAACTTTCCAGAAATTCTGAAATAATATTATAGGATTTTTCACCAAGTTTCATAATTTTTCACTATTCATAGAATTTTCTAGGAATTTCTACCATTTTTAAACTAACTTTAAATGGCTAAAAAAGTACAATAAATATATCTTTGCTTCAATAATTTCTCAAATATTTACAGTAATTCATAAATTCTATTATAATATTACTGTAAATTTATTTCAACCCAAAAATTATTTTCAGTAATTTATTTATAATTTTCAAAGTGTTAAAACTTCAAAAATTCATAATAATTAGCCCTTTTATCAGAAAATTAAGAATCTTATGTCCATTTCTCATGAAATTAAATTTTCTACAACTTTCTAATATATAGTTTCATCAAATTCTGGTCGAAAATAGTCTCAAACGTCTCTGCCAGAAAGTTCGCCGGCGGCGACTTTCCGATCATCTTTTCTGACAACCCAAAACATTTTCGGCGAGTTTTTCATCATTTTTTTCTATCCAGATCAGATCTACTATATCTTTGGATTCCAACCATATTTTTAGCTCCAAAATTTGTTAGAGATCTTATGTTAAAACAACATCCGAAAATATTTTCTGCCGAAACTTTTCTTTCCTTTGATTTCTTGATAATCCATCTTTAAACCATCATAGACATGATTAAGTATAATCTAATCTTCATAAATTTTCTAAACATAAATCAAAACATAAAAATTCAAAGGAATAAACATGGGTTTTGAATATATACCTTCATGACATCATTTTTCTTCTTCATTCTTCAATTTCTCTTCTTCCTCTTATCTTTTTCTTCTACCCATGAGCTCTCACTTTCTCTTTCACTCTATATGCTGATAATGCTCTCATGAATTGGTTTAATTAATTAAATGACCAGGATAAGATAAGAGAAATAAGAGATGCGCTATGATTGGTTGAACTTAGATTACATAGGATAAGAAATGAAATGATTGGCTCTAAATAAGTCCACCTCATTAAAAATCTCAGCAATCCAGCTGGCCCAATTTAGAAATTTGTGGATTTAATTTATCTTTTGGGTCTCATTTTTAATTAACTGACCCGTTCTTTGACTGTTTGACCCGAAAATTAAATTTTCTATATTACAGCCGTTTTCTACTAATTTCGACATTCCTGTCGTCATGGTAATATCCATTTCTTCAAATACATTTCCGAATTTTAAGTTTGACCTTTTTTCCTAAAAAGTCAAATGGTCAACTTTGACCAAAAAGTCAATCGGAACACATATCGTGTTTACAGTCCATACCTACTAAATTCAACGTTCTCATCGCAACGGTGAAGTCCGTTTCTCAAAATTTTTCTTCAAACTCAAACTTTGACTTTTCACCTTGACAAGTCAAACAGTTAACTTTGACAAAAAGTCAACCCCGACACCAAATTGTATTTACTATATCTCTTTGTTAATTTTAACGTTTTGAACGCAACGATGCAGTCCGCGCCTCCAAATTCTCTTCCGAACTCCAAATTGGGGTTTCCTTGACTTTTTTCTCTTTCCTTACCTTGATTATTTAACCACTTTGGTTACTTCTTGACATTTCAATTTGTTACATTGCCATCACATATGTAAGCACACTCATGATATCAGGTATACATTAGCTCATTATCTTTACACCGCTATTCCACAAAATTACAATCATACATGGTTCATCCTTAATTTTAAACTGTCACATTAATAACTTGGCCATACGTACAAGTCTTACAATTATTAACTGTGTAGGCTTGTTCACTATATCCATATGGCTTGCCATATATTAATTTGACTCGCCATAACCTTAATCCATGTTGGACTATTATTTAATTTCTAACACTTGACTACCAGGTTGGGTTTAATTTTAATTACCATCACAATTCCTAGCTTTTATCTTCCCAATTTACTAATTTGGGCTATCTTAATTTACCACTCAAGGTTTAACTTTCATAAGCTTATTTAATTATTATACCCAGCTTTATAGTATTCTTAATGATTAATTCAGTTAATCATTTATCACGATTGACTAAAATATAATTACTGCACCTCCAAGTATATACGTATCTATGCATATACACCTTCACACTAACTTAAAAATATCTCAATAATTGAAATTTATCTCCTTAATAAATTTTCACATACATCACATTAAAAACTTCTTACATAATCTCTTTCAGTCAAACAAATTCATCGAACTTTAAAGGTGTTATATTACATCATTAATAACATACATACAAGTATACATAATAATCAAATTCTAGGATTTAAAATTTTAAAAACCTCAATTTACTCACATTTAAATCCTAATACAAATATTAGAGTCAAATATTTACTCCTTCTACACCTTTTACTTCTCCAAATATAGGTTTTAACTTCAACTTGTATTTCATCATCTAAGATCTTATTTAAAAATCTTCTGAAATATCCGGGATATTACACTTTATTTTATCAAACCAAATTGTCTTGGCGCGATCCTAACATGTGAAGTAAACTGAGATGAACGAATATGTCGCACTGTTCATTATTAGTCTAGTGTCGTGTATGTTATGCATAATATAGGATATCGTTAGGTTGATCCCCTTTCTATATCCACTGTAAATGGTTTTAAGTCGAAAGACAAAAAACAGTTTAAGGTTTAACCACTACTCAGTCTTGCTATGTTAAAACATTTTGTAATATCAATTATTATGCCATGAATCCTTATAATCCACATCGGTGTGAGTTCACTTATATGCTATGTGTTTAAGACTTGTTAAGCATCTTAACTCACCCTAGCAAATAAACCTAATTTACAAACAAACCCGAGAGCTCCGGCTTAAAGAAGAAAGGAAAGAAGAAATGCGTAGACTAGTTTACTACTTTCCTTAACTGTTCTTAACTGTAGTCATAATGATATTTTGTAATAAGAAATAAAATTGATGATTATAACGACTATAAATAGGACTTTTATACTATTTATTTAAACTAAATTGAACATTATAAAGAAGAAAACATACTTTTATAAGCCTAACTTTTGCTCAGATTTTTCAAAGTATTATTGGAAATATCCATTTTGTAGGCAGTTATAATGCCCAAATTATTTCTAATATATATTTGAAAAGTCCTGTTTATAAGCTGTTATAATGACCGATTTATTTCAAACATAAAGAAGAAAATGTTTAGTTTATAAGCAATTATAACATTCGATTTTCTTTACGTAATAAATGAAAATATTCATTATATAAACAGTTATAATGCTCAAATATTTTCATATATATTAGAAGAAGTCTTATTTATAAGTGGTTATAATGTTCGGAAAAAAACTTAAAAGTTGTACTCGATATAATTTAAACCTTGTATATAAACGTATGATTATGTAGGATTATCGGCGAGTGTTTAATCTAATTCTAGATATTTATAAGACAAGTTTTCTATCCCTAACCTTTGTTTACTTGCTTTTTATGTGATTTATACATTTTGTACAAGCAACGTGTTATAAATTTTTGATACGAGAGTTATTACTTCTTGTTTCGGCATAACTTACAAAATAAAATGCTTATTCCTGATATATTTCGAATCATGCTTTATTTTATCAAACTAAGTTGTTTTGGGGCAATCCTGACACGTGAAGTAAACTAAGATAAACGAATATGTCGCATTGTTCATTATTAGTCCAGTGTCGTGTATGTTATGCATAACATAGAATGTCGTTAGGCTAATCCCCTTTCTATATCCACTGTAAATAGTTCTAAGTCGAAAGACAAAGAACAGTTCAAGGTCTAACCATCACTCAGTCTTGCTATGTTAAAATATTTTGTAATATTAACTCTTGTGCCATGAATCCTTACAATTCATATCGGTGTGAGTTCACTTATATGCTATATGTTTAAGACTTGCTGAACATCTTAGCTCACCCTTGCAAATAAACATAATTTACAGACAAACCCGAGAGCTCCGGCTCAAAGAAGAAAGGAAAGAAGAAATGCATAGACTAGTATACTGTTTTCCTTAACTGTTCTTAACTGTAGTCATAATGACATTTTGTAATAAGAACAAGTTCCACACATGTAACCAAATATTATATAAATATTATCAAGTTTTATTACATTCTCTTGTTACGTCTTTACTTTGATTAAACCTAGAATTATTAAAACTTAACATAGTATTAATAATGATATATTTATCTGGATGAGTATCGGTAAATAACTTGTGAGTGTTGTACATCCAAGATAGGATTAATCGATGTTGACTGGTCAAATCCATCGTTAGGTTCCTCGGACCCAGGTATAACTAGTTATTACTATTTTGAATGCCAGATACATAGTATTATTGATATGAAAAAATATCACTATAACCAAATGTGTTTCGAGTGAGGGTTTTAATTAGTTAGGTAATTTTCTGTGCGAAAAGAGAATTTCGCATCGGACAAAAATACAACTATTTGTCATGGATAAAGATGCAAATATTTATCACGGGTGAAGATGCAAACATTCACCGTGGGATTCTCTGTTCCTAAAAACCGTCCCAATGATTTAATGTTGTGAATCTTAGAATATATAAAGTTATAAAATATCTAAATCTTAAGGATAAAATGTTATGATTAAGTATTAAGTCTCTTGCATCGATTACAAAGACTTGATATAAAATAATGAAAGATCTTTAAGAATTAAGATGAGAACTTTGTTTATGAATAAAGGAAATCGTCTATAAACCTAATGATTTAGCATTTATAGTGAGCACCAAGTCAGCTATAGTAAATATAGTGATTTGGGGACGTCACAATACCGATACCAGTATCGGTACCAAAATTTGACCAATTTAGGTACCAGTCCAATTCGATATCGGTCCGGTTTGAACTGGTATTTACCGGTTGAACAGGCCTAGGTATAATCACCTTGTCTTAAGCTTAAAGGTGCATTAAACTTACATACATTTTGAAGTTCAAGTTAAATTAAGTAGATAAACTTGTATTAAATCATTACATCATTATCGTAGAATTTGCACACTTCACAGAAATATTCTCCCATGTTTACACCACAATTTGTGCACGTGCGAGCAACCTAAATGATAATGAGAAATATATTTATGAAACTGTTTAAAATACATATTGTCAATAATAAAACAAATAGGCTTTATAATTCAACTCAAGAGGCATATACCAGTTGCTCTGTGTCACAAACTAAACAAATCACCTGTAACATAAATAGAATTTATGCAACTTAATCGCGATTATAAAATAGTTCAATTTTTTAAGGAAACAAGTACCAAAATACTTAGATTCAAACATACTTGTTTGACATCATATCGAACCAATTCGCGCCTATCGAAGGGGTTACTGAACAAGCTCTAATTAATTGAAACAAAGGTAAAACAAAAACATTTCCACATCAACAAATACAAAATCATTTAAAATTATTGATTCAAATGAAGAAGAAAAGAATATGCAAAGAGTTCATGTTAATCAAAGAAGTTGCTAAGAATGCTTCAGTAAATATAACAAGTGAAAATCACAAAATACCCATATCAAAATAGAGCCTTATGAACATATATCCTGAGCCAAAGATAAGAAATGAGGTGGAAAATACAGTAACAATACCGTCGCTTCATTATGGCAATGGCGACAATAAAAGATCTCATTGCAACAGGGAGCTAGGATCTTGCATCTTCTTCTATAATGTTTACATTTATCATTTTCCATATCGCAAATCAAATCAGTGAAACACCAATCAAAAACTTAAAAATATCATTCATACATCCATAATCAAATGTTCATCTATATACCAAAATCAGAATATCATTAAACAAAACCTAATCAGTCAATCAGAGAGCTAAACATACAGGCACTAACACATCATATGATTTAGAATATTTACAAAAAGAGAAAGAGAGGTACCCAAAACCCATCTTCCCAAAATCAAGTCGATCGTTAGTGGAGCCTTCCATTAGTATTGGATTGAAGAGTTTACCAGAAAAGGAATGGAAGGTGCAGATTTTGGTGATCTGGGATGATGGGGATATTGTTTGTTCCAAATAATAAAAAAAATATAAATCAAGTGGGCTATAGTAAAAACGAAACCCTGATCTTGCAATTTGGGAAAATTAGAAAGAGAAGGAGGATGGATGAGAGATTGAATTCAGAGAGAGGAAAGAGGTAAAAGAGAATAAGTATATAAAGAAGAAGATGGAGTTGAGCCCGTTAACAGCAACAATTGCGCACTCTGCCTTGTCGTGCAACCGTACCCCTCACCTTCACTCCCAACTAAGCTAGCCCTTGTGATGTCGCCTTGGGCAACCGCGTGCACCACCACGCATCGCCATGTTGCAGTCGCTAAAATAGGGAAAGAAAAAATGGGGTGGGGAAACGGGGGAGGAACCTCTAGGTGTCTAGATCAAAGAAATGAAAACGAAAAAGATGTCACGACAAAGAAATGTGGGTGGAAATAAATTTGAAAGGAAAAAAGAAATGGACCTATTTTTCCTCAAGCGCGAACTCTTGCCACCAAATCCCAAAACCCAATATTAACGGCTCATACTTAATATCGATGGATATGCCCTCGAGCCATAAATTTTTCCAGCCCAAATAAGTCATTGCTGACAAGGGTCATTGGTGACGGCATAGCCGTCGCCAATGAGGTCAAAAGTGACAGACTTTGTGCCGTCGGGAATAATCCCGTCGCCTATGACCAATTTTTTTGTAGTGAGATCAAGCGACGGTTTGGGCCGTCCGGGGATGTTCTAGTGTGAGAATAAGTACAAGCCAAAAAGCGCAATAATGGAGAACATGTTATTGCTGAAAAATAATTGATATTTGATGAGTAAGAATTGTGTAACCTATTTTTTCACGCTTATAACCTTATTTATACTTTTCTATCAACATGTAGCAAGCATCCGTGACCAATTAAGATAGAGAATCCATTGACTAAAATCCAATTAGGAATATATTGTTGACCGGTCAATCCTTATCTCTTTAAGATATGAGATTATTACCTAATTTAGGATAATAAACCAATATAGATTGCATCCCTCCTAAACCAGCAAGCCGTCCTAAAAGGAAACACTTGAATGGGCCCGTTCAAACATGGGCCCATCATAATGTATAAAAGAATTATCCCTTCACTCCCATCCGTGAATAATCTTCTTGGACCCAGCCCAAAAAATTATATTCTAACATTGCCCCCCACTTTCCTATTTTAAAGAATTTAAATAGGAGAATAACACCAAAATCAAACCAAGTAATCAAAAAGACCAAAATACCCCTTAACTACCAAATTTGTAAAAAATCATCATTTATAAAACACTCTACACGCTTCACAATAACACCCACGTGAGTCTATTATTCAATTTACTGTGCCTATTATTGTTATTACTTTCCTTCAAAAATAACTTTTCATCTCACCTATCATTTCCATCCCATTATATTACTTCTCCCCACAGTAACAAACGATTTTCGGTAACCAAACCCCATTTTTTAGATCGACTCCCTTTTCATACTTGTGGAGTGTTTCTCCCCCATCACCTCAGACCCAGTAAACTCCATTTTGACTGAAGCTGAGAAATACGAATAAGCAAATAGGGATTTTTACCACTCAGATAAGACCATCCCCCATGCTAATGTCGTCTCCAATGTAACCCCTGAATCTCTAGACTGAATTTGTAACGAATTTCAAATTCCCCTGCAGTACAATCTTCAAGCCACTCATCACACCAAGAAGATGTATTTTTTAGCTGATATAAAATATATCTCTGTCCACACCAAGCGCTCAGTATGGCCTCCATTTTTCCCTCCATAACTTCGTCAACACCTTCTTCACTCTTACTAACATCAGTCCGTCCTAACTCTTTCCAAACTCCTATATTCACATTCTCTGTTTTATAGCATTCTGCTATAAATAGAACATCACCACCTCTATCAATTTCTTCTTCTCCATTTTTGACCTGACCAAAACTAAAGAACCTTGTTTCCATTGCCTGGACAAAATTCCTGGGCACCGAGCATGGATGCAGACCCTGACCACCAACAAAGGATGACATCCAAGCTAGTTTTTTATCAACAACACTAACATAGTCTAGACACCTTCCTAGGGAGAACCTCAAAAGCTCGCCCCAAGATATGAAAAACTATATTCAAAATGCAAAAAGGAATTCCACGACTTCTACAAAAAGAATTCAACCAAACCCTGAGATTTGGAACTCATTTTCAACGAACAGTGACTATTTGACCATGGTCGTAAGTATTTGAACTCATTATCATTATACAATTCATTCTGAAATACTTAATTCCCATCCATCATACTAAATTCGACCCCTTTTTCTTGTAGTAGTGTTAATCAAACCACAAGTTTAAGCTTCTATACCTCCACGACCAAACCCTGATGCCCTCTTCGTCCTAGAGGAATACGTCAACGATGAATCTTCCTCCCCCACCATCGAAGAATAACCGATACTCATTCAACTCGTCCAATACGTCCCCCTCCGAGAAAACCTAGCTAATAACCTTGTCGTCAACCCCACCAAAGACTTCACCGAACCCCTCCAATGCACTAAGCGTAGCAAAAGGATAGCCATAAAACACAAAAAATACAACCATGACTGTCAACACCTCTGTCAATCCCCAAAATTAACCTTCTGAACCTCTTCAACAAATTTACCCAATGGAATAACATACCTCTGAACCTCAACAACAAACCACCAAACCCATACAACCACCTCCCAAAGATGCACCAACCAAAAAGAGAGACATCTCTTAACTATCTAAAGCCGAAAAACTCAACCTCGTGAAACAAAAACGACGACGATTCTTGAAAGCCCACCTCAAAACCGCACCCTAACCCACAATAATTCTTCCCCAACCGACCCCAAGCACACAAACATCTAAACCAACATCAGCCGCTCTGCCCTTGGCCAAACGGACACCCACCAAACAAATTGCCAAACTAACCTCTCGACAACCTGAGGAAACCACTGAAACATGACACCACAAGGAAATTCCAGTTCCAACCCAGCCCACTGATAATCAAAAAAATGTTTTAACCTCCATCCTACCTAACAAAGTCAACGCCTCAACCTCTGAACCCACCTTCTACAACCTCTTTCGGGATGAATGCCTCCAAAACAACTTCAATAAATTATCCTTCTAGACTAATAATCCCGAAGACAAGCCTTACATACTTTTCGAATCCTTTAACCTTCCCCATGAAAAATTAATTATTACACCAATAGAGAATTGCTCCTCGAAACAGTGGTTCAACAAGGCTGGGTATGTAATTTTATTTCAAATTCCCGAACAATTTTTAATTTTTAATTTTCAATCTTCTAAGCACTCACCATTTTCCTTTATCCATGCAGTTTATGGCGATGTACAACCGGCTTGTAAAACAAGAGTTGACTGGAACTGACTCAGACAGAATAATCAGCGCCTTAAGAAAAGAAAGAGCTAGCCTCTGCAACCAGATCAAAGAAATGTATACCAAATATGTCAACTCCTTCAAGAAAAACTAACAACTGAGTATGTAAATCAAAGAACTTAAGGTAAAAAACCAAAGTCTTGCTACTGAAGCCCAAAATAACGCCGAACTCACTTCTCAAGGCACAACTCTCCAATAACAATTAACCGATGAACTCCAAGAATCTCAAGCCCAAAACAAAATCCTGGAAAAAAAAAATAAGGAGTACACTCAGCATCATCAAAGATTCATCGAAATAATTTGAAGACTTAAATTGGGAACTCCCCAAAGAACTTCAACAATATATCAATTCCCGACAACAAAACGATGAGATCCGAAATCAAAACACCCAACTTCAAGAAGATATCAAAGCCAAAAAAGACACCATCGCCAGACTCTAAGAAATCAACAAGAAGGGTTTTGTTGAACACAAGAAACTTTAAAAATACACCATCAAACTCAAAGAAGAATATGACTCCCTTAAGGCCCAATCTACAACCACAACCTCAAAGCAACAAAAGGAAATTATCGCTAAATATCGAACATCACCCAAGTTGCTGAAGGAGATAGTTTCTAAATTCTCTAAAGGATAGTAAGCCGCTCTTTCAAAAATCCAAGCAGCCAGAGTCGACCCTAAAACTGTCGGCTTCTCTGATGACGAAGACAATCCTGAAGACTATCCCGAAAATAACACCACAGACAATTAACCAAGCGACAATCCACCCATTGACAACCCTTCAAATAATCAAGTCGACCCCAACCTCAACAATATTCAAATAACAACCCTTCTAACACGCTCACATAAAATGTAATTTTATTCTCAGTATTTTATTAGATTAGTTGTAATATACCTAGATAATCTATGTAAATAACAATTTTAATGAATAAAAATGTGTTTTATATCAATTGATCTTTACATAAATAAATTGTTATAATATATTTCATACTATCTATTGATAATACTTCCTAAGTCTACCAACATGTCAAGTATTCTTAAGTTACGATCCATTCATATCCCAAAGCTTATAAGTTCCTTGTTTCAACACCTCAATAACTTCGTAAGGTCCTTCCCAATTTGGCATTAATTTTTCCACGTTCTGCGGAGCAAAAGCCTCTGCCTTTTGTAGCACAAAATCCCTAACCTTAAATCTTCGTAGCCGAACCCTTCGATTATAACGCCTTGTTGTCCTCTACTGATGCGTTTCCAACCTTAAAATTGTAGCATCTTAAACCTCATCCAATAGATCCAGATTGAGTCAAAGTGCTTCTTTATTATATAACTCCTTAAAATTAGACATTCTAAATGTGGTAGATCCGATCTCGACTGGAATTAGCACCTCAGTACTATACACTAACCTAAAGGGTGAATCTCTAGTTGTCTTTCGTGGTGTAGTCTGATAAGACTAAAGGACATTTCGCAGTTCCTCCAGTTACCTCCCTTTGGCTTCATCTAATCGTCTTTCAATTATAGTAAGCAAGGTTCGAATAGTCACCTCCACCTGCCCATTAGATTGAGGATGCGTGACTAATACCTTCTGATGCTGAATTCTTGTAATAACTGAGAAATTAAGAATATATTATAATATAATTAATGAATATTTAAACGACTGTGTAAATGAAAACTTTTGCCTCGTTGTGCGTGTTCATATCTGTGTATGAGATTGTTAAATTAAAGGGGAGATCACTCAGTGGAATGAAGTAAACCAAGTGAACTAACCTAGAAACATTAATACCATCAATGATAATTAAGAAAACCCTAATCGAGGATTTAATGGAAGGTGGTAGGATTTATAATTAAACCAATTCTTTGGTAGAGTAAATAAATTATTTAATGGCAAGCCTAATTGGATTAAGCAAAACTAATCCAAGTGTGACATTCATTAAATAGTTGATCATAAATGTAAAGTGGTAGGATTAATTCATGTTACTAATCTAGCATTTTATGTGCTTAGTTAGGTAACAATTAATTGACTAGCTCGTAGAATTAATTATCTAGTCCATGGGGTTAGTTGTTTTTAACCCAATTAATGTTGTAAGTAAGTTCAACTAAAGTGAATCAAGAAGCCCAAGAGAATTAATTCACTAGCCCAAAAACCTAGCCCAACACCAAGTCAAATGTTTGGTCAAAGTGCTTACAAGTTGATATATATATATATATATATAGCATTATAGCAATTAAAAATAAATCAAAATTATGGGATTTTGGGGAGTGAAAGTGTCGACCAAGTGGGGTGGGGGGATTAAAAAAGCTTCAAAGCTCCAATCTCCTTAAATTACTCATATGCAAAGCTTTCCCATTGCAAACATCAAATCTCCTCAAAAAGGGGATCTTGTTCTTCACTTAACATTTTTTCTATAAATAAGACCATTCACCAAGAGAGCTAGAGTTGGTCATTTTGAGAGTTCATAAGTTTAGAGAGTTGAGAGCTTCTTGAGAGCTACCAACCAAAACAAACCAAGAACCCCCATACTAGAGGCTTACGACAGCATCAAGGGAAGGTGTGGATGCCATCTAGCTTCATAAATTACTTCAAAAAGCAAAGGAAACGAGCATCCAAGAGCAAGAGGTATAAAACATCCTAAAACCCTAGTTTTGGAACCCCTTTTTTACTTTATGTAATTTTTATGGAGGAAACCAAATTTTCGAGATCTTAATGTATATATATATGCTAGGCATGTGTATATAGGGTTTCATGTGGTTAGATCAAGTAGTTATGTGCATCTATGATAAAAAGATTGGCCAAAGTCTCCAAAATAATTTTTACCGACGAACAAAATCTGAATGTTTGATTGTAGAGTTACATTTTGAAACCCACAAACCATTTATGTGATTCACCTTTTTGTAATACTATATGTGTAATTTATGAACCAAAACCCTTTGGAATCACTTAAAAATATTTTAAAATGAGCAAGATATGCATTTTTGAGCAAGAACACCTCACTGTTTAAAGGTTATGCATGAATAGTCCACTTTAAGCCAAATTTCTGAAACCAAAACTTATCCAAAAATGGTGTTTGAGCCAAGAAAATTGTAGTTCGGGAAGTCATGACTCCATCGATACCTAGTAGAGCTCCATCGGAGTTATCGAACTCAAGTTATTCAAGTTTTCATGGAAAACCCCAAATTCGGAATTGGCCAAAAAGCAATCTGCGATTTTCCATCTTCTTGGGTGGGGCCGGTTCGGGTCATTTGGGGCTGGTTCTTGGGTTGACTCCAAAAGAGAAAATGTTTGGAATTTAATAAAGAATATTATAAAAATTTTAAATTTGAATGTTAATGAAAGTTGGCATTTATTAGAATTAATGGTTGATTAAACCTTACTAATTAAACGAAAAATGCTAAATTAATATTTTTAATTTCTAAAAAATCATAAAACTGTTAATTAATTATTATTTAAGTAACATTAAATAATAAGTAAGATTTATTAACAAACTCATTATTTTTAATAGTATTTAAAGGTTAAAAAGTATACTAATTAACTATTCATTAGTTAATAATTAGATAAAAATTCTAATAAATTATTATTAAATACTAAACATGTGATTTAATTATGTAATAATAATATCAAGAAGATAAAGTAAATAAATAAATTATTTATTATTTAATTTAGAATTAAGTAATAAATAAAGATAAGTAACTAACTAATTATTATTTAGCTAATAGTAAATAATAATTAAAGAGAGATAAAATTTATAAATTAATTATTTATTATTTAATAATATTAAATAATAAATAAAGATAATTGTGAAATTAATTATTATTTTATTAGCATTAAATAATGATTAAATAGAATTTAAGTTAATAAATAAATTATTTATTATTTGATTGAAATTAAATAATAAATAAGGATAAATAAATTAATTATTATTTAACCTTAAATAATAATTAAAGTAAAATAAATAAATAAATAATTATTATTTAATGTCATTAAATAATAATTAAAGAGGATTAAAATTAGTAAACTATTTAATTATTATTTAATTTTTTTAAATTAAATAATAAGTAAGGATAATTATTTAATTAATTAATATTAAATAATTAAAGGAGATTAAAGTTAAAATAATAATTATTTATTATTTAATAATAATTAAATAATAAGTAAGTACAATTAGTTATTATTTAAATAATAACTAAGGAAAATTAATTAAGTACTATTTAATTAAGACTAAATAGTAATTAAATAGAGTTAATAAAATAATTTGATTTTAATTATGCATTAATTAAACAATTATTATAAATTGTTTAAGGGTTTAGTATATCGAATGATGTGAATTATGCGTTAGACATAATTGATAGATAATTTCTTAATGAACGTATAAACGTACAAGTATACGCTATACTAATTGATAGATCGACTTTATCAGTGTTAGGTCTTTCAAAGCCAGTTAATTAAAGCTAGTTACTTGTAGCTGAGCAGAGAGGCAAGTTTTCTAACCTTACTCAAATTTCTATTGAGCAAGTCCTTTGAAGTTAATTATTATTATTCAAGTATGAGTAGAGTGGTTTAATAATTATTGAATTATTCCACGTTCATATGATCCTTAACATCCACACTTTGTGCATTTGAATTCATGTTTCATCTTTGAACTATGAAAGATTTAAAGTTCTCAATTTATGAACCGAATTGAAATGAGACGTCTATGCCTTTTGTTCGGCTAGACAATTATCTATGAAATTTTTATAAGCTACCCAAATCATTGTGGTATGGATTCTGATACTGAGATTGAACAACCCTGAATGGGGAGTAACCTAAGTATCTAAAATACAATACACGTGGGAACTAAATGTTATGCATACACATAGTGTACAAGAGGTTGATCCCCTCAAGTACAGGTCTGATCATATAACATAAGGAGGACAATTATAGGATTGATTCCTCAAGAGAAATAGTTCATGGTCTATTTGACCGCTCAGATTTTAATAATCAATGGTTTATTAATATTATTCAAGACTTTAATTATACTATTAATAAATTATTTTAAATTCTTTGAGTTATTCATCTCGTATTCATTCATGACATATCTCATATATATTTAATTAAACTTATTGAGCAAGCTAGTTGCTCATTCTTGCTATGTCATAAACCTTATTGCAGTGAAACCCGAAAGTTATGTCATAAACCTTATTGCAGTGAAACCCGAAAGTTCAAAGGTTGATAAAGGCAAAGGAAAGCTGAAATCCTAGATGCTTGAAATGTTGATTGCCTGCTTATATATTTTGACTTAGTTGTAATATTGTAACACGAACTTATGTAAATATTTATTCGTGATGTATTTTTGGATTAAGGTTATGAACCTTGAGACTAGTAGTAAACCTTTTGTATAAACAACATATGTTTATTTTATTCTGCATTAGTATATTATGTTGTTTGGAGGTAAATGATTATACGATGACGTGAGCACCAAGTTCGAGGTACTAGTAGCTGAATTTGGGGGTGTCACAATTCTCAAGTCCGATAAGAATTGCTCGAACTTTGCCCCTGTAAACCATTATTTGAGACCAACACCATTGAAATGCCAAATCAAAATACTACAAACTCTTTCAAAAACTTTAATTAATCATCTTCAGTAATATGCCTAAGTGGTTTAACTTCTACCCACTTAGTAATATTGTTAATAACCACCACCACATACTGACGAAAGATCCCAACAAGTTAATCCCCCAAACCCCAAATGGGATTGGGGACAACACTAACGAAAGATCCTTTGAAGGTTGATGAGGAACTAGATTGTTCAACTGACAATTGGGGCACTTCCTGATGTACTATTTGGCTTCTTGGAATATAGTCGACCAATAGTACACTTGCCTAATCAATTTGTATGCTAAGGACCTTGCCCCCATATGATCCCTTCATGCACCTCCCGAAGAGCATAAGAGGCTTTTGACTGGACCAAACACTTTAACAACAACGAAGAATAAGCTCATCGATACAAGTCTCCACTTATCAGACAAAAATAAAAGCTCTAGTACTTAATCCTTTTTGCCATCAATTTATCAGTGAGAAATTTTTCATTAGCTAAGTATTCCAAGTATAGTGTCAACCAACAATTTGACCTTTCGACCGACATTAACTCCTTCCTCGATATACTAGTCTCACTAAGTATCTCCAAGTACACCACCCCCAAAATCCTCCACCTGGGTAGCAGCCAACCTTGACAATCCATCGGCCATAGTGTTTCCCTCTCTATCAATACCTTGAAGTGAGTATGAATCAAATCGTTGTAATGTCTTCACCTTGGATAGATATTTTGTCATCCGTGCCCCACGGGCCTCATACTCCTCTTGTATTTGCTTAACAACTAACTGAGAATCGCTAAAAATTAAGATACTCTGAACCTCCAAACTTCTAGCCAACCTTAATCCTGCCTGAATTGCCTCGAACTCAGCTTCATTATTGGTTGCTTTGAAACGGAACCTGATAGCCTGTTAGACCTTGAAACCTTCTATACTCGTCAAAATAACCCCGACTCCACTGGCATCCGCAATCGAATATCCATCTACACACAAAACCCATGACGCCGACGAGGATTGCTTGCCCCACCCCCCCTTTATAAGACTTACCATGGTAGTCGATTCTCACTTTTAATCGTTTTCAAGAAAAGAGCAATCCACTATAAAATTCACCAAAGCTTGTCCCTTGATAGCCGTTCGACACCTTTAGTCCAACACAAACTGACTGAGCTCGACCGACTAGGCCACCATTCTTCCCGAGGCATTCGGTTTATGAAAAACTTTCTTTAAAAGCTAATCGGTGTAGATGGCAAGAACTCGCCTTTACAAATAGTGGCATAACTTCCTGCTTGTTATCACTAGTGCATAGACGCACTTTTCTAGGTTTGGATACATCACCTCTGCATCTCTTAAGGCATGACTTACGTAGTAGATTAGACGATGCCTTCCTCCCTTTTCCCGAACCAAAACTGCCCTAACAGCTAAAGCACTTGCCATCAAATACAGATAGAGTGGCTGTAATGACCCGGAAATTCATAAGACTGATTTGTATGGTCTTAGGTGATTATTGTGATTTAAGGCTACGCTAATTCTCGGATGAGGGAGTAGTGAATAGTCGATTTGGGAAATTTTTAAGCTTTCGAGGATTCGAGCGGGAAATTGAGGTTTAGATATAAAACCAACCTTGGTAAAGTGATAGACGATCACTGGAAATAAATTAGAGTCCTGTCACGAAGGGGCTAGGACAGTGTTGTAAAACAATGCCCATGTTAAGAAAATCGATGAGATTGTTCGGAGAGGCAGATGTTGTAAGGGTCTAGAAATGGACCAAACTTTAACCAAGTGGTGGTAGTGGTAATTCCGATGATGAACTCATCTTTTGAGTTAGTCAAAAATTTAATCTGAAGAAGAGATGAATGCGTAGGAAAGACTAAGCATTTAACCTAATACGAATATTAGGGTTAAAAGATAATATTTTAATATAAATAAATGAATTTATTAAACAGTAATTATAAATTTCTGTGCGATTAAATTAAATCATTATATGATGGCTTGAGGTTATTTAATTATATGTTGAGATAATTAAAGGAATTTAAGGAAGGTTCAATTAATGGATTTAGTAAATTAATGGACCAATCTAAGATGTGTAATATCAAAGTTTGATAGGGTTATTGAGCTATGTGATTATTTGATTAAATAGCTAGCGAGTTAAATTGGAGGAATAAATTAATTAATGTGATTATTAATTTATGAGAGTGCTTAAACATTAAAAATGTTATTTATTTCCATTTGGAAAGTTGTTAATAGTGGATTATTAATATTATATAATTCCACTAGGAAATTAATAATTTGAATTTGTCAAATTAATTTATTAAACAAGTCCAATTTAATTTAATTGTTTATGGACTTGTAAATTGGTTAGGAGATAATTTAATTGGCACAATATGGTGAATATGGCAAACCATATAGGAGGT
Source organism: Hedera helix (assembly GCA_947179155.2). NCBI lineage: Eukaryota > Viridiplantae > Streptophyta > Magnoliopsida > Apiales > Araliaceae > Hedera > Hedera helix. The sequence continues at coordinate 27,832,337 of OX359282.1, read as the reverse complement.
CCAATGACTTATTTATTTGAGCCCAAATGGATTTAACTAGTGGCCCAAAGGATAGCCCAAGTATGTTAACTAAATAAATTTATTGGTAGCACAATTGATTAAAATGCCTAGCCCATTGGATTAATTAAGGCATGGCCCAAACATTTATTTAATTGAGGCCCTAATCACATGTTGGAGAGGCCCAAGAAAGGTAATTAATTATGACCCAAGCTTTAGCCCAAATGTATGTGTGTGGATGATTATATATTATATATGTATATATATAATTTACTAGCACAAGTGGGCAATAAAAGAAAAGGAAAATAACCAAAATTTGGAGCTATTAGGAGCATCATTTCCGTCAGTTTTAGGGGCCTTAAAAGGCTGATTTGTGTTGCTCATTTAGGAGCTCAATGTTTGGGGAAAAGCAAGGAAGAGAAGGACTAGCTAGTAGGCCTATTGATTGAAGTATAGTTGTATACTTACACAAAGTGTAAGTATACAATTTCACTAGTAAATCTAATACACTCTCATTCTCTCTCTCTCATTTCATTTGTTCATCTTGAGTTCTTCCAAATCTAGAGAGAAAACTATGGAGCAAAAATAGAGAGAGGTTAGAGAGAAAATGAAAGAACACTTGGTGTTCTTGAGCTTCTATAAAAAAAATAAATCACCAAGTGAGACTTGGAGGAGGAGTGCACGGAAACTAGGAGGGTCTTGGTGGTCTTCAAGCTTCATCTCATTCTTTGGAAGGAAGAGAAAAATAGCACACAAGCCCGAGAGGTATAAAAAGTTCATACAAACCCTAGTTTGTGCTTTCATTTGTATTTTTGGTAATTTCCATGGTGAAAAACCATTTTCAAACTCTAAATGTTTATATCCATGCTAGATTAGTAAATCTAGGGTTCAATGGGTTTAACATGTGTATTTATGGGTATCTATTATGAAAAGTTTAGCAAAAAGCTTGAAAACGATTTTTACCGACGGAACCCTAAGCGAACGGGTGATTCAGAGCTTTATATCTTGAAACCTAAAAGTTAGGTATGATATTTTCTTCTTGGTTATGGTAAATATATAAGTTAAGAACAATACCAAGTTGGTAAAATGTTCGTGTGAGTTGTTATGGTCAAGATATGATTTTTAGACCAAAGAAGGCCATTTTAAGAACTCAATGTGCAAACGGTTCACTTTGTGGCTATTTTTCATAACCAAAACTTTTCCAAAAATTTGATCCAATGATGGAATATTGTAGTTTAGGAAGATACGAATCCATCGATACCAATTTGAGATCATTTGGATTTGTAGATTTCATTTTATTCAAGTTTTAATCAAAGGAGCAAAAGTTGAAAAATCAGAAAATGGCAATTTTGCAAATTCTGCAAGAGGAGGGCCGGGGCCCTTGTTTCCTTTGTAAAAGGAGGGCCGGGGCCCTAGTCCCTTTTCACAGAAAAATAAATTTTTAATCCGGGTCGGGTCGGGTCATTTTTAACGGGTCGGTTCGGAGCAGTTTGAGTCAAAATGTTTAAAAGTTAATATAATTAATTTGGGACCCAAGTTTATTAATTATTTATTATTTATATGATAAATAATAAATAAAGTAAATAAAAGCCATTTTTATGATTAATTATTATTTAATTGATATTAAATAATATGTAGAGCAAATAAATATGATAACTAATTATTTAATTATTTATTGATAAATAATAAATAAAGGATGTTATGAAGTTAAAAAAATAATTATTTATTATTTAATTATATTAAATAATAAATAAGGATAATTAGTTAATTAATTATTATTTAAAGGATAATAAATAGTAATTAAAGAAAGATGAAATTGATTTGGTAATTATTTATTATTGAATAAATAAGGATGATTAATTATTTAATTATTATTTAAGGGATATTAAATAATAATTAAAGGAAGATAAAGTTAAATAAGGTAATTATTTATTATTGAATAAATAAGGATGATTAATTATTTAATTATTATTTAAGGGATATTAAATAATAATTAAAGGAAGATAAAGTTAAATAAGGTAATTATTTATTATTGAATAAATAAGGATGATTAATTATTTAATTATTATTTAAGGGATATTAAATAATAATTAAAGGAAGATAAAGATAATAAGGTAATTATTTATTATTTAATAAATAAGGATGATTAATTATTTAATTATTATTTAAAGGATATTAAATAATAATTAAAGAGAGATGATGTGAATAAAATAATTATTTATTATTTAATTAATATTAAATAATAAATGAGGTTAATTAATTAAGAAATGATTATGTAATTGATATTCAATAATCATTAAATGAATTAAGGAGAATTAATTAATTATTATGTAAATTAAATAATAATTAAAGTGAATTAAGGTTAATGAGATAATTGTTATGCAATAATAAATAACAAGTAATGCTAATTTAATTATTTATTTAACTAATATTAAATACATAATGTTATGTAATTAAGAAAATAATTGTTTATGTAAAGATAAATAAACAAGTAAAGTTAATTAAATTAATTATTTATTTAAATAATATTAAATAAATAATGTGGGGTAATTAATGAAATAATTGTTTATGTGAAGATAAATAAACAAGTAAAGTTAAGTGAATTAATTATTTATTTAAATGGTATTAAATAAATAATGTGAAGGAATTAAAGGTAATAAAGTGTAAACAATTGACGGGTAATTGTTGGAGTGTTTAGTTATTACCAATATTATAAATATTCATTTAATGAATGATAATTAATGGTAAGTGAATAAATAGTATTAATGGATTAATAATATGGATAATTTGATGAATATTATTAAGGGTTTAATATTATTAATAACCAATTAAGGTGTTGTTCAGTACGTGAGAAGCGTTGGTAATTTAGTGATGTATTATTAATGTATAATAATACTGATCGGTAATTAAAATATTATCCAAGGATGATAATATTGTCTTATAAATTTACGAGTTAATAAATAAGGAATTCTGTGTTGTAGAGTAAATTCTTTTGAGAATGGCAGCTGAGTTCCTATGTACTTTACTAATTTCCAGATAAGCAAATTAGGTCTTTCGAAGGCAGTAATTCAATTCGTTGAGCGTTTTCAGACTGGTAGCGTAAGTCAATGCGACTATCAGGCAAGTTTTTCAGTACTATGTGTTATACTTGCGAACATGTTTGCTATATGCCTAAACTATTAAGTGTGCACTCATTTTATGTGCTAACTGATTTTAAATGTGTCTGTGTACAGTCATATGTTGTTAATAGCTGGTATATTATGATTAATGCTATGAATTGAATGTGTTATATGAGTTATATAACCTGGAAATATTGACATGCATGGTAAGCATGTGTAAATTGTATAAATGTAAAACATGATAAGCATGATGCCTATGTAAATGCCAAGCATAAAGCATAAAGCATAAATAAAATGTAACTTACGTGTTATGTGTTAGCTGTTAGATTTGCTGAGCCGTCGTGCTCATTCTTGTTATAATAAACATTTTCAGCGAGGAGCGAGGAATTGATGATCCCGGTAATCGCAGAGAAGATGTTTGAGGTTTATGGTTTATTTTATTTAAGACGTTGTTTTTAGAACTGCTTTAAGATAACGTCGTATAAGCCTTGTAATAATAGTGAAAGGCGGTTGTAAATCAAGATGAGTGTTAATATTTTGTAAACTTGTGTAATTAAAAGCAGTTAGTAAATAGTCATGTCGACTTATTGATTAGGTTGCGAGCTTTTATTTGCTCACAATGGTTGTAATACACTAGGTCATCAAATATAAATGATCTGAGTTGTAGTATTTATGTAAAGATTGCAATTCTGAGACAAGGTTAAGTAAATGTTATAAAAATTAAAATTACTGAGTTTTTCAACAACATGCCTTTATTTAAATGTTGTGGAGTTTATTCGTTGACGAGCGGGAGTCACGGTTGGTCAAAGTTGATTTTCCCCGGGGCGTTACAGTGGCTCATTCGGTTGAGGTTTCTGTAATAACGGAACCGAGGATAAATATCTCTTTATCCCCTAGAATATGTCTTCACACTCTAAATTCCATTGGAATGTCTTCTCATTTTTTGTCTCCTTCAATGCGTCAAAGAATGGAAGACACCTCTCGGCTGACTTAGACATGAAGCACCGAAGAGCTGCTGCTCGACCTGTTAACCTTTGTACATCTTTAAAATTCTTAGGGGGCCTCATATCCAAGTTTGCATTGATTTTCTTTGGGTTGACTTCAATCCCCCTACGGCTAATAAGATAACCCAAGAACTTTCCTGATCTTAAGCTGAATGTGCACTTCGTGGGGTTGAGTCACATGTTATACTGCCTAACTATCTAGAAGCACTCCTCTCTAAATCACATAGATGATTATGAACCATAGTGCTCCTGACAATCATGTCGTCTACATATACCTCCATATTTTTTCTAATATTCCTTTGCAAGACTTTGTTCATCATTCTCTGATATACAGCTACGGCATTAATCAGTCTAAATGTCATCATGTTATATGCATAGATAGCCCTGTGAGTGATGAAGGCCATATTTAGAATATCTTCCTTTACAATTAAAATTTGGTTATACCCCGAAAACACATCCAAGAAGCTAAGGATAACATTCCCCGAAGTCGCGTATATGAGTTGATCAATGTAAAGAAGTGGATAGAAATCATTCGGACACGCCTTATTCAAATCTGTGTAGTCAATGCAAACTCTCCATTTTTTGTTCTGTTTCCTAACCAAAATCACATATTCCGGCACCTATTTTCACTATTTTAGCTATGTTACATGATATCAACTCCACTTCAATTCCTCAGTCTCCTCGGTAGGCAATGCCAATGGCTCGATGACTCCTTCAATAAAATGACTCAATATCCACCAACCTTATCTATTTTTGCTTACTTACTCAAACACTGGATGTAGTGAGTGGTGTGCAGTAGCACTTCTTCGCAATGTCCACGTCTCCTTCCACCTTGTCGACCCTATTAGGCGTAGGGAATTTGATCTTGAACTGTGGGATCGATGTGACAGCATACAGTGCAGAAAGGGTCGTCCGTCCAAGTATGACATTATAAGTTGAATTAACCTGGACCATAAAGAATTTCACCATAATCTATATGTGTCGAAGAGCCGTCCCAAAGACCACCGATAGTTCCACTATTTTGACCACAGGTACAGGCTCATTGTCGAACCTGTATAAAGGTGACTTCTGTCCTACCTTCAATTTTACACCCTGTAGATCCATCTGCCGATATGCGTGGCTATACAACACATCGACCGAAGACCCATTATCGATTATGATGTGTCTCATGTCTACGGGACCGACCTACGCTATAATAATTAGTGCCCCTTTATGAGGCTCGACCACTTCGAGTGGGTAATCTTCATTTGAGAACGAGATCACCTTGTTCGAGAAAGGGCGCTCTCGCTTAGTCGTGTGCTTAGATAACGCAATTACTATGTCTAAAACCGTCCATCACTTCTTCCCTAATTTTTTGGGAAATGATCCACCTATGATAACATCTACTACTCGTCCGGGACGAACCACCTGTTCAGTTCCCCGATCCTCCATCTGTGTCGGGTTCTGTACTGGTGTTTCTCGACCAACTATATATTGGATTAGGTTTCCACTCTGAACCCTCTTCTCGATCATGTCTTTTAACCCAGTACATGTCTCCGCCGAATATCATGTGTGCTGATGGTATTCACAATATAAGATCCTCCTTGTCTGACGAGATCTTGACCATCCTAGCTCAGCTGTGACGCCCCCAAATCTAGGCCTACATAGCCCAATTTGAGACGCCATAAAATACATAATTTCTAATACAAATAGTACATAGAACAGAAATACAAACTCAATAATACACAACTAAGTCTTCACTATTATTGCCACACTATATACAACATGTGAAGACTATAATAGCTATCACTCGGACCGTCACTCCATTCCCCTACTAGACCCGGCTACTCTCTCATTTTCTGAAAAACAATGGAACAAAAGAAAGGGTGAGCTCAAATAGCCCAGTAAGAAATATCATGACTAAGATAATGACAAATAAATTATCATTAGCCTTCAACAGATGAGTTCTTAATTGAATATAATAGACAATAAGCTTTGTATCAATAATAGCAGCGGAAAGAGCAATTTATTAGAAGAATAATGCAGACTATAATGTCCACTCGCTTCTATTTTTAGGAAAAATATCATCAACTTTTATCATCTTAAACATCGCTGGTCATGATAATATAAATTTCCAGTTCCTGATTATAATCATGCCAATCAATAGTTCATCTTTGCATTACGAGCCAAAGATGTTCAAATATAACACCAACGGTAATGATTATACCAGTTTTCAGCCTTTGGTCATAATCATACCAACAACAGTTCATCTTTGCCCCAGGCCAAAGAGAATATTCATCACGTGCCCTAAAAGACACAATAATTATATCGTCTTTATCCTATCAACTGTGTCCCAGGCCACAGATATTCACAACAACATGGTTCTTGATGATTAGAATAACAACCGTGATATAGATGATGAATCAGAAGAAACAGTATGATTAATAAATATCAAAAGTTTATGATTTTTCTTTGTGCAGATTCAAATAATGTCCAAATTGCCAACATGATGTGGACTAAAATTCAAGAATGATATTTAAGATCCACAGTTTAGAATAACAGTTAAGGTTCAATAGAAAAATTTAGAAAAATAGGAAGGTTCAGTTGAAATGATATTAGATGAAGCGCAAACTATTAAAGAATATATATTCATTTCAGGAAACTTTACCAACAAGAGACAAGTAATAAATGAATACGAAGAGTAATTCACTAAACATGCGGTAATCCGCGTAGTCAGGTTATTCTCAGAGATTAATAAGGAATGAATACGAAATGTTATTCACCAACAGGCGGTAATCCGCGCCGTAAGATTATTCCCACAATTTAATAAAAATTGAATACGAAGAGTTATTCACCAAACAGGCGGTAATCCGCACAGTAAGGTTATTCTCAGAGAATAATAAGGAATGAAAACGAAAGGTTATTCACCAACAGGCGCTAATCCGCGCCGTAAGGTTATTCCCACAAATTAATACATGAAAATAAAAGGCACATCTTATGAGTAAGGAAGAAACAATATTATTTTCGAGAATCAAATAATGATAATCTCTTACCATAGTAAGTTTGAATAATGGAAGATGAAAAAGATGGTATCCTTACCTTAACACGTGACTAGATATGAACTCGTACACTTACGGCTCTTTACAAATACTCAAGATGACTTTAGCACACTCAATGAGAACTTATACAAAGAAATATTTGGAGAGTGAAAGAAAGAATAAGCAAGAAAGTTTTTTATGAAAAATCCTTAAGTTAAGGCCTCTATTTATAGCAAAAAATCTTATCATCACCAAGATTTCCTAATTTAATCCAAACCGTATATTTCAAGATAATGTTTAATCTATACCACTCATTTCATCTTTTAAGATTTCCTTAATCTAAACCATTCATTTAAAGATCATCTTTTAATCTATACCATTCAATTTACTTTATATATAAAACAACTAACTTTAAATAAATCAATTAACTTTATATATAAAAACAAACAACTTTATATAATTTATCATAATAAAAACAAATAACTTTATCAATTCAATTATTCAACAATAATTCACAATTATTTATTACTATGGCTAATTGTTGTAAATACAGTGTAGTTGGCTTTTCGAGTTAGATAAACAGGAAAATCAACTAATAATAGAATACAACAGTTTAATCAATATCATAAAAGAGATAACAATAATGCTGAAAATAAATAAGAAAATAACACGTTACTGTGTAATGACAATTATTGATTCAGTAATGTGAATTATTGTGCATATGCTACTGTGACAATTATCAGCTCAATAATATGAATTATTATGCATGTGACAATTATTGGTTCAATAAAGTCAATATAGTACAATAACCACTTTATCAGTTTAATAATATGAAACACTATGCAATACCGTGTACTACTGTGCAATACTGTGTGCTACTATGTAATACCGTATGTTACTATGTAATACCGTATGTTACTATTCCTTTACCACCGGGTATTTTAACAGTTCAAGATGATAATACCGTTGACTATATTTATTTAAAAAGGTTACGTATGTCGCTTTCTATATCCGACAATAAGTCGTTGTGGGGGTCCACCATTATTTTGTTATTTCGACGCCGTCGTACGAATCGAATATTCCCTGACAAAACGAATATTCTCCGACCAAACGAATATTGTCCGACATAATAAAATTTGCACATAAAATCCTTAACTTTTAACCTTATCAATTTAACCACCTACTGTTTCAGGAAAAAATATATATGAAGAAAAATTAAATTTTGTATTTCATAAAATTCGGGGTCTTACATCAGTTGTGGGCATGTTCCTGATTGCCTGCAGAATTTTCACCCCGATCGGTATTCAATGCAGTGTATACCTTACTATTCGCCCGAGGCTGAAATGATGGTTTATTGGCAGCAAGTAGTTGTCCTCATTTTGACCCGATCCGATCCTATACATTCTTTTTGTTATTTCCATCTTTACTATTGTTGTGTCAGTCGTTCTCCTCCTTCAATAGTGATTGGTTGATCCTTTTCCCTCCTCAGCTCAGAAAGGTGAGTGTTTCAATCCTGATATTGACGCTTCAAGGTCTCCAACTTGGCCTATGATTCTCTGATTTTTTGGAGTCTGATTCTCTCTCTGATCACTTTGCGTCGATCTTCCCTCTGGATTTCTTAGTTCTTCTGGCCTCAGTCTATGCAAATCTAGTTCCACCATCCACAAGTCGGAATCCCGTGTAATTGATGCTGAAAACAATCTCCTTCGAACAGATGTTGAGTAAGTCTGCAGGGGCCTAGATCTTGGCTAATTGGGTCCAAGTATATCCTTCACCGAGCCCTGTACATGACGTTCAACTAGTTCTGTAGAGGATTCTTGTTGGTCCCTACTGAAATTTCTCATTTCTGCCATAGTAACAACCTTAACACGAAACTGGTGATTTACTAGTCAAATATCAACAACCCTCTTTCTAGTGCTAATGTTGACGCGTGATTTTGCTTACTAGCTGAAACTACCAAACAATGAGCAACCTGCACTGAAAACAACCGTTAGCCACCCCCAAATCAAGCAATGATTTGAGCCATCTGGGATGCTCCGGTGTGAGAATAAGTACATGCCAAAAAATATAACAATGAAGAACTTGTTATTACTGAAAATTAGTTGATTTTTAATATGTAAGAATTGTGTAACCTATTTTTTCACACTTGTAACCTTATTTATATTTTTCTAACAACCTGCAGCAAGCATTTGTGACCAATTAGGATAGAGAATCCCTTGACTAGAATTCAATTAGGAATATATCGTTGACCGGTCAATTCTAATCTCTTTAATATCCGATATTATTACCTAATTTAGGATCCTAAACCAATATGGACGGCATTCCTCCTAAACCAGCATGTCGTCCTAAAACGAAACACTTGAATGGGCGCTATAATGTATAAAAGAACTCTCCATCCGCTCTCATCCATGAATAATCTTGGACCCAACTTAAATCCAAAACTCAATAAATCATATCTCAACAGTAATACTCTTTATTAATAATATATTTTTATAAGGTAAAAAAGAATATGTGACTTATGCTAGTCAAGTTTAACTATAAATATATTCATTTAGACTTTTAGTAATGACATCTTTATACTTACATTATTTTTATTAAGAACATTATAATATTTCATTATTTTATTATATACTATGTTGTTTTTGTTTGATGTAAAGTGGAGCCTAATTGTGGCAACTCAAGTCACATATTCCGTCTTCTTTTTTATTGTTATTAAGTAAATGTCAGATCAGATTTGGAGTTTCCTTGTAATATACTAATTAATAATAATACATATTGGTGCACGTGTATTGCGTGTGCACCAAGAACAAGAGAAAATTTTGCATATGGTGGAACTTGCAGGGAACAAGTTTGTGTTAGTCCAGCACCCCAGGTTGGAAAATTTAGTTATATTGGACTAAATTGAAGATTTTCTTGTAATTTTCTTTTGCAGTCTGTTCAAAGACAATAAATGAAGGACAGACGGTCAAATAATTCAGCCTTGGACTCACTTACAAGTAGTCACAGTTAATGCAAATGCACATACGTTTTTCCGTTTGAAAGTTTTATGATTTTCCCCCCTTTCCCTTTTTTCCTAGGATAACATTAAATTAGTCCATTGATATAACAATTATAGAGTCAGAATAATAAATGTCGTTAAAAATTTAAGAGTACAAGACATCTTAGATCGAATTTTAGGTTATTTCTAATACAATATTATTTAATCATTAATTTAATAATCTAACTGTACAGATGTAATGAGCATGTAAAAATATAAAATTACATAAAATTTTGTTTGATTTGAATTTATGCATCATCAACTTTATAATAATAGAAGTTACTAAAATATGAGTTGTCGAAATATAAATTTATATTCAAATTATATATACTATTATAAAAATTATATTTTGATACCTTAAATCAAACAAAATTTTACATAATCATATATTTTCGCATACTCATTATATATTTACGGTTAGATTATTAAGTTGATAATTAAATAATGTTATAGTAAAAGTGATCTTAGGTCAAATTAAAATATTTTTTTACTCAAATTAAATTTAAAGTGTCATTAAAAAAATATATAAAAATATCATAAATATTTATTTAATATGATGGTATAGACATTACCAAATTGCCTTAAATTAACATAAAAACTATTTGAGATTAATCAAAGTCAAAACTAATGATGCCACGAGAAACTGAGACCCTCAATATAAGGAGTCGAATGAAAACATTAGTCAAAGCATAGATTTTAAAACGTGCAAGGCAATGCAAACTGGTCCCCCCCCCCCCCCCCCCCCCCAAATTGTACTTTAATTATTCAAAAGTAATCATAATTTTTTAAAAAAAATTATTACAATAATGCAATCCGGAGTGTGTTATATATAATATTTCTTTCGTCTGACTTTACATGTCTTAATTGATTTTTTATGATTAAATTGACTAATTTTAAGATTAATTATTAAAAAAATATATCTAAAAAAATTAAAATTAAATAAATTGACTTTGATAGTATATTCGATATATTTTTTTTTATAATAATTTTGTGTCTATATCTAATAAAAACGAGTGAACACTATAATTATTCTTAAAATACACATATTAAAAAAATGAATAAAAATTATAAATGTGTCCAAATCTTCGTATGAGAATCCAGGTATCGTTGCCACACACGATTTCAAACTGATGACGAGGGGGCTAGGTGCAATGTTTTCAAACTGACAAAGGAGATCGAATCGGAAGAATTATCGGCTGAATAAATTATTAATTTAATTAATAATTCAATTATTATTAAATCGATAATATTATAAATATATAAAAATATATATTATTAATAATTAATAAAATTTTAAAATATTTAATTTTTTGTAAGTTAAAATATAGTTAAGAAATTATATTATAATATTACTAAAAATATTTAATTTTAAAATTAAATTTTTTTTTTACTAAAAAATATTTTAAAAATACTTAAAATTCGGTTCATTGAATCAAGTTAACTGGTTCTACCAGTTGAATCGTCGGTCATCGGTGGTCAACCGGTTCAATCCGAATTTTGACCAAAATAGTTTACTCAAGTCAAATTAGGCCGGACATAAGATCGGTTCTCAGTTCAACAGGTTGATCTAGCCGACTTGATCAAGGTTTCAAATCATTGACTAGGTGAACATAAAATAATCTCAGTGACAAACCCTACCACCTAACCACTCAACTTTGAGAATATTCACTTAATACTGAATACCGATCATACGTTACTCTACGATTTCTAATAAAGGAAATTGATATATATATATATATATATATATATATATATATATATATATATATATATATATATATATATATAATTCTTTTTCACTTAAAAAAATATATATTTTGTAGTAAGAAAAAATTACGCAAAAATATAAAAAAAAAATATACGAAAATAGTACTAGCCTAAACAAACGTGTAATTTGAACATACTATTTTCGGTGTTAAAATGACTAGTGTCTTAACTCTCTTCTATCCGAAATACCAAATTACCCTCGAGCAAGCTACATGCACGTCATCAATTAAAGGCCACTAAATTAATTTCGGCAGTTAAAAATTTAGAAGTCATAACCATACAGACGCATTCACACCCAAGAAATCCCAAGTGCCTGCCATGAAAATTGCTCTTAGATATCATATTCTATATAAATAGTCACGCATGACCATGCCATATGTCTTTATTCAACACGTAACCTTCATCCCAATTTCCATTCAAGTAAACGTGCAACTTCATTCAAGCTACTTAGCCTAATTAAGACTATTCAACACTTCAACAAAACCAACTTAATATATCGCCGATGCTATAAATACTTCAACCCTAAACATATTCCTTCACTCATTCTACAAGCACAAGACACAAAACACCTCCAACCTTATCCCATTTTTTCAAGTTGTCAGTCAGTTTCAAAGATGAATTTTCAAAAAACGAGCGCGTTTTTTATTGTTTTAGTGGTATTTGTTGCTGTTATGATGAGCCAAGCTCAGGTGGACGCTGCAAGAGTGTTGACGGAGGATTTTGTTGGTTCTAATCATCTTGAAAAATACTCTTCGGTTTACGAGAAGGCGAAGAACTCCATGGCGTTATGGCTTGAGAGGTTGCCGTCGGGTCCTAGCCCTAAAGGACCTGGTCACTAAATTTTATATATATGGAATTTTTAAAGAAGTCAGCCACAAGAGAGAATGAGTAAATTTTAGGGCGTTTTTGATTGTTTTGGTGGTAATTTTATAAACATTATTATTTTTTCTTTCTTTCTTTTATTCATGTAATTATGTATACCATGCAGGATATTAATAAGGTGAACAAAATTCTTTATTAATTTGTTTCAGGAAACAATTATATTAGTTTTTGATAGATAAATATTGATCTGGCCAGCGCCAAAATAAAAACGAAAGGTTAGTTACATGTATTTATTCAAATATAATTAATCTTGTTTATGGATGGTTGAGGAAGAGCCACAATGATAAGTAATAGGTTGAATGTTAGTTATGTCCCTCCAAATTGACACCCATTTTTAAAGTTCATTTTTTTTGTCAAATTGATCTTTAAAGTGATATTTTTTATCATTTCTGTTCCTTTTGCCCGAATTTACTGAAATCGGCCCAAAATTCGACCCGACCCATTGATCCAATCCTTTTACCCGATTTTATCAAAATCGCTTAATGACACTTCGATTTGTCCCTCTAAATTGTCACACAGTTTCAAAGTCGTCATTTTTCCCTAATTTCAAAATTTTTATTTTTTATTTATGAGATAATAATTAAAATTTCAAAAAAAAATAGTATATATTATATGAATTCATATATAAACAAATAGTATATATTTATATAATATAATATATAAAAAAATTAATTAAGGCTTACTTATAAAACAAATTTTTAAATACAACAGAATTAGTTTATACTTATAACTGTAAAATATATTTTTAAATTAAAAAATAAAAATAAAAATCCCCCTTTCTTTTTTTTTCCTTCTTTACCAAAAATTAAAATTTTAACCTATATACTATACTTATTCAAATTTAAAAAAAAAAAACTTTAATTTTTTTAAAAATTTGAATTAGTATAGTATATATGATAAAATTTTAGTTCTTGGTAAAGAAAGAAAAGAAAAGAGTACGGGCTTTATATTTTTTTATTTTAGTTCAAAAAATATATTTTGCAGTTATAAGTATACATTAATTCTGTTGTATTTAAAAATTTATTTTATATTTAATCATTAATTAAAAAAAAATAGTATATATTATATGCATTTTTTTAGTTATTTCTCACCAGAAAAGATAATTTCAAAATTTTTAATTTTTTTTTGAGATAATAATTAATTTTAAGGTTTAGTTATTTTTAAAAATTTGAATTAGTATAGTATATATGCTAAAATTTTAATTTTGAAGACAAAGAAAAAGAAAAGAACAGGGGCTTTATATTTTTTAAATTTTATTTTTTATTATAAAAATATATTTTACAGTTATAAGTATAAACTAATTCTATTTTATTTAAAAATTTATTTTATATGTAAGCGTTAATTAAGAAAAATAGTATATATTATATGAATTTTTTTTAGTCATTTCTCACAAAAAAATGATAATTTCAATTATTTTAATTTTAATTTTTGAGATAATAATTAATTTTTAAAGTTTAGTTATTTTTTAAATTTTGAATTATTATAGTATATATGTTAAAATTTTAATTTTGGTGAAGGAAAAGAAAAGAACATGGGCTTTATATATATATATATATATATATATATATATATATATATATATATATATATATATATATATATATATATATATTTTTCAGTTATAAGTATACTGTAATATCCCGGATATTTAAATGAATTAGAAATAAAATATTTAATATTTAATAAAGGTTGGAGTTTGATAACCTAGTAGTGATAGATAAATAGAGGTCCAAATTAAATTTATCGGACTAACTTAGATATGGTGATATCAAAAAAAAAAATTTTAGTTAGCAAGTACAGTGATAATTCAATGAACTTGGCTAATAGCAAGTCTAATTAGATTAAGATAATTTAATTAGCGGAGTTATGTAATTATGCGACGTGGTTGCGTGTAAATTAAATATGTATTTATATGAATATATATATATGTGTGCATATTTAGTAACATAATTTAATGGTTAATTAAATTGTGATAAATAGATAGATTAATATTAAATTAATCCGAATTGAATTAAAAGGTTAATTGTGGAATTAATTTAGTTATTATATTGATTATACTCATTAATCAATATTTATGTAAATTATTGATAAATTATTTGTGAGGAATAATTATGTAAATTATATAATTATAAATTATATAAAGTAGTTGAATTAATTAAGGGAGATTAATAATTGTATATATGTACAACATTTAATTTCACATATATGTACATATATATAAAGGGATTAAATTAATTAAGAAATTTTAAATAGTAATTGAATATATTAAATGAATATATTCTATAATTAAATAAATCATTGTAAATGATTTATGGGATTGAGAAATTTCATTATACAATTATTTGTGTAATATTAATTAAATAATTAAATAAATTATTTAAATAAGAAATTGAGTAAATATATTATTATTTTAATGTATTTTCGGGTAAATGGAATTATTTCCATAATTGATGAGAAATAAATTATTTAATGTAAATGTATTAAATAATTTAATTTATGGCGTAAATAATATATATTAAATTATATATTGTATTTATTTTTAATTTCATAATTTATTGTGAAATTGTTTTTGAGGTAAAGTAATGTGTATAAATAATATATATAGATTATATATATTATTATTAGCGAACACACTCTAAAGTTTTAATATCAAATTAATTGACAAGTTGTCATTAATTAAATATTCAATTAAATTGAATATAATGAGTGAATTAAATTTTATAAATTAATTAATATGATAATTAATTAATGTAAATAATATAAAGTATTATTAATAATATTATTAGTCCATTTAGTAATTTAATACTTATGGGTTAGAATATTTAATTATTTATTCAATCTAATTATTTATTTAATCATGGATTGAATAATTAATGTGTAAATTTTTAAATTAGCCCAACATGGGACAATTAGTAGCCCAAGTGGAGAATAATATAATTTGACAATTTAGTAGCCCAAACAATTTAATAGAAGCCCAATTGGTATTTTAAATTAAAGCCCAACGATTGGCCCACTTGAAAAATACTTAATTAAACTATTAATTATTAAAAAGTGACTTGGGACAAGATTTTTGGGACAACATCTTTGGTGATCAGCCGGCAAGGAAGGAGTAAAAGAGTTTGAAATGTTGATTTTCTTATTTTATTTATTATTTATTAAATGGTTGCTTGTTTGCTTTTATTGTACATGACAACCATGCCTCTTTTCACCAACTAAGTCATGGGCTATTTTTCTTGTACAAGTATCCAAGTAGGAGCATCATGAATTATAGATATAATTTTTGTATCTAGGAATTTTACTAATATACTTAAAATTGTAGACATTACATTTCATTTATATTTTTCCAAGTTCCAAAAGAGAGAGAGTTTGAGAGAAATAGCTTGGGAGAGTAAGTATTTTGAGAGAGAGCATGGAGAAGGTGGAGAAATAGTTCTTGGTTCATGTCTTCAAGTTGCACAACCTACTTTGGAAGGAAAATGAAGATATCCATTAAAACAAGGTAATTGTTATTTTAAAATCTAGCTTTGTTTTAAATTAATTAAACCATCATGGTAGTATAAATATGCTAATATAGTTAGTAATGTGTATTAGTAATATTTATGTCATGCTTGAGTTTAATATGCTTAGGTTGTATTTTGGTATAATTTATATGCTAAAAATATGGGTTTGGTGGTGTTAAATCAAGTCTCAAAATAATGACCCAAAAATACTTTTATAAAATTTAGATTTAATGTTATAATATTATAGAACATTAAATCATGAGAAAAACAAAGTTTGAATCACTCAAAATGGAGTTATACACAAAAAGTTATGATTTGTGGTAGTTTATGTGATGTAAAAATTTTTATAAAAAAATTTAATATTAAATCATGAAAAATTAAATTTTCATGTTATAAATTGAGATTAAGTGGTTGGTAATTTGTTTGGATTTTTATTGAGGACTTAAAGATTTCTTGAAGGTATAAATTTTATTAAGTTGTGTATTAAAATAGCACTGTTCACGTTCTGCTGGGAAACAAAAATAAAGGACTGCCGCGCATTGCGCGGAATCCTATTCACTGTTCGGACACGGAGCCAAAACGGCGTCGTTTTGGCGAATAAAAAATTTTCATCCGCGCGTAATGCGCGGAAGCTAGCTTCGGTGACATTAAAACGGCACCGTTTTGGGACCTAGTTTTGTCGGCGCGCGCAATGCGCGAGATACCGATTTTGGCGAAATTACATTTTTGCCCCTCCGGTCTTTTTTTCTGCGAAATTACGATACTGCCCCCTCCGTTCGGTTTTCAGTTTATTTACGATTTTGCCATTCTGGATAATTTAAATTAATTTAAATGTTTAAAAATTAATTTAAAATTATAACAAAAATATTAATAATACAAAAATGATATTTAGGTATTGAATATTATATTTTTCAAATATAATAAGTATTTAGGATTAATATTTAAATGTTGTAAATATTAATCTAGTTAGTTTAATATTATATTTTTTTTCAAATATAATAAGTATTTAGGATTAATATTTAAATGTTGTAAATATTAATCTAGTTAGTTTAATATTATATTTTTTTCAAATATAATAAGTATTTAGGATTAATATTTAAATGTTGTAAATATTAATCTAGTTAGTTTAATATTATATTTTTTTTTTAATATAATAAGTATTTTGGATTAATATTTAAATGTTGTAAATATTAATCTAGTTAATATTATATCTTCTGAATTTACGATTAAACTAATTATTATTTAATTAATATTAAATAATAAACAAGGATGATAAATTAATTAATTATTATTTAATTACTATTAAATAATAATTAAAGACAACTAAGATTGATTATTTAATTATTTATTATTTGATTAACTTTAAATAATAAATAAATTTAGTTAGTTATTATTTATTATTAAATAATAACTAATGATATTTGAGTATTTACTATATAATTTTATTATTTATTATTTAATTAACTTTAAATAATAAATGAATCTAGTTAATTAGTTATTATTTATTATTAAATAATAACTAAAGATATTTGATTATTTTTAATATGATATAATTATTTATTATTTGATTAGCTTTAAATAATAAATAAATCTAGTAAGTTATTATTTATTATTAAATAATAACTAAAGGTATTTAATTACTTACTATTTAATTAATGTTAAATAGTAATTAAATGAAATTAGATTTAATGGAATAAAGAAAATGTCTTTTAACTCTTTTGTTTAAACAATTATAATAAATTGTTTAATAGTTTAATAAGTGTTTAACACTTAAGAAAATTATTTTTTAACTTATTAAATTATTAACCTAATATGATTGAGGGTTTATAAGGTTAATAATATTGTTTTGATTTATGTAAATTATGTGTTAGTACTTATGAGTGGTAGATAAGTTTCTTAATGAGTGTATAGTTGTACAAATACGCTGTACTAATTATTAGACCAACTTTACTAATGTTAGGTCTTTCAAAGCCAGTTAGTTAAAGCTAGACATTAATTGTAGCTGAGCAGACAGGCAAGTTTCCTAAACCCTACTCAATTTATATTCGAGCAGGATATATTATTTTATTGTTCAAGTCCCTAACTCAAATTCAATTTATTACGTTTCAAGCATGCTATGGTTTAATTCTGTATAATTATTCCACATCTTTAAATTGTGGATTCGCACATAGTGCTTGTTGCATGTGTTCATCAGGTATGAAAGGCTGATCACCTTCATTACCATAAGGTTCAGTTAAAATTGTTCATGGTCATTATTGACACTCAACATTACTTGATTCAGTCATTCAATTATTGAAATTATGATTCGTACTCTTTCACAATTATTATATTGTTGAAAATCCGAAAGCTTGTTCTTTCTTTCAATCATGATATATCGTTATTGTATTTAAACTTGCTGAGCAAAGTCGTTGCTCACTCTTGCTATATCATGATAACAAATTTCAGAATAATACGAATGTCCGAGGAGAGACGGAGACAGACGCAAAAGACAAGATTATAGTGTTATTCATTATAACTAAATTGTTATATGATGTAAGTAATTTTGTAAACCTTTTTATGAATCTAAAGGTAAAGATGTAAGTTAAGGTTAGAAACCTTGGGAAATGTTGTAGAATAAACAATTTATGTTTATATATTCCGCATTAGTTATAGAACATGTATGAAGATGATGTATAGTGATGAACCAGGTCCAGGGTTAAAGGAACCCGGATTTGGGGTCGTCACAGGTTGGTATCAGAGCTGATAGGTTATAGTTCTTAGGTAGCAGTACCTTAGGCTATAATCATGGAAAGATAATGAAGACAATGAAAGGATAAACTCAGATAGAGTTTAGAAATGAACATATATAGTTCATAAAGTAGGAAATAAATCTATATAGATACATAGATATATGAAAAGATTCAAAGAAGGATCTTCAATGAGTGTAATCCAAATAAATGGAATAAGAATCAGGGAACACTTGATTCAAGAATTTAGAAAGAGAAGGATCGTACAGTAAAATGATCAGAGATGAATGATAAGATGATAGAATTAAGCGATCCTAGAATAAAGGAGAAATTGTACAGTGAAATCAATTGTGTTATAAGATCACGATGATCATAGTAAAATCATGGAATGACAAATGGTCTGTTAAATGATTAAGAGGTTGTGTTGATAGCATAGTGCTATAACAATGAAGATACTGAAATAGTGACAAGTGTCTCTTGAAGTGTTGAGTGTGATAAGGTATAAATCGACAAAATTCATATCAAGTTAAGAGAAGTTAGAGGTTTGTGGGTTTTTAATTGAGGACTCATATTAGTGGTTGAGTTGTACAATTCCTTGTATGGGCGGGGAATTGGTGCTTGGTTTTAGAACCGCTTAGCTTTCTATATTGATACAGTGGTTGAGTTGAACAGTCCTTTGTATGGGCAGGGGATTTGTTCTTGGTTTAACGACCGCTTAACTTCCTATATTGATTAGTGGCTGAGTTGACCAATTTCTTGTATGGGCAGGAGATTGTGTTTGGTTTGACGACCACTTGGCTTCCTATAATGATAATCAACTGAAACCTGGTGTCGCGCTATTCACTATATGTATGTTGAGAAGGTGATTCTTTTCTCATGTGTATAACAGATAGGTAGAGGATGTTAAGATAAGTTAGTGTTCTGAGAACTGACACGCATAGTAAGTTCGTGACTCATAGTCATGTGGTGGAGCCCCTCAGCGAATGGGCGACTTTGGCCTGACTAGGACAAGTTCCTCAAACCATATGATTGTGGTAAGTTGCTGAGCCCAAATACGTGGTAAATTTGATGAACAGTAGGTATGGATAGAGTTAAGTAGTCAGGTTAAGGCTATAATAGATATAGTTATTAAGCTGGAAAAGAAGGTGGAGGAAAAATTTGAGGTGTTTTGAGGTTTTAGAATATTCCAAATCTTCTAGCTATGCTAGACTTTGAAATTCTTAAAAATCGTGCCAAATTCGCACTTTTGTGCTTTTGAAAAGACAAATGTATTTTTGAAATCATTAATGCATTTAGTGCAGAGATGATAACCGATGGAGTCATCAATGCAGAGTAACCTAGTGTTGGATGTATTTTTAAGCCCACTATGGTATGATGTAATATGACAAAGTCAAAATGATTTTTAGTATTTTGAAACGTTTAAAGAAGAGTCTATGCTAATTGTTTCGGCAAGACAAATTGATTTGAAAATATCAAAATGTATTTATAAAATCATCACACGCCATTAAAGCCATGGTGCAGAGATGAAAAAGACGGAATCCTCAACGCACTGTTGCAACGGTGCGGTATCATGAAGTCCTATAAATGAATTTTTGTTACTTTAACTAATCTGAAATGATTTTTGAGTCGTAATATACGAACAATTCCATGATGTGAGTCTATGTCATTTATTTTGACTGGACACTTTTTGGTCAGAAATGACTCAAGTTTTATTTTCCAATAATCCAACTTATGCTGGAGCGGAATTTTGTAGTAAGTCTGAGGTGAACAACCCCGTAATGGGGGATATGTCAGAGCCATGAATAAAGAACCCGCGAGGGGGCGCCCAACAGTGGTGGCATGCTGATATGGGTTGGTAAATCCAAAGAGTTCGACCCCGTGAGAAGTCGTTGTGCACAACGCAGAAGTACGATAGGCTGATCACCTAGCGTACACCTATGGAATGTTTTCAGTCTTTGTGATTGATAAACACTCTGTTTATAAGTATTTACAGAGATAAATACTACTTATTCGGAATTCAGTTAATTCCATGTTCACAGTCTTGATGACTCCTCAGCATATTATGAAAGTTTTAATGAATATTTTGATTTTCAAATTATCCTTCTGTAAGATATTGATTTTCAATTTATTCTTCTGCAAGATATTCCATTGTTCTGGAATTATGAGTTTAGAAGTATGAACTTCCTAGAAAAGGGTGGTCATAGAATTTGATGAGTAAAGAGTTATACTCAGAGATGAAAATTGGTAGAAATGTGTATGAGATAATTTCGGGGACGAAATTTTTAGAAGAAGGGGTGAATGTAATATCCCGGATATTTAAATGAATTAGAAATAAAATATTTAATATTTAATAAAGGTTGGAGTTTGATAACCTAGTAGTGATAGATAAATAGAGGTCCAAATTAAATTTATCGGACTAACTTAGATATGGTGATATCAAAAAAAAATTTTTTAGTTAGCAAGTACAGTGATAATTCAATGAACTTGGCTAATAGCAAGTCTAATTAGATTAAGATAATTTAATTAGCGGAGTTATGTAATTATGCGACGTGGTTGCGTGTAAATTAAATATGTATTTATATGAATATATATATATGTGTGCATATTTAGTAACATAATTTAATGGTTAATTAAATTGTGATAAATAGATAGATTAATATTAAATTAATCCGAATTGAATTAAAAGGTTAATTGTGGAATTAATTTAGTTATTATATTGATTATACTCATTAATCAATATTTATGTAAATTATTGATAAATTATTTGTGAGGAATAATTATGTAAATTATATAATTATAAATTATATAAAGTAGTTGAATTAATTAAGGGAGATTAATAATTGTATATATGTACAACATTTAATTTCACATATATGTACATATATATAAAGGGATTAAATTAATTAAGAAATTTTAAATAGTAATTGAATATATTAAATGAATATATTCTATAATTAAATAAATCATTGTAAATGATTTATGGGATTGAGAAATTTCATTATACAATTATTTGTGTAATATTAATTAAATAATTAAATAAATTATTTAAATAAGAAATTGAGTAAATATATTATTATTTTAATGTATTTTCGGGTAAATGGAATTATTTCCATAATTGATGAGAAATAAATTATTTAATGTAAATGTATTAAATAATTTAATTTATGGCGTAAATAATATATATTAAATTATATATTGTATTTATTTTTAATTTCATAATTTATTGTGAAATTGTTTTTGAGGTAAAGTAATGTGTATAAATAATATATATAGATTATATATATTATTATTAGCGAACACACTCTAAAGTTTTAATATCAAATTAATTGACAAGTTGTCATTAATTAAATATTCAATTAAATTGAATATAATGAGTGAATTAAATTTTATAAATTAATTAATATGATAATTAATTAATGTAAATAATATAAAGTATTATTAATAATATTATTAGTCCATTTAGTAATTTAATACTTATGGGTTAGAATATTTAATTATTTATTCAATCTAATTATTTATTTAATCATGGATTGAATAATTAATGTGTAAATTTTTAAATTAGCCCAACATGGGACAATTAGTAGCCCAAGTGGAGAATAATATAATTTGACAATTTAGTAGCCCAAACAATTTAATAGAAGCCCAATTGGTATTTTAAATTAAAGCCCAACGATTGGCCCACTTGAAAAATACTTAATTAAACTATTAATTATTAAAAAGTGACTTGGGACAAGATTTTTGGGACAACATCTTTGGTGATCAGCCGGCAAGGAAGGAGTAAAAGAGTTTGAAATGTTGATTTTCTTATTTTATTTATTATTTATTAAATGGTTGCTTGTTTGCTTTTATTGTACATGACAACCATGCCTCTTTTCACCAACTAAGTCATGGGCTATTTTTCTTGTACAAGTATCCAAGTAGGAGCATCATGAATTATAGATATAATTTTTGTATCTAGGAATTTTACTAATATACTTAAAATTGTAGACATTACATTTCATTTATATTTTTCCAAGTTCCAAAAGAGAGAGAGTTTGAGAGAAATAGCTTGGGAGAGTAAGTATTTTGAGAGAGAGCATGGAGAAGGTGGAGAAATAGTTCTTGGTTCATGTCTTCAAGTTGCACAACCTACTTTGGAAGGAAAATGAAGATATCCATTAAAACAAGGTAATTGTTATTTTAAAATCTAGCTTTGTTTTAAATTAATTAAACCATCATGGTAGTATAAATATGCTAATATAGTTAGTAATGTGTATTAGTAATATTTATGTCATGCTTGAGTTTAATATGCTTAGGTTGTATTTTGGTATAATTTATATGCTAAAAATATGGGTTTGGTGGTGTTAAATCAAGTCTCAAAATAATGACCCAAAAATACTTTTATAAAATTTAGATTTAATGTTATAATATTATAGAACATTAAATCATGAGAAAAACAAAGTTTGAATCACTCAAAATGGAGTTATACACAAAAAGTTATGATTTGTGGTAGTTTATGTGATGTAAAAATTTTTATAAAAAAATTTAATATTAAATCATGAAAAATTAAATTTTCATGTTATAAATTGAGATTAAGTGGTTGGTAATTTGTTTGGATTTTTATTGAGGACTTAAAGATTTCTTGAAGGTATAAATTTTATTAAGTTGTGTATTAAAATAGCACTGTTCACGTTCTGCTGGGAAACAAAAATAAAGGACTGCCGCGCATTGCGCGGAATCCTATTCACTGTTCGGACACGGAGCCAAAACGGCGTCGTTTTGGCGAATAAAAAATTTTCATCCGCGCGTAATGCGCGGAAGCTAGCTTCGGTGACATTAAAACGGCACCGTTTTGGGACCTAGTTTTGTCGGCGCGCGCAATGCGCGAGATACCGATTTTGGCGAAATTACATTTTTGCCCCTCCGGTCTTTTTTTCTGCGAAATTACGATACTGCCCCTCCGTTCGGTTTTCAGTTTATTTACGATTTTGCCATTCTGGATAATTTAAATTAATTTAAATGTTTAAAAATTAATTTAAAATTATAACAAAAATATTAATAATACAAAAATGATATTTAGGTATTGAATATTATATTTTTCAAATATAATAAGTATTTAGGATTAATATTTAAATGTTGTAAATATTAATCTAGTTAGTTTAATATTATATTTTTTTTCAAATATAATAAGTATTTAGGATTAATATTTAAATGTTGTAAATATTAATCTAGTTAGTTTAATATTATATTTTTTTCAAATATAATAAGTATTTAGGATTAATATTTAAATGTTGTAAATATTAATCTAGTTAGTTTAATATTATATTTTTTTTTTAATATAATAAGTATTTTGGATTAATATTTAAATGTTGTAAATATTAATCTAGTTAATATTATATCTTCTGAATTTACGATTAAACTAATTATTATTTAATTAATATTAAATAATAAACAAGGATGATAAATTAATTAATTATTATTTAATTACTATTAAATAATAATTAAAGACAACTAAGATTGATTATTTAATTATTTATTATTTGATTAACTTTAAATAATAAATAAATTTAGTTAGTTATTATTTATTATTAAATAATAACTAATGATATTTGAGTATTTACTATATAATTTTATTATTTATTATTTAATTAACTTTAAATAATAAATGAATCTAGTTAATTAGTTATTATTTATTATTAAATAATAACTAAAGATATTTGATTATTTTTAATATGATATAATTATTTATTATTTGATTAGCTTTAAATAATAAATAAATCTAGTAAGTTATTATTTATTATTAAATAATAACTAAAGGTATTTAATTACTTACTATTTAATTAATGTTAAATAGTAATTAAATGAAATTAGATTTAATGGAATAAAGAAAATGTCTTTTAACTCTTTTGTTTAAACAATTATAATAAATTGTTTAATAGTTTAATAAGTGTTTAACACTTAAGAAAATTATTTTTTAACTTATTAAATTATTAACCTAATATGATTGAGGGTTTATAAGGTTAATAATATTGTTTTGATTTATGTAAATTATGTGTTAGTACTTATGAGTGGTAGATAAGTTTCTTAATGAGTGTATAGTTGTACAAATACGCTGTACTAATTATTAGACCAACTTTACTAATGTTAGGTCTTTCAAAGCCAGTTAGTTAAAGCTAGACATTAATTGTAGCTGAGCAGACAGGCAAGTTTCCTAAACCCTACTCAATTTATATTCGAGCAGGATATATTATTTTATTGTTCAAGTCCCTAACTCAAATTCAATTTATTACGTTTCAAGCATGCTATGGTTTAATTCTGTATAATTATTCCACATCTTTAAATTGTGGATTCGCACATAGTGCTTGTTGCATGTGTTCATCAGGTATGAAAGGCTGATCACCTTCATTACCATAAGGTTCAGTTAAAATTGTTCATGGTCATTATTGACACTCAACATTACTTGATTCAGTCATTCAATTATTGAAATTATGATTCGTACTCTTTCACAATTATTATATTGTTGAAAATCCGAAAGCTTGTTCTTTCTTTCAATCATGATATATCGTTATTGTATTTAAACTTGCTGAGCAAAGTCGTTGCTCACTCTTGCTATATCATGATAACAAATTTCAGAATAATACGAATGTCCGAGGAGAGACGGAGACAGACGCAAAAGACAAGATTATAGTGTTATTCATTATAACTAAATTGTTATATGATGTAAGTAATTTTGTAAACCTTTTTATGAATCTAAAGGTAAAGATGTAAGTTAAGGTTAGAAACCTTGGGAAATGTTGTAGAATAAACAATTTATGTTTATATATTCCGCATTAGTTATAGAACATGTATGAAGATGATGTATAGTGATGAACCAGGTCCAGGGTTAAAGGAACCCGGATTTGGGGTCGTCACATATACACTAATTCTGTTTTATTTAAAAATTTATTTTATATTTAATCTTTAATTAAAAAAAATAGTATATATTATATTATATGAATTGATGTAATATTTACTAATTTCTTTTAATATGAATTAATATAATATATACTAATTTTTTTAAATTTTAATTATCATCTCAAAAATAAATTTTTTGAATTTTGGAAAAAATTATGACTTTAAAAGTGGGTGACAATTTAGAAGGACATAAATGTCATTTAATTATTTTGATAAATTAGGTAAAGGGATCGGATCAATGGGTCGGGTCAATTTTTGGTTCGATTTCAGTAAAATCGAGTAAAAAGAAAGAAAACAATAAAAAATATCACTTTAAAGGTCAAATTAATGAAAAATAAATTTTAGAAATAATTTTGAAAGTAAATAATAACTTAGAGGCATATAAGTGACATTCGCCTTTTTAAGTAACACTAGCGGCTTGGACGTTAACATATAAATAGCTGGCTAGGAACTAGCTAGTACTTGTGGCACACATTTATGTATATATAATTTTTTAAAAATAAAATTAAAATAGTGAGAATGTGCATTCAGTTATATATTATCCTTATATTTGAGAAACTATTAAATGGTATAAAGTACGAAAAATTTTCACCAAAATAACCGCCTCCAGAATAATTTTCTTATAAAATTCAAGGAACAAATAGAATGATCAAAAAATTAATTAATATTAGAAGATAATATATTAATATAACTAAACTCATAAAGGCAAATGAGAAAAAAAATCATGACGCCAACGACTCAGGATCGCACCTTTATTAATAGAGATATATAATAGCTATAACGAAAACGTATGGAAAGATTACATTACATTTTATCCAACGCGTCAGGTAAATACATATTTCCTAAATTCTTCCTTGCCAAAATAAAAAATAATAGATCCATTATATGACTATTATAGTTCTTATTGTACTAGGACTGTATTTGCCTATGCCTTTTTGATTATAATAATTGCAATTGTTACAAAATGCATACTAATGAAAATACACAAACAATAAAGTAAATAACACAAGTATATATATGAATTTGGATAATGTACGGTCGACTATGCACGTGTATGTTCAGTTAAATATGACTATTCTATAATTTTATCATTTTTCACACTACTTTTATCGAGTATCGCCTATCGAACATTTATATATATTTTAAAATAAAGTTAAAAGTTCATGTAATATAAAAAAATTAAATCTAAGGAGAGAGCTATCAGAAAACCATCGTCCGTATAAGAGGAGAATACAACATCAACCATGATTTATTAACATATTCTTCTTTTCATGGTTCAACATGGACTTTAATTTTTACTAGTTTATGTGGTACACTCTGTGTGTGCAATTAATATATATATATATATGATTAAAATTTGAAAAACATGAATGAGAAAAGATAGGAGAGAAAATAGGGATAAAAAGTGGGAGAAAAAAAAATTGCTGATAAATCGTTAGTGGAGTATCATAAAACAGATCACAACTTCGGATGAGAGAACAAGTCCTCCCTCCGGCTTTATATATAGATTTATGGAGAAAATATTTTAAATTAATTTTATAAAATCAATAATGATCTTATAATTTAAATTAGAGGTAATATCATATATCTGATGACAAATTTACTCAGCCAACTTCATATCATTGTTTCAATAAATGTCAAAATATATAGATAAGCTAGAATCAGGATCATTGTTTTCAAATCATATACTAATCAAATTAGGAGAACATCATAACATCATTCTAAAAATAAATTACAATCAACACAAAATATAATATCAAAGAATTTCAAATGCGCATGATCTTATGAACTCACTCTGCTCCTTTCTTGCATAAATCTCCTTGCATCAATAGGGCCTTTCTTTTGTTACCTTGCATAAATCTCTTTGCATCGATAGGGGCAGTTAATCTCTCACTACACACGAGCGATTCGATACAGAACTGGGAATCAACAAGTGTCTTGAACTCCTCACTTATCGGATCATACTTAACAATTTTGTTATAATCTACTTGCATAATAATCTCACCATTGGTAACAGACAATGGGATCACCATATTCGAAATATTCAAACGCGGAATTTCCAGTATTTTAAACCAAGAGTCTTTAGCCCCATACTCTTCCATCACCCATATAGTCCACACTTTTGGCCCCACACCATAATAATCATAAACTGCACACAAAAACCCTTCTAAAACCCCTAAATAAATAAGTACATACCTATTATATGTAGTCATCTCATCAGGTTGTGGTAACACCTTATATTCTTCTGTTTCTAAGTCGAGCGATACGATCCCTTTACGCCTGTCTTCTGTAAACACGATCCAATGCAAGAATCCATTAAAACCAGTCCCTATCATCTTCCAAATATCTCCAACATTCACGGGAAATTGTTGAATTGCTTTCCAAGAATTAGATTTTCGCGAGTACATTTTTACACCGCTTTTACCACCTCTAACAACCCTAAAATCATCCATACTCAGAACGTAACCAAGTCCATAAAACCGTGACAAATCTTGTTGTATAGTTGGTAATTTCATGCAGTCGCAGTCTCTTGTAGTAGGGTTCCACAAAAATAGGTCACTGTCTAACATACTTAACACTAGACCATTACAAGAACTAAAAAGATGGACAATTCTTCTTTGCCACCAATTACAAAGATTAGGAATTTTGACCTTTTCAATAACAACTGGAGAATTACAGTTCATTGATTGAAACCAGATCGGTGCAAAAAATGAGGAAATAAGGATTTTTGTGTGGATATTGTTGTAAATATTGAGGAAGTCAGAATTGGTGAGCAAATTATGCCAAGATTTACTAACGCACCTGAAACGACCAATGGATTTTGCTGGAGATAAGAGAAGTATTTCAAAGAGTATTTCATGTGGAAGGGATGCCATTCTTGAATTGTTTTCTTTTCTTTTTTACTTCGATATATAGGCTTAAATATATATATAGGAATTAGAAGGAAAAAAAAAACAGAGTTTTAAGTTAATTAGGAGTCTAAGACGTAGTGTTGAATATAACACCCCTCCGCCTCGAATCATTATCACACAACTTTTATGTTCCTAACTTTTTATAAATACATGTGGAATTTATGGAGGTGATATGTTGTTAGTATTACCAAATTAAAGATAGACTATAAAAGTGATTTTTTCAAAAAAATTTAACCAACTAGTTATCATAATTGTAATACTCCACTTGTCCCTAAAAAACTGGTTTAATCAACTTTTTTTGATCAAATTGATCAATTTTAGAATTAAGAATTAAGTATATATATATATATATATATATATATATATATATATATATATATATATATATATATATATATATTTTTTAAAAACTCTGAAAATTAAAGGTGATAGTAAATCCGACATAGTTTTTTTATATTTATAGTTTATCTACCTATATTTATAAGCAAATAGTATAAATGTCGATTATAAAAATGGTCAATGTAGGACGAGGGGACTAACTATTTCGCTTAAATATATTTTAAACTTTTAAACTTTGTGTTTTATAACTTAAACTCTAATATTTCAATTTTAAGACATTGAACTTTAATTATTGTCTGTACAATTTTATAAATAGAATCCTTTAAGTGCTGAATTTAACATTTTATCTTATCATAATAAGTTACGTGATTCAAAATGAAAGCGCAATTAGGTTTTCTAAGAGTATCTATATCATTTATTTTGGCCCTAATTTTTCCTCCTCCCCCTATATCAGATATTAATTATGTGCCCACAATTTTTATGTACTTTAAAGATAATTTAACTAGGAGTGAAATTACTCAAAATAATCTCATTTGGACAAATTCTTACACACTGGTGGCCGCAAGATTGTATTTATAAAAACATAAGAACATTAAAGTTCAATCTCTTAAATTAAAATACTGGGATCGATCGATTTAGGTTATAAAATATGACAAACTTAAAGTATTAAAGTGTATTTAAGCCAAATTATTTATGAGTTGAGATTCATCAAGCTTAAAATTCCACATTAAGGCATGTGAGTTCATTTTTTTTTATTTTTTTTTTGGCATTATAGAGAAATTAAATATTTTCAAATAATCGAAATAATTGAAATAATCGAACAACACCCAATACCATAGCATCTGCATGACTAAAAGAAAAAGGAGAAGTTGCAGTTTCCAATAGTTCAAAAATTAATTATAGTTCAAAAATTAATTAGCAAAGGTGTTATCTGATGATTGATTTTTATACCTAGTTATTGAATATTCTTGAATTTGATATTTTGTAAATTCTTTAGCATTTTAATTAGTTTTATATTTTTTTATGTTATTATTGTAAAATATGGTTTAATATTAGTTTTATGCGGTTTAATTGTATTTTAGGTAATTTATATTATTTATATGTATTTTATTTATTTTAATTTTGCTTTTGTAGGAAAATGGAATTGGAGTGGCAGTTTTGTAATTTCACAGTAGACCACTGCAGCAGCAGTGCCTTCTAGCGTCGTGGCGCTCATGTGATCTGTCCAAAAAAATATAAAGCAACGTTGCAGCGGTGCCCAGCTACTGCCGCGACACTGCATTGTTCCAGTTCGCAGATTTCAGCTTTTAAGTAAATTTTGGAAGCCTTAATTCATTATTCTCATTTCCATTTTCAATTGGGGTTGAGAGAGGCGAGGAGGGCTGAGAGAAGAAGAAGGAATGGGGTTTTCCACTATGGGAAACCTCCTAACCTTGGATTATTGATCCTAAAACCTCTAATTTTTGGAACTAAAATGAAGAAGATGAAGAGCAAGCAAGGGAAGCATACTTGAAAGCCATGGATAGATAGAGCTTGGAGATTGGGCTTGGATGACAACAAGTTTACTTGTCTTAAGTTTTATTTGTCTTTGTATTTCATTGCATTGTTAATTCTTGATTTATTATGTCTGTATATTAGCTAATCTTTTTATATTGAATCTAATTTTGCTTTGGAACCAATATGAATTTGTAAATTGATTTTCTCTCTCTTGATTGACACCATATGGATTGGAGTATCATATTTTGTGCTTAATGTATTAATTAATTGTAAGCGATTGATTTGGGGAACCTAAATGAAATTGAAAGATGAATTATAGGTTTGGACCCAAATATGATAACATGTGTTACGTAAGTGTTCTTATGATCAGCGTATGCATAATTTGCATATAGGATAGACCTATACCTATGTGCCACGTGTAATCAAGTGAGAATCTGTGCTCAAGTCCTTGCTAGATTATTTCTCATAGAAATATAGTGAAATGCTTAGTTTGGACGTTTTTGTTTAAATTTTGTCGAATGTGATAGGTTTGGATTGGATTTGTTTATTTAGCTATTGAAAGATGCCTATAAATACTTTTGTATTCTCGGTTGACAATTCGGCGTGACCGTATAATTGAGGAGAGAATTAGGATATGAAAATGACGTGTTGGGTGAAATGACATTCTTAGGTTCACCTATATTTAAATGTTTTATAGTTTAAATGTTAATTTGCTTTATTTCCATTTCACTTGCCTAATTAAATCAACCGTTTAACTAAGATTGGCTTGTTATGTTCAGTATTTGGGAAACGTTAAAAGTAATTCCTCGTGGGATCAACTTTTCTTTTCATTTTATTACTTATTGACCGTGTATGCTTGCACGTTATTCATTCAAACGACTTTGAGATCGGAATTTAACTAATAAATAAATTGTTCTGATTTTGACAAACAAGTTTTTAGCCCCGTTGTCGGGGAATTATGTTTGTAATGCTTTTCGATATTGATTTCATTCAAGTTGGCCTTTCTTTAAACTTATATTTCTGTCTTTAATTTTATTAGGATTATTGATTGTGTTCGCGGCATTTTCAAGGTCTGGAATAAGAAATAATCAAGTCAGGATGAAGACTATAAAACAAACGTTAATTGGGAGGCAACCCAAGGTTCGTTAATTTTTTGTTTAGTTTTGTTTTTCATATTCATGTTATATCTTAGCAAATCGTAGGAGTCAGTTGTGGAATGCGACAATTGACAAATTGGCCCAATTTCAGGAAAGTCCCTTACTTTTAATTCTTTCATTGCTTATAGACAGGACGTTGTCAATTTCAAGTTTGGGGGTCTTCGGCATCTTATTTTGATATGCTTGATGTTTAGTTTTATGGTTATTTAGTTTGTATTTTATTTTTAATTTTGTGGGTATATTCTCTACAAACCTTTACGAGACACAATTTGTCCTCTTGGGTAACCTTGGGGTTTAAAGGCTTGTTGCACGTGCTAAGTGCAACTGTGTTTCCTACAAAAATGGAGAAGTTATATTTGTTTTTATTTTGTTTTGATGTGTTTTGTTTCAGTGTAGTTGTAATATAGGTTGAATTTCTTGGGCATTGTTTTGATGTGATTAAAACTATAATCAATGATCAGGCTATTGATTGTTCTGATTATAACTCGTAGAAAATGGATTAATGTTACTTAGTATGTGTGATTGACTTCTTATTGGTTATTGCATTTCTTTTGATCTCTTTCACTTTGAGCACTTATCCATTTGTTCAAGCCAATTAGATGCTTAGTTATGGTTTATATGACTACATGCTTATAGAGGCGAGTTTTTACTCTAGAACTCGATCAATATGCATCACTCGTAATGATTTTCCTATGTTAACTTGTATATCATGTGGTAGCGTGAGATGGAGAGTAAAACGCACTCACGTTTATTTGGAAAGAAAAAAAAAGAAATAAAATAAAATAATAATAATAATAATAATAATAAATTTAGATATAAGCTGCTTGACTTCTAATTTTGTAACATTTGTTACTCGAGTTAGTAAGCTCTTATGGGTGTTTTTACACCTAATGCCCTAAGATCAACTGGTTTGGGAGTCATTAGTTGAATGCTCGTTACATAGATAACTCTGTAAAGCCTAATACAATGAGACATTGTGACACCCCTAAATCTGGGCCCACACAGCCCAAACTTGAGTTGTCAAAAAAGTACAACAAAATTATTACAAGTAGTGCAACGTACAACAATACAGTGTATAATAATACACAACTAAGTCTTTCACAATTATTGTCACACTATTTTACAACACGTGAAGACTACGGTAGCTATCCCTCGGACTCTCACTCCATCCCCCGGCTAGACCCAGTTACGTTATTATCTCCTATTGAAAAATAATGGAACAAAAAGAAAGGGTGAGCTCAAATAGCCCAGTAAAGAATATCATGACTAAGATAATGACAAATAAATTATCGTTAGTCTTCAACAGTTGTGTTCTTGATAGAATACAATAGACTACAAGGTTTATATCAAAAACTACAGCTAAGTTCTTGAACAAAGTTTAGATCAATAATAGCAGCGGAATGAGCAATCTATTAGAAGAATAATGCATACTATAATGTCCACTCGTTTATCTTTTTCAGAAAAATATCATTAACTTTTATCATCTGAAATACCATTAGTCATGATAATACAAATTCACAGTTCTTGGTCATAATCATGCAAATCAACAGTTTATCTTTGCACTACGGGCCAAAGATATTCAATATAACACCAACGGTCATAATTATACCAATATTTAGCCTTTGGTCATAATCATACCAAACAACAGTTTATCTTTGCACTATGGGCCAAAGAGAACTTTCACCACGTGTCATAAAAGACACCGAACAAATGTATCACCTTTAACCTATTATATCGCCTTTAACCTATCATCTGTTCAACAATTATATCGCATATGTGCCCCCGGCCACAGATATTCACAACAGTTTGATTTTTTATGATTAGTACAAATAACAGTGATACAAATGATGAACAGAAGAAACAGGATAAACAATAAGTATCGGAAGTTTACTTTGTACAGATTCAAATAATGTCCAAATTGTCAACATGATGTGGAGTAAAATTCAAAAATGATATTCAAAATCCACAGTTTAGAATAACGATTACAGTTCAATAGAAATGTTTAGAAAAATAAGAAAGGTCAATTGAAATGATATTAGATGAAGCACAAACTATTAAGAAACATATAATCATTTTAAGAACTTTACCAAATAGTACTTACCATAGTAAGTTAAGAGTATGAAAAGAATGATAACCCTTACCGTAATAAGTTTGAATAATGGAAGATGAAAAAGATGGTATCTCTTACGAGTATAAAGGAAAATAATATCATTTACGAATATGAAAGAAAATGATATTACAAACGAATATGGAATAAAAGTGTCATGCGATAATTCGTATAGACAAATTATTTTCACAAGAGACAAATAAGAAATGAATACAAAGAGTAATTCACCAAACATGCGGTAATCCGTGTAGTCAGATTATTCTCAGAGATTAATAAGGAATGAATACAAAAGGTTATTCACCAACAGGCGGTAATCCGCGCAGTAAGGTTATTCCAACAATTTAATAAAAATTGAATACGAAGAGTTATTCACTAAACAAGCGGTAATCCACGCAATAAGGTTATTCTCAGAGATTAATAAGGAATGAATACGAAAGGTTATTCACCAACAGACGGTAATCCGCGTCGTAAGATTATTCCTACAATTTAATACTTGGAAATAAATGACACATCTTATGAGTAAGAGAGAAACAATATTATTTTTGAGAATCAAATAATGATAATTCCTTACTGTAGTAAGTTTAAATAGTGGAAGATCAAAAAGATGGAATCCCTTACCTTAACACGTGACTGGATATTGATTTAAATGAGGTTGATTAACTTGAACAGTACTCGTACACTTATAGATCTTCACAAATACTCAAGATGACTTAAGCACACTTGGAGAGAACTTATACAAAGAAGTATTTAGAGAGTGAAAAAAAGAATGAGTAAGAAAGTTTATGAAAAATTCTTAAGTTAAGGCCTCTATTTATAGCCAAAAATCTTATCATAACCAAGATTTCCTAATTTAATCTAAACCGTTCATTTCAAGATAATGTTTAATTCATACCATTCATTTCATCTTTTAAGATTTCTTTAATCTAAACCATTCATTTAAAGATCATCTTTAATCTACATCATCCATTTCAAATTCTATATTTTCTTTAATCTATACCATTCATTTCATCTATTAAGATTTCCTTAATCTAAACCATTCATTTAAATATCATCTTCAATCTACACCGTTCATTTAAAATTCTATAATTATTACATTATCTGTAATATACACCATTCATTTCATCTTTATATCACCTAACCTTATATCATTTATTATAATAAAAACAAATAACTTTATCAATTCAATTATTCAACAATAATTCACACTTATTCATTATTATGACTAATTGTTATAAATACATTGTAGTTGGCTCTCTGAGTTAGATATCAAGTCAATTAATAATGAAATACAACTGTTTAATTAACATCATAATAGAGATAACAATAATGCAGAAAGTATGTAAAAGAAAGAATACGTTACTGTGTAATGACAATTATTGATTCAATAATGTGAATTACTGTGCATATGCTACTGTAACAATTATCAGTTTAATAATATGAATTATTGTGCATGTGACAATAAAGTCAAATATTGTACGATAACCACTTTATCAGTTCAATAATATGAAACACTGTGCAATGTTGTGTGCTACTGTGTAATACCGTGTGTTACTGTGCAATACCGTGTGTTACTTGTAATACCGTATATTTCTATTCTTTTACCACCAGATATTTTAATAATTAAAAGTGATAGTATCATTGACCATTTAAAAATTATTGATGTCGTTTTCTATATCCGACAATTATTCATTGTGGGGTCCACCAATGATTGGTTCGTACGGCGCCATCGTACGAATATTCCCCGACAGAATGAATATTCCCCGACTAAACGAATATTGTCTGACATAATATATTTTACACATAACATCCTTAACTTTTAACTTTATCAATTTATCCACTTACTGTTTCAGGAAAAATATATATGAAGAAAAATTAAATTTTGTATTTCATAAAATTCGGGGTTTTACAGACATTGCACAAGTCAAGAATAAAATTTGATGTAACGTATCTGCTGGGACTAGTGTAGAGTGATGTGATATGCTTACTTTTGAAGTATTTGATTTCTTTCTTTGGGTAATTTGTTTACATAGGCTAATCCGAGCTATAATTAGTTTGTTGCAAATGGTGCATACACACACATGTGGGTCCATGAGTATTATATGATTAACATATAAGTTGAAATTCTAGACATGACAACGTTTTGAAATTTTCTTATAGTTATCGTTTGATATAATCTTTATGGCCATTTTGTTTTTCATATTAACTCAGTGCTCCAATTGGTGTTAATTATTTTCGTTTATAAAGTTTGTGTTGTTTTGCTTGAGGACAAGCAAATATTTAAGTTTGAGGGTATTTGATGGGTGGTTGTATTACCTGTAAATCAAGTACTTTGGGCCTTGATACTTTATGAATCTTCAAGTGTTTTTTTGTGGTTTTGATTAGTAGATTTTTTCTTTCTTTCTTTAGTTTGTATTTGTTTTATTTGTTTTACTTGAGGACAAGCATAAATTTAAGTTTGGGGGTATTTGATGATTGGTTTTTATACTTAGTTATTGAATACTCTTAAATTTGATATTTTGAAATTTCTTTAGCATTTTAATTAGTTTTATGTGTTTTTATGTTATTATTGTAAAATATGGTTTAATATTAATTTTATGTGATTTTATTGTATTTTAGGTAATTTATGTGTTTTATTTATTTTAATTTTGCTTTTGTAGGAAAATGGAGCTGGAGTGGCAGTTTTATAATTTCACAGCAGACCAGTTCCTTATTTTTAATTGGTACTGAGAAAGGCGAAGCTGGGGTTGAAAGAAGAAGAGGGAATTAGGTTTACCACTATGAGAAACCTCCTAACTTTGGATTCTTGATCCCAAAACCTCGAATTTTTGAAACAAAAATGAAAAAGATCAAGATCAAGTAAAGGAAACATACTTGAAAGCCATGGATGGCTAGAGCTTAGAGATTAGGCTTGGGTGACAACACGTTTACTCTTCTTAACTCTTATTTGTCTTTGTATTTCATTGTATTGTTGATTCTTGATTGATTATATATGTATATTGGCTAATCTTCTTACATTGAATCTAATTTTGCTTTGGAATCAATATGGATTTATAAATTGATTTTCTCTCTCTTGATTGACACCATATGGATTGGAGTATCATATTTTGTTCTTAATGTATTAATTAATTGTAAGTGATTGATTTGGGAAACTTATATTAAAGGTTCCTAAAGGCACATAAAAGATCTAGAAGGGGGGGGGGGGGGGGGGTTGAATATGTTTTTTAAAAACTTTTAATTTGTTTTGAAATTGGTTTATAAAAAGTTTATCAACTTTTGTAAAACACAGCGAAATATAATTTTGAATATCCCCTTTAGATGAGATTTTAGCAAATAGAATTCTGAGATGAAGTTACACACAATTACAATATAAAATATGACTGAAAGTAAGTGCATAAATAAAAATTATAGAGACACCAAAGTTTAAGTAGTTCGGAGACTGAATAACTCCTACATCCACTCTTCTACTCCATGAGTAGGAAATTCACTAAGAATATAATCCCACAGATCAATTACAACAGAACCACTAAGGTTATTTTAAGTCACTTAGTCTCAGGAAACAAGGACACTTAGTTAAGATTACTTAGATCTATTTAAGTCACACAGACCTAACATATTGTTACACATACACTGGTAGAGATAAAGATATTTATGTGTTGTTGCTAAGTATGCAATATGATTCTACTCTCTGGTACCTAGCAGCTTGAGCAATTCTACTTTTCGTATAGTGGCTTTTTATTCTTGTTGAATTTCTTCTGAGTTTTTCTTTGTTCTTTGCTATTCCTCTCTTTTATTTGAATTCTGCTCAATCTTTTATAATGCTTTTGAAATCTTTCCGTTGCAATATAGTCATTGTTCATTAATTGTCTTGATTCTTGAAATATCTCAAGTGAGCATTTTTGTGTTTAGGCAAAACGTCTATTTG
Source organism: Hedera helix (assembly GCA_947179155.2). Taxonomy (NCBI): domain Eukaryota; kingdom Viridiplantae; phylum Streptophyta; class Magnoliopsida; order Apiales; family Araliaceae; genus Hedera; species Hedera helix. Next base: position 27,794,421 of record OX359282.1, on the reverse strand, counting down.
TTATGTCAGCTTATCAGATTTCCAAATATAGTAATTCTTTTACTGGTCCTTTAACGTCAACTAGTCAGTAGACGCAGACATTTTTAGACTTTAGATTTTTAATTTGACTTGGACAGATTTGCATCGAGCCCTTCATCTCATGATGTTTTCATTATTAGTATTCTGTCAGCTTTTACAATTATAAGAAATGAGTTAATCGTATAGAAGGTATATTACTATACGATCAAACATGTTCTAATACGAACTAGGCTTCTATACCATATTCTCTTGCTCTATGGTCCGGGCTTCTATTGCGAACTTTACAATACGATTTCACATTGTTTTGAGAATATATTTTGTTATACGAATTAGAATTGCAATACGATTTTTATTTTGTAATGCGAACCGCTTGTTGTTCCACAGACTTGATTTGCAATACGATCGGCCTTTGTACTACGATCTTCTTTATGTTATATGATCTCAATTTCCAATACGATCTGACCATGCAATATGATCTTTCTATTATTATATGATCCAAAAATGCCATCAATACGATTTGTCCTAAACTCTATATAATAATTTTCTCATGAGATCAACCTAACATATTTGATCTTTTATAAACTAAGTCCTTGTACAATTTTTGAAACAAGAAAAGACTTTACAGAAGCTATCTTGACAAATATACTTTTACCATTCATCAATAAAGAAGGTGATCATGTCATCATTAAATCAAACATACAGTTCCTAACATATATGAAATTGAAATATGGATTATAGGTTTAGACCCAAATATGATAACATATGTTTTGTAATTGTTCTTAGGAGCGTATGCATAATTTGCATATAGGATAGACATATATTTATGTGCCGCGTGTAATCAAGTGAGAATATGTGCTTCAAGTCCTTGCTAGGTTATTTCTCATAGAAATATAGTGAATTGCTTAGTTTGGATGTTCTTGTCTAAATTCTGTCAAATGCGATAGGTTTGAATTTGATTTGTTTATTTGGCTATCGAAATATGCCTATAAATACTTTTGTATTCTCGGTTGATAATTCGCCGTGACCGTATAATTAAGGAGAGAGTTAGGATATGAAAATGACGTGTTGGGTGAAATGGCATTCTTAAGTTCACCTATCCTTAAATGTTTTGTAGTTTAAATGTTAATTTACTTTATTTCCATTTCACTTGCTTAATTAAATCAACTATTTAACTAAGATTGACTTGTGATGCTTAGTATTTAGAAAACGATAAAAGTAATTACTCGTGGGATCGACTTTTCTTTTTACTTTATTATTTGTTGACCATATATGCTTGCACATTATTCATTCAAACGAATTCGAGATCGGAATTTAACTAATAAATAAACTGTTCCGATTTTGACCAACATTATCCGTATGTAAAAAGTATTATTAATTGTCAATAAGAATCTTATAATTTAGAATCAATGACATAAATAATTTAGTTCAGCAAAGTTATATTTAAAAACATGGTATTCAATGCCAAAAAAATAAAAATAAGATAGAAATATATATATATATATATATATATATATATATATATATATATATATATAGGGAAAAATATAGATACACAGTTGTATAGTGCACAGTCACCTATAGCGACGGGTTTTTTGGGCTACAGCGACCGTTTACCCGTCGCCGTAGATATTTCTGGTCTATAGCGATGGTTGAATGGTCACCCTAGCCCAAAAAAACCGTCACCACGGGCGACTGTGCACTACACAGCTGTGTATATACATATAGCCCATATATATATATAGCAATTGCCAAGATTTCAATAAAACACTCATAATTATTTTTCTCACAAAAAAACTAGAAACAAACAAACAACCAAGAAGAAAAACCATAGTTGCTGCTCTTGTCAAGTTATTAAAAAAATACAAATTTCAAACTACTATCAAACTTTCATTACAAGCAAAACTTTTTTTTTTAATGGAGTTAATTTCAACTGAATCAATTTCGTCGAGTTTATTTTCGACAAATCTTCAGCCGGAATTAATTTCGTAGAAATATACTATTATCCACTAAATTCCGTGGCAAGTGAAGTTTTCCAATGATACCATTATTTCCAGCCAGTGGGTGACTTATTCTCGATGAAATTCCGTCGAAAATAATTTTATTTCAACTTCGACAGAATTCCGTCAAGAATAAGTCCCCATATTAACCTTAAATTGCTTTCTGGTAAGCAACGCTGCTAAGCAAAAAAAAAAAAGTCATTTGCTCTTTCCTTCTCCTCAGATCGTGATACCTCTTCCTCCCCACCTCCCGACCAAAACCCACCTCCACCTCTACCCCCACTGCTGAGCCGACCAAAATTAAACCCACATTCATTCTCACGTAGCAAGGGCGGGCAATCAACCTCTCCTCTCAACGTCTTAAAAATCTGTTTAAGCTATATACTTCTTCAATTCGTATGTTATCACTTATCATTTATTTTTTTTATATTAATTGGTTACTAATAGGTTATATTTCTCATTGTATTAAAAGGATTGTGAAGAAGAGTAAGGAGATGATGACAAGTAGGAGCATGAGGGAAATTTTCAGACACTGGAACAACAATGTAACCCTTCGCGGGATGATCCTCACAATGATGGTAGTACTAACCGTCGTCTATAAATATTTTGTAGTTTTACTTAATTTACGTTGTAAGTCATAGTTTTACATCTCATACGTTGTAATTAAACCGTAGTTTATTTAAGGCTGTAAAATGAACCAAATGGTTCAAGCTTGATTTGTACCCGCTTAATTAAAAGTTCGATTCGAGCTTAATTCGAAATATAAACGATTCAAATATATATAAGCAAAGTTTAAAGTTCGATAGAGTACTCAAACCTTTTCAAGTTATAATTTTCTATTAATACTAGTATCATATTAACTCAAAAAGTTCAAACTGTTCGGGCTGATTCAAGATCGTGCCTTATTCAAAAGCTAAACAAGTCTCAACCAAACTTTATTTTATACTCGATAAATTTTAAGAATCAAATCTAAACAACTCAATATTTAACTCTACTCGGTTCGTTTGCACCCTTAATTTTATTATAATTTTTAGTTTTAATAATCATTCTTTCATTTAAGTTGTATATCGTAGTTGTAGTTTAATTTATACTTATTATGTTATTCATCATTGTCTTTGTTGAAAATGTGCATGTTATTCATCGTAGTTTATATACATTTAATGTAGTCGTTGTCTTGTGTTATTGGGAATGCGTATATATGTTGTTGTGTATGTTGTGTTGTTGGTATTGAAAACAGGCAAATGCAAATTTATAGTTTAAAAATCTAAAAATAAAAATTAAAAATTAAAAATCAAATAGTTTATTTCCGACGGAATATTGTAACTCCAATTAAATTTTCATTGAAAAATAATCCAATTAATTGTGAAGCGACACGTGGCACTGCTATTTCTAACGAAATTATTTTGGACGGAAATAGTTTATTCTGACAGAAATAGTTTAGTCCAACAAAATTTATACAGAATTATTTCTGACATGCTTAGTTCCGATCGAATTTCCAACAAAATATTATGTCGGAAATAACCTTTTTTTTCTTGTGGTGTTTCAAACCATTGTCAAAAATACCCTAAATTTGACCATATATACATTAGTACCAAAAATAGTGTATGTTCTTTTGATAGGTTAATTAGATTCAAAGATTTTATCAGGCATTAAGTTTTTACTTATGTAACTCTGTTTTATAAAATTGATATATAAAAGAGTTGCAAATTTTGCATTGGATAGAAATCTGTTTTTTCCCTAACAGATGCAACTATTTATTATACCAATGCGATAACAAAACAATTAATCCGCTGTTTTCTGGGGAAATCAAAACTAACAACAAGAGAGAGAGAGAGAGAGAGAGAGAGAGAGAACCGTAAAAAAAGCAAAGCAAATACAAATTTGAATCAAAATTGCAGGTACATTTAAAAACATAATTAAGAAACATTTCTCCTAATAATATCGTAAATCCAATATTAACAATGCATGTTCTCACTGTCCTTACTTTTTTGTATCTTAAATCTATTTGAAAGCTAGCAATGGGAGGGATCCTAACTCTCCTTAATCACAGTCGATTCAATTCCAGATGTAATTTCCAGAAGAGTCTTGAATTTCTTTGTTTTTGGGTCGTACTTGACAATCGTTTCCTCAGTTACTTCCATCATGACTTCGCCGTTCTTGGTAAAACATAGTGGCCTCATCGCAATTGTTCTCACCATACGCGGAATTTGCATTAATTTAGTCCAAGATTCTTTCACCCCATATTCCTTCATCACCCAAATAGTCCATACCCCAGTAGGTAGTCCATAATAGGTATTACAACCTATACAAAGCAACCCTTCTAAAGCACCAAAGTGAATTATACAATTGTTATCGCCATAATTGTCAGGCAAAGGTACATATGAGAAATTTTCCTCTATTAGATCAAGCGACACAATTGCATATCCTCCGCCATTGTCTGCAAGAGCTAGCCAGTGCAAGAATCCATTAACAAGCGCCCTGGTTTCTTACCAACCATGGCAAGGAGAACCTTGAATTGTTTTCCAAGAATTTGTTTTCCGCGAATAGATTTGCATACCTTTTATTCTTCGATCTAAAGTACTAAAACCCCTCACAACCTTGTAGCCATTGCTAGACGAATCGAAGCCAAGTCCATAAAATATATAGATATTCTTCTGGGAATATCCCTCATAATGTGGTAATTTCATGCATGCCCTAGTTGTAGGGTTCCACAAAAAGAGGTGTTCGCCATTTTGTACACTACATATAACATCAAGCCATTACAAGATCCCACAATTTTGACATCAAGTTCTTCGTGATAATCAGGCTTAAATGGTAGATGGTTTCGTAAAACAGAAATATCTTGTGTTGGAAATTCTAGATTTTCAATTATTTGACCATCTAGCCCTTCAAAGTCCATGGATAGAAACCGGAATTGTGAAGATATAGGGTTTGACACGATGATGATTCCCCGGTGACTATACAAGCTGAAGAAGTAGGGATCAGTGAGCGAAGCGTACCAAGATTTGCAAACATACTTGCATTGTGTCACATTCTTGAGAGGTAATAATAGTAGTGTTTGAAATATAATACTTTCGTTGATACCTACTTCGGCCATTGATATTAATCTTTTTTTTATTGCTTTGGTATTGTGTCGCCACCAACTTATATAGCAGAAACTTATTCTTATAAAAAGCCAAAGTACTGGATATGGAAAAAATATTTATTTCCTTAGTTCTTTTTTGATGATGGAAAGATCTTAGTGGCGTTTAATTCCTAGTTACAATCTTATGGGACCCACTTAAATGGGTAGTCTATAATTTTGAACAAATTAATTGAGATGTTCTATATATATTTCGAATGCTGTGTATAGTTCGTTTAGAGTTCGTTTGACTACTACGGATTGATGCTGTGTATAGTTTTAAATTGTATTTAATGTTTAAGTAGAAGAAAAAAACACTACTTTCTTGCGGTCACTATAAAATTCCAGGATTATTGAAAGAAAAAAAAAATGGTTAAAACAAACTATGAATGTTAGCTTGCTTCAAAGGTATTTTAGAAACTCCATCAAATTTATTAAATAACTACTCCCTTCGTTTTCAAAAAAATATTTTAAATATATATTTATACATAAATTAAGAAAAATAAAGTAGAGAAAATAGAGTTTAAAAAGTTTTAAATTTATTTTTAATGACTCCACAATATTACATAAAATTGCTAATTACACTTCTGTTATGCAAAGTATCATCAAATTCATAATTTGGCCTCAAAATATTTGGACTTATAATTTATTACATAAAATACCTAATTTCATATAATGTACCCTCCAAATTCAGATTACAGCCAAAATTGGCTGCAATATACACCACTATCAGTTGCTGCAATACCTTGCTGGTATTCCAACCAATTATAGTCTAAATCTTAATTTGGGAAGTACATTGTATGAAATTAAGTACTTTATGTAGTAAATTATAAGCCCTTATAAAATTGATGATACTTGATATAATAAAAGTATATTTAGCCCTACATAAAATAATAAGTTTTTTTAATTTATTATATTAATAGATTTTACTATATGACATACTTGCTATTTATTTTTATTTTATGTCTCGTCATTTTCAAAGGCATTCGAAAAAATCTAGACACGGACATAATTTTCTTTTGTCCAATGTAACATTTGTGGGTCAACCGGAGGCACAAATAGAAAGCTTTTGAATTGTTTTGTTATAGTAGTAGACATCAAATCTTCTTTATTAATTTAATTTTAAACTTTATTATTATTATTTTTTTAACAATATCTCAATCACATTATAAATTTCTATTTAGTAGGCAAGAGGACCTTTTTTTTTCCTTTTCTTTTTTCATCTCTTCATGAGAATTTTGAAATCAATTGCTTTACTATTACACACAATGTTTCATTGAAATCAATTGCTATACTATAACACAATTTCATAAAATGTTTTCATACTACTACGACATGAATTCCATTAACAACAGCCTGTTTGAAAATCTAAACATCTACTTTATCATATGACGATCTATATCTCAGCCGAATCCAGGACAGAAACAGATCCACCCAAATTCTACAAATTAGCCAATTATATTTACATTGCAACAAACACCAAATCAAGATTTGTAATATGATTAGAACTACACTTTTTGGTGTGACTGACGATCCTGTGCCGTGAGCACGAAGATAATCTTAAATACTCTTTACTACTATCGGCTTTTTTCCTTTTTTCCTTTCGCTAATTTTGTTTTTGAAGAATAGAAAGTTGCAACATTGTTAAGACGAGATCCCAGATCAATCCGTAACTTGCCCATTACTTGATTGCATGTCAGATTTCTCCGTTTGTTGAATTACAAAATGGTCTACAACCCGAACTGTGCTTACCGGATCCTGCTGAGCTGAAGCTGCCCTCCATTTGCTAGGATGATCTTTGAGGTGGTTTGGCAGTTGTGGCTGTTTTGTCTCTGCATCCCAATCGGGATCCAGCTTCCATTCCTTTGGAACCTGAGTATCAGTTTAAATCAGTCTTACCAATAGATATTTATATATAGCAGTACAAATGGAGCACATAGTTTACAATGCAATTCTTCTACACTTTTCATGCATGAAGAAAGTACAGCCTAGTTACCATAAATTTGCATCAAAATTCTTCAATAATTAGGACTTCTAATATCATTAAATTTTGTATTCCGTGTACAAGACAAGAAAAGCAAAATATCTTCTAAAAGAGTTTTACTATGTATTGCTAGAGTTTTTTGTCGAATTACGATTGCAACGTATATACATGATATTGGGTAGGATTATAAAATTAACCCACAATATCAAATACATTATTAAAATATTACCAACTATAATTATCCACGTAACTCATAACTCGCAACTAAAAAGTTGACATATAAAGTCGCAAGATATATCACCATCCCTTCTAAAATAGGACTTCGTTAATGTGCAACCTTTGTTCATCAGTATTTATTGGTATTTTTTTGGTAGATTTTCTATTCGTATCTTGCTTAAAAGTGTGCATGAATTTTGTTTATAGCTCAAGGACTTTATAGTATTTGCATAAAATAAAAATTAAAAAAAAATTAAAAAAAAAACTTTGTTTAATATTTTTAGTATTCTAAAGCCCCAGATAACAGGTCTATCAAAACCAGCATATATCCGGGTTTCGAGAACTGCATCTCTTTTCTTTTTTTTCTTATTTGTCGTGGGGGAAGTGGGGAACGGGAGGGAGCAAAGACGATATCCAAACGAAATATGTTCCACAAGTGTATGTACTCAATTGGACAATAAAATCATGCAATTTGGTATGCCTATAATACTTTTAAAATGATAACCAGAAAATGATGACCCCACATTTCTTACCTTGTCGACTGCAAGTGTGAAAACTTCAAGATCGCCATTGCGGTTGATATGAAATCGTGTGAATGCCTTGTAATTAGCAATGCGAAGTGAGGAAAAGGCTTCATCAAAGTGCATATGAAGCCAATTAATGCAGATATACAAGTAGCATCCAAAAATCAAAGAAACCACAGGAGTAGTAAAGACCCAGAAATAAAGGAAGACAGAAGCGTAGTACATAACAGCACCACCTCGGGAGATCATAGCCATCCCATTCTTACATATATTACTCCTCGTGACAGCCATGACCTAATAATAGTTCATATATTAAGTATATTGGAAAGAATACCAACACCTATAGAGAAAAGAAAAAGAATCTCATTGCATTTGCATACAAGGACTCTCACCTCTGGAACATCAAATGCAGACATGAGATACTTGATACATGCTGGATAAAGACCAAATGTCCACTGTTCTATACGAGCCCGAAGTCCTGTTGGGTCTGGAAAATGTTCACTTTCCACTGATCGATACCATTCATATAAAGTGTGATAACCTGAAATCAGATTTCTCTTGTTAGCTCATGTCTAAATTCACATGGGTAAACAAGTGTACACCATCATACATAATAACACTATCACATATGCCTGTGACTACCGAGTCACAACTCTAAGGCAAATGAATCCATGAAGCCAATGTTAGCTTAGTATATTCTCACAAAGTATTATTGATCGCCAGTTTTATGTTTAACGTCTTAAAATCTTATCAATGATACATTTTTTGTAAGTGATAATGTGTAATAAAGTCACTCAAGGGGTGACACCCATGTTCCCATGGCACATGCAATTGTGACGTCCATATTGGAACAAAGGGAGTACAAGCATAAATAAATACACTAAAAAACATGTACAGTCGGTATAAATACGAGCTCAGAAATAAGAGCAACACAATATACAATTGCATGAGCATCGGCACTAACCTTCTCACTCTTCCACAATTGAATGAAAACAAAAATCTCACCTGAAGTTGCTAATAGTTTATGTCTGATACATGTTTCGACACCCACTTCCAAGAGCAGCATGAGAATTAATGCTGCAGCCAGGTGGGCAGAAACATGAAGAATTCCAATTATTGCCCTTCTTTTTCGAGAAACTTTGGAGGGTACGAATGAGATTGCAGCTGCTAACAATAACAAGGCACCTGTTAAAGATACATAAGAGTGTCCAAGCATGTATGTAAAAGCGTCCCACACGGTGCTAAAGAAGCTCTTTAGATGGCCAGAAAATGTATCATCCTTGAAGACATGATCCAGCTTACACTAGAAGGAGAGAAATATAATCAGCGTCTCTACACGAGAGAAATTACATAGAATAAGGAACTAGCACTCTATCTACAACATAATTCAAGAGGGAGGCGGTGAAGTGGTAAGTGTATACTTTTGTTAAGATGTAAAGTCCCTAAAGCCTAATGCAGAGGAAATGAGAACATCCTAATTTTCTGAGGCAACCTCAGGGACATTTAAGCCTTAGTGACCTAGCATGACTAATAGAATATAAGAAAAAGCTCATAGAAACTCACCTGTGGGAACATAGAAAAGGCTAATACAAAGTATATGATACCACCAATAAAATCAAATTGCCAATTTTTCTTCCGGAACTTCAATATATTTCCCAAAGCAATCTGCATACATTATTTGATCAGCACATTATAGTATCCCTTGGATACAGCGAGAAAATATTTGAAAGGTGTTTTCGAGAGGGATGTTCAACTCCGCAAATTTTAATAAGACTTACCCTGCTTGAATCTTCAAAAGAAGGATAAGCAGCTTTGCTTTCATAGGAGGCCCCATATAATTTGTCGAAATTACTGAAGACATGGGTGGGATGCAAAAAAGCCCCACCACAACCATTAACAAGTAAATGTTGCACATAAGCAGGCTTATCTGATGGAACATATGAATGACGCATATACTGATGCAAGTCCCCAGCTACTCGAAGTTTACATCTTCCCTTCAAATGGTCACATATCAGGTGAGAGACATTCTTCCCAGTTACATCATTCCAGTACCAATCAAGAAGCCAATTTGGTTCATGTGTCACAATAATCACAGAATCATCATCTTCAACCTGGAAAAAGAAATCCACTTGTAAAAAGGAAAAAGAGGACCATACACGAGTGTGCAATATTGGAGAACTGTTTTTCTGAGTGTTTTATATTTATTTCCACTTGTTATGGGTAGGTGGACTCTTCATCCACCCCTCTGCTGTATTCTCTTTTTTCATTTAATAAAATTTCTTCTTTTATCTAAAATAAACAAAAAAAAAATTAACACCTAAAATATGGAACTTGATTCACCGACACCATGTTTTCAAATTGAGACAATGATGATGAAAAGAAAAATGTTGCGTTAAGATATTTTTATTTTCTTCTGTTCACTAATAAAAGGACAGCACTCACTACATGATGGTAAGTGTGATGGAAGATTATAAAGTAGGAGAAAATATATGAAATGCAGTAACAAGAGTGGAAGCAAAAGAAATACTACAAGATCATCAAAAACATAGGCACATAGCAAATTGAATACTACCTAAACTCTTTATCATATGCTATAACATGACTATTAATACAAAATAAACAGAAAGTTGATCTCATAACTTCAGCCAAAAGTATTATGGTACTTCTTTTTCTACTATTGTCGATAATAACCCAAAACATTAAATTTAACCCCAAGAAAAAACGAAAGGTTAACCAAGTAAAGGCAAGTCAAAAAAACCTAGACAGAGCCTCAAACGCCCAACAACAACAAAATATCAACAGAGGTTTAGGTATGTGGCCAGTATTCTAAATATCTCCGCCTAGGTCCGATTAATCCCCACCTAAATGCTAGGCTCCCCCCTGCCACCCCGCTGTAAGGAATTGGCTAGCTCCAATCCAGTTAATGAATCTAGAGGATGAGTTTCCGCAATAGAATTATAAAAACTGGGGAAGAATTGAGAGGAATCAGAAAGAGGAAGATAGAAATGGAGGGACATTTAGAGAAAATCAGAAGAATTAGGGAAGAAGCCACTTAATCATTCATTTCATCCCTTCATCATCAGTAAATCTAATACATATACTCCCTTCTCAGCAACCGAGACTACACATGCTCCTAACACATTGAACATATGAACAATAACAGAAAAGAGAATGGAAATGACACTAATGTCCTGACTTAAGTAACAAAGACCCTACTACCCTTATTATACTTGCTAACTATAACTCCTGCATTTCTTACATTCCCTGCCCCTCAAAAACACCCTTGTCCTCAAGGGTGAGTTTTATCAGAAAACAAACACCCTATATATATAGAAGAGGTGAACCCGAAACATAACTCCTTGTTCTATGACACTCCCTATCAATTCATTGCACCAACGTTATCAAATTCACCACAGTGGTTGGGGCCAGAGAATATGGTGACAAGCTGCCTCTCAACAGAGAATTCATAACCTTTCCCCACAACCTGATGAGCATGGCAGACAAGGTCTAAGTCATGTTTTGCCAAGAACTCTGACACCTTATCAGGACCAAAGGTGAATGAAACTCCTCTATCATTCATTCCCCATCCTTTGACATCCTTACTTGGATCTAACCAAAGTAAATCACAAAGCAAACATGTGTCAGGTATTGCAGTTGGACGTGGTAAGTTTCTAATTTGATCCAAGTTCAGAAGATCAAGGGAAAGGCCACCATGCATGCACAGTATCTTATCATCGATAAGAGCCGCCACAGGAAGACAATTTAAACAGTCAGTGAAGACCTTCCATAGTTTAACATTGAGTCAGTGCTTACATTCATCAGTAAATCCATATATCCTATTAATAGAGGCACATTTATGATTTCCCCCGAGAAGAAAGAAATTCTCTGGATATTTAATTCTAGAACAAGCAAGAGGCATATAGTTTCCCAACTCTGCTTACAACGATCCACATAGCCCCCTAAAAATAGATACTTAGTTTGAGGAGGAAAACCTCCATATTCAAAGAATCTTAACAAATCACTGTACTGCCCATGAATATCCCCCAAATCCATGGGCACTGGTAACTGTTTCATAACCCAGCTAACAATTGCAATTCCCACAGTCATGAGAAAAGTAAAAATGATAAACTGTTTCTTGAGTGCTGGTTCAATTTCGTTAACTGCTTTAATTTCAAAAAAATCAGGATTGATGCTATAAGAAGAAATAAAAGTAACAACAAGGGCAGCACAAGATGACTCAGCATATGAACCAAAAAGATCAGACCCCATTCCAGCGATATCCCTAACATTATCACCAACATGGTCTGCAATAACAGCTGGATTCCTTGGGTCATCTTCTGGAATGTTCCTTCTAACAAGATCGACTCCAATTTCAACAACCTCAGTGTAGATACCACCACCAACTTTTCTAAATAAAGCCATGGAAGATCCACCAAGCCCATAACAAGTGATTGCTTCAAAAAAAAACTTCCACCCATCACCATAGTACAGCTGGAAGAGATTAATAATGTAAGGAATAGAAAATGAGAATGATGGAAACATTAAGTGCTTTGTGACTGCTAGTATCAACTGCATGCTAGCATTAGTACCTCCTGGATCAAACACAAGCACCTGCTTCTCATCAATTTTAAGTTTTTGCTCCTCAAAATGAAATCCAAGAGTTGGAATGCTTCTTGAGAGTAATTTGACTCCTTTAAACGATGCCATTACCACTTCCCAACTATTATGTGTGGCTTGCAAAGTGCAAACAAGTTCCCAAACAACCATAGACAGAGAGGACCCTGGTTTGTAACAACGGATCAACAGGGCAATCAGAATTATCAACTCTAGTTCATAGTTCTCTATGGACATTTTCCTTGAACAACCTATTAAACTAAATTCAGCAAAAGTGTCAACTAAATTAAAACCACCCTCTATTTCCACTTCAGCCAACCTGTAAACTGAACTAGTTTGAACATCTGAGTCTTGATCCAGGGTCAAAAATCAACAACTTCTTCTTGTCAGCTGTAATTCCTTCCTTCAAAAATATATCAATACACTTCTGCCAAGAAAACTTCTTTGAGCTTGCTGACATTTATCAATAGACAGATTAAGAATGGAATAAAATACTGTACCGCCAGAGTCAAACATAAGTAACTTCTTTCCACCATGCTTCAATTCCACAAATGAAAACAAACTAAACACAGTTTCCTCAATATTATTCCAGCACCAAGAGCATGGAAGAGGTGGTGCAAGTTAATCAAAGTTACCTCTAGAGCAAGGTTGCCGACATACACAGTCGTGTACTGAGGGTTGTTCTCAAGATCATCACTATTTGCCACCTCTTTACTATCTACTGAAGAACCATTTGTTAATTTTATAAAACTTTTGACATCAGAACTCTACTTGTCATCATTAGCACCAGTACCTTTTGTCGCCCAGTTACATCGTATCTGTTTATTGCCAAGCCATTTTCCAGTTAGATCATTAATTGCACTCTGAGCATCATGATGATTCCTAAAGGAAACAAATCCAAACCCTCTTGAACGCCCAGCTCCTGATCCCACATATCCCTTGCATTAGAGCAATTATGATAAACAGAGAAACATGCGAACAACGTAGCGTCGGTAACTTTAGAACTAAGATTATCAACAAAATTGTTGTAATGACCTGAAGTGTCCTCCCTCTGACCGCTGACATACGCCCAATTCACTTTAATAAGCTGCCCAAACAGATGCCTTCCATTGGGAGACGTTATAGCAAGTGCAGCATATCCACGATCAAAGTAGTGAATAAATCCATAGGATGACTTTTCCTTCCTAATAAATTTTTCATATTCATCATTCATGATTTTTGGAGAACTAATATAGGTCTCACCACTGGAATTGAAAATGGGCGGAATCAACCATGTTGGGTCCATGATAGAGAAAGCCGGAGCAGCTCTAAACCTCATGGTCATGGGAATACAGGGAGAGGAACCACATTCATCGGGTGGCTTTGGGCTAAGCGTAGGAGTGTATCCATCTCGTTTGAGACTTTCATCGAACACCTTTTCTGCTATGCTAGCTACCAATTTAGGAGATGAGAAATCATGTATTGGAAGAGAATTTACCTTAGGATGATCCAATTGGTTGAATACTTGATGAATTTGTGGTTTTAAATATCCAATTTTGGTCTGGAAAACATTACGATCACCAACCTCGAGTACAATTGGATTGGCAATATCATCATCTTCATCACCATTTCCTTTACTTCCATCTGTTGCAGCTTCATTTTCTTCATCATCTGGCAGTGTGGTTTTCAACTAAGAAATCATGTTAAGAGTTCTTTCGTTGGAAGCCCTTAAATCATCAATTTTCTCCATGACTTGCTTGAACACTTCATCTATAGAACTCTGAAATTCCTTCACGGATTCTCGAAATTCCTGGAATAACTTCCTAGGTTGTGAAATTTTTATTTTCAGTTGCCATTATTCCTGAGATCGAATGGCTCTGATACCAATTATAAGGAATTGGCTAGCTCCAATCTAGTTAATCAATCTAAAGGATGAGTTTCTGCAATAGAATTATAAAAATTGGGGAAGAATTGAGGGGAATCAGAAAGAGGAAGATAAAATGGAGGGAGATTTAGAAAGAATCAGAAGAATTGGGGAAGAAACCACTTGATCATTCATTTCATCCCTTCATCATCAGTAAATCTAATACATATACTCCCTTCTCAACAACCGAGACTACACATGCTCCTAACACACTGAACATATGAACAATAACATAAAAGAGAATGGAAATGACACTATTGTCCTGACTTAAGCAACAAAAAGACCCTACTACCCTTATTATACTTGTTAACTATAACTCCCGCATTTCTTACACCCGCCTAGGTGCTAAGCCCCCCCTTGGCGCCTCGTCTAGGTCCAAGGCGGAAAAAAAATCCCTCCAAGAAATTAGACGGGACTAGGCGGGCAAAGTGGAAAAATTAGGCGGGCCTATACGGAGAAATTAGGACTGCAATTACTTCTTTTTTTATTTTAATAACTAAATTACAAAACAACGTCGTCGAAATAAATGATGAAGTTGAGGGTTGTTCGGGCCTTACTTGGGAGATAATTGGTGAAGCATCTGGAGCAGATAGCGTGCTAGAGCCTAAGAGAAGTAATAGAAATGATGGAATCAAAGAACTCCATGAAGAATATTTTTTGTCTAATGATGACACAGAGGAAGAGGGAGATGAGGAGTGTGAGTCCGATGGGGACATTATCTTGGAGGAATATGGAGAAGATGAGTTAGAGATATAGAGGGATATGGAGATAAGACTATTAGTTTGTATTTTTTATTATTTGTTTGTGTTTGAACTTTGAACAATTGCATGTTTGTGTTTGAATTTTGACATTAACAATATAGATATGTGTTTGAACTTTAATCAAATGCCTTTATTATCTTTATTATAGATTTTTTTGCTTTATATTATTTTTTTGTTTGGATAAATGTAAGATAGAATATTAAAATTGGCTTAAAATAAAAATCTCTCCTAGGCGCTAGCCCCCCCACCTCCTGCCTAGCGCCTTTTAGAACATTATATGTGGTAAGTTACTTCTTCCAAACAAATCAAAGGCACAAGTCTATACACAGTTTGTCCCATTCAACACACTCCGTTGAAGTAGAATCACACTTTGAATAGCCTCTAACCACAAGCATATTTAAGACTAAGAGGATAGCATATTTAAGTTCCATTAAAACACTCTCTTTATGTGACTTGTCCCAATTAAAACAAGTACCATGAAGGCAGTTGAGGTACAAAATTATTTCTTTTTCTTTTTATGTTATACCCCATTTCAAAAGCAAAACCAGTTTGGGGGAAATTAGCATAGTTCTAACTGTCTGCTGAAGAAATGTAGGCACAAAACAGGAGGCATATTAGCTTCTCAAGTTAATATATAGAATTACATCAAGATAGAAAGGGATTCACCATATAATGCACAGATGATTCAGCTCATCATGTTAAATTCTTTAGCAATCAAAATATCATACTGTTGCCGCTTTTGCTGCTTAGTCTTTCTCCCCCAACCATTATGAGACACATTCAGAAGTGTAGGACACAGAAGTATCTCGCCTTGATGACAGCATTTCCGAATATTAAATCTACAGACAGAAAACACCCACACCACCTTCATGATACAGATTCCATATACTCATGACAGAACCAGTTTCTTTTAATGTCAATCAGAATCAACTGACCAGAATTCCACCATGCTATTTCCACAAGTGCTGGTTGGAGGGTGTGTAGCAGTTGAAAGTGTAAACTTGTCCGTAGAAAGAATTCACCAAAAGCACTGAAAGGTGACCTTATATCTTTTTCACCAGAGAAACGAAATTTCGGTTGACACCACCCCCTTGCAACTTAACCCAACATACTTGACTAGAAACAGTTTTAGCTAATTTAAAGAAGATGAAGAAAAAATCTCTTAAAAGTTACCGTGATGGATTCCCATTAAACATCCAATAGAAAGCTATTAGGCTGGACAACTCATATGAACACTTAACAAGTCATATATCTTCATAAATCCATTATTCCAAATGCACTTAAAATAATATTACAGTAAGTTAACCTGATGAATTCCATTAAACATCCAATAGAAAGCTATTAGGCTGGACAACTCATTTGAACACTTCCAGAGTCATATATCTTCATAAATCCATTATTCCAAATGTATTTAAAAATAATATTACAGTTCATGAATATTTTAAATCTTTTTTTATATATAGGTAAATTCTATCCCAAGTATGGGGACTGGAACCAATGACCTGGAGGTTATTCATCAAGGCCTATTCTTGGGATTTATGTATAGTTTAAATCTATTTGGTTTCAACATGAAAAACAAATTGCCTTCATGGATCTTATTATTCTATAATATCTAGCTCTTATAATCGAAATTCAACGATTGCTAACAACATTTTGCATGGTTAAGTATCTCGATTATCACCACTTATTTCAACATGAATCACTTGATTAGTATTATCACAGGTTCCCTGATCACACTACCTAAAGGATCCACTCTCAACAAGCGGATTGCACTTTTTCCAAATTTTGGCCTTTCCCGAGGGGGAAGAAGGGGGGAACACCCCTCCCTCCCCCCAAAAAAAAAATGAAAAAGAAGATCTTGCAAGCTCTTTTGCATTGATAACACGTGAACATTGCTTTTTAAAATATATGCACGCAACTTGCAACTTAAACAGTTCAATAAGAATCATGTCCATAGGCATCTTTGTTTACTCTTAAGACGTTACGAGGGAGAAAGAGGTCAAACAAAAAATTGCTCAATAAACACAACAAAATGTTAACTGTGGGAAAAGTAATCTTCTCTGACTCGTGAAACAGTAATTACTTCGTAATAACATTGAATACCCTACATAGTATACACTACTATAATACAAATGATATTAATCAGTGTCAGTCCCATTCTTGGTTGCCAGGAATAACCAATGTTGTCCTGCTCTCAGTTTCATACAGCCTAGAGGTAAACCAAGTAAGGCTGCAGATCAAGAAGAAGGCTTCAATACTCGTACAACAAATTATGATTTATGACACACACACACACACACACACACACTATAAATATGCCTATATTCCTCTAATCTAATTCAGAATTTATCTGAGCAACGCAGCAATAATAATCATGTCAGACAAACTATACAACTATGCCAATTTCATGTACCCATACCTTACACATTAGAAATATCAAAGCGGAAAGGGTGATCAGATTTATTGTTGAATGTGTTATCAAGGTTGTAGGAAATAACCAGCAAATAATATTAATAAAAATCCATTCCTGAAGGCAGTCTTACCTCTATCCGGAGGAAAAAAACCTTTTATTTTTTAAAACATTTTTATTTATTTTCTAAATAAAATTTTATAACCTCAAACGCATTATGTTTGACTCACTAAAAATGATGGTAAAATGTTTTTAAAACCTCCTTTTTATAATTGATAGTCCTATCAAAAGTAACAATCTCACATAATTTCATAGTGCAACATGCAGAAGCACTCCCAAAGGTTGTTCATTTTTTAATATTTGTAGCACTTTTAAAATTAAACTCTAACACGGGGAAAATGTACAGAAGAAAAAATACCTTTTCCTTTATTAATTCTGAGAAGAATTTGAACTGATATACATCAATATCACAATGG
Organism: Hedera helix; assembly: GCA_947179155.2. Lineage (NCBI taxonomy): Eukaryota > Viridiplantae > Streptophyta > Magnoliopsida > Apiales > Araliaceae > Hedera > Hedera helix. The sequence goes on along the minus strand of OX359282.1, from coordinate 27,776,397 downwards.
AGAGAAAGATCAAGACCAAATACCCACCACCTTTTAGGTAGCTGCATAGCAAAGTAGCTTCTCTTCTGAGGCATAAACCACCCACCCAACCAGCTTTTATGACAAATGTACCTCATAAAGGTTTGAAGTCCATCAAACCAATCTGTAAAACCATAAAAAAAAAAAAATTAAAAAAAAAAAAAAAAAGAGAGAAAAAAAGGGGGGGGGGGGGGGGGGGGGGGGGAAGGTACTATTCCATATCATCACTTAAATACCAACAAAGAGGAATCACATTTTGAACAAACCAGTAGACACGGTTATAAAGGATCAAACAAGTAAATAGCAGATGAGAAAATCAATGTTCAGAAGGTAAAGTTTAGACAAAATTCAATACGAGAAAGAGACCAACCATGGTTTCCAGGAATAACAAAACACTGAGGGCCGTCATATTGCCTCAAGTCAGTTACCCCAGAAGGTAATTCTGGTTTGTTCACAGCTATATGTTCCTCCTTATACCACTGGGGAGGCTGGAGAGCATATTCAAAAGGACGAAAGAACCTTCTCTCATATGAAAATGCTGACGGATTAGGATACCTATAAGAAAACCATAATATTTCCTTCTTAAAAACAACTTTTTAAGTGAAGCTATGGCCAGCATTACTTAAAATAAAACTGAAATTCAACAAATATAAAAGGTTTAAGCATATTTACACAAAGCTGCCTTCTCAAAGAAAGATGCAATTCCAATACTAATACATTCAAGTAGTAATATTTTGGGGAAGATACCGGGAAAAAAATGTATGAATAAAATAAATTCTCATGACCCCCTTAAAAGAGAAACATAAGAACATGGATCATTAGAACTCATATTAAGAGAACTACATCAGGCAATGAAATGTACAGAGAAAAGACGCCATGGCCCCCATCAAGTTCTCTTGAATACCCATTGCTGCAATTCAGGAATAAAGGTTTTCCACTGAATACAAGTATAATGGGTCCCAACTTCAAATCAGTATCTAGCATGCCCCCCACCCCCTCTCCAGGAGTTCTGCTGTCATATCTATATGTCTAAAAAGCAAGGATCTGGCACATATTAATGTAAATATAAACATATATTCACACATACATTAAATTTTCAACACCAAATAATAATTCATGATAAAATGTAAAACATTCAAGATAAACAAGTTTTATTATATAGTATTAGTAAGTATTCAATTCTTATCTTCTTTAAAATCAAAAATCAGAAATTAAAAATAAATGAAAAAAACAAAAACAGAAACAAAACATAGAGAAAAACAAAAGAATCTCCGAAAAGAATCCAGAAAAATCCCAAAATATAGATTTGGGGACTAATCAATGTACACAAGAATCCTTGCCTCTTAGCTACATGTCTATATATATATATATATTTTGCCACAACACAACCTCAAGTTTTCTATGCACAACAACCATATTGAAGGTATTCTTCAGTTTTATATTATGAGATTGTTGTTCTCTACCCTGTAATCTTTCTCTTGCTTTAGGTGTCATGGCACTTTTTGCTACTCTGTCGCAAAAGGTCGTGGCAATTGTATCCCATTTTCAGTAGATAGTGATATTAAATAAAACTGAGCTTTTATTCTCTCCGTTTTTCTTTTTTTTGCTGCAAAAACCCATGTTAACATGTGGTGTACTTCAATTTCTAATTCAAATAATTCATCATGCCAGTTTTAATAGGCATAATCATAATTTCGTCAATACTATACTATAATATGTTGGATAAAAAAGAACTATACTATAACATCAATATATTATAGGATCATTCAAATAGACTACAGTTTATTCTCCTTTCAGGTTTCCAATAAACAATTCAAAGAAGGTCAACATCCGCTTATTTAATACAAGAACAGCAAGTTTAACGTTATTCAAAATCCTTGTGTGGGTGCAAGTGCAAGGTAGAGCATATTAAATTTCTGCTACAAAGAAATCAGCTGCTTATAACAACTAACTAGTTCAACATCCTATAGATCCATATAAAGTGATAGCACTATGATTGAGCTTACGCAAGGTCGCCCCCAATAATGAGCAGGTTCCCACGTGGCAGAGTGAGCAAGGAATCTCTACAACGGACACGAATTGAAGGTTGAGCAAGGAGACGTGCCACACTGTAGGATGAGTTTCCACCATCACCAGTGTCAGCTACAAAGTCAATCCACAGATCATCTTTCTCACTAAAATGGTCATATAATAAATCATCCTGTTTAGCTCCATCTTGAACCCTGCTCATTGCCGCCTGATGGCATGATGCCAGAAGAAAAGAAAAAGAATTCATTGTAACAATAACACAATTTAATCAATGTGTTATCAGTAAATTATTCAGAAGGAACATTTGACTAAAAAAATCATTTCCCAAATCAAATATCAGCACAAGATTCTTTACGCGTAATGATTATCTATAAAGGAAAACATTTACCAATAAAGGTTCAGTTTACCAATAAATCAAATAACCAAAAGTTAACCACATATTCGAAGCAGCAAAAACACATAGAGCTATAAGCAGTTTACGCAACCTCCCCAGTTTTTTCAAAAAATTCCATAAAATGCAATCTCTTTAATGGAGTCGCAGAAATTCAATGTTTATGTCCAAATATCTTTAGGATATCTTTAGGTGGCCTATAGTTATCAAAGAGCTGTAGTGAGATGTCATTTTTTTCAAGTAGTTGCTACTAATTAGTCTTAGAATACACTAAAATCTGACTAAAAGTGCCTTTCAAATTATCAGGCTCTGAATAGATACTGAAAAATCAGAGGAATACAGTGCTTTTTGCAGTTATGTCACCTGTCGAGCTTTTCTACTAAAAATTTCCATAAAGGGGTGATGTACCCACATACACACATTGGATACAAATGGCAGAAGAAAACATTAGAGAAATTAGCACTAGCATACTTCTTGTTTCTTGAAGCCTTACAGAGTGTGGAGAAGGATTCCTTTCGATGGTGCCCTGTTTAGGTGTTTTGGGCAGGTTTATGTCATTAGCTATACTGCTTGTATATGGGAGCCACTTCTGGTGATTTTCTTTTATTTAAAAGAGTGCTTATTAAGGGAAAGAAGCATTGACAAAATACCTTACAGAATTCTGAAATTTTGCAAAGAACGTCGAATGTCAGAAAGTGTTTGTCAAGGATAGTAATGTAAATGTACAGGATGATGTTAAGGATAGTAATGTCAATGTACATGATAATAGTGATGTAATTAGAAACTAAGTGGTAGTTAAGTGTTGATATATATATATATATATATATATATATATAGTACTGTTGTAACCACCTTTTGCCATATTAAGAAATAATGCTTCTCTGTCATAATCATCTCTACGGTTTATAACTTGGTATCAGAGCCGAACATTTAGGGTTTCTTTGTATTCCTCTTCTTTACATCTATTTCAGTAGTTTATAGAATCAATTGAATCTATAGCCAATCAATTCGTTATACCTGTTCGTTCATTCAACAGTAATCAGAGTTTGTACAATTGAAGTGATTGATTACTCACGAGATTAATCTTCTCGATACAAGAACACAATATCAAATTTGTTCAGAATGAATTCTGCCTTTCAAACTAATACTTCTACGAATATTGTTACTGGTAACACTGGATCTACTGGTAGACATGGAGCTGGAGGTTCTGATGGTTCAGGAGCAACATCTGTTGTCATTGATTCTATGCATCCATATTTTCTATAGACTTCAGATCATCCAGGTATGGTGCTTGTCAATCAATCTTTAACGGAAGATAATTATAGTCGATGGAAGAGGTCCATGACTATTGCTCTTTCAACAAAACTCAAATTAGGGTTTCTTGATGGTACACATTTGGAACCAGAATGTGATTCGCCATATTTTCCACACTGGAATAGATGCAATAATATGGTAATCTCATGGTTGTTGAATTCTGTTTCTCTATAAATAAGAAATAGTATAGTCTATTTGCCTAATGCTAAAAGTATTTGGGAGGATTTAGCTGCTAGGTTTACACTGAGTAATATACCTAGGCTTTTTCAGCTAAGAAAGGATCTGGCATCTTTGACTCAAGGGAACAAGAATATAACCACCTATTTTACTACATTTTGATCCATGATGGATGAACTTAACAATCTCATATCCATTCCTAAATGTACTTGTAAAGAATATACTTATGGTGCAACTCAAAAATTGATTGAGTATGACCAAACTCTTAAAGTTACTTAGTTTCTTATGGGCCTTAATGATCATTTTACTATAGTAAGAGGACATATTCTTATGATGCAAACTCTACCTTCTCTAAGTCAAGTATATGCACTACTTTTGCAAGAGGAAAAACAGAGAGATGTTCTTTGCATACTGATGTAATACCTGAGAGTGTTGCTCTATTAGCCAAACAGTTTCAACCTCATTTTGGTTCTGGATCTCATCAACAGTTTGGGTATCAACAAACTAGTTCTCCACGTCAGTTTAATTTTGCTAAAGGGAATAGGAATTTTAAGAAAATTCAAAAATCTGGTCTAAAGTGTGAGCATTGCCATGACACATGACATACGAAGGATAAGTTTTTTCTACTTTATGGTTATCCACCTTGGCATCCAAAGTTCAAATTAGCACAATCTACTGGGTCTTCTATGTCTGGTTCTCATAGATCAACTGCATATGCTACTGCAAGTGCTAATGGAAGTGTTGCTCTCCAACCTATTGATTTGTCTCATTCAGAGCTGAACAAAGGATCACTTGTTTTAAATTGTGCATCAATTCTTGTTAAACCTGAGCAAGGTTTTGAGGAATCAGGCAATAATTCAGGTTTTACACCATCTCAATGTCAACAAATAATGCAGATGATTCAAATTGGACTAAAATCTCCTACTTCAACTGCAGATCATTTTGCAGATAGTCATCTTTCATTCTCTTCCACTATTTCTTATGTCTGCCTAAATGTTCATACTAATACATCTAAATGGATCTTTGATTCTGGTGCAACTGATCATATTACTCCATATCTTCATTTACTTGAACATCCAGTTGCTATGTCTGCTACAATTCATTTACCTAATGGTCAAAACTCTCTTATTTCTCATATTGGTACAGTACATCTTTCATCTAATATTGTCCTACATAATGTTTTGTGTGTTCCAGATTTTCATTACAACCTTATTTCAGTTTCTAAATTCACTAAGGATAATCATTGCAATCTATTATTCTTGTCCAATCATTGTATTTTGCAGGACCTGGCTTTGAAGAAGGAGAAAGGGAATGGTAGACAAGAGAATGGTTTGTTCATTTGTACAAATCACACTTAACTTCCTTGCCTTCTTCTCAACTCTCTTCTATGAACCTGGTACCTTTGAATATTGTTTCAGCTTCAGTTGTTTCTCCTACATCTACAAGTGCTTCTTCAGTTTCCAATACTATAGATTTGTGGCATGCTAGCTTGGGGGACGTTCCTCTAACTGTCTTACAGTAATTGCCTTTAGATTGTAATTTTTCTTCTCATTCTCACTGTGATGTATGTCATTTGTCCAAACAAACTAGACTTCCTTTTTCTACTAGTCATTATGTGAGTCTGTCTATGTTTGATCTCTTACATTGTGATGTATGGGGACCTTATAAACACAAAACTCATACCAATTGTTCTTATTTCCTTACAATTGTGGATAATTTCACAAGATGTACTTGGACTTATCTCTTGCAGAATAAATATCAAGTTGTTTCTATTATCAAGAATTTTATTAGTCATGTTCATACACAATTCAATTGCACTGTCAAGGCTATTAGATCAAATAATGGTACTGAGTTTAATGGACTTGATTCTATTTGTCTTCATCTGGGTATTATTCATCAAACCTCTTGTGTTTACTCTCCACAACAGAATGGTGTGGTGGAAAGGAAGCATAGACATCTGTTGAACATTGCTAGAGCCCTTAGATTTAATGCTCACTTACCAATTCACTTCTGGGGAGATTGTCTCCTAACTGCTACATATTTGATTAATCAATTACCTACTAAAGTTCTAAACAATAAAACTCCATATTAAATGTTTATTGACTCTGCTCCTTCTTATACTCATCTTAAAGTCTTTGATTGCTTATGTTATGCTTCCACTATAGCTAACAGGGATAAGTTCTCTCCTAGGGCTACCAAATGTGTCTTTCTAAGATATCCTTATGCTAAAAAAGGATACAAAGTTTGTTATCTGGAAACTAAAAAATGTTTTGTTAGCAAAGATGTTTCTTTTGTCGAAACTATTTTCCCTTTTGAATCTCTTGTATCCCCAGCTAGTAGTTCCAGTACTTTATTTCCTTCTTATTTTTCTTTGCTAGCTGATGATCCTCTTCATATTCCTATAGTTTCCTCTCATTCTTCTTCTGAAACTTCTTCAGAAACTGTTTTACAGACTGTGCCATCTTTCTCTCCTGCTGAATATTTACATCCTGATACTTCAACTTCTGTTATCTCGCCTCAGTTGTCATCAACCTCTTCCAGATCACATAGAACTAGAACTCTTTCCACTAAATTCAAAGACTACACAGGATTACCACACAATCTTCCTCATAATCTTCCTCCTGGTTCAACAGTTTCTACCTCTAATCATGTGTCTAGGTACCCTTTGTCTCATTTTGTTTCTTATAATTCTTTTACTCCTACTTATAATCAGAATCTTGCCAATACTGCATTGGTTGTTGAACCTTGTACTTGTGATCAAGCTGTGGTTGATCCTAACTGGTGTGAAGCCATGCTCAAAGAAATTACAGCTTTGGAAGTCAATAATACTTGGGTTATTACTGAGTTACCTAAGGACAAGAAAGTGTGGGATGTAAATGGATATATAAAGTAAAATACAATTCTGATGGTACTGTTGATCGTTTTAAGGCTAGGCTTGTTGCCAAAGGTTTTACTTAGACTGAAGGGTTGGATTTTTTTGACACCTTTGCTCCAGTTGCCAAAATGACAACTGTGAGACTTCTTATTGCCTTAGCTGCTTTGAAAGGGTGGAAATTGGATCAAATGGATGTAACCAATGCATTTCTTCATGGGGACTTGGATGAAGAAGTATATATGCAAATGCCTCCTGGTTTCTCTCCTTCACATAATTCTAGAGGAGTTCCTCTTGTCTGCAAACTCATCAAATCTTTATATTGACTTAAGCAAGCCCCTAGACAATGGTTTCTCAAGTTGTCAACAGCTCTGAAACAGTGTGGGTTTACCCAATCCAACTGTGATCATTCCCTCTTTCTTGCTCACTCCTCTTCTGGATTTACTGCCTTACTGGTTTATGTTGATGACATACTTATTACAGGTACTAATTGTCTTGTCATTCAGCAAGTCAAAGATTATTTGGCTACTCAGTTTCAAATAAAAGACCTTAGTGCCTTGAAATATTTTTTTGGGCCTTGAAGCTGCTAGGTCTCCAAAAGGTATTTACCTTAATCAAAGGAAATATACTCTAGACATTTTGACAGAAGTGGGTCACACTGGTGCCAAACCTTCCAAAATTCCAATGGAGCAAAATCACAAATTGTTATCTAATACTGGAGAACTGTTACTGAATGTTAATCTTTACAAAAGATTGGTTGGTCGTCTGGTTTATCTGACTATAACCAGACCTGATATTGCATATTCAGTGCATATTCTTAGTCAAGTCTTGTCTGCTCCTAAAGTATGTCATATGGATGCTGCTTTAAAATTGCTGAGATACTTGAAATCTTCTCCTGGGCAAGGCTTATTAATGTCATTGGGGTGGTTGTTCTAATACTAGACAGTCTTTAACCGGCTACTGTGTTACTTTAGGCTCCTCTCGTCTCCTGGAAATGTAAGAAACAACCTACAGTTTCTCGATCATCAGCTGAGGCAGAATACAGAGCTATGGCTGATGTGTGTTGTGAAATTACTTGGCTGGTTGCATTACTAAAGGAGTTTGGTATAAATTCAGTTACTCCAGTGCCTCTATTTTGTGATAACAAATCTGCATTATACATAGCTTCTAATCCTGTTTTTCATGAGCGTACTAAGCACATTGAGATTGATTGCCATCTAGTTCGTGTGAGAAGCAACAAATGGTCTTATTACCACTCATCATTTGCTTTCTACAGATCAACCAGCTGATATGTTTACCAAAGCGTTATCTAGTGATCATCTTCAATATCTGCAATCCAAGTTGGGAGTTTGTAATTTGTTTCAAATTCACAACTTGAGGGGGGATGTTAAGGATAGTAATGTAAATGTACAGGATGATGTTAAGGATAGTAATGTCAATGTACGTGATAATAGTGATGTAATTAGAAACTAAGTGGTAGTTAAGTGTTGATATATATATATATATATATATATATAGTACTGTTGTAACCACCTTTTGCCATATTAAGAAATAATACTTCTCTTCTTCTCTGTCTTAATCATCTCTACAGTTTATAACAGTGTTATTGTTCTCACTATTGGAAGATTAAACAGAATCAACCGTCAAAACATAAGCACATCAAAGAAATAATTTTTATACCTGCATCATGCGCATATCAAAACGTCCAACAAATAGGGCTACTGACACAAGGAGGTCAAATACTGTCTTGAATAGATCAGCTGACGTCCTGCAAAATAGGATCGTCATATGCTATAAGATGCAACAGCTTAACCCAGCAATAAAGTTGGGGAAATAAAGAGATACAGAAAATATACCCTGAATACCAAGGAACCATGCCCAAGAAATCAGGCTTCATTTGTTTTTTCTTCAGCTTTTCATACTCTTTGACTGACAGAGGGTGAGTAAGAGCCCATCTATTAATCATCCAAAAACAGCAAAATAGGAAACAGAGACGTGAAATTTTTGTAAGAGAATGAAATATTATTTTGATATTGCGAGGAAAGTAGTTTTATACTTCTTTACTTTAGGGAATGGAATACACTCAACCATCACATAAAATAAATTACTACTTCATTGACCTTCAAGTTGGGAAAAAAACGGATAGCATGATGAATTTATCTGAAAGAGTAATCAAATCCTTGTTCTGCTGTTGTGTATGTATATTAATTAACAGTAAATATAATGCAGAAATTCTTTAGAAAGGATTATTTAGTGGATACAGCAGAAAATCACAAGTGACAGGCCATATTATCTACCTAAATAGCACTCACTAAAAATTGTCAACTTACCCTGTTGATCTTTCCACTACATAGTTGGCAATGTAGAGACCGATAAATGTAGCCCATAATGAATATATAGGAGAAATTCCATCTGATGATCCCGAACATGAACCGTTGCAAGCTAACTACAAATGAAAATGAAAATAGGGAAGAAAGGTAGCGACTGCATAAGATCCTCCAAAGCTGTGTAGAAAATTATATCAGATTGTAGAAATGAGCAAAAACCATACCTCTCCATATATAACCCACTTGGACAGAAGAGGATAATCACTAGCTGACCCAACTGGAGCAAACCAAGATGAGCAGACTTGGTCTTTTAACTCATCCATTTGGATAAATTTCGTAAGCCATGAGCTGCGCTCTTCCTTGTTCCACAACAAAAACCAACCGGAAATTTTCCATCCAAATGTTTTTTCTTTTATAACTGAGCGGTTGCCACAATGGCTATAAAATACACAGCAGGCTATACTTAAGACCTGCACATAATAAATGGCATCATAATACTGACCAGAATTTACATACACAAAAAAGTTTAGATTTTGTTTAGTATGACTTACAGCACAATTTTGGAAAATGGTGAGGACCTCAGGCCTCTTTCCGGCCACGCGAGCAACAAGACCAACATACCAAAGTCCAAAAAATATAACATGGAAAACAAGAAGAAACAAGATAGATGATACATATATTGTCAAAAACAAAGAGAGATTCATCCTCATATCAACTCCCATTGACTGAAAACTAGGAAGATGATATAAGGCTGCCACTAAAATCCAGCCCACATACCTACAATGCAAGAATTCAGCTCTCAATCATCAACAATACCCATTAGCATACAACTCAAACTATAAATGAACAACACCATATCATCATAAAGGTAACTAAAAAAAACTTACCAGCGGCTGAAATTTGAATAGCTGGGTGTAAAAGTCTTCCCGATAAAAGGAGATGAAAAGAAATAGAAAAAACCAAGTAAACAAGCATACATGGACCACCACTTAATGTTGTTGTCCAATTTCTGTATAAGAGTATGCAAATTATCGGAAGATATGAAGAACAAGCAGCCCAAAGCAACAGCAATCACAGCATGACGAGAATGCTCATGTGGGTATGGATATGTATGAGTCAAAATTGTCCTCACTGTCTCCATATTCAGAGTCTCTAACAAACCACCACCAGAGTGCTGCCTCTTAATACCAGAAGAACCCCCCATAGCCAAAACCGATAAAACCCAACCTGCAACCAAATTGACGATGAAATTGTGAAAAATCTCGGTTTCCTTTGTTCCTAAAGTCCAATAATTGAGTAGTTTGTACTGTGTATATGTACGACGGAGGTTGTCTGCCGGAGTTTCCAAATACTGACCGGTCGTTTAATTCTTCAAGAACAGTCAAAATTGAAACCCGTTACACTCAATTCAAAGAACAATCTTTTAAGCATCAACCATTCAGTAACTTGGTGGATAAAAGCACAAAAAAATTGAAAGAAATAGAGTGAAAGAAGTACCTAAATGTGGAAAAAGGAGAATGGAATGTGAAAAAGGGAAAGCGAGCATGTGGGTATGAATTTAATTACCCAACCAACTTATAGCAGCATCTGAAAATGTCTGCGAAGGTGTACCATTTTCTTTTGATAGGCACATTCGTCACTAACCGAAACGTGAGCCAATTGTGTGCCTGTAGACAGAATCCTAATTTTTAATTTGTACATTTGTTGTTAGTTGTTACTTGACGGAACCGTCCAATGAATTGGTCGGTTACTCCTGCGTCGGGTAGGTTTGGCACTCCCGGTACGGCGGTACCCATTTTTATTAATTTGGATAATATTTGTCGAGTTTTACATATTGAAGGAATCAAGGAATACTCGTGAGTAACCCAATCTTTTATTTACACCAGTCTGCATGCCACACGCCTTAAGTATCTAATTATCGTAAAGAAATGATAGAAGTTTTATCAAATTATTGAATAAAATAAATTAAAATTTAAAAAGAATAAATTATAATAAAATTAAATTTGTAAGAAAAAATAATTTGTGACACAGCTTTAAGGGAGACCGTTAATTTTATCACTCTCCCTTTATGTAATAAATAATAGATATTTTATTATTAGTTTTTAAGTTATAATAAGAAACAAGCTTTCAACTCATAATAAAAAAATAATTAAGTTTAAAATAAAAATAAAGTTTTCTACTTATAAAGGGAAAAGTTTTCACTTAAGGTTTTAGCCATTTTTTTTTAATTTCCTCCTCTCTCTTCCACTTTCCATCATCTCTTAAATTTTTCTCACATTATTTATTCCTATCAACTTCAATTTTTTTTTATCCAAATATTATTAAATCTCAAATTATAATAATTATAAGATTCAACCGTAAATTATACACATGCACCGCGTGTGCAGAGTCGTATAAATAAAGTTTCCAACTTAGAACTGGATAAGATTTTTAACTTACATATGAAAGGAAAAAAGTATTTTAGCATAGAATTGCAAAAAAAAAAAAAAAGAATAGAATAGAATAGCTTTAAACTTTTAATAGAAAATTTAATAACTTATTATTTAATTTATTATTAAATGTATAATTTATGTGTGTGCGTCATATTTTCTCCTAAAAGTATCTCTCAATCACTGCAAATTAACTTTGCTTACGGAATTATCATTTTTATTCCGAATTAAAGCATTAATTACATAGGGGTGATAAACTTGGCAACATAGACCACTAAGTAATCAAATCACTCCATCCAAACATTCTTGCTCTCCCAATCAGTTGTCTAATTTATAAATATTTAGAGCACGCCAATACAAAGGATAATTAATAAAATTTTAAAATATTTAATTTTTGTGAACTAAAATATAGTGAAATAATGTTATAATATTGCTAAAAATATTTTTATAAAAAAAAAAAAAAAAAACTTCAAAACAAATTCAACAGGATAAACAAACTAGTTTTACCAGTAGAATCGGTGGTCAACCGGACCAACCGATTTTTAATCAAATTAGTTGAACCAGTCCGATCAGCCGGTCCAAGTTTCAAAACATTGGTCTCAAGTACAGAAAGACTAAAATTTTCTTTCAATATTAATAGTTCTTTTAATATTTACTGAAACTTTCCAATAAAAAATTTGCACCAAAATGATAAAAATAAAATGGCTGTTATTGTTTAATATTTTTTTATTTTTTTCCCCTAAATACTTTTAGTTGTAACTGTTGTCTAATAACATATAAATGGGACGAAGTTCCTTTTTTGAAGTTTTGTTTGAATTACTTTTGAGTATTTTGGATAGTGATTTTCAGAACGTGTTATTATTTAATTCTTCTTGGTTTGAGGTCAAGGGGAGTACTAGTCATTCACGTCACGGAGTTGCGTACCAACAGCATAACATTTGTGTCTTTCTTGCCTTTGTCGTTAAAGTCGCAAGTCCATGTTTTACTCATGCTAGCATAATGTGACGCACCAGTTGTGTGTAAATCATGTAGATTAAATAAGAATTTTATAAAATTTTAAAAATTAAATAAAAAGTTAAAAAAAATAACATAAAAAAATAAAATAATAATATAATTAAATTTACAAGAGTAAAAGAAGAGAGAGAGAGAGAGAGAGAGAGAGAAAAAATTAGTATAACACAAGGTCACCACTAATATCAACTGCTCAAGAGAGACGCTTAATAAGAAATTATTAATCCTCGTTCTAGAATAATGGGTTAAAAAGAAAATATTTGAATTTAACCTAAAAATATGAAATTGTTATTTTAATAGGCATAAAAGTAAATTTTTTAACAAGTTCTCCGGTCCTTACATGAGTTTTTGAGACTCTTAGATCTATTGTTGATGTCGCAAGTAAGATGTCATCGGATTGTAACCCTACACATAAAAAAAATACACCGTAAAAACCGTCAAAAAATCTCCCTAGTATAAAAATCAATATATAATTTTACGGCATTCAGTTGTAAAAATGAGGGAGTTGGAGTGTTAGTTTATGAGCGCCTCCCTTATACCTTGATTTCGTTCCATATATAGAGGGAGACAGAGAGACTAGCTACTTGGGTTTGGTCTCTAGCTCACTTGGGTTCTATGACCAAATAAATTATTAGGGTTTTATGTTTTAGGCCCAACTAGGGATGCACAAAAAGTCTACGGTCCACAGGTTGGTCTGATCTGGCCAGAGTCCGGCCTAGTCAAAGCCCGGACTGGGCCGGTCCGGCCTACAATCTTTAAACAGGCTGTTATTTTGACGTAAAAGTTTGGCTTGGCCCGGCCTACGAAAAAGCCCGGTCTGGCCCGGCCTACGAAAAAGCCCAGTCTGGCCTACGAAAAAGTCCGGTCTGGCCCAACCTACGAAAAAGACCGGCCTGGCCCGGCCTACGAAAAATCCCGGTCCAGCCTATGCAAATGACCAGCCCAGCCCAGCCTAGCTAATTCGTTTTAACTATAGACTATGACTTGATATATATATATAAGCAGCAAAAAGACGGATGAATGGAAGAAATTGTTCATTGTAGAGAGATAATAAACTTTGAAAAACTTTGTTTGGTTTTTCTGTTCATTGTACTAATCACAATTGGTTGACAAATCCGGTTAATGTTGTAAAACTTTTTCAGTTTCAAAATAGAATTAATTAATTTGGGTATTCTAAAATTAATTTTAAAATATATTTAAATTTAAAATTGATTCAATATAATTATAAATTATCTAAAAATATACTACTCAAATTTTCAAGATTAATTTTTTCAAAAAGTTAGATAAATAAATTCATCAATATTTTTCTTTATCTGGCAGGGTATTAGATGAAAAGAGAAGTAAACTTAGCCCAGAATCGTTGGACATATGAATTTGTTATAGAGATTATCTTGCCGCACAAAGAAGAGTACGAGATGTAATAAACAATCAAGATAGCTCAGAAGATCTCGAAGTTGGAGTAGAAACTGACGAAATTGCACATCCATGAATATTGAAGATATATGTTTTTTTTTTAAATTGAAGATATATTTTTTGAAGATATAACGAAGAGATATTTTTTGAAGATAGGAAGATACATTTTTTGAAGATTTGAATTTTGAAGACATTTTAAAAATATTTTGAAGCAAAATATTTGTAACCGACTCATTATTTTTTATTAATTAATTACTCATTTTTAATTTTTTGTCAATACATTTAATTAATATAGTAGTTAGTTTATTTAATATTTATATTTCACATTAAAAATTAGTTGATTACATTTTTAGGCCTGGCCCGGCCCGGCCCCGCCCAAGGACTAGCCTGGCCCGACCTAACGACTGGTCTGACCTGACCCAAAGCCTGGCCCGGCCTGACCTACAGGCCTCAAAAGGCCAGACTTTGATCGAGAAGTCCGGTCTGGCCTGGCCTACAGGCCCAAAAGTCAAAGTTTGGCATGGTCTGGTCAACGACCAAAGCCTACCAGGCCCAGGCTAGCCCGGACCAGTTCGGCCTACTGTGCATGTCTAGGCCCAACTGATAATATTATACACCCTAACACGTATAATATACTAGTATCTGATAGCACATGTTTATATTTTATGAAGTATAAATAAGATTTTTATAAAATTTGAAGAGCAAAATAGAAAAATAAAAAATTTAATATAAAAAGAATAAAATAAGAATAACTTGAAAAGTCAAAGGGCATTTTGGAAAAGGAAAAATGCTTCAAAAAAAGTGCAATTGACAAAATTATACCTCGAAATTGTCACGTTTTTTATTTTTAATTCACATGTTTGCGAATAAACAATCAACACCCCCATTGAATTTTTATAATAAATCAGGTTCCATTTGGCTGTTTCCGGCCAATTATTTAACCTGAGATACAGTTTGACTTCAATTGACCGTATAAATACAATAACTTATACAACAAATGTACACTCATTTCCCATATTACCCATTAACCTCCAACTAAGTTTAACATCATCTAATCCAAAAACTATTTACTAGAAAATTATATTTCACATAATAACTAATATAGAGAAATTATTTTTGAAAAAAAGTATTTTCATAATAACTAATTTATATAAATATGTAAAACATTAAACGATTGGTACTTATATAAAGGGAAAATAAGCAAAACTGTCCTGATGCTCTCATCCATATTATTTAATACATTTTTTATCTTTGAACAAAATTAAAATAAAAACCAAGAAAAATAAGACAAAGATCAAGAGTAAAGAAAACAAAAAAAAAAAAAATATTTTGTTAAAATGTATTAATATCCCTAAAATAAAAGAATTATATAAAAAAATTCATTCAACATTTAAAATCAATCATCGTTTTTACAAGGAGTGACTTTTGGGGACGATGGTTCTTGGGTTTCTATCACAGCATTCTTTTTGCACACAAACATTGGACTTGAGCGTAACCTTCCTCTACTTTTGCTCCCTACATTGCTCCTCAAAAACCTCATTAATGGCGGAGGAAACTTCTCTGTCCTGCTTGGACTCGAAATTGGTTTTGAAACAACCTTCATCTCTCTTTCTCCAAAAAAATGGGCACCCAGCCAAACCAAAACCCCCGGTCGGAGCCGAAGAAAGAAACCCAAAAGAATTATCAAAAAAAAAACCCAAAAGGAGGAGAACAAAAGAACAAATAAACGAGAACACCGGTGATTTCTTTTGGAGCCGATGAGTGATGAGAGAAAGAAAGGAATTTTTAATAATTTTAATATTAATAAACATTAATTAATATTTAATTATATTATTTACTTTTAAATTTATTTTTTATGTGTCTATACGTATCTGAAGTCATGAGTGGTATAGAAATGTTGATACATGTCCAATACCGGTTATTAATTAGCCGAACCGGCTAAAGGAACAACATTGTATTTTAAAATTTGAATAAGGTGTTGATTGTTTATTCATAAACACGTCGGTTAAAAACGAAAAGAATAATAATTTTGGGATAAAGTTTTGTTATTTGTCCAAAAAAAAATTACAACTGAATTGCTCCGTCTTTATATATTAGATATAGGAGGAGAAATTTGTAAAAGTATCGATGAACAAACAAGAAGATAAAATACGACACTTTCATTTTGTGGCGACCCGAAAATTCGCGTGCTGGCTACGTCGGATCCCACTCGTTAGACGTACAATCTTGTACTTAAATCCACAATATACCTTAATAATATCATTGATGAAACTAGTTTATTTTAAAACTATTACAATCTCATTCACAATCTACAACTATACTGTAGTTATTTAAAACAGAGTTTATTCAAAACTATATCATGATCCTCTCTTAGAATTGAAATCTTTACTTAATGACATCTCAGGCCGAATATAATATGATTTAGTCTGTTACAAAAACATGAGTACAATAATCTCACTACATACCATATTCAAATTTTTATTTATTAATACAAATCTTCCTTTGTATAACTAGGTATGATAATATATCACATATCTGCTCCAAAACGCAAGTTATACTAACTATTCAAGTTTTTTTTTAACTTTGATTTATACAACAAACTACCTTAACAAGTTTATCGCAAAAGCATCTAACTCTCTCTACGCAGAGATTTCATTACCATGTCTAATATCATTCGCACATGTTTGACATTCCCGTCTCAACTTTGTCTTTATCGACATCGTCTAAATTTCTCGAGCTTCAATTGAAAAATGTTGTTTAAGCAAGAGTGAGCACGACGGCTCAGCAAGTTTAAGAGTTTCACATAACACGTAATCGCATTTCATCATGTTTCATGTATCTTATGTTTTGCAATGAATACATATCTCATGCATATCATGCTTTGCATTAAATCTATGTTTTATGCTTTTATGCATGTCATTTATCATGTCATATAGTTCAATACAGAACAATCATAATAAATCATTTACTGCATGTTAATAGTTCATTTCATCTCATTGCACATAGGCACATTAACACGTCATTGCACATAACAACATATGCGCACATAACAGTTTAAAAACAAATTTATAAATCATGCACATAATGCAACACGTCCTGAAAAACTTGCATGAACCGGCGTTTTACCAATACGCTAACCTTTTGCGTCCTTCGTATATCCTACATAATATGTGAATTCAATAACGCACAATATTAGACAAAGTTTGATTCAATTAATTTATCTTTATTTTAAAACATTTACTTTAGTTATCGCCTTACATATTTAATAAGGTCAACTACCCATTTAATCCTTCATGGACTCTCCACCATGTCTTAGTTTAAGTTTCATGATCGACTGACACTTAGCTTTATATACATAATCATTAACCATTGTGGTTTAAATATCCATCATACTTGTTCTTTTCATTCCCTCAAAATTTGCATTAACATAACCCTTGCATTGGTTTAGTATATCCACATATACTATTTCAACTCCAATTAGCGTTCTCGATCTTTTATAAAGTAACACGTCATGACCGGGTCCCACTTGTCTAATTTTAAACCATAAATCGCCATTCTGTTCAATTAATATAAATACGCTCTAGTTCTAATATACTAGTTCGTAGTATACGTAGTATTAAATTTTTAACTATATTCATATAGTATTCATCATGCATTCATTTAATTCGCGTGACTCATTTAGACATATAGCTTTGGTTGTTCAATCATACCTCAGTCATTAATATAATGTACCATTTGATTCATTTTATGTATTAGTTTCATATACCAATACATGTTGGGAATATAGCATACCATATCTCACATCCCATTTTAGCATTTATGTATATAGTCATTCAAGTTTCTATTCATTTTTAATCTAATTAGCTTATTGAACTAATTCCTTAAAAATAAAGTCTTAATTTTCATGCTTATTAGTCATATCCTAATTGGATTCATTCAACTTAATAGGGTCTCAAAATATCGTAAATATATCATATCTTCGTAGTGGGAACACATGCTTGGTTACAGAAAACCACAAGAACAATTTTGTCTCCAATGCGTACTTTCTTGGATTATCATTTGTTAATAATTACATTACTACATGAATCGCATAGCACATATCATTTATCGTTAAATCATACAACTTAGGTTATTCTCATAACCCTAAATCAATTCACATCCATCATTTAATTATACGATATTACGTTCACACACAACACTTATGAAACAGGTTGTTTGTTTAGTACCGTTTAACAAATACTTCGACAGTTTAAATTTCGCATATGTATTGTGATGCTCCGACACCTCACAAGTCTACTAACTTCTAAAGTTTTTAAAATATTATTCTAGACTTTTTGACCAATTGCCACATTTTTTGGATGATCCGACACATTTCTGTAACTATTTTCATTTATAAAAACTATTATTAATAGCTTTAAAAATAGAAATAATAACTCAATAGACTTTTATATCCTCCAAATGTCACAAATATTAATTTGATATTATTATAAGATTTTCCACAAAATGTAATAATTTTTCACCATTCATAGAATTTTCTATGAATTTCTAATATTTTTAAATAACCATAAAAATACAATAAATATCTAAGCTCTCCAATAATTCACCAAAAAATTTCAGTAATTCAGAAATAATATCATAACACTACTGTAAAATAATTTTCAGAAAAAAATAATTTTTCTGTAATTAAATTATAATTTTAAATGTGCTGAAACTTCCGAAAATCATAATAACTAGCCCATTTATTCAAAAATTACGAATCTTATGTCCATTCCACAAGAAATTTAATTATCTACAACTTTGTAGAAGGATTTATTTCCATATTCTTCCTCTAACATAGAGAAACGGGCTCTACCGGAAAAATTCGTCGGCAGCAAAAATTCGGCCATCTTCTCCGGCGACTGTGCAAATTTTTCGGCGAGTTTTCATGGAATTTCTTGCCCAGATCTCATCTACACATTCTCAGGTGTCCATACATATAATTATTTTCAAAATTAATTAGCGATTTCACGTTGAAACAAGTATCCGAAAATATTTTTCGGCAAAATTTTATTCTCATTTCTCCTTAGTTTCTCAACAATATAATGAATCGTTTAGCTTGTTAGATTTCTCCTATACTCACAGCTTCGATTGCTCGGCCATTCCTCAATCAATACCCAACCCAGAAATTTTGTGTTTTCAGCTTCAATTACTCGGCATTTATGGAAAATAATGAGTTTTCTCACATCCAAACACATACATACATCTTCTTAGCAAGGAAAGCTCAACATATATAACCCCAGTTTAATAAATATACACTACCACAGATCTTGAACGCACTGAGATAAGCAAGAAGAAAGGGTTTCGTTTTACCTTCCGAAATAAACGGTAAAATGGAAGATGTTAACCGGCCTGAGTAACTCCTTCTTAAATGCTCTGCTCTCCTCCTTCAATGCTCCAACAACTACTCCTTCCTCTCTAATTACTCTGATAAACCTCTCGCTCACTCTCAGTAAAACAACTTAAGGAGAAATGAAGTTGGGTGTGCGTTTTAAAAACAACAACCCCTCTGCTATAGCCGACTAAAAAGAAATAAGTGTAGCCGACTGAAAATGAAATAATTAAGCACACTCTAGAAAGCTGTCTCCCTTTCCAGTGCGGCTCGAGGAAAACAGAGACTGAAAATGTATATTAATATATATCTATACCCGGTTGTTTTAAAAATAACCTCCCGTGACTACTAATTTAGATCCAATTTAATTAATTACATATCCAAATTTAAATTCCATAAAGATTGAATTTATTTAAATAAACCAAATGTATAACTCCACTATTAACAAATTTCCTAGCGGAATTATAAAATATAAATACCCCACTATTAATAACTTTCTAAATGGAAGCAAAAATAATCTTTATTAATGTGCACGCATTCTTATTAATTAATAACCTCATTAATTAATTTACACTTTCAATTTAACTTGCCAGCTATTTAATTAAAAATCTCATAGCCCATTACTCTTATCAAAATCTTATATTACACAACTTAGGTTGGTCCATTAATTTAATTAACCCATTAATTAAACATTCCTTAAATCCCTTTAATTATCTCAACATATAATTAATTAAACCAAGCCATTATATAATGATTTAATTTATCGCCCAAAAATTTACATTATTGTTACTAATTTCCATTATTTATATTAAAATATTCCTAGTCGTTACATTCTTTCCCCCTTATAATAATTTCGTCCCCGAAATTGCCATCATAAGGTTACTCAAACAAATTAGGATAATTCCTCCTCATCTAGTTTTTTGTACCTATATACTATATAGATACCTAACTTGGTGTTTATTTAACGTATACCCCTTCAACCAATTCTAGGTTTTAAACTTCCAACCCATGTTTTCCTCAGATTAAGTTTTAGACTAAATCTTTACAAATGATTACATCCTTAGAATTTCTATCACCAATAAAATATCAGAGTTTGTTTCATCTCTAACTCTTTACAATTCATGCCTGTTTGACAAAACACGTCGATTATCTTATTCTAGGCATTGTTTTACCTCATGTTTTATAAACACTATCCTAGTCTCTTAGTGACATGACTCTAATTCCTTTCCAGTGATCGTCCATCACTTTACCAGGGTTAACTTTATATCTTAACCTCAAATTTTGCTCGAATCCTTAAAAGCTTAAAATTTTCTCAAATCGACTATCCACTACTTCCTCATCCAAGGATTAGCGTAGCTTTAAATCACATCAATTACCTAAGACCGTACTTATCAGTCTTATTAATATCCACAATTTACCTAAGACTATACTCATCAGTCTTATGAATTTTCGGGTCATTACACATTTCGTTTTTCTTCTTTTCTCTTAAAAATTAAACTCAACAAGCATAGTTTGTCTTCAAATAGTAAAACATTTCTACTTGAATTTATAAGGGGTGATGTATATAATATAGGATAAAGACATTTCAACCAATACGTTGAACATTAAAGTAGATTTTGAATTTCCTATTTTCATAATAGAGATAAGGTTGTCCGACTTGACTCCCAGTATTTCAATTCAGAATCACCATCATTTCTTTCTTTTCATATTAGACTCTCAATCTTGCTTTCCTTCTTTATCTTGAACTCAAACTTCCATGGCTGCTAACGGTAACCAAACTGATTATTCTTGCTTTCCTTCTTCATCCTCATCTCCTCTTTGGAACGTCTTCGTGAGCTTTCATGGTGAAGATACGAGAAAAAACTTTACTGGTCATTTATACGTGGCCTTAGATCAAGCAGGAATACGAACATTCAAAGATGATTCCGAACTACGAAGGGGAGAAGAAATCTCATCAGAATTGCTAAAAGCAATCCAAAGTTCCAAGATGAGTATCATTGTTTTCTCAAAAAATTATGCTTATTCGAGATGGTGTCTTGATGAGCTTGCAGAGATCCTGAAATGTAAGAGGACAAAGAGACATGCTGTACTTCCTATATTTTACGATGTTGATCCATCGGATCTGCGCCACCAAACTGGAAGCTTTGCAGAAGCTTTTAGAAGTCATGAAATACAATTCGTAGATGACATTGATAAGGTAGATAGGTGGAAAGCTGCTTTAACGGAAGCTGCAAATCTATCAGGATACCATCTGAAAAATGATGCAAATGGGTAAGCCTCAACATCTATATTTTGTCTTCGTATTACTCCCTCCAATCAATAATAAAATAGTTCCATTTTAATTCTTTGAATTTTATTCGGAAAATCTTAAAATTCAAAACTGATGCGATTCATTTAAGTTTTGTAAACAACAATTCTGACTTTTAGAAGTTAGCAAATTAACTTCAAAAGGTATATTGAATTTTTCTGCATAAATGTAAGTATATTGAAAACAAGGCTCCCTAACTAGGGGACTACTATGATTGACCTGGGTACCATGGAACTAGTATCATCACTACCTAACAGCACAATAGTTGCAGCTTAGAGAGTTTTACCCTCGAAAAAATAAAATCAATAGTAGTTGCTGCCTAAAATTGATCCAATTTATGGTCTGTTTAGTTATTAGCTTTTGGTGCGTTTAGATATCCAAATGCAGTAAGTTCGTGAGTTAACAAAAAAACAAGATTTTCGAGTATATTTAGCGTTTTTAAAACTTTCAAATACACTAAACCTGTAGAAAACAAGCACTTATTTTTCACTTTGGTCAATTCAATTTTTTTCAATGTCTAGATGTCTTTTCAGGGTGAAAAAATAAGGGCAAAACTAATGGCCTAAGTAAACGACACAAATACCGAACTTAGGTTTAACTTGATACAGTTATCAAGTATGTATAAATTAAGAAGTAATTAATCAAGTTATATGCATTGATAAATCGATCTTGCGATATTCTAGGCTTAGCTTTAACCATCATTATGGGTTATTTTAAAAGAATTATAAAAGGGGAGTACTATTCATATATGTATTTTTGATATTTTTGCATGCTCTACTTTTACTGTCTCACATAAAAGTGGATTTATTTTATTCTCATGTCAAATAGAAGTATATGAAAATATCAAAAATACATGAAAATATCAATTCCCTTGCACAAAAGGAAAGACCTTACCCTCAGAAACATAGTCATATGCTTCCTCATGTTAGAACTGTTCATCCTCAAATTATTGCTTATTAACTTGTCATGTAATCATTTTTCTTTAGCCTAAAACTTACATCATGCCCTTCTTCGGATTGAAATCGACAGACATGAAGCAGAATTCATACAAAAAATTGTGAAGAATGTTCTACAAGAAGTATATCCCAACTACTTGAATGTTGCTGAGCATCTGGTTGGAATAGATTCTCGTGTCAAAGAAATATGTCAAAAACTAAGCATTGGGTCAAATGATCATGTTCATTTTATTGGGATTTATGGGATGGCCGGAATTGGCAAAACTACAATTGTCAAAGCTATTTATAATAAAACATTCCATCAATATGAAAGTAGTTGCTTCCTTGAAAATGTTAGAGAAACTTTAGAAGAACCCCGTGGTATACATTCTTTACTAGAGCAACTTATTTTTGAACTTCTGAAGATTAAAAATTTTAAAGTTGCCAATGTAGAAAGCGGAATTAGTTTAATGAAACAAACGCTCCGCTCAAAAAAAGTTCTCGTTGTTCTTGATGATTTGGACCATTTAAGCCAAATACAAGCATTAGCTGGACACTGGAACTGGTTTGGTTTAGGAAGTAGAATCGTCATTACGACAAGAGATGCACGTCTACTGGATAAAATTCAAGTAGAATTTAGGTACGAGGTGAAGGAATTGGACAACAACGAGTCTTTGGAGCTCTTTAGCATGCATGCCTTCAGAAATACTGTCCCATTGAAAGATTTTATGGAGCTATCGCAAGGAATTGTAAGCTACACAGGAGGGCTTCCATTAGCTCTTGAAGTTTTGGGTTCAAATTTGTTCCGAAGAACAATGCTAGAATGGAAGAGTTTATACAGGAAACTACAACAAATTCCTGACAACCAAATTCAAAAAAAGCTTAGAATAAGCTATGATGCACTGGATGATGATAAAGTGCGGGACATCTTCCTTGATATTGCATGTTTTCTCATTGGAATGGACAAAAATGATGCAATTAACATATTGGATGAGTGTAACTTTTTCCCAGAAATTGGAATTAGTATTCTAAGGGAAAGATGTTTACTAAAAATTGATGAGGGAAATAAATTGAGGATGCATAATCTAATTCGGGACATGGGACGAGAAATTGTACGTGAAGAATCGCTTAAAAATCCCAGCAGACGTAGTCGATTGTGGTTTCACGAGGATGCATATGATGTGCTCAAAAATCTCAAGGTAAAAGGCGAATACTTGTCTTTTTACTATTCCATAACAAAACATTAGTTTCAATTAATTTATGTTTGAGATAGATCTAGAATAGTGCATGCCCACACACTCTATGTATATATTCCTATTATCAATTATGTGGATAATTATTAATAATAACTCTATTAATCAAATTTATATAAATTGGTGGACCAACTTATAATCCTATTGAGTCTCATGTACTAATATACGTCACAATTGTAATTCGGCAGAAAACTTTTGTAATAAATGACGAGACTATATATTTAAAATTACGTATTAATTATGTTCGCCATTATTCTTTTGAAAGGGAACTAAAGCAATTGAAGGTATCAAACTAGTCATGCCCATGCCAAATCAAGTACATGTAAGTACCCGAATATTTGGAAAGATACACAACTTGAGACTTCTTCAAATTAGCAATGTACATCTCACTGGAAGCTTTAAAAATTTATTTGGAAAGTTGCGGTGGCTCTGCTGGCATTACAGTCCTTTGGAGTGTTTACCTTCTAGTTTTCACCCACCAAAACTAGTTTTCCTTGACATGCAGTACAGCAACGTCAAAATATTGTGGCAAGGCACCAAGGTATGACACTAGTCATAACTTCATCTTACTCTATAATATAGTAGCATCCTTGTGTCAACTGTTTTTAAGGAAAAATGTATCCACAATATTTTAAAAATCGCTAGACGAACCAGGCGGTGGAGAGGTACCTACTGCCTAGGCGTTTCCGTAGGCAGCTTCATTTATTTAGTTTTCTAATATACATACTTGTTATATTACACTAAAAAACTTAGGCAGGGATTTTTATATCACTGTGTATGAGAGAATTTATTTCATATATATTTTTTTCTCTTCATCAAACAGCATCTGCAACACTTGAAAATCCTAGATGCTAGTCATTCTCAGTTCCTAACAACCACCCCTAATTTTAGAGGAGTGGAAAGGCTGGAGAAATTATTGCTTCGATGTTGTTCTAGTTTGTTGCATATTCACCCATCTATTGGACATTTGAGTAACTTGGTTCACTTGGATTTGAACAAATGCTTCAATCTGAATCGATTGCCTGAGCAATTGGGAAATATGGAAGGCTTAAGAAAGCTCGACGCAAGTGGTACAGCTATTGAGCAATTACCTGATTCCATCGGGCATCTAGGTAGGTTGGTGGAGTTGTATTTGGAAGGTTGCGAGAACCTTAAAAACATTCCAAGTAGCATTTGCCATTTGACTTCACTTAAAGTGCTAATTCTATATTCCTGCTCAAACCTACAAATGCTGCCCGAGAAATTAGGCAATATGGAAAGCTTATGGAAGCTTGCTGCTAGTGGAACCGCTATTGAACAGTTGCCAGATTCCATTGGACGTTTGAGTTCACTTGAATATTTGTATCTCGGTGAATGCTGGAATCTTCAACAGTTACCTCCGAACATAGAAACTATGGAATGCTTGAAGATTCTTGCTCTAACTTGTACATCAATGGAACAATTACCAAATCTTTCAAGCTTAAAGCATTTGGAATGGTTGTACTTTGAGATGTGCAGTAATCTCGAATCACTACCAGAACTTCCTCTTAATTTATACGGCCTATATGTGACTAACTGCACCAATCTTCAATCAGTACCAAAACTTCCTCCTAATTTACATGATCTACACTTGATTAATTGCAGCCGTCTTCGTTCCCTAGCAAAACTTCCTCCAAATTTAGGTGAACTAGACTTGACTGACTGCAACAGTCTTGAATCACTCCCAGTATTTCCTCCTGATTTAGCATACCTTAATGTGAGTGATTGCAGGAGTCTTCGGTCACTCACGAATCTTCCTAAAAATCTCTGTTTTTTTTATGCAAGAGATTGCACATCAATAGAAAAATTGCCAAATCTATCGTACGTGAAATACTTGCGGACAGTGGTTCTTATCAACTGCATCAATTTGACGTTCAACTTAAACGAGAATTTCCTTGAGGTATTTCTTTTTCTCATGTCTTTCTCTCTCTCATGCAATATATTTGGATTGTACAATCTCCATTCCTTTTTATCTGACTTGTTATAAAGAAATAATTTTTTTTTTTATTTGTTATTTGTAGATTTCAAAAAAAATATTAAATGCTTAATTTTTCATATTATCTTTTATGCAAAAATGCTAATTTATTTCTCTCCCGTCTTTTCAATATATTTTAGAAAGCTAATATTCAAATTTTATACTCAATTTAGTGAATCAGACAAAACATTAATTGAATTTCTTAATTTATTTGCAGAATCCTAAAAAGATAGATAAAAAAAAACCGAGGTAGTAGGAATTAACATAAGAATGAAAAGACTTGCCGCCTGTTTGGCGTTGTTGTGCGGTGACATTTAAGTGGAGAACTTCTAATAAAATTACTTTTATAAGGAAAAAAAGTGTTTGGCTATATACATAATTTTAAAATGGCTGAATTACATATTTGTCCCTCCAAAGTTATTATTGAATTTTAAAGTGACCCCTTAATTAGCAAAAGTGACACTTTCGTCCATCAAGTTAATATTTTGGATCATTTTTGTTCCTTAGGCTGAATTTTAGTTGCGATTTTAACGACACAATTATGTAATATCGGAACAATAATGAATCAAAATGCCAACTTGGAGAACGAAAGTGTTGTTTTTACCAATTAAGGGGCTACTTTGAAACTCAGTGACAACTTGAAGAGACATATATGTAATTCCGCCTTTTAAAAGTATTAAATACTAATAACAAGCTTATGGTATGTTTGGTTCGGGGGGAATTGAATGAGCATTCATTTCCCAAAATGAATGCTCATTCTTATGTTTGGTTACTTAAAAGGGAAGGGAATGAGCTTTCAAGTGGAATGCTTAATCATATATATTTAAAGGAATGTTTATTCTATCAAGATAGGTAAAGATTGACTATTCCGTTCCAATCAACAAACTTTTAAAAAAAAACTTCAATCGATAAAAATCGTGCAGCTTCTCGTTGTGACCAAACATATGAATAGGAATGCTCATTCCATTCCATTCTCATTTTCATTCCCATTCCAATGTTGTAACCAAAGAGACTATTAAAATAATTATATGGTATGAGATTTTATTTCTTTTAACAATTTAAGGATAATTTTGTATTTTGTACTTTCGTTAAAAGTGTTTCAGTCAAAAATATAAATTTTCTGTTTCAACTAAAGGTCGTTGAACCCAAGTCTATACTATTTAAAAGAGTTTTTCATAGTTACCAAATATCATTTTATTTTTAATTTAAAAATGCTTTTCGTCCGCCCAAAGGCCCCTACGGAATAAAAAACTTGTGTTTGATTGTTATATTAGAATGGAATGGTCCATACACATTCCTGCTAAATTTGTGAATTTTATTTTTTAAAAGAGAGCATTCCAATCAATAAGGAATGAATCATTACGTTACTTCGTTAATCTCATCCCTCCAGTCTAAACGTAGCACTAGCCTCATTATTTGTCTAATTTTCTGAAATTATTCTTTGTATGTAACAGGATTACTCTGGATTTCAAGGCTACGATGTTTACCTTCCGAGCAGGGGCATTCAAGATTGGTTCAGCCATCAAAGAACAGGATCTTCAATCTCTTTTCAGTTGCCACTGCACGCGAAAAAAGAAATCTTGGGGATAGCATTTTGGGCTATTTATGGAGACGAGACTTATTCTCTAATTCAAGTCGTCATAGTTAACAAAACAGATGGTACTGAATTCAAGTTTTCGGGCTCTATATGGACCACCGGAGTTCATTCGTGGGTGAGCTACATACCAAAACCTTTCTCAATAAGGAGTGGAGATAGAATTGAGGTCTATTACCGAGGAGTTATAAATGAGGATGTGAAGGTCGAGATGTGTGGCGTCCATCTGGTATATAAACCAGACATGACAAAGATTGACTACAAGAGAGACCGTGATATCAATGACGTCGTTGAAAAAAGTTGCCACTCTAAAAGGTTAAAATTTTTAGAAGAGAACTGGAATAGCATGATGTCAGATTCTCTGTGAGAAGGATATTGACGATAGACTACTGATGTGAGAAGGTTCAACTATGCTGGATTTACAGATGCATATTTGGTTTCATGTTCTAATAAAGGAGTCAGAGAAATATATCACATAGGTATGGTTTCCTTCCAAAAGTTTTACAGTTATAATTATTATTTGTTTTCTATAATACTGACTTTCTAAATTATAAGACCAATATTAATTTAAAAGTCAGATTGTGAAAATTTTAAATTTAGAATTGACATTTAAGTTTTGTAAATAAAAAATTTATAACTAGTACTACTTTTTAAGTAGTTTATGATATTCGTAATTATATTGACATAAACTAAATGAATTCATATTAATTTTGAGTTTAAAAATATTTAAAATTAAATTTTAAAAAATCAATATTAGTGTTATAATTCAGAACGGAAGGTGTATTTTCTATTTAGACTGTATGTTCTGTTTTGATCCAAATCTTAACGCTAACTTATTTATCAACTAATTATACTTCCTACGTCCCATAAAAGATTACAAAACAAAAAAAAAACACAAAAATTATCTTCCAAAAAAGATGTAAGAGTATACAATTCAAATTCCAAATAATGTTATAGAAAGACTATTTAATTATCCTCAAAGTACTTGAGTATAATCCACTCTGTTTTAAATATATAAAAGAGAATCTTTATGTATTTGTGTGGGATCCATTCTTGATGAAATTGGAACTTATAACCTCTCTATTCTACTTTATTTTTTTTATTAATTTGTGTGAAATACATTTTTCTTATGGGGCAAAGAGGATAGAGTATTTATTTAGTTCTCAAGATCAACCCTTCTTCCCAATTGAACTTGGCCCATTCCCGCCTTGTGCTCATATGATGAATATATTAAATAGGAAAATAATATTTTTACGTGAAATTTTGATATTTTTACATATAAAACCTACATGTAGAGTCTATAATGACGATTTAAGCATCGTTATACATCTATGACAACACTTTTGATGACACCTACATGTGAAAATATCAAAATCTTATGTGAAAATATCAATTTCCTATTAAATATTAGGATGTAGCTCATAAGATGGATATATATATATATATATGAAAAACTAATACTTTATTCGTACAGATTTTAAAAATATTATAGGTATTTAGTATTTGAAATAATATTTGAATATAGATAATATCCGTTTCTTTTTAATCTATTCAATCAAATAGATTATTTGAATATTTGGGTATCCGAATTCATTTATCAATTACCTAATAAATAATTTATTCAAATTATTTATAAAAATTAAAAGAAAAAATTAAATAATTACTCATTGCCATTTAAAGTTCGCCAAGCACGTTATCATTCATCATTGATTATAAAAATCAATCAAAATTTAGACATCTTAAAAAAAAGTATCAAATTAATCACATTTTTAATGAAAGTTTATCATTCACTCTTGTTCTCGTACGTAAGTTTTGAAAGTAAAATATTTGTAACAAACTAATAACTATAATTTTATTTTTGTAATATATAATTTTCTCGTTAAATGATACATTTTAAATATTTTACACTTTACAATAGTAAAAATATATTAATTAAAATGAAATGAATTTATTTTTGTTTTAAATATTATATTTAAAAGTGTTATTTTCTATTTTCTAAAAGTGAAATGACACATTTTAAAAATAATTTTCGTATGATAGTAAAAACTAATTATTATTTAAGTAAGGAATGTAACTTTAAAAAATTATGTTTACTTAATATATGATGATTGATAATTAAATTGTTAATACACACACACGCACACATATAAGTTATTCGGATACAAATTTCAGATAGCCGCTATCTATCAAATATATTTACGGTCTAATTTTAAGTGAATACGAATACGCTTAAATCCGTATTTGTATCCGTTTATTTATAGATGCCTTAAAATCGAATATGGATATATTCATTTTATTTCGAATACGAATAATATCTACTTTTTTTAATACAAATGCGAACAAATACAAATTTTTCGATTATCATTTAGAGGCATAAAGTTACCTAACCTAAAATGACCATCACATTAGTCGCAATACCACTGCACCTTGTGAAGAAAGCTCACACTGTTTAGTTGTCCTATGAAAATGAAACTAATGTGTCATTCATTAGGAATCATCTAATAATTATAATGAACTATTATTTTTGCAATGGAATAATTTTATGTGCAACAACTATGCATTAATATAAAGAATACAATATGTTCAATCCAAAAATCTCATTACTTATTAAATTAACGGCCCACTAGTTTTATATATATATATATATATATATATATATATATATATATATATATATATATAAGAGAAATATAATTTAATGCATGTCTTAGTTAAGTTTAGCTAAGATTTTACTTAATAAAAGACATAATTTTGTATAAAATTTAAAATTAAAGATTTTTTTTACAAAACTAAAAAATAAAAAACTTAACCCTTTAAGAAAAATTATATTGTTTTATTAAACAGTTTTAGTCAAACTTGACTAAAGTATTGCCTTAAATAATATATTTTCATATATATATATATATATATATATACACGAACGCTTTCCATCGAACCTAATAGACGAACCAAAGTGACGAACTTAAAAAATAAGCCGCGGGTTGCATTTGGTTCGGGTGGGGTGAGAAATGGGTCGCCTATTTAAACAAAAAAGACACAAAAAGCTAACTTTTTCAGCCTCTCACCATTTCAGCTTTTAGCCCCTCACCATTTCATTTCATTTCCTATCTCTCTCTCTCAACTCGTTAATCTCAAGTTATCTTCAATCTCGCCTCCGACCAAATTAGTTAGCGTCGGCGATATCAATCTCACCTCTGGCTAAATCGCAGTCAAGATTAAGTTCCAAATTGTAACCATTCGTCTCTCTCTCTCTACGAAGGTAAAGTTTCAGAATAATGAAAATAAATTAGGATTCTTGTTCATTGTAAGATTGTGTAAATTGAAGTTAATTGGGTAAATTGAAGACATTTTGATAATTACGGGCCCTTCATCGCTATTGTCGATATATTTCAATATTTTTCATGAATTTAGCAGACTACTTTTATTTGAAGAAGAAGAAGAATCCATTGTCATTCTCATCTGTAATTGTTTTGTTGCTAAAAGATTCTGGTTTTTAATGCTTGTTAGTATCGGTTGTTCTCATAAATGGTATTTTCCTTTTACTGGAAAAACAATTCCTAGTATTTGATTCTATCCAGAAGACCACTCATGGGTATATTGAAGTTCA
The DNA here is from genome assembly GCA_947179155.2 of Hedera helix. Taxonomy (NCBI): domain Eukaryota; kingdom Viridiplantae; phylum Streptophyta; class Magnoliopsida; order Apiales; family Araliaceae; genus Hedera; species Hedera helix. The sequence goes on along the minus strand of OX359282.1, from coordinate 27,745,359 downwards.
CTGTCTACATCAGTTTGTGAGTTAAGTAATGAATGAGTGAATAGCTTTCTATGTTGCTTCTTGATTTGTTAATCTAGTGAATATACCCCAATTTGCAATCGTCATTGTGTTCCTATTACAATACAATGTTAAACTAATTCCAGTGGTATTTGGAAAAATTTCTTGCCTGCTTCCTCATTACAATTTGACAAGATGAAATCTTATTTATGCATTGTTGTTGTGCTCCCTTTATCTTTATTTCTAGTTGTACTTAATTGATGCTAATCAAAAGAGAGACATAGAGACATGGTAGTAGGTAAGGAGAGACGATTATAAACAATTGACTTGCCAATCTAGTTTTCTCTGTATATAATAGAAATTTTATATTTGTATTACAAGGTCTGTTCTTGTTTCTTATTTTACTGTTGATTCGATTATATTGACTAATTGGGTCAACTGGATTTTACCCATTTTGTTTAATTTGTATGAATACAAGTGATTTAAAATTGCAATTTGTAGTTGTTTTCCATCTTTTGTGTTTAAATAAAATGTGGATCGATTTTATGCCTTGTTTGATGTCTACCTGCTAATAGAAAATGTCATTGAATTTGTCTACTGCTACATCCGTATGGCCTCCATTCATATGTCGTTGTGGTACGGACCCTTGTATAGTCAAACTTTCAATGTCTGAAAAGAATCTGGGTAGACATTATTATTATTGTCCAAGAATAGTGGTATGTATTTATTTATTATAATTTTTGTTTATTTGGTCATTTTACACAACTCAATAATATTATTGTGTCCCAAAATATGCAACAATGTGGTAACTTCATCAGTTGGTGTGACGAATATGTTCGAGTGTTACATAATCAATGGAGGTTGCAAATGGACACATCCAAGCGTTTAAATGTAACAACTAATCCAACAAATGCTAACGACTCTAGCCAATTAGAGATGGTGCAAATTGATATGCGTCAATTACAACTAATCGTGCGATTTGTCATAATTGTTAATTGTTAATGTTATGTATGCAGTGTTGTTGTTAATGTTATTAAATTGACTGTAATTTTGATAAATTGTACCAATCTGTGTAGTAAACTTTGTAACCGCTAATCGATTAATGTTATCCATGTTGATTAATGGTACCAATCTGTGTAGTAAACTTTGTACTGTTCTGTTGTATCTGTACTTTATATTTATGGTTTAAAAGATATTTTAGTTGGTGACTGGACAGATGGTTTATTTTGTAGTTTTGGTATGACAATTATCAAAGGGTATGTGCGCTACAATTGTCAAGTTTTATGGGCTTGGTTATTTGTAAATTGACTAGCTGTAGATAATGAGTTTCAGTTTTAATTTTGGAGAAGATGTATCATGTTAAATATTTCTTTTGAAAGAGAATATTATAGTAGATTAAACTTTTGGTTTTGAAAAGTAATCATTAGTATTTATTTTGGGATGTTTTTGAGAAGAAACGGTAGAGCATAGCATAATGTTAAGTATAGTAAGTCGGAATGTTGGACTTGTTTTTATATAGCGTACTTTTATTAGCTTGCCTGTGTTATTGTTGTATCATGTATGTGACTGCCTGACCCTTTGTCTGGGACACACAATGTAATATCCCAAATATTTACAAGGTTTATAAATAAGATTTTTTAATATTAATTAAAGGTTATGATTTAAAACCTAGAATTTGAGAAGAAAGATGTGTAGAAAATGGGTAAACATTTTTTTTAACATAATTTATTTGTTAGAAATTAAATGTGAGAATATTGTAATGATGCATGTAGAGAATTTATTAAGGAAATAAATTCAATTGAGAGTGAAGGTGATTATATTGATATACATATATACCTAAAGTGTGCTTGTTAGCCAAACAAGAAGATGAGTAAAATAAATACTCAATTAAACTAATAAATTAATTAGTTTAACTATGAAGTCATGAAATATAATTAATTAGGTTAATTATATTAGTATGAGTTAAAGTTGTGGAAAATTTAGGAAGATTGTCTTGAATAACAATAATGTGACGACCCCGAATCCGGGTCTTCGAACCTCGGACTCGGTTCATCACAGGTGCTACCTTTTCCTTATTGTTCATGAATTACAACAATATTATAATTGATAAATAATCATTTATTTACAATTTTACAACATCTCTTTCTATTCCAGAATCGAAATCTTTATACATTCCTAGTATGTCTTAATATCATACATGATACGACATTCTATTACAATCAACTTGTGTATTTAACACTCATATAACATACCAACTAAAGTCTTATACTACACAATCATTTACCTGTCCAATTCGGACTAATATCTACAACAAATATTTAGATCTTCAGTGAAAGTAATATGTTTTCCTGTTCCTTGATCTTTATCGAGAACTTCAAATGATTTGCACTATCTGAAAATGTTGGTTTAGGCAAGAGTGAGCACAACGGCTCAGCAAGTCTAACAGATAGCACATAACACATAATTCATGTTTATACATGCTTCTCATGCTTCATGCATTACATTATATGAATGGATCATGTTTCTCATGCTTTGCATTTATTCATGCAACATACTGTTCATGCATTGGAATGAATACATGACATACAGTTCAACTTATTCAATTAATTCAGGCTTTCTATCATATAGAATCAACACATCTCATATGGTTTCACAAAAACATATTTAATTCAAATTCACATGCTTCAAGTGCACACATAACAGTTATACACATAGCAACAATATCTGAAAAACTTGTCTGGTTCGCTTCTACCAGTTATGCTTATTTGCGTCTTTCGTTCGACCTACAATTTATATAGGAAATTGACATAATCATTAGATGCAATGACTATTACTTAGCCTTTATATAAGACTCTAACTTTAAATTATTAACTCTTAAGATGTCCGACAAACGAATCCTTAAGTTCCGGACAAAACCCTAGCCCAAACCTAGTTGGACATGTCGGGTACACTTAACCAACTTACGCATTCACTATACATTCATCGTCCGACTAACTTTTAATAAGTTGTCTAAAATTTAGTCACAATGGACTATTTACATCTGTTTAATTTAATTAAACATTCTTCTTTTTCGTAACTTAATGATTTGGACATTTAATAATGTACCAAATACCTCAAAATATTATCTACCTTTGATAACATACAACTATATTCAAATATTATTAACCATTTAATAATATTTTAAACCACTTATTAATATTATTATCCATTTAATAATATTTTAATCACTCATTAATATTATTAACCATTTAATAATATTTTAATCACACATTAATATTATTAACCATTTAATAATATTTTAATCACTTATTAATATTATTATCCATTTAATAATATTTTAATCACTTATTAATATTATTAACCATTTAATAATATTTTAATCACTTATTAATATTATTAACCATTTAATAATATTTTAATCACACATTAATATTATTAACCATTTAATAATATTTTAATCACTTATTAATATTATTAACTATTTAATAATATTTTAATCACACATTAATATTATTAACCATTTAATAATATTTTAATCACTTATTAATATTATTATCCATTTAATAATATTTTAATCACTTATTAATATTATTAACCATTTAATAATATTTTAATCACACATTAATATTATTAACCATTTAATAATATTTTAATCACTTATTAATATTATTATCCATTTAATAATATTTTAATCACATATTAATATTATTATCTATTTAATAATATTTTAATCACTCATTAATATTATTAACCATTTAATAATATTTTAATCACACATTAATATTATTAACCATTTAATAATATTTTAATCATTTATTAATATTATTATCCATTTAATAATATTTTAATCACTTATTCATAAACTCCATATATTAGTTTATTATACAAGCACACTCATTTTACACTTATATGAACTTAAATTTTCATAAAAATCCAACCCGGACCGAACCGACCCGACCCGGACGACAAAAAAAACTCTGATGGAGTAGCGAGGTCGCCCCGTAAGGTGGCGCGGCCGCCCCGGACAACTAAACAACACAAAAACCATCTGGTGGAGTGGGGCGGCCGCCCCGTAAAGTAGCGAGGCCGCCCCCGTCATGCAGCAAATTTTCACAGTTTGGGTTGTCCGACCCTCCTTCGCTCCGACAGCCATAACTTCCTCATACGGAAACATTTTGGGGTGATTCTTGAGTCCATTCTCATCATAATTTCCCCCTCTACAATATCTCTTTAGAACACAAATCCAAATTCCAAACGGATCTATGCTTAAAATCGCTCACAATGCAACCTAGGGTTTTAAAATCAACATGCTTGGGGGAAAAATCCATAACTTCTTTATTTTTCCACATTTTTGAAAGATTCAAGTTGGGTTTTCTTAAAAACTCATAGAGGTAACTTTTTTTTGCCATAGAAATCCAATTTCCAACTTTTACATTTCAAACTACAACATTAAATAGCGCATAGCTACCTAGGTTTTTACCGGTAAAGCTTAATATAGACATTTCTTGCATTTTTATGCATACCGCTCATACCAAAACATGATTTAACTATATCAAACCATGATTCTACCAATATAACATAGCTTAAGACTTCTAGAGCATCAAAATAACTTTTGATCGGTTAAAAATATATTTTAACCGTTCAAATCATATCTAAACTATAAAAATGAACTAAAGAAGGGTTAGAGATGGACTTGTGTGCTCTTCTTCTTCTCCTTCCAAAGAATGATGTGAAGCTTTGTGTCATCCACCAAGCTTTACCTCTAGCAATATTTTCCACACTCACAAGTGTTCTCTCTATATTTCTCTCAAATGCTCTCTATTTTCTTCTCTTGAGCTCTAGCAAATGACCAAACAAACATGACAAGGGTGTGGAGTACTCTATTTATAGAGTCTCCTTAATTATCATCAACTCTCCCTAATTCACCAACATAGTCAAATTAGTGCTAATTAGGATACTATTTGATGGATGAACATGTTGAATGACTAAGTGATTGACTAGAGTGGTTGAACCACCAACACCAAGTGTGTGATTTAAGCAACATGAAAGAAACAAGCTACCCATGTGGGGCCCCTAAAAATCTCAGCAAAATGGTCTTTTATTCTCCATTTTTGCTTTATTTTTTCTTCATTTAATATACATATATACATCTATATATATATATACACATATGATCAATTGTTGACCAATTTTGACTACCATTTGGGCTCCACATTGGATTCTAGGATTTAATATATTGGGCTCATCAATTAAATTAGTTGGGCTCAATTTAATTATTACATTGGGCTAATATTAAATATCCTATGTTACATTTAATTAAAACAAGCATTGGGCTTGATTAATTATTACATGGATTACTGTTAAATTAATTATATGAACTACTAGGTAAATTTATTTAACCTAGATTAATACCTCAATTGGACTTATATTATAGTCCAATTAAACTTGATTTAATTTATTCTACCACCTTGGGTTACATAATTAACTCATCCATAGTTAATTCTTAACACTATCTTCCTTCCTCTATCAATTAACCAATGTTTGGTTAATTCTCTATCTTGCCTACCAACTAGGGTTATTCAATTAACCCTACATTAGTTAATTCTCTACACTCAACAATATCTCCCAACACTTTGACCAACATTGGACTTTTAAGTGTTTGGGCTACATAGCTTACCTTGCATTGGGCTTTCTTATTTAAGTACTTGGGCTACCCAACACAATTCACATATCGTTTATAACTTGAGCTTGGTAATTAATTTAATTGGACTATCACAATACTTGCCAACATAATTTAATTGGACTTATATTAATTTCCTCTTGGACTATAATCAACACAACATTTGGGCTTATTATTTAATTACTCACCTTTAAGCAAATATTCTCATATTGGGCTTGTTTCAAATCCATTAATGGACTCTATACAATAACTTAATAATTAAGTTAATTACTTAATTAATTAACTTCTTAATATTGTCATTCTAGGCAATATTCCACTTCTCTACTTGCTAATCTTAACTTTAATTCATGACTCATATAATTAATTCAATTAATTATATTACATGACTTTCCTTTTTTAATCCATACTTAAACTAATTAATTTATTAGTTTTATTGAGTATTTAATTTACTTCACACATCATCTTGTTTGGCTAACAAACACAACTCTAGGAATATATAACTATGTATATATATCCTTATAACCGTCTTCACTTCTCAAATGAATTTATTTCTTTAATAAATTCTCTATATGCATCATAAAATATTTTCACATTTAATTTCTAACAAATACATTATGTTAAAAAAAAATTGTTTACCCATTTTCTACATATCTTATTTCTCACATTCTAGGTTTTAAACATTAACCTTTAATAAAATCAATTAAGATATTATTTAAAATCTTGAAAATATCTGGGATATTACAAATAATGTGAAGTAATTAATTAAGTAATTAACTTAATTATTAAGTTGTTGTATAGAGTGTTAAGTTGAATTTTATACCTATTTATTATATATTTTTAGGCTTAATTAATTGCGAGTTCTTAGGTATTTTAATTGATTTTAGGTAATTTATTTAATTTTATGTGTTTTTATTATTTTTATTATTTTTATATTATTTTTAATTATTTTATATTTTATTTTGTAGGAAAAATTCGAGCTAATGGCATAATTGTATATTCTACAAGTGCTAGGGGAAAAACCATGAATAACAGCAACATGGATGGCATAACTGTAATTAACCGGCTGGATGGCAATATCGTAATAACCGGAACAGGCCGGATCGCGCCATGTGCGCGTAGGAAAAGCGGACGAATGCAGGATACGGCATCGTTTTGGCGGTAATGGCTGAGGCGGCGCTGACGTGGCAATGCGCGTCAGGTGGGAAGAGGAAAAACGCGGAGGCCGCGTTTGGATAGCACAGAAATGCTGGAAAGCAGTTTAATCGCGATTTAAAGCTTTAATTTGATTCTCAATTGGATTTCTTTTCCACATTAGCTTAGGATTAATATTGTACTCCTATAAAAAACTATGTAGCTCTTATATTCAGTACTTTAACATAGATCAGAATATATTAACACAGAATAGCAGATTATTAGAGTAGTTTAAGAATAGATTTTTATTTTATTTGGAACAAATATTCAACGCGAATGATTCAACAATTGAAGGCGGAGCTTGGGAGTTAAAGACTGTGATCCGAGTGACAGACGGATGTCAAACACAGATTTGATTTCTTTTCTTTTTCTTTTATTGTTGTAATTTTGATACATTGAATTATTTGTGGATTATTTTATTTATGCATTATTTAATTATGTTTTGTATTTTAATTTTAAGTATGCTAGGTTAGATTAATTTCTAGGGTTAATGATGATTATATTTGATTGATTCCATTGCACAAATTCATGCCAATCAATTTTACAAATTTAGAACTTTAACGTAAATAATAATTCTTTTTATTGAATGCCTATTTTTATCGCTCAAATATAAAAGTGGATTCTCATTATGATTTGTTGGATTCAGTTTATGATTTGTTAAAAGCGGATATAAATTGTGTTTCGATGGATATAGTGAGTGTTTTGATTTTATACATTTGTTTGGCTATAAAAGAATTAACAATTTGATTTAAAACTTAATTGGGCTTAACTGATTTTATTTTTCGCATCTAATAGAGTCGAGAGACCAAATTAGTGTGAGATAAAAAGTAGAGTTTTTGGGTATGAAAATTGAGAAGATGATATTAAATATATGATTCAGCCACCCTAGTATTTTATTATTAAGTAATTTCTTTATTAATTTTAATTAATTCTATTTTACAAATTCTAAATCATTTGTTTAAATAAGATTAAGGCGATATAAATTTAATAATTGGTTAATAATTATTTTAATTCCCTGTGGGTTCGACACTCTATTTTATCACTGTATTATTTGTTGATTGCGTACACTTGCGTATAAATTGCTAACTAAATTTAAGCACAACATAGAGTCCATTAATGGATTTAATACAAGCCCAATATGGGAATATAGTTGCATTAAGATGGATAATTAAATAATAAGCCGAAATATTATAGTCCAAGAGGTAATTAATATAAGTCTAATTAAATTATGTTGGCAAGTATTGTATATAATGTGGTGGTAGTCCAATTAAATTAATTACCTAGCCCAAGTTATAAAGATGTGTGAGTTGTGTTGGGTAGCCCAAATAATTAAATAAGGGAGCCCAATGCAAAATAAACTAGTAGCCCAAATATTCAGTCCAAATTTAAAAGTCAAATATTGGTGAATATGTTGGGAGAATAAAATCAAGTATTGTTAAGTGTAGAAAATTAACTAATGTAGGGTTAATTGAATAACCCTAGTTGGTAGACAAGAGAGATTATTAACCAAACATTGGTTAATTGTTAGGTGAATAAATGTGATAATGAGAATTAACTATGGATGAGTTAATTGAGTAACCCTAGGTAGTAAATAAATTAAAGATTTAACTATGCATGAGTTAGTTGTAGGAAGAATATTATAGATACAATTATGTATGTATAAAAGTCACCAAGGTAGAATTGGTAGATAACCATGGGTTGCATGTTGTAGAGAATTAACCATACCTTGGTTAATGGTTAGTAGAAATTGCAAGTATTTTATATATATATATATATAATAAAAATAAAGGAAAAATGGTGGAATGTTGACTAAACATGGGGTCCCACTTGAAGATTGAGTAAAGATGCATGTTGCTTGTATTCAATTTAAATTAGTCAATTCAAGCTTTGATGTGATTTAAATAAAAGGTTATTAGTGAATATGTAGATATATATATATATATATATATATATATATATATATATTGTAAGTATATGAAATGGTAGAGAGTTAGCCAATGTTGGTTAAATGAATTAACCAATGAATGGTTCACCAATCCTAGTCAATGAAGATAGTCAATTCTTATGAATTTATGTTGTAGAGAACTAACCATTGTTGGTTTACTAGTTAACCCTAGGTGGTAATAAAAATAAAAGCCTTAACCACACTTTGGTTAAGTGTTGGAGAAATGTTGCTTATATGTTACTCCATTGATAGCTTGTAGCAAAGTTGATGGAGGTCAATCACCTTGTCATTCACAAGATCAATCACTCCAATAGTAAGCATGCTTAAGACCACTAATTGACTAGTGTTAGTTGATTAGGAGGTTGATGAATGATTAATATATGGCTATAAATAGAAGTGCTATACTCATTGGTGATGTTTGTTAGTCATTTTACTAGAAATCCTAGAGAGAAAATAGAGAGTTTTTTTAGAGAAGAGCAAGTAAACTCTTGTGAGTTGAAGATCTACCAAGGAAAAATGCCAGAGAATAGTCAAGGAGGAGTCCATAGCATCTTCATGTCCAAGAGAAGAAGAGCAACCATGTCATAGAGGTTAAAAAGTGCTCTAAACTTTCTTTAGTTCATTTTTATAGTCAAGATATGATTTGAACGGTTAAAATATATTTTTAACCGATCAAAAGTTATTTTGATGCTCTAGAAGTATAAATCTATGATATATAGGTAGATTCATGATTTAATATGTTTAGTACAAGTATTGGTATGTGTGGTAAGCAAATAAATAGAAGAAAATTCTATATTATGTTACTGGTAAAACCCTAAGTGGTTCGATCTTAAAATTTCTTGTCAAAACGTTTTCAAATATTTGATTGAATTATAAAATATTGTAAAAAAAGAAGTTATGAAGACAACAATACTAAGTTGATATCATTTTGAGGTGTAGAGTTTATTTTATTCAAGTTTGAACCTTTAGAACCAAGGATTTATGATTTTAGTTTTCACTTTGTCCTTATGAGCAGTTTTTAGTCCACTTCCATTTGGAATTTGAATTTGTGATACAAAGAGAAATTGTAGAGGGGTAAATTCTTAAGAGAATGGACTCAATAATCACCCCAAAATGTGTTAAAATAAAGAAGTTATGGCTGTCGGAGCGTCGGAGGGTCGAGCAGTCTAAAAGTTGACTTTCAGAAGAGTTGACCGAGCGCCTACTTAGCGCCTACCAAGCGCCTAGGCGCTTGAACCGGCTGTCTCTGGGGGAAGATTCGGTCTGGGTCGGGTAGGTCCGGGTCGGGTCGGGTCGATCCGGGTCGGGTCGGGTCGATCCGGGTCGGAGTTTTTATGGAAATTTAAGTTGAAATACATGTAAAATGAATGTGTTTTAATACTAAACCAATATATGTAGAATTTATTAATGACTTAATGGTATCTAAATGTTTAAAATAAAGACTAAAGTTAACACAAGTAAAAAGTTAACTATTGGTAATGTTTGAAGAATATTAAAATATTATTAAATGATGAATAATATTAGTATAAGATTAAAAGGTTATTAAATGTGTAATAACATTTGTATATGATGAAAATGTTCTTAAATAATTAATGACATTATTAAATAAATAAAATATTATTAAATGGTTAATAATATTAATAATTGATTAAAATATTATTAAATGGTTAATAATATTAAGAAGCGATTAAAATATTATTAAATGGTTAATAATATTAATAAGTGATTAAAATATTATTAAATAAATAATATTATTAATAAGTGATTAAAATATTATTAAATGGTTAATAATATTTGAATGTAGTTTTATATTATCAAAGATAGATAATATTTTGAGGTATTTGGTACATTATTAAATGTTCAAATCATTAAGTTATGTAAAAGAAGAAAGTTTAATTGAATTAAACCAATGTAGATAGTCCATTTGTGACTAATTTAGACAACTTATTAAAAGTAAGTCGTACGAAGAACATGTATTGAACGCGTAAGTTGGTTAAGCGTACCCGATATGTCCAAACTGTATTTGGGTTATGATTTTTGTCCGGAACTTAAGGGTTCGTTTATCGGACAACTAAAGAGTTAATAATTTGAAGTTAAAGTCTTACGTTAAGACTAATTAATAGTCATTGTAACTAATGATTATGTCAATTCTATATATGAATTGTAGGTTGAACAAGATACGCAAATAAGCGTAGATGGTAGAAGCGACCAGACAAGTTTTTCAGAACTTGCTCCTATGTGCCTTAACATGCTATGATGTGATATTAAATTGTTAATAGAAAGATATTGATGATAATTGTGATATGCATGAGGTATGATTACATGTAGATTATGTATAAATATGAAGCATGAATTGCTAGATGTTATATGTGATGCATGAGCAGTATGACATAAACTGAAAAGCATGATGTAAGTATAAATTGCAGAGTATATGTGAAACATGTAATGTGTTATGTGTAACTGTTAAACTTGCTGAGCCGTCGTGCTCACTCTTGCTTAAACCAACATTTTCAGATAGTACAAGTATTTGAAGTCTTGATAAGGATCAAGAAACAGAAATGCATATTACATTCACTGAAGGTCTAGCACGACCATTGTAGATATCAGTCCGAATTGGACAGGTAAAATGATTGTGTAGTATAAGAATTGGTTGGTATGTAATATGAGTGTTAAATACTCAAATTGATTGTAATAGAATGTCGTATCATATATGATATTGAGACATACTAGGAATGTATAAAGATTGCGATTCTGGAATAGAAAGAGATGTTGTCAAATTGTTAAGAAATGATTATTTGGCAATTATAATATTGTTGTAAGTTATGAACAATAAGGAAAATGTTGTACTCGTGTTGAACCGGATTCGAGGTTCGAGGGACCCGGATTCGGGGTCGTCACACACAATATCATGGAGAGAAAGATTGAGAGAACTACAGGGAGTGTTGGACTTGTTTCTTTTGATTTTTGAGCGAAAGTATAATATAAAAAGGGAATACATAAATCTATCTGGTCTACATATTGAAAAGGCATTAGATTTTCTAATGATGGAAACTATAGGGAACTCCGATGGTTTACGACATGGAAGCACAAGGAGCAGCTGAAGGACTTTCTGCTCCCAACTGAAATTTTGGAGGCTTTGTCACAGCAAAGTGTTCCTTTTGGTTACGGATATGTTCAATTTCTGGACACGTATGCTTCCCTTTCAGCAACAGTACCCATTTTACTTTGTTATGCTACTTTAATTTTGACATTATCCCGTTATAATTGTATGCAATAAAATAAGGATGGCTAACATTGTTAATACAAAGACCATTAATGAAGTCAACTAAAGGAGAGAGATAACAAAAATAAAGATACTGAAACAAATTATAAGAGAATACATGAATTTGATTTATAACAGACTAAATTTTTAAGAGCAATAACATGACTAACCAAACATACAACTAAATTAAATGACCCATAAAATACTAGAGACTGAAACTTTTGTCACCAAAACAGAAAACATAAAATCCTGAGGCTCCCACCAAACCCACTACATAAGATAGTTAATACAAAGACCCATTTGAAACCAAATCAGTAATACACAAGTACTACAAGTACTAATTACAACACTATTTAACAAAATAGTAGTAGCTAACATCCAAATTAGCAGCAGCCAACAACAGTAAGTATCTCAACCAAGCAACATCACAAGAAATGAACATTTCTAACTAGGTTGATAAACCTAAAATAAAATAAAACAAAAATATATGTATATTAGATCTATGGATATGTAAATCATAATATTGAATAAAAGAAATGATCAAACCTTTGAAAATATGACTATCGTCCTCTGAACTTGAAAATATTATTGCACCTTCACTGATGGGAGAATCTCTACATAAAAGCTAAAATAACACTCATCATTTAAAGATTAAGATAGAAACAAATGTTTACTATTACTTAAATATTACTTACCGATGTGCAAGCATTGGACAATTACTTTTGTCATGTGCTTGTCCGACTTTGCCACAACCATGACAACGTCTAGCATTTGACTTTTTTGCCTTCCCTAATGTTCTTTTCCTTCCCTCCTTTAAGTCTTTTGCCACATCCTTTTGCCCGTACTTTATTTGGTTCATTGTAAATATGGTCGTTATTACAATTCATCTTCCCGGAAACTACACTTGCACCAATTCCACATTGTGAACTTTTACCACTATCTACAATAAGATTGATTGATTCGAGTGCATGAGCCAAGCATCTTTATAAATATTAATTCCTTCTTGGTTTGTGAGGACTTTATCAATAACATCCAAAGAACATTGAATTAATTCACTCCGCTTGATTAGATATTATTTGTCACTATTTATCATTATGTCACTTTCATTATCGACCACTATCCTAGAGTTTGCCTTCTTAGTCCACCTTTTCAAAATATATTGTTATGGTAATTCATCAAAATCATGCATTTTTTGCAAGTAACTAAGCACATAACTACATAGTATCCCCATACTCTCAAACTTGTGGTAACCACATGAAGCAAAACCCAATTCTTTGTCATAAATAAGTTCTCTTACTCTACGTGTGATAAATTTTTTCCTATGAACTTAAAACACGCATTGATTGTCACTCTCCTTGATTAACTCAAAATGGTAATTCAAGTATTCCCATATCTCATCTTAGAATTTATAAAACATTTTTCGAGTATAAATATCAACAATTTGGAACAAAAAGTCATGATTCATCTTCATTTTAGGCTTCTCAATCAAATCTTTGTGATCGGCCAACAACTCTTCTTGACGTTGGCGTACTAGCCCCCTACTAAATTGAATCACGAAATCAACTAAGGAATTATTCTTAGATACATATCTTTTCAAAAATGCGTAAGAGCTTTCCGTTCGTTGGCTACTTGACATATTGGCCGAGAAAACATGATTACAATAAGCAGGCACCCAATTTGAACGAATTTCATACATTGTTTGCAACCATTTGTTGTCATGTAACCCACTCTTCCCCTCAAGCTCCGTCCATGTCAAATCAAACTCTTCTTTAGACTCCAAATTCCAAATATAATCGACAAATTCATTATAGTGAGCATTATACTTCATCGAGTCTACTTTTTCAGAAAATTTTGTCAATATGTGCCAACTACAGTATCTATGAAAAGTATCTGAAAGAGTTTCTAAAATTACTTTAGACATCGCGGGATCTTGATCAGTAATGAACATTTTAGGGGCATCACCTGGCATAGCCTCTAAAAATTGGTTGAATAGCCAAAGAAACAAATTCGAGGTCTCGTCACTTAAGAATGCACAAACAAATATTACGGTTTGACCATGTTTGTTAACTCCCATCAATGGTGTAAAAATCAGCCTATAGCGATTGGTATTGTATGTCGTATCAAAGACGACTACATTAACATAAAAATTAAATGCCCTTCTAGAGGTAACATCAGCCCAAAAATAATGCGTTATCCTTTGTTCACTATCAACCTTAATTTCATAAGTGAATGATGGATTCTTGCCCTTTTCTAATTTGAAAAACTCACTCAACATTTCTCCGTCATGCCCCTTCAACTCATTACGTCTAGCCTTTTCATAATTATATAAATCTTTTTGTGTACACCCAATGTTTTCAAACCCCCCAGCTTGTACTCCAAGAAAATTGAATTGTTGATGTGAGGGTACATTTATTATGGCAAGTTGTTGACTCAAACACTTTTGAGTACTCGAGAACCTTCGGTGAGATCTTAATAAATGCTTCTTTGATGGAGTTGTCAAAGGGTGACTATGGCCCTCAATAAATTGGGTGACTACATATGCCCCATAATTTATTTTCAACACAGCTACCTTTGCTTTACAACTCTCTTTTATCGATCCCCGACGCCTTTTACTTTTAACATTCGCAATTGTTATTCCTTTACATTGTTTAAAAAAAACATACTCTTTCCTTTTCACTTCAGCACTTCCTTCAATTTTCTTAGTAGCCCAACTTCGAATACTAAATCCCGCCTCTTTAGCATATGCATTGTAGAAATCCTTAACTTCATCTATTGTTTGGAATTATTTTTCAACACTAGGTTTTAGATGGTCGGCTACTTGTTGATTATAAATCAAAAAATTTCTACCTTCATCACTTCAAACTTCTTCTATTAACTCAAAACTCTCCCCTTCAACTCTCATATTCTCTACATCTATTTCACTATTGTCTAAATTATCACCACATTCATCAGTACCCCGTACTTCATCCTCAAAATTATCATCCATCCCTACAGTTGAAAATAAAATAAAGTAAACAGTTAGATGTACTCCAGTTAATATCTTACCACATTATAAATGTAAAACTTTTTAATCAAAAATGAAGGTGTGAATTCAGTACAAAATTGGAGACACATTAATGTGAGCAATTCCCTTTATTAATCGTAAGTTTGTGTGCACTATCTTGTGCCTGTTTAATTTCAACCAACCAGTAGTGATGAACGACAATATTGGTAAATGAAGCTGCAATCAAAACAATTTCAACCAACCCACGCTTTACATATCTGCACTTTGGAAATTCATGAAATCTGTAATACTTATCATCCCCACTTTTTATTTTTATTATTGCATTTTCTTTTCTTGTATTTCCCGTAATGGTCTATTCACCCATTCATTACTTCAAAAATTATTTTGGGTATATTCACTAGATTAACAAATCAGGAAACAACATAGAAAGCTATTCACCCATTCATTACTTAACTCACAAACTGATGCAGATAGTGAACTTCAATATACCCATGAGTGGTCTTCTGGATATAATCAAATATTAGGAATTGTTTTTCCAGTAAAAGGAAAATAATGAAAATACCATTTATGAGAACAATCGATACTAACAAGCATTAAAAACCAGAATATTTTAGCAACAAAACAATTACATATGAGAATCACAATGGATTCTTCTTCTTCTTCAAATAAAAGTAGTCTGCTAAATTCATGAAAAATATTGAAATATATAGACAATAGCGATGAAGGGCCCGTAATTCTCAAAATGTCTTCAATTTACCCAATTAGCTTCAATTTACACAATCTCACAATGAACAAGAATCCTAATTTATTTCCATTATTCTAAAACTTTACCTTCGTAGAGAGAGAGACGAATGGTTACAAGTTGGAACTCAATCTTGACTGCGATTTGGCCGGAGGCGAGATTGATATCGTTAGCGCTAACCAATTTGGTAGAAGGTGAGATTGAAGGTAATATAGGATTAACGAGTTGAGAGAGAGAGAGACGGCGGGAGATGAAATGAAATGGTGAGGGGCTGAAAAAGTTAGCTTTTGGGGTCTTTTTTGTTTAAATATGTGACCCATTTCGTACCCCACCTGAACCAAATGCAACTCGCGGCTTATTTTTTAAGTTCGTCACTTTGGTTCATCTATTAGGTTCGCTAGAGAATGTTTTTGTATATGTATATATATAAAAGCATTCATATATGATAATAGGCATAGCTCAATAATTACTCGCATAAATCCTCTCAATAAGATTAGGCTTCATTCATATTGTTAGAAGAGAAGTTCCTAGTTTTTTTTTTTTCTTTTTGGGTACTTTAAGTCATTTTGTAATGACAATGTTACAACATTAGTGGGGTGTGTGCGGTGGTGGTGGTGGTGGTGGTGGTGGCGGTGGGGGGGGGGGGGTGTTAGGTTGAGGTGAGTTGGGGTGAAGAGTTTGTGAGAATGTATAAATTTACACACCCAAAACAAAAAACCAAAACCAAAAAAAAAAGGGAAAGGGGGAGGGGGGAGAGAGGGGAGGGTATAATTATAGTCCTATTTATTATTAAATTAAAAGAGAATTTTTAATAAAACTTCCAAATAATGTTAGAGTTTTCAAATTTGATCTCCACTAATATGTTAGTATTATTTTTATTAAAATTTTAACTTATTAGAAAAACATGTAACCGTTATAAAAGAATGGTTATATTTATATATTTTTTAATATTTTTACATGATTGCTCTAATATAAATAAAAATTGGGTCTCATACATGTGCAATTATAACTTATAAATTTTTTAAATTTTAGTAGAACCTACAAATAATGTTAGTTTATAAATCTGATCTCTACTAATATGTTAGTATTTTCTATTAAAATTAACTTATTGAAAAAAACATTTAATAATATAAAAAGAACGGTTATATTTACAACTTTTTTTAAAAATATATACATACAAGATTTCTCTCATGTAAATAAAAATTGGGTCCCATATGAGCAATTATAACTTGTAAAAATTTCATGGACAAATACTACACATACAACATCCGTTGATAAAATCAAATACTACATCCATCTCAATCACTAAAAAGTGCGGTTTGGTACGAATTTTAGTGTTAGGTCCCATTTTTTAATGGTTGAAATACATTTTGTTGGGTTTTGTCATTAGATCAATGTTTAAAAAATCGGATCGGACCTGCGGTTCAACCTGAAAAAACATGAACCGGTCCGTGCTTCGTTCCGGTTTGGACCATCAACCCATTTTCGTCAAAAAAATTGGTAAAAACCGGTGAACCGGAAATTGAACCGGTCACTGGTTCATCGGTTTTACCGGTTCAAGATAACTATAAAAAAATTACATAACATGTTTATGTTCATTTGTGTTTGATTTCATCACTTTTGAGTTATGAGCATGAGTTAATATATTTCTTTTCATATGAATTTAGTATTTATTTAAATTGTATAAAATAAACATTATACATAGGTTTGATTTTTTTTTCTTATAAATAAATTGATCAATTTTTAAATATTTAATAGATATTATATATTATATATAATAATAATTAATATATTTATTATTTATTACATATTAATGACGTCACTAGGTCAATAACGGCTCGACCACTGGTTGAACCAGTGATCCATCTATTTGGTAACTTTTTTGGTTCGATGACCTGTCCGATTTTTAAAACATTGCATTGGATGTTGTAAGATTATACTTTTCCAATTTTCATATTTTTAGTAGAACCTTCTAAATCCAAATAATTTTAGAATTCTTAAATTTGATCTCCATTAATATGTTAATAGCTTCTATTAAAAGTTTAGCTTATTAGAAAAAGATAAGTATACAAACACAACAATCAGTGACAATATTCGGACACTACACTCATCTTTACCGTTAAATGATATTATATGGTATTGAAATCCATACCACATAACACCATTTAATGATAAGGATGAGTGTAGCATTTAATGTTGTGTCCGATTATTGTGTTTATAAATTTATCCATTAGAAAAATATGTAACAGTTATAAAAGAACGGTTATATTTACAATTTTCTTAAAATGTATTTTTACAAGGTTGCTTTCATATAAATGAAAATTGGGTCCCATGCTTAAGCAATTATAACTTGTAAAATTTTCAATTTTTTAGTAGAACCTCTGAATAATTTTAGAGACCTTAAATTTGAGCTCCACGAATACATTAAAATATAGAGTAAAATACACTCACACCCCCTGTAAATAATCATAATAACACTCACCACCCCTCTAATTTTTTAAGTAACACTCACTACCCCTTTGAATAACATAATGTAACATTCACTACCCCTAAGATGGTTGACTTGATGATTTCAGCAATTTTAAAAAATAAAATGGCCAAAATGTCTTTAACTACTGTCAGGACAATTATACCTTCAATTTATGATGACTAATATACCCTTTAAGCAAAAAGTTTGCTTGTATCTCACTTTCATTTAACTAGAAGGATAAATAATTAACTTAAATAAATAAAAGTTTATTTAACAAATGTAAAATTTTAAGGTGAATAATTTAATAATTATCATCTAACATCTGTATCAATAATTATCATCTAACATCTGTACCAACATAATGATTAGAAGAAAATTATAGGTTATGGTACATTTGACTTGCCAATATATCAGAATATATCAATATATCGTTATTACATTATATTGATATATTTAATCAAATGTTGATATATTTGACTTAACAATATATCAATTGCGTTATTACATCATCTTGTTATATTTGTTCCAAGATTGATATATTTGTCTTGAAAATATATCAGTTTCGTTATTGCAACATTTTGATATATTTGTTTCAATATTGATATATTTGGCTTGAAAATATATCAATTTCGTTATTGTAGCATTTGATATATTTGGCTTGAAAATATATCAGTTTCGTCATTGCAACATTTGATATATTTGTTTCAAGATTGATATATTTGTCTTGAAAATATATTTGTCGTGAATGTAACTTGATCATATATGTCAAAATAGGGTACTTTTGTCATTAACAAAATAGGTATAAATTCACTATATTTTAAAATAGTAAAACATGAGGGTAAATATATAACTTCCCTTATTTGGTAAAAAAATAAACATCTACGAGGGTAGTGAGTGTTACTTGAAAAATTAGAAGGGTAGTGAGTGTTATTATAGTTGTCTACAGGGGGTGTGAGTGTATTTTACTCTAAAACATATAACTGTTATAAAAGAACGGTAATATTTATATATATTTTTTAATATTTTACAAGATTGATTTCATATAAATGAAAATTGGGCTCCATACTTAACAAAATATGATTTGTAAAATTTTCAAATTTTTTTGCATAAATAATCATTTCCTATTAATATTCCTACTAATTTATACCATCTTTTCCACGTAACAGTTCTATTTTAACTTTTGAAATCAATGAGTAAAATTTTAAATTACAAAATTAATATGAATCCACCAAATAATTATCACAAACTAATTAAAACATATCATAATTTAAATTATAAAATTTATTATTTTTAAAACTTGCATAAATTCCATCAATTTTAAATTTATAATTTTAAAAATTAATAAAAAAAAGTCAATATAAGGAAAAGAAAATGATGGAGTGAGTAGTCAGTCCATTACTAAATTAAAGAGAAACTCCAAAACAAATTTGTAACTGCTAAACATTTATTATTTTCCAAACTTAAACAAATTACTTAAAATTTAATTTTATATTTTCAAAAAAATTAAAATTAAAAAGACAATATGGGAAAAACAAATTGAAGGAGTAGAGTAGTCCCACTACTAAATTAAAGAGAAACTCCAAAACAAATTTACTACTGCCACTACTAAACATTTATTATATTTATTGTCTATTTGACTTCTAAAACGTACCCACTCCCAATACAATGTCATCATCTTTCACAGTTTCCATATACAGACAATTCACAGTCCATAGAATACAAGAATCTTTTAAAAAAACAACCAACACAACCGTAATCTGATATTCATGTCATTAATTCATACGCCTCAACTACTGCCCATTTCCCACCTCTTCATAACTCTTCATATGGGTTTAAGCATTAATTTCAAATCCCCTGAATTTTTTGACCAATTTTTCGAAGTTTTTAATTTTTCTATAAGGGATTTTGAATGCCATAAAACTTGCATTTTCTGGTTTAAAGGGGTTGTTCTGAGATTCTTAAAACTGGGTTCACATTCTCTTGAAAAGTAAAGGTTGCTTTTTGCATGAAATGGCTAACTCATTTGGAAACCAGAACCAATCGGGTCGCCCTGCAAATGCGTCATTTTCCTACAATGGAAATTATCAAAACAACCGGAATTCTGTTCCGCCAGTGCGGAATCCGACTGCCCGTCCGTGGTTCCGGTATAATCCCGCAGATCAGGTGGTTTGGACAGCCGAAGAGAATGCAATTTTGGAGGAATGTCTTGTAAAGTGAGTCATTTTTCTGTTTTTTTTCCTTTTTCTTTTTAATAATTTGATTTTAATTTTATTGTGGAATGTGGAGTATAAATTTGAGTTCTTGGAGTGAGTTTTTTTAATGGGTTTATAAGGTTATGAATGTATGGATAGTTTTATAGCAATATTCAACGATCCATCCCATATCAATTCATCACCAACATCAATTCATCACCAATCAGCGCACACCTGGGTAAATTGGTCCAACAAGTATATAAGATCACCTCCTTACTTAAAAGGTTAACCTATTAGGTTGAGCTTCCACCATACTTATCAGCCCATCTAATTTATTCAATGTGGAGTTCATGTTAAATATCCCAACAATCTCCGATTTTCACTTGAATACCATCACAAGTATCATACACTAAAGTGCACACCTTTTTTGAGTCCTTCACCACGCCAGAGGCAAACGTGGGAGTACATTACAAACTTGCTCTTGGTGAACCCTTCACCTTGAGCAACTTCTCAGAGTCATCTTAAGCTCGTTCCATTCGACTTAAATTATACTTCACCGCGTAGTGGCAAATGCATGAGTAATCCCTTGTCCTCTACCCTACTTAACCCTATTTGCTCCACCGCGTGAAAAGAGTTACACGCGGCCTACAAATGCTCCACCATGAAGTACTAACCTGATACTTGGGTCCATCGAACCATAGGCTCTAATACCACTTGTAGTAGAATTTAACGATCCATCCCACATCAATTCATCATCAATCAGCGTACATCTGTATAGACTGACTCAACAAGTATATAGGATCACCTCCTTACCTAAAAGGTTAACCTATTAAGTTGAGATTTCACCATACTTATTAATCTATCTAATTTATTCAATGCGGGATTCATGTGAAATATCCCAACAAGTTTTTTTTCTTGTGAATTCTCTATATTTTGTGTGTATCTTTATTTCTTGCTTTTGATTGTCTTGCTCTTTTTTTGGGAGAGATTTTGGTGTTTAATTCAGTCATTTTTCTATGCACCAATTTAATTATGGGAGTTTTTAAATTCATAATGGTGAATAGAAATTTAATTTTAATGTAGTTATTGGTTCACTCCAATTCCTTAATGTGGCAAAGTTGACAAATAAATAGTAACACAGATGATTTTTTTATTAATATCCCAATAGTTTAAGAGCCTGTTCAAGTACAACTTATAAGTAGGTCAAACTAACTTATAAGTTAATTTTTACCGTTGAAGTGTTTGGGATTGACTTATTTTTTGACTTATAAGTCCCTTTTGAGAAGTCACAAATTTTGACTTCTTGAAAAATGATTTATAATAACTCATTTTAAAATAAGTAGGACTGACCTAGTGTAAAGACTCTTTTGCCCTTATTTTAGTAGTCTTTATATCTTATTTTAACTTGTAAGTCATTTTATCCAAACACTTTCGCATTTTATTTGAACTTAATTTTTGACTTATAAGTCAAAATGGTGCCAAACACTTTTATTTATAAGTCCTACTTAAACTAACTTATAAGTCATTTTAAATTTTAACTTATAAGTCATATTAAAATATGTCATCCTCGAATAGGCCCTAATTCAGCTGCTTAATAGGTTGGCATTCAACTTCCAAAATTTGAACTTTAATGCCTTGGATACTGGTAATTTATTTATGAAGTTTGGAGTATAAATTATTTACTAAACTTGTATAATTTCCAAACTGGATTATGCTAATTCAATATGCTCTCCGATCTGTCATAGCTGAGAGCCAACGAATTTGCTTAGATGAGAATTACATACTAAACCATTTTTTTTTGCTTTGAAATTATTATTATTATTATTATTTGGGTTCTTCCTTCATTTATTTGCTAGAAAAGACGGAAAATCTACAATTAAATTCAGAGCAGAAGTTTGCCACATATAAGATATATAGAATTTGTTGTTTTTTCATTCTGTTTCCAAGTATGGTGATTAAATTACACAATTTCATTATGTTGAAGTATTTTATGCTTTCAGTCATTTTTGCTTATGTTTTTCTTTTAATCATAAGATAATAAGATCTATTCATATTTCTTTTTATCAGAAAGATTTGTTAAGTAGACTATTGAAATTTTATGGTTTTTTGTGGCTTCATATACATCAACTGGGCCAAACTTGATGCTTAATTCTAGATATAAAATGTTAAGATTCTAGAGTTGTTTTTTTCGCATAGTTACAGTTTTCACTATTAAGGTCTATACCAGTTTCTTCAGGTTTTAATTTTACATTTTCTCATCATTATATGTCATTCATGTATATTGCAATTGAATAATATACTCTTGTAAAATATCCTACAGATTTTCCTCTGATTGTATGATAGCCTGTTATGCAAAGATAGCTAATTTGTTACCGAAAAAGTCAGTGCGACAAGTAGCAGTGCGCTGCATAATGCGGATGGTAAGTTCCAAACATTTTCATGTCCTATTAATTCCAAGAGTTGTGCTTTCTGATGAATTATTATTGACCTTAGTTATGTATACATAATTTATGCGGTTACTCAAATAGAGGCGTAAATGTTTCGTGTAAGCATTTCCAGTTGCTGTAAGCATGGTACTCAAGCGAGATGCAGGCAAATGAAGTTTGTGGTTTTTGGATTTATCAGTGGCTAGTGTATCTTTGGAAATCTCCTACTTTAAATGATTCTTGTTTAGAAGGATTGTTGTTGTTTTTGTTAGCAGTAACCATTTGGTTTTCAATTAGTTTATGGCTTCCTATCCGTGTAAACTTATGGTTGGAATATATTAGGAGTTTATTTATGACTTTAAAAAAGTTTATTAGACCCCATTTATGGATTACCTTTTTGGATAATTGTTCAAGATATTTTGTGCTCATTATTGCGTTGCCTTATTCCTTATCCCTACTTAATGGTTTCGAAAAGCACATTGTGGCCTCTCACTCCAAAATTGAATTAGAATACTTTACTAATTTACTTGATTTGCAACTTTATTGACACCCATATTTCAATTCTCCTTTTTTGTCAACTCAAACATTATTGTTCACATGATCAGCCTTTGATTTGCCCTTCTTTATGTTAGTTTGTATATGTTAAACATGTTAAAAAAATAGACTAATCGTACTTATCAATATATACTAAGTTAATTTCGAATGCCTTTATATTTTGGTGAAACTAAACTTTACCGAATGAAGCCTTAAAGTTGATCACACATATCATCATTTGCCATGTTAATCTATCAAAAGCCATAACATTCGTATCTTTGCAGTTACATGTTCGTTAACCCCTTTTCCCATATTGGGATTTTCAGTTTTGTTTAAAATTTTTCTTCTCCTTTATCTTCTCTCAAGTCCCTAAGTCGAAACAGATCAGTCTTTTGTCAGTGTCTGAATAATGTTAATTATCTTCGGATGATAAGTTCTCACAGATGCATTCTTCTTTTCATTACTTACTGCCTTATATATATATTATGGGGAGCGATCCATAGCAACTACTTGCTATGGATCAAAAATGGGCAAATAGCATCTAACCCACACATTTTTATATCCGACGGCTGATATTTAAAACTGGGAACAGATTTAAATCTCAGCCATCAGATATAAAAATGTGTGGATTAGATGTTATTTGCCCATTTTTGATCCATAGCAAGTAGTTGCTATGGATCGTTCCCCCGTATATATACATATACACTTTTGTTTCTTTTAAACCCCATTTCATTCACCCTTCTTGAATTGCTTGTGAAACGTCTCCTCAAATAGTCCAAGATATTAATAAATGGTCAGACTGTCAATATACCTTCTCTAAATTATTGAAGTATAGCATTGGTAACTCCCAAATGTTAAGATATTTGCTCTAGAATTTTTTTCCCCATTGGATCTCTAAGGAATGTGGGTCATATGTTAGAGGGACTTATGGAATGGATATGTTGGTCATATCCATTCATACCCATGTTCGGACAGTGGCCTATGCAGAATGTTAGTTGGGAAATATCTTTACCGTAGATATGATATAACTTTTATATGTTAAAATCTCAAATTCATAACCAGGGGTGGGCTTTAGATACCATTTTAAGGAGTGTACTATAATAGGAAAAACAAAAAATACACAAAAAATTAAATGAAATTCCACCTTAACTTCATGTTGTCATGTTACCACCACCACCACCACCATTATGGTGTCAATATAGGCGGTACAATTGTTAAGACCATAACTGTTGTGGCAGCCGCCACACAACCATTGCACCACCCCATTCTACCACCAAATGTAATAAGCACCGTGACTACCACAAAGTCAATGCTACCATCAGTGCTTGAACGAGTGAAAAAATAACGAATGGAGTTTAAGGGAACTTTTAAAGGTTTAGCATAGTTGGTTAATATTATGTTTATACATATATCTAAACCAAATTCAAGAATACGTACTAGATATTAATATCATGTCTAGAAACATGTTGCTAAATGTGCCTTGACATTATAATGGGAGTACGTGATGCCTATTTTTCCATATGTATCTTGCTATCCAAAAAAATAACTTTACTCATAGGATTCTCATCCAGGCACATAAATGCCAATTCTATGATTTTCATTCCCACTAAACAAATGCCACCGTAGTTTTTTAAAGTCTGTTTTAAAACATACAATTGATTGTTTTAGTGCCTTTCTGTAAATTTTTATTCGACTGAGAAAATATAATATATAGTTCTCTTATTAGATTAGCATGTGTTCCATAAACACCTAAGAAGAATTACAGTGTGTGGATCTCATCCCAAGAGTCACGCACGTGTCGGACAATCCTGGACTTGAGAAGGTTAGCAACGAGATAGCATGGCCAATAATGAAGTGACACATGTCACCAGACTGTTGGGACCGAGGAGGGGATTAAACATATTGGAAGGGCTCGAGAAGGATGAAGACCTGCTCGGGAAGGTGTCACATGCCACCGAGAAGGACCCTCCAAGAAGGGTCAACTGACTTGGTTGACTGACAAGACTTGACTGAGAAATCCAATGTTACCCCTCTTGGAGGCACCTATAGAAGGCATATCGACTCACAAGGCTCAGTATGGGATTGCCGGATTTGACCGGTGGCTAGAGATACAGAGAAAACCGAGAGGAGTGATCTTTTCTTAGGCCAACCTCTCAGTTTAGATTGGTCAAGACAGCGGAGAGCCCGCTAGGAACCTAGGGGTGCTCCGAACTTCTGTAAATACTACCTCATTTGATATAGAATAGAGGATCTTTTGGAAACTTGAGAACTCTTTAGTATTACTTCTGAGAGCCATTTTTTTCTGCTCTCTCCCCTTTTACAGTTACTTGATTAAGAATCTGTGTCCTCTTCAAACCCAACCCATTTCTCTAGGCAGGAACTCAAACTTGTCATTCCTGACTTACACACTATATAAATGGAGCTATGTTCCTCTTGGATACGTATCAACAGAGGTAGTTTTGTAATGTCTCCAACATGCTTTCATTATATCCATATTCTTAATCTAAAAGTAAGATTTTGATTATGATAGACTGCCAACATTAATTAATAGTTCTTGCTCCTTGTCCTACAACTTTGCCTAGCTGAAGTGAAATAAAAAATCATAAACAAAAGACCTATGTTCCTTGGATATCTTTGTCAAAAAGTCGTGGTTCTAGCATAAAAATATCATTTGGTTATTAGAGTCCAATTTCTACAAAAGCTTAAGTTGTTTGGATTTTCCAAAAATGTATATTATGGTGTATAAAGAAAGAACATGTATATATTTTTATTTACATATTGCATTTCATTTCCTGGTATGCACGTGCTTGTATGTGTATCTACACTATGAAGTATGGATACCTCCCAGAACCTTCGAGTTCATGTCGGGGTCATCTTGGACACATGCATGCCCAAATACGCCTTGGACACATCCATGCTCGAATACGCCTTGGACACATCTACAACACACAATCATAATTAATTTTATTTTAATTTTTTAGATGTTGACACTGCTAGAACACGGTTGGACACAAATCAGACACAATTGAATAAGGAAAGAACAAATTATTAGGAATTTATATAGTTGAAATGTATTTATTTTATCCGTCTCAACGTCAAAAGCTTTAACATAAATTATTGAAGCAAAAATATTGAAAAAAGTTGACAACTAATACTATTAATAGCAATACTGTTCGACTACATTTAGTGATATTGTCGTACAAGTTTATGATATAATAGTACTATTAGACTACATCTAGTAATATTTACTTTACTATTTAATGTATGGTGAACATGTCTATTGAAATTGTTCGTGAATATCTGTTTAATAAATTTATAGCAATAATTAAATTTATTTATTGTTTAGAAAATTTTATATTTATTTAATATTTATCAAAATAAATAAATATATCCTCAACGAATTTTATCCCATTTTTGGGAAATACGTGTCTCATATCGCATTAATGTTCGTATCGGTGCTTCATAGCAAACGCACAAACATATATATATATATATGCACATAGACATGAATCATAGTATTAATATCTCTCATTATTGATTATATGATCTCACAAGTAAAACAAGTAAGTTTCAACAAGTTGTAATAATGCCTTATGTTAGAAAATAAAAACACTATATACATATATATACATGGTTGTGGCAAACAAAACAACATATCTTTTTGAGTAATAAAATAGTGAAATGACGATAATCATAAAACTATCATCAATGTAATTAGTGAATAGGCGAAGTTGTCATTAATGAAACGCTTGGGCCATAAGCCAATTAGTTGTGGTTGCCGTAGCTATATTATGATATATATTAGCATTTATACATTAGGGATGCCTCTTTCTTAGGGTTTAAGCTTTTAGATAAGTTGGTTACTTAACATGGTATCGGAGCTTTGGATATGAAAGGTTTTGGGTTCAAATCTTTCCCGCGCGCATGTAAAATTGTCCAAGAAAAGATCAAATGGGTAATAATAAACCTTGTCTGCAGTGTAGTTATGAGAATGACACAAACTATAGCAGACTTGGGGCCCATCATAGAAATTGACAAAATTACACCCAATTTAGAAATTTCTCCCATCCATAAATTATATTGCAGACGAGGGCATTTTTTTAATAAATCATGCGTTTGCAATATAGTTTGTGAAGGGAATGTTAACAAAACATAGTTATTTGTGGTTTAGCGTATTTAAGAAGAAATATATACCAACAAAAAACTTTACACTAACTACCCTTCGAAAGATAAAAATTAATCAGAAAACGTAAAACACTCATGGAGTTCGTGTTCTCCATTTCTTTAAGTTACTTTAGCAATATCAATTTAAGATAACATTTTGGAATATGAAAGTTAACGACAATATTCTCAACTAACGACGTCATCAATGCTATTTCGGATACCTAAATAATCACAGAATTAAAAAACACAATTCATACCAAAACACATGTAAACTTGGCTTTATTTTAGTCTATGACAACTCCAGAGAAAGTTAAAACCCATATCGCGATATGTTTTGTAACTTTTGTTAAATTTTCGTCCACAAACTATACCGCCGACGACACTATTTACAAATATGCCACCATCTCCACTTTATAGTTTGTGGACATGAGAATTTTAATACGGGGGAATTTTGACAATTTCTATAGTGAGCCCAAGTATGCAATATAGTTTGTGTCATCCTTATAATTAAAATGCGGACGAGGTTTATCTTGAATCATTCGATCTTTTATTGGAAAACTCAATATGCGTTGGATGGATAGTGCTTCATATTAAATGTTTGCTTTGAATAATTTCCATATGTGTATGTGTGTGTATGAATATATACATATATGCATACATAGATACATATATACATATATATGTATATATATAAAATATTTGTTGCCTGTCAATGTTTCGTGGATTTATCTGTAGCCTACTATGTCATAGGATTTCCATGTCGGTGTGACATAGTGAATCTATGTCCATGTTTAATAATACCTGCCATAGTATTTTTGGTGTCATTGGTATTTAATACATATTTTAGAAGGAATTAATTATACATGCATATATACATTTATACATATATATATATATATATTAAATGACTGCGATGTAGTGTTGGCCTGTTGATGGCCCAAGTTAATTTATTTGTTCATCTGGTCCTAAGGGAACTTCTATATTAAGTAAAGACAAGGTCTTTTGTTTTATTTTATATATAGGGTGGTAGATGTGCACTGGGATAAATATTGGCAAAGTTAATTGAGAGCTGTCGGCTAAGTCTTTTAGAAATGAGCTGTTTTTCTGAGAAATATGGAGAAACTTATACACAAGTATTCTATTTTCACTTTCTTCTAATCTTCCTCTGTGCAAATACTTTTATAAATTTAGGTTTCAAAAGAATACTTCCGCATCCATTGACTAGTATTTGAATTTTTGGTGTCCATGATGTGTTTTTCTGCCCCTCTGATCTTTTTTCAGCTTTATGAGCATTTTATGTTGGGTTAATTTGGTATTCCCGGTATGCGTGGTTTGTGTTGATTGCACCCGGTGGTTGGCCCATTGCACACCTGTCACCCAGGTTTTATAGTCATTAAAATAAAAGGTTGACAAAGTTTAACTTAGTTAGACCTATGGGAGTAGGACTTAAGCAGTGTAACCATGTTATATATGAAGGCAAATATGGATTTCAAGAGAACATAAGCACATTAATGGCAGATAATTACTCCTTTTTACCGACAAATTACTTTAGTGGTATTTATATTTTTATTATGTCTTCCTGATTTAACAAGTTCATTTGTCCTAACTGATTTTCTCATATCCAGAGAAAACAAAATGGCAAAAGAAGGAAAGTGGATAGGGAAAGCAATGGCAGAAAGGTAAAGTTGCTGTTTTTGTTTTCATAGAAAAGTGAAGTTACTGTGTCTTATGTGCCATATTTTAACAAACCATATATTTAGGTCATGTGAAAATGGTCTTAAGTGGTCACGCAATAAATTGTTAGATTTGCATTTAATTGGTTTGCCATATATATTCCTCTGTAAATAACTATGAATTTCTCTATTTCCTCTAGCAACCTCTTAACAATTGCTTAGATTGCCTACGTGGCACACTCTTATACAAGGATTGAGAAGCTCTAGTAAATTTTCAGAGTTACCTTTATCTTTTCTATTGCACTCTTTGACGTGAGCTTACAAGAGATAATGACTATGATTTGTTGTGCTTTCTTTGAAATTGGCATAGCCTTACATGATGAATATAAATTTGTTTTCCTTTCTCAGGAACAAGTGAATGATCCTTCAGCAAGTTCAATTCATTTAGCAGGTCAGCCTGGTCTTCATGCTAATGGAGTCGTTACTAGTGACAATGCTAATGGCACCTCGTACAGTGTTTGGTTATGTTTACTTAAGATTTTGAATAATTTGAACTAAACTTGTTTAGGTTTAATATTATGGAGGTGCTTTTAAAGGCAAATCCCACATGTAATCTTCATTCAGTAGCCTATTTAGAGAGGCTGGGGGGGGGGGGGGGGGATGAGATGATGGTCCACTACTTTTGGGATTTGAGGATTAAGTTTTCCTTCGTTCTTTTGGGGTGTCTTGGTGGATTATACTCCCTCCGCCCCCAGGATAAAAGTCCTGGTTGACTTTTTGCGCATATTAAGAAAGATGATAAAATGGCAAAATTGTCCATATTTAAATTCTCGTTTAATT
Organism: Hedera helix; assembly: GCA_947179155.2. Taxonomy (NCBI): domain Eukaryota; kingdom Viridiplantae; phylum Streptophyta; class Magnoliopsida; order Apiales; family Araliaceae; genus Hedera; species Hedera helix. Next base: position 27,715,239 of record OX359282.1, on the reverse strand, counting down.
GCATAGTTTTTTGCACATAACTAGTGATACTCCATAAATATGCATAGAGAATAGAAATATGACAGTTAATACTAAGGATATTATAGGTAAATTATTGTAAAAAATAGATTATTTAAGGTAAGTAGACATTTAACTTGGGACTAACTAAAATAGTAATAAGGACTTTTATCTTGGGACGGAGGAAGTAGTACTTTAGGATATAAGGTGTGCAAATCGTTTGGGTTTTGTTGGTGTTTAAATTTGTGTTAGTTAATACGGAGGTTAGAGGGCATGGTGCGTGGAGGTTTTTGTTTGTGTGTGGTCCTAATAGGCTGAGGTGTTTTTTGTAGTCCTAATTTGCATATATGGTGATTTTTATTAGGTCGACTTCTCAAAATTTTGGAGGTTCAAGGATTAGTGCGAGTATGTTGGACTTTAATGGGCTTATTAAGGATTGTGAATTAAGAGATATTATCCTCTCTAATGCTCAATTTACTTGGTCTATTTTTGGTGAGCACATTGTCATCACTCGCATTGATAGTTTTTTTGTACAGTAATGAGTGGGGGAATGAATTCCCTAAATTGTGAGAGGCAGTTCTTCCTCAGGTAGTCGTAGCCATTTTCTTATTGGTTTAGATTTTAGTCCCGGAAAGGGGGTGTCAAATTCCTTTTTGGATTGATAAAAATATAATTTTCTCATATGGCCTTTCCGAATTGCTTAAGAATTAGTGGAGTGAGCGGGAGGGTGGCGCAGCTAAAAGGAAGTTTGTGCTGGGTAATTTGGTCTGTAAGCTTCTATGTCCTTTACTATTCTGGTGTGAAGAGAAGCTCAGAACACTTTTAATTATGATTTTTTTCCCCATGGTAATGTATGAAATGAACCGTAGAATAATAATATATTTTATTTTTCAATCACATGATTCTACTATATTGTTCTGTCTTAACTTATCATAGTGTTCTTATGAAAATGAATTTGTCCTGTTCACAGCCATAGGTGGTGCTACTGGGCAGCTGCTTCAACAAAATGATCAGGCATTTGAGCAGATTTCTGCAAATCTGAAAGCTAATAAGGTGAAATATTTTTGTTTTTGATTCCGTATTTTTGCACGTAATAAAGTAGAAGTTAGAATAATACGCCATGAGTGGTTGAAGAAGTTCTATCCAATTTTTTTTCTTTTTTCTTTCTGGAAGGTCTCAAGTCAAACTTTCTTAGCATTTTTGTCTTCTGCATGACTCAACAATCCATTGATTGAGTTTGTGGAATAATGTTTATGCATTGTTCACCATTCATGTTGGGTGGTTAGTTGTAAAATTAGGAAAATCTTTGTATCAACATCAGAATTTATGTTATTGCAATATTTAATCGACAGAAAATGAAGGTGAGATCAATAGTGTAAACCTTGTAGAAATGCTTTCAGTTGGCAATTTTAAATTGAATTTTTGGGATCATTCATAAATGAAATTCATAGTTCATAGATTTTCTGGAAGAAAATTATGTGTTACACATAGCCCTCTATTGAGAAAAAAAGAAGGTTTTCCGTACAATCTATTGAAAAGGAGGGGACAGTAGCAGCTTTGCGATTTCTTTGTTGTAGTACATAATGATTTGACCTGTTCTTCATACTTTGTTATATGGGGTTGCATTCATGTTTCTAGACTGAGCTAATCTCTCATCTTTCTCCGTTCAGTTACATGAGAACGTTGCTCTTCTTTCCCAAGCTCGGGATAACATCCTCAAAATCTTGACCAAGTATGTTGCACATCTTATCTTGTTGCAGCATTTTTATATTTACAACCTGTATGATCCTCTCCTTTTAGATGCTCTTGCATATACATTTGATGATTCATCCCCTAAATTTCTAAGATTTCAAACTTTGTTCTTAGGTGGTACGAATTATAAAAGTTCTTTATCCCAACAAAACAATTATTCTTGTAATTGAGATTTTTTTTGTTACTGGAGTGACTTTTGACAGTTTCAAAAATTATTTTTCTTCCATGTCTCATGTTCTAAAGTCGACAATTTTTGTTAATACACGAATGCATGTATTATATGTTATCTATGTGTAGGGATTCAAATGAACCGAACTATTCACAAGTAACTCGATGTTTTATTTATCAAGCAGTCGACTTGGCTCTGCCATTATATAAGGAGCTGAGCTTCAGCTCCTTTTATGCTCATTGGCTTTATCAGCTGAGAGCTTGAACAAGGATAGGCTTGGCTCACTTAAGCTTGGACCTGGGGGCCGACTTATTTGACATATATATTGAAATAAAATTTAACGGTTGGACTATAATCATGTCACATTATGAGCCATTTTATTGGATTTGTTATACTTCAAGTCATATAATTTGATTTTATCAAACTTAGATTATATTTTATTGTAATAGTACTTCAAATCTTCTATTGTTTAACAAATTTTAAATTTGATTTATGCTTTTTTTTCCTTTTTCTTTTGTTAAGTTGTATGCTATTATTTTTTTACTGACCCAAACTTTTTATTTTTTCATAATTATTTTATGACAACATAAAGTCTCATAATAACAGGACAGTGCTTTTGTTAAGTTGTATGCTATTATTTTTTTACTGATCCAAACTTTTTATTTTGCCATAATTATTTTATGACAACATAAAGTCGCATAATAGCAGGACAGTGCTTTTGTCAGGTCCATCATTTATATCTCTTCCAATGAATTTACATTATGAATGTAATAATTTGAAGGTATAAAGTCACATATTTCATGTATGTGAATTGAATAATGTTCTATCAAATTTTGACATAACCTAGAGTAAATTAGAACTAAATTATAAGTTACAGAAATTCTGGTTTAAGCTTATACAGAAAAGGGTAGACCTAGGAAATACTAATGAAGTCCATTCTTTGGAACTAATTGAAAAAAGGAATTACTTCATGTTGATGATGAATCTTAAGTCAGTCTGTATTTTCTTGTTCTCTTTTTAGCATATAAACTAACTATTAATCTATTTATTGCAGCTTGAATGATACACAGGAGGTGGTGGAGTTAAAGAGGATGCCACCTATTCCTGTGGCAATGAATGAAGAGCTGAGTAAGCTCATTCTTCCTCCGAGAATGAATGCCAACCATACCACCAATTTATAAGGCCTCAAAGGGTGTAGGCATTGTTTTTTTTCTTTCTTTTCGTTTTAAGTTTTTAAGATTAAGACAGTACATCTTTCCAAATTTATCAGTATTACCGGACAAGGATATAAAGACCAGTTAATTGCTACAGTTTTGTTTTAAACCTTTTTCGTTTATGCGGTTAGTTATATTTCTGCTTTGAGATTTAAAATGGCTCGATTCAGCTATTTTCACGAGGTTACTGCATGTAAGCCCCCAATGTTATGATTTGGTTTCGGCTTGTAAGCAAAATATCGGGTAGTGGTTGGTCCCAGATGAGTATTTACAAGCGTAATCTAATGTAATTTAGATTGGCAAACAAGAAGAAAAAAAAGGGATTGAACTGTTTGGTTCATCTGTTTGCTGTACTATCTATTTTTGTTCTATAGATTCGTCGAGGCATTTCAAATCTAGCTCAATTCTTGGCAGGGTTGAAGTGTTTTTAGCTTGGCAGTTTGTGCTTGTGCTCAACTATATGATTTGTGGCTTCTATATATCTTTTCTGGCTAGGGTTTGAGGATCTGTTTGCTGGATATAGGTTAAGTCTTCGTTTGAAGACTGGATGGGGGGCTGGGGGGCTTCATAGGTTGGTGGCTATAGTTTTATTTGTATTTGGTGAGTTATGTTTTGGCTTTGCAAGTTTAGTATTTGGTTCTTGTTTATGACTTTTTTTATTATCATCATTTGATTTATTTACTATAGATTTGTGTTATTTTACCCGTCACCATACTAGCACGTTACAAATTTCAGTAAAAAAATTTCTAGCTAACCATTAGACAGATATAATGCTATTTTCTCGAATAAACAAGTGAATCCCTTTAGTGCACGTCAGGCGGAGCAGTGTGATGCGATGAGATAAAATATTTTTAACATAAATGAGGTGCAGAATCTTAAGGTTTGGAAGCATACAGTGTTTGCAGGAATATTGAATCCGAGGAATCTCTATATAGATGGCGAATGAGAGACAGTGAGATCCAGGTCTCGAATGTTACGTGCTAGGGCAGCAGAAATCCATTCAGCAACTTGGAACCTGTCCACACTAGTTCATTACTACTAGTTCATTGAGAAGGAGAGGGACGCTGTTGACAAAATGAATAAAACTCTGTTTCTTCATCCCATCATTAGAAGTCTTTCTCTGTTTTCGTCTGGATATAGTAGTTGCAAACTGTCATCAAAATCAAGGTTATAAATTGAGGTCCAGTGGAACCTCCATTTTGTAGATAGAGCCCTGGTTGCAACTGCGTATTTTGTGGGAAGTAATGAGAGAATCCGAGAAATTATGAGTCTGGTAAAGTGCTGATTCTGTCAACCCGGGTAACATTTGCTGAAACCTTGTGGCGTTTTGAATTTGACACGGAAGACGTGGTTGCCATCGAGATCAATCTAGGGAGAAGGGAATGGAGAAAAAGATTGTACTTCAGAACTCATTCACAAGCAACAAATGGTATGATTGTTGGACGTCACCTGTAGTTGCAAAGAATTTCCATAAAATGCTATCGAGAAAGGAATGGACTCGCTGACCATTGATAAGCAACCAAAATCTCACTAAAAACGCAGTGTGTTGGAACACTGCACACCACGTTTGGACGCCTTTTAAGCCCCAAACTAACCCCACAAAAAATGATGCAGCGAGTTTAGGGCTTAAAAGCTGTGTTTGTGAGTATAAAAGGCCAGGTTTGAAATAAGTTGCGTTTAAGACCAAGTGTTTGAACTCCAAAAGCCTCTAAGCTCCATAAGCTCTAAACCAAACATGCACATGAGTTACAAAATCTCAATGCATCCAATATTGACAACACAAATACATTATTCTTATAATAAAAAATAATGGATATAGTTTTGAAAACCCAGATTTTGAGTACACTGAAAAAACCATGATATAATGAAATGTACACTTTTAAGTAATAACAAATATCATGAATTTTGAGCTTTAATGCAATTAAATTCAAATGGGTATGCTTCTGAAAACATCCATCTTACTGCAAGTTTGATTCAGTACAGTGTTTTCTGTTAAGTCATTTTGACAAACATCTTACGTGCAACTTTCGCAAGGCCAAACTCACAGTCAAAACCTTGCACATGGTTTCCAGTCTCAAAATTGCTCAATAATGTTTTGGGAATGGAAAGTAATACATTACACTTTTATATTTGGTGGGAAACAATGGACCGACTTTCTGATGATTTTACCAACACCGAGTTGTGCACTCCGTTTATCACCCTCTCTTGGGAAATTGATATTTTCATAAGTGAATTTTGTATGTTTGAGAAATGAATGAGAGATTCATTTTTATGTGGGCAAAGTTTTTATAAAAATATCCAACAAAAATTTATGAAAATAATAAAATAAAAAGAGAGGTGAGGGAATAAGAAAATATGGGTGAGTTATAAGAATGACGACCTTATTTATGTGATTGCATACTAAATGAAATCTTATAATTTTTTAAAATAATGTTAATTTTTTGGTAAGCTCACGTGTCTCTCGTCTTCCGCACCCTCAAAGAAAAATGAATACCCTTACATACACACAAATCAAATACAACATCATTCTCACAATTAAAAAGTGTATTTTTATATTAAAATCTGTGTCACACAATACTTTTTAATGGTAAAAATGATATTGTGTACTTATACTTTCTCAAAAAAAAATTCCTTCTTTTATTCTTTTTTATGTGAATCTATTTATTCTTATTTGGGATTATTTTTTATTTTTATTTTGGAGTTAAATTTTTTATTCTTTCCCAATCTCGTGGAGTCTTTTTCCCTTTTATCTTTTGGAACATTGTTATCTTCATGCAGAAAAGTAGCTCTTACAATAACATTTTAAATGATCAGTAATGTGAATAATTTTTTCAAATTAATCCATTACAACTTTCCCATACTTTGTAATGAATCACATTCAAATACATCATTTGTTATTTTTATTTTTATTTTATAATTATTGATTCCTATAATTACAAACATTACTATTTTAATGAAAGATTCCTTAATGCAAGCCTTGACTTTATAATGTCTGGGCAATAATGTCTTGAATGTCACATACTTTATCATCGTTGCAAGACGGACTGAACTTGTGTGCGCATTGTGGATTCACTAGGGAGAATGATCGATCAGGTTGATAAACCGTGTAAACCTCAAAATTTTCACATCATTAGAAGTATTGTTCTGTTTTTTATGCTCATCTGCAGTACTATTTTTGGAATAATGTAATACCAAACTACCATCGAATTCGAGATTGGAATCTGAGATTTATATTGGGATTAGGGTAGTCACTTTTTTTCTTCTTCTTTAGTATATTTACATTTTTATTTACGGTGGTCCTGTTAATGCTTGAATTTATTATTATTATTATTTAATTTTTAAATAGTTTAGGAATTAATTAATAAGAAGTACTCTCATTATTAAATAATTAACTTCCTAAATGGTTTAGAAATTGTAAGTAATTAATTTAGTTCCTAATTAGATTAGGAGTTAAATTAAAACCCTACTCCTAAAGAGGTTAGGAGGGTTGAATAAATCTATAAATGAGATGAGTCTTATTATGAATTTGGGTGATTCACACTTTCACAAGTATTGAGAGAGTACTTCGTAATTCTTTACATCTAAGGAGTTAGGGAGAGAGAGAATTATAACTAGTCATTCAAGATCTAATAGAATCTAAATTACTTTTTCAATCCATATTATTCTTTATAGATCACCTTTAGAAGCTATACATTCGGGTAGCTAACGTTTATCTGAAAATTTTAATCGGTGAATTTTGAAGAACGAGAAAGATTTGGAGGTGAACTAGCAGCTGTTCAAAGAATTTGAATCTTCAAAGGTATAATCCGTTATCCTTCCTCAATTAATAGTATCATATAAAAAAAATCTTGATTTTGATTTGTAGAAAAATTTTAAATTCGATTTATTGTATGTTCTCGCTGCGTTATACAATTTGATTATATATATGTCTTGTTTTTGCAAACCAACACGCAATCCATATTTGACATAAAAATTTTGATATATAAATAATTTTTTAAATAAATCAACATTAAAAAGGCAAACTTTTTTACTATTCCCTCAGTTGCATAACTAAAGTTACATTTTTTAAAATAAAAAAAAATTATTTTATGAAAATGTCATACTCGTAATTGATTATATTTTCATTAGCGTAAACTTCTCTCAATTTAAATGAAAAAAATTATGAAAGTAGGGTTTTTACTTGCGAAAATAATTTCATTATATTAAAATTATGAATTTGGCTTTCCTTCATTACATATTTCTTTGAATTTTATCTAATATACAAATTATTTGATCATAATAACTTTATTAGCAATAAGCAAAATATGTAAACAGATAGTTGATAATATTAAGATCAATCATATTAAAAATATTTTTACCATTAAAATTTTAAAAATAATAATCTATTAAAGGGGAGCCAATTCCTAAAATTGTTAACATGTTTTTTTAGTAGGAAAGGAGTATATGAGATGATGCGTCCATACGCGAACGACTACATACGTGTACCAAACGTTTTAGTGCAGTGTATCTAAACAACAGTCGGGCGTCAGCAATGGTAAAGTCAAATTTCAAAAGGTGGAAAGATAGTTGATGGGATGAGCAATGACTTTTTCAATAAATTTAGAAAAGGGAGTGATGATTAAATTGTATATTTATTTTAATCGATCATACTAAGTATTAATTATATTTATTATTTTTTTATTTAATTAAATTAAATATTAATTGTATTTTTAATTTTTTATATTATTCTATAAAATTTTAACTGAAAGAATGAAAAAATATGTCGCTAATTTTACTCTCAATAAAAATTAATATATATTTTTTTATATATCGTAATTGGCGATTCTCGATATATTTTAATTTTGTTGTAGTCTATGGAAGGTCTCAATCCATAATGTCGTCATAGTAAATCTATTCACTTGAAGACAAATAAAACATAAGTAATAGCGACCGAATTAGAGATAAACCCCCAGTCAAGCCTAACAACCCACCTCGAAAAATACCTTGGTGATTATTTTGTTCCAGATCAAAATAAAATAAAAACATTGTTCCACTAGTGTAGGGAAAATTATTTCCTCGATGAACTTATTACTCCCTCCATTTTATTATAAATGACGTTTATTTTATATATTTAAAAAAGAAATGTTATTTTCATGTATTTAAGAAAATTTTAAATTCTCTTTTCTATTATACTCATATTTATATTCTATTTTCAAGAGTATTTAGAGTTTATTCGGGGACTACTTTATAAAATTAATTTGTAAGTTATTTTTTATTGAAATATTTGGAACTGACTTATTTTTTGACTTATAAGTCATTTTTGAAAAGTAATAAATTCTGACTTTATGAAAAGGGCTTATAAGTCATTTTAAAATAATTAGGTTTGACCAAATGTAAAAACCCTTTTACCGTTATTTTAATAATTTTTACTTTTTATTTTAACTTATAAATCATTTTAGTCAAATACCTTCACATTTTATTTTAACTTAATTTTTAAGTTATAAATCAAAATGATACTAAACACTTTTATTTATAAAATCATCACTTAAAATAATTTATAAATAATTTTAAATTTTAATTTACAAATCATTTTAAAATAAATCATCTCTGAACAAGTCCTTAATATAATCAAATTAAATCATTATTTATTATTCTTAATATATATAGATATATATATATACCCAGTTTACGTATTCACTAAGAAGCCGTTCACTAAACAACCCATTCTACGTATTCGGTGGTGTATGCAGACGGTAGACTAGTAATAGTAGTCTGGTAGATAGGTGGGACCTTGACACGCAATTTCCCAGCACCGCTAAGTTGTATCTTTTTGACTAACGAGTGAAAGCAGCCCAAAAGGAAGAGCCGCCAAAAGTGTCTAGGAAGTAGGAAAGTCTCAATTTTCTTGTTTTATTATCATAAGCTCATATGTAGACAGTTTCACACGTATATACTACAATATACACACGCATATAATACAATCTACACACGGAAAGGGGAACTGAAATCCTTGACCACAACAAAATAAATTAGGCTGCTTCTTGACTATTGCTCTCATAGTAAGGAATTCGTTTGAAGAAGATTTGTGAAAGTGAGTGGATAGTAATTGACAAAATGTTAAGTAGAGGACAATTATTTAATTTTTGAATAAATGTGTTTTAATTATGAAAATAAGGTGAAAAATTCACAACAAAGGTTGTTATTATGGTCCAAAAAATTAACAAGTGTTTTCTTGTTTCTATACTTTTTAGCTAGTTAATGAGTTTTTTCAGTTGTTGGCGTTTGTGGTGGTAGTATGTAATATATTTAGACATTTAAACACATTACATCATTTTTGTTTCGTTGCGTTTAGACAACAAACATTGCGTTTGTTAGTTAAATAATAAGTTGTATTTGAAATAAGAATGATATATGTTACGGATTTAAGTATCAATATTTTTGTTGTCCATTACAAGTATTAATGATAACTCTTTTTAAAAATATATATAATATAATTAATTATTTTTATAATTCTATTCAATCTCAAAAGACGTCTCAAGTCTAGGTGACAATAAAAAACTAATTTAACATAACAATATTGCAATACGTAACAAGACATATATAGAACTATAATTTTTGAGTTTATTTTTTTTCTTCTTACAAGGAAGGAACTAGCTAGCTAGAACTACCCTTCTCTCTCTACTCTCTAGACATGTATAGAAGTCAATTAAGCTCAAGGAAAGCATTTTCTTTAACCAATTACATATTGGGGGTTGATTATACCAAATCCACCTTTTCCTCATTTTATAATGAAATTTGAGATTCTACTGGTGTTTATGTTTTGTTGGGTTGGGTTTTAATAAAATACTATAAAATATAATAATATATAGCTCTGAAGAGTCGAACAGGATACTCCCCTTTGAAGGGTCTGCAGTTTATATATACATGTCTTATTATATATATATCACTCTCTGTGAAAAACATGTGAGAGTTGGGAATTAGAGCTTTATTTCTTATTGAAGGAATAATATCTTTCTGCTCATTCCATTCATATTAGAGGTGAGTTTCCTTTTTTTAAGCCTCAAGAAACTGAATTTTGGAACAATTTATTGGTTTTAAGATGGGTACTCTAATTGTCTGAAAAGTTGAATCTTTTTGGGGAATTGGGATTTTGGAATGATAAAGGTTATATCATGAAAGTGGAGATTATTTACATCAAAGGCTGTAAAACCCAGAAACTTAAGCTTCACCCAAGCATTTTTTTTGTCCAGATATTACTAGAAAAATTATCAGTTTCTATGTGTTTGGTAAGTTCGTGAAAATCTCTATATTTCTCTGTATAATTACATTTTGTGGGTTTTTTCTTTTTAAATATATATTTCTTTCTATGAATAGTACATCGGATAAATTCAAATTCAAGAGTGTAGATAGGTTAATAATAAATATGGTGATCCAACATGTTTATTGGGTCAGTTTACACAAGTGTGTGGGCTGACAAGTATAGTGAAGCTTCAAGATTAATCTTTTAAGTGTGAGTTAATTAGATGGTATAGATAAGTTAATAAATATGGTGATCCAACATGTTTATTGGATCAGTTTACACAAGTGTGGGTTGATAAATATAGTGAAGCCTCAAGGTTAACCTTTTAGGCGTGGGTTAATTAGGTGAGAAGGCGATTCAGGTACGCTACATTGATGATACATTTAAGTGGGATAGATTGTTCAATTCGTTACAATTATTATTAACATTTTAGGTGAGAAAGTGATCCAACATAATTATTGAGGTAGTCTATACAAGTGTGCGGTATATTGGTGATAAATTGATGTGGAATGGATAGTTTAATTCCTTACAATTATTACATGAATTTGTGATTTTAACACTTTGAAGAAGAACAATTAACTTTAATTTTTTTTTTGGTAGAATGGTAATGAATACATATTTGATTTGCTACTGAAAATGTTCTTTTTATGCTATAACTAAGCAATATTGTGGACTACCAAAAATGATTTTTTTGCTTTCTATCTATAAAGAATCAGGCTGCTTTATAGAGAGTTGCTGCTGCCACTGATTTTCTTAGAAAGTTGACCTTTTTACTCATTTTACACTAAACCCACTTGCTTTTTGGGAAGCTTTTGATTTTGCAGTTTAATATTATTGCAATTATTTTCCGAAGTATAAAAGCTAGAACTCAAACACAATAATCAGTAGAAATCATCACCTCTGTGTGTATGCTTTAATGAGTAGACTTTCTTCCTTAGCAACCATTTTTCTAAAATTTCTTCCTTCAAATTGATGCAGAAATTGTTCGGTTTGACTGATGGGGTTTCTTAATTTGCAGGTTTAAAGATGGGTTTGGAACATGGCACAAAAATGGCACTAACCTTCTCTCTTATGGTGATGTTGACAGTCTTAAACCTCTCTCTTATAACAGGGCAAACAATCTCTTCTGGTTTTGAAGAAGGTGAGTTGTGCTTCTGTTAATTAAATCTATCTATGTTTCTGTCCTATTCCCTCCCTCACAAATGGAGTATCTCACAGCCAAAACTTAATGAATAAGTATACGTAAACAACATCCATCTCAACCATTAAAAAATAGGACATGACATTGAAATTCGTATAATGTCTCATTTTTTAATAGTTAAGGTGAATGTAGTGTTTGATTTTGTGTTTAAATGTCATATGTGTAGACTTGTCCAAACTTAATAGGGTAAAATGTGGGGCTCAAGATGAATATCTGGAAATTGTCCCGAATGCAACTTTTTGCTACAAGGTTCCTATAGAAAAAAAAAAAGTGGTAATATCCAGGATATTTATCCGGTGTCCCTAGTTTTATCCAACTTAATATGGGTATGAGAAGGTCAAAATGTGTCTATCATTTTGGGACAGAGGGAGGTATTATTCACTAAAGTTTGCTTAATTCGTTGTTGCAAGTTGATATCCCACCTTGGGACCATTGCTCCAGTTTGGCCTGAGGAATTTTGATCTCAATCAAGTTTGAAGTTGAGCATATGTGATTTTGTGAGAAATGTTTTCAGTTTGGGAAAAAGATAATGTAAATTATATGATTAATATAACTATCTGCATAAATAGAGGGAATTGATATTTCCACAATATCAAATGAGAACTTGTGGAAATATCAAATTAGCTTGTGGAAATATCAATTCCCTAAATAGATAATCCATGAAAAAAGATTTGGAACTTGAAAAACATAACATTTAAGAGATTATTTAGGAATTCAAGTTAAATGGTCAATTGAATTATATCATCCGTCGTCGTGCCTGTGTTGAGGTTGGAATTTTTTGTATTAACTAATAATTTATTTTGAAAAAAAGAAACTGAAATTTTGAAGCATAATCCACATGCTTGGATCTTGATATAACCTTGGCTGAGTTGTCATTATATAAATTTGTGATTTTTGAAGGAAAAAATTTAGTAGAAACAGAAAATGCCTCGCAACCCATTAGACTGAAAGATGATACAGTAAGGCCGGATCCTTTAAATCATCTCAAGAAATACAGGGGAGGATATGAAATCAGAGACTTGCATTATTGGAGTGTAAGATTGCAAATCTCTGTCTCTATTTATATACGTATATATTTTTTTATATATCAGTCTCAAAAACTAAACATTTTTTCTGTTCTATCATGTTCAGTCAACATTATATACAGGGGTACCTGGCTACACCTTGGGAGTTCTTTGGTTTCTCTGTGGATTAGTATATGGAGTTTCCCTTCTAGCGACCAGATTCTGTTACAAAAGAAATGATAATAGGAAGCAGAAGAAAAGGTCCTCGTGTTTCAGGCGGGGCTACCCCTGGCCTATTCTTCTCACAATTTTCTTCACAATCCTAGCAGTGTAAGCCTTGCAATTCTCTAGCATATAATACTCCCTTTGTCCCGAAACGAGAGTCCCATTTGACATTTTAATTTTTTCTTACACAAACAAAAGTTTGCATACGACACACTCAGAGCCTCGGACATACTGTAATAGTTTGTAACAGAAGTCAAGAAGTCAAATAGGACGGATGGAGGGAGTATATTGCCAACACTAAAATAGGAAACTGATGAGATTGTTTTTTTGATCTTTCAGGACTGCATCGGCGCTAGTTCTTGGAGGGGATGCCAAATTCCATTCTAGAGCAAAAGCTGTGGTTGACATTCTAATTGATACTGCAGATGAGGCATCAGTAACCATATATAACACGACAGGAGCAATGAAAGTCATGAGTGTTAGCTTGGATTCAGCTTATGGAGGGGCTGATGAGGCTTCTAGCTTCCTTAATTCTACTTCTGAAACACTCGACTCTCGGGCTGCAGATATCGAAAGAGAAGCCAGGAAGAACAGGCATAAAATTGATCTCGGCCTCAAGATTGTATATATAGTAACGACATCCCTTATTTCATTGAACTTGGTTGCTGCCATTGCCCTATCAGGTGTGTGTTTATTACATTGTTCTTGAATTTCAGTTGAAAGACAATATATTTATATAATTCTTACTGGATATACAATTTCTCTTTTCTGCAGTGTCTGGAATCCTAAAACTTCGAGCTCTTAACCTGTAAGTTATACAGAGTCAATTAATTGCTGACAAAGTGATTCATCCTTTTCTTGAAATAAATGGATTGGGATTGTCTTTCTTAATGAAGTTTCTTAAACATACAGATTTATCATACTCTGTTGGCTGCTTGCAGTCTTTTGCTGGTTGTTCTTTGGGTTGTATTTCTTCATAGAAAAGTAAGCTGATTATTTTTCTTCTCTTAACATCATTTATTCTGAACTATTCATTTCCAAAACCAAAAGTATACACACACACACACACACACACAGAGTCAGCTGAATAATAAGCAAAAATTCAATTTTTTTTCAGGATTGCGATAGATACATGTACAGCCCTTGAAAGCTTCGAACAAGATCCTTACAATAACACCTTAAGCTCAATCCTCCCCTGCGATGAATTGGTTTCAACGCAATCAGTCCTAAAAGATGTCAGTGTAGGGGTTTACAATCTTGTAAATCAGGTAAACTTAAAAACTATATAGATTGTAACTTGTAAGCAGGGTAGAATTTCAGCCAGACTTTACAAGTATTAGTATCCTCTTCCATCTTATTTCTCCTGCAAAACAAAGGAATATTATCCGATTTCTTTTCTCCCCCATCTTCCTTCCGTTGTTCTTTATAATAAAATCGACCCCAAGCTGAACAAAAAGATAAATAGCTAAAAGTAGATATTTGTCTTTCAAAGTTCTCGCTTAGCTGAATTACTTCAAAAACATTGCAGGTAAATGCAAATCTGTCGGGCTCACAAGAAGATTCGTTTGTTCAGATCTGCAATCCTTTCTCAGCACCACCGGATTACACTTACCAGCCAGAGAAGTGTCCAACTACAGCAATTCACATTGGAGATATCCCTAAGGTATGTGAAAGCATAAAGTATTATCTATACATCATATTGAACACAACTTCATAAGCATTATGCACATTCAAGCTTGCATAGTTTCATTTATAAAATATGAAGTCTTGCTTCTCAAGTACTAATACAATTCATACCCAAAATTTAACTATACAATTTGTTTATTCATGTAAGCTAACCAATCACAAGTGGATCAGTATTCATGGAAAGGGAAGTTGAACTTTATTGGTATATTCAATTCATTAGTTTTTTTCTTACCTTTAGGAATTAAGACTGATTACATGTTCTGATTCTGATGACAACAATGGAAGCTGTAACGGGGGAATATACATCTCCAATAGTGATTTTAGAAGACTAGAGGCTTACACAACTTCGATGCAAAACCTACTGAACACCTATCCGAGTATGGCCAGCTTAGTTGAATGTCAAACAGTGAAGGATGCTTTTTCTGAAATCCTTCGTAAACACTGCAAACCTTTAAAGAGAGACACACGGATGGTATGGGCCGCGATGGTGTTTCTCTCAATTGTAATGATTGTTTTGGTTCTGTTATGGACAATCCAAGCATGCCATGAGCGAAAAAATCAATTTTCAGAGAGTTATGTGAATCCTCATTACACAACAACAGAGATGATGGTATCGGGATCAGTTAAGGAGATCAAGAATGACTCGGATCCTAACTCGGGATTCTAGTTCAGTGGCGTAAATATTCATCACATTTTTCCAGTCAACACGATGTAAACATCGTGATGAAGGGTTTGTCTGATTATTAGTGTTTGCAGTGTTTGGACCTCTCAACGCACTGCACCAAATTTTGTGCATTGTGTTTAAGTCTAAACGTTGCATTTGTGAGTTAAATAAAATGTTTCTAAACGAACTAAATTTTCATGTTCGTTTGGACATCTAAGCCCTCCCGTGTAACCAAACATGCACCTAGTGTAGAATCAGTTTTGAAAAGATTACAAAGAGGGATGGCCAATAGGATAGGGATTTAGAGTTGAGAAAAAAAAATTGTACAGAATAGTTACAGTGATGCCAATTTGTTTTTCCTTTTTGAACAGGCATCTTACAGAAAGCCAAAAATGGGGACAAACCCCTCAATGGCATGTAATTGCTTTCAGAGAAATGAAATATTTCATCTTTGTTCAACCAATTGCAGAAAACTTGATTTGCAAATATTTTATAAAACACAAACTCAAGTTACTCTATGAACCCTTCGATAGATTTGTGTAATCCAAACAAGTGCGTTGGAAGAATAATAAAAGCTCACTAATGGCTCCCGAAGAATTTCTAGCTTGCCTGTAAGAATGCTTCAACAAGCTCACTGACTGATAAGAATGCTTCAATTTGAGAATAAATTCTCTACAAGACTGCTAGTAAAACCATTAGTTTACACCATCTAATAGTAATTTTGTCATGTAAATTTTTTTAAGAGAGAACTAAGGAATTAGGGTACACATCTAAACCGAAGTTTTCGATAATTATTGAGGCATCATGACCAAGTTGGGATGTTAAATGCTGATACATGGACCTCGAGAAAGGTAATTGGCCATTACTAAATCACTTCATATCCATTAAGATAAATAAATTTGTAGGTTACAGATTAGCAACTTTGGATTCATGAGCCAAGAAAAGATTATTCTACTAAAAGGACTGCAAAAGACAGGGAGTCGAGCAGAGTAAAAGAAAGCCGGCCTTGTGAAGCAAAAGACCAGGGCATTAGTTTAAATTCCATTCTTACTCCTGCAAAAAAGTACTACAGCTGTAAGAACACAATAACAATAGCTTGATACGTGAAAGAAAAAGGGGGGAAATAGTCGAAGATAGCTAACTATAGTCAAGTTAAGCACAACACAATTAGCAGAGGCAAATATAAGAGTAAAAGTAAGAACACAATAACAATAGCTTGATACGTGAAAGAAAAAGGGGGAAAATATTCGAAGATAGCTAACTATAGTCAAGTTAAGCACAACACAATTAGCAGACGCATAAAGGCAAATATAAGAGTAAAAGTTTTTAAAACCCAAAGAGTGAAGATATTCACCAATAAACATTCATAATCCAACCAGCTATACCAACAGCAGGCATACATGTAATATAAGCATTGAGAAGTTTCTAGTGAGTGAGAGTTCTTTTTAGAATGTTATGCTGAACCCAAGCTTGTGTACTTCAAGGAGTTCAAAACAATGAGAAAGTGATATTACAATAATCAGCAATTCAGTACTGCTTTTCTTTAAATTTTGTTTCTGCTATATTCTTTTCTTTAAATCATACTTTTGTGGCTTCCTTTCAGTCAGAGGCCTTGGTTCAAACCGTTAAACAAGAGCTATTTTACATATTAAAAAATGCTAATAACGTAATAGCTATCTAGATAAAAGCACTACATTTACTAATAATGTAATAGATATCTCAATAATAAGAACTGCTAAAACACCCCAAATATGTCATATACCCAACTGTTCCAGACCCATACATAACAAGAAGAAAAAAAAAAAAAAACCTGAGCAACAACAAAACAACCTAAATAAAGACAACCAGAAGAAGCTAGTGCCCTAAAGAAAAGTATTAAAGTATCCAGGAATGTGATGCCTTGAAAACAAGCCAATTTCCAAACTCTAGAGTTCTCCACTTATTCGAATTTTTATGGGAAGCATCAGTTTCAGACAGAGGGTTTAGTCAGAATAGTTAAAGAAGAGCAATCCCCATGCAAGGCACATATAATGGCTAAACTTTGATATGATATATCAATGTTTTAATGCTTTCAGAAAATACTTGCAGTCTTCTGCTAATGATTGTTCTCAGGAATCCAGAAACTCCAAGGCACCATGGACCCAACACTACAGCAACAAATACAGTCCAACTGTCCATGAAAGTAAGTGGACATTGCAGGGAAAAGGGTAACGGTAAACCAAAGGAGGAAGCCAATTTAGACTGAGGTGTGTCGGTGGGGCACCGGCTTAACTAAGACACCCAATAATCCCACACAGAGAATTTCACAAATACTCAAATAATTATATATTTCAATGTATGAAAAATAATGAGTTACAACCCTATTTATAACACTCCTAGACAACTCTCCTAACCCAAAATAGACTCTAAAAGATAAATAAAAACTAAATAAGGTAATTACAAATTATGGAAACTAACTTAAATACAACTTCTAATTAAAACCATAGTTGTCACGGCGCCACGGCGAGTCATGGCGGTAGCCGACCGCCAGGACGCCTAGGCGAGAAGGCGACCG
Source organism: Hedera helix (assembly GCA_947179155.2). Taxonomy (NCBI): domain Eukaryota; kingdom Viridiplantae; phylum Streptophyta; class Magnoliopsida; order Apiales; family Araliaceae; genus Hedera; species Hedera helix. The sequence goes on along the minus strand of OX359282.1, from coordinate 27,697,494 downwards.
CCATGTCGTCCGTATGGCGACAAGTCGCTCACAGTATACATTTATATATTATTTATTTACTTCATAAGTATATTGACAATAAATTTTTTATACATTATGTTGCTTGTTGCCTTTTACATTTTAATACTAATATATACTATGAATGCTTTGATTGCTTTCAGGATTTATTCATCAAAAGACAAGTAAATGAAGTTCTGAAACATATATCAAACACATCCAGTAAAAGGTTAAAAGCAGTAGCTTGCTATGATGATTGATGAAGAGTATTGATAAATCAACAAATTCAACACAAGTCTCTTACATTACTACGCGTAGAAATTCCATTTGTGTATATCCATGGAAAACAAAGAGATCCTGTCAGGCTGCCACAACAATTCAATATCTTTTGATGTATTGTACATTTGTATGCAACTACCCAACTAGTCAAACCATATTCTGTAATCTATTTTGTACATTTGTACAGTTTTGTGTCCATTGCTCCCACAACTAAAATTCAATTTCCATAAGTTGTAAAACTATCGTATGATATTGATATATTATTTTTTCTCAGGTTAAGTCAACTGTCAATTCTTAGTATTCAATTTAAGTTTAGTATTTCTTCATGGAGACTAAAATAGGTAGTTAAACTCTTAATACACACTATGGACAAAAATCTAGTATGTACAGACCTCTACATTGAAAAGATATTTAAAGGAAAAGCTAGTTGAAATTGCATGATGACTGTTTTTTTATTTCCTTCTGAATACTACACTGTTCTTGCCCAATCAAACCTTCCCCCAACCAAACCGACCAGTATGTAGTGTATTATGTACAACAGTACAGAGACTTTCACATGAATATAGAAATATACATAAATGAGGTAGACATATATACTGACCTCTGTATCAAGATCAGAAGAAGAATCAGAGGTGGAGGTGGGAGAGTTCATGAGCAGAGTGTTGAAGGAAACTAACCCAACTCTTACATTCAATTGTTGCAGCCCAAGCGGCCATCCATCTTCCTGCATATACAAAAAAATAAAAAAATTATTCAATCACTACATATCATAAAATCCACATTCATATATGAACAAATGTCCCCATAAATCCTTTAATAAACAAATAATATACCAAAAAAAGAGGAGGGAGAGAAGTTAGTTCAAAGTCTCCTAGGGAGACTGCTGCCCTTTCAAGGGAAGAATAAATAAGAAATCTAAAGAACCCCCATATCATGTGGTAGGACACGAAGAAGAAGACACAAATTCCTGAATAGAATATAAATGTATGAAATTGATGAGAGGAGAAACAACTATTACCTGGGGATGAAGCTATTCGTCATAAAGGAGATGAAGCTAGAGAAGACAGAAATGAGCTGTTCGGAGATGGTGGCATGGTGGAGCTGTTCTTCCGGACAGGCAGACCAATTTTGGGGAAATCAAATGATCGACCTAGAAATGAGCTATTACCCGCGAATGCTTTCTTTTAAATGGTTTATACTTTATATTATATCTGTCCCCAAAAAAGAGAGCTATCATTTATATGAAAAATTATAATAAAAAATATTTTTTTTAAATAAGAATTGTGAGTAATCTTATAAATTTATTTTATTTTTTATTTTTTTATTTTAATTAAATATTAATATTAAAATATAACACAAGTTATTTTTGTTAGTCCGGAATTCGAATTAACTCAATAATCTAGAAAATATATTTTATTTTTGAGTAAATTGTGTTAATTAATATAGATTATTAAATATTTGTTTATGCCAATTAGTTTTTTACGATCATATTTGTAGTATTTTTTCCCCTTTTCTATTCATTAAAAAAAATTCAATAACGACATAATTAAATAAAAATAACTTACATTTTTTGTCAATTTTTCCTTTCATTTATTTTAAAAACTTGGTAACACAGTTTGAGTCTAATCATACAAATTTATTTTAATTTTTAATAAAACCTCATCTTACTTAAATATTAATATCAAAATGTTATACGAGTCGTTTTCATTAGTCTGAATTATTTCAATAATCTTAAATAAACATTTTCTTTTTTATTAAACATACGTACAGTTCAAAAGCTATTCCTTTAATCCCAAAACTTTGTTGTGTTTATACTGTAAATAGTGTTAATAGATATTATAAAATATTTATTCATGCTAATTAGTTTTTCACAGCCAAATTTGTAGTATTTTTCACAACATAATTGAATAAAAAAAACATCAATTTTTCATCATGTTTTTCGTTTCATCTATTTTTAAAACTTGGTAACGCAATGTGAGTTTGATCATACAAATTTATTTTATTTTTTAATAAAATCTTACCTTACTTAAATATTAATAGCAAAATGTAACATGAGTCGTTTCTGCCGATTTGAATTAATTCAATAATATTAAACAAAGATTTTCTTTTGGAATAAATATACGTGAGCTTTAAAAATTATTCATTTAATCTCGAAATTTTGTTATGTTTATGATTTAAATTGTGTTGATAGAGGTTATAAAATATTTGTTTATGCTAATTAATTTTCACAACCAAATTTGCAGTATTTCTCCCCCTTTTCTATTCATTAGAAAAGGGTCAATAACAACATAATTGAATTTAAAAAAAAAACTTAAATTTTTCGTCATGTTTTTTCTTTCATCTATTTTTAAAACTTGGTAACACAATGTGATTCTAATCATACAAATTTATTTTATTTTTTAATAAAACCTCACATTACTTAAATATTAATAGCAAAATGTAACATGAGTCGTTTTCATCAGCCCGAATTAATTCAATAATCTTAAACAACGATTTTCTTTTGGAGTAAATATACGTGCACTTCAAAAATTATTCCTTTAATCCATAAACTTTGTTATGTTTATGATTTAAATTGCGTTAACAAATATTATAAAATATTTGTTTATGCTAATTAATTTTTCACAACCAAATTTGCAGTATTTTTTTTTTATTTTCTATTCATTAAAAAAAAGTCAATAACAACATAATTGAATTAAAAAAAACTTAAATTTTTTGTCATGTTTTTTCGTTCATCTATTTTAAAAACTTGGTAACACAATGTGAGTTTAATCATATAAATTTATTTTATTTTTTAATAAAATCTCACCTTATTTAAATATTAATATCAAAATGTAACACGGGCTGTTTTCGCTAGTCCGAATTATTTTGTTATGTTTATGATAAAAATGGTGTTAATATATATTATTACATATTTATCTTTAAAAATAAATATTGTTAATTTAAATTATAATAAATTTAAGATTATTGAATCATTTTATATTATTATTAATAAAATGTAAAAAATAAATTTATAAAAGAAAATTGTGAAACAAGAACTTTCTCTTTTGAATGTGGGAATATATATTACATTATTATTGTTAAAAGTAAAAGGAAAGAAAAAGATAAAGATGAGCACGTGGACTGAGACCAGCCTTTCATCTTTTCTATCTATGCTGCTTGGTACTCTTCACCTTCAGACTTCAGAGAGAGAAAGAATGGACGCAGCAGAAGCACAAGTCATGGAGGGATTTTTTCATCCAAGTTTCTGTATTCTGATAAAAGCTCCTCTATCCAAGATCGCAAGCTGCAATTTCTGATAATCATACAGAGAGGAGAGAGAGGTAAGTCAGTCATCTTAAAGTACACGAGCTGCTAAGGCGTGTGCCTTGGAAGCTCGGCGTCTCATGGCGTAGCCTAGGCGACGACATGCGACGCCGAGCTGCCAAGGCGCCCGCCTTAGCAGCTATTCCCCAAGTCGCCGAGACGCCATGCCATTCTTCATCGCCGGGACGACATGTCGTCGCCATGGCGTCGCCATGGCGACGCCGTGATAACTATGATTAAAACACAATTCCTAATTAAAATACAACATTTAATTGGACTTTAATTGGGTCTTCCAAAGTCTTTTATATTGGTCCAACCAATTCTCGCGGGTTCGTTGAGCTCGTCCAACATCAGTTCTCCTCCACTGAGAAAAAGACTCCGTCGAGTTAGCAACACAAGAACAGTCACGTCGAATTACCAATGAATTCTTTGCAAGCTTCAACTTGGGCATGTCAAGAGCACAAGTAAGAGTAAACTTAGTATTGCCCTTAAGAATTGAATAAGTATTGACACGAGCATTATGGTGTGCGTAACGATCCTATAGCGCTATGGTACGCCCCAAAATAATATGACAAACTTTAATGGATAAAATATCATGCATAACAATATTCTTAAACTTGCCAACGGTAACCCACCCGAACCCACGAGAATTGGTTGAACCAATATATAAAACTTTGGATGCCCAATTAAAGTCCAATTAAATGTTGTATTTTAATTAAGAATTGTATTTAAGTTAATTTTCATAATTTATAATTATCTTATTTAGTTTTTATCTATCTTTTAGAATTCAATTTGGGTTAGGAGAATTGTCTAGGAGTTATAAATAGGGTTGTAACTCATTACTTTTCATACATTGAAATATATTTGTGAAATTCTTTATGTGACATTATTGAGTGTCCTAGTTAACCTCGTGCCCCACCATTGTTTTTATTTTTTTTTCTCTCTTTTTTTTTGAACAGGGACTAAAATGAAAACTTTAAAAACTTCAGGGGCTGAAATTGAATAAAACTAAAGTACAAGGACTGATATGAAATTAATGAAACTTTAGGGATTAAACGGTAAAAAAATTAAAAGTATAGGGGCTAATATGTAAAATTTCAAAATTCAAGGAGTAATTTAAATTTTTTATGAAATGTTGAGGTAACAAACTGTAATTTTACCAAACTTTATTTTACCGCAACCTTTCTTCTTCTTTAACCTTTTTTTCTCTTCCTTCTTTCTTCTGCTTCTTTCTTCTTTATTCTGTTTCTTGCTATTTCTTTCTTTTGACGATGGAGATAGAGAAGAGCAGCTACAACAATAAGAGGCAGCAGCGATGGTGGCACTTTCTTAGTTAAGTTTTTTTTTTTCTCTCTGTTTCTTCGATTTTGTGGTTGGTCTTTTGGGCTTTTGTCTTTGGTCTTTTTTGGTTTTTTTTTTCCTTCCGATGGGTTGCAAATTGGGGTTGTTTGGGATATGTTGGAAGGCAGTGACTTTGTTTGGGTGAGTGGTATGACTAGTATTTGGATTTTTGGTTCTGCGGCAGAAAAAATTAGGGCTAAGGTTAGGGTATAAGTGGCGACAAAAGGTGGATAGGGTTTAGCTTTGATACCAAAATTAGTGGGCACAGGGTTAACTGGGACACCCAATAATCTCACACAGAGAATTACACAAATACTCAAATAATTATATATTTCAATGTATGAAAAATAATGAGTTACAACTCTATTTATAACATTCCTAGATAACTCTCCTAACTCAAATTTGACTCAAAAAAATAAATAAGATAATTACAAATTATGAAAACTAACTTAAATACAACTTTTAATTAAAATACAACAATTCCTAATTAAAATACATTTAATTGGACTTTAATTGAGCTTCTATAGTCATTTATATTGGTCCAACTAATTCTTGCGAGTTCGGATTCGTAGGGCTCGTCTTGCATCATGTGTTCCTAGACAAAAAAAGTCTATGAGCTAAATAGGTACCTAGAATTTCTTTAATTGAAACAGGCAAAAAACTTTTAATAGAGGATACTAAATAACACCTCAATAAGCTCAATTTAGGAAGGGAAGATGTATAATTATCTACATCAAATTATAATAAACTAGTTGATAACTGTGTAATGCATGGCTAATCAAAATAGATTGAAAATAATGCTTATATATTCTTTAGTACTAACACAAAACTTTTATTAATCCTTAAACATGAAACTTCAAATTGAACAAAAATATAGTCTCAAATAAAAGTCATGAAATCAAATCAACTTTATACCCACTAAACATAGCTTCACATTGGAAAAAAAATCACCTTTATTATATACCTTCACTGTACGTAATTCCAATTTTGACGGGAGTGTATAAAGAAGCTAGATTTATTTCTTTAAGGCTTCCCAATAGTGTGAAATTCTCATCCATTTTCAAATTTAAAATGAACATATTTTTAATGAAGTATACTTTTGTTGAGAAATATATATAGGGTGAAAAAAGGTCTTTTAAAAGTTATTATACATGTAATATCTATTTATTAGTGTCTTAATTTTTGTGCTTTTTAGAGTTCATATTAAATAAATTTAATATTAATTTTATTTAATTGAAAAGACTCTTGTTGAATTTTTCTCAAATGATTCATGCACATAATTAATAATTATAAGTATTTTATCAATATCAATAAAATGTATTAAATTAAATATAATAATAAGTTATTATACATGTAATATCTATTTATTAGTTCATTAGTTTTTGTGTTTTTTAGTGTTCATATTAAATAAATTTAATATTAATTTTAGTTAATTGAAATGACTCTAGTTGGATTTTTCTCAAATGATTAATGCATGCACATAGTTAATAATTATAAGTATTTTATCAATATCAATAAAATGTATTAAATTAAATATAATAATAAGTTATTATATATGTAATATCTATTTATTAGTTCCTTAGTTTTTGTGCTTTTTCGAGTTCATATACATGAATCATATTAAATAAATTTAATATTAATTTTTGTTAATTGAAAAGACTCTTGTTGGATTTTTCTCAAATGATTCATGCACATAGTTAATAATTATAAGTATTTTATTAATATCAATAAAATGTATTAAATTAAATATAATAATAACCGGTGAGTTAACTCATCACAATTAAAATGAGATAAGTCATTTTAATTGATGAATTAACACGAAGGATAATTCAATCAATTTATCTTCTTTCTTGCTTGCTTTTACATATAAGAATTGATATGACCCACCAATTATTTTTGCAGTCAATGGCTTACACATTGGCTAGCTATATGCGTGTTTTCCTCGACCTCAACAGCCACTGTATCCACCCAGGACCATAACAAAATACAAACTTTCCAATACATTTGATCAATTGAAATCTGAACCTTTTAAGAACAAGACGTCCGCCACAATTTTGTACAAGAGAAATTTAAACCCTAAAAAACTAGAACTGATCAAATTATGATCAAAAGTAAAACCCCCCAAATAAATTTATCATCTATTGATCAAAACACCAACACAAACCAAAATTATTTACAAACAGGAATAACAAAACAAATTAAAAGATTTAACAAAGCTACACCTGGTTCCGGGGATTGGAATTGTTACGAAGGACCTTTTCGAGATGGGAGACTTTAGATTCTAGGGCATCAAATCGCTGCAAAAACCACAAATCAAAAACCACGAATTCCATACAAATCATATATACACATGCATAGGCGTGTATAATGTGTTGTGAAAAATTAAAGGAGAAATAAGCAAAAATAAGCATACACGACGATCGACACATGGATCACTGACGAGGATGTGGTAGGATCCGAAGCCCAATGCGAACCATAGCAACCTTGATGATGGTGGTGGTGGCATCGCTCTCTCTTGCGAAGAATTTTTTATGCATCTCAGCTTGTAGAAACCCTTATTAATTTGGGGGGAAATTAGGAAATGTTATCAATGTTTTCACCTGTCTAACTAGTTTTTCACTTGTAAATAACACTTGCTAATTTACTCGTCATGAATTCTTAAAGAAAAAGTAATAAGATATCTCTGTATTTGGAGAAAAAAAAAATGGGAGCAATTATTTTTCTACTGTACTGTTTTGTAATAAACGTTTTAATTTGACTTTAATAGTTAAATTATTTATTTTTTAAATAAATAATTAAAAATATTTATATAAAAATTTCAAATTACGAAACTTGACATTAATAATATATTATTCATATTTTATTATAATTATAATATCTCAACGTATATCATGAATATTTTTAAGAATTTATTAATTTTAAAAATGATTATTTTGATCATAACAGTCAAATTATAACGTTTATTATGGGACGGAAGGAGTATCAATTAATTTTCTCTTATTTTTAATTATTATTTTAGCTTTGAAAAATTGACGAAAAAAGTGAAAAAAATAGTAATATCTTACAATTTTTTAATTACAAGTACATGATGTGTGCCATGAAAAATAAGTTATTTATCTGATCAAAGGCCCCTTGATATCTTTTGTGGTTAATTTGGGTGTGCTTCTACCACATTATAGCAACTCGGAAATATTTTCGGTCTATAATAATCTTCTATACTTGGGAGTTATTTGTCTTGTTCAGCGCATCCGATTGATTTGAATGGGACAACAGATTTGGTGTATTCATTTGTAATGGGGAGAGTCTCTTTCTCGTTGGTCAAGTTGCCTCCGATGATCATTCACAACTATGTCTTATGCTACCGACCGAAGTGAATTTCGTTTAATAAAAATTATCAAAATTAATAAAAAAAAATGTAAATGAAATGACTATTTAACGTCAAATCCTACAAATATGTAAACTATATGTTAATGTTAGAGTATGCTAGGGTAATAATTCTACAAATTAGAATTTTAGTATTTTAATTGGTAATACAACTAAAATTTTCATCCAAAAAAATTGGAAACTTATATATTTTCTTGTAGTCAATGCAATAGAATCAATTAAATCTTTTTAAAAAGTGATTAAAACCAATGTTTTGAAATTTGGACTGACCCGATTGATTCAACCGATTGAATTATGAACAGATACTATTGTAATACAAAATTATTATATTTTAGTTTATCAAAAATAAGATATTTTAATAATTATTCAATTACTGATTAAACTAATGACTTATTCACTAGATAATTTTTTTAATTCGATGACTGGTTTGAGTCTGAAAACATTAATCAAAACTTAATGAAATATACATTTGACATCCATCAAAGGATGTTTGAAAGTACAAAAACTTTTGTCTACCAAAAAATGTTTTAAATACATATAACAGATTTTATCCAATAATTTTATAATTTTACTTAGTTATTGTGGTTGATTATTAGTTAATACCAAGTTAAGATCGAGCCAATACTAAGTTAATCATTTAATACTTTTTATTTTTTTGATATAATATATAAACTTTTCGAATACTGTAATATATATATATATATATATATATATATATATATATATATATATATATATATATATATATATATATTGTACATGCATGAGTTGTGGTCAATATATAATTTTTTCGTTTACCGTAAAATATATCTAATTATCTTCAACATTATATATGTATTATGTTAATAAAAAATGATAAATATATCAATAATAAATTATTTAATATTTATAAAAATAAATAATATAAACTAATTCATATCTTGTACGGACTATCAAGCTTATATGCTATTAAGATTAGTTTATTCTGAAAAATATACTTAATTAAGGTGTATTATTTTTTAGATAAAAAAAATGATTCACTAGTACTGCAATTACTTCGGGTCAAATACCGAGTAAAGCATTTAAAAATATCAGGGTGTCATTTACAAATAAAAGATGAGTGATAGAAATCTGAAGTGAAACTTTTTTTATATTTATTTTTTATTTTATTTTTATTTTTTTTAATTTATGTGAAAAAAAAATATATTAAGACATCCTTCAAATGCCTGAGTATTACTTAAAATATTTACTTTTAAGCCAATCAATGACATTTTGGCCCCCCAACATCAAAGGTGATTGTGAATCAAGTGGGGTGATTTTGTTAGCGTAGTAGGACCCCAAACTTAATTTCCATAAAGCTAAGTGAATGATTGATGGTGATTATAATTTTTGCAGGCCACTTTGTTTTCTAAATCCGACAAAGTTAATTACATCAACTTATCCACCAAAATTAGTTGTAACCAACAAAAAGGACAATATTATTGAAGAATTGATATTTTTATATTATTTTTTGATATTTTTATACGGTGAATTTTACATGTATAGTCTATAACGACAGTTAATCGTCATTATTCATTTATAACAATATTTTTGTAGAATTTACTGTGTAAAAATATCAAAAATTAATATAAAAATATCAATTTTCTATTATTGTTGCTCCTAATTGGAATTTGAATGTCTAATCATCTCCCTCTAATGAAATTTAGTGTCACTAATTGTCTTGTAAGACTGAGGAATTGATTGTTAGATCTTCCAAAGATTCTTGTAGTCGTATAATGTTCAAAACTAAAAGACATTCTTTGTTTCTTTCTTTATAATTAACAATTTCAAGCTGCTTAGCTAAGGCTATATTAACTCTCATTTTTTTAAAATCTTAATTACTCTTCATAAAATTAATGTTTCCCTCGTCTCAAATTAAATACTTAAATTTAACTTTTTAAAATTAAATTGAATATTTTTAGAATTAATAATTAACTATATATAAATATATTTTTAAAATTGAAAATATTGAATTTAATAATAATTGTATATACTTTCTTTTGATTATATTCTTTTCATCTATATTTTTGGCAAAAATAATGTAAAAATTAGTTTTAAAAATGGTCAATTTAACTTTAAAAAGTCAAAATTGGCAATTTAATTTGGGATAACATTTAATTATTTTCATAAACACTATAACGATCTAAGATTTACAATAGTGTGTGTACCTTTATGGTTGTAGAAGAAATGTTATTCTTTTTTATTAAAAAAAAATAGTTACAGAAGAAATGTGGTCTATATGGACTATGCGTAATTGAAAGAGGAAAATTACAAAAAAAAAAAAAAAAAAGGGTAAAATATTAACCAACCCGCTAACTGAAAAATAGTTTTGTAGTTCATCCCGGAAATTGAGCTCTTAATTTCTTTTTTCTCCTGGACTATATTTGTTTTTCAAAAAAATATATTTATGATTTGACTATTTGTATTAATTTAATACTACTTTGAACTATTTTATCTCAGGATTAGAGATTATTACTCTCTTAATGTTAGACTATTAGTTCCATAAAGTCATTTAATAGCTTAAAATGAAGAGGACTATTAATCTCATATTCATCATGTGATTATATAATTCCTCATAAATAACTTTAAGAATAATAAAAAATAGTCCATAGAATTATTTAAAGTACTATTAATCTCTCATTATGGGATAAAATAGTCTGAAATAATATTAAATTATTATAAATAATTTAATCACAAGTATGTTTTTTATAAACCACAGCACCAGTGTTGAGTAATAAAAAAAGGCAGCTAGTACATCAGTTTTATTCAACCATTGTAGAATATTAAAACGTATATATACATTATCTCGAAAATAATAAGAGAGGAGGAGAGAAAGTGGCTTGCGTTGGTTGTTTGGATGTTTGGTGGGGAGAAAAAATTGAATTTCTAAATTTTCTTTTCAAAAGTAGGATGACTTCTAAAAAAGACATACATTATTGAAACTTGAATAATATTACGTCTCTTCTAAATTATATGATTATTATTAAAAAAATTAATGTCAATTTTAAATATTTTGAAATTTAAAATTGACGTGAATTTATTTAGTTTATATATATATATACAATTACGAATATCATAATTTACTAAAAAAATACTAATTTATTATTATCAAAACTTAAATGAATTATGTCAATTTTAAATTTAAAAATATTTCAACTTAATTTTTAGAAAGTCAATAGTTATTTTATAATTCGGAACGGAATGAGTATATTATTATTATTGAGATACTCTTCGAATTCTATTTAGAAAATAATTGATATTATGAAAAAGAAGGTGTCCTATTTGTAATAGGATATTTATTATATGCTGGAGTTCTATTATGAGAAAGAATCTTATTTTTTGTAAGAGTATTATATTGAAAGTGTCTTATTTTGAATAGAAATAGGAGATTTGTAGATACTCTATAGATAGAGTTTTTATGTTTTGTTGTTAAAATGCAACACAATCAAAAGTTATGCAATATCGCTGTTGATATGTAGTATAATCAAAAGTTATGTAACATTGTAAGAGTTGAGGGGGTGTGTGAGTGAATTTTGTGTTTGTGTGATGGAGAAAGTTTTTGTAACTTTTATATTTTGTACAAAAAAGATACAACTTTTATTTCTTGTAAAAAATTGTATAATCTCACGCGTAAAACTTGTAAAGATTATTATAAACCCATTGTCATTGATATAATAGAAATTTAGAACTTGACTCGGGATTTTTTTTCCTTAAAAAATTTTCTACATTAAATTATGTATTAAACCCATTACTGTATTTTTTATTTTTTATTGTTAACACAGAGACATTGTTAGAACATGAGGCTGATCAACTTTTTTGAGTGCTCATGTAAAAGAAACCAAGATTCAATAAACTTAACTAAATATAATCACTACGTATCACTTTTATCCTATTATTATGAGAGTTCCAATTTCATTATTACTTCGTCCCTTCCGTTCGTTCCAAAAGTAAAATATATTTTTATTTTAAAATATGAAATACTATAATATATCCAATTTAGCCTTTCTATAATTATGCCTTTTTCTTAATTAGTTACATAATGACCATTTAACAAGGTACTCAACACGCGGGTCATACATACCAATTATCTCAATAACAAAGACGAGGTAAGAATGGAGTACAGGGTTTTGAGTTTCCGATCCCAATTTTAATCCCGGTGGAGACGACTTAATGACGTCCCGACCCATATACCCGAACTAACCTCAAGTAAAAATCTTTTTGTTTTTGTTTTCGGGTGATACAATGTATTTTTAACAATGATAGTACTTTGCATAATGTTGAGTTTTCCCCCTTAAAGTTTATGATTTTATTAAGTCATGATCTTTGATAGTTCTAGTTAGTTTGATATCTAAAACTTGAAAATCTCATGAATACTTTCTAAAGAATAAGAATACGTACTCAAGATTCTCTATTAATTATTGAGAGATAATCTATAGCAAAGTTGGCACATGTTGATCATATTTTTAAATGTAGGTCTCATATTGAATATTTTACACATGGGTTTATGAGTATTAATATGAATAATCAAATTACACATGGATACCAAACCAGATGCGGTGCAACGCCCGCGCTCGGGCTACGGCCAAGTGTGCAATCGCATCACAAAGTCATTTGGCGCTTTAGACGCTCTTTGCATGTATGCATTGTCGCTAGAAGCCCTCACCACGAGGTCGGGTCTTAACTTTTTAGACATTGACAGTTTTTAGACAGTAGTTAGAAAACAATTTATGATTATTAGAAGAAAACTGTCATTTTCTATTATAAATACGCGTCTTTCTCGTTATTTTTATTACCAATATTCTGTTTTCTCTTCTTCCATATTTATATAATTTTTGTTTGTTATTGTTACTGCAAACAATAGCAAAAGTTCAAAAAAAAATCTGGTACCTATCATAGGTTGGGAGGCGAGTTTGTTGATAAACTCGTTGCAATAAATTGAGGATGAATATCATCTTAAGGACGAAGCATTCACGTTGGATTTAGGCATTTGTTTAATTTTACACAGCAATGTTCTAAAAATCTTAAGATGATATTCCAATTATTTTAACATGGCTGATTGTGAAATAGTAGCAACAAGTGTAGGACTTCAACAAGTTGAGAAATTAGACAAGTTTGATCGAAACTTATTTAGGCGCTGAAAGGAAAAATGTATCTCTATTTGCATCAAGCAAAACTTACATATATTTTGGAGAAAACAAAGTCACAGGGTGTGAATGCAGAACAAGTCACCGAAGAGGAGCTAGTAAACCAATTTTGAAATGGAAAGATGATGATTTTATGTGCGAAGGAACAATTCTGAATTCAACGGTCAACTCTCTTTATAATGTTTATGAAGCAAAGTTTGTCGATGGGACTTCTAAGGAACTTTGGGACAATCTTAATGTTAAATATCATGCCAATGACGTCGAAAATCGTAAATTCCTTTTAAGTCAAATGTATGGTTGTGAGATGCATGATAATAAATCTATTATGTCTCATGCAAATTGTTTATAATTATTGATGAATCAAGCTGTGATTGATAGACATGCATTTGATGAATCTTTTCAAGTTTCAACTATTATTTCAAAACTTCCTTATTCTTGGAAAGATTGTGGAAAAGAACTAAAACAAAGGAAAGATGTTGTCTATGCAAGAACTTGTGTAGTTCCTTCAAGTTGAGAAAAATTTCCAAAACTCGGATAAACTGGAATTAGAAGACAAATCTTCTAAGGATCTTGTTATAGAAAATGCATCTAAACAAAAGCCGATAAACGTAAATTTGAAGATGGTGATTATTCTTCTAAGAAGAAATCAGATTATGGTAATCATGGTGGGAATCAAAAGAAGAAAGTAAAGATTGTTTATTGGAAATGTGGCAAACCAGGCCATTTTATGAAGGATTGCAATTTGTAGTTAAATCAAGCAAACATGGTTGCATGTGATGATTTTGCAACAATGATTTTTGAAGCTAACATGATTGAAGATGATGTGGAGTGGTAGATTGATTCCGGCACTACAAAACACATTACAAGGAACAAAAATATGTTTAAGGCCTATGAATTGTGAAAGATCAAGATCAACACCTTTATTTATGAAAGCAAATTTGCACAATCGGAAATTGGAATAGAAAAGTTTGACACGGATTGTCCTTTAAGGTGTTTATTGTCCCTTACTACTAAGGTTGAAAACTCAATGCAAAGTGCGCCTAAAGTGCCAATGCGACTTTGCGACGCGACCGCACTCGACCCCGACTCTCGGAACGCAGACGGGTGGTTTGTGACCCAATCCAAGTCTTTCCTTTAGTATCACAAGTAAATTAAATTATTCCACTCATGCTTATAAAGCATTAAATAGTTTTACTTCTTATCGATGTGGTACTTAAAGAAAGTAATTTTGCAAACAACAATGCACCTTTTCATATACCCCACTTTGAATATGATTAAAATATAGTATATAATTCATACTTGAATTATATTTTATTCTCTTTTAATCTCCTTTTAGTAGACTATCAAATGCACTTTTAATTTAATTTAAATTCAATCAACTAATGAGTCTAAATTAAACCCAAAATTGATCAAAACTCATATAATTAAAGGTGCAATTTAACAATTTATATATGAAATATCTATGATATAAAGATGTTAATTAAGGCAAATCCAAATAAAATATTAAAAATGGAGGGGAGTTGTTGAGTTTTTTTCCACTAAAGTTCATGATTTTATTAAGTCAAGATCTTTGGTAGTTCTAGTTAGTTTGATATATAAAACTTGAAAATTCTATGAATATTTTCTAAAGAATAAAAGTACTTGAGATTCTATATTGATTATAGAGAGATAATCTATGGCAAAGTTGGTATGTAAGTTGATCATGTTTTACATGTAAGTTCCACGTTATACATTTGACTATATTACACATGGGTTTATAAGCATTAATGTGGATAATTAAATTACTTGTGGAACAAAAGAAAAGGCATGAACATTGGACCCCTCACGGTGCGGTGCAAAACATATTGTAAAGAACAAAAATATGTTCGAGACCTATGAAACTGTGAAAGATCAAGATTTTTTCATGAAAAACTCTTCAACAACAAAAGTTATAGGCAAAGGCAAAATGGTTCTGCAACTATCTTCTAGAAAGACTATCACTATAAATGATGTTTTTCATGTTCATGATATTAGGAAGAATACAGTTTCTATTAATTTGTTAAACAAACATGATTTTTAACTTTTTGAGTTTGATAGTATTGTAATCACTAAGAATGGTGTTTATGTTGACAAAGGTTATGTGACAAATGGTATGTACAAATAGAACATAATTAACGAAATATCTTCTTTTGCTTGGTATGTGCACTGCATCGCCTACGCCCAAGGTCAGGGCCGCGTGCACTACCATGTCGCAAAGTCACATTAGCGCTTTAGGCACATTTTGTACTTCACATGTGCGCATCGTCACTAAGAGCCCTCGCCCTGAGCACAGGGTTGGGTCTTAACTTTTTGGACATTAATAGTTTTTAGACATAAATTGTTCAGACAATAGTTAGAAAACAACTTTTGACTGTTAGAGAAAAAGCTGTCATTTCCTGTTATAAATATGTGCCTTTCTTGATATTTTTATTACCAACGTTCTGTTTTCTCTTCTCTCTTCTAAATTTATATATATATATTATTTTTTTTGTTATTGCTACTTGATGAGTGGGTTTTATACCTACGAATCGGGTATCGCTAAAGCTAATAGTTACTACCTTTAAGTGTTTTAAGGTTCGTTTAACTTGTTTTTATGTTTATTTATTGCAGGTTAGAGCAAGAGGGGCATATATGGCAATTGTGGAAAAGAGAGTAATTAAAAGAAATGAAAATTCTGAAAATGACAATTTTGTAATTACTGTGCCATAGCTCGGCGTCTAGATGCCCAGATTTGTACTAGAGACGGCATCTAGACGCCCATGATCAGAAAGAGCCAAATTGAAACTCGAAAATTCGAAAAAAAGGAAGGGAAATTGACAAGCAGCGCGGGAGAAGAGTATGTGAGGTTAATTAACTGTCAAGATAGAGGGAACGTGGAAGAGGAGAGATAGCAAGAGAAGATAGCAGATTTTGGGGAGAACTGGAGGAGAGGATAGAGCATCAAAGAGAACACACAGATTTTCAGCAAGTAACAGAGATATCTGCAAATTCTGAGGATTCAAGGCATAAATTAGGAGCAACCATTAGAGTTCCTTCTAATCTTTCCTTTTATCTTTGATTTGTGTAATCTCTGAGATATATTCATTGTTTAATTTGATGTTGGTCTGTCTAGATACTATGAACTAAACTTTACATTAAGATTGCAATGGAACTTAGTATGTAGTTTTAGTTGATTGCTTCCTCTTTGGTTAAAGTTAGTATCTGAATTGTTTATCATACCTTGTGCGTGTTGATTAATTGCTTAGCTAATAATTACTGAGATAATCTATTCAAAGTTGGAAAATGGAGTTTAGATTTAGATTGGGTTATGATAACAACTGTCCATATAATCTGAGTGTTAAGGTTAATATGTTTAGCATATAGGATAGGAATATACTTATATGTCGTTTGTAACCAACAAGAGAATCTGAATCTAAATCATAGTTGACCTAATTCACATAGGAATATAGTGAGTTAATTAACTAGGGTGTTCCTACAATTCTGTCGCCTCAAGGTCAGATTTTGGAGGATTTATTCATGTGCTATCGGAAGAGGTGCATGGTGAGTATAAAGAATTCTGGGTTAGCAATTCAGTGTAATAAATTAATTGAAGAGGAAGTACATTGACTTAAATGAGATACTAAGGGAAGTTGTGATCTTAAGCTAACAAATCTGCATTTAGTCTCGTTGTTATTTATTTAGAAGTTAATTTCAACAAAGTTTCATTTCAACCTGAAATCATCCATCGTAGTTTGAATTGGGTTAATTTGGTTTAAAAATTAGTAACTAATAGATATTAATTTATTTTCTCGTGGGAACGATATCCTTGTTTGCTAAATACTACAATCAAACGCGTATACTTGCGTGCTAAAGTGCTAAGACGAATTTTAGGCAACATGTTTTTGGCACCGTTGCCGGGGACTTATTTTAATGTTTTGTCATTATTAATTTTGATTAAGTTAATCTTAGTTTAAACTCTTTTCTTTTCGGTTCTTTTCAGGTACTCTTGATTTTTGTATGCAAACGCGCTCAAAGAGTCAGGGACCTTTAGAATACGACGAAGAAATTGAAAGAAAGTTTCGGAGACTCAGAAAGTTTATTCAGGAAACAATTCAAAATCAAGAACTTGAACTAATGGCTGAGGAGCAACAAAAGTCCTTGCGGGATTAAGCTATGCCGCAAGTGGCTGATCTTCAATCGAGTATCACGAGGCCCGCCATTACTGCAGCAAATTTTGAAATTAAACCAGGGACAATACAGATGATACAAAATGCAGTCCAGTTTGGAGGATTACCGAATGATGATCCCAATGATCATTTGGTTGGATTTTTGGAAATATGCGATACATTCAAGTATCATGGGGTTACAGAAGAAGCAATCAGACTTGGATTATTTCCATTCACTCTTCGAGATAAGGCGAAGAACTGGCTTTACTCCTTACCATGCGGATCAATTACAACATGGATGATTTGACACAGAAATTCTTGGCTAAGTTTTTCCCACATGCCAAGACAACAAAGATGAGGAACGACATTACCTCGTTTGTCCAGCATGATTCAGAATCTTTGTATGAGGCATGGGAAAGGTTTAAGGATTTATTGAGGCGATGTCAACATCACGGGGTCCCTAAATGGATGCAAGTGCAAACGTTCTATAATGGGCTGTCATGTGCGATAAGAACAAGCATAGATGCTGTGGCAGGAAGAGCTCTCATGTTAAAGAACTGTGATGAGGCCTATACATTGCTTGAAACAATGGCTGCCAACAACTATCAATGGCCTACTGCAAGAATTAATCAACCAAAAGCAGCTGGTATGTTTGAAGTTGATGCAATGACTGCATTGTCTGCATAAATGACAACTCAGATCTCTGCTCTTACAAAGAATATTGATGCACTTGGGAGACACAAGGTTCAGAAGGTGGAGGTTATTTGTGAGATGTGTGCAGGAAGCCATGCTAGTGATGAATGTGCGTTAAACTCCGAATCTATTCAATACGTGTCCAATTACAACCGGCAGCCAAATAGTAGTTCAAACAGTTACAACTAGGGATGGAGGAACCATCCAAACTTCTCATGGAGTAATAATCAACCTCAATAACAAGTCCAAGCTCAAAGGAATTCTTACCCACCCAGATTTCAGAATCAGCATCATCAACAGCCGGATAAGTTAACTCAGATGGAGGACGTGTTAGAAAAATTAGTGAATCAGTTTGACGTCACTGTGAAAACTCAGTCAGCTGCAATAAAAAATCTGGAGAATCAAATGGGGCAGTTGGCACATGCTTTGAATAACCGACCTCAAGGATCACTACCAAGTGATACTGAAGAAAATCCAAAATGTGAGGGTAAAGAGCATTGCAAAGCAGTTACGTTGAGAAGTGGGAAGGAGTTAACTTCAGATGTTGTTGGGAAGAAGCAAGCAAACTATTCAGAAGAGAAAGAAAGAGAAGGGGATTCACGAGATAAGAGTGAGGAGAAAGTTGTGGAGAGCCAGACTGAAACCAAAAAGAATACAGTTCCACCACCTTTGCCTTTCCCACAGAGGTTTCAAAAGCAGAAGCTAGACAGACAGTTCTCTAAGTTCTTAGAGGTATTTAAGAAGCT
Source organism: Hedera helix (assembly GCA_947179155.2). Lineage (NCBI taxonomy): Eukaryota > Viridiplantae > Streptophyta > Magnoliopsida > Apiales > Araliaceae > Hedera > Hedera helix. Next base: position 27,678,426 of record OX359282.1, on the reverse strand, counting down.
GCAAATTAATATTCCGTTTGCAGATGCTTTAGAGCAAATGCCCAACTATGTCAAATTTATGAAGGACATTTTGTCAAGGAAGAGGAAGTTGGGGGAGTTTGAGGCAGTAACGTTGACGGAGGAATGTAGTGCAATACTACAAAAGAAGTTACCACCGAAGTTGAAGGATCCGGGTAACTTTACCATTCCGTGCACAATAGGAACTCAATTTTTCAGTCGTTGTCTGTGTGATTTGGGAGCCAGCATCAACCTTATGCCGTTATCAGTTTATCAGCAACTTGGGTTAAAGGAAGTTTCACCAACAATTGTCACCCTACAGCTTGCGGATAGATCCCTTACCAACCCAAAGGGAATAGTTGAAGATGTGTTAGTAAAGGTGGATAAATTTATATTCCCTGTAAACTTCATAGTTCTTGACTTTAAGGAGGACAGTAACATACCAATTATTCTTGGGCGCCCTTTTTTAGCTACGGGAAGGACACTGATTGACGTGCAAAAAAGAGAGTTAACAATAAGGGTCCAAGACCAAAGGGTGACTTTTAATGTGTTTAAGGCCATGAAGTTCCCAAAGGACAGTGAAGAGTGTTTCAGACTTGATCTAATTGACGAAGCTATTAGGAGTGTTTTGATGGAAAATGTGAGTGCAAATCCTTTAGAGACAGTAATGATCAGTGACGTGGTTTCTGATGAGCCAGCTTCATTAGAATTGGTTCAAGTGCTAAATTCAGCTCCAACATTCAATTGGGTTAAGTCAAAGTTTGAAGCTCTAGACTATTTGGGAGATTCATCAGGTAGAGTCAAGTCATCAATGGAAGAACCGCCAACTTTAGAACTCAAGCCGCTACCCAACCATCGTCGATATGCTTATCTTGGTTCTTCATCTACATTACCAGTGATAATTTCTGCTTCCCTCAATGAGATTCAAGAGGACAAGTTGTTAAGGGTACTTCGACAATACAAATCAGCTATTAGTTGGATCTTGGCGGACATTAAAGGGATAAGTCCATCATTCTGTATGCACAAGATCTTGCTTGAAGAGGAGGCAAAATCGGTTATAGAGCACCAACGAATACTCAATCCCATAATGAAAGAAGTGGTCAGAAAGGAGATTATCAAATGGTTGGATGTAGGTATAATTTACCCTATTTCAGATAGCTTATGGGTAAGCCCGGTCCAATGTGTGCCAAAGAAAGGGGGGATGACGGTAGTTGCAAATGAGAATAATGAACTAATCCCTACAAGAACAGTCACGGGTTGGTGGGTGTGTATGAAGTATAGGAAGTTGAATAAATCCACTCGTAAAGATCATTTCCCTCTACCGTTTATCGATCAGATGTTGGACAGATTAGCAGGGCATGAGTATTATTGCTTGTTGGACGGTTACTTGGGCTATAATCAGATTGCTATAGCACCCGATGACCAAGAGAAAACTACATTCACATGTCTATATGGGACATGTGCTTTCCGATGGATGTCCTTCGGACTGTGTAATGCACCCGCAACGTTTCAACGGTGTATGATGGCTATTTTCTCCGACATGGTCGAGCGTAACCTCGAGGTTTTCATGGATGACTTTTCAGTTTTCAGGGATACCTTTGATAACTGTTTGGAGAATCTTACTCTTGTGCTTAAACGATGCATGGAAACAAACTTGGTGTTAAATTGGGAGAAATGCCACTTTATGGTCCAAGAGGGGATAATCCTGGGACATCAAGTATCTGCAAAAGGGATTAAGGTAGACAAGGCTAAGATAGAAACCATTGAGAATCTTCATCCACCAACTTCAGTCAAGGGTATTCGGAGTTTTTTGGGGCATGCGGGTTTTTATAGGAGGTTCATCAAGGATTTTTCTAAAGTCACAAATCCATTATGCAGTTTGCTGGAAAAAGATGTTCCATTTTATTTTGATAAGACATGTCTTGAAGCGTTCGAGGTCTTGAAGAAGAAACTGATTTCAGCACCAGTAATAGTAGCACCGAATTGGGATCTGCCATTTGAATTGATGTGTGACGCGTGTGATTTCGCAATTGGGGAAGTTCTGGGTCAGTAAAATGAGAAGGTTTTCCATACCATATATTATGCTAGCAAGACATTATCCGATGCTCAACTAAATTACACTACCACTGAGAAGGAGTTGTTGGCGGTCGTTTATGCCTTCGATAAGTTCCGTTCATATTTGATTGGAACTAAAGTGATCATATTCACGGACCATTCGACGATCAAGTATCTGATTGCTAAGAAGGATGCCAAACCGAGATTAATTCGGTGGATATTGTTGTTACAAGAGTTCGATTTGGGGATCCGAGATAGAAAAGGAACGAAAAATCAGGCAGCAGACCATTTATCAAGGTTGGAAAATTCTGAGCAGAATAAAGGTGATAGAACTGTAATCAATGAGTTCTTTCCTGATGAACAAATTCTCGCTGTGTAGCAGGTAACCCCATGGTATGTAGATTTTGTGAATTTCATTGTGTGTAAAGTGTTTCCTCCGGATTTCACAAGTCAGCAGAAGAAGAAATTCCTCCATGATGTCAAAAATTATATGTGGGATGAACCATTCTTATTTAAACAATGTGCCGATCAAATGGTGAGAAGGTGCATTCCTCAAGAAGAAATGGAGAACATTCTGTATCACTGTCATGCTTCCGAGTATGGAGGGTATTTTGGAGGAGAAAGAACGGCAACCAAGGTTTTACAATCGGGATTTTATTGGCCTACACTTTTTAAGGATGCCCATTATTTCGTGATGAAATGCGACAGATGCCAAATGGTTGACAATATTTCAAAGCGGCACGAAATGCCACTCAAAACGATCTTGGAGGTTGAATTGTTTGATGTATGGAGCATCGATTTTATAGGGCCATTCCCTTCATCTTTCGACAACTCATATATATTCTAGTAGCGGTGGATTACGTTTCTAAGTGGGTTGAGACTGTGGCACTACGTACTAACGATGCTAAAGTGGTTGTTAGATTCCTCCGTAAGAACATCTTCTCCAGATTCGGCACATCTCGGGTAATCATTAGCGATGAGGGATCACATTTCTGTAATAAACTACTTTAAGCCAATCTTGCTAAGTATGGGATCACTCACAGGATCACAACTGCATACCACCCGCAGACGAATGACCAGGCCGAAGTGTCAAATCGAGAAGTGAAGAGAATGCTTGAGAAGATGGTGAATCCGAGGCGGAAGGACTGGTCAAGTAAGTTAGACGATGCTTTATGGGCGTATCGTACAGCCTACAAAACAACGTTAGGAATGTCTCCATACAGGCTAGTATATGGGAAAGCATGCCACCTTCCGGTGGAATTGGAACACAACGCCTATTGGGCCATCCGGAAGTTGAATTTCGATTTATGTGTTGTGGGAGAGAAGCGCCTTTTGCAATTGAACCACATGGATGAATTCCGCCTTCACTCATATGAAAATGCCAAGTTGTATAAAGAACGGGTCAAGAGGTGGCATGATACAAAAATCATTGAAAGGAAGTTCGAACAAGGACAATCGGTATTATTATACAACTTAAGGCTGAATTTTTTTCCGGGGAAACTTAAATCAAGATGGGCTGGTCCGTTTCGTATCACTAAAGTATTTCCTCATGGAACCGTGAAAGTGGAAGAACCAAATTCAAAAAGAATCTTTAAAGTTAACGGACAAAGGTTGAAACACTATTACGGTGGAAGCTTTGATCGTGAGAAGTTGTCAATCACCCTTGAAAATTAGAGCATACAAGGACATGATCAGGCTGAGGACCTAAAACTAAGCGTTGACTGGGAGACAACCCAAGAGTTATTTATGTATATTTTACTTTTAGTACATTTGGTTGTCTAACTTTAATCTTTGTAGCTTAGGATTTTATAGACTTGAATTTTAGAAGTAGATTTCTTGCATATCTTAATCTTGCTTTAATTAGGTTCAGGTTTGCAAGCTATCAAGGAGTATAATGGGAAATTTTCTAAGTCCTGATGGAGCAGCATAAGGGCGTATAGACGCCCAAAACCTTGGTTAATCTTGTGTCTCGACGCCTGGACAACTTGTCATCACTGCCAACCGGTGTAGATACGCCCAACCATGAACAAAAACTGGCGTAAATACGTCTGAGACCCCTCTTCACCTTCTGCGAGCTGGCGTCTTAACGCCCGGTCAAGAACAAATCCCGGCGTCATTACGCCCAGGCTTTCCCATTCCTTTCTGCATCCCGGCGTTTAGACGCCCTCTAAGGCACAACATACAGCGTAAATACGCCAAGACCCCTGACCCTTTCTGGAGCTCAGCGTCTTGACGCCTAGACACGTACAACCCCCGGCGTATATACGCCCTCTTCACTTTCCCATCAAAAGCATGTGTGAAGCCAACCATTTCATAACTCCAGAATCGATTCTAATTCTGCACAACTCCTCCCATTCCCGATTGCTCACACGTTCTAAACTCTTACACCCTTCCGACTCCCTCATCTTAATTCTTACCAAAACAACCAAAGACACAAGACAAACCAAACTTCCTATCTCTTTTTCGGACCGACGAAGCAGGATTTCACATCAACGCAAGGCACTCGGCAATTGGGTTCTCGAAGTAAAAGGGCAATTTGTCATCATTCAATCGGGTATTTGGCTGCACATGGAATTCAAGTAAGTTATTGCAAATTTCTTGTAGTTCATTGACCTATATATGCAGTAGTAGAAAGGAGTTTGGAATTTTGTGCATTGGTTTCCCAATTGAGTTTGTATTGGCTTAATTGGAGGATTGGGTTGCATCTTTTGTATATTCTTTTGCTTTGTTTGGAAGTGCTAGCAATCAAAACCCATTTGTGGGTGGATCAAATCAAGTTAGGGGTTGATTTAAAGAAGGCTCATTTTATAGTGCACACCAACTGTTTGACATATTGCCTCAACAAACTGCTTTGTGTAAAAAGGATGATTTCATCGGAGTTAAAGTCACTACTTTGGTATTTATCATCCTTCACAATGGCTTCCAAAAGGAAAAAGGGAGAGAGTTCGTCTTCATCGCAATCTTATGATAAGAAGATATTTAGAGGTTATGCTACATCCCAATGATATCACCAAGTGTTAGCCAACAAAAATCTGCTTCCAGAACGAGGGTTGCGACCACATGAGACAGATGGGGATATCTTGGCAAATATACAACGGCGGAATTGGCAAAACTTTACAAGTCAACTTGAACCAGCCGCTGTCAATATCGTGAAGGAGTTCTACGCAAATGCAACAGAGGCTGAGGGTAATTTAGTGATGGTTCAGGGCAAATGGATAAATGTGGGGCGAAAGGCGATCAACTCTTATTATGGTTTGCCGAAAATTAAAGATTGTGAATATGAGGAATACATTACTAAGGACCTGGACTATAGTGAAATAATTCTCAACTTATGTGAACCCGAGACAGATTGGAAAGTTACAGCCACACAAGAGGCGACTAATTTTCCAAGTACCAAGCTTAGTCGCTATGGAAAAGCGTGGTTTGGATTTATATGTGCAAAATTGATGCCTGCTCGGCATAAGACTGAGGTGACAAAGGAACGTGCCGCCCTTTTATATTGTATAGCAATGGGAAAGACTTTGGATGTAGGTGAGATGATACATTCATCTATCGTTAAGACTCTTGACGGTAGTACATTTGGTGGCCTACCTCATCCTTCGTTAATTACCGATCTATGTAAGCGCGGGGGCGTTAAATGGGATAAAGAAGAAGTTCTACAAAACACATTGGTACCGATCGACCATTCAGTCATAACTAGATATAAGGTGTGGGTTGGTGGAGAATCTCATCCAAAGGGGCTTGGATATATCATTACAGCGGATGAACATGGAGCGACGAAACCTGATAATCTTGAGCATCCTGCGCCACTATCAAACATTGTTGACGAATTACGTCGTGATTTGAGGCATCATACTAGGCGAATAGACTTGGTAGCCAGTCGAGTGGAGCGGGTTAGTCAGAGGATGGATCGCCAAAACCACCGCATTGCCAAACGTCGAGATGCGATGCATATATACAATGTCGAGGCTCACACGATGATGTTAAAATTATTTTTCCAGCTGAATCCGTCTCTAGGCTCTGTTCCCTGCCAAATTCCATAAGCTTTGCCAATGTACCCGCCTTCCGACTTAGACATTGATGACAAAACAGAAGAGACTAAAGAAGAAGACAGTGATGAGGAGGTCGATCACGACGATTGACTTGATCAGGAAAGTCCTCAGTTTTCAATTCTTTATTTTTGCAATGAGGACATTGCCTAATTCAAGTTTGGGGGTGCATAATAGTAGTTTTATATTAGTCTATCTCATGTCTCATAGTTGTGTTTGTCTCATGTCATGCCTCATAGTTGTGTTAGTCTCAGGTCATGCATTTCATTTATATATATATATATATATATAGTTATGCTAAGTAGCTAATAATGATTGTGAAACGGATAAAGATTGCTAGTTCGAGATTTTAACTGTTGCTAGTTTTTATCATACTTGAGACCCGTTGGTTTTGAATGCACGAATTCAATGTGTTAAGCCGGTTAGAATAAGATTTAATTCGTGAATGAGATGCTCACTTAGGATATTGGTAGCCTTTATTACTTGTTGGATCATGAAAAGCTAAAAAGAGCAATAAATTAAGAAACTCTTGGCTTGTTTGTTTTTGTGGCCTTTGTCATTCGAACAAGTAAACCCTTAGGAGTGTATTTACACTTAGCGCCCTAAAGCCGTCTGGTTTGGGAGTCGCTGGTGGAAAGTTCATTACATGGGTGGCATTGAAAAGCCTAATAAAAATAAACATTACACAAGTCAAGAATAAACGAGATGGAGCGTAAGACACACTCGCTAGTTGAAAAAAAAGTTGGCGTGACATATTGATACACACACACACGAAAGGGTTAATCATGAGATGAAATTAGTGATATGTTATATTTCTGGCTATGCATGAATTTAAAGTTTTACAAAGTTTTCAATTAATAATCTTTGAGGCCGGATGTTTATGAATTTTATTGATATATTGCTCGAGTCATTAGTAGGACGTCCATATGCATGCATGTAGTTCGTTTAGAAATTGTGATTTAGTATAGTTAATTGTTTTGTTTGCTTGAGGACAAACAATTGTTCAAGTTTGGGCGTATTTGATGAGTGGGTTTTATACCTACGAATCGGGTATCGCTAAAGCTAATAGTTGCTACATTTAAGTGTTTTTAGGTTCGTTTAACTTGTTTTTATGTTTATTTATTGCAGGTTAGAGCAAGAGGGGCATATATGGCAATTATGGAAAAGAGAGTAATTAAAAGAAATGAAAAATTCTAAAAATGGCAATTTTGTAATTACTGTGCCACAGCCCAGCGTCTAGACGCCCAGATTTCTACTAGAAATGGCGTCTAGATTCCCATGATCAGAAAGAGCCAAATTGGAACTCGAAAATTCGGAAAAAGGAAGGGAAATTGACAAGCAGCGCGGGAGAAGAGAATGGGAGGTTAATTAACTGTCAAGATAGAGGGAACGTGGAAGAGGAGAGATAGCAAGAGAAGATAGCAGACGTTTTGGGGAGAACTGGAGGAGAGGATAGAGCATCAAAGAGAACGCACAGATTTTCAACAAGTAACAGAGATATTTACAAATTCTGAGGATTCAAGGCATAAATTAGGAGCAACCATTAGAGTTCCTTCTAATCCTTCCTTTTATCTTTGATTTGTGTAATCTCTGAGATGTATTCATTGTTTAATTTGATGTTGGTCTGTCTAGATACTATGAACTAAACTTTACATTAAGATTGCAATGGAACTTAGTATGTAGTTTTAGTTGATTGCTTCCTCTTTGGTTAAAGTTAGTATCTGAATTGTTTATCATACCTTGTGCGTGTTGATTAATTGCTTAGCTAACAATTACTGAGATAATCTATTCAAAGTTGGAAAACGGAGTTTAGATTTAGATTGGGTTATGATAACAACTGTCCATATAATCTGAGTGTTAAGGTTAATATGTTTAGCATATAGGAATGGTATATACCTATATGTCGTTTGTAACCAACAAGAGAATCTGAATTTAAATCATAGTTGACCTAATTCACATAGGAATATAGTGAGTTAATTAACTAGGGTGTTCCTACAATTCTGTCGCCTCAAGGTCAGATTTTGGAGGATTTATTCATGTGCTATCGGAAGAAGTGCATGGTGAGTATAAAGAATTCTGGGTTAGCAATTCAGTGTAATAAATTAATTGAAGAGGAAGTACATTGACTTAAATGAGATACTTAGGGAAGTTGTAATCTTAAGCTAACAAATCTGCATTTAGTCTCGTGGTTATTTATTTAGAAGTTAATTTCAACAAAGTTTCATTTCAACCTGAAATCCTCCATCGTAGTTTGAATTGGGTTAATTTGGTTTAAAAATTAGTAACTAATAGTTATTAATTTATTTCCTCGTGGGAACGATATCATTGTTTGCTAAATACTACAATCGAACGCGTATACTTGTGTGCTAAAGTGCTAAGACGAATTTTAGGCAACACTACTGCATACAATTAAATAACAAAAGTTCAGATAATTTTATAGTGCCTATCTTATTTTGAGAGGTGAGTTCATTGATAAATCTGTTGTAGTAAATTGAGAACGAATATCATCTTAAGGACAAAACGTTCACATTCAATTTAGACATTTGTTTAATTTTATACAGTAAGGTTCTAATGCATAATATGAATATTTTTTTAAAGATAAAACTGAAAGTGAAAAATTATCTATAAAACTATCATTTTTAAATATATTTCTAAATTGGAATATATCAAAAATAAATTGGAGCTACATATGTACAAGATCACTGTTATCAGACCCGGACTGGACCGTCTGTTTGACCGGTTAAAATCAAAAGCAGTCTACACTTCGGTCCAGTGAACTGATTTTGAAGTGAATCAGTGAAAACGCTAAATGAACCAGTTGACCACCGGTCGAATTGGTAGTTCAATCGATAAAACTAGTTAAGTTAACCCAGTGAACCGGTTTTAAAGTAGTTTTTGAGAATTGATATTTTCATAAGAGAAATTGATATTTTCCTAATATCTCATTCACATGAAGGTGGGCCCCATTTACTATTTATGTGAGTGAAGCCTTGCAAAAATATGAATTTTTCTTTTGGAAATATTAATTCTCTATTTTTAAATACATTTTTAGTTTAAGAATATTTTTATTTTTAAAATTAGATACTAATATTGTAACATTATTTTACAATATTTTAGCTTACAAAAAATTAGATATTTTAAAATTTTATTAATTATTAATAATATGTTTTGTATGTATCTATGACGTCACCGGTTCGACAATAGTTCGACTATTAGTTGAACCAGTGATTCATTTATCCGTTACCTTTTTCAATTCGATAATGGGTCCGGTTCTAAAAACCATGTACAAGATAATGAAAAGAAGGGACATGAATGAACAAGAAAAAAAAAAAGAACTATGTTTAGAGCTCTAGCTCTGACATGAAGATTGAGAACAAATATAGGGGGGGGAAATGCTATGTTATTGAAGTTGTCATGAAAGTCAATTAAGATGCTCATCGTTAATGCAACTGTAGCATGGTCCGATTATTGAATAAAAAAACCTTTGTTCGTGATGATTGAGGACATAATGCACTCGATCTGGAACTGATCAATGACTAAAATTACATACGAAAAATGGGGTTAGTTTTTAATCAATGTGTTTATTTTTTACCCTATTCGTATGCATGGGTATATGTGTTGTTACAGTTATTTTCATCTATTGCGAATAATATACAGATTTAATAAATTTAGTTCAGTTTTAAACAATTCTATTATAATATTGAGCATACATGCGGTGGATATGAACCGAGTCCATAAACTAGACATGCACAGTAGGCCGGACTGGTCCGGCCTGGCCTGGGCCTGGTAGGCTTTGGCCGTTGACCAGGCCAGGCCAGGCTTTGACTTTTGGGCCTGTAGGCCGGGCTTCTCGATCAAAGTCTGGCCTTTTGAGGCCTGTAGGTTAGGCCGGACCATGTCTGTAGGCTAGCCCGGGTCAGGCTTTGGGTCAGGTCAGGCCAGTCCTTAGGCCGGGCCAGGTCAGGCCTAAAAATGTAATCAACTAATTTTTAATGTGAAATATAAATATTAAATAAACTAACTACTATATTAATTAAATGTATTGACAAAAAATTAAAAATGAGTAATTAATCAATAATAAATAATGAGTCGGTTACAAATATTTTGCTTCAAAATATTTTTAAAATGTCTTCAAAATTCAAATCTTCAAAAAATGTATCTTTTTATCTTCAAAAAATATCTCTTCGTTATATCTTTAAAAAATATATCTTCAATCTTAAAAAAAACATATATCTTCAATATTCATGGATGTGCAATTTCGTTAGTTTTTACTCCAACTTCGAGATCTTCTGAGCTATCTTGATTGTCTATTACATCTTGTACTCTTCTTTGTGCGGCAAGATAATCTCTATAACAAATACATATCTCCAATGATTCTGGGCTAAGTCTACTTCTCTTTTCATCCAATACCCTGCCAGATAAAGAAAAATATTGATGAATTTATTTATCTAACTTTTTAAAAAAATTAATCTTGAAAATTTGAGTAGTATATTTTTAGATAATTTATAATTATATTGAATCAATTTTAAATTTAAATATATTTTAAAATTAATTTTAGAATACCCAAATTAATTAATTCTATTTTGAAACTGAAAAAGTTGTACAACATTAACCAGATTTGTCAACCAATTGTGATTAGTACAATGAACAGAAAAGCCAAACAAAGTTTTTCAAAGTTTATTATCTCCCTACAATGAACCATTTTTTCTCTCCATCCGTCTTTTTGTTGCTTATATATATCAAGTTATAGTCTATAGTTAAAACGAATTAACTAGGCTAGGCCGGGCCAGGTCGGGGCTTTTACGTCAAAATAGCAGTATGTTCAAAGACTGTAGGCCGGACCGGCCCGGTCCGGGCTTTAACCAGGTAGGGCTTTGACCAGGTCGGGCTCAGACCAAACCGGCTTGTGGGCCGTAGGCTTTTTGTGCATCCCTACCATAAATCAACAAAAACAAATTCTTTTCTCCCTAAAAGATTTACCAAACTTACCATAGTGTTTTGTTTTTTTTCCTTCTATCCAGCACCAACAACTTGAGCCATTTTCATTAAAATAAAATTCTTTTTCCAAAATAAAAACAATTATACCTGTCATTTGTACTTATGATGAACATGCCATGTGGGTACTTTCACATCTTCATTTTTTTTGTCACATTTTTAGGGAGAAAAACTCAGTCTGTTGATCAAAGTACAAGAACGACTATTTCAGAAAGGAGAGGGGGCCGGGGGAGAAGAACAAAACCTTTTCCATTTTGGATGGTGTAGTAGCATCCACGAATTGTTTTGAATTGTGAAATATTTAAACACCCGAATTATTTTTAAATAATTTTATAAGTATAAATTATACACAAAAAATTATACAACAAAGTAAGAATTATATATTAATTGCATATCAATAAAAATATATAAAATATTTAATTACAGCCTTGTTTTTTTTTTCCTCTTTTTTTTTTATACCCGTTGTACACAATTTTTAATTTATATATAATTTTTGTTAATTTTTTGAATGATATCTATAGTTAAATTAAAAATATCTTTCGAGCTACAGTAATTGTTTTTGAGTATTTTGACCGCCATTATCAAAGCCCTCTCCTTCAAACTTAGATCAACCAACCAAGTATGCTCCTAAAAGTTGCAAATACTATCATTTATTTTCAAATTAGAGATATAATTTAATTTTTGTGATTAAATAATGGCATATTAAACCTCAAATTAATGTTAATTTATTTAATTTTAATTGATACAAATATTATAATAGTATAGTAAATAACAAAAATTACTAATCACAAAATTTATTTTATTTTAAACTTTTATAAATCATATTAATTTTGAAGTTTAATATGTCATCATTTGATATGATCAAAAGTAAAATTATATCTTTAATTTTGGAGCGAAGATAGTATTTTATAGGTGATTTTGAGTTGAGTAATGTAGTCAATCATTTCATTTGCTCTTGGTTAAAATGACAACAATTAATTAATGTGTTATGAATTAATTAATTAATTAACTATGTCGCTTACGTGTATTCTTCCACTTATTATTAAGGATATTCATGCTTAATAAAACTGAAGAGTCTTTGACTGTTCTCTCAAAAAAAAATATATTAAAATCTAAGATAGACTAGTTTATAAGTGGTGAAATTGAATTACAATTTTGAATAAACTAAATGTATTAAGTTGCATTTTACTCACACTATACTCATTTTTCTTTCAATTTTGGTTTTCAAGGGCCCAAAGAAAATGACAAGTTCCTAATCTAATTGCAAATTGATGAATTTAGTTTAAGTTAATTATTGGGGCCTAGCTAGCTAATTATAATCCCCTGACTAATCAGTATGCATGTGAGTTGCCACCTTTATTAATGAAATATATATATATATATATATATATATATATATATATATATATATATATATATATATATATATATATACACTAAAATCTTCTTTTTATTGAACGGAAGGAGTATAATAATATTTAAAAAAAACTTGTGACAAATATAAATGAGATATATGAAAGAAGAGACAAGGTCAAAACTCAATATTATCTATTGATTTAAAAATAAAAATGTCATTTAATTTTACATTTATAAATATTAAAAGAGTTGTTAGAGACAAATTTAAACAAACTTTTATTTAAAATTTGATCAAAAACTCCATAATTGAGACAAGATCGAGGGGCCGGGGGTAAATTTTTTATTCATGGTGCGTAGGCAGGCCAATCTAATTACGACTTCAACAGAACTTATGAACTAACCATGCATATAAAAGTGCAAAAATATTATATAAAAAAATCTAAAATTGAATTAGACACTAGTAGTATATATATATATATAATACTATACGAGTATGCGACAAACTGCAAAGTAATGGACCACATGTATTGAACATTACTATATAACAAATTAACAAAGCAAAGGAAGTTGAAGTGAAGATTCAATGATTGGATGGAGAAGGGAGCTTCTTCATGTTTGTCTTCTTGTCCAATTTTTAGGTCTTGGAATTTTTTCTAGGGATACCCTTTAGCTTTTTTTTGGTGCATCCACCTTCCATGTCTTGTAGTCTTTTGGTTACTTGACCCTATATATAGAGACATTTCTGGAAAGAATATTTTGGTTTATTCACACTGTTTATTTATGATATTCATCTCTCGAATATGTTAATTCACACGCTTTATAAATCTAATTAAGCTTGCACTCTTTAGCTGGCATTACAGACTTATACTCCATATTTTATTATGTCCATTTAAAAAAAAACTTATTTTATTTTAAATATATAAAGGGTTTGCCTGCGACACTTGAGACCTAATTCTTTTGATATTAAATTTTAAGGCAAAATATGTTATTGAAAAAAAATTATTTGAAGAAAATATATGTCGAGTGTTTTAAGCCAATTTCACTATTCTTTATACGCTAATGGTCGTATTCATTGTATAAGTCTTAACAAAAGTAAAGGCTAAATGTAGGTAGTGTTACTTCTATAAAAATAGGCTGCATCTAACATTTGAATTAGTATGAGTTCAAGGATGTTGTAAAGAGGTGTTTGAATAATTTTACGTGCACAAATTACAAAAAAATGATTGTGCATAAACACTACTATCTCATATATATATTGAATAGTAAATAATGATGTAAAAAAATTAATTTACCTTATCAATACTTAAATAATAGGAATGTAGGATCCACACACAACGTATGTTTTCTCTTTGTTTACACATCAGTATTTGTGTATAATTTGTACACATAAAATTACTTGGAATACTTGCTCTATTTCTTAGTATTTTGTATAACATTCTACTTTTTTGCCAAGCCTAGACTGGTCAAACACTAATTAGCATGTTTCCTTCTGTGTTCTATCATGTTTCTTTTGAAGTTTCCTTTCTCTCTCTATATCTAAGTAGGCAAATTAATACACACTCAAACAAGGAACTCAAGTAATTTTTGTGGATGGTATTTTTCTTCCCAAGAATAAAGGGTAATAAAGCCAAAAAAATAATAAGTTTAAGTTGTTCTCGATTAAGTGCTAAAAGTGTCTTGTTATGAATTTCTAGTAAAACATGAGCTAAAAAATCTGTTCAAACGCAGCATCAATCCAAATAACACTCAAAAACAAATTAAGAAAATGTTGGCAGTTTCAATAGCAAAATTCTTGAAATTCAATTGTAGTCCACTGACCATATTATCCGGCCTGCATGACAGTTCATTTCTAGTAAGCAATTCTTCGAATTCGGATAGAGATTTATTTGTTAGCTTCTTTAATGCCATGTATAACGACGATTAGTCGCCCTATGTAAGTATAATAAGTGACATGCATGGTCACCTAACCTAATTAAGAACATAACAAAAGACATATTCTCGTGTTGAATAATTCTTTGATTAATTATTCCTGAAAGTGATTACAGTAGAAAAATAGAACCAGTAGGTATTGATGGTTACTAAATCAGTATTATATTTTTACATGAGTTGTACGTATAATTAATTCCAAGTTCTTCGCCGACTGAATTGAATTAAGAAGAAAAATTTTATTGTTATAATAGGTTCAATTCTGGCTACTGAAGATTAACTTTTGAAAGCTAACTTTTCACATTCTATTGTGTGCAGTTGGAGACTTGGAGTAGGGTCTATTTCAACAGCAATTTTAGTGAGAGGTATATTTATATCTTAGTACTATAATATGATGTTCTAATTTTCAATTATTTTTTATCATCATTTTTAGTACCACGCACACTATCAGTAGTCCTAACTAGTATTAAGGATATACAATATTTGAAAAAATAAGATTACTCTTAATAGTCATTATTTTAAAAATATATTTTTAATTTTAAAACGTATCGAGGGAGTATATATTTTCAAAACCTGTATTATTAAAATTTAGTAAGGGATACATTTCGGGAATTACGAGAAAATTTAAGAAAACTACTTTCATTATATAACGTTTTACCCTCAGTAAAAAAAATGATCGAACAAGTTAAAAGATTCAAATTCAACACCATCAGCATCGTTGGACTTTACCACCCTCTCGCTGGTCATCTTGGACCCTTATATTAAATATGAGGGGAGAAATTTCATGCAAATGATTCTCTTCTTCGATTAAGTTGGGTGTAATCTACTCCAACAAAGTGATAACTTGTCTATATCAAATTAATAATATTACTTTTATCATCAACTATTTGTTTTTATAAGCTGAGGAAATTGGTTGTTTCTTATTTTTCTTTCGGATTATCTACATTTTCATAATATAATAGGGATTACCTTGGTTATATTCTCTCTCTCGGAATAAATGTTTTATCCCATACCAAAAAAATCATATTAAATTAATAATATGATGACATTGACATCATCACTTTGGATTTATATTTTTGTCTTCCAGTTGCTTACTTTAGATCGATAAGGTGCATCAAAATTTCATGCTACAATAATGAAATTTTTGATTGGCTAGTAAAATGTAATTATTTATAATCTAATAGAACATTGTATTAGTTTCATTGTGGAACCCTAGTCAAACTGTTTCAAGCATGTTTCAAGTTATTCTTTTTTTTCTTCCCCTTTTTGATTAAGCCCCAAGACAAAATAGAAGGAGTCCAATGTGTTTGGAACGAGAGTCCCATTTGATTTTATAATTTTTTAGTATATGTATTAAGGTTTATTTATTAACACATTTAAACATAATTTTGTTGATTTTATGTTTTTCAATCATGGAAGATGAGTTTTTGCCGACTTTTCAGCACATAGTCAAGAAATATTTATAAAGCTGCGAATATTTATGGAACATGTCATGAATATGCAAACTCGACATATATAGATTAAAACTAATTATTTGATGTTATATATATATATATATATATATATATATATATATATAATGCATGCTTATGCATAATTTAGTTGTTGAGTATAAGTTGTCCAAAAAATAAATTAATTAGTTGTTGAATATAACTTAATTAACCTGCTGGTCACGGCAGCAAGGCTCAATAAAAATATGGTAATATTTTTCATCATGATATGTTACCAATAGATGATACCATCGCTTGACAGTGACCCCAGAATACAATAATACGTACTAGGGCTTCCGAATATTGAATAGGTATATTCTTGCCTATCTTTCTCCATCCTACTATGAAATATTACATTTGACTTGGAGCTAGCTAGCCTGCAAAAGTCCCAATATAAATCTAGCTCTATCATAAACCATGGATAGAGCCCTTTTCACTCTGAAAGGAACACAATTCTTGCAATACACCAATGAATATGATCGTCAAAGCAATAATGGTCATCATCAGCTAGAAATGCAAATCACATCTACTAGCCGGTCATCGGATTCAGGCGAGCCGTGTGCTGATGGAAAGTGGGCTGCAAAGCTTCTCTGGGAATGTGCAAAAGCAATATCCGATAAGGACTCGAGTAAGATCCACCACCTTCTATGGATGTTAAATGAGCTTGCATCTCCCTATGGAGATTGTGATCAGAAATTAGCTTCTTATTTCTTACAAGCTTTATTTTGTAAGGCAACTGAATCCGGTCAAAGATGTTATAAAACCCTAATTTCGGTTGCTGAAAAAAGCCATTCATTTGATTCTGCTAGGAAGTTGATATTGAAGTTCCAAGAGGTAAGCCCTTGGACTACTTTTGGCCATGTAGCATCAAATGGGGCTATTCTGGAAGCCTTAGAAGGTGAGGGCAAACTTCATATAATTGACATAAGTAATACACTTTGTACTCAATGGCCTACTTTGTTAGAAGGCTTGGCTACAAGAAATGATGAGACGCCACGTTTGAGGCTCACTGTTGTGGTAACTGAGAACATGGTAAGATCCGTCATGAAAGAGATAGCGCAAAGGATGGAGAAGTTTGCAAGGCTAATGGGAGTTCCATTTGAGTTTAATGTGGTAACGGGGTTGAACCAATTAGGGGAACTCACAAAAGAGGGACTTGGAGTTCAGGAAGATGAAGCTATTGCCATCAATTGTATTGGGGCTTTGCGAAGAGTTGAAGTAGAGGAAAGAGGGAATGTAATTAGGATGCTTCGCTCACTAAACCCAAGAGTTGTAACAATTGTTGAAGAAGAAGCTGATTTTTCTAGCACAAGAAATGATTTTGTGAAGTGCTTTGAAGAATGCCTTAGATTCTACACATTGTACTTTGAGATGCTAGAAGAGAGTTTTGTGCCTACTAGCAATGAAAGATTGATGTTGGAAAAGGAATGTGCTAGAAGCATGGTTAGGCTTTTGGCTTGTGATCATGAACAAGAAAATGGTACTATTGGGGGAGATTGTGAGAGGAGGGAAAGAGGAAGCCAATGGTCTGAGAGGCTAAAAAAGGATTTTACACAATTTTCGTTTAGCGATGATTGTGTTGATGATGTTAAGGCGCTGCTAAAGAGATATCGAGCCGGATGGTCACTAGTGCTACCGCAAGAAAATGACTTGGGGCTCTACTTGACATGGAAAGAGGAACCATTAGTATGGGCTGCAGCATGGAAACCCTAATAATGGTGGTGACATTGTTAGGGTTTTCATTTACTAGCTATTTGAAAGGCTTACAAGTGAACATAGATAGAGTGCTTAGGGTGCAAGCAAGCAAACTTTTGATTTTTGATTCTTCAGGTTCAAGTACTTTTCTTATTGCTAGAGATCTATATAGCTTTATGTTTTGGGAGTTTTGTGTTGCTTTTATTAAATTTGTGCTTTTGTTTTTCCATTGTTACCTCTTGTTTGGGAGTGTTTGCACTTGTGCTTTCTTTTACAAATCCCATTTTGGATTTGTTTTCTTAGTTTCTTATGTTCATCCAGCTACTTGATTGTCAGACTTATTTATATTTAAAGTGAACTATATGTATGTGTGTGTGTGTGTGTATATATATATATATATATATATATCGTGGAATCTTCATGTATATTATCCATTCAATTCTTCTAAAGATTAATTGCTGCTAGTGTCTTCTCAGTAGATCTGTCTCTCTGGCAAACAAAAGCTCTAGACAGGCAGAAGCGCGCGCACACAAGTTCATATCTAAATATGTGTGATTCTTTTATGCAAATAATTGAATTGCTTCTGTATAGGTTTTATATGAATGTCCGCTTCTTCTTGACATTCATTCATCTTGAGCTGATGCCTACTTATCCAATTGATAACACATACAAATATAATCACCATAAATTTGATTATATTGATTTATTGTGATTATATTTGTATGTGTTATCAATTGGATAAGTAGGCATCAGCTCAAGATGAATGAATGTCAAGAAGAAGCTGAAATTCATATAAAACCTATGCAGAAGCATGCAATTCTGTATATAACTTTCATGTGACATAATTGGAGGTACAACTCAAAACATAATGACACGATCAATAATTAAACAAAAAATATGATCAATCAATAATTAAGATAATTTAATTTTAATTATCATGGTGCTTATGATAAAACATTATCTCAAGTGCAAAACGGAAACAAATGACTTCAGATGGTTTTTACTTCTGCTATTACAAGTTATCTTTTCTACGTCCTAAGTTGTACCTTGAGTCTATAGCATAACTTGTAATGCATTACTGCTGATAAAACTTGTCAAGCTATCAGGATTCACTAATATCCCGCAAATCTCGTAAACCGTTGTTTTAATTAAAAAGGTCATTTGAAAAAATGTTTAGAAAAGATTAAGATAGCTTCAACGATCATGGTGCTTATGATCAAACATTATCTCAAGTGAAAACCAAAAATAAATAACTTGAAATAATTTTTACTTCTGCAGTTCTGTATTATAAGTTGTACATTTTCTCTTATAAGTTGTACCTTGAGTCTGTATAACTTACAACACAGGACAGCTAAGAGAAATCTATAAGCACTCACTGATATCTTACAAGTCTCGCAAATCCTTTTCTTAATTAAAAAGGTCTTGGAAAATGTTTGGTTATAGAGTAGATAAAAAAAAAATTGTCTAGAGTACTAATGATACCTTTTCCAGTATGCTTCTTGAAATCAATTTTAAAATACACTTTGATAGGTGCTTAGATATCATTCCAACCTTTCAGTATATAAGATAATTACTGCTTAATTAAATCATCAATACCTATATAATATTACTAAAAAAATTGCAAGATATATCTAGAGCATGTTCGTTGCTGCATTATTAATAAGATCAAGATATTTATAATAAACAGAAAATGAACAGAACTAGCTAGATTCTGACAAAATGAAAAGTTAGAGGCTTTGAGATCTGAGTACACGTACAAATAGGTGATCAGCATAAAGAGTTGAATATGGTCCCGGGAGAAGAGTACATATATAATGGCAAGCAAGAATTATATATATATACCAACTAAATCTCATGGCTGCCTTTCTGTCTAGTGATATGAATAGCATATTTTTGCCTTTAATTACCACACACATGCCTGGACTATGTAGAACCAGCCTTTGCCAACATCTTCTAGTGGAAACCAACTTTATATGACTACTGATATTTTAGTCCTGCTTGTACTTCACAAAAGTTTTCCATCATCGTTAGGGAAAATTAATTTGTTTATATTTTTTTGTTTCCCAAAAATGTTCTCATTTAAAGACTTTATACGTTCAAAGATATATGTTTGTTTCATTTGTATCACCTATATAATTGAGTGTTTAATTTAGTAACATGCATAGAATGGAAATTGTGATGGTAAACTTAGAATATATTGTGCCATTTGTATTATAATATTGCAATCAATATAATTATGACCCTTTTTTTAAGCGGTTAATATTGTTAGAGAAAATAATGCCGTCAAACAATAAATATAACAATAAGCGTTGTTTAAAGTGTTAAGTATCGTTAAAACAATTATAAAAGTGTTGTTAAAGGGCAACAACTTGATTTTAGTTTGTGTTTTTTTTGTCAAACTAGACTATTTTGAACATAAGTTTCTTTTTCAGTGTGTATGAAATAAATCCAGCCGGCCGCAAAGCTTCCAACATCATGAATGTTATCATATCTAAATTGTTCTTCTTATCATGGATGCAAAAAATGATTGAACATAATAAGTGTGTTTATTGTAATAAACATTCATAATTTTTTTTGTGGGTAAAAAACATATGAACCAACTGAATATATGCTACAATAAATAAGGTTTTTGTAAAGTTTTTGTTGAATTACGAATGGGTTTACCTGGATGGATACACTATTCATGATGTTGAAATATTGGAGGAAACTTATATTTAATTTTAAAAAAAATATTATTCCTCCTCCTCAACACAAAAACATTAATATACCTTTTATGTTTTTTTACCTGCAAATGACTATTTATTACTATAAACACATGTTATGTTCAATTATTTTTTTCATGCAACGAGTTTGCTCTTTCTTGCTTGATGCAACGATGGAGACACATAAAAGAACACTTATCAATATTAACAGAACTTGAGAACTAATGGCAATGCCAAAAAACGCCATCGTTTTGCTCATATCGCTACTCTTTTTAGTGGCTAAGAAAAGAGTCAAAAAAGGTTGTCCGTCGTTTTGCTCATGCAGCTAGAAAAAATAGTAGTTTGGAATAATAAAACCGCTGTCGTTTTCTCATTACGCTTCTAGGAGTAGCGATTTGGCCAAAAAAAAATTTGCTCAGGCCACTAGTAGAAGTAATGGTTGGATAAAAATTTACCATTGATCTTATATGGATGGTATAAGATCAATTTAATAAAATAATATCTATAACAATTATTTACTATAAATTATTTCTCATATATATATATATATATATACTGTTCTTACTTTCTTGACATGAAATAAAGTTCTTGAAATGAAATAATAATACGTAGTTTTTCAATCCTTCTATACCCTACTTTGTTGAGATGAAATAAAGTTTTATCTTTAATCTAGAATAAAAAAGAAAAAAAACGGAAGAAACAAAGAATCAATCAAGCACCTAATCCATGATGGTTTGCCCCAGTACGGCGAGACTAAACCCGTCGGGACCGGTGTAAGCCACTTTTGAGGGCTCGACCCACTGTAGCCCCTTGTTCTCTATTGGCTTGTCCAATAATAATTATGGTCAAATCAAAGTCCTTTTAGCTTGTCATACAAACTTTCATGTCAAATTTCATCTACTAGTGGAAGAATATATTGAACTGAAAAAGTTTGAAAATTTAATGCAAGTATGACTAGACTGGCTAATATAAAGTTTATCTACTTTTATTTTTCCAGCAAAAATACTTAAGATAATAAAGTGCAGAGTCAGGTTAACCAGTGATCACAAAAGTTTGAACAAAAAGTCAAAAAAAAAAAGAAGAAAAAAAAAGAAGGATCATACAAACATACTCGCGATTATTTAGCCAAAAAAAACTCTCTCTTGATTTGTGTTCTAAAAATTGTTACGTAGAACTAGGCAGTGAAAGGAGCGCTTAGGTAATTTAGACGATGTCTAAATATTTTTTTAGACGATCTTATTTTTTTATAATTTTTATTATATATTAACTCGGTGATCTATGCCAGGTTTATAAATGTATTGTATTTATTAATTGTAATTTATATTATTAAATGTCACTTTATATTTATTAAGTGTGATGCTATATATAATAGTGAAAAATAATGATAAATTAAGATTATTATGTTACTTTATTCATGTCCTAAAATAAAAATATTTTTTTATTTTGGATCGAACTAAAAATAAAAGTGTATTCGTAATTTTAAAATAGAGCGAGTATTAGTTAAAAATACTATATAAAGTGATTTTGAAATGTTAATTTTATCATTATTTATTAAAATAATTAAACATATAATATTTCTTTTCATTTTTAGTGTTTAATAAAACACCTTGACTCATCAAAATACAAAATAAATAAATAAATACAAAATAAAATAAAAAAGAGAAAAGATGAATAATTGAAAAATGATTCTAAAAGAGTGTATAATACGTACATTTCAGGTTTCTTACAAAGAGAGGATCGATACCATTAAATTAAATGCCTATAAAAAGTGGAAATTATCAATTTATATATACATTGAATTGTCTACAAAATATATTATATATATTATGAATAAGTTACTTACAAAGAGAGAGAGAATGTATCAATTCTCATATATATCTTATAAAATAATACAAATATAATAAAAATAAAAATATCGACTAATTAAATTTAAATATAGTTTCATGAGTCAATTCAGTTCATGATCAATCAAAACATCTCAGTTAACTCATAAAATAAAACCTTATTCTTGCTATTATCATAAGTGTAAGATCCCGACTTT
Source organism: Hedera helix (assembly GCA_947179155.2). Taxonomy (NCBI): domain Eukaryota; kingdom Viridiplantae; phylum Streptophyta; class Magnoliopsida; order Apiales; family Araliaceae; genus Hedera; species Hedera helix. The sequence continues at coordinate 27,656,120 of OX359282.1, read as the reverse complement.
TATGAAATACAAATTTAATTTATTTTTTTATATATTTTCTTCTGAAACGGTAAGTGAATAAATTGACAAAAGTGAAAATTAAGAAATATTTTGTACAAATTTTATCTTGTCGGAGAATATTCGTTCTATCGGGGATTCGTATGACAGAGCCAAAATAACCAAATATTGGTGGACCCCCACAACAAAATATTGTCGGATATAAAAAACGACATAAGTAATTTTTTAAAAATAAAAATAGTCAACGGTATTATCACTTTTAACTGTTATAATACTCGGTGGTAAAGAAATTGTAACATACGGTATTACACAGTAGCACACGGTATTGCACAGTGTTTCATATTATTGAACTGATAAAGTGGCTATTGTACAATATTAACTTTATTAAACTAATAATTGTCACATGCACAATAATTCATATTATTGAACTGATAATTGTTATAGTAGCATATGCACAGTAATTCACATAACTGGATCAATAATTGTCATTACACAGTGACGTGCCCTTTCTTTTACTTATTTTCTACATTATTATTATCTCTATTATGATGTTGATTAAATTGTTGTATTCCATTGTTAGTTAATTTTGCTGCTAGTATTGTGAGTATCTAATTCAGAAAGCTAACTACACTACATTTATAATAATTAATCATAATAATAAATAATTGTGAATTATTGTTGAATAATTAAATTGATAAAGTTATTTATTTTTATTATAATAAATTATATAAACTTATTTACTTTATATAAATTATGTAAAGTAAATTATTTTATTATGATATATTATATAAAGTTATTTGTTTTATATATAAAATTAATTGTTTTATTAAATGAATGATATAGATTAAAAACAATGTAATAATTATATAATTTGAAATGAACGGTGTAGATTAAAAATGATCTTTAAATGAATGGTTTAGATTAAAGAAATTTTAAAAGATGAAATGAGTGGTTTGGATTAAACATTATCTTGAAATATACGGTTTGGATTAAATTAAGAAATCTTGAATTATGATAAGATTTTTTGCTATAAATAGAAGTCTTGACTTAAGAATTTTTCATAAACTTTCTTACTTATTCTTTTTTTCACTCTCTAAATATTATTTTGTGTAAATTCTCTTTGAGTGTGCTAAAGCCATCTTGAGTATTTATGAAGATCTGTAAGTGTACAAGTACTGTTCAAGTAAGTCTTTTTATAAAATTTATATAAGCAACCACACACATCACACGGTATTTATAAATCTTCTTTTAGAAGACTTTTCTTTTAGAAGATTTATTTTGAAAAGCTTCATTTAGAAGATTTATTTTGAAATATTATTTTCTTTCAAAAACTATGTTGAAATTATTCTACTTTATTTTATTAAATCACTTTTGATGATTTCTGTAAGACCCCGAATTTTATGAAATATAAAATTTAATTTTTCTTCATATTTTTTTTTTCATGAAACAGTAAGTGGTTAAATTGACGAAATTGAAAGTTAAGGATGTTATGTGCAAATTTTATTTTGTCGGACAATATTCGTTTTGTCGGGGAATATTCGGGCCGTACGACGGCGCCGAAATAACTAATTATTGGTGGACCCCACAACGGAATATTTGTCGGATATAGAAAACGACAGAAGTAACCTTTTTAAATAAAAATAGTCAACGGTGTTAACTGTTAAAATACCGGTGATAAAATAATAGTAGCATACGGTAATTTATGATATTTTACTGTAGCACGCGGTACTCTACAGTAGCACACGGTATTGCACAGTGTCTCATATTATTGGTCTGATAATTGACACCGTAACTGTTACGCATCATTTCATCAATAATTGTCACTGCATAATATTTTATGTTAACAATTCAATAATTGTTATTACACAGTATTTTGCATTATTGATTCAATAATTGTCGTTACACTGTATTTCATATCATTGACTCAATAATTGTTGGTGCACTGTAGTTTAAAATTGTTGAACCTAATAATTGGCACAGTAGTTGTTGCATTATTATGAATTATTACTATGGTAGTATTATTTGGTAATTTGATTATTATATTATATTCATAAAGTTGTTTGTTTTATTAGACAATATAATAATAAAAAGTTATTTGTTTTATTAGAAAAATATTATTATATTCAGATGTTACTATGCAAGTTACTATGCAAGTTACTGTGCCAAATTTGAAAATTCGCTGAATTCGTCTGCGCAGAGGCTGCGCAGCCTCTCCTGCCAATTTCAGCATTGGCGTGCTGCCAACGCGCATAGTACCCTTATTCCTCCTATAAATAGCTTGTTCAGCTGAATAGAAAAAATCACACCTAAAACATAAAATTTTTCTATAAGAATTTTATGAGTTTTCTCTGAGAATAGTAAGACTATTTTGAGTGTTTGAAAGCCAAAAGGAGTGCAGAAATTTTTCAAGTAAGTCTTTTATTAAAGAGTAGTAATTTCATAAATTCCTATTTTTCACGATATTCACAAATCTTCCTTTAGAAGACTCTTCTTTGAGAAGATTCATTTTTAAAAGCTTTCTTTGGAAGATTTATTTTGGAATATTATTTTAAAAACTATTTTAAAGTAGTTATATTATACTACAAAAATTATGTTAAATATATATAATTTTGATAGTTCATATTATACGAGTTATCATACACTTTGAAATTTATATGTGGTAATTACTAATTTTATTATAAATATATATAGGTTGATCAACCTCATTTAAATCAATATCCAGTCACGTGTTAAGGTAAGGAATGTCATTTTTTTGGGGAATATCATCTTCTTTCATATTCTATTATTTAAACTTACCACGGTAAGGGATTATCATTCTTTGATTCTCGAAAATAATATCGTTTCTTTCTTGTGCCATTTATTTCCATGTATTAAATTGTGGGAATAACCTTACGGCGCGGATTACCGCCTGTTGGTGAATAACCTTTCGTATTCATTCTTTATTAATCTCTGAGAATAACCTTACTGCGCGGATTACCGCCTGTTTGGTAAATAACTCTTCGTATTCAATTTTTATTAAATTGTGGGAATAACCTTACGACGCGGATTACCGCCTGTTAGTGAATAACATTTCGTATTCATTCCTTATTAATCTCTGAAAATAACCTGATTACGCGGATTACCGCATGTTTGGTGAATTACTCTTCGTATTCATTTCTTACTTGTCTCTTGTTGGTAAAGTTTCCTGAAATGAATATATATTCTTTAACAGTTTGCACTTCATCTAATATCATTTCAACTGAACCTTCCTATTTTTCTAAATCTTTCTATTGAACCTTAACTGTTATTCTGAACTGTGGATCTTAAATATCATTCTTGAATTTTAGTCCACATCATGTTGGCAATTTGGACATTATTTGAATCTACACAAAGAAAAATCATAAACTTTTGATATTTATTGATCATACTGTTTCTTCTGATTCATCATCTATATCACGGTGGTTATTCTAATCATCAAGAACCATGTTGTTGTGAATATCTGTGGCCTGGGGCACAGTTGATAGGATAAAGGCGATATAATTATTGTGTCTTTTAGGGCACGTGGTGAATATTCTCTTTGGCCTGAGGCAAAGATGAACTGTTGTTGGTATGATTATGACCAAAGGCTGAAAACTGGTATAATCATTACCGTTGGTGTTATATTTGAATATCTTTGGCTCGTAATGCAAAGATGAACTATTGACTGGCATGACTATAATCAGGAACTGAAAATTTATATTATCATGACCAGCGGTGTTTAAGATGATAAAAGTTGATGATGTTTTTCCTAAAAATAGAAGCGAGTGGACATTATAGTCTGCATTATTCTTTTAAAAGATTGCTCTTTCCGCTGCTATTATTGATACAAAGCTTATTGTCTATTATATTCAATTAAGAACTCATCTGTTGAAGGCTAATGATAATTTATTTGTCATTATCTTAGTCATGATATTTCTTAGTGGGCTATTTGAGCTCACCCTTTCTTTTGTTCAATTGTTTTTCAGAAAATGAGAGAGTAGCCGGGTCTAGCAATGGAATGGAGTGACGGTCCGAGTGATAGCTATTGTAGTCTTCACATGTTGTATATAGTGTGGCAATAATAGTGAAGACCTAGTTGTGTATTATTGAGTTTGTATTTATGTTCTATGTACTATTTGTATTAGAAATTATGTATTTTATGGCGTCTCAAATTAGGCTATGTAGGCCTAGATTTGGGGGCGTCACAATTTCATACAAATTGGTACATATCATAAAATTATATATGGTAGTTACTAATTAAATTATAAATATATAGGTTAACCAACTTCATTTAAATCAATATCCAGTCACGTGTTAAGGTAAGGAGTATCATTCTTTTCATACTTTTAAACTTACTATGGTAAGTACTATTTGGTAAAAATTTCTGAAATGATTATATGTTCCTTAATAGTTTGCGCTTCATCTAATATCATTTCAATTAAACCTTCTTATTTTTCTAAATCTTTCTATTGAACTTTAACCGTTATTCTGAAGTATGGATCTTGAATATCTTTCTTGAATTTGAGTCCACGTCATGTTGACAATTTGGACATTATTTGACTCAAGACAAAGTATCATGTTATTCTATTCATCATTTATATCTTTGTTATTATTCTAATTATCAAGAATCAAGTTATTGTGAATATCTGTGGCCTGCTGTGGCCTAGGACACAGATGATAGGATAAAAGCGATATAATTATTGTGTGTTTTTTAGGACACGTGGTAAATGTTCTCTTTGGCCTGAGGCAAAGAAGAACTGTTGTTGGTATGATTATGACCAAAGACTGTAGACTGGTATGATCATGACAATTGGTATTATATTTGAATATCTTTGGCCCGTACTGCGAAGATGAATTGACTAGCATGATTATGATCAAGAACTGTGAATTTATATTATCATGACCAATGGTGTTTCAGATAATAAAAGTTGATGATGTTTTTATGAAAAAAAGAAGTTAGTGGACATCATAGTCTACATGATTCTTCTAATGGATTGTTCATTCCACTGCTATTATTGATCTAAAACTTGTTATTCATTATATTTTATCAATAACTCAACTGGCTAATGATAATTTACTCATTATTATCTTAGTCATTATATTTCTTTACTGGCCTATTTGAGCTCACCCTTTCTTTTTGTTCCATTGTTCTTCAGGAAATGAGACAATAGCTGGGTCTAACCGGATAATGGAGTGAAGGTTCGAGAGATAGTTGTAGTAGTCTTCATATGTTGTATATAGTATGACAATAATAGTGAAGACTTAATTGTGTATTATTGAGTTCTGTATTTTTGTACTATGTACTATTTGTATTAGATACGGTGTATTTTTTGTATCTTAAATTAGGCTATGTAGGCCAAGATTTGGGGGCGTCACAATAAGTAATAATCTTGTTATATTATACAAGACATATACTCCCTCCCTCAAAAAGATAATATAATATAAATTTTACACAAATTAAAAAAACTATAAAAGATAATAGAGTATAAAATAAATACTAATTTTGCTTATATAAGTACATGAATAATTTTTTGTCTCTTTAAACTTAGTAAACCCTACTTTTAATATATTTTTGAAAGTAAACTAGTATTTAGGCTTAATTTATATTTAAATGGTGCACTTTTAGACATTTTTTTATGGACAAAATATTTTATATATGCAGACATCCTTTTGTAGACAAAAGGAGTAATAATTATAATTTTATAAAATTTGACATGAAAAATTGCTAAAAATACAATTTCTTAAGATTTAACAAATTTATTTCAAGTATCGTAAAAACTAGATTAATTTCATCTAAGGAGGGGCTTAAACACCTTGTCAAATCTAAGGGAGGTGTATTCAATTAAGACTTTTAAAGATTTTTTTTAAGTGACAGACTTTTGCAGAGTTTGTGGATTTTAATAACTTTTAAAGACTTTTTAAAAATGACTTTTAAATCCTTCACCAAATAAGTGATAGATTTTTATAGACTTTTTGCCAAAACTTTAGTAGACTTTTGTATTCTAATATATCTTGCAGCTTATACTAATTGTTAATTAGTTCATGTGTACAACCTCCCCCTCTTGTTTATTATTCTAAATAAATTGTTAGAAAAAATTCATAGTACGCTATAATACATATATTTAAATTTTGTATATACCTAAATATATGTAAATAAGTCTAAGTACATTTTCAATTATGAGGGTGTTAACTATTAAATGTTATACATCTTTATATTTTTAATTTTAATTTTAATTTTATTTAAAAATAAAGTATTTTTAAATACTAATTATTTGAATTATAAATGGTTAATTTAGTCTATTAATAACAACGTTAATTTAGTTACGTTTACTACAGTTAATTTATTCGTTATTTTAATTGCCGTTAATCAAAATATATATTATTCTTGTTACACCAAAGAGAAAAAAAAAACACATCTGATGAATACTTCAAATAAATTATAATATCGTTAGTTAGTATTATTGTGGTTAATTTTTAACCGTGTAATTCTTAATATGATTCATTGTTATATAAGCATTTAGTTTAGTGATTTATGATAAATTGGTACATTTTGATTGATTATGTAAAAACACTAGATAATATTTTAATATTATCAGTCATAAGCAACATTTATAAAATATCTTATGTGACGCCCCCAAATCGGGCCCACACCACTCAATTTGAGTCGTCAAAAGACTATAACAAAAGTATTACAATACAGTGTACAGTACTTAATAATACACAACTAAGTCTTTACAATTATTACTATTTTACAATACAATGAATACTACTATAGCAATTAACTCGGACAACTACTCCATTCCCCTTTCCTCCCCGCTAGTCCCGGCTACGCTCTCATTTCCTGAACAATTGAACAAAAAGGAAAGAGGTGAGCTCAAATAGCCTAGTAAAAAATATCATGACTAAAATAATAAAAAATAAATTATTCTTAGCCTTCAACAGTTGAGTTCTTAATTGAATATAATAGACAACAAGTTTTAAATCAATAGTTGCAGTTGAGTTATTAATAGATTAATATAAACAGCAAGATTTAAATCAACAACAGTAGTTAAGTTCTTAAACAAAGTTTAACTGCAGTGAAATAACCATTACTAAGAGAATCAAGTAGATCATGATGTTTACTAGCTTCTCCTTTTAATAAAATCATCATCAACTTTTATCATCTGAAATACCACTGGTCATGATCATGCCAAATAATAGTTTATCTTTGCCCCCGGCCAAAGAGAACATTCATCACGTGCCCTTGTCATCCGGTCAAAGACACCCAACAATTATATCGCCTTTATCCTATATCGCTTTTAACCTATATCGCATTTAACTTATCATCTGTGCCCAACCTGATTCTTGATGATTGAAATAATAACAAAGATATAAATAATGAATAGAAGAAATGGGGTAAATAATAACATTAAGAGTTAGCAACTTTTACTTTGTCTAGATTCAAATAATGTTCAAATTGTCAACATGGTGTAGAGAAAAAGGTGTTCAAGTCCAAGAGTAATGTCCAAGATCTACAGAGAAGAAGTTCAACGGTAAGGTTTACGGTACAAGAAAATAGTCTAAAATATTAGTTCAAAAGTTCAAGGTCCATAAGTTCACAGTTCAAATATGACGATGAAAATTTAATAGGAATGTTATTATCAAAAGGTATTAGATGAAGTACAAACTATTAAGGGAATATTAATAAATTATTAATTCAAGAATTTTCACCGTTTAATAATATTAGAGGTACAAATGAGATACTTTCTTATTGTAGTAAGTTTAAGTAATAGAAGATGAAAAAGATGGTATCCCTTACAAAATAATTTTAGATCTTTAACGCTGAAGATAATTTTAATACAACCAGAAAGACACTTATACTAAGAAATATTTAGAAAGTGGAAAGAATATTGAATGGGAAATGTATGAAACTCCTTATGCTAAAGCCTTCTATTTATAGCCAAAGTCTAACCAACTTTTTCATAAACACGTTACACATTTTAATATCATATTTTAATCTAAATCATTCATTAATCAACACATGTTCCACACTTTAATCTGCATTATTCGTTGACTAACACGCGTTTCACGCCTACACGCGTTACACATTTACGTGTGTTACACATTTACACGTGTAACACACTTACATATTATTTTATTGATTTAATATCCTAATTATTGAACATACAATGTTTTTCGCATAATAAATTTGTCTAACTGTTTAATACTCATGATTACTACCGTAGCAATTATTAGCCCAATAATGTAAGATGTTGTGCGTTATGATAATTATTGATTCAATAATATGGAACACTGTGCAATTAATAATATAAAATATTATGTAATGATAATTATTGATTCAATAATATAAAATGCTGTGTAATGACAATTATTGATGAAATATTGTGCAATAGTCACTTTATTAATTCAATAATTTAAACATTGTGTAATACCATTGCTGCTGTAAAATATCATATGCTACCATACTTTTATCACTGGGTATTTTAACAGCTAAAAGTGATAATACCGTTGACCATATTTATTTAAAAAGGCTACTGCTATCATTTTCGACATCCGATAATATTTCGTTGTGGGGTCCACCCATAACTGAATATTTCGACGTTGTCGTACGAATATTCTCCGATAGAACAAATATTTTCCGACCAATCGAATATTGTCCGACATAAAAAATTTTCACATAACATCCTTAACTTTAATTTTTATTAATTTAACACCTTACTGTTAGGCATAAAATTATGAGAAAAATTAAAATCTATTTATTAAAATTTGGGGTCTTACATCCTCCCCTCCTAATGAAATTTCGTCCCCGAAATTTACGTACATGGCATTTCGAAGATATCAGGATACTTAGCTCTCATTTCAGATTTCAACTCCCTAGTCATTTCCTCAGTAACTTAGTTTTTCCATAAAATCTTGACTTGAGGTATAATCTTTGAGCGTAAGATCTACTCCTTCCTATCCAAAATATTGACAGATACCTTCTCATACGTTAAATCTTTCGCAATCTCATCTGGCTCTAACTCAATAATGTGATTTGGGTCCTTCACATATTTACGTAACATAAATATGTGAAAAAGGTTATGAATGCGGGACATATTTGGTGGTAAAGCTAGTCTGTAGGCCACAGTTCTTATTCGGTCAAGGATTTCAAATGGGTCAATAAATCAATAATTGAACTTTTCTCTCTTTCTAAACCTTGTAATTCCTTTTCATGGGAAAACACGTAAGAATACATGATCTTCAACGTTGAAACTTTCGTCATTTTGATGAAGATTAACATAACTCTTTGTTGTTCTTGTGCAGCTTGTATTCGTCGTCTAATCATTTGGATTTTTTCTATTATCATGTGCACTAGCTTAGGTCCCAACAATTTTACTTCTCCCATCTCATTCCAACATACTAGAGAGCGACACTTTCATCCATACAAAGACTCAAATGGAGTCATTCCTATACTTGTTTGATAACTGTTGTTGTAGGAGAATTCAATCAATGGTAAATACTTGTCCCAACTTCCTTTGAAGTCTAGCACACAAAGTCTCAATAAATCTTTAAGAGTCCAAATTATCCTTTTTGATTATTCATGTGTTTGGAGATGATAAGTAGAACTAAATCGTAGTTTGGTGCCTATAGCTTTTTGTAGACTGATCCAAAATCGTAAAATGAATCTAGGGTCCCAATCAGAAACTATGGATACTGGCATGCCATGCATTCTCACAATCTCACATATGTATATATTAGCTAGACGCTCAAGTGAATAGTTTTCTCGTATAGACAAAAAATGTGCGAACTTGGTCAATCTATCTACAATGACTCAAATCGCATCCAAGCCTTGAGAAACTTTAGGAAGACCCGTCACAAAATCCGTATTGATATGTTCTCACTTCCATTCGGGAAACTCAAGTGGTTGCAATGGACCCTTAGGCACTTGATGCTTCACATTGACACCTCGAGACAAACTCAACGATCTCCTTCTTCATATTGCTCCACCAAAATGTATGTCGAAGGTCGCGATACATTTTGGTACTTCCAAGATGAATTACAAACGGCGTGTTGTGTGCCTCCATCATAATTTTATACTTCAATTCAGGGTCGTTAGGAACACAGAGTCAAGAGTTGACTCGGAGTATCCCTTTCTCATCGATTCTTGCTTCTGGAATAATACTTTCATGTACTTTCCTTATCATATTTTATCAGTTTTGGATCAGTAGCTTGAGCAGCTTTGACTTTATCGATTAAAGTCGATTCTACTTGTATGTGTGCGATCCTCATATGGGTCCCTGGTGACTTTAGCTCTATCTCCATCTTTTGTAAATCGTACAAAATGCGCCTTTGTGTTGTTAGTATTGCATTCGTATTCGCATATGATCCTCTACTTAATACATCAGCTACCACGTTCGCCTTTCCTGGGTGGTACTGGATAGTGTGATCATAATCCTTTAAAAGCTCAAGCCAACGTCGCTATCGCATGTTGAGTTCCTTCTTGGTGAAGAAATACTTGAGACTTTTATGATCTGTAAAGATCTCCATCTTTTTCCCGTACAAGTAGTGTCTCCAGATCTTCAATGTGAAAATGACCATTGCTAACTCTAGATCATGAGTAGGGTAATTTTTCTCATAATCTTTGAGTTGTCGAAAGACGTAAGCTATAACTTTTTCGTATTGCATAAGAACGCATCCTAGACCACTACCTGAAGCATCACTGTAGATAACAAATCCTCCTGATCCTGATGGTATAGTCATAACAGGAGCTGAAACGAGTCTCCTCTTAAGTTCTTAAAAGCTTTTCTCGTATTCCTTACTCCATTTGAATTTTGTGTTTTTCCGAGTCAGCTGAGTTAGTAGAGTGGCAATTCGAGAAAAACCTTCTACAAATCTGTGATAATAACTAGCTAGACCTAGAAAATTTTGTACTTCGGTTACTTTCTTAGGTTGCTCCCAGTTTAAAATTGCTTCAATCTTCACGGGATCAACCGATATTCCTTATTTAGAAATCACATGCCCAAGGAATGTTATTTCCTCAAGCCAGAACTCGCATTTCTTCAACTTAGCATATAACTTATTTTCACGTAACTTTTGGAGTATCAATCGCAAGTGTCGTTCATGATCCTCACGACTCTTGGAGTATGAGGATATCATCAATAAAGACAACCACAAAATGATCCAAATATTCGGTTCATCATGTCTATGAAGGCTGCAGGAGCATTAGTTAGTCCAAAAGGCATGACTAAGAACTCTTAATGCTCATAGCGACTTCTGAAGACAGTCTTTGGAACGTCATCAGTTTTACCTTCAATTGATGATAACCAGATCAGAGATCGATCTTTGAAAAATACTGAACACCTTGTAATTGATCAAACAAGTCATCAATTCGAGGTAACGGATACCTATTCTTTATATGGTGACATGATTCAATTCTCGATAGTCAATGCACAATTTCATACTCCCATCCTTCTTCTTTACAAATAGAACAGGGGCACCCCAAGGTGATGTACTTGGTCGTATCAAATCGGTATCTAGGAGTTCCTGAAGTTGGACTTTCAACTCTTGAAGTTCTATGGGAGCCATTCGGTATGGGGCTTTAGAAATAGTTTTAGTACCTGGTTCAAGGTCAATACAAAATTCAATTTCGCAGTTTGGGGGTAGGCCAGGACGTTCTTCGGGAAACACATCAGGGAATTAATTAACAATAGGAATATTTTTCAAGCTTACTGAGTTTTTATTTAGATCAGTGATATGAGCTAGGAAGGCTTGACATCCGTTTTTTAAGAAACGAATGACTTTATGACTAGAAATAACGGTTATAGATTTCAAAGATTTGGTTGCTTGAATTTGCATGATAGGTTGGTCAGGAATATTAAAGCTAATGAGCTTATGGAAGCAATCGATTTTAGCATGATGGGTAGTCAATCAATCAATTTCTAAAATCACATCAAACTCGTGCATTACCAAATAGATAAGGTCAACGGGTAGTGTAAGGTTATTGATTTGAACCAAACAAGATTTATAAACAGTAGATGTAACGGCTATTTCCCCTAATGGAGTTTCAACATATAAGTCAAAGTCTAAATTTTTAGGAATCAAATTTAAACATTGAACACATGTAGGTGGGATAAAAGAGTGGATAGAAAAGTATCTAAAGGTCATAGACTTCACAAGAGTTTATGAATAGCTTATTGGTTATCACCTCGTTTAGGTTTCATGCCTTCTGAGACGTTATAACAAAAGCTCTCCCCTGGACTACAGATTTTTTTCTTGTCTATGCTAGCCTTTGGAGCCATCATCGCTGTTGGACTTGATTTTGTAACAGGAAAAAATCGAGCAATATGACATTCTTTCCCACAATTATAACAAGACTTGGATTACTAAGTACAGTTTGGACTGATGTGACCTCCTGACCACACTTGTAACATTTTAAGGCTGATCGATCTTTTCCCCTTGAAACTATTACTGGTGCTGATGTTGGTGCTGGTGCATTTTCCTGATCATTGTGAAATCTCTTTCTCTTGAAATTGTTCCCACTTGTTTCACCCCTTCTATTATTTAGACCGGAATTACCACCGAAGTGGTTACTATTTTCGAAATGGTGATTACCGCCTCTACGGTTCTCGTTCCGATAATTGTTATCGTTATTTCTTCCTCTTGGTTGGTCATTGGCTCTTGGTTGCAATATTTCATCTTCTTGTTCGACCCTTTGAGCCCTACCTAGCACATCCGAATATAAACAAAGTTTGTAAGAGATGAGGTGTCGGCGAATTTTGGGTCTCAAGCCACGTAAGAACATACGAGTCATTTGGGCTTCATCGTCCACCAAATGAGGCGCGAATCGGGATAACTTTGCAAATTTGGCTTTGTATTGAGAAACAGTCATATTCCCTTGTTCTAGTTTAATAAATTCCACCTCTTTCATATGGCGGACACTTTCTGAAAAATACTTCTAATTAAATAAATCATGGAATTCCGTCCAAGACATCTCAAGTGGTGAATGATGGGTACGTTTTATCGATTTCCACCAATGGTACGCTTCTCCTCTTAGCATGAAGGTAGCAAATGGAACCCTCTGATCATCAGTGCAGCGCAGAACATCAAATATCTTTGTCATCTGCTTTAGCCATGCTTCTACATTAAGTGGGTCCGACTTTTCGAAAAATTCGGGTGGTCCCAACTCCTTAAACTGCTTCGCAGTGACCATCATCGAATTACTAGCAGTTCCACCGATGGGAGTTCCCCTCGTGTGATTTTGCATGAATTACATAAAGTTTCTAAAGAAACCATCATAATTCACATGGCCACCTGCTTTATTTTTGGAAGCTGCAGGAGGATTATTTATAGCCTCTTGGTTTTCTGCAGCATAATTCATCCCTTAGTTTTTAGACGTCATTCAGAAATGTGGTCACAAAACAAAGGTTAGTTTAAACAAACTGACTTGTACTTTTTGTCGCTTCATTCAAGTCAACTAGCAAAATTTAACTTAGGTAGGACACACTAGCGAAGGATTCTAATCGTCTCTCCCCTTCTAATTCTAATCTCAAATCTTCATGCAAGATCATATTTCTAAGTTCTGATACCAACTGCGACGCCCCCAAATCGGGCCCACACCACTCAATTTGAGTCGTCAAAAGACTACAATAAAATTATTACAATACACTGTACAGTACCCAATAATACACAACTAAGTCTTCACAATTATTACTATTCTATAATACAGTGAAGACTACTATAGCAACTAACTCGGACAACTACTACATTCCCCTTTTCTCCCCATTAGTCCCGGCTACGCTCTCATTTCCTAAACAATTGAACAAAAAGGAAATGTTGAGCTCAAATAACCCAGTAAAGAATATCATGACTAAGATAATGAAAAATAAATTATTCTTAGCCTTCAACAGTTGAGTTCTTAATTGAATATAATAGACAACAAGTTTTAAATCAACGACTGCAGTTGAGTTGTTAATAGAGTAATATAAACAGCAAAATTTAAATCCACAATAGTAATTTAGTTCTTAAACGAAGTTCAACTACAGTGAAATAACCACCACTAAGAGAATCAAGTAAATCATGATGTCTACTAGCTTCTCTTTTTAAGAAAATAATCATCAATTTTTATCATCTAAAACACCACTGGTCTCATGATCATGTCAAACAACACTTCATTTTTGCCCCCGGCCAAAGAGAACATTCATCACGTGTCCTTGTCATCCGACCAAAGACACCCAACAATTATATCGTCTTTATCCTATATCGACTTTAACTTATATTTTCTTTCACTTATCATTTGTGCCCAAGGCCTCAGATATTCAGAACAACCTGATTCTTGATGATTGAAATAACAATAGAGATATAAATAATGAACAGAAGAAACAGGGTAAACAATAACAATAAGAGTTAGCAAATTTTACTTTGTCCAAATTCAAATAATGTCCAAATTATCAACATGATGTAGATAAAAAGGTGTTTAAGTCCAAGAGTAATATCCAAGATTCACATGGAAGAAATTCAACGATAAGGTTTACGATACAAGGAATTAGTCTAAAATATTTACAGTTCAAATAAATGTTCACAGTTCAAAAGTTCAAGGTCCATAAGTTCACAGTTCAAATATGACGATGGAAATTTAATAGGAATGTTCTTGTCAAAGGGTATTAGATGAAGTGTAAACAATTAAGGAAATATTAATGAATTATTAATTCAAGAATTTTCACTGTTTAATAATATTAGAGGTACAAATGAGATACTTTCTTACCGTAATAAGTTTAAGTGATAGAAGATGAAAAAGATGGTATCCATTATAAGTAAGAAAGAAATGATATCCCTTTATGATGATAAAAAGAATGATATCCCTTACCTTATCTCGTGACTAAATACAGCTTTCATGAGGTTGATCAACCTATATATATATATTCATAATTTAATTAGTAAGTAATACATACCCATTTTATGTATATAAAATCATCAAAGTGATTATATAGTATAAATATACTTCAAAATAGTTTTTAAAAAAAATAATTTTTCAAAGTAAAATCTTTTAAAAGAAATTTTTCAAAATAAATCTTCTAATAGAATAGTCTTTTAAAGAAAGAGTTGTAAACCGATGTGTGTGAGTGTTTATATAACTTTTATATAAAAAACTTACTTGAACAATACTCGTACCTTTCCAAATTTTCAACGCTTAAAATAATTTTAATATACTCAAAGAGACACTTATACTAAAAAATATTTAGAGGGTGGAAAGAAGATTGAGTGAAGAATGTATGAAACTCCTTATGCTAAAGTCTCCTATTTATGGCGAGAGCCTAACCAACTTTTTCACACACACGTTATACATTTTAATCTCATCTTTTAATCTAAACCATTCATCAACCAACACATGTTTCACACTTTAATCTGCATCATTCGTTGACTAATACACGTTTCACGCCTACACGCATTACACATTTATGTGTGTTTCACACTTACGTGTGTTACACACTTACATGAGTAACACACTTACATATTATTTTATTGATTTAATATCCCAATTATTGAACATACAATATTTGTCACATAATAAATTTGTCTAACTGTTTAATAGCCATGACTACTACTGTAACAATTACTGGCCCAATAATGTAAGATGTTGTGCATTATGACAATTATTGATTCAATAATATGGAACACTGTGCAATAAATAATATAAAATATTGTGTAATGACAATTATTGATTCAATAATGTAAAATACTATGTAATGATAATTATTGATGAAATACTGTGCAATAGCCACCTTATCAATTCAATAATTTAAACATTGTGTAATACCGTGTGCTGCTGTAAAATATCATATGCTACCATACTTTTATCACTGGGTATTTTAACAGTTAAAAGTGATAATATCGTTGATCATTTTTATTTAAAAAGGCTATTGCTATCGTTTTCTACATTCGATAATATTTAGTTATGGGGTCCACCCATAACTGAATATTTCGGCGCCGTTGTACGAATATTCCCTGACAGAACGAATATTTCTCAATCAATCGAATATTGTCTGACATAAAAATTTTGCACATAACATCCTTAACTTTAATTTTTACTAATTCAACACCTTACTATTAGGCATAAAATTATGAGAAAAATTAAAATCTATTTATTAAAATTTGGGGTCTTATATCTTAAACGTCCAATAAATTAAAAATGATTGAACAATAAACTAAATGATAATTCATTTAATTTGCATTAAGTATAAAATTTGTAGATAAACTATAACTTTCTACTCAACACAAGTCGGTAGATTTTGAGTCAATTACATGTTTCACTATATATATATTTTAATAAGTTATGGTGAATTGATAAATTTTGATTGACTATGTAAAAATTCTAAATATTACTATATTTTGATCACTTGTAAGTAAAACTTATGAAATATCTTACTCGTCCAATAAAAATGATTAAACAATAAACTAGACAACTCAGTACAAAAATTTAGATTAATTATATGGTCATTTTTTATTCAATATCAATTCTAAAAACACCATTGAATATATGTTTTATGCCCTATCTTGATGTTAATTTAGTCTAATTAGTGGTCTATAGTCAAATAGATATATTCTTTTTTTTTTTGTTACGATAGATAATTTCATAAAAAAACACAAGAGGCAAACAGTAAAGATATGTAGGTGAGATTCAGGGAGACAAAATTTTCAAAAAAATCATGATAATACATATATGTAGGTAAGATTCTCAAGTGGAGTCATTTATGTATGTGAAAGGTTAGAGTATTTTTTTTTCTCACTTTTCGCATTTGTTCATCTTCTCTCTTTCTCAAATATTTGAAAGTCTTTGGACATGAGACTAGACTTTGGATATGAGTTGGTATTTATACCTCTTGTTTTAAAGTCTGTCAAACTCCACCATTTGATAGAAATTTAAAAAATGACTTTTTGAATACCAAAATATTTTTATATATAGACTTTGTAAAAGTTTCACTTCAATACCACCTAACTTTTAAAAACATTACAAAAGTTGTAACTGAATACCACTAATTTTTTATAAACTCTTTAAATGTCTTGATTGAATACTACCAAAAAAATTAAAGTCTTTAAAAGTCTTCATAAGTTCTTAAAAATCTTAATTGAATACACCCCCAACCCCAAAGTGATAGAAGACTCCTTTAGTGTCTAAAAAAATATTAAGCAAATTTAAGAGAAAGTTCTTAGAATACTGCTCAGCAATGTAATACAAACTAAACAATACCTCTATAAACTCACAAGGCCGGGTAAGTTTCACAAAAAACATGAGTAGAGTACTAGTGATACACATTATTGATGGTATATATGTGGTTCATTACACTTATATATATATATATATATATATACGGCAAAAAAGTTTATACGTATCAAGTTCAATGTAGATCAAGGAATCATCAAAACAATCAGAATTAAGAAGATGAAGATGTAAGATCTAAGGAAATTCATGTCCAGAACACCTGAATCTCTCATAATTATGAGATCTATTATTATGCAATGAGGTCTAAGATCATAAGTATTTGGGGCATAAATGTCAAAAGTTATAGAATATATGTATATATAAAAGTTAGGTTAAATCTTTTTTTTCCACTAAACTTGACCTTAATTTACATTTGTATTATTAAATTATTATTTTTTCAATCAACTCATTAAAATGTAATTTATTTGTAAAAATTCAAAAAATCATCGACTCTATTAATTACATTCTTAATGGAGAATCTATATGGCGCCTACTTGGTATGTTGAGGAGGAGAGAGAGAAAATTAAGTTGAGTGATTAAATTAAATTAAATCCATTTCCATACTAAATTAACAATTAAACAAAATATAATTAGTTTGACTAAATATTTAAAATTAAATAAAATCTTGTTTGTGCTATTATAATAAATAATAATAGATACTTGTTATACTATACAATGCATATGCCCTCTCGCTCAAAAGGATAGCATAAACCAAATTTCACACAAATTAAAAAAATTATAGAAAATGAGAGAGTTTTAAATAGATACCAATTTTGCTCATGTAAGTACAGGAATAAATTTGTCTCTTTAAACTTAGTGAATCCCACTTTAATATATTTTTTAGAGTAAACTATTATTTAATTTAGGCTTAATTTATATTTAAATTGTGTACTTTAAGACATTCTTTTATGGACAAAATATTTTGTATATGAAGACATCATTTTGCAAATCGAAAGAGTAATAATTATAATTTTATAAAATTTGACATGAAAATTTACTGAAAATACAATCTTTTAAAATTTAACAAATTTATTTCAAGTATCGTACAAACTAACTTAATTCCATCTAATTAGACACCCTGTCAAATCTAAGTGATAAAAGACTCCTTTAAATTTTAATGTCTAAATAAAAATGAATAAGTATAAGTACACAACATCCAAACACTATATTAATCTTAACCATTAAAAGATAGGGTATGCCATTAAAATTTGTGTCATGCCCCACGTTTTAATAATTAAGATGAATGTAATGTTTGATTTTATATTTAAATATTGTGTATGTAGACTTGTCCAACAAAAATTAAGCAAATTTAAGCGAAAATTATTAGAATACTACTTAGTGATACAATACAAACTAAACAATACCTCTATAAACTCGCACAGGTGGGTAAATTTCACAAAAAGCATGAGTAGAGTACTAGTGATACACATTATTGATGGTATGGTTCGTTACAATTATAAATTATATATATGGCAAAAATGTTGATATGTACCGAGCTCAATATAGATCAAGGAATCATTAAAACAATCAGAATTAATAAGATGAAGATGTGTGATCAAAGGAAATTTATGCCCAGAACACTCGAATCTCTCATAATCGTGGATCTATTATTATGCAATGAGGTCCAAGATTGTGCATATTAGGGGCATAAATCTCAAAGGTTATTAAATATATATATATATATGTATATATAGGAGTCACGTTAAATTATTTTTTCCCACCAAACTTAACTTTAATTTACATTTGTATTATTGAATTGATTTTTTTTCCAGTCAACTCATTGAATTGTAATTTATTTGTAAAAATTTTAAAAATCAGTTGTTCTATTAATTACATTCTTAACGGAGAATTTATGTGGCGTGACTGAGGCCTACTTGTTGGTATGCTGACGAGGAAAGAGAGAAATGAAGTTGAGTGATTAAATTAAATTAAACCCATTTTCATAATAAATTAACAACTAAACAAAATATAATTACTTTAACTAAAAAATTAAAATTAAATGTATGAAAATAAAATTTTAGTTGAATAAAATATACTAAAATTATATTAAACAGCAATATATTAAATTTATTTTATTTTTTATTATTTTGGTAATTTGAGTAGAATTTTAATAATCTTGGTTTTGCCAAGATTGGATCCTAATACCTCATGCACTTTTACTATTGAGCCATGAGGGGCTTGGTATATATTAAATTTATTTGTGTTCTCAAGATCAATAAGTAAGGATTTTAGAAATTTTGAGTCTAACTTGGCTTAATCTTATTGATGTTAATTTGTTGCTACACCATCACTTTTGCAACGCCATCGTCGTCGTTGCAACAAGCGCGACCACACCGCTACATTATTCCACTTCATTTTTTGTATTCTCCATTTTACTTAAATTGGGTATTAGAGTGTTCATAAAAAAGGACTTTTGTTCCCTTGCATATCACTTGAAGATTTCAGAACATAAGTTATTTGAAAGGTATCAAAATGTGCAAGGAAGAAAGAACTGCGAAATCATAAACCAACTCGCGATTCAAATGACAGCAAGCATGATTAGTTCCACATATTTAGCAAAATGGGCACATCATTCGCGGTGATTAAAAATAAGAGAAATTTTAGATCTACCGATTTGGAACCAAATTCAAAATGGTTTTTAAAATTCTTCATAAACCCAACATTTGAAATCAAAATATAGAAAAAGAAGGAAAAACTTGATTAATAGTGTATTTGAATAAGAGGTAAACATGATGATGCGGAAATATTTGAGATTTTTTCGCATGAAGAAATAACGGCTTTGGGTGAGTCAACTCAAACAAATTGATTCATTTTTCCTCTTTTCTCATCAAAAGCCAAATCAGTTTTTTCTCTCTTTTAACTGCTGACTACCTCAACTTTCACTCTCTTTAGTGGCATACAAGTATACTTTTTTGATAAAAGTCAAACTTTCTTAAAAGTTTTGTAATGTTTTTTTGGGGGGGGGGGGGGGGGATTGTGTAAGACCCCGAATTTATGAAATACAAAATTTAATTTTTCTTCATATATATTTTTCCTGAAACAGTAAATGGTTAAATTGACAAAATTGAAAGTTAAGGATGTTATGTGCAAATTTTATTTTGTCGGACAATATTCTTTTTGTCGGGGAATATTCGTTTTGTCGGGGAATATTCGGGCCGTACGACGGCGCCGAAATAACTAATTATTGGTGGAGCCCACAACGGAATAATTGTCGGATATAGAAAACGACAGAAGTAACCTTTTTAAATAAAAATAGTCAACGGTGTTAACTGTTAAAATACCGGTGATAAAAGAATAGTAACATACGGTAATTTATGGTATTTTACTGTAGCATGCGGTACTCTACAGTAGCACACGGTATTGCACAGTGTCTCATATTATTGACACCGTAACTGTTGCACATCATTTCATCGATAATTGTCACTGCATAATATTTTATATTATCAATTCAATTATTGTTGCTACACAGTATTTTGTATTATTGATTCGATAATTATCATTACACTGTATTTTATATCATTGAGTCAATAATTGTTGCTACACTGTTTTTAAAATTATTGAACCTAATAATTGTCACTGTAGCAAATACACTGTAATTTATATTATTAAATTAATAATAATCTGTAACGTGTTTATTATATTATTATTGAATTATTGTTATAACATTATTTAATATGAAAGACCTATAGGAAGAAAAAATAAAAAAAATAAAAAAAAAAATAATAATTTATTATTCTAAATAGTAACATGTGGACCCTATGTGGGGGCCACATGTGAATTAACATGTGAAATTGGTGCTGCAGGAGTTAGGCAGCGAAATTGAAAATTGAATGCTGGCGTGCAGCACGCCAGCAACCCACCTACCACGCATAGTGGAATTTTCTCCTATAAATAGCTTGCTCAGCTGAATAGAAAAATCACACCTAAAACATAAAATTTTTCTATAAGAATTTTATGAGTTTTCTTTGAGAATAGTAAGGTTATTTTGAGAGTTTGAAAGCCAAAAGGAGTGCAGAAATTTTTCAAGTAAGTCTTTTATTAAAGAGTAGTAATTTCATAAATTCCTATTTTTCACGGTATTCACAAATCTTCCTTTAGAAGACTCTTCTTTAAGAAGATTCATTTTTAAAAGCTTTCTTTGGAAGATTTATTTTGGAATATTATTTTTAAAACTATTTAAAAGTAGTTATATTATACTACAAAAATTATGTTAAATATATATAATTTTGATAATTCATATTATACGAGTTATCATACACTTTGAAATTTATATGTGGTAATTACTAATTTTATTATAAAAATATAGGTTGATCAACCTCATTTAAATCAATATCCAGTCACGTGTTAAGGTAAGGGGTATCACTCTTTTCATCATCATAAATGAATATTATTTTCTTTCTTACTTGAAGGAATTATCATTCTTTGATTCTCGAAAATAATATCGTTTCTTTCTTGTGCCATTTATTTCCATGTATTAAATTGTGGGAATAACCTTACGACGCGGTTTACCGCCTGTTGGTGAATAACCTTTTGTATTCATTCCTTATTAATCTTTGAGAATAACCTTACGGTGCGGATTATCGCCTGTTTGGTGAATAACTCTTCGTATTCAAATTGATGGGAATAACCTTACGGCGCGGATTATCGTCTGTTTGGTGAATAACTATTCGTATTCAAATTGATGGGAATAACCTTACGGTGCGGATTATCGCCTGTTGGTGAATAACCCTTTTTATTTGTCTCGTGTGGAAATAATTTGTCTACACGAATTATCACATGACACTTTTATTCCATATTCGTAAGTGATATCATTTTCCTTTATACTCATAAGGGATACCATCTTTTTCATCTTCCATTATTCAAACTTACTATGGTAAGGGATATTAATTTTCTTCACCTTCTGTTAATCAAACCTGCTACGGTAAGGGATATTATTTTCTTCCATACACCTAAATCGAAACTTATTATGGAACTATTGCTTCTATAATTCCTGAAAATATTATATGTTCCATAATAGTTGAACTTCATTATTTCAACTGAACCTTCCTATTTTCTGAACCTTTCTGTTGAACTATAATCGTTATTCTGAACTGTGGATCTTGAATATCATTTTTAAATTTCACTCCACATCATGTTGGCAATTTGGACATTATTTGAATCTGCACAAAGTAAACTTCCGATACTTATTGTTTATCCTGTTCTTCTGTTCATCATTTGTATCACTGTTATTTGTATTAATCATCAAGAATCAAGTTGTTGTGAATATCTGTGGCCGGGGGCACAGATATGATATAATTGTTGAACAGATGATAGGTTAAAGGCGATATACTAGGTTAAAGGCGATACATCTGTTCGGTGTCTTTTATGGCACGTGGTGAATGTTCTCTTTGGCCCGTAGTACAAAGATGAACTGTTGGTTGGTATGATTATGACCAAAGGCTGAATCTGGTATAATCATGACCGTTGGTGCTTTATTGAATATCTTTGGCCCGTAGTGCAAAGATGAACTGTTGATTTGCATGATTATGACCAGGAACTGTGAATTTTTATTATCATGACTAATGGTATTTCAGATGATAAAAGTTGATGATGTTTTTACTAAAAAGAGAAGCGAGTGGACATTATGGTCTGCATTATTCTTCTAATAGATTGCTCATTCCGCTGCTATTATTGATATGAACGTTGTTTAAGAATTTAACTGCAGTTTTTGATATAAACCTTGTAGTCTATTGTATTCTATCAAGAACTCAACTGTTGAAGGCTAATGATAAATTATTCGTCATTATCTTAGTCATGATATTTCTTACTGGGCTATTTGAGCTCACCCTTTCTTTTCGTTCCATTGTTTTTCAACAGGAGATGAGAACGTAACGGGGTCTAGCCGGGGAATGGAGTGAGAGTGCGGGGATAGCTATCATAGTCTTCACGTGTTATAAAATAGTGTGGCAATAATAATGAAGACTTAGTTGTGTTGTATTATCCACTGTATTGTTGTACGTTGTATTTCATTGTAATAATTTTGTTGTAGTCTTTTGACGACTCAAGTTTGGGCTGTGTGGGCTCAGATTTGGGGGCGTCACAGTTGGTATCAGAGCTTAGGGATATGGTCTTTAATGGAGATCTGGGGTTAGAACTAGGAGGGGAGAGACGAATAAAATCAGTCACTAGTATGTCCTACCTAAATTAGATTTTATTATCTAATGAGTTGATTTGAATATAGGGACATGAAGTGATGAATCAGTTTATTTGAACTAACATTTATTTTGTGACCACAGTTTAGTATGGCATCTGAAAATCAAGAGGTTAACTATGAAATACCCGAAGCGAATGTAGCCGAAAATCAAGAAGCCACAAACAATCCTCCTGCCAACTCAGGAAATAATATTCCTGATAACATGATGAATGATGGATTCTTTAGGAATTTCATGCAGTTCATGCAGAATCAGGCAAGAGGAAATCCAGCTAACAATAACGGTAGAAACGCTGGTAATTTGAGGATAGTCACTGTCAAGCAATTTAAAGAATTGGGACCACCTGAATTCCACGGGAAGCCTGACCCACTCAAAGCGGAGGCATGGCTGAAGCAGACGACAAAAATACTTGATGTCCTACAATGCGCTGATGATCAGAAGGTGCCCTTTGCTACTTTTATGTTTCGAGGTGAGGCGGATCACTGGTGGGAAGCGGTAAAACGTATCCACCCTTCAGCACTTGAGATGTCTTGGACAGAATTCCAAGAGCTATTTAATGAAAAGTACTTCCCAGAAAGCATCCGCCATATGAAGGAAGTGGAATTCATTAAGCTGGAGCAGGGAAACATGTCAGTTTCTCAATATGAAGCTAAGTTTGCTGAACTGTCTCGTTTTGCGACTCATCTAGTAGATGACGAAGCACGGATGAGTCGGATGTTCTTACGTGGTCTAAGATTCGAAATCCGTCAACAACTTAGCTCTCATAAATTTAGTTTGTATTCAGATGTTGTTGATAGGGCTCAAAGGGTGGAGCAAACAGATGAAAAATTACAGCCAAGAGTCAATGATCAGAGAAATGATAACAACCACAGGAACGAGAACCATCGAGGAGGTAACCAACACTTCGGTGGTAATTCCACATCAAATAACAGAAGAGGAGAATCCAGTGGAAACAATTTCAAAAGAAAGAGATTCCATAATAATTATGGAAGGGCACCAGTACCAGCACCAGCACCGACCCCAGTTTCAAGGGGAGAAGATCGACCACCAGTGAGATGCTATAGGTGTGGTCAGGAAGGTCACATCAGCCCAAACTGTACACTGCAATCCAAAAAGTGCTACAGTTGTGGGAAAGAGGGTCATCTTGCGCGGTTTTGTCCTGCCACAAAATCAAGTCCAGCTGCAGTGATGATACCAAAAGCTAGCGCGGATAAGGGAAAATCTGTAGTTCAAGGGAGAGCTTTTGTTGTGACATCCCAAATGGCACGAAACTCGAACGAGGTGATAACCGGTAAGCTATTCATAAATTCTCGTGAAGTCTACGCTTTGTTAGATATTGGCTCTACCCATTCTTTTATCTCACCTGCATGTGCTCAGCGTTTAAACTTAACTCCTGAAAATTTGGACTTTGACTTATCAGTTGAAACCCCATTAGGAGAAATGACCATTACATCTACTGTCTATAAATCTTGCCTAGTTCAAATCAACAACCTCACATTACCTGTTGACCTTATTTCTTTGGAAATGCATGAATTTGATGTGATTTTAGGAATTGATTGGTTGACTACCCATCATGCTAAAATTGATTGTTTTCATAAGATTATTAGTTTTCATATTCCTAATCAACCTGTCATGCAAATTCAAGCAACTAAACCATTGAAATCTATAACTGTTAATTCTAGCCATAAAGCCATTCGTTTATTGAAAAACGGATGTCAAGCCTTTTTAGCTCATGTCACTGATTTGAACAAAAATACGTCAAACTTGAATGATATTCCCATTGTTAATGAGTTTCCTGACGTTTTTCCTGAAGAACTTCCTGGCTTACCCCCAAACCGTGAAATTGAATTTTGTATTGATCTTGAACCCGGTACCAAGCCCATTTCCAAATCCCCATACCGAATGGCTCCCATTGAACTTCAAGAGTTAAAAGTCCAACTACAGGAATTGTTGGATACCGGTTTCATTCGTCCGAGTGCATCACCTTGGGGTGCTCCTGTTCTATTTGTGAAGAAGAAAGACGGGAGTATGAGATTGTGCATTGACTACCGAGAATTGAACCATGTCACCATCAAAAACAGGTACCCGTTGCCTAGGATCGATGACATGTTTGATCAATTACAAGGTGCTCAACATTTCTCAAAGATTGATCTCCGTTCTGGATATCATCAGTTAAAGGTTAAAGCTGAGGACATTCCAAAGACTGCTTTCAGAACTCGTTATGGGCATTATGAGTTTTTAGTCATGCCTTTTGGACTAACCAATGCTCCTGCAGCTTTCATGGACATGATGAACCGAATATTCAAGGAATATTTGGATCATTTTGTGGTTGTCTTTATTGATGACATCCTCATATACTCCAAAAGTCGTGAGGATCATGAACAACACCTGAGATTGATACTCCAGAAGCTCCGTGAGAACAAATTATATGCCAAGTTGAAGAAATGTGAGTTCTGGCTTGAGGAGGTCACGTTTCTTGGGCATGTGATTTCTAGTCAAGGAATATCAGTCGATTATGCGAAGATTGAAACGGTACTAAATTGGGAACAACCCAAGACAGTAACCGAAGTCCGAAGTTTTCTGGGCCTAGCTGGTTATTATCGGAGATTCGTAGAAGGATTTTCTCGAATCGCCACTCCATTAACTCAGCTTACTCGGAAAAGCACAAAATTCATATGGAGCGAGCAATGTGAGAAAAGTTTTCAAGAGCTTAAGAGGAGACTTGTTTCAGCTCCTGTTCTGACCATTCCATCAGGATCGGGAGAATTTGTCATATACAGCGATGCTTCAGGCAAAGGTTTAGGCTGTGTCCTTATGCAACATGGAAAGGTTATAGCCTATGCCTCTCGACAACTCAAAGATTATGAGAAAAATTACCCTACTCATGATCTAGAGTTGGCAGCAGTCGTTTTCGCGTTGAAGATCTGGAGACACTACTTGTACGGAGAGAAAGTGGATATCTATACGGATCATAAAAATCTCAAGTATTTCTTCACCCAGAAGGAACTCAACATGCGACAACGACGTTGGCTTGAGCTGTTGAAGGATTATGATCACACAATCCAGTATCACCCGGGAAAGGCGAACGTTGTAGCTGACGCTGTGAGCAGAAAATCTTATGCGAGTACAAGTGCACTGCTGACAACACAAAAGTGTATTTTGTACGACTTGCAAAAGATGGAGATAGAGCTAAAGACACCAGGGACCCACTCGAAGATTGCTCACGTGCGAGTAGAACCAGCTTTAATCGATAAAATTAAAGCTGCTCAAGCTACCGATCCGGAACTGATAAACATGATAAAGAAAGTACAAGAAGGTACCATTCCCGAAGCAAGAATCGACGAGAAAGGAATAATTCGAGTCAACTCTCGACTCTGTGTTCCTAACGATCCTGAATTAAAGCATAAAAT
This sequence comes from Hedera helix, assembly GCA_947179155.2. NCBI lineage: Eukaryota > Viridiplantae > Streptophyta > Magnoliopsida > Apiales > Araliaceae > Hedera > Hedera helix. The sequence goes on along the minus strand of OX359282.1, from coordinate 27,629,289 downwards.
CATGATGGAGGCACACAACACGCCGTTTGCAATCCACCCAGGAGGTACCAAGATGTATCGAGATCTTCGACATACATTTTGGTGGAACAATATGAAAAGGGAGATTGCAGAGTTTATCTCAAGGTGCCTAACTTGTCAACGTGTCAAGGCAGAGCATCAAGTACCTAAGGGTCCATTACAACCACTTGAGGTTCCCGAATGGAAGTGGGAACACATCAATATGGATTTCGTGACGGGTCTTCCCAAAGTTTCTCAAGGCTTAGATGCAATTTGGGTGATCGTAGATAGATTGACCAAATCTGCTCATTTCTTGCCTATACGAGAAAACTTTTCACTTGAACGTCTTGCCGGTATGTACATAAATGAGATCGTGAGATTGCATGGCATGCCAGTTTCCATAGTTTCTGATCGAGATCCTAGATTCACTTCACGCTTTTGGATCAGTCTACAAAAAGCTATGGGCACTGAGCTACGGTTCAGTTCTGCATACCATCCTCAAACGGACGGACAATCGGAAAGGACGATTCAAACCCTCGAAGATCTTTTGAGACTTTGCGTACAAGATTTCAAAGGAAGTTGGGATAAGTACTTGCCATTGGTGGAATTTTCCTACAACAACAGTTACCAAGCAAGTATAGGTATGGCTCCATTCGAGGCTTTATATGGACGCAAGTGTCGCTCTCCAGTATGTTGGAATGAGGTAGGAGAAGCAAAACTGTTGGGACCCGAGTTGGTACGCTTGACGACCGAAAAGATCCAAATGATCCGACAACGAATACAGACAGCACAAGAACGACAAAAGAGTTATGCCGATCTTCATCGGAGAGATGAGAGATTCAACGTCGGAGATCATGTATTCTTACGTGTTTCTCCATGGAAAGGGGTTACGAGATTCGGCAAGAGAGGAAAGCTCAACCCTCGATTTATTGGCCCATTTGAAATCCTCGATCGAGTAGGATCCGTAGCCTACAGACTAGCCCTACCACCAAGTATGTCTCGCATCCATAACGTTTTCCACATATCTATGTTACGTAAATATGTGAAGGACCCAAACCACGTCATTGAGTTAGAACCAGACGTTATAGCAGAAGATTTAACGTATGAGGAGGTATGTAAGACCCCGAATTTTATGAAATACAAAATTTAATTTTTCTTCATATAGATATTTTTTTTAAACAGTAAGTGGTTAAATCGATAAAGTTAAAAGTTAAGGATGTTATGTGCAAATTTTATTTTGTCGGACAATATTCGTTTGGTCGGGGAATATTCGTGCCGTACGACGGCGCCGAAATAATAAATTATTGGTGGACCCCACAACGGAATATTTGTCGGATATAGAAAACGATAGAAGTAACCTTTTTAAATAAAAATAGTCAACGGAACTGTTAAAATACCGGTGATAAAAGAATAGTAGCATACGGTAGTTTATGGTATTTTTTGTAGCACGCGGTACTCTACAGTAACACACGGTATTGCATAGTGTCTCATATTATTGGTCTGATAATTGACACCGTAATTGTTACGCATCATTTCATCGATAATTGTCACTGCATAATATTTTATATTATCAATTCAATAATTGTTGTTACACAGTATTTTGCATTATTGATTTAATAATTGTCATTACACTGTATTTTATATCATTGAGTCAATAATTGTTGTTGCACTGTTTTTTAAAATTATTGAACCTAATAATTGTCACAGTAACATATGCACAGTAATTCACATTATTGAATCAATAATTGTCATTACACAGTAACGTATGCTTTATTTTACATTATTGTTATCTCTATTATGATGTTATTTAAACAGTTGTATTTCATTAATTTATTGACTTGATATCTAAGAGCTAACTATACTGTATTTATAACAATTAGTCATAATAATTGAATTGATAAAGTTATTTGTTTATAATATAAAGTTAGGTGATTATTAGGTGATATGAAATGAATGGTGTAGATTAAAGTGTGAATTATTGTTGAATAATTGAATTAATTTGTTATAATATAAAGTTAGGTGATTATTAGGTGATATGAAATGAATGGTGTAGATTAAAGTGTGAATTATTGTTGAATAATTAAATTGATTTGTTTATAATATAAAGTTAGGTGATTATTAGGTGATATGAAATGAATGGTGTAGATTAAAGATAATATAATATTTGAAATGGATGGTGTAGATTAAAAGATGATCTTTAAATGAATGGTTTAGATTAAATGAATGATAAGATTTTTGGCTATAAATAGAAGCCTTAACTTAAGGATTTTTCATAAACTTCCTTACTTGTTCTTTCTTTCTCTCTCTAAATACTTCTTGTGAAAGTTCTCTCTAAGTGTGCTTAAGTCATCTTGAGTATTTGTGAAGATCTATAAGTATACGTGTACTGTTCAAGTTAATCAACCTCATTTAAATCAATATCCAGTCACGTGTTGAGGTAAGGGATACCATCTTTTTCATCTTCCATTATTCAAACGTACTATGGTAAGGGATGTCATTTTCTTTCATACTCTTAAAATTACTACTCGTAAGGGATACCATCTTTTTCATCTTCCATTATTCAAACGTACTATGGTAAGGGATTATCATTATTTGATTCTCGATAATAATATTGTTTCTTCCTTACTCATAAGACGTGCATTTTATTTCCATGTATTAAATTGTGGGAATAACCTTACGGAACGGATTGCCGCCTGTTGGTGAATAACCTTTCGTATTCATTCATTATTAATCTCTGAGAATAACCTTACGGAGCGGATTGCCGCCTGTTTGGTGAATAACTCTTTGTACTCAAATTCTATTAAATTGTGGGAATAACCTTACGGAGCGGATTGCCGCCTGTTGGTGAATAACCCTTTGTATTAATTTCCTTCACCTTTTGTTAATCAAACCTGCTACGGTAAGGGATATTATTTTCTTTCATACTCCTAAATCGAAATTTATTATGGAACTATTGCTTCTATAATTCCTGAAAATATTATATGTTCCATAATAGTTGAACTTCATTATTTCAACTGAACCTTCCTATTTACGTGAACCTTTCTATTGAATTGTAACCGTTATTCTGAACTGTGGATCTTGAATATCATTTTTAAATTTCACTCCACATCATGTTGACAATTTGGACATTATTTGAATCTGTACAAAGTAAACTTCCGATACTTATTGTTATCCTATTTCTTCTGTTCATCATTTATATCATTCTAATCATCCAAAAATCAAGCTGTTGTGAATATCTGTGGCCGGGGGCACAGATGTGATATATTTGTTGAACAGATGATATGTTAAAGGCGATATAATAGGTTAAAGGCGATACATCTGTTCGGTGTCTTTTATGGCACGTGGTGAATGTTCTCTTTGGCCCGTAGTGCAAAGATGAACTGTTGTTTGGTATGATTATGACCAAAGGCTGAATCTGGTATAATCATGACCGTTGGTGCTATATTGAATATCTTTGGCCCGTAGTACAAAGATGAACTGTTGATGTGCATGATTATGATCAGGAACTGTGAATCTGTATTATCTTGACTAATGATATTTCAGATGATAAAAGTTGATGATGTTTTTCCTAAAAAGAGAACCGAGTGGACATTATAGTCTGCATTATTCTTCTAATAGATTACTCATTCCGCTGCTATTATTGATCTGAACGTTGTTTAAGAATTTAACTGCAGTTTTTGATATAAACCTTGTAGTCTATTGTATTCTATCAAGAACTCAACTGTTGAAGACTAATGATAATTTATTCGTCATTATCTTAGTCATGATATTCTTTACTGGGCTATTTGAGCTCACCCTTTCTTTTGTTCCATTGTTTTTCAACAGGAGATGAAAACATAACAGGGTCTAGCCGGGGAATGGAGTGAGGGTCCGAGGAATAGTTATCATAGTCTTCACGTTTTGTAAAATAGTGTGGCAATAATAATGAAGACTTAGTTGTGTATTATTATACACTGTATTGTTGTACGTTGTGCTTTATTGTAATAATTTTGTTGTAGTATTTTGACGACTCAAGTTTGGGCTGTGTGGGCCCAGATTTGGGGGCGTCACAGTTGGCATCAGAGCTTAGGGATATGGTCTTTAATGGCGATCTGGGGTAGAACTAGGTGGGGAGAGACGAATAGAATCAGTCACTAGTGTGTCCTACCTAAAATAGATTTTATTATCTAATGAGTCGATTTGAATGTAGGAACATGAAGTGATGAGTCAGTTTATTTGAACTAACATTTATTTTGTGACCACAGTTAAGTATGGCATCTGAAAATCAAGAGGTTAACTATGGAATACCCGAAGCAAATGTAGCCGAGAATCAAGAGGCCCCAAACAATCCTCCTGCCAACTCAGGAAATAATGTTCCTGATAACATGATGAACGATGGATTCTTTAGGAATTTCATGCAGTTCATACAGAATCAAGGAAGAGGAAATCCAGTCAATAATAACGGTAGAAACGCTGGCAATTTGAGGATGGTCACTGTTAAGCAATTTAAAGAATTAGGACCACCTGAATTCCACAGGAAGCCTGACCCACTCAAAGCGGAGGCATGGCTGAAGCAGACGACAAAAATACTTGATGTCTTACAATGCGCTGATGATCAGAAGGTGCCATTTGCCACTTTTATGTTACGAGGTGAGGCGGACCATTGGTGGGAAGCGGTAAAACGTATCCAACCTTCAGCACTCGAAATGTCTTGGACAGAATTCGAAGAACTGTTTAACGAGAAGTACTTCCCAGAAAGCATCCGCCATATGAAGGAAGTGGAATTCATTAAGCTGGAGCAGGGAAACATGACAGTTTCTCAATATGAAGCTAAGTTTGCTGAGCTGTCTCGTTTTGCGACTCATCTAGTAGATGACGAAGCACGAATGAGTCGAATGTTCCTGAGAGGTTTGAGACTCAAAATTCGTCAACAACTTAGTTCTCATAAATTCAGTTTGTATTCAGATGTTGTAGATAGGGCTCAAAGGGTGGAGCAAACAGATGAAACATTGCAGCCAAGAGTTAATGATCAGTATAGAGAAAGGAGTGACAACAACCACAGGAACGAAAACCATCGAGGAGGTAACCAACACTTCGGTGGTAATTCCACACCAAATAACAGAAGAGGAGAATCTAGTGGGAACAATTTCAAAAGAAAGAGATTCCATAATAATTATGGAAGGGCACCAGCACCAGTACCAACACCAGCACCGACCCCAGTTTCAAGGGGAGAAGATCGACCACCAGTGAGATGCTATAGGTGTGGTCAGGAAGGTCACATCAGCCCAAACTGTACTCTGCAGTCTAAAAAGTGCTACAGTTGTGGGAAAGAGGGTCATCTTGCGCGGTTTTGTCCTGCCACAAAATCAAGTCCAGCTGCAATGATGATACCAAAAGCTAGCGCGGATAAAGGAAAATCTGTAGTTCAAGGGAGAGCTTTTGTTGTGACATCCCAAATGGCGCGAAACTCGAACGAGGTGATAACCGGTAAGCTATTCATAAATTCTCGTGAAGTCTACGCTTTGTTAGATATTGGGTCTACCCATTCTTTTATCTCACCTGCATGTGCTCAGCGTTTAAACTTAACTCCTGAAAACTTGGACTTTGACTTATCAGTTGAAACCCCATTAGGAGAAATGACCATTACATCTACTGTCTATAAATCTTGCCTAGTTCAAATCAACAACCTCACATTATCTGTTGACCTTATTTCTTTGGAGATGCGTGAATTTGATGTGATTTTAGGAATTGATTGGTTGACTACCCATCATGCTAAAATTGATTGTTTTCATAAGATTATTAGTTTTCATATTCCTAATCAACCTGTCATGCAAATTCAAGCAACTAAACCATTGAAATCTATAACTGTTATTTCTAGCCATAAAGCCATTCGTTTATTGAAAAACGGATGTCAAGCCTTTTTAGCTCATGTCACTGATTTGAACAAAAATACGTCAAACTTGAATGATATTCCCATTGTTAATGAGTTTCCTGACGTTTTTCCTGAAGAACTTCCTGGCTTACCCCCAAACCGTGAAATTGATTTTTATATTGATCTTGAACCCGGTACCAAGCCCATTTCCAAAGCTCCCTACCGAATGGCTCCCATTGAACTTCAAGAGTTAAAAGTCCAACTACAGGAATTGTTGGATACCGGTTTCATTCGTCCGAGTGCATCACCTTGGGGTGCTCCTGTTCTATTTGTGAAGAAGAAAGACGGGAGTATGAGATTGTGCATTGACTACCGAGAATTGAACCATGTCACCATCAAGAACAGGTACCCGTTACCTCGAATTGATGACATGTTTGATCAATTGCAAGGCGCTCAACATTTCTCAAAGATTGATCTCCGTTCTGGATATCATCAGTTAAAGGTTAAAGCTGAGGACATTCCAAAGACTGCTTTCAGAACTCGTTATGGGCATTATGAGTTCTTAGTCATGCCTTTTGGACTAACTAATGCTCCTGCAGCTTTCATGGACATGATGAACCGGATATTCAAGGAACATTTGGATCATTTTGTGGTTGTCTTTATTGATGACATCCTCATATACTCCAAGAGTCGCGAGGATCATGAACAACACCTGAGATTGATACTACAAAAGCTCCGTGAAAACAAATTATATGCCAAGTTGAAGAAATGTGAGTTCTGGCTTGAGGAGGTCGCGTTTCTTGGGCATGTGATTTCTAGTCAAGGAATATCAGTCGATCCTGCGAAGATTGAAACGGTACTAAATTGGGAACAACCCAAAACAGTAACCGAAGTCCGAAGTTTTCTGGGTCTAGCTGGTTATTATCGGAGATTCGTAGAAGGATTTTCTCGAATCGCCACTCCATTAACGCAGCTTACTCGGAAAAGCACAAAATTCATATGGAGCGAGGAATGCGAGAAAAGTTTCCAAGAACTCAAGAAGAGACTGGTTTCAGCTCCTGTTCTGACCATACCGTCAGGATCAGGAGAATTTGTTATCTACAGCGATGCTTCTGGCAAAGGTCTAGGCTGTGTCCTTATGCAACATGGAAAGGTTATAGCCTACGCCTCTCGACAACTCAAAGATTATGAGAAAAATTATCCTACTCATGATCTAGAGTTGGCAACAGTCGTTCTCGCGTTGAAGATCTGGAGACACTACTTGTACGGAGAAAAAGTGGATATCTATACGGATCATAAAAGTCTCAAGTATTTCTTCACCCAGAAGGAACTCAACATGCGACAACGACGTTGGCTTGAGCTGTTAAAGGATTATGACCACACAATCCAGTATCACCCGGGAAAGGCGAACGTTGTAGCTGACGCTTTGAGCAGAAAATCTTATGCAAGTACAAGTGCACTGCTGACAACACAAAAGTGTATTTTGTACGACTTGCAAAAGATGGAGATAGAGCTAAAGACACCAGGGACCCACTCGAAGATTGCTCACGTGCGAGTAGAACCAACTTTAATCGATAAAATTAAAGCTGCTCAAGCTACCGATCCGGAACTGATAAACATGATAAAGAAAGTACAAGAAGGTGCCATTCCCGAAGCAAGAATCGACGAGAAAGGAATACTTCGAGTCAACTCTCGACTCTGTGTTCCTAACGATCCTGAATTAAAGCATAAAATCATTATGGAGGCACACAACACGCCGTTTGCAATCCACCCAGGAGGTACCAAGATGTATCGAGATCTTCGACATACATTTTGGTGGAACAATATGAAAAGAGAGATTGCGGAGTTTATCTCAAGGTGCCTAACTTGTCAACGTGTCAAGGCAGAACATCAAGTTCCTAAAGGTTCACTTGAAGTTCCCGAATGGAAGTGGGAACACATCAATATGGACTTCGTGACGGGTCTTCCAAAAGTTTCTCAAGGCTTAGATGCAATTTGGGTGATCGTAGATAGATTGACCAAATCTGCTCATTTCTTGCCTATACGAGAAAACTTTTCACTTGAACGTCTTGCCGGTATGTACATAAATGAGATCGTGAGATTGCATGGCATGCCAGTTTCCATAGTTTCTGATCGAGATCCTAGATTCACTTCACGCTTTTGGATCAGTCTACAAAAAGCTATGGGCACTGAACTACGTTTTAGTTCTGCATACCATCCTCAAACGGACGGACAATCGGAAAGGACGATCCAGACCCTCGAAGATCTTTTGAGACTTTGTGTATTAGACTTCAAAGGAAGTTGGGATAAGTACTTGTCGTTGGTGGAATTTTCTTACAACAACAGTTACCAAGCAAGCATAGGCATGGCTCCATTCGAGGCATTGTATGGAAGGAAGTGTCGTTCTCCACTATGTTGGAATGAGGTAGGAGAAGCAAAATTGTTGGGACCCGAGTTGGTACGCTTGACGACCGAAAAGATCCAAATGATCCGACAACGAATACAGACCGCACAAGAACGACAAAAGAGTTATGCTGATCTTCATCGGAGAGACGAAAGTTTCAACGTCGGAGATCATGTATTCTTACGTGTTTCTCCATAGAAAGGGGTTACGAGATTCGGAAAGAGAGGAAAGCTTAACCCTCGATTTATTGGCCCATTTGAAATCCTCGATCGAATAGGAACCGTAGCCTACAGACTAGCCCTACCACCAAGTATGTCTCGCATCCATAACGTTTTTCACATATCTATGTTACGTAAATATGTGAAGGACCCAAACCACGTCATTGAGTTAGAACCAGACGTTATAGCAGAGGATTTAACATACGAGGAGGTACCTGTTAAGATCCTGGATAAGAAGGAGCAGATCCTACGCTCAAAGGTTATACCTCAAGTTAAAGTTTTATGGAGGAACCAAGATACTGAGGAAATGACCTGGGAGCTAGAATCTGAGATGAAATCTAAGTATCCTTACCTCTTCGATATGTCAGGTACGTCAATTTCGGGGACGAAATTTCATAAGGAGGGGAGGTTGTAAGACCCCGAATTTTATGAAATACAAAATTTAATTTTTCTTCATATAGATACTTTTTTTAAACAGTAAGTGGTTAAATCGATAAAGTTAAAAGTTAAGGATGTTATGTGCAAATTTTATTTTGTCGGACAATATTCGTTTGGTCGGGGAATATTCGTGCCGTACGACGGCGCCGAAATAATAAATTATTGGTGGACCCCACAACGGAATATTTGTCGGATATAGAAAACGATAGAAGTAACCTTTTTAAATAAAAATAGTCAACGGAACTGTTAAAATACCGGTGATAAAAGAATAGTAGCATACGGTAGTTTATGGTATTTTTTGTAGCACGCGGTACTCTACAGTAACACACGGTATTGCATAGTGTCTCATATTATTGGTCTGATAATTGACACCGTAATTGTTACGCATCATTTCATCGATAATTGTCACTGCATAATATTTTATATTATCAATTCAATAATTGTTGTTACACAGTATTTTGCATTATTGATTTAATAATTGTCATTACACTGTATTTTATATCATTGAGTCAATAATTGTTGTTGCACTGTTTTTTAAAATTATTGAACCTAATAATTGTCACAGTAACATATGCACAGTAATTCACATTATTGAATCAATAATTGTCATTACACAGTAACGTATGCTTTATTTTACATTATTGTTATCTCTATTATGATGTTATTTAAACAGTTGTATTTCATTAATTTATTGACTTGATATCTAAGAGCTAACTATACTGTATTTATAACAATTAGTCATAATAATTGAATTGATAAAGTTATTTGTTTATAATATAAAGTTAGGTGATTATTAGGTGATATGAAATGAATGGTGTAGATTAAAGTGTGAATTATTGTTGAATAATTGAATTAATTTGTTATAATATAAAGTTAGGTGATTATTAGGTGATATGAAATGAATGGTGTAGATTAAAGTGTGAATTATTGTTGAATAATTAAATTGATTTGTTTATAATATAAAGTTAGGTGATTATTAGGTGATATGAAATGAATGGTGTAGATTAAAGATAATATAATATTTGAAATGGATGGTGTAGATTAAAAGATGATCTTTAAATGAATGGTTTAGATTAAATGAATGATAAGATTTTTGGCTATAAATAGAAGCCTTAACTTAAGGATTTTTCATAAACTTCCTTACTTGTTCTTTCTTTCTCTCTCTAAATACTTCTTGTGAAAGTTCTCTCTAAGTGTGCTTAAGTCATCTTGAGTATTTGTGAAGATCTATAAGTATACGTGTACTGTTCAAGTTAATCAACCTCATTTAAATCAATATCCAGTCACGTGTTGAGGTAAGGGATACCATCTTTTTCATCTTCCATTATTCAAACGTACTATGGTAAGGGATGTCATTTTCTTTCATACTCTTAAAATTACTACTCGTAAGGGATACCATCTTTTTCATCTTCCATTATTCAAACGTACTATGGTAAGGGATTATCATTATTTGATTCTCGATAATAATATTGTTTCTTCCTTACTCATAAGACGTGCATTTTATTTCCATGTATTAAATTGTGGGAATAACCTTACGGAACGGATTGCCGCCTGTTGGTGAATAACCTTTCGTATTCATTCATTATTAATCTCTGAGAATAACCTTACGGAGCGGATTGCCGCCTGTTTGGTGAATAACTCTTTGTACTCAAATTCTATTAAATTGTGGGAATAACCTTACGGAGCGGATTGCCGCCTGTTGGTGAATAACCCTTTGTATTAATTTCCTTCACCTTTTGTTAATCAAACCTGCTACGGTAAGGGATATTATTTTCTTTCATACTCCTAAATCGAAATTTATTATGGAACTATTGCTTCTATAATTCCTGAAAATATTATATGTTCCATAATAGTTGAACTTCATTATTTCAACTGAACCTTCCTATTTACGTGAACCTTTCTATTGAATTGTAACCGTTATTCTGAACTGTGGATCTTGAATATCATTTTTAAATTTCACTCCACATCATGTTGACAATTTGGACATTATTTGAATCTGTACAAAGTAAACTTCCGATACTTATTGTTATCCTATTTCTTCTGTTCATCATTTATATCATTCTAATCATCCAAAAATCAAGCTGTTGTGAATATCTGTGGCCGGGGGCACAGATGTGATATATTTGTTGAACAGATGATAGGTTAAAGGCGATATAATAGGTTAAAGGCGATACATCTGTTCGGTGTCTTTTATGGCACGTGATGAATGTTCTCTTTGGCCCGTAGTGCAAAGATGAACTGTTGTTTGGTATGATTATGACCAAAGGCTGAATCTGGTATAATCATGACCGTTGGTGCTATATTGAATATCTTTGGCCCGTAGTACAAAGATGAACTGTTGATGTGCATGATTATGATCAGGAACTGTGAATCTGTATTATCTTGACTAATGATATTTCAGATGATAAAAGTTGATGATGTTTTTCCTAAAAAGAGAACCGAGTGGACATTATAGTCTGCATTATTCTTCTAATAGATTACTCATTCCGCTGCTATTATTGATCTGAACGTTGTTTAAGAATTTAACTGCAGTTTTTGATATAAACCTTGTAGTCTATTGTATTCTATCAAGAACTCAACTGTTGAAGACTAATGATAATTTATTCGTCATTATCTTAGTCATGATATTCTTTACTGGGCTATTTGAGCTCACCCTTTCTTTTGTTCCATTGTTTTTCAACAGGAGATGAAAACATAACAGGGTCTAGCCGGGGAATGGAGTGAGGGTCCGAGGAATAGTTATCATAGTCTTCACGTTTTGTAAAATAGTGTGGCAATAATAATGAAGACTTAGTTGTGTATTATTATACACTGTATTGTTGTACGTTGTGCTTTGTTGTAATAATTTTGTTGTAGTATTTTGACGACTCAAGTTTGGGCTGTGTGGGCCCAGATTTGGGGGCGTCACAAGGTACCTGTTAAGATCCTAGATAAGAAGGAGCAGATCTTACGCTCAAAGGTTATACCTCAAGTTAAGGTTTTATGGAGGAACCAAGATATTGAGGAAATGACCTGGGAGCTAGAATCTGAGATGAAGTCTAGGTATCCATACCTCTTCGAAATGTCAGGTACGTCAATTTCGGGGACGAAATTTCATAAGGAGGGGAGGTTGTAAGACCCCGAATTTATGAAATACAAAATTTAATTTTTCTTCATATATATTTTTCCTGAAACAGTAAATGGTTAAATTGACAAAATTGAAAGTTAAGGATGTTATGTGCAAATTTTATTTTGTCGGACAATATTCTTTTTGTCGGGGAATATTCGTTTTGTCGGGGAATATTCGGGCCGTACGACGGCGCCGAAATAACTAATTATTGGTGGAGCCCACAACGGAATAATTGTCGGATATAGAAAACGACAGAAGTAACCTTTTTAAATAAAAATAGTCAACGGTGTTAACTGTTAAAATACCGGTGATAAAAGAATAGTAGCATACGGTAATTTATGGTATTTTACTGTAGCATGCGGTACTCTACAGTAGCACACGGTATTGCACAGTGTCTCATATTATTGACACCGTAACTGTTGCACATCATTTCATCGATAATTGTCACTGCATAATATTTTATATTATCAATTCAATTATTGTTGCTGCACAGTATTTTGTATTATTGATTCGATAATTATCATTACACTGTATTTTATATCATTGAGTCAATAATTGTTGCTACACTGTTTTTAAAATTATTGAACCTAATAATTGTCAGTGTAGCAAATGCACTGTAATTTATATTATTAAATTAATAATAATCTGTAACGTGTTTATTATATTATTATTGAATTATTGTTATAACATTATTTAATATGAAAGACCTATAGGAAGAAAAAATAAAAAAAAATAAAAAAAAAATAATAATTTATTATTCTAAATAGTAACATGTGGACCCTATGTGGGGGCCACATGTGAATTAACATGTGAAATTGGTGCTGCAGGAGTTAGGCAGCGAAATTGAAAATTGAATGCTGGCGTGCAGCACGCCAGCAACCCACCTACCACGCATAGTGGAATTTTCTCCTATAAATAGCTTGCTCAGCTGAATAGAAAAATCACACCTAAAACATAAAATTTTTCTATAAGAATTTTATGAGTTTTCTTTGAGAATAGTAAGGTTATTTTGAGAGTTTGAAAGCCAAAAGGAGTGCAGAAATTTTTCAAGTAAGTCTTTTATTAAAGAGTAGTAATTTCATAAATTCCTATTTTTCACGGTATTCACAAATCTTCCTTTAGAAGACTCTTCTTTAAGAAGATTCATTTTTAAAAGCTTTCTTTGGAAGATTTATTTTGGAATATTATTTTTAAAACTATTTAAAAGTAGTTATATTATACTACAAAAATTATGTTAAATATATATAATTTTGATAATTCATATTATACGAGTTATCATACACTTTGAAATTTATATGTGGTAATTACTAATTTTATTATAAAAATATAGGTTGATCAACCTCATTTAAATCAATATCCAGTCACGTGTTAAGGTAAGGGGTATCACTCTTTTCATCATCATAAATGAATATTATTTTCTTTCTTACTTGAAGGAATTATCATTCTTTGATTCTCGAAAATAATATCGTTTCTTTCTTGTGCCATTTATTTCCATGTATTAAATTGTGGGAATAACCTTACGACGCGGTTTACCGCCTGTTGGTGAATAACCTTTTGTATTCATTCCTTATTAATCTTTGAGAATAACCTTACGGTGCGGATTATCGCCTGTTTGGTGAATAACTCTTCGTATTCAAATTGATGGGAATAACCTTACGGCGCGGATTATCGTCTGTTTGGTGAATAACTATTCGTATTCAAATTGATGGGAATAACCTTACGGTGCGGATTATCGCCTGTTGGTGAATAACCCTTTTTATTTGTCTCGTGTGGAAATAATTTGTCTACACGAATTATCACATGACACTTTTATTCCATATTCGTAAGTGATATCATTTTCCTTTATACTCATAAGGGATACCATCTTTTTCATCTTCCATTATTCAAACTTACTATGGTAAGGGATATTAATTTTCTTCACCTTCTGTTAATCAAACCTGCTACGGTAAGGGATATTATTTTCTTCCATACACCTAAATCGAAACTTATTATGGAACTATTGCTTCTATAATTCCTGAAAATATTATATGTTCCATAATAGTTGAACTTCATTATTTCAACTGAACCTTCCTATTTTCTGAACCTTTTTGTTGAACTATAATCGTTATTCTGAACTGTGGATCTTGAATATCATTTTTAAATTTCACTCCACATCATGTTGGCAATTTGGACATTATTTGAATCTGCACAAAGTAAACTTTCGATACTTATTGTTTATCCTGTTCTTCTATTCATCATTTGTATCACTGTTATTTGTATTAATCATCAAGAATCAAGTTGTTGTGAATATCTGTGGTCGGGGGCACAGATATGATATAATTGTTGAACAGATGATAGGTTAAAGGCGATATACTAGGTTAAAGGCGATACATCTGTTCGGTGTCTTTTATGGCACGTGGTGAATGTTCTCTTTGGCCCGTAGTGCAAAGATGAACTGTTGGTTGGTATGATTATGACCAAAGGCTGAATCTGGTATAATCATGACCGTTGGTGCTTTATTGAATATCTTTGGCCCGTAGTGCAAAGATGAACTGTTGATTTGCATGATTATGACCAGGAACTGTGAATTTTTATTATCATGACTAATGGTATTTCAGATGATAAAAGTTGATGATGTTTTTACTAAAAAGAGAAGCGAGTGGACATTATGGTCTGCATTATTCTTCTAATAGATTGCTCATTCCGCTGCTATTATTGATATGAACGTTGTTTAAGAATTTAACTGCAGTTTTTGATATAAACCTTGTAGTCTATTGTATTCTATCAAGAACTCAACTGTTGAAGGCTAATGATAAATTATTCGTCATTATCTTAGTCATGATATTTCTTACTGGGCTATTTGAGCTCACCCTTTCTTTTCGTTCCATTGTTTTTCAACAGGAGATGAGAACGTAACGGGGTCTAGCCGGGGAATGGAGTGAGAGTGCGGGGATAGCTATCATAGTCTTCACGTGTTATAAAATAGTGTGGCAATAATAATGAAGACTTAGTTGTGTTGTATTATCCACTGTATTGTTGTACGTTGTATTTCATTGTAATAATTTTGTTGTAGTCTTTTGACGACTCAAGTTTGGGCTGTGTGGGCTCAGATTTGGGGGCGTCACAGATTGAGTTAAGTGAGTTGAAGAAAAAAAATGAGTTTAATGATACAAATGTAAATATTGGTTGAGTTCAATGGGACTATAAACAGATTTTTTGAATATGGATGCAGAAATATCTGTATCTGTATATAAAAATAAATTTTAATATCTATATTTATATTTGCTTTCAACGGATTTGCAATATGAAATATACATTTTCATATTCAACGAATAATATTTGAATATGGATATCATCTGTATTTGTTTTGTATAATATAATATGAATAAATATATCAAATATTCGTATTTGCAACTGTTCAAAATAAAATTTTAGAAGTTTTAACTCTTTTTTTGCAAGACCAAAAAAATATTCATTTAATCAACAAATAATTAAAAATTATGTATAATCAACAAAATAAAATAATAAAACTAGATATAATATGTAAAAATAATAAAATTATATCACATATCTTAAAATACCCATAAAAAATGTATAATCAATTGAAGTTAATATTTTCATATATTGCATACCAATATAATATATGGATATTAAGAATGCAGATATTTATATATACGAATATGTAAATATTTGTATCTATATTTGTTTTGAACGAATACGAATATAAATAATATATACTTTAATACGGATAATATCCGTTTGACACGAATACGGATACAAATTTTTGAAGCAAATATTAGATATTTCGAACTCTATTTACAGTCCTAAAGTTCAGTAAGTAAAAAATGATTTAACCACATGGGAGTTAATGCATGTTGACTATGGAGCTATTTGTGGCCACCATCTACACCATCCATTTATAGATCTTAAGGCCACGATTTAAAAGCGGTAGGGAAGTTGTATTTTTAAATCGTGACCATCAAATTTTCTAGTGAACAGTGTAAGTTGTAGTGACTATCTAAGATTTTATAGTCATCATTTGCTATAACTCAGCTTTCTATATTTATGTGTGTGTTCACGATTTAAAAGTGGAAGGGTAGTTGTATTTTTAAATCGTGATCGTCAAATTTTATAATAAACGGTGTAAGTTGTAGTGTCTATCTAAGATTTTATAGTCATCATTTGCTATAAATCACCTTCATGTGTGTGTATGTGTGTGTGTGTTGACGCGTGATTTGTTCACCAATTGAAATTACCAAACAACGAGTTACCTGCACTCAAGAGCAATCGTTAAACAACCTACAGATCAAGCGACGACTTGGCCCGTCCGGGGATGCTCTGGTGTATGAATAAGTACATGTTAAAAAATGTCACAATGAAGAACCAAAGTGATGTTGGAATGATGAATGATATTTGATATTATAACTGTGTTTGTTAACATTACCTGGTTCACTGGTTATAACCTTATTTATACTCTTCCATTAACCGTCTAGATTCTCCGCAACTCTTCTAGAAAGGAAAAATATATTTCCTAAATATCCCAAATTGCCTCTAAAAAGAACACTTGAATGGGTTGACCCACGATCCAGACCCATCATAGTGTGTAAAATAACACAGCCCACTTCCAAATATAAAATAATCTTTGGCCCACACCAAATTCGGGGTCCAATAAATTATATCCCAACATTGCCCCTCCCCCTCTCCTATTTTTAAATTTTCAAAAATAGGAAAGTATCCGGATAAACATTAATTAACCAACACATTAATCTCCAATCCATACAGTTGCGATAGTCATCAAATACTCCACACCTTACCAAAAACATTGCACATTACCCCTAAAACGTCACACGTCAGCTCCCTTACATGCGCATTAATTACAGCCACCTTCATTCACCATGTCCATTATTGTCATTCACCTTTTCACTGTTAAGCTTTATTGTCTCCCTTCCCATTTGTTCTCTCTGCAAAAAGAAATTTCGGCCAAAAACTTACATTGTCAACGTTAAACATCAACCATTTTCAAATACCATGGCTAAGAAATCAAATTCCCCACCCTTCTTTAAAGAACTCATCACCCCCATTACTGAAGACCCTGAAAGCCCCATCCTCACAGAGGTTGAGAAGGCCGAATATGCCATAAGAGCCCAAGATAGCTCTATCAAAGCCTATGAACATGCCAACACCATCTTCTCCATCAAACCAGAAAATATAGACTCCCACGTAAACGAATTCAAAATTCCCCTACAATACGAACTCTTGGCTTCTCACCATACTAACAAACTATATTTTAGGGCTGACATAAAATACACTGCCATCCACACCCAAGCCCTAAAGTAAGGGCTCTAATTCCCCCTTCACGACTTCATCAACACTTTCTTCACTCTTATTGGCATAGCCTTATCCCAACTCCTACATCCACCTTATTTGTTTTATCGCATTTTGCCATGAGGCCAACGTCACACCCTCTGTCGACTTCTTTTTCTCAATCTTTACACTAAACAAAGCCATAATCCCAGGATTCTACTATCTAAGCAAAACTCCTGGACGCCGAGCGTGGATGCAAACCCCTACAACCAACAAATGATGGCACTCCGGCTGGTTCTATTTTTACAGCTCTGAGGTAGAACAACTGCAAAACTGGGGTGAACCCTTGAAGCTTACCCTTGGCTACGAGCCCTTGTCTTCTGAGTGCAAAAAGGAATTCCACGATTTCTGTAAGAAAATGTAAGACCCCGAAATTTATGAAATATAAATTTAATTTTCTTCATATATTTTTCTCTGAAACAGTAAAGTGGTTAAATTGACGAAATTGAAAGTTAAGGATGTTATGTGCAAATTTTATTTTGTCGGACAATATTCGTTTGGTCGGGGAATATTCGTGCCGTACGACGGCGCCGAAATAACTAATTATTGGTGGACCCCACAACGGAATATTTGTCGGATATAGAAAACGACAGAAGTAACCTTTTTAAATAAAAAAAGTCAACGGTGTTAACTGTTAAAATACCGGTGATAAAAGAATAGTAGCATACGGTAAATTATGGTATTTTCTGTAGCACACGGTACTCTACAGTAGCACACGGTATTGCACAGTGTCTCATATTATGGGTCTGATAATTGACACCGTAACTGTTGCGCATCATTTCATCAATAATTGTCACTGCATAATATTTTATATTATCAATTCAATAATTGTTGTTACACAGTATTTTGCATTATTGATTCAATAATTGTCATTACACTGTATTTCATATCATCGACTCAATAATTGTTGCTGCACTGTTTTTAAAATTATTGAACCTAATAATTGTCACAGTAGCAAATACACTGTAATTTATATTATTAAATTAATAATAATCTGTAACGTGTTTATTACATTATTGTTGAATTATTATAGCATTATTTTATTTTATATGCAGGACCCATAGGAAGAAAAATAAAATAAAATAAATAAATTTAAAAAAAAAAAAATTAATTAATTAATTATGTGAATAGTAACATGTGGACCCTATGTGGGGGCCACATGAGAAATAAGCATGTAAAATGCTTGCGGGAAGATTAGGTGAACGAAGGAAAGAAAGAGAAAAGCAGTCAGGCGGCTGTTCCGCGCTTCAACATTGGTGTGCCTCACCTACCGCGCATAGTTATTTTTTTCTCCTATAAATAGCTTGCTCAGCTGAATAGAAAAATCACACCTAAAACATAAAATTTTTCTATAAGAATTTTATGAGTTTTCTCTGAGAATAGTAAGGTTATTTTGAGAGTTTGAAAGCCAAAAGGAGTGCAGGAATTTTTCAAGTTGATCAATCTCATTTAAATCAATATCCAGTCACGTGTTAAGGTAAGGGGTATCACTCTTTTCATCATCATAAATGGATATTATTTCCTTTCTTACTTGAAGGGATTATCATTCTTTGATTCTTGAAAATAATATCGTTTCTTTCTTGTGCCATTTATTTCCATGTATTAAATTGTGGGAATAACCTTACGGCGCGGTTTACCGCCTGTTGGTGAATAACCTTTTGTATTCATTCCTTATTAATCTTTGGGAATAACCTTACGGCGCGGATTATCGCCTGTTTGGTGAATAACTATTCGTATTCAAATTGATGGGAATAACCTTACGGTGCGGATTATCGCCTGTTGGTGAATAACCCTTTTTATTTGTCTCGTGTGGAAATAATTTGTCTACATGAATTATCACATGACACTTTTATTCCATATTCGTAAGTGATATCATTTTCCTTTATACTCATAAGGGATACCGTCTTTTTCATCTTCCATTATTCAAACTTACTATGGTAAGGGATATTAATTCCCTTCACCTTTTGTTAATCAAACCTGCTACGGTAAGGGATATTATTTTCTTTCATACTCCTAAATCGAAACTTATTATGGAACTATTGCTTCTATAATTCCTGAAAATATTATATGTTCCATAATAGTTGAACTTCATTATTTCAACTGAACCTTCCTATTTACGTGAACCTTTCTATTGAACTGTAACCGTTATTCTGAACTGTGGATCTTGAATATCATTTTTAAATTTCACTCCACATCATGTTGACAATTTGGACATTATTTGAATCTGCACAAAGTAAACTTCTGATACTTATTGTTTATCCTGTTCTTCTGTTCATCATTTGTATCACTGTTATTTGTATTAATCATCAAGAATCAAGCTGTTGTGAATATCTGTGGCCGGGGGCACAGATGTGATATAATTGTTGAACAGATGATAGGTTAAAGGCGATATACTAGGTTAAAGGCGATACATCTGTTCGGTGTCTTTTATGGCACGTGGTTAATGTTCTCTTTGGCCGTAGTGCAAAGATGAACTGTTGATTGGTATGATTATGACCAAAGGCTGAATCTGGTATAATCATGACCGTTGGTGTTATATTGAATGTCTTTGGCCCGTAGTGCAAAGATGAACTGTTGATCTGCATGATTATGACCAGGAACTGTGAAGTTGTATTATCTTGACTAATGGTATTTCAGATGATAAAAGTTGATGATATTTTTACAAAAAAGAGAAGCGAGTGGACATTATAGTCTGCATTATTCTTCTAATAGATTGCTCATTCCGCTGCTATTATTGATCTGAACATTGTTTAAGAATTTAACTACAGTTTTTGATATAAACCTTGTAGTCTATTGTATTCTATCAAGAACTCAACTGTTGAAGGCTAATGATAATTTATTCGTCATTATCTTAGTCATGATATTTCTTACTGGGCTATTTGAGCTCACCCTTTCTTTTGTTCTATTGTTTTTCAACAGGAGATGAAAACGTAACAGGGTCTAGCCGGGGGATGGAGTGAGAGTCTGAGGAATAGCTGTCGTAGTCTTCACGTCTTGTAAATTAGTGTGGCAATAATAGTGAAGACTTAGTTGTGTATTATTATACACTGTATTGTTGTACGTTGTGCTTTGTTGTAATAATTTTGTTGCAGTCTTTTGACGACTCAAGTTTGGGCTGTGTGGGCCTAGATTTGGGGGCGTCACAGAAAATACCTTCTGAACTATGGAGTTTGACCCTCCTATTCGACGAGGATTGGCTATTTAGGCACAAATGTAAGTCCCCGACCCCTTCCTTAATCAATTACTTACGTACATATATTTAGTACTGTCCTTCCTAACTTCTTCTTTTCTTTTTTATTTAGTAGTGTTGACCAAACCTAAAGGTTAAGCCCCCACTTCACCACCACCCAGCCTCCCTTTTTCACCGGAGAATATAACATAGAGGTGCCCCCAACTCTAACACCAGCCACCAATCTCAACCCAACCCATCCTATCTATCCAAATCTCCGAAAATCCTCCCCCCAGTACCACTTCTAATCCCCCTTCAAAAACTGTCACCCCTCCTGAATCATCCAAATGTACCAAGAAAATCACCCACAAACCAACTAAAGTAACCTGACCTTCCAGAACATCCTAAACCCAACACACCAAAATAACCACCAAATCCACCATTAGCACATCTGAGGCACAACAACCACTCACCGAGTCCACCCAAACCCAAAAAAGAGACATCTCTTAACTAACCGAGACCGACAAATTAAACATTGCCAAACGAAAGCACCGATGCCTCGTAAAGGCACATGAAAAGTCCCCCTCTAAAGCTACCATAGAATCGCTTCAATCAACACTACCAGACCAATCAACATCTTCCCCTACTCCACCTCTTACCATCCACACCGCACCAACCAGCCTCCCAACGTCATCTAACCTGCCCTCCACAGAACAAATCCCCGCACACTCAACGGAACCTCAGCCGACCTCCCCTCCCCCAAAAATGGTCTTCAACCCAATGCCCATCATACCCTTAACATCCACAAATCCTAACAACTTTCGTACCTGAAAATACCACTAACACCAACTCCCAACCCTCTAGCTGCCGATACAACCCTTTCCTCAACACCGAACTCCAACAACAATTTTCTTCATCAACTTTCTGGCCTACCGACAACGACCTCACCATCTCCTCCTAATATTAGGAAGTATTCAACTTCCCATCCGACGACTCCACATTTGACAAACTCTTCAATTAAGATTTGTTACTCGGCAACATGATCCACCAGGCCGAGTATGTTCCCCCAATTACCTCATATCTCCTTTTACTTATAATCGTACCCCAACTTAACTTTTTCCTCTCTCTTTTACGCAGTTCCTAGCTTTGTACAACCGACTCCTAAGGAAAGAGACAATAGGAGCCGGGTCGGAACGAACCATTACTAAACTGAAGACTGAGCTAAAAAATTCCTAAAAAGAACGAGTCTGCCTTCAGCAACACAACACCGAGCTTAGGACCAATCTTATGGATGTCATCAAAGATTGTGTCTAATTCCGCAAAGAGGTCAACGAGCTCAAGATCCAAAACCAAAGTCTCTCCTCCTCCAACTCTACTATCCTTTCAATGACAGGATCAGGAATATGCACATAAGGAATTATCCGTTACTTTTCCAAACCCGACTCCGTCCTTATACCATCATAACCTTTTTTTTTCAATAGCAAATCGAGCCCTTCTCCAGTAATACTGGCTCGAAAAACTGGGTTGTCGTATTCCTTCTGTCTTATCCTGACCGACTCGACTAGGTCACCTCATATGACCTTAAGGTTAGTACCGATCATCAAATTTCGATCGCCTTATCCATCCTTGTTTCGACAAAGATCGACTTTGTGGGGTCTCCGTACGCTCTTCCCCCATTAATAGTAGTTGACGGACCCTCGTATCTTCTTAGCTCACGTCACAGTGCCTCCAACTCCGCCTCTGCCTCTCTAATCATATGTCGTCTGATTCTTTCTGTATGATCATGCCGTGAAATACTTCCCGAAAAGGTCACCACATCTTCTAGGTCTTTCATTCGCAAGTTAAAATCTAGTGTGATCGATGGTAAAAACAAACGCCTCCTAATAGGTGCTAATTTGGCCTACACCGGTCTACACCTCGACTGATTAGGCCCAAGTTTGTCCTTCACCGAGCCTTTATCATTCAGCGTGAACAGTTCAGTAGAGGATCCCTGTTGATCCCTACTTGTACTCCTTCTTTCCCCCATAACAACATTCTTCAAACTACACTAAACTAGTATTTTGTGGATCAAATATCAAACCAGGCCCTCCTTCTAGCGTTAATGTTGACGCGCTATTTGTTCACCCATTAAAATCACCAAACAACGAATTACCTGCACTCAAAAGCAACTATTAAACACCCCATCGATCATGCGATGACTTGGGCAGTCTGACGATACTCCGGTGTAAAAATAAGTACATGTTAAAAAGCGTCACAATAGAGAACCAAAGTAATGCTGGAATGATGAATGATATTTGATATTGTAACTATGTTTGTTAACATTACCTGGTTTACTTATTGTAGCCTTATTTATACTCTTCCATCAACCGCCTTGATTCCCCACAACTCTTCTAGATAGGAAAATATCTTTCCTAAATATCCCAAACCGCCTCTAAAGAGAAAACTTGAATGGGCTAACCCACAATCTAGGCTCATCATAGTGTGTAAAATAACTCAGCCCACTTCAAAATATAAAACAATCTTTGACCCGCACTAAATCCGAGATAATATATATATATCTCTTTTTACTGAGTGGACTAAATATTAATTATTAAAAGATGAACTTTTGGAAATTTAGGTTGGCTAGTGATGATAATTCATCCCACGAAAAACTTCCATTGAAGCACAAGTGACCTTTGGGATAACGTTGCAAAATGATTAGAAGTCAATCTAAGACGGGGTGAAATAAAGTTTTAAAAAATCAATCCACAGAGCCCTGTCTAAGTATGAAGCCCAATTCTTTACATATTAGAACGCCCGGCCCAAGTATAGCCAAGGACTCCTGCATAGAAAAAATTGGAGGTTTATGCGCCGCGCTTATATATTTTCTCATCAAAATGTTTCAGCTCTCAAACGTACCAAACCCTACTGAGGCAGGCTTGTCTTCATCCCTACACCGAAAATGGTACTCTCTATCCATTCAGCGTTTCTATGTACAATTTGTTGGTTTAATATCGTGATTTCTTTTCATTTTTATCTTTTTTGTGATCTTTGAATTGCTTTAGTTAAGTAATGAAATGATTTTTTAGACCGTTGATGAGAAATTTCAGCTTGGAGTTTGTATAGATTTGATGTTTGTTTACTTTCTGAGGCCTATAGAAGAACCATCATGTTTATGGTTCATTGTATTTTTGTATTTGTGGTGGTAATTGTTGTTATATGCAATTTATGTTATGGATATCCTCATAATGTTGTAATGAAGATATTCAATTTGATCTATAGCCGCTCTTTAGTTTTGGTTGATTTTTTTAATTAAGTAGAAAGGTTCTGGAGTAAAATATTGGAAAATATGTATATTAGAATCATTTATTCTTGAGTCTTACTTTCTAACCCATTTTTTCTGTTAAAAATCCATCAAGGAAGTGGAGGTAGGAATTTGAGCATGAATGCTTTATTATAAGAACTAATGGTATAATAACTAATGGGAAGGGGGAAGGTTGCTATATGTAATTAGTCAGTAATGTGAAAAGGTATCATTTTTGGTGCCTGTCAAATGAGATTTTTTTAATTAAAAAAATCCTTAATCAATAAAACATGACATAATAAATAGCTTTTATGTGGTGTAAGTATATCTCCCAGAATCATGTTAAATTTCAGAGGAATATAAGTGAGACGAATGTTAACTTGCTGCTCTAGTATTCGTCATATTGAAAGGGAATATGTCTCTCAACCTCATTTAGACAATAAAACTAGCTTCCTATGAATTATTAGAATGAGGTTACACATATTCAGATTTTTTTCTAACTTGGATATTTGCGGAAAATGCCCCCCTCCCCAGAAAATCATTATTTGGGGAATTGGTCTCCTTATGCCAAACATGTAGCCTGCTAGGTTGTATGGGAAATTCGTTGTGACGAGTTCAACTTGTTTACATAGATTAGCATTCAGGTTATGAGTTAACGTATATCTGCTAATTTTGCTTTGTATGCAAGTATTTTGCTGGGTGCTTATTGTTTCTGTTCTGTTTTTTTTTTTAAACTTAGCCGAAGCAAATCCATGAGATCAAGGATTTCCTTCTCACTGCCAGAAGGAAGGATGCACGTTCTGTGAAGATTAAGAAGAGCAAAGATGTTGTCAAGTTCAAGGTTCGTTGCTCCAAGTACCTATACACACTGTGTGTATTTGACTCTGAGAAAGCTGAAAAATTGAAACAATCCCTTCCTCCAGGTAAATATGTAGTTTAATTGGAGTTTCACCTGTTATATTTAATCTCTGATGTGTACGTGATATATTTTTCATAGTTGACCATGAACCGTACTTACTTGGTTGAGCATCACATATATTTCAAAATTGCATTATTTCGCATGAACTGCTGGACTCTATTAAATTGTTATATTCGAGAAAAGATGATGCAACTCTTATGTAGATTGTTTAATAATGTCTATTATATTGATTAGCATTTCAGAACTGTAGTGAAAGTTAGCTAGTGAAGTATACGTAACAAGGCATTAGAGCAACGGCTTTTGCGCTGCTCAGTTTGTTGTTTGTTCCCTTCACTGCACACTTTATATATATCTGTATCCTTGGATGTATTCTGGGTTAGGAGAGTTGATTATAAGACAACAGAGTCCTTAACTGATACTGGGGCCTGAGTGATTTGTCATATTATGAAATACTTTGTAATTTATTATGTAAAATGAAATTAAAAAGGAGTTGCTGGAGGTCATGAACAATGATATTTCTTGGATGTAATTTCCAGCCGACACTTTAATTAGCTTTTATGAATGTATCTATTTCCCTTTTCCCTGTGGAGAACATGATCAATTTGATAATATGGATAAGTAATCTACTTCTAACTTATCATATAAATAAATAGCGAAGCTGTACGTGATGTTTCTCACAATTGATTTATTTATGTATGCAGGTTTGAGTGTGCAAGACTTGTGAATTGATGGGTAGCTATTTAAAGAGCACTGTTTCTGAGATATTGTTTGTTTCAGTTTATGCTTTTTGACATTACTTTGAACTTAGTTTGTAATGGATTTGAGTTTTTATTCCTTGAATCTAAGAGATCTTACTTTTTGTTTAGCGAATTATGGGGAATATGGACTTGGTTTTGCTGTGTTCTGTCTACTGACTGATTATTAAATGCAACTATAATTTCTTTATGGTTAGATGGTTGTGTTGGGTGCTTGCTTTTGAATAGTTAGTTGATGATAGCTCCTATAATTAAATATGTAAATTTGTTGTGCGACCATCTACTTTGCTCTACTGTTAGATGGTGCATTATATCATTCTTATGTTTGGGGTATCCTTCACTTATGTTTGTAAAGAATTCAGGATAAAATGCTTAATTTGAAATAGCATAGAAATAGTAATTACTTGAGTTTTGTAGTTGGATTATATGCATTGTGGATTAGGCCTTTAGAGAACCAACTAACCATTTTGGCAAGTGTTGCAAATACATTGCATATGCATGGTGGATGAGTTGCGTATTCTCTGGTTAGGTTTTTTCTTTGGTGTACCCAATAATATGTTATTAACTTGTCAGTTTTGTTGTGGAATCAGGATTTCTTTTCTAATGTCACAAGGATCAACCATAGGTGTCTCTATTTCTTGATTTGAGATAAATGACTGACTTGTATTCTTACCTTGGGGTTGCAAGATCCATCATTCTTTGGCTTTTAGACTATGTTTGTTTGTAAAAATTATGTTTGGGATTTGACTGTTTATATTAATTTAACACTACTTTGAATTATTTTATCTCATGTTAAAGGATTATTTTGTATCATTTTTAAAACTATTTATGAGGGATTATATAATCTTATGATGAATTTGGGATTAATAGTTCCTCTCATTTTAAACTATTAAATGACTTTATGAGATTAATACTCTAATATTAAGGGATTAATAATTTTTCGTAATGGAATAAAATAGTCGAAAATAGTGATAAATTAATACAAATAGTCTAATTTTAAGTATATTTTTTATAAATAAACATAATCTTAGAGTATTAGTAGGGCACTTTTTTAGTTAGGGCAGACCATGTACAAACAAACATTGTAGCATTCTATCAATACCCCATTTACAAAGGAGAGTATGTGTTTTTAATTCACCCTTGGGGTATACTTAGTTACGAATTTTAAAAGATTGACTAATATTTTGGAATGGGGTATTACATTTTCGCAAAACTACTAGAAAACATCTTAATATCATTCAATACTTGATCATACTGGAATAGACTAATTCCAGCTTGGTTTAATGGGTTTGCTCCCTATTAGCAAGACTAGTAACACCTTGTTAACATAGCTTCAAACTCGACCAGGGTTCCCTGTTATTCCAAATGTCATTGCCATGCTTGATCAGTAGAGCTAGTTTTGCCTCCTGTCTATTAGTTTCTTCCATTTTGCGCAATCTATACCATCTTTCTGGTTATCTAAACTGTTCGAGCTTGTTGGTTCTTAAAACCTGAATAAGCTAAAATACTCTTGTTTCAAGTTTGTTGACTTTTGAAATTTAATTTTAAATATTTTTAAACTCAAAATTAAGATAATTCATTAAAAAATATGAAACCATAATTCTTAAAATGTCTGGTGGTCCTTATAATATTCCTCTATTAAAATTAAATGAATTTATGTCAATTTTGAGTTCAAAAATACCTTACGTCAACTTTAAAATTTTATATTTTGGACCGGAGAGAATATATCATTTAAAAACACAAAAAATAAAATAAAAATAAAAACAAAAAATAAGTTTGAAGCAACTTTCTTGAAGATTAAGGTACCCAAGCCTGAACAATCCATATAGCTTGAAGTGGTGGTACCTTGCAATTTGAAAACAAATTGAATAGACTTTGAAAAAATAAATTAAAAAAATTATTCTATAAAATTATAGTAAAATCTTATATAATTTCAAAAGTAAAAAAGCAGGTTTACAGGTATCCAAAGTTAATAAAACAACAGTATTAATCTACCGTACATTAAAATAAAAGAATGCTACATATAACAATATTTTCTTAGTTGGCATGCTTGTTTCTCCTAATTATTGCATAACTACTAACATGGACCTTTAACCTTTGCCTAATACAACTTGATAATGAGTGTAGTAAGCGAAATGCTAAACCCCATGCTTTATCTTTAATCAACATTTGTCTTCATCATCAATCAAACCACTTCGAACAAAACCTGTTGGTGTTAATAATCAAAGTACATTAACATATATTATACTTCTTTAATTTCTATGGTAAATGATAAAATGGGAAGCATAATTAAGATATCATTAGGTAACGGGTCACCAGCTAGCAAGTTGGCTTGGCTAATTGTGATAAAATTGTTATAAGGGACAAGTGACGTGTAAGTATCAAACCACAAAAATAATAAGAATAAGGGATTGATATTTTTGCAAGTGGACCTATTTTATTTAGTTAAAAAACTTGCTGAAATATTAATTCCCTAAAAATAATAGGAAAAAGTGTCTTTCTTTTTTTTAAAAAATAAAAAATAAAAAAATTAGAAGTGCGACAAGAAATATTTCAAAAGAAGAAGAAAACTAAGCTCAACTATATAGCAAGCGAGGTTTTAATAGTTTTTTTTTACATAAAATAAAAATCAAATAAATTTGAAAAAGAAAAATTATCACTACAAATGGCTGAATTGGGGCCTATAAAAATCAAAGAATTTTACATGAAATCCTCTATAATTAAAATTCTCTATTTCTCTATGTCGAGACTTATAACTACGGTTTTTAAGATTTATGACGACGGGATGTCCCGTCGCCTTACAAAAAAATAAGATTATGGCAACGGTATAAATTATCACTATAAATCATAAAAATTATCGACACAAATTTTGACATAAAAAAATAAATAATTTAATTATAGAGGATCTCACCCTCCTCTATGATATCGAGTAATATTGACAATTAACTATACTGGGTGAGTCGCAGATAAAACAAAATGATGTTTTTGTCCATAGGCACTTTTGGTCAAGGCATTAGCAACGCAATGGGCTTCTTGATATTTCATCCCTAGATTAAATTAGTATTTAAAATTAATTTGATAGATTTTTAAATTTAAAATTAACATATTTAATTTCATTTTTTTAAATAATTAATTTTATAATCAACAAAGCCTTTAAATAGTTATAAATATTTAAAAACTGTATCATACAAAATTAAACATTTTAAAGTCAATATTAATTCTACATTTTAATAAAACTGAACATAAATATTTTTTTTATAAGTAAGTTGGTCTATTGTTCCCATCTTAAAGGGGATACCTTTTACTTAAATATGCCGGCAAGTCGGCAACCAAGTGAAGCAAGGAAAGGGATACAAAACACATAGTTTGAGAACGAGAGAATTGTTTTCATCTTATTACAATATGAATTAAAAATTTATGCAATGTCAATATATACTTAAGTAATATTAATATCATAATATCTCATTAATAAAATAATTATATTAAATATCATTACTTTTATTTTAATGATATATCATAATTCTTATATCGATCATATATACTGTCAGTATATCACATCATAAACATTAAAATCTCTTATAATATCATATACATGTCCCACTAAAGTGATAGAAAAACGTTTTAGATTGGTTGAGGAAGATAAATACTAAACTAACCACTAAATTAAAAAGAATGGACAGCAGAATAAAAAGAAAATGACTAAATATTGAGGCCACCAATAATACTAACAAAAAGTACTTATACCGAGAAGATCCCATTATCCATCCTCTATCACAACAATAAATGAGGCGGAAATGTGTTAAAAAGAAGACAAAGTAACACCAACTTCATAATACCAAAGGGGGTCACTGACCCTATGCGCTCTTGATAGCTTCGCCAATTTTGGACTTTTATAAAAAAAATAGGTCAAACAGATTCACTTATGATAGGTGTTAGAATGAATATCCATGATAATAAATATTGGGCATTAAATTAAAAAGATTCACTTCTGTTATATTTACTCCATATTTGTTGAAAATTAGGTATATATAATGAGAACAAAATATTTATGTTCAGTATTAAATTAAAATATTTCAATTATTCCGATAGAAAGAACATACAAAAATATGATGAATCATGACGTTTATACTTATTTGTTGATACGGAAGAAAAATGTCGGTGCTTATAAAATCAGTAAAAAAGAAATATTGAAAATTGTATATGTTTGTTTTTCAATATTTTGATTAACGTTCTCCAAGTCTTGTGAAAATTTACAAACGTTCTTATTTTGCATGCTCTTTGGTTGCTTATAATTTTGTATTGAATTCTTAAGGTAACAATTTATTTTTTTTCAAAAATAGGTAAGTTACGTGTTAAATCATATCTCATTTAATTTTTAAAGAAAGACAATTAATTTTTTTGAAATGTGAAGTTATAGTATCATAGAAGAAAAGTCAAAAGAACTAATTATACCGGAAAACAAAAAATTTATAGGTAATATATGTACTGAATGTACAAGGCGGACGATTAATTGCTTAAGACTTGATTTAATTATAAAAAAAGAAAAAGAAAAGAGAGGGATTGTTAAAATTTATTATTCCATTTTCAATTCCCCCATGCTTGTGTAATTAAGTAGCTAGGTCAAAGATGTGTATGAGCAGGTGATAGTTGAATAATTATTCATTGGTCTTGGAACAAGTGTCACGTGGTGTCTCACACTATTCATGTACTGTTATCTAATCACGTGAATAATTTACTTTAAATGCTAAAATAATAACACGTGAATGATATAAAACTTCATGTAACACTTACCTTAAGAGCACTTTATAATTTTTTTTGAAGGTTAGAGATCCTTATCCCACAATTTTTATCGTCTTATCCAGATGTCGGATATGTTGCTTCCAAAACCTAATCATAATGAATGATTCGAGGAGAGTGACCAAAGTGCCAACAGAGTACTTGATTTTTTCGTTCTTATTCTAAAATAATAGAGAATTGATATTTTTATTAAAAAAATTAATATTTGTATAAGACTCTTTTTATATGAATAGTTAATGGGGCGTATTCTCTTATGAGTGAAATTTTGCGAAAATATTAATATTTTTATAAAGCTCTTTTAAATAATAATACAAAAAAACATATGTTCAAAAAATAAAAATAAAAAGTAGTAAAAATTAACTTCAGAATCTGACAAATTCCCATTCTCTAATGTATAACCGACAGCTCCATAACCTTTGCACATGCACCCATTTGCCCAAACAGAGAAATTATGCAACTGCATTATGTTTCTGCTCTTCATTAAAAAATAAAAAAATATTTAAAGAAAATATAAGGATGTTAAAAACTAAAACCCACCATAATCATTGATTTGTGTGATTTAATTAATTAGTTAACAGAATATAATCTCTGTAAAGATTCTTAGTTCTTAGTCTTCTGACCCTTTGCTTCATCGGCTCTTTTTGCTTTGTGCATCTTTCTAACTTCTTGTTAAATTATTTATCGTCTGTCACTGTCTTGGGTTATCTAATTGAGGATAATGATAAGTGGGTCAGCTTCCAATTAATTGATTGTACTAATGTATGTTTTATGAGTCTTAATTTGTATTCATTCTCTTCTAAAATTAAAAATATTTTTTTATATTTATTTGAAAATTATAGATATATTCTTATATTATACAATGACAATAAAATTTCTAAATTGTTATTACTATTTTTGGCTGATTGATTATTATTACTTAACCCATTAATATGTTTTTAGTTAATATTAGGAATATGCTAGAAAAATAAAAAAAAAATATTAAAAATTATTCTAACAAATATATCTTTAATTTTAAAACAGAGAAAGAATAATACGTCGAACATCACAAATGATAAATCAATCACTCATTTTTTTTTATGTTGTTATTTTTAGGCAATTGATATTATCAGAATAAAAAATAATTATTAGAGTAATAAGTATTTTCTAATAAGTAAAAATTATTGTTAAATATATATTTTGACCTAATTTTTACTCTGACCGGTGACCATGTCGATGGCCTTTTTTTATCCGTTTTTCACAAGCGCAATCTACTGCAAACTCAGCAAGTTCCCATGTTCAGAGCCTTTGATACTTTGAGATACTTTGGTGTCAAGGCTCTCCTAATAATCCCCCTCGGAAAGTTCCTTTTTACCCATTTGGATTTTGCCGAGCAACAATCAATGCCATTGTTCCCTTCTCCTTTTCAGCTGTACAACCCATCATTAATCACCCAAAGATTATTTATCCCCAATTATGTATTGTTGTTTAGTAGAGTACTCCACCATATTTAATGGTACAAATTCCAAACTACAAAACTTCTTCAATTTCAGTCTTCTTCTATCTGGGTCGATTCCTCTCTCCAGTGGTACCCAAGCTTGAACCTTTCAGTCTGAATTTGTGGAAAAAGTCGAATCTTTTTCCTATTTTAGGACTGTACCAACAAAATCTGTGTATACCAAAGTTTTCACTATATGATCTGAGTTATTGGACATTGTTTGATTCATTTTGTTTTGTGTTTATTATTTGATTTGAAGCTTATTGCCTTATTGGGGTCACAAATTTCATCTGGGTTTAATCTCCTTTTTCTTGCCACTCCATAAAAATCTGCTTAAATCATAAATAGGGTATTGGGAGAAACCCTACTTTTTGGCAAACATTTTGAAAGATTACTTGTGTTCTCATTTGGGAATCTTGAAATTTATGATATGTTTTTTTTTTGTAAGTGATGCATATTGAGGTTTTGAAGAATGGCTGCTTTGGTCCCTGGTGTTCTGTTGAAGCTTCTTCAGCATATGAACACAGATGTGAAGGTTGCTGGTGAGTACAGGTCATCTCTTTTGCAAGTGGTGAGCATTGTTCCTGCACTAGCTGGTGGGGAGCTCTTTTCAAATAAAGGGTTCTACCTAAAGGTATCAGATTCTTCTCATGCCACTTATGTTTCTCTTCCTGATGAACATGATGATCTTATTCGTAGTGACAAGATTCAATTGGGTCAGTTTATGCATGTTGAAAGGCTCGAAGCTGCCTCTCCGGTCCCCATTCTTCATGGGGTTAGGCCGGTACCAGGACGGCACCCTTGTGTGGGAAGCCCTGAAGATATAGTTGCAACTCATTCATTAGGGTTCCTTAATAATAATGGTAATTCGTCTTCCGGTTCAAAACCTTTAGACAAAACTAAATCCCCTTCAAAAGTGATGAGCAATAATAATATAGGGGTGAAGGATAACAAATCCACACAATTGAAATTGAATGGTAGTTCTAAGGAGGATCGAGTGGATAGGAAAACGCCGACTTTGTTAAGATCCAAGTCTCAATTGTCGAAGCTAGTCTTGAGTTCAGTTGATAAGAAGGAATCGTTTCTGAAGAAATCATCGAGTTCACGGTCAATCCCTTCCTCACCGTTGAGTTGTTATTCATTGCCAAATTCTTTTGAGAAGTTTGCTAATGGGATTAAGCAGCAGGGAAAGATCAAGGGGTTGGAGAAGGCAACGGCTAAATTGGGCTTGGCGGAGAAGGCGAGTTCGTTTCGTGGGGCAAGTCCGACTACAAAGAAGGCAGTGGTGGGAAGCTTGATGAGGAATTTCATTCAAGGGATTGAGTTGGGGCCTAAGGCATTGAGAAAGAGTTGGGAGGGGAATTTGGATATGAAGGCAAGAGAAAGTCCAAGATTGAGGATCACTAAGCGTGATTTGAAGCCTGAAGCAAGGAGTGCTTCTGTGAGTTTTTCTTTTATATATGTAGCCTTTTTTGTTATTCATACATCTTTTAATTTAGTGATAAAAGCTTTTGCCAAGCTGAAATTATCAATTAGTCTTTCAAAAATGTAATCATGCTGAATTTTGACAGGTGTAGAATTGATTTTTTCCATAATTTCAGCTATACTTTCTTTTGAGCTATTTGTTTTGTGGATCGTAAAGATTGAGAACAATTTCATCAGAATTGAGCTTTCATAATAATTGAATGATTGGTCTTCTTGATTCAGGGAGTGTTATTTGGAGTTTGCCTACAGTAATGTTTCGCTGCATTTCCGTGTTCTTCCAACTGTATACTTTATCTATTTCTTTTAAAAAGGGAACGTTGTGATTGTTAGTTGGTGCCTCATTTGTCATTCTAGCAAATAATTATGGCCTTTTTTATCTAATGAATTCATATTGGCAGGTTCCAAGAAAATCGACAAGCGAAAGGTTGCCATCTAAAGAGGAAACTAAGGTACAGCTGTCTTCAAAGTCAATCGAAGAGGAAAAGAAGACTCAGATGTCGACAAAGAGAGTTATGACAAATGGCGATTTGGTCGATCCTGATAAGTTGATAAAACAGAGAGCATCTGTTGGAAAGAAAACTCAAGGCGACATTGCTAATCATGGATTACCAGGAAATTTGGTCAAGGTTTCTTACAGTAATAGAAGATTAACGGATGCAAGTGCTTCATGGACTTCACTCCCGTCTTCCCTTGCAAAGCTTGGAAAGGTAGGATTTTTTAAAGTCCTTAATCTTCCCAACCAAATGTATTTGTCTGCAAGTTCACTTGCTGGGCAATTGTTAAATATATTTTGGGTAACAAATCGGGAGTGTTAAATTTTCAACAAACAACACTGCATCCTATATTACATATTACTATTATTAATGCACAATGACGTATGAATAAGATTTACGAGTAACAAGGTTTTGTATGAAATTTTGTTCTGTTGCATTACTGGCATGACATCTTGCGGTTATTTTCTTTTCGCCCAGAAATACTTCTCATTTGACTGAGCAGTGCTGTCTAATTAAGTTTGTTGTTGCATTAGAGTCTACCTATTTCATTTTGATACATTTTATGTGCTGAATAAATGACAAGGACATACATTTCTCTCTTTCTCATTATAAAAGTGAAAGTATCTCACTTATATTTCAGGAAGTTTTGAAGCACAGAGATGCTGCACAAACAGCTGCCATTGAGGCAATCCAAGAGGCTTCAGCTGCAGAGAGTTTACTTCGTTGTTTAAGGTACTTTTCCCCGCGAGCTAGTTCTGGTTATATCTGAGTTTAACTTTATTTTGAAATCACGAGACTGCTAAACCACTTTTGTTGTTAAAGCATCTAGTTATTGCCTTCACAAGATTTATAGTTTCATTGGTTAGTTGCTAAGAGGCATGTGTACATAAAAATCTCGTACAATATTTTTGCTTTTACTTTAGTTCTTTCAACAGTGCTTCTGAAATCTGAAATTTCTTAGTTGTTGATATATGCTTAAATATCCAACATGGTGTCAAATATTATGCACAAGTTTATGCCAGACTTATTTAAAAGGTCTATTTCATCTCCTTTATGCATCTTTCACTTTGGGGGGTGGGGTTTGGGAAGGGGGTTACGTAAGTGTTAGGAATGATATACAAGATGCAATGTGCTAAAGTAGATTTATAAATTGATAAGATCTTAAGCCAACTACAGACATTTTTGCTTCAATCATTCCAGAAGTACTTATGAATTCAGTTTGTGCATTATTCATCTGAGGTCAGTTTGTGCTGGAACCAGGAAATCCAAACTTTTGAAGAAATGCATAAGAGTATAAATTCCAAGGACCCATAAACATATGTTAACCCTAACAATAGTAAGCTATTATGTGCCCAATCATATCATTCGATTTTCATAGAACCGTGTCTGACATTTATGAGGTGTCCTGTGGGAAAAAAAATAGTGGGTAACAAGTGATGAATATCAGACATGGGTCAGTACATGTCTGCATCAATGCATAAGAGCTCTTGTAGTGGATTTCTTCTTCTTTGCTCTTGTAGTGGATTTCTTCTTCTTCTTTTTTTTCATAAGAGCTCTTGTAGTGGGTCATTATGCATTAGTCATGGCTAACTCATTAGTTTTTCCCAATTTATCTAAGCCATCTATTTTGTTATGAAAAGGCCATTAATTTTATGCTACTGCACTGCACAAAAGTCTCTCGCTGCTCAGTAAAATGTGGTCATTTCACTTCCAGCAAATATTATGTCAAAATACTAAGAAATGAATTTTACCTGCTGGTGGAGTGTGCGGTTAAGAAGCAGGGTGGACCCTTTGAAAACTTCATTTTTGTCGTCTTAGTCTTTGATTTCTTGATGGTCTCACTCGTCTTCTTTGTTTTGTTTCTCCAATTAAATCCATTTTTCTCAAAAGGTTATACACTGCATCTATATTGAAGAAAGTGAGAATCTTTAATTCTTTGTTATACTTGAATGAGATGATGCATTAAGATTGAAATACAAGTAAACATAAACAATAATTTCACTAAAAAGATGTTACAAGCTTACAGTCAGAAAGCATATGAAAGTATTTTGAACAAAACAATGAGCTGCCTTTCCTTTTCTACAAAGAAGTGTTAAAAGTTGTGTTAAATGGTAAAGCATAGTATGAAAAAGTTTTAACTGAGGATGCCAAGATTTTTAGGCACTGTGCTTGTTTTGCTATTCTCTGGGGTGTCTCAAATTCTCATTGGGGAGGAATGCGTATATTCTCAGTGGCAGTTGCCTGCCTTTTCAGTTATTGTGAGACAGAAGTACTCATTGCTTCTTTGTGGGACTGTCTGTGATGAGTGCTTTTGATGGGTTTCTACTTGTGATTTGCATAGGTTTTGGAATGGTGTCCTGCATTCAGATTTGAATCATCCTTTTGGCTTAATAGGATTTCCAACCTCATTTTGTATTTTCTCTCTCTTATAATATATTCTTCTTTTACAGCTTTATATATATACACATAAAGTTTCCTTTTTGAGCATTATAAAAAAATAAAATCTTTTTCACGTGGGACATGTTCATCTTCCGCCTTTCTTTTATTAGAGTATATATTTGGTAACCTCGTGACTTGAATATAAATCCCCGTAGGCATTATATGGTATGATTCATTAATGTTCTTGAATTAAATCTGGTGCCAGGAAATAGAATGGCTAGTAAATTTGTCTGTCCTAAAACCACCGATACAGATATGGATTAAGGGTTCAAAGTTCTATATGATACATGTGTGCTTCCTGATCTAATGCATTTCAAAAACTGTAAAGACTTGAGTATTTATTTTGTTTGGGATGGATTGACTTCATAAAAGTACAATCTAAAGGACCAAAGATGGTTGAGCCTACCTTAATAGTTAATACTGAACTTCAAAATATTGTATCTGGTAATCAGTTACCTTGTAGCAACAATTATCTGCTCTTTATTAGTTAATGATACGAAATTCCTGTAGTGTTTCTATTTGCAATACTAGGCTGATGTTAGGGATCTTTAAGGATGGCCTGGTTACTCATAACTAGTTATACTCCACTTAGGCGAAGTTTGAACAGCCTGACCTTCCAAATGAAAGCTTCACCTCTAGACGAAATTTAGGATGAAGTCTTGTATTTTCTTTCAAATTTTCTTCGGGCATAGGGTTTATATCCAGTTTGAAAAATGTTTAGATGTAAATCATGAGAAGAGATTTGTGGTGTTGAAGGGTTTTACAGCAGAAGTTTTCTGGATTATATACAGTTATTGGAAGTTTGACTGAAGTGGTAATTTAGCTGTGTTAAAATTCTTGAAAGAAGCTTGACGCAGCTTTGTGGTATTTTATATGTATAATTGCACTTTTTGTCTTGATCAGTCTTTCTAATTATTCTAAAACTCAACAAGAGCCATCTGTTCCATCTTTATTTCCTATTTTGGAAGGCTGCCTAGTTCAGGTGAAATGCACTAACAACTATATATTTACATTGGCAGCACATATTCTGAACTAAGTTCCTCTGCAAGAGAAGATAACCCACAGCCTGCTGTCGAGCAGTTCTTGATTTTGCATTCTAGCTTGAACAGTGTTCATCAAATTGTTGATTCCCTGTCTAAAACCATCATGGTTGGTTCATCTCCAGATCAAGAAGAAAACCCATCAGAAGAAGCACTAAAGGTCACATCCGAAAGACAAAAACAAGCAGCTTCTTGGGTCCATGCTGCTTTGGGCACCAATTTATCATCTTTCTCAGTATTTAGCAAACAAGCCACATCAAGTGCTATTCCAGCTACAACCCCCCCATCTCCAAACTCGAAAACCGTGCCTGGAAATCAACCCATATTAGTCCTTGAGAATTCTAAAAGTGCATTAACAAAAACTCAAGCCAAGCCCCGCCAAACAGTGGGCTTGAAGGTCATTGGTCAGAAGCCAAAGGCTTCACTTCCGCCTCCACCACCACCACCTCCGGTAGAATGGGCCAGAGGGGATACTCTCGACGAGGCTGTGGATTTGGCTGAAATGCTACGAATGGAATCGCAGGACTGGTTTTTAGGATTTGTTGAAAGGTTCTTGGATGCAGAAGTGGATGTTTCGGCTTTATCAGATAATGGTCAAATAGCTGGCATGTTGACTCAGCTCAAGAGTGTGAACGATTGGTTGGATGGTATCGGATCAAGCAAGGATGAAACTCAAATGCCCAATATCTCTCCCGAGACAATTGACAGGATAAGAAAGAAGATCTACGAGTACCTTCTTACGCACGTGGAATCTGCTGCTGCTGCACTTGGCGGTGGCTCTCAATCATCACCACCAATGGACACCAAACTGAGAAAATAACTTGTTTAATCTGAACCAAGAACTAGCAATTGAGCCCTTGAGCTGCCAAGTGATTACAGGTGCACTCAGTAATTTTCATTTGTGTATATAAATCCTACAGAAGGATCTGTCAGATACAGATGGATTTCTTCTTGTTAAATTGGAAGAAAGACGGTGATGTGAATCAGGAATTCTTTCGCCATTTTACTTGTTTGGCTTGAACAGGTTTTTTTACTCCGTTATACTACACATAATGAAACAGCTTGGAGAATATGCAGGTGGCTCTTCTCCTTGCAATTTAAGTTAAATTTTCCATTCGTCGTTGGACAGATTCGGTGTTGTATGAATGGTAAGGAAAAGAAAGGAGAGTAAATTCTGGAATTTGGATATTAATTGGTGTTATTCACTCTACTAAGATCTATATGACCTACTGGTCAAATTGGAAAGTTTCTTGGATTTATGAATTTTATGTGAAAGTTTAGCTTTATTTGCTGGAGATTAGTTAAACAATTCAACACTGACCTTTCTGTATTTGAAGGGAAGTGATATTTTTACATGATTTTTTGATATTTTTACATGTAAATTATCGCCATAGACCTATAGCGATGGTCAAAATTGTCGTTATAAATTTATAATAACATTTTTTATGTGAAGATATTAAAAAATCTTGTGAAAATATCAGTTTTCTATTTTGAATTATTCTTTGTTAGCCTCATTGGGCTTTTCAAATATGAAAAGAAGTTTGTTTTTTTTTTGGTGCAAAGGAAAAGAAGTTCTTACTCTTGCATAACAAGTAAAAACAGTGCAATGAAGGATTGAACTATATTAGCGTTGGTACTACATGTATTATGAGCCTTGTTTAAAATATTGTTTATTTGATTTTCTTAATGTGTGTCCTTAGGGCACACATTAAGTGCGAAAAATAATGTATAATATTATTTGTTTATGTAGGCGCACTGAATTTAATGTATAAAAAAATAATATACTAGGGGACTCTATGTATTAAATTCAGTATAATTATATAAAAAAATAATTTTTAGCGAAAAGCGTACCCTTGTTTATTTGTGCTGGAAATGAAATCGCAGCATTAGAAACAATATTCTAATGCTACATAATTTACATTTAACCAGGTGATATATCTTCCAAGGTTGGTTGGTTGGTTCAATTATCATATAGTGGGGTGGTCAAAAGTTCAAATAACATGAGTGGGGTGGCCATATGCAAGGGCATCTAGAAGCCAACCAAAGCAACCACATCCCACTTACACTCGGTTAAACCATTTTTTTTTTTTTTTGTGGTAAATTGTAGACAGATTTTAAAAACGATAATTTTTTTGCAAAATTATTTTTTCCAAATATCTATATAAGGCACGTAATATTTAATTAATATTTATAATAGTATGTTAATAATTTTATTTAATTTTATAATATATAATTAATCATGTATCTATAATTTAAAACAGATTGGAGAAAATACTTGGTACATATTTTTTACAGATTAAAAAACTCAAAATAGAGGGAAAAAAATAATTTCTATTTTTATTCATGACCGACCCTACCTCTCTCTTTAGCCGCACGATGTCGAATTGCTGATTTTAGATTATTTGGCACTCTTGAAAAAAAATGACCAGTTTTGAAATTTAAAATTTAAATTCAACCTTTCAAAACGTAACGGCCGGCACTAATTTATTTTTAATTATTTTAGAAAGATTTCGCGATTATAAGTGTTTGAACACATTTAATAACTTAGTTGTTACACATGGTTTATATACAGTTGTCTAAAACATGTGATTTATAAAAGATCAGCAGTCATTACACACATTACGTGTGTAAATTATTTTATAAAATTTAGAGAAATAAATAAAAAAATAAAATAATAACATATCTAAAATTATAAAAATAAAAAGAGTATATATATATATATATATATATAGGCAAATTATGGCAAAACACAGTTGTTTTCCGGCCGCCAGTAAGTGTATTAGCTAGCAAAAAAAAAATTCACACTTAATCTTGATAGGTGTAACATATATATATACACACACACACACACACGTCTCCTCTAAATTCTTCCTTTACAAGAAGAAATGGAATTCTTTCTTGTCTCGTCACTTTTGTAATTTTTAAAGAAAAAATTCAGAGTATTATAGGGTTCACATGTTGGAATCCTTAATATAAAATACTTGTCTTATTATGGGACGCAGTGTCTGCGTGATTAGTGGCACCAAATTATTGTAGTATCGTTTGGTTTAAAGGTTTTTTTCTTGAAAACGAAGAGAAGTAATATTTAATAAAAATAATGGTGATAGTAAATATACTAACAATTTAGAAAGACCCTACAACAAAACATAAAATGCCATCACTAAAGCTTAATTTACATACACTTTTTTAACTCATAATCAGCTTTTAATACTCAAACACAATGTTAAATGCAACACAAATGTTATGATTTGTTGTAAAATGAAGGTAATAAATAAAAAGAAACATATGTCTTTCTCGATGATTTACCCGGCTTCCACCTGATAGGGAGAATTAGCTCCTGGAACTGCACCTATTTCGAAGGCTCCATATAGAATGGCACCTGTGGAATTAAAGGAATTGATGGTACAAGGAATTTAAAGTGAACTTATTCTCTAATGCCCATATTAAAGTGACACACATTATAAAATCAAAGTTCATTATTCGCTCAAGATTAAGAGTAATTGTACATTAATAGTAATAGTAATTGAAAATTTATTTATTATAACAGTATTTAATAAATAATTTTTTTATAACGATCTAGTTCTATTTATTTCAAAAATACACAAACACACTAGATTAAAGTTTCTACTTATCATGACTAAGACAAGTCATCCATTCAAGTGTATCACAATTTACTAGAATGGTATGTCAATTTCTATCTAAGACTAAGAACAATATAATTTCTTTAATTATGCGTGACATATAATTTATGTTTTTCGTATATGACACTTCTTCATATACATAAATTATAAAATGTATAATTATGAACAAAATTTATAACACATTGAATTATACAAAAAACATAATTTTTATTATTAAAATAATAAAAATTATGTCTTCAATTTTGAGAATTCTCTTCAACCATTTTAATTTTGCTGCTCCGTTATTCTCCTTGATGAGTCATTGTTGCTTTGTGATATTCTTCCTTTCATCGGCTAAAATCAATTTAAAATGAACCCAATTAGTATAAAATCAATTTAAAATTAACTAATAAATCTATCTTTTGGAGAAAATAAATGTATATAAAATATGTTCATCACATTTCAATTTTCAAATGCACAACTCTAGTAAATTAGAAACTCCTTTCTAATTTTCATTCTACATTGGCCAATGATTTATGAGTTGTCACTTATTGAATTGCATAGGACATTCTCTCCCTTTATTGAAAGTGATAGATCATTTATTGATCATTTATATACCTCTATGTATACTTTATTATACCAAAATATATCCCTTTTATATACCCAAAGAGTCTTACTTAATATGACAAAGTAGAACTTAGATTACACAAGATGCTATGATGATTTCAAGTTCAAGGATTACTTGTACTATTATCACTATAAGAACTCCTATTGACAGACATGTAAAATTCCATTAGGTATTTTTTTAAGCGAGTCACGTTCAGTGAACTTATTCTCTAATAAACACCTATATACTTGCTTTAATATCTCCACACAAATGATTTTGAGATCAATCGTCCTCTTCAAAAGGACAATTCGTTATACTTATAATTTTTAGTGTAGTACCCAATAGGGCCCCACTTGGATAACTTGATTTCCTAGATTGCTTGAAAATCCATCCATGTCATAAGTTGGCCAACAACTCTAGTCATTCCAAAAGTCTATCAACTAGTCATTCAATCAAATAGTAAACTAGTTTAGCCTTTAATTTCACCAACATGGGTGAATTAGCAAGCTAATGGAGGATTAGTGGTGGGCTATAAATAGAATGCTCTACACTTGGTATTGGTTGTTAGTTCATTTGCTAGACAATCCTAGAGAAAAGAGAGAGAGCTTTTGTGAGTTAAAAGAGAGATACACTTGTGGTTGAGTGAGGAAAAGCTAGAGGAAGCCTTGGTGGATGTCCAATAGCTGCACAACCTACTTTGGTATAAGGAGAAGGAGAGCCAACAAATCACAAAGTTTTAATTGAGATGAATCACAAAGTTCAAGAACAATTGAGATTAAGTGAATATTAACGGACATATTCACTTAGCCTAGTACTGTCCTTAATGTCCGCAATTAAACATATGTTTCTTTTTATTTATTACCTTCATTTTAAAAAGAATAAGTGAAAGTATATTTTTTTTATATTAAAAAAAAATAAAAATAGAGAAAAGATAATACAAAAAGTGTTAAATTTATTTTTATTTTTATTTTTTTATACTAATAAATTCTAATAAATAACATACTTATTTTACACTTTATGTACTTTATTTTATTTTTTTTAAAATAAAAAAATTATATATTTACGAAATATGCAAATAGGACTCTTTGTGAAAAAAGATGGAGTAATAACAACCGCTCTGAAACAAAGTAACGAGAAAGATAAGATAACAACAGATGCCCGAATGGTAACAAAATGAGGATGAAGGCTCAGCAAGTTCAATCACATTTACTCAAGACAGATACTATAGTGACTTCGACACCCAAGCACCAAGTTTAATCAAGTGCCAAATTTAGTCGACCTTTATGCATTTAACTGATAGCATTACATAATAGTGATACAGAAGCATGAAAGTTAATTATCGTGTCTCATCCTGCATCAGATTAGGTGGGTCCACATCACTGATTGAGAAAGTTCGGCAACTTCAGTCAAAACACCAATTTGCAACCAGCTGCCAATGAAGAAGTTAGTGAGCATAATTCTAAACCACAGTTCAGTACGAAACTATTACGGATGCACTCGACTTCTTTAAGACATCTATTAAATCTGGGGTTCATCAGACAGACATGGTTACAAGGAAAGCACACGCAACACTCTTAAATCCATAAATTTAAGAGAAATATCTTAAATTGTGTTTGTTCGATTTATGGCAATAGTGTTTGGACACCAAACTATTTTTTGTGCATTGTGTTTGAGTATTAAAAGCTGATTATGAGTTAAAAAAGTGTATGTAAATTAAGCTTTAGTGATGGCATTTTATGTTTTGTTGTAGGGTCTTTCTAAATT
The DNA here is from genome assembly GCA_947179155.2 of Hedera helix. Classification (NCBI taxonomy): domain Eukaryota; kingdom Viridiplantae; phylum Streptophyta; class Magnoliopsida; order Apiales; family Araliaceae; genus Hedera; species Hedera helix. The sequence goes on along the minus strand of OX359282.1, from coordinate 27,586,083 downwards.
TGTTTTGAATGGATTCATATTTATACATTTTAAAGATTTTTGAAATACCCTTAATCCTCTATCTTTTCCATTATTCTCTAACCATAACACAAGTTTTTGCAAATATATAGTAATATAATAAACTGATTGGTTGTATTAAACCAAGTGCAAACAAATAAATTAGTTCCCCTTCTCATTAACACGGGATTGAAATGTCTCAGTGCACATTGATTTATCAACATCGCACTTCATAGACAAATCGTAGCCTTATCTCACAAGTCGGTTCGACTAACATATCATAGCCCAAGCCCATAATAAGGGTTCGTTTGTTCTGTAACTAACATACAAATATTTTTTAAAATATTTATTTTGACGTAACAATTAATAACTAATCAATATACATATGAGAAATCTTTAACTAATGGTCAAAGAGGTATAGCTGAAGTATTTTAACACATCCTGTGAAGTAGAAAGTGATAAAGTTACATAATTTTGAAATGTAATCATATGTATCTTAAGATTAAGTGACCAAACAAAATTTTAACTATGGAGAAGGTGTCAACGTGAGTGCAAATTGGTGAATCTATTTTTGACCAAATTTACAGTATGATTTCCAAGTATATCTGCAATCAAATGGCAAACGAAGAAGGAAGCAGCAAAAAAGAATTCAACATAGATGAGGTATTTGATTTCTACTCTCCTGAATTAAGCATTGATGATCTTAGAGAAGGCATGCATGACTTAATGGTAGAATTACACAAAGACATAAAAATGTTTAGAAGGTTATCTAAAGACTACTCTCATCTAAAAGAGGATAAAGAAAAAATAAGCATAGAATTTGAAGCCTCATTTCAAACTGCAAAACTTTACTCTAATCTTGAGACTGAGAATGAAAGACTAAAAGAGATAAATGAATTAAACACTCATAAAGAGTGCGATGTGAGAGTAATGCATAAACATTAAATTTGAAATAAGCAACATTAAAATTTGTCACAAAGACTTAATGTTCTCAATTCGTCATCATAACCACTACTAAACTAATTATTTTTAAGTATGACTGTGGAATAAAAATACATCCTTCATATTTACGAAATATGCAAATAGGACTCTTTGTGAAATAAGATGGAGTAATAACAACCGCTCTGAAACAAAGTAACGAGAAAGATAAGATAGCAACAGATGCCCGAATGGTAACAAAATGAGGATGAAGGCTCAGCAAGTTCAATCACATTTACTCAAGACAGATACTATAGTGACTTCGACACCCAAGCACCAAGTTTAATCAAGTGCCAAATTTAGTCGACCTTTATGCATTTAACTGATAGCATTACATAACAGTGATACAGAAGCATGAAAGTTAATTATCGTGTCTCATCTTGCATCAGATTAGGTGGGTCCACATCACTGATTGAGAAAGTTCGGCAACTTCAGTCAAAACACCAATTTGCACTCTTAATCCAAGTTTAACATTTCAATTAGGTACGCATGTTCAGTTATTGGCTGAGGGGTGCTGCCAATAACATTTATGGATTCCATAACATTTATGGATTAACCGAAATATCTGGGCTATGTTAAATAACCCAGATATTTACAAGAATTGTAGATAAGATTTTTTTTTAAATATTAATTAAAGGTTATGGTTTAAAACTTAGAGTTGTAAAAGTGAGATGTGTAAAAAATGGGTAAATATTTTTTTTAACATAAATTATTTGTTAGAAATTAAATGGAGAAATATTTTAATGATGCATGTACATAATTTATTAAGGAAATAAATTCAATTGAGAAGTGAAGGTGGATATATATATATATATATATATATATATATATATATATATATATATATATATATATACATACTTAAAGCGTGCTTGCTAGCCAAATAAGAGGATGAGTAAGTTAATACTCAATTAAACTAAAAAATTAATTAGTTTAAATATAAAGTAAGAAGGAAATTCATGAAATATAATTAATTAGGTTAATGATATTAATTATAAGTTAAAGTTATGAAAAATTTAGGATGATTGTCTAGGATGACAATAATGTGAAGTAATTAATTAAGTAATTAACTTAATTATTATGTCGTTGTATATAGTCCATTAATAAATTTAAAACAAGCCTAATATTTTAATTGATGTAAGTCTTGTTAGTAATTATATAGAGGTCCAAATAAATTTAAGGATCTAGACTCACGAAGAGTCCAAGTAATTTAATTACTGCTAGTGGACTAGCCCAAAAGGATTATAGATGATAGCCCAAATGGGAATACTTGCATGAAGGTGGGTAATTAAATAATAAGCCTAAATGTTATAGTCCAAGAGGTAATTAATACAAGTCCAATTAAATTATATTGGCAAGTATTGTATATAATGTGGTGGTAGTCCCATTTAAATAAATTACCTAGCCCAAGTTATGGAAGATGTGTGAGTTGTGTTGGGTAGCCCAAGTAATTAAATAAGAGAACCCAGTGCAAAGTAAACTATGTAGCCCAAACATTTAAAAGTCAAATGATGGTCAAAGTGTTGGGAAAATATTTTCAAGTATTGTTGAGTGTAGATAATTAACTAATGTAAAGTTAATTGAATAACCCTAGTTGGTAGACAAGAGAGAGCATTAACCAAACATGGGTTAATTGCTAGGTGAATGAATGTGATGATGAGAATTAACTATGGATGAGTTAATTGAGTAACCCTAGGTAGTAAATAAATTAAAGATTTAACTATGCATGTGTTAGTTGTAGGAAGAATATTATAGATACAATTACGTATGTATATAATTCACCAAGTTATAATTGGTAGGTAACCATGGGTTGGATGTTGTAAAGAATTAACCACATTGTGGTTAATTGTTGGGAGATGTATAAATATGTAAATATATATATATAAGATGAACTTTAACCAATATTGAGAATTTAAGTGACGAAGGTTAAGTGTAGTACTTTAACCGTAGGTCTTATGAGAGTTAGAGAGTTAACCACATGTGGGTTAAGTGTTGGTGATTGTGTTCCAGATTGAATTTTGGATGTAAAGTTAACTAGAAGTAAGTTAACTTATTCAACACATAATATTCATATGTGTAGAACAAAAAAAAAAATCTCAGTCCACCCGCAATTTTAGATGACGGGTGAAAAATGAAAAAAAAAAAATTATGAATATTCACTTATTCATAAATGTGTAATTTTGCTGCTCCGTTATGGACAAAAAGAGTACCATTTTATGGATTTAACGAATGCACATTCTACATTTATGGATTTAATGAATCGAGTGTTCAAACCGTATTTGGATAAGTTCGTGGTGGTGTTCATTGATGACATCTTAATTTATTCAAAGACTTGGGAAGAGCATGCGGAACATTGGAGAATTATATTATAAAAGTTAAGAAAAGCAAAGATGTATAAAAAATTCTCGAAATGTGAATTTTGGTTGGAAAGGGTGCAATTTCTGGGGCACGTAATTGATCAAGAATGGATATTAGTAGATCCAGCCAAAATGGAAGCAGTAATAAACTGGGAACAACGAAAGATGCCAATAGAGGTACGAAGTTTTCTTGGATTGGCTTGATACTATAGAAGATTTATTAAAGATTTCTCAAAGTTGTCTGGACCTTTGACTAATTTGACGAAGAAAGCTGTGAAGTTTGTATGGACAGATAAATGTGAAGAAAGTTTTCTAGAGTTCAAGAAGAGGTTGAGTGAAGCGCCTATTTTGTCATTATCTGATGATACAAGAGGATTTGTAGTATATAGTGATACTTCGCATAAAGGACTTAGTTGTGTGTTAATGCAACATGGAATTATGTTGGATTGAAAATCAAAGTAAAAAACAGAAGAAATGTTATGTTCTTGGCTTATATTATGTCATACTATTACATAATAGTTTAACATGATTAAATATACAACACAAATGTTTATTCATATGATTACAATAGAACCGTTGAAGACATCTGTTAAAAACCGTTGAAGTTTCAACCATTTTAGTCTGTCAAAAAGAGTACAATTGGAAAACTAAAATAGCGGTTAACTTAAAATTTAGGCTCAATACCCGCAAAAAATTTAACCAATTTGCGTAGGACAAAAGTGTAGTATTTTAATCAGGTATTTTAATGGATGAGATGGGGAACCACCCGCTATCTAATATAACGGGTAAGACAAAAAAAAAAAATTCTCAATCCACCCGCTATCTTAGATGACGGGTGAAAAATGAAAAAAGAAAAAATTTATTACTACACGCTATCTTAGATGACGGGTAGTGTTAAATTGTCTATATATAGCGGGTGGACTGACAATTTTTTTTAATTTTAAATATATATAGACTCTCCAAACGGATAAGGGGAAAAAAAAATTTAACACTACCCGTCATCTAAGATAGCGGGTAGTCATAATTTTTTTTTTTTTTCATTTTTCACCCATCATCTAAAATAGCGGGTGGACTGAGATTTTTTTTTTTTGTTCTACCCGTTATCTTAGATAGCGGGTGGTTCCTCATTTCATCCATTAAAATTATTATTTCAACGGTTCAAGATGCATTTACTGAAATAGTGTCCATAGCAAACGCTTGTTATGGATCATTCCCCATATATGGGTCCTCTTAGCATGTGCCTTTAGGGTACATGCTAAGCGCGAAAAACAACACTAAATTTTATTTGTTTATATATTTGCACTGAATTCAATACATAGGGTTCACTAATATATTATTTTTTTATGCATTGATTTCAATGCAAATATATAAACAAATAGTAATATTTATAAACGATATATTTATTTTTGTCCATAACGGAGCAGCAAAATTACACATTTATGAATAAGTGAATATTCATAATTTTTTTGACTATATTCACTTAATCTCAATTGATAAAAGTAGGTAAACTTCACCACTTGTTTCAAGTTCATTTCCTTCTATATCATGGGCACCATTCTATGCCATAGTGGTGCCCATGATATAGAAGGAAATGAACTTCCTCGGCTGGTTTTGTCTTAATGTAACACAAATGTTTAATACTGAACTGTGGTCTAGAATATTCTTTTAGATCTATCTCTATAGATCTTGATCCCTAAAATGTAGGTTGCGTAGGACAAAAGTGTAGTATTTTAATCAGGTATTTTAATGGATGAGATGGGGAACCACCCGCTATCTAATATAACGGGTAAGACAAAAAAAAAAAATTCTCAATCCACCCGCTATCTTAGATGACGGGTGAAAAATGAAAAAAGAAAAAATTTATTACTACACGCTATCTTAGATGACGGGTAGTGTTAAATTGTCTATATATAGCGGGTGGACTGACAATTTTTTTTAATTTTAAATATATATAGACTCTCCAAACGGATAAGGGGAAAAAAAAATTTAACACTACCCGTCATCTAAGATAGCGGGTAGTCATAATTTTTTTTTTTTTTCATTTTTCACCCATCATCTAAAATAGCGGGTGGACTGAGATTTTTTTTTTTTGTTCTACCCGTTATCTTAGATAGCGGGTGGTTCCTCATTTCATCCATTAAAATTATTATTTCAACGGTTCAAGATGCATTTACTGAAATAGTGTCCATAGCAAACGCTTGTTATGGATCATTCCCCATATATGGGTCCTCTTAGCATGTGCCTTTAGGGTACATGCTAAGCGCGAAAAACAACACTAAATTTTATTTGTTTATATATTTGCACTGAATTCAATACATAGGGTTCACTAATATATTATTTTTTTATGCATTGATTTCAATGCAAATATATAAACAAATAGTAATATTTATAAACGATATATTTATTTTTGTCCATAACGGAGCAGCAAAATTACACATTTATGAATAAGTGAATATTCATAATTTTTTTGACTATATTCACTTAATCTCAATTGATAAAAGTAGGTAAACTTCACCACTTGTTTCAAGTTCATTTCCTTCTATATCATGGGCACCATTCTATGCCATAGTGGTGCCCATGATATAGAAGGAAATGAACTTCCTCGGCTGGTTTTGTCTTAATGTAACACAAATGTTTAATACTGAACTGTGGTCTAGAATATTCTTTTAGATCTATCTCTATAGATCTTGATCCCTAAAATGTAGGTTGCGTAGGACAAAAGTGTAGTATTTTAATCAGGTATTTTAATGGATGAGATGGGGAACCACCCGCTATCTAATATAACGGGTAAGACAAAAAAAAAAAATTCTCAATCCACCCGCTATCTTAGATGACGGGTGAAAAATGAAAAAAGAAAAAATTTATTACTACACGCTATCTTAGATGACGGGTAGTGTTAAATTGTCTATATATAGCGGGTGGACTGACAATTTTTTTTAATTTTAAATATATATAGACTCTCCAAACGGATAAGGGGAAAAAAAAATTTAACACTACCCGTCATCTAAGATAGCGGGTAGTCATAATTTTTTTTTTTTTTCATTTTTCACCCATCATCTAAAATAGCGGGTGGACTGAGATTTTTTTTTTTTGTTCTACCCGTTATCTTAGATAGCGGGTGGTTCCTCATTTCATCCATTAAAATTATTATTTCAACGGTTCAAGATGCATTTACTGAAATAGTGTCCATAGCAAACGCTTGTTATGGATCATTCCCCATATATGGGTCCTCTTAGCATGTGCCTTTAGGGTACATGCTAAGCGCGAAAAACAACACTAAATTTTATTTGTTTATATATTTGCACTGAATTCAATACATAGGGTTCACTAATATATTATTTTTTTATGCATTGATTTCAATGCAAATATATAAACAAATAGTAATATTTATAAACGATATATTTATTTTTGTCCATAACGGAGCAGCAAAATTACACATTTATGAATAAGTGAATATTCATAATTTTTTTGACTATATTCACTTAATCTCAATTGATAAAAGTAGGTAAACTTCACCACTTGTTTCAAGTTCATTTCCTTCTATATCATGGGCACCATTCTATGCCATAGTGGTGCCCATGATATAGAAGGAAATGAACTTCCTCGGCTGGTTTTGTCTTAATGTAACACAAATGTTTAATACTGAACTGTGGTCTAGAATATTCTTTTAGATCTATCTCTATAGATCTTGATCCCTAAAATGTAGGTTGCGTAGGACAAAAGTGTAGTATTTTAATCAGGTATTTTAATGGATGAGATGGGGAACCACCCGCTATCTAATATAACGGGTAAGACAAAAAAAAAAAATTCTCAATCCACCCGCTATCTTAGATGACGGGTGAAAAATGAAAAAAGAAAAAATTTATTACTACACGCTATCTTAGATGACGGGTAGTGTTAAATTGTCTATATATAGCGGGTGGACTGACAATTTTTTTTAATTTTAAATATATATAGACTCTCCAAACGGATAAGGGGAAAAAAAAATTTAACACTACCCGTCATCTAAGATAGCGGGTAGTCATAATTTTTTTTTTTTTTCATTTTTCACCCATCATCTAAAATAGCGGGTGGACTGAGATTTTTTTTTTTTGTTCTACCCGTTATCTTAGATAGCGGGTGGTTCCTCATTTCATCCATTAAAATTATTATTTCAACGGTTCAAGATGCATTTACTGAAATAGTGTCCATAGCAAACGCTTGTTATGGATCATTCCCCATATATGGGTCCTCTTAGCATGTGCCTTTAGGGTACATGCTAAGCGCGAAAAACAACACTAAATTTTATTTGTTTATATATTTGCACTGAATTCAATACATAGGGTTCACTAATATATTATTTTTTTATGCATTGATTTCAATGCAAATATATAAACAAATAGTAATATTTATAAACGATATATTTATTTTTGTCCATAACGGAGCAGCAAAATTACACATTTATGAATAAGTGAATATTCATAATTTTTTTGACTATATTCACTTAATCTCAATTGATAAAAGTAGGTAAACTTCACCACTTGTTTCAAGTTCATTTCCTTCTATATCATGGGCACCATTCTATGCCATAGTGGTGCCCATGATATAGAAGGAAATGAACTTCCTCGGCTGGTTTTGTCTTAATGTAACACAAATGTTTAATACTGAACTGTGGTCTAGAATATTCTTTTAGATCTATCTCTATAGATCTTGATCCCTAAAATGTAGGATGTTTCTTTCAAGTCCTTCATGGAGAAGTGTTTAGACAATCATAGTTGTCCGAATTATAAAATGACAATTACGCATTATATGCGATCAACAAGTAATACAATAACAAGAAGGATATCGAACCCACATAGAACAAGTAATAATAACTATATCAACTTAGTTTTATTTAAACTATTACAAATTTGGATTATGAAATAATTTAAACAAAAATTAAAATCATAACATTTATGGATTAACTAAATATGCCCTAAATGTATGGGCATGAAATTTCTTTCTAAATTTCAAATTTAGATCTCTCAAGGCTCAACCTACCATTTGAGATTCTCCTAATTGTACTGGATTTTTTTTAAAAATCTTTTAAACCTTTCTAAGAAAGATTTGATAGGTTCGTCGACCTTTGTTTTAGTTTAAACAAGTGTGTGATGCAGATTTCAGGTTATGTCCTATACAGTTGGGCATGAAACTGTAATTAGGGAATTACCAATTAATGGAGAGAACATTTATTTGGTAAAAACTCCACAATTTGGAGAAACCAAACTAGGAGAAACAAAACTCTAAAAAGGGGAAGAAAACCCCATAAAGGGTGTGAAAACAAATAAAAATATGAGAATCAAAGTGAACAAAATCCCACAAAGGTTCAAAAAGACCCTACCAAGATCGATCTTAGAATATGGAGGCTAGGGTTTCTATCTAAAAAGAAAAGGATTGAGACTAGAGAGGTTTTTGATCTAATGTTATGAAGATAAGAATGATATGAAGTGTGAATGTGAGAATTTTATTTCATACTATTATTGAGAGATTGTAATTGTTATGTTTATTTGTTCAATAAAAGTTAACGCCGTTAAAAGTTCTTAACAAATATAACTAGCTTCTATGATTGAAACGATCTCGTTTTGCTTAGTCAAAAGCATCACAGGATTTCAATAAACAGATCAGATAAACTTTACATCCAAAATGCCCAATGTTATGATTTGTTGTAACTAGAAGATTTAGATGTAATCATATGTATCTTAAGATTAAGTGACCAAACAAAAGCATCTTATGTTCTTGGCTTATATTATGTCGTTAACTGTTATAAATTATCTTCTAAATTTTTTATCAAGTTGAAGAGAATTCTCAAAATTTGGATAAATTAAAAATAGAAAAACAAAAGTGTTAAAACTCTTGTCATAGAAAATGCATACAAACCAAGGGACAATAACAAAAGAATGAGTGGTGGTCAAGATAACACTTACAAAAATAAAAACTAAAAGGTAGTTGTTAGAAGTGTGGTAAGCAATGACACTTCAAGAAACAATGTAATTTGTACTTGAAACACCGGCATCAAAAGAATAACCAAGCAAATATGGCAATCAATGAAGATATTGCTATCATGATTATGGAGACTAAAATGGTTGAAAATGATATGAGGTAAATGCCAAATGGTACTCTTTTTGTCCGCAATATAGTATCAGATAGCGGGTGGTTCCCATCTCATCTATTAAATTTGATTTCATGTTATGTCCTAATTGAAATGTTAAACTTGGATTAAGAGTGCAAATTGGTGTTTTGACTGAAGTTGCCGAACTTTCTCAATCAGTGATGTGGACCCACTATATATATGATACAAAATTGCCACCAAACTTATAGAAGAACCCTCCATGCTTTATAATATAGAGAGGAGAAGACTGAGATTACTAATAACCGTTATCTTTTTGAGGTATTATTAAATGTATCAAAAGATTTGTAAGCTAATTCATTCATTAGGTGACTAATTATCTAAATTTTATTTCATAAATAATTATCTTATACATACCCAAAAAAAAAATATACATACTATTTTTTTCATCGAAATTATTAAACTTTTAAATAATTATCAAAAATACTCAAATTTTAATCAGTTCATATGTACACATCAGGCTATATAACTATCATTTAGAATTTTTCAATAATTATTTAAAATTTTAATTAAAAAATTAATTTTATATTTTTTAATAACTTAACGAGAGTTTGATGATTTTTCTTATTATTAAGTCATCCTACCCCTATCATTTTAGTATAAAATTATGTTCAAGATCTACTTAATATATTGGCAAATACTACTACTTTAGCGTGGCATATTTGACCTTTTTCAATAGAGTATAATCTTTTGACCAGTTTCTTGACAGTTGAGCCAGCTTCCTTTTTTTGACAAACCTCCCATCGCCGGACACGTGGACGTGGCCAAAACAACAGTAATAATACTACAACTATTAATTATTAAAATAAAACTTGATGCGTTGATAATATATAGAGAGAGGTGTTACCGTCATTAAAATTAAAATAATTTTATTAAATATATTTAAAATATTTCATTAATTAATAATAAGTTATGATCTTAGCATCAACTTTACTATATTATTGTAAATTGTTAATGTATTAAATTTTAATTTTTAATATTAATTAAGTGCACCTTTAAAATATTTATATGATTCGCATATTTTATACTTTTATATTTATATTATATTATATTATATCATCAATATTACTGTTTCTATATAAAAATATGTAATTTGGCGGGTGCTTGCTTGAGTTGGGCTTACACTTTCACTCCCCCCATCTTTCCTCTCTCAGTCGCCTACCGCCGGCCCAGGTACAAATTTTCTCTCTCTTCTCTCTCTATATGTATCTGCTATATATAACTTACGAATAAATTATTAAATGAATTTGATTTATATACGGTTATATATGTTTTGGAATTGGAATCCAAAGCACATTTGCAATTTTATAGAATTGAAATTTGTCTAAAATTTGGTGCTCAATTTCATTTCCAGGTTTGGAATGGAGTTATTAAACATAGTTTTAATCATTTATGTATGTGTCTTTAAACTCATCCGGACATGTGTATATGCATTTGTCCTTTTGATTGTATGTCCATCTTTTAAATTTTAAATTTTCATTTGTGGTGAAACTGCAGGGATTGTTTTCACCCTTTAACATATCTTGTTAGATTGTTAACAGTATTTCTTATATGACACTGTGGTATACACTTGCATATAACAGAGAGATATATAAATATCTTTTTATTTGAAGATAAATGATATATATATATATATATATATATATATATATATCAAAACTCCTATCTGATGTGCACTGTAATGATTCTATGTGCGTTCATTTGTGTAAGTTTGTGTATATATTTATTAGTCATTTGCTGGTGTATGTGCTTGTTTGTCTAATGTCAATTGGTATTCAAAGCCCATTATTTGCTTTGTCCTGCATAATGTTTTTCTGTATGGAAATATTATCTGTTTCTTCTGATTTTGGGAACCCTATTTTGATTGAGGTATCAATTAAGTTGTGCCTGATTTGATATTTATACTAAAATTTATATTGTCCTTTTTAGTTGTTTTTTCCTTTTATAATGTTACTCATGCTTATAGAAGAGGTATTGCACATGTTTTATTAATATAGTTGCCAACATTAAGAGATGTGTATGCAATGATTATTAATTAGTTTCATATTTTTTAGTTATATGAAACTAATGATTATCGTTAAACTTTTGTTCGACTTCTTCTAGTGGAAATAGTTGTAGTTTGTTGCCCTGCTATTTCAATTGCAATTATTGCCCTTGATCCCTCTTGGTGTTGTCTTTATTTGTATAGTTTTTAGCCTAGTTCAATGTTACTTAGGTCGTGGATCGATGCGCTACGTGAAGCAAAATGGGGAACTGAAAACGTCACCTTTCGTGGTACGGAGTTTGGAATGGGTAGTTTTTTACGAATAGATTAATTGGTACAAAATATGTTTATTCGGACCGTGGTATGATTAAAACTAGTCGGTATATAATTAAAACTAGTTGAGATGTAGTTAAAGTGGTTGAGTTGTTTCTAAACGTAGTATACCAAGCATATTTCAACGAGATTAGGCTTTGTCACCTATTACTTGACACCCACAATGCGTTCATTTGACTATTTTAGTTGGCATTCCCTAGAAACATATTTTATATATTAGAGTTTCTAATAGTGTTATAGATTTACTTAGGTTATTATTATACTTTATAAATATTGTACATATTTTTGAGAACTATTCTAGATTGTTGATCCTAGCCTGTCATTAGATTTGATCTTAGTAATGGTCCAAGGGTTATATAAGAGGATGTTCCTCATATGTAAATTATAAAGTAAAAGTTGTAATCATGCTTGCGCAATAAAAGTTTAAGTAGGTAGGGGAAAATTATTTGGATCACCATATTTGATGGTCTGGAACAAGAGTGTACCATGTTTTGGAATGTTTGTACCAAAATGCAATTCATTACCTGCTAATCATGGTCTAGATTTAATCACCATTAGTTTCATATGTGTAGGAGCCAGCTATTTCCTTATCATGTGTAAGAATCAAGTTGTTATATGTGTCTCTATAATTGCTATTGTGTCTATATTGGAAGTTCATTTTTGTTTTATTTTGTTTTCTGGTGCTCTAATTTTGGTAGATAAAAGAAGGTGTTGTTGACTTAAAGTTATATTGTATTTTTTACAGGATTATTGAGTAAAATAAATTTAGCTTCTCACGTTAATATATTTTGAATCTCCAACAAAGAAGGAACATGAACGTTCATTCCATTTTTGTATTATTCCATAACTGCAAATAAACTAAGGAATGATCCATGCTGCATATCCATTTAATTCCATGCGAGTTCCATAGTATAACTTGTCTCATAACCTTCACAACAAACATTGTGTGAGCCCTTGCTTTGTGTTCAGGAACACGATGGGAGCTCTTAGTTCCAAAACTTCAAACACTTATAAGAAGTCTTCACGTGTTCGTAGTAACAAATGTGGGTCCGGTAGTGTGGAACATCAGCCACATGAGTTGATGGAGTCAACGAAGAAGCAGACTAAGTTTTCTCCTCCAAAAGTGTGGAAAAGAACTGAGAAGAAATCACACAAACCTTCGGAAATAAAGAAGCCAGTTATGAATCATGAGGCAAGCAGGAACAGATTTGGTAGCAATAACAATGATTTCTATGACGGGATACCTCACTACCAAAGGGCTTTACACCTGAAATCTAGATCAATGAGAACCAAGCAGGTAGGTGCCATGAAAGCAGGTTATTTTACTATTACTTTTCATATGTTGCTCGTCTCTTTTGCACTTATCTCAGTTTATTGAAGCGATCAGCTGATACTGAATTGTGCTCCTTAATACATATCTCAAGGTATTGTCAGAGTGCATTATGATAAGCTGATACAGATGTTAAGTAAGATTGTCTATCAAATAATCAGCTCTACTAAGTACAGAGTTAAACCTTGATACACCAATTGCCATCCTTTTACAGATACTTAAACGTTTAATGTTTTGTGGTGCAGTGCTGCTAGCAGAAACAGGAAACAAGGAATTGTAGTTTGATAAAAACGTGACAAGTAGTGGGAAAAAATAACAAATGAAAAGTGAAACATTTTTTTTGATAATAACAATGCACTAGCTCATTTCTTTAGTTGGTTTCTACTGGATTTCATGTTCAAGGGACTACTCAGGTACCCATCTCTTTGTAGTTAGTGGGTACTGCAGTTGTATATAAATAGTGAGGTTGTCTAAATTTAACGCATTTTCACCATTAGATCATAAAATAGACTTTATTGATCTATATTAGATAATGTTGTTAACAGCCATAAAAATGCTACAATATTGCAGGGTTCAGAAGTAAGTTCATGTTTAGGCAGAGCTGGTACCCTCGGGCTGGAAAAGGCTGTGGAAGCCTTGGACAACCTTGGGAGTAGCATGACCAGTTTGAACCCTAATAGTGGCTTTGTTTCTGGCGTGAAAATCAAAGGCAGTGAACTTTCAATTCTAGCATTTGAAGTTGCAAATACAATTGTCAAGGGTTATAGTCTTGTGGAATCCGTTTCAAATAAAAATGTACAACAATTGAAAGAAGTTGTACTTTGTTCAGAAGGTGTGCAACATTTAGTATCAAAAGACATGGATGAACTCTTGAAAATGGTTGCCACAGACAAGAGGTCGGTACTAGGGAAAAGAACACATATTTTATTGTTGTCCCTGCATTTCTATTCCTACTATGAATGTATTTATTGTTGGGATGTTTATTTTCATGCCATAAATGGTTAATTTTTTTCCTAAGTTGATTCTAAAGTCTAAACTAGTAATCTAGTTACTAGTATAGCCTTTATGTCCTCCCATAAATGGTTAATGTGTTACCCATCAAAAAATAGTAATAATAAAATAAAAAGAAGAAAAAATGTCTAGTTTTGCATTCTCTATTTTCATTTAAAACATTTAAAATTAGTACGTGTTATTTATTGGCTATTAATTATTAAAAATATTTATTTGATATTTGGTTCACATTCACAGGGAAGAGCTGAAAGTTTTTGCAGGAGAAGTGATACGTTTCGGAAATCGTTGTAAAAATCCTCAGTGGCACAATTTGGATCGTTATTTTGAGAAGTAATTTTATAAAAATAGCTTTCACTAACCATATCATCTTATTTATCCTGTGTGTTTAGATGTATTTACTCGGTGGATTTTTTTTAATTTTCCAGACATAGCAAAGACCCTCCGAAACAGTTGAAGGAAGAAGCAGACTCAGAGATGCAGCATTTTATGACCTTGGTTCAGTGTACTGCTGTTAGTATTATCCTTTTGTAACTAAAAGATTTCAATGATTTTGTGGTGTCAATTTAAGACATCTATAGTGGTGATGACAGACCTTTTGCTTAGGAAAAGAAAAAAAAAAGTGTATGGCCTTTCCTAAGTACTTAACTACCTAAAAAGATGACTAAAACCAAACTATAGTATGCTTCTTTCACATCCCTAGGTTGCTAATATGACCTGACGTTCTAGAGATTAGATGCACTTTTAGATCTTCATACAAGTCGTTCAAATAAATTAGTTTGCAAAAAACATGGTCTCTGAAATTGATGTCGTGTTCAAAATTTGAACTTTGCTGACAACATTACTGCCGGTGCTTAAGAAAAACAAGTTGAGAGTCACATGAATAGTTTTAGAAGGACATGTTAGAAGTAGAGTTTCCAGGTACTCTTGTAAACCTAGCAAACGCGTTTTAAAACCTCCATACGGAAACATGTTAGGTTTACATTATAGGATATTTATTTGACTTTTACCTTTAACTGGACAAATATCAATATTCTAATTTAGTATTGGATGCTCAAACATTACATTTGTACTAAATTATTTCTAGAACACAATGAATTGCTTAAAATTTTGTTGCTTAGAATTTTTTATTTTTTAATTCAGTTACTTGGTCTAATCTATGCTTAAAACCTTCAAACTAGTTGATGAAACTTCACAGGCTAAAACTGTTAAGTTGATAATGGTTGACCTAAAATATTTAGTCAAGAAAAAAACCATTAAAGGAAAAAAGAATACCTAGTAAAGAAAATGTGCACAGTAGTTAATGTGGCCTTACCTTTTTTATTTAAAAGCAAACCACTGAAATTATTTTAAATACAGGAGCTATACCAGGAGTTGAATACATTAGACGGACTGGAGCAAGATTATCAGCACAAGCATCAAGCAGAGAATAAGTCAAATGTCACTCAAAAAGGTACTGCACTTTCCTTGTTTATAAACTTTCAACCGAGTAGCTGCCGTTTTGATAAACTTGACCAGGCATATGGCTTCATTTGCCTATTACCTGATACCATGTTCCCCGCCTTTCATTTGTCCCCCCTTCTTTATGTTAGTCCATTGTGTACTCTGTTTGGTTCATATTTTTGGTTGACTGGCAGGTGAGGACCTCACAGCTCTGAAGGTAGAACTAAAAAACCAAAAGAAGAACGTAAAATCTTTAAAGAAAAAGTCACTCTGGTTCAAGAGTATGGAAGAGGTAGTTGTTGATCCTGCTCTATAGCTCTACTTTGAAAGTTATCCAGTGATTTTTAAGTATAGAAGTTATTGTTCTGTCATGTAATGTAGTAGATATTCTCGTTATAGGTTCTTTTGTTTCTGTACTTTTTTTTGGGTATAAATGTCATTAGATATACATATATGTATGTTTTAACCTCGTATATTATGTTGTATCCGTATTCCTGATATGTCTGAAAAACTCTCACTTATGAAAGAGATATTAGTAAGTCTGCTTGTTCTCTCTCTGTTCATAATTTTCAGATAAAACTTGAGAAAATAAAACAAATATTTATTCCTTATTACTGCATTTTGTGAGATATTATTGATAATGCTTAGATGGTTCATCCCATAAATAAATATCAGATTTTTTTTTAGAATATTGGTGCAATTTTGTGAACTACAGGTGATGGAGAAGCTTGTCAACATTGTCCTCTTTTTGATTCAAGAAATAAGCAGTGCATTTGGCAGTACAAGTATGTATAGTCTTAATCTTAGAAAGTTTGCCATTTAAGTATTTTCCTAGTCCATTGCAAATTTACAGCACTCCTTGCTTATGTAATGCTTGTAATATGAAAAAATCGACTTTCCATATTAAAAGGTTGATGCTACTTCCTCTTCTTCCTCCTCATGAATCTCAGAATTTTTCATCAGACAAATGAAATACACAGACGTACACAATTGCAAGAAATTGATTTAAAGGAGTAGAAGTAGCACTTCTACGACTACATATTCTTGTCTAATCTTATATTGCTACATATGCTTAGTAGTTTACAAATATTGACATGCACATGTTATTTTACAGCGAATGGAACACCTGTTATTTGTTTATTCTCACTCTACCTGGTACTATTTGAGAATTATGGGAAGTGTTACGGGAAACTAGATAGAACTATATAATCTCTCTTCTTCTACGTCCTCTTGCTCCAGTTAGAGCCAGAAGCATGATTCACCGTGTGATGGCCCACTATTGTGTCTATTATTTTGGATATTTATAATTTTTCCAATTTTTTAGATGCCATGCACATTTGTCCGTATGTTTTTTAAATTTGAATCCTTAGAACGTGACAGATTGAATGGTTATTTACTTGTCAGAGACTCTGAGTTCGAAATAAGTTCACAGAGTTATTATTGCTCTATTTCTCTTTATTTTACGAGTTGAATTAGTTTCAGTTATATCTATTAAGAGTTTGTTTTAAAGTGTTCATATGTTTCTGAACATTTTTCTAAATATTTGTCATTAATAATCTGCAGATGCTAATACAGAATCAAAGGGAGTTTTGAGCATTCAAAGATTGGGACCTGCTGGTCTTTCTTTGCATTATGCTAATATTATCCAGCAGATCGACTCAGTTGTGAGTATATTATCACTTCACTGCTTGACACATTTTCTGTCAACTTGATTCCTAACTATCTTAGTAATTAAGTGCTTTTTTTAATAATAAAAAAATCATATCATTTTTACCTGTATTTTCTCTCATAATGTATTAGTATAATCTTTTGCAGCATTTCTTGTATATTATATGTAAAAGCAAGGCTCCTGAATGAGCCATTAAAGTCTCTCTTTATGTTTGCATTTTTCACATAATGTGATTAGATTTCTAATATGTATTTTTATGCTTTGATCAGGTAGCTCGATCCATCTCTGTGCCTTCTAGTACTAGGGAACTTTTATACCAGAACCTGCCTCCTAGTATAAAGTCATCTTTCCGGTCCAAACTGAAATCCTTTCATGTCAAGGACGAGGTACTCTTATTTGACAATTCTTGTTAATGCTTGATTTTGTACGCCAGCCTAAATCACCAAAAAAGCGAGCAACTTGCAATGAACAGACAAAAGTCACACCAAAAAGTTTGACAGCTTGGGCCGTCGAGAGATAGCTCTTATGTGAGAATCAATACAGGCCAAAAGCGTAAATAATTGAGGGTTTAAATTGCTAGAAATAATAAAACATACTGATATTTGATATGATGTAATGTGTTGATGGCCTCCAATTGTAGTTGTATTTATATTTTTCTCATCAGCCCTGTTATCGCGCGCACTTCCATTGTGACTGTAATATATAACCGGGTCAATCCTTATTTCTCCAATACCGGAAATATAGTCTGATTAGGAATCATAAGTCAGTTTAGATTTTGACCCTCCTAACATGTCAAATTGCCAAAGGACACTGTAATGGACCTTACCCCTATACTGGGCCACTGTAGTGTGTTAAAGGTAGGCCAACACTGGACCGTGAATAATTATGGGCAGACACCGGATCTCGACCCCAGATAATTATATCCCAACACATCTTTATAATCTCTCTATTTCAAATTATAAGATTAATATTGACTTTTAAAAAGTTAATTTCAAACATTTTCAACTCAAAATTAACATGAATATATGTAGTTTATGTCAATGCAATTATGAAAATCATAAACTACTTAAAAAGTGTTAGTAATAAAATTTATTGTTTTTAAAATTTAAATGAATAATATCAATTTTAAATTTGAAAATGTTTTAAATTGATTTTTAAGAAATTAATATTAATCTTATAATTCATAACAGAGGGAATATTATTTAGGAAGCATGTGAATACGTTTTAATTCACATAACTCTCCGTTGATTACATTTGAAGCAACAAAATGATTTTTCTTTCGTAGACTCGTGTATAACTCTCCCTAGAATTATTTTCATGTTAGTTTTTATTTTATTTCCTATAGTGAATATAATTTATTTTTATAGCTCACTGTCATAGAAATTAAAACCGAGGTGAAGAAAACTTTGCGTTGGCTTGCTCCTCTAGCCACAAACACATCAAAGTAAGATACTCTTCTTGTATTATCTATTTTTTTTAGTTCACTTCAGTATCTTTATATGCATAATTAGCTTCATTATCCTTCACCCAATCATTATCTTTTGATTTTTGTATTTTATTTAGGGCTCATCATGGTTTCGGTTGGGTTGGAGAGTGGGCAAGTACACGGTGAGTGAAAGACTTTCATTCTCTTAATTGTTATCTACTTTCTTTGTGCCATAAAAAAAGACTCGTGTACAAAAAAATTTGTCTCATTGAAGATAACTTAAGTACACTAAAATGCTATACAAAGACTATTATGTCCTTCAAAAGTATTTACATGTGGTCCACTAAATTAAAGAAAGAAAAAATTCCCTAATGTATGTAGGGTCCATCATGAGCAAAAATGAAACTTATGTGATACTCTCTCTACTACTTTAAGTTTCTTAATTTATATGAAAAATGTACTTAAGTCATCTTTTTTTAGGACGGAGGGACTATTTCCCTTCTTGTCTTCCCTCCAGTCATCCTTTTTTTGTTTTATAATATATGGCAAAACTTAAATTTTTTAAATATTATATACAAATTGACTCCACTATAAAATTTTGTAAAATTTTTAATATAGGGGTCAAATTGAAAATTTATAACTTTCATTCTTAAGTCTCAAAGTTATATCATTCCTACATCCTCTATATATGTATATTCATATAATTTTCTTAAACTAATTAATAATCTATTTTATATTATTTTTTGAAAAATTAATTATTTATGAACCGTCACCGTAACAAAAAAAAGCCGTCGTCATAGCCGACTGTGCACTACATAGCTGTGTATATACATATAGTTTTCAATATATATAGAGTTAACAATTATTATATCATCATTGTAATCAAATATATGTTTTATATATGCAACCTAAAAGTATAAAATTATTCAAAAAAAATTGAATTAGGGGCACTACCCCTGAACTCCCACTGAATTATTTATAGTATCGTCATAATTTTGACCTTCTAAATATAAATTCTAAATTCTAGCTTCGTCATTGCTTCCCTCTTAATGATATGATTCATCTACATGGATTAGTGAACTGCTATAGATTGAACAAGATATATATAAAAATAAATAAATAAAAATTAAGTTGGGTTCTTGCTGTGCAGATCCGAAGCCAAATTTAAACAAACTGGCATGATTGAAATCATTCGAATTGAAACACTTCACCATGCAGACAAGGCAAAGACCGACAAATGTATACTTGAACTACTATTGTGGCTTAATCATATGTCAAAGCAATTTAAGGTTGCTGCAAAGAGCGGTGGCATGGTGTCACCTACGAAATCCTTACAGCAATTAATCTCTCTCGAAGATCATCAGCCAACGCTACAACTGGCTAATAACTCAGCCGTGCAATGTATTAAAAACCAAGGTATGCTTCGAGATATTAGCAACAGAAAAAGAACTTTTGGACTGAGCATGAGCCAGTGCTTCAAGTCTGCGAAAATGGAGTTAAAAAAGCACGACAGATTAAGCAAAAGTAGTGGCCATTCCCCAGCAAGCAAGTGCCTAGATTTTCTTGCTGCGAAGAAGCATTCTTCTAGTGTGCCTGTTACTGATTTTGGTCTTGACAAAGAAAGCATCTACTACTGTTTGAATTTGTAAACATATCAGTGGCGGACAAAAACTATATGTAGAGGAATTTGTCTTTTTGTGTTTTCAAATTTTCTAATATAAGATAGATTTTTGGTGTAGAAAGAGATCATGATAAACAGCATAGAGACTTGTCATATATATATATATAGACAACTAATGGTGGAGGTGGATCACACTATTTTTTACTATTGTTCAGACTATTTTCTTTTGTAGATGGAATTTAACATTGTTATGGGTGAAATTTTTATGTTCGGAACCTCACAAACTTGAGGAAAAGGGATAAAGAATGAAATGAAGTTTAAAAATTTTCTGGAGCATTTAAAAAAAAACATTTATTATATTAAATATTGTTATTGATTTAATTTTTCTTGATAAACTTTGAAGAAATATCAAAGAAAATTTATTTAATCGCAAAGATCTAAATTATATATACTAGTGTCCACGCACACACGTTACGCGTGAGACAAAAAAAGTTGTAGAAGAAAAACAAATTGAAAATAAAATTATGTGACAAATAAAATAGCTGGAGGAAAAAAATTAAAAATAAAAATATACACCTTAAATTAACTATGAGAGTAAAAAATAGGGTGATGAAGAAAAATAGAAAAATAGAGGAAAGTGGTCAGAGAAAAAAGGGACCGAAAATTAAAATATGGAGGAAAAATAGAGGAGATATGAAAGTAAATAAAACTCTTGATTATTATGAATTTGTGACGACCCAAAAAAAAAAAATATAGTTACAAAAAGCTAAACGTTTTATAATATAGATGATAGAGTTGATCGAAAACTTATTCTATCCCAAAAATAAACTCTGTTACAAATTTTTAAGACTTAGCAAGAAGAAAGACAAAATATGGTAAAAAAAACAATGGTCGAAAACACTCACATTAAGCACATGATTCTGATTACAACTGTTTGGATGTTTTGTTTGAATATTGTACATTTATATTTATTTTTATATTATTAAAATTAAATTAAAATTGAATCGATTTTAATTTTTTTTTTTATACAATCAAAATTTTATTTTTAAAATTAAATATTTTTATTAATATTATATATCACCGATTTAATAACTATTCCACAATTTATTGGATCAATAATTCATCCATCGAATACCCTTTTTCATTCGATGACCTATCCAATTTACGAACATTGATTTTAGTTTGCTTCCTCCTTTTCCTTTCCCCTCATTTTACTCGCACGGTCCTGGTAAACTAACTGAACTAAATAACATTTGAGCCATGGCGGATAGTGAGAGAGAGGGGAGAGAAGAGCCGTCCGAGCAAATAGAGGAGATGGAGGTAATAGTAGGAGGGATGGGATCGTACGGTGGAAAGGTTGTTATGGTGAGCGGAGTAGTTAATCCGGCGGAGGAAATTATGCTTCTTTGGGGTATTCAACAGCCTACTTTCTCAAAGCACAACGCCTTTGTACTCCAATCCTCTCTCCACCTCCCCCTTGATGCTTGCGGTCGCTCTCTTTCAATTCTCCAGTCCCCTTCTTCCTTGGTGTGTAAATATTCTTCCCATTTTGTAAATTCTAACTTTTTTGCATAAATTAATCTACCCATTTCATATCTTAGGCTGTATTTATCTGGGCACTATGTATTTTGATTTCAGTTATGGTTTTCGCTTATGTCTAAACAATACCCATTTGATAATTGCATCCTTTTTTCATATCTGATACTACATGGTGTGGCAAAAAGTGTTGGGTTTTACATGTTCAGAAGGAAACCCATTTCTCTGTAGATTAATAAGAAATTTGGTATTTTATATGAATAGACCCTATGGTAATTATTAAAAAATAAAAATAAATAATGAAATAGACCTTGTATTGAGTTATGGTTTTAGTTTATGTTTAACTATTACCCATTTCATATTTGCATCTTTTTTCTATCTGATACTACATGGTGTGGCAAAAAGTGTGGGGTTCTACTGCTACATGTTCAGGAAAAAAAACCCATTTATCTGTAAATTAATAGTAAGAGATTTGGTATTTTAGATGAATAGACCATATAGTAATTTATAAAAATTAAAATAAAATAGACCATATATTTAGTTGTCTGTGTTTCTCTGCTCAATTTGAGGGTCATGCTTGCTCAGCTAGAGGCTCATTTGAGATTGACTTGTAAAGTAAACTATTCAAACTTGAGGACATTTTAAAGCTTGCCAAGTTATTGACCTTTGCTCAAAGTTGCTCAAAAAGCTAATGGTTATCCTAAACATGTATAAATACCAAACTAGTGTAGTGTGGCCTAATAAAAGCAGTCAATTCGAGCTCGGCTCTAAATCGAATCAAAATTGTAACTTTGGAGCTCGCTCTAAATCGGCTCTTTACATTAATGATGAGATCTTTTAGAACAGGAACTTGGGTTAGTGTTTCTGGATTTGTTGTTTTGGGTGATAACGTCACTGCAAATCTTCCATGATCTAATCTAGTTGCATACTACTACTAGCATTGGAGCACAAAGTGTAAAATTTATTGATTCACATTTTATAGCTATCAATGAACCAAATTATTTAGATTATCCTCCTCACCCACTTGTGTACACTGTTTACTATTCTTGTTAAATATTTCTATTATAATCAATTGCAGGGCACTCCAGGAGTAACTGGATCAGTAATGTGGGATAGTGGAGTTGTTTTAGGGAAGTTCTTAGAGCATGCCATGGAATCAGGAATGATTGATCTACAAGGCAAGAAGGTTGTGGAATTGGGCTCTGGCTGTGGATTAGTTGGGTAATAACAATTAGCATCTCCATGATAACTGTTTCCACCTTCTTGTTATATTGCATTGTGGACAAACTTCCTTGACAGTTGTTATGTTAGTACCCAGTAGTGAGTTGAATGTGGAAAGCGCCAAAAGATCACACCATTCAGATGAAGTTTTCATTGGTCGCTATTTCTGATTAGTTTCGTTTGCTGTTTATATGTATAACTTATTGTTGGTGCTTGTTTTAGTGTCTGATTACCTAGGTGCAACTAAATAACATGAATAATAAAAATTTGCTTGGATTTTTTATATCAAGTTGATAATTGTCCCTGAAAGTCGTTGCTTTTCTTCTTTTAGCGTATTTTCTTATGTTGTATTTCCAGTTGCATTGCAGCTCTTTTAGGTGCTCACGTTACCCTTACCGATATGCCAGATAGACTGAGGCTACTAAAAAAGAATGTTGATGAAAATCTATATGGAAATGTGCGAGGTTCTGCAGTTGTGATTGAGCTCACTTGGGGAGATGATCCTGATGCAAAATTGATTAGTCCTTTACCTGATTATGGTAACAACCCTAACATTTTCTCTTCCTTGCTCCTGACATATGTGGTGATACACTTCTTTAACCTGTGACAGTCACACAATGCATACACAATATCAAATTGAAATAAAAATTAATCTCTATACATAAAGCTATATATCTTTTGCGTGAAAAACAGATCTGCATTTGTCAGTAAAACCAAAAGATATTGGAATCTTTACTTTTTGGGGAAAAAACAGCTTCTTTTTTTTATTTGATGGGAGAATGGGAATTGCGGTAGTGGGTGATGCGTGGCGGCGGCTTGGAAGCTGTTTGGATTAGTAGGTGATACAACATCATAATTGGATAGAGAAAACAATTAGGGACTTGGGAGAGAGTCCTACAAACGGGGGAGAGAGAAATTGGTTACTGTCTGTGACCAACTGAAAATGATTAACTGAATGACCAACTTCAACCTTCAGTTCAAGTTTAACTGGACCCAACTCGAACTAACACTAGATCTTACATATGGATACTTCAGTACCACTATGTTGAGCCATGGGCATTGAAATGTCTGTTTTTATTTTAAAACGAACCATAGCAATATAACTGAGAAATCCTATGGTCAAACATGATTGCTAGGTTGAACTTTTTTCCTAGACTGATACAAGCCAAGGAATGTTATTAAGCAACTGACTTCTCTCACACTGAACATTTTCTTATCACTATTATCCATTCAAGAAGACCTACCAAATGGTCTCGCTTAAGATCATTTCTTACTCACTCCTGGCTAAATACCGCACTATTTCTGATGTAAGTCTGTATTCATCTAATTGTGTAGAGCCCTCATTTAGATATTTCTATGTTAATATCCAGTGCTCGGTTCAGATGTGGTATATAGTGAGGGAGCTGTGATAGATTTGATGGCGACATTAGTAGAACTATGTGGGACTCAAACAACAATAATTTTGGCCGGCGAACTTCGAAATGGTAAGAATATCAGTTTCAATACCCGCCATCTTAGTGATATATGGATGCCAACATGATTGTTTCCATGTAGATGCCATCCTCGAATACTTCTTAGAAGCAGCAATGAAGGAATTTATCATTGGCCGTATTGATCAATCAGAGTGGCATCCAGATTACTGCAGCCCTCGTGTTGTGATATATATTCTGGTGAAAAAGTAAATGTCAGGGGAAAGCAAAGATCAGCAGTAAGAGTCTGTAAGGTCCAGATGAATTAAAGAGTTACCAGTTTTGTTTCACTGGAAAATGTTGTAATGGACTTAATTACCCTGTGATTTATATAGTTTGTAACGAAACCTTTGTGTTATACCTGTTTCTCAGAATTTAGCTATGCTCAAGTTTTTTGTAGTACTCTGAATTTTGTAGTCTACTTCTTATTTTCCTTTTCAGAAAAAGGAGCATTTTTTTATAATTTTTTTCCCCTATTTAAAGTATTGCATGACATTTTTGCTTTTGCGAGCACTTATTTGGCCTCTTGCAACATGGTAAAGTGACTTTTGCAAAAAATTAAAATCCCAATAGCACAATTTACAAACTTTTGACTATATTTTTCTTTCATGTTTATCTCCAACTATTATCACCAATACGGTAAAGCAATAATATTATTAAATTTGAGGACATTATATTATTTTATATTATTATCAATAAAAATAAATTTCTTTTTATATAATATATTTTTTATTTTTTTATAAATAAGAATCCTTTTATGGAAATGGGGAGCATTTTGCTTAGAACTTTTCTACGGGGAGCATTGCTATTGACCGGTCCAATTTTATTTTATTTTTTTTTCTTTCGACTCTTAAAATATTTATAATATTTATTTTGATAATTTTTTTTACAGAATTTAGTGATTTAGCTGTAATTTAGATGCATATAAATAATAGTATTGTATAGACATTTAAATTATATGCATTTAAATTATACTTAAATTATTAAATTTTATAAAAAAAATATTTTAAATATTTTAAGAGTCCAAAGAAAAAATAAAATTGAACTGTTCCTTTTGGTTGTGTTATGCTAGACTGCTAGTCTCTGAAATCAAAGACAAAATTGCAATCACATAACTGGCGTGCCATTGTCAAAAGATGAATTAGTTTCCCGCATCATTATGGCCTCATGAGTGAGCGATGGATTGAGTCAGTCAAATTGACTTCAAATGCTTAAAGAATTATTCACAGGAGACTTTAGTGCTGATTTTGAGTTGCTTAGCAATTCCTTTATCTTCCCGCTGACGTATAAACCAGTGTCATGCCTAGACGTACTTAGGGGTGAAGGAGCTAAGCTCGCAAGGCGGTGTGTAGGCGTTTTCCTAGTTAGGGATGAAAAAAAATATATTCCGTGTTCCTAGGATATTATTATATAATATTTTAAATTAATTATATACTGTTATTTTAATATGTGCATTAGATTCAGACACAAAGAATTTACTGCATATGTTGAAATAATTATATGTGATTATATCACGTGATAATATCTCAAAAATACTGAATAACTTTTCAAGGTGGAGGGACTAAATTGGCAAGATAGTGTCTAGACGTTTTCGTAGATAATTTAATAGACGTATATTTTTATTATATATACTTATATTTTACTATACAAACACTCAATAGTACGTTGGACTGCTGATCTTACGTAAATCACTTGTCCGGCTTTCCGTTTCATTGTTTGCTTTTTTGGCCCTCTCATCTGTATAATACCTTCATCATTTTAAATTATAATATTATTATTAATTTTTAATAATTAATTTAACACATTTTTAAATTTAAAATTGATAAGAGTTATTAAAAATTATTAAATAATAAAACTTATAATAAATAGTACTTTTTAAATAATTTACATCATTTATCTTTGTATTTGACAACAATTAAACAAATTTATTTTAATTTTGAATTCAAATATGTCGAAATTTAAACACATTTTCCCCCCCTACTAATATCTTCATATTTCGATTTCGCTTTACCAGCTCAGTTTCTTGGCAATTTCTGAATAGATTGGAAGCCATTTTTTCAAGACCAATATGAAAAAAAAGGAAATAGGAAGAAGTAAGCTTGGAAATTTCCAAGTCAACAAGGCTAACTAAGTCGTCTCATTAGTGAAAGTCTAGGGCTGCTCCGCTATTACTGCCGAATTTTACATTAAATAATGTTTGGCGCTTACGTACATTTCAAAATTCTTTGACTTTAATAATCTTAAATTTTATTTTTGAATTAATAATAATATTTTTTATGTAGTTCATAATATTAATATTACATTAATTAAAATTAAATAAATATACATAAAATTTAAATTTAGAATTTTGCAAGTGACTACCAAAAAGTTTAATATATATGCGGGGGGAAAACGCGCGCCCGTACACATACACACTATACATATATATAGGAACTGATTTGTAGCCAACGTTGTAAGGATAATGTTATTCTTACAACAAATCTCACTCGTCTATCCACAGATCGAATAGTAAGGAGAACCTCCCATCCGCTCTTTAATATGTAGGAGCCCGCAGTTTAATACTGCGGATAGGATGATTGTCTAAAATTCCCCTCGTTAATCCGCAGTTTAATACTGTGGACGCTAGGTATAGCAATTGTTAATTCTTGAAGACGACGTCGTTTTAAGTCATACAGCCCGTCCACATAACTAAACTGCGGACGCTGAGTGTAATATAAAACGGTCAAGTACTACTCTCTATCTGCGTTCTTCATAGCATGACTTTTGGATCTCATCTCATTTGATAGTGGCGATCTGGAACTAGAAGAGTTCGATTTAAAGCTATCAATTTTTTTATTTCTTCTTGCATATAATTGTTCTTACTAATTTATGTGATCTGGGCTGATGAGAAACATGCATGACTAAACATTTGTAAGGATATATACCACAATATGTTGTTTCCCATACTTCGTACTATGAGAAAACATTTCGCCCCATTGCTAGATTCTATTTGTTTAGCCATGCATGCTTTTTATCATCCCAAATAACATGAATTTACAATAAGAATATGCAAAAACGACGGAATGGAAGATTGATAGCTTTCGATTAAACTTTTTTGGTTTGAGGCCTCATCTGCAAAACTAAAGTGCGAACTGTAAAATATATTATTTTACCCGTCCGCAAAACTAAAGTGCGGGCGAATGACAGAACAAATCAGGTTACCCTAATTAATCCTATTTTCTCGTCTCTTTTCTCATAAAAGCTTAAATCAACTTGAGAGAGCAGAACAAGTACTAAGCATACCATATCATTTTTTCATTCTTCATTTCTCATCTGCTCATACGATTGAGAGAGCATAGCCTACTAGTAAGCATACCAAGAGACGAACAACAATCAAAATAAGTAATCTATAATTTAATTTTTCACAAGTGATTTATTTGTTTTGCCATGATTTTTTTTGCTGAGGAATCATTTCATTCAATTTCAAGTAGGGGTGAGTATGGTGCGGTTTGGTGCGGTTTGAAGCCTAAACCGCACATGAAACCGCTTAGGTGCGGTTTAATAAATTCAAAACCGCACATGAAATCGCTTGTGATTGGTGCGGTGCGGTTTTGAACCGTGCGGTGCGGTTTTATTTGGTGCGATTTCTGTTCCAAAACTAATTAATACAATTAAATTTTATGCAATTTAAATTAACAATTTAACATCACACAATATTAAATACCACTTTTATAACACACACAACTTTACTTATAATATCTTAGTTAAACAAAAGTAAAATAGAAGTTACATGAGAGATAATTCCAAATGGATTAATTAAAAATTTCTTCTCACATATGAAAATTCTAAACAAAGATAATTACATGAGGGATAATTCCAAATGGATTAATTGAAGGGTGACTTCCATAATAATGCTTCTTGATATGGTTCTTGTTGAAAATAGTCAAACAATGGGAAAAAAAATAAAAATGGTGCGGTGCAGTTTTTTCATGTGCGGTTTTGCTTAGAAACCAAACCCAAACCGCAGATTCAATTTTTCAACACACCTAAAATCGCCACATACGCTGGAACCGTTGGTGCGGTTTTAATTGGTGTGGTTTGTGCAATTTTTAGTGCGATTTCGGTGCCAAATCGATTTTTTTCTCACCCCTAATTTCAGGTACTGGGGAAGAATTGCATGATAATAATAACATAACAAGTCTAGTGATGAAACCATTTCTTATGTTAGTCAAATTCTTGATATGTTGGAAGATGTTGAAAACTTTTATAGAAAATATGTGAAATGTGTTAGATTTGAAGTAAGAATAAAAACTAGCAAAAAATATATGAATTTTGAAGATTTTTGTTCTAGATTGTATCAATGTCATAAAGTTGGATATATGGTTGTTAAGAAAAAATGAGATTGTCACTGATGATGATGATGATGATGATAATAATAATAATTAATAATTAAAAGAATGGGTTGGGGTGTATTCAAAAAAATTTCTTTACAATGGGAATGACTACCACTTCCAAGAGTAAAAGTATGAACGTTTTTTTGACGAATATGTAAATAGTATTACGAGAATTAAAGATTTTGTTTTAAAGTCCCAAAAAGCTATTGAGAAACTTATCAAAAAGAAACAAAATGATTATATTACAATCAATCGAGCAAGAAAAATTGTTCTTGAAGATCTGTTAGAGATGCATGCTACTAAAATATATTCCAAATAAATGTTACAGTGTTTTCTAATTGAACTGACAAAATCGCAAAAGTTAACTTCTAAAAAGGTAAATGAGATGTCAACTCCTGATTTAAAAAGTTATTTAGTGTTCAAAGTCATGGTTCCTGAATCTTGTCGTAGGTATTTAGTAGTTGTGCATTATATACATACCGGATGACGAAATGTAATTGTAGAATATTAAAACATGTTGGTACTATATGTCATCACATTCTCAAGCTACTAATTTCAAATAACTTTGTTCAAATTTTAGAAGAATTAATACACAAGGGATGGACTTAATATGCTAATAAAACTACGGTGTCGCCCCGTAAGTTCTGACCTTGGTCACAGATTATGATGTGACACAAACCGATCGGTACAATCATTTGTGTAAACGATTTTTGGGTTTTATATTAGATGTTTCATGTTCTAAAGTAGCCACTAGATATGTTAATGAAATGCTTGATCATGAGAAAAAAATTGTGGCCAAAATCCCTACCGAATGTGTCAATATAAGACGGGATGACAATGTGCAACCTATTATCGAGGACGCTATGAAATTGCATGATGATGATGAATGATCCTGTTTTTTATCCAATTTATTCGTAGACAAAAGATCATAAAAAGCTACACAATTGAAAAGTGCAGTCGAACAAATCGCAGGACAGAAATCACTTCGAAAGTATGCAATATGTGGAATATTTATAAATCATAATAAGTGAAACCATTATAAAGCTTTAAGATTGAAAAAACCTGAATCTTCATAATTTCATTTCTCTCAATAATATTTTATTACTTTCATCTTCTGTCTATATTTATTGAACCATGATAAATGAAATATATGTTCAAATTCATGTTGTGGCAATATTTAATTGTATTTTAATAAATTCATGTTGTGACTGGTCCACCATATCCGACTTGTGACCAAGTTGGTATTTTTTATTTCTTAAGCTCACTAGGCTCACTGGATAGATTCACTAGGCTCCACAATATTAAACTGCGGATGGTATTCTTTTTAGAAGTTCACTATATGGATTCAACAGGTTCCGCAGTATTAAACTGCGGATGGTAATTTTTTTTAACTTCCATGTATGGATTCGGCAGGCTTCGTATTATTAAACTATGGATGCTAATTTTTGTAAATTTTTTTAAGTTCCATGTATGGATTCAACTGGCTCCGCAGTATTAAACTGTGAATGGTAAAAAAAATTAAGTTCCCTGTATGGATACAGCTGGCTCTGCATATTAAACTGTGGATGATATATTTTTTTAGTTCCTTGTAAGGATTCAGCTGTTTCCGCAGTATTAAACCGCGGATAGTAATTTACTACAAAAAAATTGCTTTGGTGCTTACATAACATACAAACATAACATGTAAGTGCATCATCACAACAAAAGCAACAATTACAATCCATTTGGAACACAAACTATAAATGACATATCACAAACAAAACTAAAAACTACAAAATCCATTGATCACAAACTGTAAATCCAATATTATATACGACAACATAAAATTAATTATGAATATACAATGTACAAATTAAGATACATTCATAACTCTTGCATTCATAATGGTAAAATTCACGTCGCTAGCCCTATGTTTATGTAATTCATAGTCAATTCTATATATAAATAATGAGGCATCTTCCTTGGACCAGTCCACATCCTCTAAAGACATGTCTTGCACAGCTTAGTCAACGTACTTCATCACGTAGACTCCGCAATCATAATTGTTCTTTTGTTTAAGCCGCTTGGCCTTGAATAATCAATGCGAGAGTGGGAGATTCAAATGAAAGAGGATGAGATTCGAAGGGAACAACTTGAAACTCTAATCAACAGTTGCATTCACAATATGTTACCTAGCAATACAGAGATAAATCTTGAGGAGGAAGGTAAAGAACAATGTGAGACAGTTACATTAAAAAATGACAAGGAGTTTCAAAAGGCTAAAAAAGTAAATCTTCAGAGGTCTCATTCGGATGAGGAAGATGATGATGTGGTTGAAAATAAGAGAAGCAAGGTTTGGGAAGAAGAAGAGAATGATGAGGATGATCAAGTCTTGAATTCGAATGATATTAATAAAAATCCGATTGTGCATTCCGTGCAACAAATTAAGAATTTTGAGGAGTACTATCGGATTGACTTTGTTAAAGACTTTGATAACTTGGATGAATTCAAGTTTGGGGGTGGTTCGCAATATTTCAAGGATGCCATAGAGTTCAAAGAAAAGACAAAAAGGAGGCATGAAAAAATAATTTTTGCGATTGATCCGGGCTGAATAAAAGGAAGTAGTCAGGCTAAGACTTAAAAACAAGCGATTATTAGGAGACAATCCAAGTTTTAGTTTTAGTTTTTAGTTTATTTTTATTTTTAGTAGATTTTATTTTTAGTAGTAAAATTTAGTTTTTATTTATTTGTTTGTTTTAATATTTTATTTTATTTTGTTTCAGGTAATATGCAGTCCAGACTGAGCAGATGAGGAGGATGAAAGCTACATATTCAGGAGAGTCCCTTGTTCTTAATTTTCTTTATTTTATACATTGAGGACAATGTCTGTTTTAAGTTTGGGGGTGTGGGTAAATTTTTGAAAGAGTTTGACAATTTTTTTAATTTTTTTTTTGGAATTTTGTGGGTAAATTCACTGCAAACCCTCAGGAGACACAACTCGTCCACTTGGGATAACCATTGAGTTTAAAGGCTTGTTGCACATGCTAAGTGCAATCGTGTTTCCTACGAAAATGGGGTAACTTAATTTTTAGGTAGAGTCTCTTGTACAATGAATTAATTGAATTAAATATTAGGTCAATGATAAAATTGGTTTTTATTTAATAACTTTTGGAAAAATGGATAATTTTTTGTTAGTTTGAATTTTGGCTTTTTATTAGTTATTATTTTATTTGAGATCCTTTAAATTTTTATGCACATGTCCAATTGTTTGAGCTAGTTTTAACTTAAGGGAGGTTTATTGGGTTAAATGCTCGTGATAGATATTTTTGAATTCTATATTTTTATTTGATCGTAACTTGAAGCGAAATTGTGGTAAAATATGATTTAGGAGAGATGATTTAAGTGAATTTTTTAGGATTAGTAAAATTAATTTATCTTGTGGAGGAAAAAAAAATTAAGAAAGTTATGTGAAGAAATCGAGATGGAGCGTAAAACGCATTCGCTGGTGAGATGGAGCATAAAATGCACTCACCGAGGTTGAAAAAAAAAATGGGATGGAACATAAAATGCACCCATTTAATTGAAGAAAAAGAGCTTAAAAGAAAATTAATAATCCTAATAGTGCTTAAAAGATTAAAAACTTTTTGACCTCCTAAGTTATATTTGCATGTATTAGCTTTGAGTGATGTGAAAAATAAAAAATATGGAGTTTTGTTGTATATATATATATATATATATATATATATATATATATATATATATATATATATATTTGATATCTTTTATGTGGCATTTAATTATATGAGCAGATTTAAGTTTTTTTCGTTAGTTTGATACATTTGGATTCACACACACATGAAGGGTCTTGAGTAGAGTAAGATTAATAAATATGTTGAAATTTTATGACTTTGCATAATTTTAAAATTTTCTTTAAGTTATCATTTAAAAATCTTTGAGGTTAAAGTTGAAATTCATATTGATTCATTGCTTGAGTTGCTGAGTTAATAGAGTTTTTGTTTTTATTTTTGTTTTGCTTGAGGGCAAGCAAAGAGTTAAGTTTGGGGGTATTTGATAATTAGATTTTATATCTATTGATTTAATATTTTTAGACTTAATTACCTGTGAGTTTTTAAGTATTTTTAGTAATTTAAGAGTTTTATTTAATGTTATGCATTATTATTATTTTTAGTATTTTTATATAATTTTTAATTAATTTATATTTTATTTTGTAGGAAATTAATCACTAGTGGCATTGTTATAATTTCTACAAGAAGCTTAGGGAAAAAAGTGTAATTACAGCAAGCTTGGATGGCAATCTCGTAAATATGCAAACCTCAATGGCAATTCGGTAAATAAGGTGAAGTTGCTGACCGGTGGCATATTCGTAATTATAGCAAATTCGGATAGGGCGCGCAAAGCAAATAATCCACAGCAAAGACGATGTCGTTTGGCATGCGTCTGGGAGTTACATCCGCGCAATGCACGGTAATTGAAGAATTAAGCGGACACGACATCATTTCGTAGGGCGGTGATGGGTTAGATTGCGCGCCATGCGCGCGTTTCAGTGAAGAGAACTGGCTGACGTCAGAAAGCGCGTTGACTTGGTCAACGCGCGTGTTAAGGCCGTGTTTGCCGCGCGGTTTATGGCTGGAATAGCAGAATTTCGCGATTTTTAGCATTAATTTGATTCCAAATTGGATTTCTTTTCCACATTAGCTTAGGATTATTATTGTACTCCTATAAATATACTATGTAACTCTTATTTTCAGCAGAATATATTAGATTAAAATAGATTATGATAGATTAGAATAGATTATGACAGAATATATTATATTAGAGCAATTTAGGAGTAGTTTTATGAGCAAATATTTAACGCGAAAGATTCAAGAATTAAAGGTGGAGCTTGGGGATTGGAGACTGTGATCCGAGTGACAGACGGATATCAACACAGTTTGATTTCTTTTCTTTCTCTTTTATTTTTGTAATTTTGAGATGTTGAATTATCTGTGGTTAATTAATTATTTAATTATGAGTTAATTTTTATTTGAGATTGCAATTGAACCCAATGTGTAGTTTAATTTAATTTATTTTCTTTTTAATTATTGATGATTATATATGAGTTGTTTATCATATTTTATGCGTTCATGTATAATTATTTGCGCAATAATTAATTGTGATGTCTTAGAAGGAATTGTAAAATGAAATCTAAGATTAGATCCGGATATGATAACATGTGAATTTGTTGATTCTTTCTAGGAAGAGTAACATAATAGTGTGTAGGATGAAGATACCTATATGACATATGTAACTTTGTTAAGAGTTGGATCTTAATGAGTTTATTTTAAATTATTTTGCATAGAAATATAATAACTTAATTGGAATAATTTTTTTTATTAATTCTTGAAAAATGTTAGTAAGTAGTTAAGAAATCTCAGTTAACAATTCTATATAGTTAATTAATTAAAAAGAGAATAAAGATATTTAAATGAAGCATTGGAGGAAATTGTGATCTTAACTATTTTGAATTCGACTTAATCATTTTTAGTAATTTAATTTAGTTATTAATTTTGATTAGTTTATTTTATAATTAAATTGAGATTGTTTAAATAGAATTAATTTGATATTAAATTAGTGTTTAGTAATTATTATTATTTAATTCCTTGTGGGTTCGACACTTTACTTTATCACTTTATTACTTATTGACCGTGTATACTTGTACACATATATTTATATAGAAAATACCAACAGCGATCTCTCTAATTCTTAAAGTTGCTATTAAATTAAATTTTTAGCAAGTATCGAAGGTTGTTTATTAGTAAGGGTATTTAGGCCAAGTGACTCTATTTATCTAAAATTAAGGAGAGAGGAGAAAAATTATTCCACCTGCGAGTAGTTATTTCTACGGTAGATGTTCAAAATATGAATTGAGTTATTCTTGCATCAGTGATCAGTTGTAAATTCTTGATGGTGAATTTTGACTTAAACTAAGATTTTTTCTTCTTATTTATTTCTTACATATTTATTTTAATTAATTTTATTTAAATTATTTCTTTAATTAAAAATCCCCTAATTTTGATTTACGAAAATATAAAATTAAATTAATCATTTTATGTGGTATCGACTTTTGCTTACACTACTATATTAATATTTTTTAAAAATAAATTTTATTTTTGGATACCTGCGACAGCGCACCAATAATCTCATTTTT
This sequence comes from Hedera helix, assembly GCA_947179155.2. Lineage (NCBI taxonomy): Eukaryota > Viridiplantae > Streptophyta > Magnoliopsida > Apiales > Araliaceae > Hedera > Hedera helix. The sequence continues at coordinate 27,551,006 of OX359282.1, read as the reverse complement.
TTCAGCATCCACACCAATAATCTCATTTTTTAAGCATCCAGACGTGAGCTTACAAAATCGTTGATTCGTTTCTTCCCCATAAATGTGCTGAAATTTAAAATAAATAAAGAATTAGACAATAATGATGTAGGTCCACTATTAAAGGAACTTCCTTAATAAATCTCTCTTTTTCACTCGTTCGTTAGTCTAGTCTCGTCTACGACAGACTATTTTTTCTCTCCTCCCTGATCGGAGCTGAGCTTGGAGGTTTTTTCGGGCAGCTTATGGAATGGAAGCTCTTGTTAAGCTTCAATTTGTGCTTTTAATCTTTATTCTCTTCTCCAAATTAACTGCTTCCGAAATCATATTCGAAGAGCGATTTGATGGTAATAATTAATTTACTCCGCTTTTTCCTTAATTTTTCATATCGTTTTTCTAATGAATGTTGAGCTGAAATTCTTAATCTTATTCAATTTCCGTATCATATTAGTCTTTGCAATTTCGATCCCTTTTTAGCCAACAATAGTTTTTCAATAATCAGCTGAAAAAGTGATATATGCTAATCACACTTAATTTGAGATTTCCCCCCCCTTATATATTCATATAAGCTGGTGAACTTGATAGAGAAAGTACTGACAATGTACTTTTTTTCCCCTCCCTATATTTGTTGTTGCGTGGTTTAAAAGTAGAATACTTTTCAGCTATATATTATATTGTGTGGTTGCTATTTAAGTGGAATTGTTATTGATGCTTGTACATTTTTTTTTGATTTGTCGGTTGGGAAAAAATAAAGATGGGTGGAAAAGTAGGTGGGTGCTATCAGATTGGAAGAGGAGTGAAGGGAAAGCGGGCACATTTAAGCACACTGCAGGAAAATGGTCTGCAGATCCTGATGACAAAGGTGATTTATTCAAAATGTTGCTCCGAATTCTCCAATTATTTATGGAATTTTAGTAGAATGAATAAGATAATTGATGAATTTACCTTAAAATAGTAAACAAGAAAGAGAGCTGATAATTTCCATGAAATGGGTAGTCAAATTTTATCCCAAGTTATATTTGCTCAAAATAGTAATAAAATTCAAAAACAGCATAAAAAGTTAAAAATAAACGGCATTATTAAGACTCACCTTTAATCTGGATATTTTGGTAGATTGATGCTGCATTTCAGTTAATAAAGATTATATTATCAAAATACTACTCTCTTTTTTTCAAGAGAAGGAACATCCAAAACTAAATGAAATATTGTACACTTCTTTATTTAAAGATAAAGATGAATTGAATAGTTTAAGGTGAAGGTTGAAAAATTGCACTAATTGACCCGGATACGAAAACAGAGACTAGTAGAATTTAGCAATCATGCTTTACTGACCAAGATGAAGGCAGACAGTTGTTTCATGCAGCTTCAGTCCGAATCTGAAATGGTAAAAGATTGAGCTAAAAATAAAGCATGAAAATTTTTATATAGAGAGGCTGTAAAATAATACTCCATTTAACTGCTAAGGTTGAGCAAAGAGATAAATCAAGAAAATACTACCTGTTTGATGTTTAAACAACAGTCTAGAAAATCTCAGATCTTAATAAAATGAGAGTTGAGAAGAGCCCGTCGTGTCTTTAATACATACATGCCACTTAGAAGATGTAAATGAGTTGGAGTTCTTGCATTACATTCATTTATGTTTCTTGCATTACATTCATTTATGTACTGATTCAATTAAAAATGATTTAGTTATCATAATAATTGCCATATTGCAGGTATCCAGACGTATAATGATGCCAAACATTATGCTGCATCTGCAAAGATTCCTGAGTTCAGCAACAAAGACAGAACTCTTGTGGTTCAATATTCCATAAAGTTCGAGCAAGATATTGAATGTGGTGGTGGCTATATTAAGCTTCTTTCCGGCTATGTCAATCAGAAGAAATTTGGTGGTGATACTCCATACAGGTGTTTCTTTGCTATTCTTGAACATCTTTTTGAATTATGGACTCTTATTTTACACCTGGTTTCCTTATATGTCCAGAAGCTCTATCTTTTGATCTAGCATTTGATGTAAACACTCAACCTTAAAATTTTCCTAAGAGCATGTTTCTTTCTTCTATTCTTTTTCCATTGATTGTAATTTGAAAACCTGAATCTAATAATGGCCAAATTTACATTATTTGTCAATGTTATTTCATGTTCACAGTGGGATGACTTTGTGATCTTGAGTATCTTCTGAAGTGGTTTGTTCCTAAATTTCCTTAGCTGGCTGCTATTATTAAATTATAATTTGAATTTTTTTTTTGTGTGGCCCTTATTGTTGAAATGTTTAACTAAGAGGTCAGAACTGAATCAGAGGTATTTACCAGCAACCTGTATTGGGTCTGCTGCAGGCTAGTAATCATAAAATTGGAGATGTTATGAATTAACGTACGCCCACTCTTATTGACTAAAGGTTATGGATTACAACCTCACAACTAATCTCACAACTAATAAAATATAGTAAGGACAACGTATATAGATATAGATACAGGTATATAACACTAAAATTTGTTGTCCATAACCTCACAGATAATCAGTAGTAGGAGAGGAATTTCTCCTAATGTGTGTCTGGTTATGCTAATAATATTTAAAGTCATTATTATCCTGATGTGCATTATTGTAATATGTTCAACCAAAGACACATCAACGAGTAGACAATCCAATTGAAAACTGCGGAAGGAATTCAAACAATCCATCGGTATGAGTGCATAAGAAAGTATTTTAGTTAAGAGTGCACTAGGTGGACATACCTTTGAGATACAGGCATATGCGTGTTTCTCAATCTTTCTTTTATGTTATTAGGGGCTATTCTTTCATGTTCTTGTATTTTATTTTTAGTTTTCTGTTCAGGATTTTGAACTTACTTGCCATTTTGTGTTTGCCCTTGCCCACTCACAGTCTACTTTGTGACACTAAGAGTCACTTCTTTTACTGATAGCCTTTCTTGATGCAGCTTGATGTTTGGACCAGATATCTGTGGCCCGCAGACGAAAAAACTCCATGTTATACTTTCCTACCAAGGCCAGAATTATCCCATAAAGAAAGAGTTACAATGCGAAACAGATAAGTTGACCCATTTCTACACGTTTATTTTAAGGCCAGATGCAACTTACAGTGTCCTCATTGATAATCGCGAAAGGGAGACTGGAAGCATGTACACAGACTGGGATATCCTCCCTCAGCCCAAAATCAAAGATACCAAGGCGAAAAAGGTATTATGGCATTATTTAGGGGTTAAATTTCTGAATCATTCTCGGAAGAAAATGTGTGGGCTTAAGTTATGGACAATCTATCTGTATAATGGCAATATAGATCAATGCAAATGGCAGATTTATATAAGTATTTGTATCATATAGAGGAATCTATTGACTTCCCTTGTTTTCAGCCAGCAGACTGGGATGATAGAGAATACATTGATGATCCTAATGCCGTTAAACCAGAGGTATGGAAGTACTGGTCACTACTTCATTTTTTTAAAAACTGATGTACATTATGCAATAAGTTTCACAAACTTATTAAATGTCTTCATGTGCAGGGTTATGATAATATTCCAGCTGAGATACCTGATCCAAAGGCTAAAAAGGTTTGTTGGTTTTTCTAAAATTTATTCCTGTATAGAGGCTTAAAACTAGCCAGCCTAGTTTATTTTCCTTTTTCCAAATTTAATTCTTTTTGTTAGATGGCACCTTGTTAGTTTTATATTTTTTTCTTCTTTTCTTGGTTTTTATCTTACCATGTCATTAGATTGCTCTTTATTTTATCATGCTCTGAGCATGAAAATCATTTTATACACGCACAAGATAGGACAGGCATGCACATACATATTACTTTTACCTGTACGATTGGTCTTTATGATGACCGGATGATTTGGTTGACAACTGAAAGGGTGTTCATAATGTTGGTGTGAAGTGAGCAAAGGATAAAAATAGTTTTTCAGCATGCCATGACACTGTGTTGTGTTTCTTGACTAGCCGGCTGACTGGGATGATGAAGACGATGGTATATGGAGACCACCAAAAGTTCCAAATCCAGCCTACAGAGGACCATGGAAGCGCAAGGTAATCCAAAGCTTCCAATATAATGTCATAGTCCAAATTATGATGCATCATTTTAAAAGATTCTGTATTTTTATCTTCTGTGCTACAGAAAATTAAGAATCCTAACTATAAAGGGAAGTGGAAGATTCCATGGATTGATAATCCAGGTGCGTATTAATTAGCGGAATCTGTTTACTCCTGTAACACAATTCTGTTCTGAAAGTCACAGTGGTTGGAGGTGGAAAATCTATAGACATGACTTGTTTAGGTCTATAGAACTAGTTGAATTGCAGTTGATTGTCTTCAGCTTTTAAATCAAGTAGTTCCATTCTTCTAAATTTTAATGATTCATGATTCACTTACAGTCCATTTCTACATGCTGATTCGACCATTTGTTTGAAGCTGTCATTGTTCCTGCTGAACCAATGGAATGGTATAAAAACACTTCTTGTTTATTATATGCAGAGTTTGAAGATGATCCTGAGCTTTACGTGTTGAAGCCAATAAAATATGTAGGCATTGAAGTTTGGCAGGTAAGATGAGAGATTGTGTATTTTCCTACCTAAAGCTCTATTATATGATACTTTGGTTGAGCATTCCAAATGATAGTCTAAAGCATATGTACAGGCTCTCACTCATCCTCAGAATGTTGCACATTTTATTAGTGGGGTTCAATCTCAAAGTTGCTGTGTGTTAAAATTTCAGAATAGGGAAGAACTGACTGCTTATTTGTTAATCAAGTTAGGTGCTCCCTCTGTGCAAGTTTATGCTGATACTTCTCTATTTGCTTGTATTTTAAGACGAGCTGAAGTCACATTTTTGTACTATGAATTTACATGTTTTTAATATAGTTGAAAATATAACATATATAGATATACTGAGGAATTAAAATCTTGTGAAAATTTTAATACATAAATCTGTTTTGAGCACACATGATATACGTTCAAAAGTAAAGTGTCCAAACTTAGAGGGAGGGAGTACGTTACTTGGAAACAAGGATTGTTATCTTCCAGAAGTTGGTCAATTTGGAAGATTCCGTATTGGAGAAGAAGTTCATGTTTGGACTAATAAAAAGTTCATTTATTCTCTGATGATCATAATTTTATTTATTTGGTACCTTTATGAGTTACCATTGGTCAGAAATTGCTGCAAGTGACTGACTCTCTTGTCTCAGTTGTCTGTTTACTTGCCTAGGGAAAGAATTTATTAGAACTTGTTTCTGAGATTTGTATGAACCTTAACTGTTTTGGAGTGTATAGCTTCACGAGTCACTGCATTTCAGGTAAAGGCTGGTTCGGTGTTCGACAACATTCTCATCTGTGATGACCCACAGTACGCAAAACAAGTTGTGGAAGAAATATGGACCCAGAATAGGGAGGTAAGCTAGCACTCTTCCAGCATTCTTTAATAGTAACTCAGTGGCTAGACTTCACATTGTTTCTTGTGAATAATACAGGTTGAAAGGGAAATGTTTGAGGAGGCGGAGAAAGTAAGAAGAGCTCAAGAAGAGGAGGTAATTGATAAGTAGACATCAGCTAATGAATTTTTATTGCTCAATATGTTAATTCTTCCCACAAGTTTCTCTTTCCTAGTTTTCTCCAAGTGATTCAAATAATGATTATAGGATGCTAAAAGAAAAGGCAAGGAAGGTGAAAAGAAAAAGCATGATCGTCGAAGGCGACATAGAAGGGTATTGTTCCTATACATCCCTCTCTATCCTTTTTGTGAGCTGTAATCTCCATTTATATCCTCTTTGCTGACTATTCTTTTATTGCTTAAATATAAATTACTACCCTGGATTATTGACATTTTTTCACTTCAGGGATCGACCTTTCAATTTTTGCAATTAGGTGATCAAACTTTTAATTTTTTCCATTTACGTTTAATTGGACATGCCATGTCCTAAATTGATGATGTGGCTCGCCTATTAAGGCAATCAATGCTTATGTTTAAAATAAAAAATGTTATTTCAAATAATTTTTTGACATTTATTAATTGTCAAAGGGTAAAACTTCATGAAGTTTATAATGTTTTTACCTTTAATGTTTAATATATGTGAAAAAGTTATTTAAAATAACTTTTTATAATTACACATAAGCACTGATAAGCCTAGTGAGCGATCCACATCATCAATTTATGACGTGACATGTCTAATTGAACATAAGTGGAAAAAATTAAAAGTTTGATCACCTAGTTGCAAAAATTAAAAGGGTGATCACCGAAGTGGAAAAACGTTAATAGTTCAGAGTAGTAATTTATATTTAAGCCTTCTTTTATTTAAATATTATCATCTAATTATTTACCAAAAAAACCCTACTAGTGGAAAGTAACTGATGATCTCTCTCTTGCAGCACGATCCGGAGGATTACATGGATGATTATCATGTAAGTAGTAAATCTGCTTTTCTTTCTCATTGTCTGCTTAATATTTAAAGACAAGATATTCATAGCGCGCACACCACTTTGAAAGGGGGTCGGGGTGGATAATCTAAAGAAGTTCTACTTATCTTGTGCTCAATCTGATAACTTCGAAGTCGAGTCCCTTTCCGTAAAAATGTAGCAATTTAGCGTAAGTGCACTGCTGACATTTAGGTAATAAGTACTGGAGCCCATTGTCTGTCGGACTCAACACAACATTGAAGGGCTTAATTCTTTATTCTAAGAAGCATCTAGGTTGAAGTTTGTTCTTTTTTCCTTCTTTCTTATATTCTCTGCATATTTTTGGCATGAAAAAAGACAATGAATATGCAAAAGTAATTCCCGAATAAAGATGCAACATTATTTTTCCTGCAGCTTTTCGTATGTAGTTACTTATACTTAAAAAGAACCTATAACCTGTCGTACATTTTTTATTTTTTGCCAGTTTGAGCAAAATTTTAACATTATTGCATTTGGTAAGAATGGCACTCAAAGGCTTATGAGTAGTTATTTTACCATTGAACCATTAGAGGCTTGGTCTGTCATACATATTTATGCTTTATTGATGCAATTTAGAGGGAAGGTGGAGGGAGGTGACTGCACATATTTCCTGTTTATCATGTCCAGAAAGTTGAAAAAAAAAATCAGTCTCAGACATGCCTCTGACACGGGTTGTACAAATATATAAAACTTACGATCCCTGGTATTACATGTGTAACTAATGGCTTGTGGTGGTTCTTTGTTCTTGCAGGATGAGCTATGAGCTCGTTTAGATGTATCGGTTTTGAATCTACTTGAGGCGGGGACTACTTGAGACGGGGACAAGCTTCGAAAATTGCTAAAATTATAGCACATTGATTAGTTCTCTCTTTGTACTCCGTGTTGTTGTACAATAACATTTAGTAACTTAAAAAAACTGTGCCTAATAACAATTTGCTGATCAATCCATTAGGGTTTCGGTGGGCTGTGGTTATATCATGTATGACTTGTTCTAATATTTCATTATATCCAATAATAATTATCTTGGATTGGATGATTCTATCATATGTACAAGTACCTTCATTTTATGTGGATTGGGATTGGATAATTATCTTGTAATCCCTCCTATCCAAATTATAAGATTCTGAAAGTCAATTTAAGACATTTTTATATTCAAAATTATGATAACATGATATATATTAGGAATATTTGTCTATTTTTTTATTATCAGTTACGTGGATAAGTATTAACTGTAATTTCTTTTCTAGAGATATGTGTAATAAATGGGATCCTTCTATAATTTTTACTAATCTCATGTATTGATAAGCTTCTTAATTATAATTCGGCGTAAATTTATCGCAATACATAACAAAATTCTTAAAAATTATGAAACAATAAAACTTACTTTTTAGAGAGTTTACAATATTTATATTTGAAAATTTTATATCAATTTTAAGTTTAAAAATATCTTGAGTTAATTTTAAAAAGTCGATCTTAATTTTAGCCACTCAATTTTGTTGCTGGTAAGTTCCACTGGAAAGCACTATGATGTTACTCTAGGCTTTCTGAATTTTGACAAGGAAATTTATTTTCTTTAAATAAATGTCCAACTAATTAAATTTATTTATATCCTTTTTTACTCCTGAATACAATTTTTTATTTCCATTACATGCCCAATAATTCTAAGTTCTGATGATCCAACAAACAACGAGCAAGAAAACAGAAAAGGGAAAAGTATAATTAAAATTTAAAAAATAGGGAAAATGGGGCACAAAACGACAATAAAACTAAAACTATCCCTGTCCCAAATATTAATATCATTAGTTCATTAATTACTTTTAAAAACTAATTACAGATATTTTTAAATTTAAAATTGAGATAATTTATTAAAAATTATAAAGCAACAAATCTTACGATTGTAATATATTTTAGATAATTTATAATATTTTTTATTATATTAAATAAATTAAAATAATATATGTTAATTTTAAATTTAAAAATATTTTAAATTAAATTTAAGAAATCAATAATAATCAATTATTTTTTACCGGCTGGCATATCTTCTAATCAATTACGTAAATACCAACAACCAACATGGGACATATTTTGGGTTGGCACTTGGCATCGTATTCCTCATCCATTACTACATATGTCTATTGAATAATTGGATTATGGCTCTTTAGACAAAATAACATAACACTTTCGGTTTCAAATAAGATTATTATTAATTTTTTAAAATAGATATTTTTAAATTTAAAATTTACTTAATATTTTTAATTTTAATACATTACTATTGGCGAACATAGGCTCACGAGTCATTTCATCCCCTCTTATTAAGGCTTCCGTAACCGAGTTGATAAAATAAGAAATTGAAAGATTTCGTTGAAATTGTTTATTTGAAAATTTTCCAAAAAACTAATTAATTAATATAAGGCAAAAAAGAAAATGAGGGCTACCTCATGCTCAAAACGACGTCATTTTATATAATTAAACACACTCCCTCCCATGTTATGATTATAAAGAGATACCTCGTCACCTCACCTCCCGTACCTTCTTGATATAATGATAAACTATCTAAAAAGCCATACTTATTATAAAATTAATTTTCATAATTTTTAATAAATTATTTTAATTTTGAGTTTAAAAATATCTCTAATTAACTTTTGAAATTCAACAATAATCTTATAATTGAAATTAAAATAATTCATTAATAAAAAAGTTTTATCTAGGATTTTCCTTTTCTTCTCTCCTTTTTTCTCTAACCTATGATCCTAGCCCCCAAAATTTCAATCTTAAATTTGGATTTCTCAATACTCTCCCCTATTTTATTTTATTTTTGTTATCTAATCTCTTAATTGGTTATTATTTTTTCACTTTGTGGAATATATTTTTTGCTACCGTGTGATTTTATTTTCTCCTAATTTGGGTTAAGATTTCTATTTTTTCTCCTCTTTTGTGAAGTCATTTTTACCGTGTAGAGAGTTTGATTTCATTTACAGTGAAGAGTGACTACAATAATGCCAATTGGATTAACAATGCGCGATGCGGAATTCTGCGTGTCTCCGACGATTGTTTCTCAATTAATTTTTTTTTTAATTTGTCTGCTTAAATAATGAAAGTTAAAAATCCGGATCTCATTTTTAGATAAAGTAAGTATCCTCTTAACTTTATCATACATGTAATAAGTATTTTTCTAATTGAATGAATGATTTTCTCTAGTATTGTTCCTACAGTTTGTCACCAAAAAAATAAAAATACATTACCACATAAAATTGAATAAAATTATAAGTATGTTCTACCATATTACATACGTACAGAATTACATACATGATATAATATGAATCATCAAATATTCACATTATTTACAAGAACTCAATTGTCCAAATAAAAATTTAAAAAATGGAGGCAAAATTTAATTTTTTCAATATTTTCAAACTTAGAAGACAACCACGAGTTTGAATTTGGCATGATAATGTGGTATCATCAAAAATTTAAGTATGAGAGACTATTAAGAGTAATTTGGACAATTAATGTAGTAAGAAAATTGATAATTTTATAATTTTTTTTTTGATATTTTTGTAAAATTCATCTCAGATGAATAGTATATGCGATTTACATTCATGTGAGTAAAATTTTATAAAAATATTAATTTTCAGTTGTGGAATAACAAAGAAATGTTGCAAACAATGTGAAAAAAAAGGTGTTCTAATAATTTTAGGATAAAGGGAGTAATATTGGAGTAATATATAATAAAGTTGAAGATATCTACTACATTTGAAAATAAAATATTTTAAAAAAATTCATGACTTTAATTGAAAAATAATACTCACTTGCAGACTTTAGTTGTCCTAATTGACTTTTGAAGGTTAAATTAATTAATTTTAAGATTAATAATTAAACAAATGTATTAAAAAATTTGAAATTAAATTAGTTGACTTTGATAGTATATTCGATATATTTTCGTAGGATAAGAATTTTGTGTTTATATCAAATAAATTATAATTTTTGTATTCTAAATATGGTCAATTTAATCATAAAAAGTTAATTATGACAAATAAAGTGAGAGAGAGGGAGTAAAAGAAACAATTGTTGGAAAAAAAAACTAGGGATAACCTTTAGTGGTCCCTTAACTTATCTCTATTTTCACGTTTGGTCCCTAAACATTTTTTTCTGTATGTTTGGTCCCCAAACTTTTCAATTCTTTTAATTTTAGTAAATTCTGTTTAGTTTAGATGGAATCCCAATTTTTTTAACAGAATTGCCATATGTGTGAACAGTACACCCTATTTTGAAGGATATAATTGTTTTTCCACTTCCTTCCTTTTCTTTTATTCTCTCATAGCTCCTTGAATCTCAACAAATCCCCAATTCTCTATCGTCTCTATTTTGCCGCCACGCAACTTGGAAAAGTTATGATTTTTACATCCAATAGATCTACTAATAACTTCATAAATTGGAGTCAATTCCTGCTCTGAGAATCAAAAGTTCATAGAAAATTGAAAAAATGAGTTTAGTGACTACCAATTGTAGGCACGAAAATTACGTATCTTGTTAGGGTTAGGTAATGGTGGAGGCGAGAAATCCGCAAATAGTATGAAATCGGTCGAAGAATTGGAGAGAGGAGAAGTGTAAGACCCCAACTTTTATTAAATACAATTTAAAATTTTCTCATATTTTTTTTCCTAAAACGGTAAATGGATAAATTAACAAAAGTTAAAGTTAAAAATATTTTGTACAAATTTTATCTTGTCAGAGAATATTCTTTCTGTCGGGGAATATTCGATTCGTACAACGGTGCCGAAATAACCAAACATTAGTGGACCCCCCACAACGAATTATTGTCGGATATAGAAAACGACAACTTTAACTTTTTTAAATAAAAATGGTCAACGGTACTATCATTCTTAACTGTTAATATACCAGTGGTAAAGGAATAGTAAAACACGATATTGCATAGTAACACAGTATCATACGGTATTACATAGTAGCACGCGGTATTGCACAATATTTCATATTATTGAACTAATAAAGTGGGTGTTGTATAATATTAACTTTATTGAACCAATAATTGTCACAGTAGCATATGCATAGTAATTCACATTACTAAATCAATAATTGTCGTTACATAGTAATGTGTTATTTCTTCAATTTATTTTTAGCATTATTGTTATTATTATTATGATGTTGATTTAACTGTTGTATTTTATTATTAGTTGATATTAAAGCTAATATTATGAGTCTCTAATTCAGAAGATCAACTACATTGCACTTATAACAATTAGTTATAATAATGAATAATTGGTGAATTATTATTAAAATAATTTATAAAGTTATTTGTTTTATATACTTTATATAAAGTTAATTATTTTATATATAAAGTTAATTGATTTATATAAAGTTAATTATTTTATATATAAAATTTGTTGTTTTATATATAAAGATAATGGATTTATATATAAAGTTAATTATTTTATATATAAAGTTATTTGATTTATATAAAGTTGATTATTTTATATATAAAGTTTGATGTTTTATATATAAAGATAATGAATTTATATATGAAGTTAGTTATTTTATATATAAAGTTAGTTATTAGTTGTTTTAATAAATGAATGGTATAGATTAAAGATAATAAAATAAATGGTTTAGATTAAATTAAAGAATATTAGATTTTGGCTATAAATAAAACCCTTAAACTTAAGAAATTTTTCATAACTTTCTTACGTACATTTTCTTCCACTCTCTAAAAAGTTTTCTTAGTGTAAGTTTCTCTCTATGTATGCTAGGTTACCTCATGGATTGGTAAATATCAGTTAGAGTGCTATATTTATATTCTAAGTCATTCCTGGTTTTGAAATTTTTTGTATTCTTTTTTGAATTCCCGAGTGAAATTTTCTTATGTACAACAACTTTTTCAAAAAATCATAGTAAATTCATTATTTGTCAGAATTTGATGAATTGAAAGCCTGTCTCTTCAATTTTTCGTCCTCTACAACTTTGAAGAAGGAAGAAAAGTCATTTGAAATCATCTTCATGCCTTAAAATGCTAAAAACCGTAACATATTCTAATTTTCGTCACTATTTTCAGTCTTAGTTTTGAAAATTCATAACTCATTCATATTAACTTCAAATTGAGTGATTCTTGAGTCTATACCGTGTATCTTTTCGAGAGTAACATTATTTTAAAAACATAAAGAGATTTTGAAAACTCTAGAAGACTAAAAAGTTATATTCTTTACTGCTACATAGACAAACAAGGAATGATTTGTTCAGCCATAAATTTGTTTCACAATATCAAGGTAAGGGATTATCATTCTTTGATTCTAAAAAATGATATCGTTTCTTTCTTACTCATAAGATTTGTCATTTATTTCCATGTATTAATTTGTGGGAATAACTTGACTACGCAAACTACCGCATGTTTGGTGAATAACATTTCGTATTCATTCATTATTAATTTATGGAAATAACCTAACTACGTGGGCTACCGCATGTTTGGTAAATAACCTTCCGTATTCATTCCTTATTAATTTGTGGGAATAACTTGACTACGCGGACTACCGCATGTTTGGTGAATAACCTTTCGTATTCAATCCTTATTAATCTCTGAGAATCACCTGATTACGCAGACTACCGCATGTTTGGTGAATTACTCTTCGTATTCATTTTTTATTTGTCTTTTGTTGGTAAAGTTTCCTGAAATGAATATATATTCTTTAATAGTTTGCGCTTCATCTAATATTATTTCAATTGAGCCTTCCAATTTTTCTAAATCTTTCTTTTGAACCTTAACCGTTATTCTAAACTAAGAATCTTGAATATCGTTCTTAAATTTGAGTCCACATCATATTGATAATTTGGACATTATTTGAATCTGTACAAAGTGAAATCATAAACTTTCGATATTTATTAATCATCATGTTTCTTCTGTTCATCATTTATATGACTGTTGTTATTCTAATCATCAAGAATCATGTTGTTGTGAATATATGTGGCCTGGGGCACAGATGATAGGATAAAGGCGATATAATTGTTGTATCTTTTAGGGCACGCGGTGAATGTTCTCTTTGGCCGGGGGAAAAAAAGAAATGTTATTTGGTATAATTATGACCAAATGCTGAATACTGGTATAATCATGACCGTTGGTGATATTTTGAATATCTTTGACCCGTAGTGCAAATACGAACTATTGTTTGGTATGATTATGACCAAAGACTGAATACCGGTATAATCATGACCGTTGGTGATATATTGAATATATTTGGCCCATAGTGCAAAGATGAACTGTTGACTTGTATGATTATGACCAGAAACTGTGAAATTGTATTAACATGACCAGTGGTGTTTCAAGTGATACAATTTTATGACATTTTTCTTAAAAAGAGAAGCGAGTGGACATCATAGTCTACATTATTTTTCTAATGGATTGTTCATTCCGCTGCTATCATTGATCTGAATTTTATTTAAGAATTTAACTGCAGTTCTTGATATAAAGTTTATTGTCTATTATATTCAATTAAGAACTCAACTGTTGAAGGCTAATGATAATTTATTTATCATTATCTTAGTCATGGTATTTTCTTACTGGGCTATTTGAGCTCACCCTTTCTTTTGTTCCATTGTTTTTCAGAAAAAATGAGAGAATAATTGGGTCTGGCAAGAGAATAGAGTGACGATTCGAGAGATAGCTATTGTAGTCTTCATATGTTGTATATAGTGTGGCAATAATAGTGAAGACTTAGTTGTGTATTATTGAGTTTTGTATTTCTGTTCTATGTACTGTTTGTATTAGAAATCGTGTATTTTATGGCGTCTCAAATTAGGTTATGTAGGCCTAGATTTGGGGGCGTCACAAGAAGAACCAGTGAGTAACTACCAGGATAACACGTGGCAGAACTCTCAGAATCACGATGTAATCGCTGGTGTCCAAGAGCCGCGATAAGTGTTTCGAGTGAATTCAAGATAGGCTACGCCAACACTTTTGTTCACTCGATTCAGAGTTGATCACAAATTCTCAATTCCTTCACATCTCCTCTTTGTTTTGAGGGAGATAGAGCTTTCATGTGGCAAGAGATTCTCCAAGTATCAAAAGTCCCTTCACTTGTCAAGTGAATGGGTATTTATAGGCTCCAGGTCATGTGTCAGGCACATGTCAAAAGGGAGAAATTCTAGAAATATCCTTAATGATAGAAAAATTCTTAAAATACCCCAGGTTACCTGGGTAGTGCCCAAATCATCCAATTTTCTAGCCACTAATCCAATTCCTTAACCGATTCTCAATACAAGTTGTTCTCATGAGCCTTCTGCCTCGGGACTCATGACAACACCTCTTAAATTGTACCTTTAAGGTTATATAATGTCTAGAAAGATCGAATAAATTAATTTTATTGTCAAAGAAACGCATCACGGGACGGGAAAAGACAACCCCAAGGGGGTCCACCCTAGGGGGTCTTCGTTTCGTCTTTTTCGGTCTTCATTCGTTCGTTATCCGTTTATTTGTTATTTGTTATTTTTTTGTTTTAGTTCATTCAATGTAAACCCTAATTTTATTCATGGGCTCACACCAATCAAAACCATGAAGATAATTTCCAAGTCGGGGGGGGGGGGGTCGTCGAATCACCGACGCAGAAGATAAGGATATCGTTGTTGCTGTTAACAAATACAATAGTTGATTTTTGGGTGGTGCCATACTTGACGACGATGGTTTTGTTATGGAATTTTTAGATGAGGGGAGGGCTTCTGAGTATTTTTTTACTCGAGTTTTAGGTAGGGTTAGAGTTATTAGTGGAATGATTTTTGTTTGGATGGATTGCAAGGATGATTTGAGGGATATAATATTGAATAGGGTTTTGGGTTTGGTGGAAATCAAATGTATTAGGAATTTAAAATTAAGATTACAGTTAGGTTTTAAGTATTTGAAGAAGACGATTGTCAAATGTCTGTTTTAACCTCTTTAAGAGTTGGGGATTCCGTCTAAATTAGACGAAAAATATTAAGATTAAAAAAATTTAGAAGTTCTGGGACCAAATGTGCGAAAAATATGTTTGAAGACCAGACATGAAATTAGCAACAAGTTCAGGGATGACTGAACCAAAAAATAGGAATTTAATATTTTTACAGTGATCCCTACGTTTTACCTAAACCAATATTCTTTTTGTCTAATTTACCCCTATTGAATACAATACCCAATTTACCTTCTCTCTTCCTCTATGCAAATCATTCTTTGCGTACCAATTTGAAAGACCATCATACCTTTTTGAAGGATCAGCACCCCTGTTATTTCAAAATTCATCTTCGTTGCATACCTGCACACCCACGAGCCACAACCCATAGAATTCCACCAGTAGCTTTTGTGATTGGTATCCTAATTTTTTTATAGAACGGTGATGCTTTGTGGTGCCTAAAGCACTTTCAACCACCGTTTTGTCACCCTCCTCCGGCCACTGCGAATCATCTCCGACCATCTTAACCCTTCAATTGATTTTTTTAGTTGGTTTGTGCTTTATTTTCTTCTTTGTAGTTGTTCCATTTGAAGCATCCTCTTCGACTATCCCGATGGTCAATTTAAATTTATGGGTGAATAAAAACAAGAACACTTTATGCGATTATGTCCTGCCGGGGCCTTAAAATTGAAATCAACTCAACTTACCCTCTCAATAATTGAAAAAAGGAATAGAGATTTCGCTGTAGTCCGATGACAGAAATGAAATGATAGTGGTAAAGACTGAAGGGTAGATCAAAACCGTGAGTTGCAGAGGAGAGAGGTGGGTATGTCCAATATGAGGGTAAATTAGACAAAAACATATGAGGGTAAATTAGACAAAAAAGAAAAACTTAGTTAAAAAGTAGTCTGCGAAAATATAAGTAGATAAGTTGGTCAATCGAACTTATAAGTAGATAAGTTAAATAAGTTGTTCAGGGATGATTTTTTTTTGACTTATAAATTAAAAAAAAGAGTAAATTTTTGTGACTTAAAAATAATAATTTATAAGTCATTTTTTTTAAGTCAGTCAATCTAAATAAAATGATAAAAAAACTCTTTTTTTAATTTTTTTTTATTAAACAATATTTTAGTAATGTTTACATTTTATAAATCATTATTAAGTGAACACATCTATAATTAGTACTTATAATTTCCGACTTATAAATTAAAAAAATATCGAACACTTTTATTTATATATTTATTAAAATTTTAACTTATAAATCTATTAAAATTTTAATTACAAGTAAAAAAAAAAAAATCCCGAACCGTCTAATATAACCATTTGATTAACCATTTGATGTCACTCTTCTTTCTATAAAAAAAAATCACCTCATATTCCCATTCTGCTTTATTTTTGATGGTTACTTCCATGACTGGTACAAGCTAGGGGTGAGCATTCGGGTATACCCGAAAATCGAATACCGAACAGTAAAAAACCGAATACCGAATTTAACACTTTTTAACTAACCGAATAACTATCCGAAATTTAGAATAACCGAATTACCGAATTACCGAATAACCGAATTTGCAATTCGGTTATTCGGTAAATAACCGAAATTAAGAGTTCTGTCAAAGTTTCAATACAAGAGTAGGCTAGCAGCTCAATGGGAATTTCAAAGTTTCAATACAAAGTTTCAATACAGTAGAAACTAGAAGCAATCAAGCAAATATGCAGAATTCAGGATGTACCATATTTCAGTGTGTTAAGTTGGTAAACTAGGGCTAAGTTGCAGTGGGTACTTTGGTAATTCAATTTACTTGAAACGCACGAGGATGACCACCATTCCAACACAACGACGTCGCCCTCATCAATCACCGGCACCGATGACTCATCCGCTCCTTCATCGGATACGTAGGACTCCTCCTCTTTCTCCAATAAGTCGTCGTAGTTCTCGAAGTCAGTGTACGGCGGATCGTGGTGAAATTGGACGCCGTCACTTTGATCCTCTTGTAAAAAACTGAGATCCTCCAAATCGAGATCAGTGGAATATATTATAGCGAAGATATTGAAGTAGAGAAGGACAAGGACGACAATTGATGAGAAAAAGAAAAGATCACGTATGCACTGGAGAGTGGAGACTGGAGAGTGAAGAGACCGAGAGCCAGAGAGAGTAAAGTTTAGTCTAAAGAGTAAAGAGAGTCAGAGTTGACATTTGTTTTCTAAACATAAAGAGAGTCAGAGTCTATTAGTCTAATATGCCTTAATATTTATTTTCTAATTCGGTATTTCGGTTAACCGAACAGTGAAAAAATAAAAACCATACCCGAACCTGAAAACCGAATATTAAATCGGATATAACCGAATTACGCAAAATAACCGAAAAACCGAAATAATACGGTTAAAAAAATTCGATTCGGTTCGGTTATTCGGTTTTATCCGTTTTTTGCTCAGTCCTAGTACAAGCAACGATTCCTGTTATTCTCCATCTGGACCATCTCCCTTATTTAGTGTCTACTTGAGTTTTCGAGGTATAGATACATGGAAGACATTTTCCGGTCATCTATCCGCGGCTTTGGATCAAGCAGGAATCCGAACCTTTAAAGATGATCGACAATTAAAGGGAGAAGAAAGCTCAGTGGAACTGATAGACCTGATCCGAGAATCGATGATATCAATTGTTGTTTTCTCGAAAAATTATTGTTCTTCGAGATTGTGTCTAGAGGAGCTTGTAGAGATCATGGAATGCAGGAGAAAAAGCGAACATGTAGTGTTTCCTGTTTATTACGATGTTAACCCATCGGAAATGGGTAGTTTTGCAAAAGCTTTTGCAATTCGCAAAGACTTTTCTACGGATCAGATTGATCATGTGCAAAGGTGTGCAGCTGCACTACAAGAAGCTTCGAGTTTATCAGGATACCAGCTGACAGATTATGCAAATGGGTAAATCATTTTTCTCTTCTTCTTCGCTTCACTTATTAGTCAACTATTTATGTTCTATGGGCCCGTTCGGGAGTGACTTTTTTTTTTTTTTTTTTTTTTTTTGACTTAAAAGTTAAAATTTTAGTCGATTTATAAGTTAAAATTTTAATAGATTTATAAGTAAAAGTGTTATGCATCATTTTTACATATAAGTCGGGAATTATAAGTAATAGTTGTGGATGTGTTCGGCTAATAATGACTTATAAGTTAAAATAAAATGTTAAGATTACTTAAATAACCTCAAAGAAAATAACATGATAAAATAAAAGAGGGCAAAATGGACATTTCAATAAGTTTGACCAAAACTTAAAAAAAGACTTATAAGTCAAAAAAAATAAGTAAGTTTTACTTACTTATTTTTTCTGACTTATAAGTCAATTTATAAGTTCACTTATAAGTTCCAAACGAACACTTTTTTAGCAAAACAAACTTATAAGTTGGCGCCGAACAGGGCCTATGTCTATATAGGGAAGACCAATCTTCTGGATATATAAATACGGAACTTAGATGGTATTTGAATTTTGATACAGTTAGAGTATTCTTTTAAGTGGTAATTAGTCAGCTTTAGCACATTTAATGGATTCTGTTACGAATTATTTCAGTAGGATGATATTTGGTAATTCAACTTTGGAGATCAAACAATTAGTCTAAAATAAAATGAAGGCTTAGTTGTAATCTTCATACTTAGTAGTAGATTCCATGTGGGTAATGGGTAGGAATGAAGGGTGAGGATTAAGAAATCAAAATGAATGGCTTGGATAGATTCTCTTCCCGAAAATGAATTCATATCCTAGTTGGGAAAACAAAATTGCAGTAGAGATGTTCTCAGCAAATAAAAATAGGTTTTCTATTGTGGTTAAGGTGTTCGACGATAATACAGAACGAAGTGGATACATTGTCTCGCTTGATCCGAATCCACCTGATGATTATGGTACATGATTGACTATTAATGAGAGCAATGTCAGCCTCCATTCAAAGTCACCACCAAATACATTCACTTCTGGCTATGGCGGCTAAGGCTGCAAACGAGCCGAATCGATCCGAATTTTAAACTGCTCGGATTTGACTCGTAAGGTTAAATTCGTACTCGAATTCGACTCGGATTCGAATTATATTAAAAAAACTTTACTCAGATTCGGCTCGACTCGAATTTTCGTTACTCAAATTCGATTCGACTCGGATCGAATTATATTCAAACTACTCGCGAACGTCAAATTCAAACTCGAATTCGAGTCTTCACATAATAACTAGTTTTATAATACATATAATTATTAATTGAACTTATTATTTTACTTAGAAATGAAAAAATATAATTATAATTACACTTTAAATATATAAAATTAAAATTAAAATTACAAAAATAAAATAAAATAAAAATTAATTATTCAAATTTTGTTTAATTGTGTATATATTATAAGAGAATGTATCGAGTATAGATTCAAATATGTATCAATCGATTATGTATCGGATCATGAGTAAAAATTCGAATAGTTTGAATTCTAAACGAGTCGAGTATAACCTTATTCAGATTCTACTCGTATTTTTATTCGAACTATTTTTTGTGCTCAGATTTGAATCATATTATTAACGAATTTGAGTCTCGTTCACATTTTTTCGAGTTGAGTCCGAATCGAGCCCGAACTGTTTGGTTCGATTTGCAGCCTTAATGGCGGCATCAGTTGCTTGATGGCCTGCGATTCGATCGACAATTTCATCTTTGACTCTTTTCAATTTGACAAACAAAAAGCTGGTACATTAGTGAAGGTTTATTTCATCCTCTACCATCTTTATGTTCCTAGCTCTTCTGCCCTTGTTATTGGGTGTCGAGTGTTTGATGAAATGTCTAGGAAGGATAAGAACTCATGTAAATCTAAAGGCAAAATGGTTTGTTTGTGGTGAGAGGGGAAATCTTGCGAGCACTGAATTTTCAAGCCAATTGTTGACACCATATATGCTGAATAATGGTGCCTGGGCAACTTTCTGGTATGCACAAAATGGAAAAAAATTACTATTGAAATTAGATAGAACTAATGTAGCTTTCCAAGCAGCCTATGCACAGTCATTTGGGATTGAGAATTCTTTGATTGTTCAACAAATGGTAGCAATAAATATGGACCATGCAAAAATTGGAGATGAGAAGAAGCTGTGCAAGAGCATCAATCTTGATGAGGCTATGAGTTATGGCACGGCTGTACAAGATGCCATTTTGAGCGGTGGGAGTAATGAAAAGGTGCAAGATCTCCTTCTAATGGATGTCATCCATTTTTTCCTTGGTTTGGACTTTGCAGATGGCTAGAATTGTCATGACTGTTTTGATTCTCATGAACACAACCATACCCACCAAGAAAGAGCATATTTCTCTACGTATTCAGACGACCAAGCTGGTATCTTGATTAGGTTTGTATTGTTCAGGTTTGTGAAGGTGAGAGGACAAAGATCAGAGACAACAACTTGCTAGCTAACTTCGAGCTATCCGGCGTTCCTCTTACTCATAGGGGCGTTCCTCATATGGTTTTCTTTTCTCTTGGAATGCCTTGTGCTAGGAAGGAATCCATGGTTAGTGGCATTTTTATCCTCGAGAACTTAAGGTTCTATAAAGAATAAGAGAAGGAATTTTCAAAGAAGCTAGCATCTCTCGCAGACTTGTATGCTTATGCTGTCATTTATACACCCACAAGAGTTTGGGGATGCTTGGGTTTATAAAGGCAAAAACTACAACAACGGGGTAATTTGCAGTAATGAAAGTCGGTATTCAAATAAGCTCTTATTTGTCAAAATGGTATTCCCAGAAGCATGTCGCACATCCCCACTTTTCACGTTTGACATAGCTTTATCGTGTGATGTATATTATACAAACAAGGAGGTTCTAATAATTGATGGAATGGTATATGTTGGAATTCACTGCGATGGTCACAGAGAGGTAAAGGGTTTAGACTTCCGGGATGATAGTGTACTGAAAGCTGTCATGGCTATTGTTTGTGTGGGAAGTAGGCCATTTGTGACACTAGGAAGTCCCTATATCTATGCAGTTGTTCTATCACAATTTTTGGAGCATGGATTCATCAAGAATAATTGCAAGATTTGTTTCATGTGCAATAGCAAGCAGGTTAATGTCCTTTTATTGAAGAAATTTAGTGGACAATTAGAATGCTACAATGGCGATGAACATGCAACTAGGACTATAACTGGGCATTTTATGACAACGGATATAAAAAGGGATCCTCAGCAAAGGTATGTTGCTGCCACAGGTTTGTCCTTGTGTGTTTCATTGCTGCTATTAGCAACATCTGCAATTGATGACATGACTCTCTTAGCAAACAAGAAAGAAACATGCCTTAGTTTTTACGAGGTTATAAAGTCCAGCGGGACAGAAATATGGGTGTAAAGAAATTTTAAGTTCTGCTATGGTTACAAGCACTCTCACCTTGAGCGCCTGTCTGAAGATCACGTCAATTGTGCCTTATCTGGGAGTGTGGCTTCAACCGTTGCAGCCATTCATGTTCACAAAGGACTTGGAGTCTATAGCAATCTAGTTGGTAACTATGATGCGTTTGATGAACTGCCTATATTTCATTTTCTACAGACCTTTGATGTTTGGAAGAAATATGTTGAAAATGAGATAAATATGCATGGTGGGAAGTCTGGTTCAAGTCATAGTGCTTCTCGGTCTACCAAGTTGGTGGTTTTGAAAATGTCAAAGATGAAGAAAGAGATTAAATGTCGACTTGTGGTAAATTTGATTGAAGATCTTGGCATCCTAGTTGTTATTATACAAGCTATTGGGGCTGTCTTAGTGAATATTGCAATAACGGGCTTGGATATCAAAGTTGTGACTGGTAAACTTTGTGGCTTTGCAATGCAGCAATTTGCTCAATTCCACCTTGAGGGCAAGGTGGATTTTAAAGGGGGGAGTATTGTTATGAATCATTTCAGTAGGACGATATTTGGTAATCCAACGTTGGAGATCAAACCATTAGTCTAAAAATAAAATGAAGGGCTCAGGTGTAAATTGTAATTTTCATATTTAGTAGTAAAGTCCATGTGGGTAATGGGTAGGAATGAAGCGCTAGGATTAAGAGTTCAAAATGAATGGCTTGGATAGGTTTCCTAGTTATATTGTACTTTTCTTTCCTTTTAAAGAGCTGAATGTACTCATTATGGGTATGAATTAAACTTTTCTTCCAATTTATCTTCTTTCTCTCTCTCTTCCCCCTGCAAATTCTTTCAAGGTCTATCCGAGGCTTTAAATCGGTAAAAGATTCCCTCACATTACAGTCAGAAAATTAATTCCAACTATGCATACTAGTAAACACAACCTACCGACATCGATCAGGAAATTAGAAGTGTGCATCCTAAAACTAATTTCTTATGACTTTCAATTTAATCATTTTGCTTTAACTTACCATATTATAACATGTTTCTATCTGGCTTAAAATTGACAGGGATGAAGCAGTTCTCATCAAAAGTATTGTGGAGGAAGTTCGATTCAAAGCACAGAACAAAAAATTCCCATATGTTGCTCAATATCCAGTTGGAATAGAGTCTCGTGTCAGAGATATATATCAAATACTGAGCATTGGGTCAAACGATGTCCGTTTCATTGGGATATATGGGATGGCCGGAATTGGCAAAACTTCAGCTGTCAAAGCTATCTATAATAGAACATCCCACCACTTCGAACGTAGCTGCTTTCTTATAAATATTAGAGAAGCTTCATATAAATCCCATGGTCTAGTATCTTTACAAGAGCAACTTATATTTAAACTTCCCAAAAGGAATTTTAAGGTCCTCAATGTTGACGAAGGAATACGTATAATGAAATATGGACTTTATTCTATACGAGCTCTCATAGTTCTTGATGATTTGGACATATTTGCTCAATTGACGTCATTAACAGGTAACATGAGCTGGTATGGTGCAGGCAGTAGAGTCATCATCACAACAAGAGATGTAGGTCTACTACATAAAATTCAAGTTGATTCGATATACGAGGTGATGGAATTGGACCGCTATGAGTCTTTGGAGCTCTTCAGCAGGCATGCCTTTAGAAATACTATCCCAATGAAAGATTTTATGGAGTTTTCAGAAGGTATTGTAAGCTACATTGGAGGGCTTCCATTAGCTCTTAAACTTATAGGTTCAGATTTGTTTGGGAGAACCATGGAAGAATGGAAGAGTGCCTTCGCAAAAATGCAACAAATTCCCCACCGTCAAATTCAGGAAATACTAAGGATAAGCTATGATGCATTGAATGATGATATGGAAAAAGAAATATTCCTTGATATTGCATGCTTTTTCATTGGGATGGACAGAGATGATGCAATTAGCATAATGGATGGTTGTGGTTGTTACTCAGTAATTGGAATATATATTCTAAGGGAAAGATGTTTACTAACAATTGATGGAGAAAATCAGTTGAGGATGCATAATTTGATTCGGGATATGGGAAGGGAAATAGTTCGTGAAGAATCCCTTGAGAATCCCGAAAAGCGAAGTCGATTGTGGTGTCACAAGGATGCATATGATGTGCTAGGAAAACTCAAGGTAAAAGGCATACACTTGTCTTCTGATCAAGTGTGGCTATTTCAAATAGTCAAAGCATTAGTTTCATTTATTTAACTAAATCTCAAGAGAAAGGCAAACATTTCTCTCTCTCTCTCTCTCTCTCTCTCTCTCATATATATATATATATATATATATATATATATATATATATATATGTTCTAAATTGCTGTATTAATTACGTTCTCTCTTTTTATCAGGGAACTGAAACAATTAAAGGTATCAAGCTAGAAATGACTATGCTAGAGAATGAACATTTAACTACTACAACATTTAAGAAGATGCCCAATTTGAGATTACTTCAGATCAGCAATGTACATCTCACTGGAAGCTTTGAAAATTTATTTACAGAGTTAAGGTGGCTCTGCTGGCTTTACTGCCCTTTGAAGTGTTTACCTTCCAGTTTTCACCCACGAAAACTAGTTTTACTTGACATGCAGTACAGCAACGTCCATAGATTGTGGCATGGTGCCAAGGTATGACATTAGCCACAACACCTCTCTCTTCAAATTCAGCCATATGTGCAGTACATAGTTCATTTTGGTTCAATAGTTTCAAGGAAAAATGTGGCAAGAGAATCTAATTTCATATTTTTCTTCCTTGTAAGCAGCATCTAAGATACTTGAGAATCCTGAATGTAAGTCATTCTCAGTTCCTGATAACCACCCCTGATTTCGAAGGACTGGAAATGCTTGAAAAATTATTGTTTCGAAATTGTTCAAGTCTGGAACAGATTCACCCATCAATTGAACTTTTGAGTGAGTTGTCTCACTTGGATTTGAACGGATGCTTCAAACTGAATCGATTGCCTGAGCAATTGGGGAATTTGGAAGGCTTAAAGAAGCTTGATGCAAGCGGTACAGCTATTAAAAAATTACCTGATTCCATCGGACATCTGCGTAGGCTGGTGGAGCTGAGTCTAGAAGGTTGCAAGAACCTTAAAAACCTTCCAAGTAGCATTTGCCATATGATTTCACTGGAAGTGCTTAATCTAGATTCCTGCTTAAAGCTGGAAAAATTTCCGGAGAAATTGGGGGATATAGAATGCTTAAGGTGGCTTGATGCAAGTAGAACCGCTATTGAACAATTACCAGATTCCGTTGGACATCTAAGCAGGCTGATCAAGTTGAAATTAGAAGGCTGTGAGAACCTTAGAGAGCTTCCAAGTAGCATTTTTCATTTGATTTCACTTGAAATTCTAAGTCTAGAATCATGTTTGAACCTACATTTGATTAACTGCACCAGTCTTCAGTCGCTATTGGAATTTCCTCCTAGTTTAAAGGAGTTAGACTTGACTAACTGCAGTAGTCTTCAGTCACTCCCAGAACTTCCCCCTAATCTGGAAAACATATATGCACGCGGTTGTACATCACTTGAAAAATTACCAATACTGTCAAGGTTGAATCACTTGAAATTGCTGAATCTTGAGAACTGCAGCAGTCTTCAGTTACTCATGGATCTTCCTCCTAATTTGTGTGAGCTAGACTTGACTAATTGTAGCAATCTTCGATCACTACCAATACTTCATCCTAATTTACACCGCCTAAGCCTGACTGGTTGCAACAGTCTTGAATCACTGCCAGAAATTCCTTCTGATTTAGAATTCCTTACATTCTGACATTTTCAAAAATTTCCTTCAGGTATTTCTTCCTCTCTCTTTCTCACTCCATTTTTGTCTCTCTTAAATTATCCTTTGTGTAACAGAATTGCTCTGGATTTGCAGCGACGTTCAACTTACAAGCAGGTACGATCTAGATTAGTTCAATCATCAAAGCATTGATCTTCAATGTCTTTTCAGATGCCACCACATGTGAAATAATTTTATAGGATGGCTTTTTTGGTAGATTATTATTCCTGAATTAAAGCTGACATCATTAATAAAACAGATGGTACTGACTTCAGCTGTCCAGGATTTATATGGACTACTGGAGTTCAATCTTGGGTGAGATATATAACAAAATTGTCCTCAATAAGAAGTGTGGAGATAGAACTGATATCTCCTTCAGAGGAGTTATGAATGAGGATGTGAAGATGGAGATGTGTGGGGTTCATCCGATATATAAACTAGACATCACATAAATTGATTGAAAGAGACCGTGATATTGACGTTACACAAACAAACTGCCCTCTAATCGGCTGATATTGTGGAGAAGAGAAATGGATGAATGTGATTTTAAAGTCTATAGGAAAGGGATGTAGATTTTCTTAATTCAACTATCACTGATTCAGAAATATAGATATTGGTTTCATGTGCTAAAAATGAAGGTGGAAAGAGCAAACTCTCAATATAGTTTCAGTTTCTTTTGAACATGGCCCGTTAATTTTGTAGTTAAAATTATTCTGTGTTCTATAATACTTTTTAGTCATGAGAAACAAAACACAATTAACATATATATATTTTTTCTAATCATCCCTAAAATTTTGTTCCTTGATTATTTCAGTTATTACTTCAGGGACTTGGATTCTTAATTCTTTATGATTAAGGTTTTATAGTTGCTTTTTCGAGCCAATACACATGTCTGAGCATTGAGTAGTTAGGTTACTTGAAGGATATTATACATGATTGCAGGATGTAACTTTATGAAAGCTTAGATACGGCATGCAAATTTCATTATATCCAAAGGACAAAAAAAGTATGCTACTTATACCTTTTTGAATGGAAAATGTTTTCCCAGAAATGTTAATAATTATATTCATATAATTTATCCCGACAAAATTGCTTATCTGCTTATCAGTTTTACTTTGAAAGATAAACTTAGCTTTTTCCAACTGTTGGTCAGTCTAATCTTTTGGATTTGATAAATTATGCATTTAGTGTTTGTAAGACACAGGAGTTCTATGCAGTCATTGTTTGGTCTTTCTGAAGCATTTTCTTTAAGGTCATAGTGAATAGTGAACTTCAAGCCTAGATATTCATACAGCTTAACAGACTAATCACAGTTCAGAAATATAAGGATAAAATGCGCACATCAATTTATAATAAATTAATATTTTATAATTCTTGTATCAACTTGTATAATTGATGTGTATATTTTATCCTTATATTTCCGAACTGTGATTAGTCTGTTAAGCCGTATGAATATCTCGGATTGCATTATTCTTTTGGATTTGATATATTATGCATTTAGTGTTTGACCTGGCATGGTATTGTTTTATTCAACTTGCCATCTTATCAATGGAAACTCTTATTATGAATTTAAAAATTCTCAAGCTTTGTTTGTTTGCAAAATTAATGCATGGGATAGCACCATTTTTACTAAGTTAATGCCTTTAGGATCCATGATTAGTCTTTTATTTAATCCCATGGATTATTTGTTATCATTTTTAAAGTCATTTGACATTTCAAAAGGGATTTGATAATACTACCTCTCAATTTGAGATTATAGTCCATCATGAAATGACCTTAAAAATGAAAAGACATAGTTTATTAGATTAAATAAAGACGGTCCATTTGGCATCTTACTGATTTTGGGTATATATATGTGTGGGCCCTATCCCCGATAGGGGTGGGCAAAAAGTTCAATATTTTTGATAAATAGTTGAACCATCGAACTGACTGACCGGTTTGGTAGAAAGAGAAATGGTCCGGGATCGGTAAATTTAATCCGATCCATAAATGAGTTGAAGGTGTATTTTTTTTTAAGTTGGTTGAGTTCTCCCAAGTTAGTGTCGCATTATTGGTAAAATAAACTAAATTAGGTTTGGCCATAACTTTTCGTACATAAAAATTAACCGAGTTAATTTTGTTTGTACGAGTAATGCTCTCCAATTTGAATCGTAAAATCAAAGAGTTGCGATCCTTCATAATAAAGACTCATTTATTATCTTGAATGTATGTATTTATGATTAGAATTCTAGGTACATGAATGTGCATGTCTATCATGTTTTCATGCCAGTATAAAAATAATAGTAGTGTTAATTTTTTGTTCTTCTAAAATTCAGCAACAATCTTTCTCCTCAATGTCTCTCCTCGACCTCTAATATTTATCTGTACAAGAGAATTGATATATTTTGTGGGAATTGACTGTTAATTCATACGCAAAATCAGCATCCAGAGTTATACTACAAAGCTTATCTAGAGAAGAAACAATCTAATAGAAAAGTAATTGGAGTATTAATTGGTGTGATTGGGAGAATTGTTGTACTACTACTTATATTATAGCACTTTACCTCCTCATTTTGCCTCAAAGATCTTCTTCAAGGGAGGTAGTGGTGCAATATACAGCCTGAGAGGGGTAAATAAATAATATTATTTTTGTTTTAAAATAATTGATAATTATTGACTTTTTGAAACACGATGAATGAAATTGATAGTTAAATTATATTCAGAATTGTTGAAAAATGAATTCTATCATTTTACTAACTATTTTGCAAACTTGCCCGTACCTTGTACGGGTACCATGCTTGTATATATAATATATTGAGTCAATCTTATAATATTACCAAGTCACATGTAGTAAGTCTGCAAAATTTTTGCAATACGGTACTCATTTTAATTTTTCATGCGAAAGAATTAATAATATTAATATCGACAATGATGCATAGAGATCAATTACAGAAGATTAAAGTACTTGTGACGAGCTGTTTGTTTGTTTCATTGCCTGGTAATGAGAAATAATAGGGTGATACCACATCAACATTCAACAACAATAGTAGTATGAGGGCGAAGGTAAGACCAAATCAACAAAGGCCGACAGCGACAAAACTACATACTTTGGGTTGGCATCACCTAAAGAACAAAACTGATCAACATTTGTAAAGGGTCGTGCTATGTATTACAATAAATTTAGGCAAAATTACAATTGTGAAGCTTATCATTAAGTGAGTTTGGTAGAAATTATAGGACGACCCCACTTATTACACATCTCTTCAAAATAAATTGCCAGTAAAAATTATCCATGCAACTAGCAGCAACCAAAAATTAGTCAACATAAACCTTCGCTATATATATCATTTTCCTTTTGTAAATCCAAGTTGGAGAAATACTTGTCAGTGAGTAAGATACGTAAATTACGACAAATTTCTTCTTAAAGCTTTAAAAATTGGATATGGATTAAGCTTTAGACAAACAACTAGCCAGGAAACTTCCATGGGACAAGTATTCTTTCTGCGATAATACTTTAGTAACAAAAGAATGGTTACAAAAAATTGATACAAAATTATGTGATTTGTTGTGGCCGGTTATTATTACTAGGCTCACTCATGCATGGGGTAAATCATCAGATAATTATATTTTGCCACATTATTTTATAAACCATTTTTTATAAGTTTCTTTTGTTACTGTAGCAATACTCTTCTCTAATTTGAAAAATAAAATAGTTCTAATTATAGCCTCCTTTCTAAAATGACAACTTTTAATAATAATTTTGTATTCCTAAAATTCTAGTAGAGAATAAATTATATAAGAATGATCGATAAAATTAGTGTTTCACATCATCCAATTACTACATTCCATGTATATAAGTTTAAACAGGAAAGTTTAGTTATCCATACCCTAGGTAAGATTTTTATATTACTTTTAAGCGTTAAACATTAATTTGTTTCTATATCATCTTCCAATAAATTTTAGAAGGATAATAACGAGATTCTTATATCAATTTAATCCTATATAAAGAGCATTAATTATATTATTTTTTAATCTTCGTGCTTTTTTTTTAAAACATCAATTTATAAGTAATGAAGAGAGTAATATTTTAATGTTATATTTGTTTGCAAATTAATTTAATATTATTAGAGATTATTTTATTCCATGAGTAGTAATTTATTGAATCATATAATTATTTGTTATTACTTTTAAGGTCATCTCATTCCTCAAAGAAAATAAATTATATAAAGATGCCTATAAATAATGTCTTGAAAACTGGACTGGATCTAGGCCTGACAATTTCACCCGAACTCGACGGGACCCACTCGATCCTGACCTTAATGGGACCCAATTTTTTAAACCCTATAGGGTTAGGATCGACTATGGGATGTACTCTTTCACCCCGCCCCCGACTCGATTACATGTATGTATGTACGTGTGTGTGTGTGTGTGTGTGTGTGTCTATATATATATATATATATATATAAAAAATTTTCAATTAGTGTTTTGTATACATATAATTATGTACTTGTTTAAGTTATTTCATTATAAATTCATAACATTAATAATATAATATGTTGCTAGTAATAGAAATATTGCATATTGGTTGATTTTGAATTAAAAATAATTGTACAAAGTAATATAAAAAAAATTAATTTGGTAAATAATGGAGTAATCGGGTAAACAGGGTGAGGGTGGGAGCGGGGTATTATTTTCGGGGTTGGGTTGAGGTCAGGGGATAACTAGTTATTGGCGAGGAGGGTATGGGGAGGGGTCCCTTAGTCCATACCGCCCCGTTGCCAAGCGTAACTGGATCACTCAATTCAACTGGTTGAATTGAGAACTTGTAAAATCCTAAATATTAGCAATATTTCTTTTAAAAGAAATATTAAAAGATTAAATAAATGTTAGATATTAATACCTAGTTTGTAAAGAAAATGTGTAAAAAGTTGATTAAATTTTTTAAAGAGAACCTATAGGGTTGTAAAAAGAGACTTTTAAGATAAAATGGCTCTAACTAAGAATGATAAGGGACATTATAAATAAGGCAATTTTATTTATAGTGAGGAGAAAATAACATGGAATTAATTCATTTCAAGATAAGTACTTGCATATTATATAAGTATGGAATAAGGATGGTGTGTTAATAACGTAACATATTAAATGAGTCAAGAAAAAGGAATAATGAAGGAAATAAATAAATATATAATTTTTATATTTATTTAATGGCCAAGCAAGAAATGAAATAGGATATATGTGTTTAAGGATGTGGTGTGATGAGATAATTACATACATCTTTGTAAGTGTATATTTAAATTTAGAATGAAAAAGGAAAGCCAACATAGTTTAAATTGAAAATGTTATGTGACATGTGTGATTAGTGGGTATGGATTGGTTGCCTAGTTAATCAAAATAATTGATTTTATTAGAGAACAAAGAGGAGGCCATGTGATTTAATGGATTCAATAAATTACATGAGAAATGATCTAACATTAAGTTATTTAATAACTTGTATATTTGACATGAGGTCAAGGTGAAGGGTATTAATTAATTAAGCCATTGATTTAATTAATTGTGGTAAAACAATTTTCATAATTATTTTAGTGTTGGCCTTGATTGGCGGTATTAATGATGTTAATTAATTAAATAAATAATTTATTTAATTTAAATACTGAATAACATTCAATAATTGTTTTTAAGGATCCAAATTATTAATTAACAAGGATGGTGTATGATGTTTAGGAAGCCCAACCATTGGTGTATAGCCAATGTATTATAAGCCCAAGCTTAATTTTAATTTTATGAGGAGGCCCAAGATTTAATGAAGCCAAGTTAGTTAGAGGATTAAACTCAAGCCACACTCCTTGTGTATTTCCGGTAGGGGGTCTAAATGGCCCAACTTGTTTATTTATTAAGCCCAAAGTGATAAACTATGTGAACTCAAAAAGACTGGTGATATGCCAATACTGCTGAGTCATTATGGTAAGCCCAATCCCCTTGACCCAATATTAGAAGGAAATGGATTAATGTTTTATGGGAGTAGGGAGGCCCAAACCGAGATAGTTTGTTGTCCTTGCTTCATTTGATTTTCAGAAGCCCAAACCATGAGTTTGCTATATGAATTAAATTAACTCTGACTATCATTTTGGGACAACAATTCGGGTAGAACGGGGGAGACAAGAGGGAGGATTTTCCTGCGGAAATTATGGAAAGGAAGTGACTAGCAGACTGCTCGAGAAGAGAAAGGAAGTGACTAGCAGACTGCTCGAGAATAGCAGCTACTCTAGGGACTTGGGAAAAAAGACTTGCTAGAACCATGTAAGGGGTGTGCTCTAGGCAGTGGCGGAAGGGGGGGTTGGGTCAACTGCCCCCGGTAGCCACTGCCGATGTCTCTGTGTCTCCCTTCTTACCCCTGGTAGGCGGTAGCCACTGCCCATTGCCGGCCGACAGTCCTCATTCCTCTATCCTGCTGAAAGGTTTGGCTTGCGGGGCTTGATAATGAAGGCGCCGTAGACGGAGGCTCGCTGCCATGAGTAATGGGCATGCCACCAGAGGGTGCCCCTCTAGCCATTGATAGCGAACTTGTATGTATATGACTTGCCTTTTTTAATGGGGCACTGAGTAACATATGCTGGACCATCTGCCCATCCTGAACTTATTCCATGCCTAAATGATTAACCAAATGTAGATGGACAATATAAGTAGAGAGAGAAAAATGAGAACCAATCAAAAAATAAAAAAAAAGATAAAAGGAAATGAGTAGTAATATGTCATATATGTCTGGTGAAATCTTTCAAATTTGTTATTCAATCTTCAAGGTTTTATACTGTGTTATTTGTTTTTTTGGAGTATTTGAGTGCAATCTTTATTATCACTGATCAACTTAATAAACTGTATTTGACATAATCCCTTTGAACGAGATTTTTATTACATATGAATTTTTAAACTCTAAACTCTCCAAACGTTGTATAAGCAAATACCCTCTTTATATGTTAAATGATTCTACAAACAAAATGATGAAGTCTAAAAGGTTGATGTCTTTTTCATGGATTACTGCAAGAAGGAATATTCCATATGTATGTAGGTTGTGTTTGATTCTTTTAGGAAACAACAAATTTTTTATTATTGAAATAAAAAACTACCCACTTCGTCATTGCTAAAAAAAACTACTGTTGAAAGAGTATTCTCTGCGATGAAAATTGTCAAGACTGACTTGCGTAATAAAATGGGAGACGAGTGGATGAATGACAGTCTGATAGTTTATATTGAGAAGGATATTTTTTTAACAATTGAAAACGAACAAATTTTGAGATGTTTTCAAACTATGCAGAGTCGCAGAATACAGTTGGCTCCTCTCAGTCGTATATTCCAAAGAAGTAGTTCAAGCGTTAATAAATAATTTTTTTTACTAAGAGATTTTGACCCCCCTGTAATCTTGTCCTGATTCCGCCACTGACTCTAGGAGCATCTAGGGGCCAAGAGAGAGACCAAAGCATAGGGCAATCGAAGGGAGTACTTTGATATATATATATATACCAACCTCCTTAACCTATCCATCAACCTCCTCTGTTATTTTCACATTTGCTAACAAAGAAAACTAAGGGGGTATATTTAATTAAATTTTTTAAAGATTTATAAAGACTTTTAAAGATTTTAAAATTTTGATTGTATTTAATTAAGACATTTAAAGAGTTTATAAAAGTTTAGTAGTATTCAATTACAACTTTTGTAATGGCTTTAAAAATTATGTGGTATTGAATTGAGACTTTTACAAAGTCTATAAAAGTATTTTGGTATTCAAAAAGTTAGAGATTTTTCAGATTTCTATCAAATGGCGGAGTTTGACAAACTTTTATAAATACTAACTCATATCCAAAGTCTGACCTCATGTCCAAAGACTTTCAAAGACTTCCACATATTTGAGAAAGAGAGAAGATGAACAAATGTGAGAAGTGAGAAAAAAGAACGCTTCAACTTTTCACATACATAAAAGACTCAACTCCTAATCTGCTCTATCATCAGCTTAGTCATAATCTAATCTTGAGAATCTCATCTACATACATGTATTATCAAAGTTTTTTTTCCCTTAACCTGACCTACATGCATCTTGAGAATCTCACATACATACATGTATTATTTGATTTTTTTTCTTAGCCATTCATAATTCAAATAATTAGAATTTAAAAATACTTTATTTTTTAAATAAAATTGAAAAAACAAATAAAAATATAAGGATGTATAATATCTAATAGTTGACACCCTCACAATTGAAAATATACTTGGACTTATTTACATATATTTAAGTATATACAAAATTTAAATATAAGTATAGCGTAATATGAATTTTTCTAATAATTTGTTTAGAATAATTTAATTTGAATATATATATTTTTTATTAATATTTTACTACTCGTTATATTAAGAATGTAATAGTTGCATAATTACCGACTCAATTTCCAATCAAAACTTGTGTTTTTATTTGAAAGCATAAAAATATACATAAAATTTGTAAGAGCATTAAATCAATGTTTAATATATATATATAATAATTTAATAGTTTAATATTATATAATTAGTATTATAATAAAATCTTTCCAAGACTTATATGTTATTTAGTATCAAATTAAAATATATGAATTATACTTTCTGTTGAAAAATTATAAATTACTCAATATTAAGATATTACTTAATTACCTTCTCAATTAAATTTAGAATTTTCTAAATAATCAAAATTTTAGTGAGAAATTAAATTACATAATACTATTTCATTTTAATAGTAATTTTTTTAAAAAGTCTAAGTACCAAATTTATCATGAAATGAGTAGAATAATATGAAGGCTTTCAACATATATAAAATCTCATGCCACAATAATTCAATAAAATAATGAGATTTTCTCCAGTTCATGAAAAACAAAGCAAGATGTTGTACACATGGACTAATTGATATATTAGAAGTATACAAAAGTCTACCATAGTCTTGATAAATTTTTTTATAAAAGTCTGTCATTTATTTCATAGTCTTTAAAAGTCGATTTAAAAAAGTCTTTAAAAGTCATTAAAATTTACGAACTCTACAAAAGTTTGTCACTTATTTTTTTTATTTTTAAAAGTCTTAATTAAATAGACCCCTCTAATAGAGAGGGAGAGAGGGTGATCGGCAGATTGTGAAGAAGGAGAAGAAGAGGAGCAGTTTCAGAGTTCCTTCTGAGATTAATATCAAGTGACAACGAAGTTTTGAAAGGTAATTATAATAACTCCATTTTTCTCAAAGTATATTACGTTCAAAGTATTGAATGTTGCTGTGGGAGTTTTTGTCTGTCAATGGGGACCATGAAGGGTCCGGATGGTACAAGGTTGGAAGAATAACGAAGGAAATTAATTGATATACTTATATGTATTAGATAACATGATGAGCTAATGTAATGCATGCCAAGTGTTTGTGAAAACTCCCAGAAGAGCAGATTTTTGCTAAGAGTCTGTTCTAAGTGTCGATTTCAGACCAAAGAAATTGCTAAGGGTGGTGTGTTATATGTATCTATGTGTTCGGATTATATAGCTATGAAAAACCAAGGAATGAAGTAAGCCATGGTCCTTAGTAAAATGATTGAACATGATCTGTTGAATATCTTCAAATGAAACCTGCTGCG
The DNA here is from genome assembly GCA_947179155.2 of Hedera helix. NCBI lineage: Eukaryota > Viridiplantae > Streptophyta > Magnoliopsida > Apiales > Araliaceae > Hedera > Hedera helix. The sequence goes on along the minus strand of OX359282.1, from coordinate 27,515,873 downwards.
CGAAAATGAATAACAGAAAGTGGATGTGCTAAGTGTTTTAAAAGGTTTGTCCTACAAAGATTAGTATGATAAAAAAAATAAAAAATAAAAAAATCTGTTGAAAGAGGTTTTCAAGCAAGAAAACTAATCCGAACACATAGATCCTAAGAACATAAGAACAAGGTTCTCATTTTAAGAAATCTGAGCTAGGTGCTTTGTATGACTATGGATTTATTTATATACATGTATAAGAACATGGTTCTCATTTTAAGAAATCTGATAAAGAATGTTTGTTAAGTAAAGGATATGGCATGTGTATTACGTTTTGAGACAACTATGAATTTAAGTTGTTAAATGATCATTGAATACAACAAGGAAGTAATCTATTTTTGAAACATTACTTTATTGTGTTATGAAAAGTGAAGGTGTGGGTTAAATAAAATCTGGTATCATGTAGGTATATTACAGACTAGATAAATTCACAAGTTTTGTGAGTTAAAAAGGGAGGTTAAGAGTGAAAGTAGTGAAAAGGAACTTGAATCCTGTTTGGAACATCAATTGCAAGTATAATATATTAACTTGGAAATATGGAAATGATGATCACAAGTTAATGATTTTGAGAAAAGAAATTGATTTATGTTTTTTTGGAATAAGATTAAGTTATGGATTTAAGAAAACTTAAGCTTTTGTTTTGTTAAATCCTAAACTTAACCATACAAATGACTTTAACAAGTTTTTTTATTTTTTTTATTTTTTTATTTTTATTATGCTATAGAGGATACGAATATGTGTACATTTATGGCCACATGAAGCTCAAGGATCAAATTAATTTTTAAGGAAGAGAAATGTTTTCAAATGCATTTGTAAAGATTTCTTTTGAATGTTGTGTGAATAAACACCTTATAACAAGTATTGTATGTTATTGTCAAAGCTAATACTTATAGGCACATGTTTGATAAAATGCCTAAGAAGAATGTTTTACTAAGCTTTGCTATCTAAAGTATCTTAACTATGATGAAGTTATGGGTTACATGTAAATGAAGTTAGGTAAGTCACATTGATGACATAAGTGAAATGAATGAAACTATGAATATGAGTTTAAAACCTTGCGTGAAAGATTTTGTTAAGTTGTAAAAGTCAATATTTATGCTATGTTTTCAAAGAACCTAAAAGATATAGGAAGGGCGTTGGTGAAGTTAACAAATTAACTAAAGTTTAATGAAACAAAGTTGCCATGAAATATTGTTGCAATGATCTTTGTGAACAGAGTATCCTAGGTGGGAATTGAAAATGATTGAACCATTATGTTGGATTATAAATGTTTTGATAAAAGTTAAAGTGTTGGTTTTATAAATCTAGGACCTAACAAGATAAGGTATGTGTTTGAAACTCCTTGTGAGTGATAAACAAAAGATTTAGCAAGACTAGTTTCATGTATGCTCAAATCTTTAAAGAATTCGAAGTTAGAAGTTGGGAGGAGAAACTGGAAAAAATTTGGCATGATGGCGCACTCTCCCTTTGTTACTCTGGGCGCGGGGTGCGCTAGGATCGTTTCTGGGTTCTGCAAGACTGACGTGGGGCGCGCCAGTCCAGTATGTTTTACAGCGCCGGGTGCGCCACCCTGCAGAAAAATTATAATAATAATAATAATAATAATAATAATAATAATAATAATAATAATAATAATTTGTATTTAATAATGTCTTTGTGTGACCCAGGTAAGATATATTTGATGAAGACCTAAGAGGTTAATGGGGAACGTGGTAATTATGGCACACACAATATCTCACGCAGAGAGCTCACAGTACTCAAACTGATTTTATAATTCAATCTCCCTAAATTACTAAAGTACAACCCTATTTATAATACTTCAATCCAACTCTTTTAACCCTAATTGGATTCTAATAAGATAATTACAACTTAAATAAGGTAACTGCAAATTAAAGAATTTAAATAAAATACAACTCCTAATTAAATACAATTCCTCCTAATTGGGCTTCCAAAGTCTAATGTACTGTTTCAACTACGTCTCGCGTTGGACCTGTTTTTGTCCTGCATCAATTCTCCTCTGCTGCGAAAAACTCGACTCTATCGAGTTAGCATTACAAGAACAACCACGTCGGATCACTAATGAATTCTTTGTAAGCTTCAATTTGGGCATGTCAAGAGCACAAGTGAGAGTAAACTTTGTATTGCCCTTCATAATCGAGTAAATATTGGCACGAGTATCGTGATGTGCATGACGACCCCATAACCATGTACGCCCCAAGATGATATGACAAACTCTAAGTGGTAACACATCACACATAACCGTATCCCGAAGTTTGCCAACAGAGAACGTAACCAAACATCTTTAGGTAACCCTCAACTTTATATTTGTCACCCACGCCACATCATAAGGATCCGGATGAGGCTCAACCTTTAGCCTAAGTTTCTTGACTGCGTCCTCGGCAATGACATCCGCACAACTCCCCGTATCAATCACAAGAGAACATATCTGACCCGTTCACTTGACTCGTGTCTGAAAGATCCGCCCCCGATGGAGTTTAGGATTATCCTTTTGCTTCCTAGTAACCAATAGAGGTCGAAGAACACCTAAACATCCCTCCAAATGTGCATCAGCTTCCAGATCTTGTTCATTATAATCATTATCCCCATCCGATGGTGGACAAACTTCTTCATGTACATTAGTTTTCTCATCTTTGTTAACTATAGCAACTTGTTTAGAAAGAAGAGAGGCAACATTCATCTTTGGAGACGGACACTCGAAAGACATGTGACCAAAGCCACGATAATTAAAGCACCGAGATGTAGGGTTGTTACTAGCACTAGAAGAACCCGTGGTCCGGTTAAGCCTGCTACTTGCTGAAAGATTTGCAGATGGTCTCTCCACAGGCCTGCCCTTAAGAGGCTCCACAAAAGTTCGCTCACTCCGAGTTTGGGCTGGTATTGAAGACCTAACAGAATTCCTCCTCAAAGTATCTTCCACTTGGTTGGCAACTTGAACAGCATCATCTAATAGCAGAATTTTTCCAGAAGCTACCCCACTAGCGATCTCACTCTTGCTTAAAACTTGTTGAGCCGTCGTACTCACTCTTGCTTAAAACCAACATTTTTAGATAGTGGAAATTATTCGAAGTTTTTGTTAAAGATCAAGAAACAAGAATGCGTATTACATTCACTGAAGGTCTAGCACAACCATTGTAGATATCAGTTCGAATTGGACGGTAAAATAATTGTGTAGTATAAGAATGAGTTGGTATATAATATGAGTGTTAAATACTTAAATTGATTGTAATAGAATGTCGTATCATATATGATATTGAGACATACTAGGAATGTATAAAGATTCTGATTCTGGAATAGAAAGAGATATTGTAAAATTATAAATAAATAATTATTTATCAATTATAATATTGTTGTAATTCATAAACAATAAAGAAAATGTAGTACTAGTGTTGAATCGGATCCGAGATTCGAGGGACCCGGATTCGGTGTCGTCACAGGTGACGTCATTAATATGTAATAAATAATAAATAATTAAATATATTAATTATTATTATATATTATATATTATATATAATATTTAGTAAATATGTAAAATTAATCAATTTATTTACACAAATTTTTTAACCTATTTGTACAATGTTTACTTTATACAATTCAAATAAATACTAAATCTATATAAAAAGAAAGATATTAAATCATGATTATAACTCAAAACTCAAAAGTGATAAAATCAAATACAAATGAACATAAACATCTGTAGGATACACTCAATCAAATTTGGTAAAAAAAAAAACTAAATCTATTTGTACAATGTTTACTTTATACAATTCAAATAAATACTAAATCTATATGAAAAGAAAGATATTAAATCATGATTATAACTCAAAACTCAATCAATGTGATTATTCTATGTGTAGAATTTTGTATTTTTGGTTCACGTAGTTAACTTTAACACTTAATAAAATTAAAAAGTCAATTTAAGGCAAAAACATAAATTGAAAAAAAAGTTAAAACCTAAGCCCTAAAAAATAACCTAGGCTCTAGAGCAAAACGTGTAGGTCAAATTGACATTCCATTTTAAGATTTATCATTTTCACGCTTTGAAAACACGTAATAGTCAATAATTTTTTTTAAAAAAAATGTGTAAAAACACTATTCATAAGAAAATATTTTTCTTTCGTTTGACTGTTACTTTCATTTGTAGGAATTCTTATTTCACAACATAGTGTTAATATGAGATTTAGACGTCAGGGAAGCAATAAATTTTTTTAGAGAAAAAAACAAAAAAGACACGAGTTGCGAGAAAACGTTTTTCGTCTTTCTGATTGTTTTTTTCGACGTTTTGACATATCATATTTCACGAAAAAGCGTTTATATGAAGTATAAATGCTATCTAGCCAATATTTTTTTTCTTCGAAAAACACATAAAATACTATTCATTCGGACACTATTTTTCGAATTTTGAAAATTCACAGTTCTGAATAGTATTTTTACGGACAACGGAGATATTTTCACAAATAAAAATATTTACAAAAAAATGACTGTTAGGTTATGAAATTTTAAAATAGAACAAATACGAAAAGAAATACGTAAAACACACTTTACGAGAAATATACGAAAGTGTATCCGAGATTAAAAGAAGGTATAAACTCTGAGACATCATATTAATATTATATGAAGTATTTTATGAATAAAATACGTATAACTAATTAAAACTGATATTACTTATACGAAATATTTTAAATTAATCGCACGCGATTTATCCAATATACCGAAATTTCAACCAATCAGAAGAAATAATGACGAAACCTCTTGGGAAGCTTCTAGAAACTAAGTGGGCAGTTTTTGACTTGAAAATATCTAGATATTATTTTATTTTTATTAATTAAATAATTTGTGAAAAGTCTAAAATGTCATTGGCTTTTAAACTAAAGACCAAACTACCTCGACCCTTGATTTTCTATAAATAAAGATGTCATTCCTTCATAAATTCACACCATTTTCATCAAGCTAAAGAGAAAATATAGAGAGAGTTCTTGTGAGACAAGAATCAAGTGCAAAAAAATAATTAAAGCTTATACTTTGAGAGGTAAATCGTTAGTTGTTATTAAGTTCGTTTAAAAGCTCAAGAACGCGAGTCGTAGCCATGTACGATTGTCGTTCTCCGTGTTCTTTACATGTTCTTGAGATTTTCTTCATTCTGTAATAATTATAATGCCGAATTTTATTTCATAATTCAAAGCTCAAGAATGTACGTCATAGCAATGTACGATTGTCGTTCTCCGTGTTCTTCGTGTGTTCTTGAGCAATAATTATAAATTGTTATAATCAAGTAAACAAGCTGTTATAATGACCAAATTTTGTCAATTATAAAGTTGTTATAATCACTTATGTAAGTAATTACAATGCTCAAATTATTTTACATTTAAAATCCAAAAGCTCAAGAATATAAGTCGTTACCATGTACGATTTTTCGTTCTTCGTGTTCTTCATGTGTTCTTGAGCAAAAGTCATAATTTTCTACATAAGTAGGTTTATAATTTTGTAATTTAGTGTTATAGAGTTGTGAAACATGATGGCCTAGCAAATTTATGCCTATGACATCATATTTTAACAAGCTAAATCAAGAACGATGAAACTTAGTTCTTCTTTGTATTTTTCTTGTTCTTCGATTCGTTATTCGTGTTCTTGAGTAAAAGTCATAAATCATACATAAGTAGGTTTATGATTTTGTTATTTTTATGTTATGAAGTTATGGAATGTTAGAATATGTTATCTTAAAAAATTAATGTTTGAGGTATCATGTTTTACTAATCGGATCAAAGAAAGATAAGTCTAGTATACAATCTGACTTTATTTGCTGATTTCTGAATTTTTAAGTTTGGAATCTGCCTTAGTAACCTAAATGAAGGTTGTAGACCATGAAATTTTAATGAATTTAGACTTAAGAATCACCTCAAAATATTTTTGTATGACAAAGTTATGACAGTTACCGAAAAAGAGGTAAAAACTAAAAATTTTAAGGGACCCTCGCGTTCAAACACTAAAAAAGGTGATTTTGAATTAGCCAATTTTTCAAATGATTATATTAATAAAAATAGTCTAGTTAAGCTATCTTAAGAATTATTCAAAAGTAAAATTGGGTAAACTAACGTTTGGGGATGCGTAACCCTTTTTGTAGGCGTTTAACGATTTTTCGGTAAACCCTAAATTGGTTTCAAGATAAGTCTTCTAACTCTTGTTATGTGCTACTTGTATAGTATTGTTAAAATGATAAATGAGATGTGTAATGTCATGTTGTTATGTGATAGATGTTATGTAAAGTTTTTAATTGATGTTTGCAAGCCTTCTATCTGTTATGTGTTATGCTTATGAGTTATGAACATGATTTATACACTTTGTGTGTCAATGTGATATAAATTGTCGGAATGTGAGTTATATGTGATATTAAATGGAGAATTATGTTCAGTCAAGGCATGTTAAAATTTATATGAACGCATAAACTGCATGTGTGCTATCTGTTAGACTTGCTGAGCCGTCATGCTCATTATTGCAAATAAAATCTTATATGCATATTAAAGATGAACGTTAAGAAGATCATGAACGTAAAGATGAAGTATAGATTAACTTTTCATGTTTATTACTTGTATTTGTATAAGTCATAATGATTGTTGTAATACGAACAATGCAAACATATAACCGAATATTGTATGAATAATATTATTTATTATCATCAGAATGTTGTTATGTCTTTACTTTGATATAGCCTAGAATTATTAAAGAACTATAAATCTGAGTGAGGGTATTGGTAATATGGACTGATCATGTTATGCCAAAATTCTGAATTTCAGATAGATAGTAAAACATTAATACAATGTTGATATGAACTATTTATCTAGATGAGAATTAGTAAATGACTTATGAGTACTGTAAGAATCTGAGACAGGACTAATTGATATTAACTGGTCAAATTCATCGTTAGGTTTCTCAAACCCAAGTACAAACTTATTATTATTATTTTGAATGTCAGATAAGTAAGATTATTTATATAAAGAGATATCACTATAACTAAACGTGTTTCGAGTGAGGGTTTTAACTAGTTGGGTATGTTCTGTACGGAAAGAGAATTTTACACCGGACAAAGATACAAACATTTGTCATGAATAAATATGTAAACATTTATCACGGATGAAGATACAAACATTCACCGCGAGATTCTCTGTTCCCAATAACCGTCCTAATGATTTAATGTTGTGAATCTTGGAATATGTAAAGTTATAGAATATCTAAATTTTAAGGTTAAAAATTGGAACATTATATATGGTGTTATCCATTTATACGGATGAACTACAAGTTGATACTTGTATAAATAATGAGGTCGAGATCAAGATAAGATCCAGGGACTAAGTAAAAGAATTTTTTTACTGTATAGTCTAAAATAGACTATTTCAACCAATATGATTATGAGATCATTGGTTAAGTCGATAAATGTATAGAGTTTAACACACAAGATCCGCCATAACGAATGCGAAATTTTTTGGGGCGTTACAGTTAGTATCAGAGCAGTAGGTTATAGTTTCGAGGTAACAAATACCTTGGAGTATAATCTGATGGCTTAAGATTAAATGGACTTGTGAAGAGTCTAAAGATAATTAAAAGTTATGTATAAATCTTATTAAATCTTAATACATAAAATATTATGTGAAAAGAAATATAATGAATAAAGATAAACTCTTTACGAGAATATTTGAAGATAAATTGACTCATAAAAAGTTCTTAAACAAGTAATAAGACAAAATAAGTCTTAAATATTTTGTGTGGAACTGTTTCATCAAAATAAAATGGTGTGTTTAGTATTAGCTGTAATTAGACCTGACAACGTAAAGAAGTAAACTCATAGAGGGATGTTAATGAGAAATTCATTCGGAGATAATCAAAATTCATTTGAAGGAAGTAGAAATGTATTTCAAGATTATGAGAAATAAACTTATAATGAGTTGAAAACGATGAAAATTTGAAGAAAAGTTATTGAGATAGTTTAAGTTAAAGTACGTTTGGATTTCAATTGAAAACTCATGTTAGTAAAACTGAGTAGAACGACTCTCTTGTCTGGGAACAAGTTTAATATGCTTTAGAAAACCGATCTAATTACGCTGTTGGTATGAATAATTCATGGTCAGTGTTCTCAAAGCGGGTTACACACTAAATGAAATTATTTGAGGATAGTGTTGATGAGATGGGAAACTGATTCATTAGGTCTTGGGTGGAGGAAACACTCAGTTTGCTATATTGATAAGTAAATTAAAATCTTGTGTCAACTCTTCTTTGTATATATTTTGAGAAAGTGATTCTTTTCTTATATGTATATTGATTAGTTATTAGTTGTTATGTTAAAACTATAGTTTTAAAGATATTTGTATGTTAGTTACTGAGTGAACTAACCCTTGTATGGGCGGAGGGCAATGATATGTCAGTCGAATCGACTTCTGAGATGCGGCTATGATTTGTCTATTCAGTGGGATATTGATGAACCAATGTGCATTGAGATATTTCAATCCCGTGTTATGTGCATTGAGACATTTCAATCCCGTGTTGATAAGAAGGGGGACTGATATATTTGTTCTTATTGGTTTAAAACAACCAACTAGTTTACTATATTACTATACATTTGAAAGACTTTTGTTATAGTTAAAGAATAATGGAAAAAGATAGAGAATTAAGGGTATTCCAAAAATCTTCTAGTTATGCTAGATCTTCATGGTTATATTCGCACTTGGGTGCGTTTGAAAAGAATTGTTCACTAGTTGAACTGAAAATTTGTGTTAGCTATATCTATGCTAATTTTTCAAACTAGATAGAGTTAAATTTAATGAATTTTATCATGAACAGATAGTTAAATGGTGTGGTTATGATCAAAGGTCATTAATGCACTGTTACTTGATATGGGTATGATAAAGTAAAAAATAAAAATATAATTCAAAATATAATTTTTTGTAAGTCTATGCTAATTGTTTTGGCTAGATGGATTTAATGTGAAGAATAAAAAAAATGATATAATTGTTTGAAAGTCTATTTAATTGTTTTGGCTAGTGAGGGTTTTAACTAGTTGGATATGTTCTGTACGGAAAGAGAATTTTACACCGGACAAAGATACAAACATTTGTCACGGATAAAGATGCAAACATTTATCACAGATGAAGATACAAACATTCACCATGAGATTCTCTATTTCCAAGAACTGTCCTAATGATTTAATGCCATAAATATTGGAATATGTAAAGATATAGAATATTTAAATCTTAAGGTTAAAAATTGAACCGTCATATATGGTGTTATCCATTTATACGGATGAACTGCAAGTTGATATTTGTATAAATAATGAGATCGAGATCAAGTTAAGATCCAGGGACTAAGTAAAAGATTTTTTTTAATGTATACTCTAAAACAGACTATTTCAACCAATATGATTATGAGATCATTGGTTAAGTATGTAAATGTAAGGAGTTTAACGCACAAGGTCCGTCATAGCGAATGCGGGATTTTTGGGGGCATTATAATCTACCTAGGAGCTATAAAAGTATTAAAAAAATCATGTCTTTCCTTCACCATTCCCATCTAAATAAATTAAATTTCATCTTCCATTATGGATGGTTTTTTCCAATCTAGAAAATAAGTTTGCATCATCGTTCCTTTCCTCTAATTAATATTTTAATCTAAGAAATTAAGAAAGAAAGAAATCACTATTCACCTTTAGCATCTCTCATTGCCTGCATGCTGCTGTCATATATACTTGGAGATTGCCCACGACTATATCCTCTTTTAGCGTGGCTGGGGCCGCAGGGGGGGGGAAGACGTCACGACCTCTCCTTTCTGGGCTGTGCCTATTTCTTCTATCATCATCATCACTAATACCATACTACACTGAAATAAAACCATCTAGAAACTTGCTGAAGAAAACTAAAAGTCCTTTTCTAAGTGAAGGTCCCAATAACCAAACTTTTAGGGTTTAGGGTTTCGCACTAGCACAAATTATTGTAATTTGCACTGGTAAGCAACCCAGATTTGTGATGGAGGGAAAAAGGGGAACATGGTGAGTATATAATGGAAGCGAAGTTGAGAGTGGAAGAGGAAGATGAAGAAGAGGTGAAAATTTGAAGAGAAGAGGAAGATGAGGGAAGTGGAAAAGGAGGTTGAAATATGAAGAAACGTACCAATTAATTTTGCAAGCCAACCGAGTCTACTCATTAATGGCAGCGAAATTGAAAGTGGAAGAGGAGTAAGAAGAGGTGAAAATCCGAAGAGAAGCGGAAGAGGAAGGGACGATGGAAGAGAAACTTTCTAGGCTATGCCCATCTCTTCTGTCATCATCATCACGAATACCATACTACACTGAAATAACACCATCCAGAAACTTGTTGAAGAAAACTAAAAGTCCTTTTCTAAGTGAAGGTCCCAATAACCAAACTTTTAGGGTTTAGGGTTTTGCACTGGCACAAATTGTTGTAATTCGCACTGGCAAGCAACCTAGATTTGTGATGGAGGGAAAAAGGGGAACATGACGAGTATATAATGGAAGCGAAGTTGAAAGTAGAAGAGGAAGATGAAGAAGAAGTGAAAATCTGAAGAGAAGCAGAAGAGGAAGATGAGGGAAGTGGAAAAGGAGGTTGAAATATGAAGAAACGTACCAATTAATTTTGCAAGCCAATCGAGTCTACTCATTAATGGCAGCGAAATTGAAAGTGGAAGAGGAGTAAGAAGAGGTGAAAATCCGAAGAGAAGCGGAAGAGGAAGGGACAATGGAAGAGAAACTTTCTAGGCTATGACCATCTCTTCTGTCATCATCATCACGAATACCATACTACACTGAAATAACACCATCCAGAAACTTGTTGAAGAAAACTAAAAGTCCTTTTCTAAGTGAAGGTCCCAATAACCAAACTTTTAGGGTTTAGGGTTTTGCACTGGCACAAATTGTTGTAATTCGCACTGGCAAGCAACCTAGATTTGTGATGGAGGGAAAAAGGGGAACATGACGAGTATATAATGGAAGCGAAGTTGAAAGTAGAAGAGGAAGATGAAGAAGAAGTGAAAATCTGAAGAGAAGCAGAAGAGGAAGATGAGGGAAGTGGAAAAAGAGGTTGAAATATGAAGAAACGTACCAATTAATTTTGCAAGCCAACTGAGTCTACTCATTAATGGCAGCGAAATTGAAAGTGGAAGAGGAGGAAGAAGAGGTGAAAATCTAAAAAGAAGCGGAAGGGACGATGGAAGAGAAACTTTTTGGGTTGTGCCCATTTCTTCTGTCATCATCATCATGAATACCATACTACACTAAAATAACACCATCCAGAAACTTGTTGAAGAAAACTAAAAGTCCTTTTCTAAGTGAATGTCCCAACAACCAAACTTTTAGTGTTTAGGGTTTCGTACTAGCACACATTGTTGTAATTCGCATTAGTAAGCAACCCAGATTTGTGATAGAGGGAAAAAGGGGAACATGGCGAGTATATAATGGAAGCGAAGTTGAAAGTGGAAGAGGAAGATGAAGAAGAGGTGAAAATTTAAAGAGAAACGGATGAGGAAGATGAGGGAAGTGGAAAATGAGGTTGAAATATGAAGAAACGTACCAATTAATTTTGCAAGCTAACTGAGTCCACTCATTAATGGCAGCGAAATTGAAAGTGGAAGAGGAGGTGAAAATCCGAAGAGAAGCAGAAGAGGAAGGGACGATGGAAGAGAAAGGTCAAATTTCTTTTGAGTCAACTCATCAATTATAAAGATTTAACTCATTTTAATTAATGAGTTTACTGGGATCATAATTCAAATTAATTTATCTCATTTCCTCCATTTATATATAAGAATTGATACTCTACAAATTTGAATAATTACTACATGTTATCCATCAATAATTAACACATGCGTTATTTTTAATAGTTTGATTTAGTTTATATGTCTTAATAAATTTGTATAGAATAATTTTATTACAACAATTTTATTAAAATATTAAGATATTGAAAAAATCTCTTAACATATCATGCGATTTAATTATATTAATATTAGTCGTGAACTTTATTATTAAATTAATATCCTAATTAATTTAATTCATTAAAACTTGAAATTTTATCAAATTACATGATTAATTGTATTAATAATATATGTGAATTTAAAATATAATAACTGTAACATTAATTGAAAAATTATATTGAATTCATTCATAACTAATTGTCATAATTAAATTAAAACTTATTAAAACTTGAGTTTCATAATTTTATTCGAATTAGAATTTTAAACAAATTTTGTCAATATAAATGTTAATATAAAATTTCATTACAAACTTAAAAAAGTTAAAATAATTATTTTTTTCATACTCATAAATTTACAATAATCTATTCAAATATTTAGCTTTGTAATATATAATTTAATTATTAATTATTTAAACAAATATTTAACTATTTAATAACTATAACTATGTTTCAAAATTACAATTAATATTTTTAATTATTAATATAATAAATTATTATTTATGCCATGCGTGCTTCTTACGAGTTTGTGAACTTTACAAAAACAAATACTACGATCCCAATTATATATTTTCCAAAGCCGAGTTTTGGGGAAAACTTGGCAGGACGATCGATGAGAGTCGAGAGAAACGATAAAAAATTATCTTCCGAGTTCTAAATCTGAACCAAAAAGTCCAAAGTTGTGATTCCAAGGATTCCGATTCTCATGGGATTTGAACAACATCGATGAGTCGCGACTAGGGTTTTAGCATGAATCGCCGGCTAGAGGCATCAGTGCTTCCGAGTGGATGAATAGCCGTCTATAGTTTTGGCATAAATCTTCGACTAGAAGCGTTACTTCTTCCGAGTTAGATGAATACGCAGCAGAACTCATGGTGGGGAATGGAGATGGAGAGAAGAATTGGGTGATGACTTGAATGGCCGAAGACTGCGTATGGGTTAATTTGAGTATCATCGTTTTTCTTTTTCTTTTTTAGTGTTTTAATTGTTAATTTTAAAAAATACAAATTCTATTTTATTTTGTATTTTTTAAAATTTATTATTTCTATTATTCTCCTAACCCTGTACAAATTGGACGGTGAGTTTTGCATTTCAATCAAATTATGAAGGGTTGACTTACAAGTCCACCTCTACGGTTCCAAAACCATTTAATCGCAAATAATCTCCATCATTCCTGACCTTTCATCTTAGACACTCATCATCAATCTTGTTTTTCCTACTTCAAATTTTCCAAGACCTTCAAATCCATGGCTTCTACAACTAACCAAACTGACCCTTCTTTTTCTTCCTCATCTACTTGCAGGCAGGTCTTCTTGAGTTTTCGAGGTATAGATACGCGGAAAAACTTTACTGGTCATCTATGCAGCGCTCTAGAACAAGCAGGAATCCGAACCTTTAAAGATGATCGTGCACTCCCAATTGGGAAAGACATATCAGTAGAGTTGCTTAAAGCAATCCACGATTCGCCTATGTCCATCATTGTTTTCTCAAGAAATTATGCTTCTTCACGTTGGTGCCTTGAGGAGCTTGTAGAGATCCTTGAATGCAAGAGAACAAAGGGACATGCTGTATTACCTGTATTTTATGATGTTGAACCAACAGTTGTACGTCACCAAAAGGATAGTTTCGCAGAAGCTTTTGAAAGTCATATGAAACGAAATATTGATAAGGTGGAGAGGTGGAGAGGTGCACTAACTGAAGCTGGAAATTTATTAGGATATCATCTCCAAAATGATGCAAATGGGTGCGTAATCCTCCTTATATTATTGTTATTGTTATTATTGTAATGCGTAGGTTTGTGAATTGGGAAATTACTATTTCTACAAGAAAAAAAAATGATATTTCTACGTAATTTCACTTGCATGAATGTAAATCTCATTTATTATTTTTATTTATATGACAAGAGCTTCGCGTAAATATCAATTTTTTTGGGTGAAAATATTAATTCACAAACTAAATTTTATCCAATTTACATTCTTTATACAATAAGGTACAATTAGTCGTTCAATTTCCCCACTAGAAACCTTCATTCACTCCTCAGATTGGATAATACATATGTTAGATTTAAGATTGAAATATAGAACACAATCACAAGAAATTAAAGAAGAGCGAAAAGAACACATGATATACTAGGTTCACCAATTTGGTTAGTTTTGCTTGGCAGATTTATTTATTAGATGTCTCACACAAACTCCCAACTATATACACACACACACACTCTCATTATTACCAATCTTTTTTAAAAAGAATAATATATAAGAAGATATTTTTCATATAATAGTGTTGGAAATATTTTATAAATACATGAGATATATTGATGTGATTGCATCCTAAAATTATGGATATGATTTACTAGTTCTGAAAAATGCTTAATTGAGAGGATTGAGCTTAAAGATCAACTGTGGTATTGAGATGGATTGTCTCCTTAAATTTTTCTCCCCTCCTTCAATCTTTTGTATAAGAAAAGTGTATCATATATTTTTGTAGCCCTTTGTGACAATTTTACTGGCATGGCAAGAAAGGAACATTTATGAATAAATTGTAACAGTTTTTAAAGGCTCTGTGGGAGTAGATTTTTATTTTGAAGTTTCATACTTAACTGTTTTATTCTTAATATATACATATAATTTAAGGGAACTTTTTAAGTGTGATATACAGGTGTGTATATTGTAAAAATATCCTTATTGCTTTAAAGAGGTTTGATGATGAATCTCTTTAAACATTGATTATTGACCTGAAACATCAATAAGAATGATGATTAGTGCGTTTGTCAATTATTCTTGAACAGAAGTGGTTGAGAAAGTTATTGTGGTATGACTAATCATCATTCTTTACTGGCGTTGCCTGTAGGTCGGATTGTCGGAGGTAGGCTAGAAAGGAAGGAAATAAAAAGGCTAGGAGCGATATAGGCTAAAGACGTAAATTGTCTTTTGTCTATATTGCTTACCATGCCAGGATGAAGAAATCCTTGGGAACCTTTTTGCTTTGCCATGCCATATTATAAACCTTATTCACATGCAGGATTATATAATTGGCTCCTAGGAGTTCGAAGGTGGCTGGCTCCCACTTTTTCATAAGGTTTAGTACTTGCTCTGCATAGGACTTATTTCCCTAGTTAGCCAGGGCTTTGCCCTGATACCATTTGTAACGATCCAGGTCTGAGCCCAAATCTGGCTCAATTCACTATCCAAGAGCACCAATTAGGTCATCTTAGCCCATCATATTTGTTCCCAAAAGTTGGGACAAGTTATAGGTACTTCAACTAGTAATGTTAAAGTCTTATACACATATCAATCTAATCCACATGTTCCGATGTTAGATTGTGGTATTTCAACACGAGTCGGAATAAATTTCTTCAAGGCCCGGGGTCGTGGCGATTATAGTAATAAATAAAAGTAAGGTTGTGCCATATCTAGGATTGCTACATCCTCTTGTAATTCCAGATCAGCCTGCCTCGGACTGACATAGCCACGGATTTCATATAGCCATTGCCAATATTAAATGGTGAAATCATGATATCATTTATCATTGACAGACTTAGCAACTTAATTCATATCCCTTCAACATCCATTCATGTGAATTTTTTTAGCCTCAATATTCATATGAATTAGTATGCGACAAACAAATGGTCAATCTACTATCGCACTTGAACTGTGTAGCACACCCCCATGTACTCATCTGGTTCCACAGGTTAGAAGTGTGCATTCTCAAACTAATTCTTCTAAACATGCCATGTAATCATTATATAATATCATGTCTCTTTGACATAAAATTGACAGGCATGAAGCAGATCTCATCAAAAAAATTGTGAAGGATGTTCTACCAAAACTGCCCCGCGAAGACTGGAATGTTGTCAAGTATCCAGTTGGAATAGATTCCCGTGTCAGGGATATATTTCCAAAACTAAGCATTGGGACAAGTGATGTCCGTTTCTTTGGAATTTATGGGATGGCAGGAATAGGCAAAACCACAATTGTGAAAGATATCTATGACAGAACATTCCACCAGTTTGATGGAAGCTGCTTTCTTGAAAACGTTAGAGAAGCTTTAAAAGAACCCCACGGTCTACTTTCTTTACTGAAGAAACTTCTTCTTGAAGTTTTGAAATCAAAGGAATTAGGGTTTACTGATGTTGACAGAGGATTCTTTTTTCTGAAACACACACTATGCAAAAAAAAAGATTCTCATTGTTCTTGACAATTTGGACCAATTAGGCTGCAAGTTGATACGATTCACAGGAGATTCAAACTGGTTCGGTTCAGGAAGTAGAATCATCATCACAACAAGTGATGCTTGTCTACTAGATAAAATTAAAATATTAAATTGGAGGTACGAGTTGAAGAAATTGGACAGCAATGAGTCTTTGGAGCTCTTCAATCGTCACGCATTTAGAAATTCCGACCCACCTACAGAAGACTTTATGGAGCTTTCGAGACGTTTTGTAAGGTACATTGGTGGCCTTCCATTAGGTCTTCAATATATAGGTTCTTTTTTGTTCCAAAAAAGCATTTTTGTGTGGAAACTTTCCTTCGAGATATTTCAAATAATTCCTATAGACAAAATTCAGAAGAAACTTAGAATAAGCTATGATACACTGGATGATGAAAAAGTACAAAACATTTTCCTTGATATCGCATGTTTTTTTATTGGAATGGACAAAGGTGATGCAATAAACATATTGAATGATTGTGATTTTTCCATTGAGAATGGAATTAGTACTTTGACGGGAAGATTTTTACTAATAACTGATGCGACAAATAAATTGGGGATGAATGATTTGATTCGGGATATGGGTCGGAACATTGTTCGTGAGGAATCCATTAAAGATCCTGGAAAGCGCAGGCGATTATGGTTTCACACGGATGCATATGACGTGCTAAAAAATCTGAAGGTAAAGAGCAAACACTGTAAAAATGTTTGGTGCTGAAACATTCTTTTGTTCTGTTTTATTTTTGACATGTAGAATTTTAGATTAGTGTTGCTTCATTTCTTTTATATATGTACAAAATGATTTTGTTTTCTCTTTTTATCAGGGAACTGAAACAATTGAAGGTATCAAGCTAGAAATGACTATGCCAGAGAATGAACATTTAACTACTAGAACATTTGAGAAGATGCCCAATTTGAGATTACTTCAGATCAGCAATGTACATCTCACTGGAAGCTTTGAAAATTTATTTAAAGAGTTAAGGTGGCTCTGCTGGCATTATTACCCTTTGGAATGTTTACCTTCCAGTTTTCACCCACCAAAACTAGTTTTACTTGATATGCAATACAGCAACGTCAATAGATTGTGGCATGGCGCCAAGGTATGACATTGGACACAACACCTTTCTCTTCAAATCAGTCATATGTATAGCACATAGTTTATTTGGTTCAATAGTTTCTAGGAAAAATGTGGCAAGAGAAACTAAATTCATATTTTTCTTCCTTGTAAGCAGCATCTAAAATACTTGAGAATCCTGAATGTAAGTCATTCTCAGTTCCTGATAACCACCCCTGATTTTGAAGGACTGGAAATGCTTGAGAAATTATTGCTTCGAAATTGTTCTTGTCTGGAACAGATTCACCCATCAATTGAACTTTTGAGTAAGTTGGCTCACTTGGATTTGAATGGATGCTTTAAACTGAATCGATTGCCTGAGCAATTGGGGAATTTGGAAGGCTTAAAGAAGCTTGATGCAAGCGGTACAGCTATTAAAACATTACCTGATTCCATCGGACATCTGCGTAAGCTGGTGGAGCTGAGTCTAGAAGGTTGCAAGTACCTTAAAAACCTTCCAAGTACCATTTGCCATCTGACTTCCCTTGAAGTGCTAAGTCTAGATTCTTGCTCGAAGCTAGAAAAATTTCCGAAGAAATTGGGGGATATAGAATGCTTAAGGCAGCTTGATGCAAGTAGAACCGCTATTGAACAATTACCAGATTCCGTTGGACATCTAAGCAGGCTGGTCAAGTTGAAATTAGAAGGCTGTGAGAACCTTAGAGAGCTTCCAAGTAGCATTTTTCATTTGACTTCATTTGAAGTGCTAAGTCTAGAATCATGTTCGAATCTACATTTGATTAACTGCACCAGTTTTCAGTCGCTATTGGAATTTCCTCCTAGTTTAAAGGAGCTAGACTTGACTAACTGCAGTAGTGTTCAGTCACTCCCAGAACTTCCTCCTAATCTGGAAAACATATATGCACGCGGTTGTACGTCACTCGAAAAATTACCAATACTGTCAAGGTTGAATCACTTGAAATCGCTGAATCTTGAGAACTGCAGCAGTCTTCAGTTACTCGTGGATCTTCCTCCAAATTTGTGCAAGCTAGACTTGACTAACTGCAGTACTGTTCAGTCACTCCCAGAACTTCCTCCTAATTTACACCACCTAAACTTGACTGGCTGCAACGGTCTTAAATCACTGCCAGAATTTCCTCCTGATTTAGACCTTACATTCTGACATTTACTTTCAAAAGTTTCCTTCAGGTATTTCTCCCTCTCTCTCCCTGCCCATTTTCTCTTTCTTAATTATTCTTTATGTGCAACAAAATTGCTCTGGATTTCGCTACTACAATGTTCAAATTCCAAGCAGGTACATTCTAGATTTGTTCAGTCATCAAAGAATGGTAGCTTCAATCCCTTTTCAGATGGCACTGAACGTGATTTTTTTTTAGGGATGGCTTTTTTGGTTGATATTATTCCTGATTTAAAGATGACATCATTAATAAAACAGATGGTATAGAACTTTTAAACCTTCTATCATTTCAAATGAAGAGGTTTTTTAGTACAAAAATATTTTATATCGATGAACCTTTAATTATTTTTTAGAGTTTTATATCTTCTTCAAAATGTCGCTCTATTTTTCTCACGTTATTTTCTACAAGCAGATACATAAATCTCCACTTTGTTAATTTGAATTATTATTTTTTGTTTTATAGATTAAAAGTGAATCTGAATTTTTATTTTTTCTTGTTACTCTATAAAGGTTACTAAAATAATTTTGACTACTATCTAACTTTAAAATTCATTTTTAGTCGTTAATAATATTTACTTGACTACTTTTATATATAGTTAAGCTAATATGTTTGATTGTCCAATAAATTGTGTTTTTATATGTTTAAATATATATTACTACATTTTTCATTTCATTTTCATATCTTACGATACAATACATTAAACACGTTATAAAGGTTCTAAAAGGCGCTAGGCGGGAGGCGGACGGCTGGGGGGGAGGGGGGGGGGGGGGCTAGCGCCTAGGGGGCCTAGGCGGGATTTTTTATTTTAAGCCAATTTTAATATTTTATCTTACATTTATCCAAACAAAACAATAATATGAAGGAAAACAATCCATAATAAAGATAATACAGGCCTTTGCCTAAAGTTCAAACACATATCCATGTTGCTAATGAAAATACAAACTAATAGTCCACATCTCCATATCCCTTTATATCTCTCTCTAACTCTTCTTCTCCATATCCCTCCAAGATAATGTCTCCATCAGACGCACACTCATACTCTTCATCTCCCTTTTCTTCCGTGTCATCATCAGACAAAAAAAATTCTTTATGGAGTTCTCTTACTCTAACATTTCTACTATTTCTCTTAGGCTCTAGCACGCTATCCGTTTCGAATACTTCACCAACCACTTCCCAAGTAAGGCCTAAACAGCTCTCAACTTATTCATCTATTCATACGACGTCGTTTTGTAGCTTAATTATTAAAATTATAAAAAAAAATTGCAGCCCTAAATTTTCCGTTTATGCCTCGCCTAATTTCTCCGTCTTGTCCACCCAGTCCCGTATAATTTTCTGGAAGGATTTTTTTTCTTTCTTGGACATAGGCTAGGCGGCCTAGGCGTGTCGCCAAGGGGGGGCCTAGTGCCTAAGTGGGGATTAATCGGACCTAGGCGGGGATTTTTAGAATACTGCACGTTATGGGGGTCTTCGATACACGATACGATTCACGATTTGTCAATTATGCTCTCAATATAGGTACATTTTCTTTTGAACATGGCCTGTTAAGTTTGTAATCAAAATTATACTTTTTCGTTCTGCTATAATATTTTTTAGCCTTGAAACATAACAAAATATATCATTTTATTTTGGAATCATTCTGAAAATTATATTGATTATTCAGTTATAGCGTCAGGGACTTGAATTCTTAATGATTAAGGTTTTATAGTTGCTTTTTTGACCCAATGCACATTTCTATGTTATTAATGAAGCATGATTCGATCTTTAATTTAGAAGTGATTGTAATGTTACCCAAAAGGTGAATTATAGTTACGTTTGGGTGAATTAGGGTTTCTTATATAATTTTATATAATGATAGGATCCGTGTATGAAATTTCCAGAAGATAGTGAAAACTGATCAGCCGTTGACCGTTGACTAGTTCAACGTTTAGATAAACCACGTTAATTTTGTGTCCTGTTTTCTTTTGATTTTCTCTGCTATTGTTTTCGCTGTGTTGTTATTCTCTAACAATCTGAGCATTGAAGAGTTAGGTTACTTGAAGGATTATTATATATGATTGCAGGATGTAACTTTATGAAGGCTAATATGTCATGTAAATTTCATCACTTGAAAAATTACCATATCTTTCAACGTTGAAACACTCGATATTGTTAAATCCTGAGAAATTCAGTTATTTGGACTATACTTGACTAATTGCAGAAATCTTCGATGGGTACCAAAACTTCCTCCTGCTTTACGCTGCCTATGCTCGACTGACTGCAGCAATCTTGAGTCACTACCAGAATTTCCTCAATTCAACATTCTTTACAATCTGACATTTGAAAGAGTATTTAATTCCTTCAGGTATTTTTTCACCACTTTTTCTCCCTCTTTTAGTTTGTCTCTCTTTCATAAACTATTCTTTCTGGGTAATAGAGTTGATTTTGACTTCGAGGTTATGATGTAAAATTTTCTGAACATATATCACTAATAAAAACAGATGGCATTCTCTGAAGATTTTAGTTTCATTTGCTTAAAGAAGATGTAAGAGAACAAACTCTCAAAATTTGTAAATTTCCTTCAAACATGCCTGTTAAGTTTTGTAGTTATAATTAGTATCTCTCTTCTAAAATACTCCATCCGTTCCGAGTTATAAGATCAATATTGATTTTCTAAAAGTCAATATGAGACATTTTTAAATTTAAAAATGACATAATTCATTTAAGTTTTCAAAACAATAAATCTTGTAATTGGTGGTACTTTATATGTAGTTTATGATATTCATAATTATATTGATATAAACTAAATAAGTCCATCACAATTTTGAGTTTGAAAATGATTGAAATTAACTTTCAAAAGTCAGTATTGATCTTATAATTTGTAACGGATGGAGTATTTGTTATCCTTTAGAAACAAAAATTATAAATCTTCTGTTTCAAAATAAAATATCATTTTTGATTTTTTGAAGTCAACTTGAGACTTTTTAAACTCATAATTGACATGGATCTCTTTAATTTTAGTCAATACAATGATGAATATTGTAAACTATCTCAAAGTACTATTAATCATAAAATTTGTCAGTTCATAAGTTTAAATAAGCAATCTCAATTTTGAGGTTGAAAATGTCTCAAATTTACTTTAAAAGTTAATAATTGATCTTATAATGTGGAATAGGAGTATATCATATCTTGAAATTTGGTTTGCTTGATTATTTCAGTTATTAATTTCAGGGACATGGTTTTTTATGATTAAGTTTTATAGTTTCTCTTTGAGCCAATGCATATGTTTCTGCATCTCGTACATTGTTCTTTCAATTCTTGATCAAGTTAGATTACTTGAAGCATAGTTTATATGATTGCAGGATCTTAGTTTCTAAAAGTTTCTGTATGTGTAAATTTCAGCATGTTCAGAAGTATGTTATTTCCAACTTTTTTTGGGGGAAAATATTTTCCCAGAAATGTTAAAAAAATTATATGCACATTAATTATTTTCAATACTGCTCATCTATTTATGGTTTTATCTGAGATAAACTCTGGATTTTTGCAACTGTTGGTCACGTTACACTTGCATGTTTGGCAAGACAGAAGAGGGCGGCAACAAACGGAGCGCATCCCATCGTCTGTTGGACACAATAGATTGAAGGGCTTAATTCTGAGAGGCAAATTAAATTTTTGTAACAAAAAAGATGATAACAAATTGTTCATTCACATTTTCATACTTCCTTGCAATTTAATAGAGCCTTATATATATAAAATGTAATATTCGAGATTATCGCGTGACATTATAAATAAAATTTTCATTAATAAAATGATTTTTTATTTGAATAGTATGATGTGTATGAAATGTGATTTAATATGTATATATATGTGTAATATATATATACGTTTGAGATGAGAATTAATAGTTAAATGAGTTAATAAATTTAATTAGTTTGAATTAACTAAGAAATAGAAAAAGATAGTGGTTTAATTAATTTATATTAATTAATTGAGATTAAAGTTAAAATTTATATTATAAATTAATATAGTTTGAATGATGAGGCTTGTGTGACAAAGTATTAAATGATAATTTAATGAGGAATTAAAATTCATAAATGGTTTAATTAATTCACTTATAAATTTAATGGATTAATTTAAGTATTGTATTTAATAAACTAATGAGAAAATTAATTAGGCCTAATATTTTAAATGTGTTACATATATTATATGTAATATGTATCATGGCCTAAGAAATTATATATTAAGCCCAATTGTAATACATTATATGTAATGTATATATTATGTTAGTGACTCAATGTGCGTATATTAAATACATTGTACAAGGTCCATATAAGGGTTAGTACTTAGCCCAAGTATAAGGTACATTTTAATGTAAATGATAGACCAAATCTAATTATATAGTTTTATTGGTGCCAAACCCAAGCAATTAAATTAAATTAGCCCAATTGATGATCTAATATACATTAAGGGTATTAATAATGTAAGTGTTGCTAATTGGACCACCTTGTATGGTAATGTGTTAGAGTGAACCAAATTATATTAATGAGATGAATACTTGCAAGCATGTTTTTAAAAACTAGACTGAATCGACGATCTGACTGGTAAAAATCGAAACCAGTCGACATTTCGGTCCGATTTGGCACATAAAATTGGTTTTGACGTGACCTGGTCAAAACCCTATTGACCACCGGTTGAACCAGTAAAACCGGTAGAAGTGACCCAGTGAACCGATTTTAATGTATTTTTTAATATTCTTTTTTTACAAAAATATTTTTATTTTTAAAATTAGATATTTTTAATAATATTGTAATATAATTTCACCATATTTTAGCTTACAAAAAATTAGATGTTTTAAAAATTTATTAATTATTAATAATATATTTTTTATGTATTTATGACGTCACTGAGTCAATAACGGTTCGACTACTAGTTGAACCAGTGACCCGTCCATCCAGCATCCTTTCCGGTTCGATGATCGGTCCGGGTCTGAAAACCTTGCTTGCAAGTACAGAATAAATTATGTAGGCCCAATATATTAAGTTATTGGTGTTAGTATCAAGTCCATTGATAATAAGGAATCAAGCCCAAGGAATTAATTCATATTAGCCCAAATTATATTAATAGTAAACTGCAAGTATTGGTGTTATGATATATATGCATGTATTGGTATATTATATATTTATATATAATGATACATAAATATATAATGGATGCATGTAATATGAAGTTGGTAGCATAATAGGTGTTAAGCTTGCATGGATTTTGTAAGCCACCTAGCAATATTTGTTGGACCATTACTGGGTGGTATAATGTTGGTGGAATAAATATAGATATAGGTATGCATGTATAGATGCATGCAAGAGTTAGAAATTAATGGAGAATCTCTACACCTTAGTTTTATTTTCTAAGTTGGTAAAGTTCTTCATTTCAACTTCTTCACAAAAAGAAAATTGATAAGGTTAATTTATACGATATTTTTATTCCCTAATACTTAGTTTTTATATTTATTGTGTGCTTAAATGTTTAATTATTTAGCTCATTTGGGTTTTAATAGGTTTTATAGGATTTTAGTTAATTTATGTTAATTTAGGTAATTTTATAGTAATTTTATATTTATTTTTATTTATGTGTTTTTATTTATTTTTAGTGTTTTAGGTGTTCTATTTATTATTATGTATTTTTAGTATTTTTATATTATTTTTTTTTATTTTTAATTATTTTATATTTATTTTTGTAGGAAAATTAAAGCTTGGATGACAAAATGGTAATTAAGCAAGAAAAGACACGGAGGGGCAAATCCGTAATTTCCCGAAACTCGCTGCCGCGCAATGCGCGCTTAGTAAAGAAATCAAGAGCAAGACGACGCCGTTTTGGGCAGAAGACGCTGAAGAACAGTCCGCGCAATGCGCAGACGTTTGCGTTTGGTACAGGCGCGTGTTTGACACACGCCAACGGTAATAAAGAAAAGGCGGCTGGCGCGTGGCGGCTGGCGGCTGTCTCTCCATTTTCTCTCTCTACGCGTGGCGGCTGGGTCTTTATTCCTTTTCCTTCATTATTTTGGATTTCCTACACTGCAATGCAACAAATCAGTAGAATAAAAGTCCAATTTTAATTTGGAAAAGGATGCAATAATTCTTTATTTTATTTTTAATATTTTATTTAGACTTCCAATTAGGGTTAGGAAAATAATTATTTTCTTTTTCTTTTATTTTTAATTGTAAATCCTACTAGGTTTAGGAGGATTTTGGAGCCTATAAATAGAGGGCTTGATACACATTGTAAGATACAACTTTTTTTAAAATAAAAATTCTCTCTTCTATTATTTAGTGTTCTTTATATTTATGAGTAGTTAATTTATTTTTCTTGGTTTAAGTGATTGAAGCCATCAAGATTTATACACTGTGAGATCTAATTTATTTAAATTGTTCAATTTATATTTTGAGTATTGGATATTTTTCTGTGTTTAATTTTATGATTAATTCGTTTAATTGCTAGGATGCATACTAGTTTATTATTCGTTGAAATCTACTGCTAAATTAAATATCAAATCCGTAATTGTTTGGTCACTTTAATTTGCGAAGCAACTAAGTTTAATAATTATTTTGCTTACCAAAATATTATTATATCTTAGGAAAAATATTCATCTAGATTAAATGCAGACGCTTGGATTGTGTTGTTTAGTTCAACGATCTCTCTATTTCTTTATGCTACTACTAGGTTAAATCTTTAGCGCTTGTCTGAGATTATTTAGTAGTGAGGGTTATTTAGATCGCTTGTTTCTGCTTAACTAAAATTAAGGAGAGATAGGAAAATTATTCGAATGGGAGTAATTATTCCACGTTGAATATTTAAAATATAAATTGATTTATTCTTGCATCAGTGATCAGTTGTAAATTCTTGATGGTGGATGTTAACTTAAACCAAGGTTTTTTATTCTTATTTATTTCTTGCATATTTATTTTAATTAATTTTATTTAAATTATTTTTTTAATTCAAAAACCCCCCTATTTTTATTTGCAAAAATATAAAATTAAATTAATCATTCTCTGTGAGATCGACTCTTACTACTACATATTTATTTTTCAAAAGTAAGATTTTATTTTTGGGTGCTTGCGACATCACACCAAATTTTGGCGCCGTTGCCGGGGAATGATTTTAATTTAATTTTGTGCTTTTGTAAATATTAATTTAATTTAGTAATTATTCTTAGTTTTTTTGTTTTTTTTTTCTAGTTTTCATATTTTATTTGAGTTGTGCAGGTTGAAGATGGAAATCATGGCTAGGAATCGAACTTTAAAAGAGCTTGCGACCCCTGATTTGAATCAACAACCTTTAAGCATAATTTTTCCAAATGTAGATGCTAACACTTCCTTTGAATTAAAATCAGGTCTAATCCATCTATTGCCAAATTTTCATGGCCTTGCAGGTGAAGATCCTCATAAACATTTAAAGGAATTCCATATGGTGTGCACAAGTCTGAAACCTTCTGGAGTGACTGAAGAGCACATTAATCTAAGAGCTTTTCCATTTTCCTTAAAGGATTTGGCTAAGGATTGGCTCTACTACCTAACCTCCGGAAGCATCACCACATGGGAAGAGATGAAAAGACTATTCTTGGAGAAATATTTCCCAGCTTCAAGGGCAGCCAATATTAGGAAAGACATTTGTGGTGTGAGACAGAACCATGGAGAATCCCTGTACGAATATTGGGAACGTTTCAAGAAACTATGTGCAAGCTGCCCCCACTATCAAATCAGCGAGCAACTCCTCATCCAATACTTCTATAAATGACTCATGTCTACTGATAGGAGCATGATCGATGCTGCCAGTGGAGGAGCTTTGGTGGACAAAACGCCCGAAGCTCCAAGGAACTTAATTGCAAACATGGCTGCTAACTCCCAACAATTTGGCACTAGGCTTGATTTTTCATCCAAGAATGTTAATGAGGTAAATATTTCTTCACTTGAGCAACGAATTGATAGTCTAACCTCCGTTGTTCGTCAAATGACTGTAGGTAATATGCAACAAGTGAAAGCTTGCGGAATTTGCGCGGTCGTAGGACATCCGACGGATATGTGCCCCACTCTTCAGGAGGAGTCCCACGAACATGTGCATGCAGTAGGTGGTTTCCCTGGTCAACCGCAAAGGAAATATGATCCTTACGCAAACACGTACAACTCAGGTTGGAGAGATCATCCGAATTTCGGCTATGGAAATCCGCAAGGGAATCCGTCTGCGACTCAAAACTTCTCAAGCTACCAACAATACAAGCAGCCATATCCTAACAAACAACAGGGCCAATCATCTGATTCTAATGTGTCTTTAGAGGATTTGGTTAAACAAATTAGCACTAACACTTTGCAATTTCAACAGGAAACGAAGGCGAATTTGCAGAATTTGGAAACACAGATGGGACAAATGACAATTGCCATAAATAGATTGGAGGCGCAAAATTCTGAAAAAATACCCTCGCAAACAATGGCGAATCCAAAAGCAAATGTTAGTGCAATCACGTTGAGAAGCGGTAAAGAGATCCAACAAAGATAGAGTCTGCGCCGAAAGAGCAAAGCAAAACAGGAATAGACAACAGTAAGGAGGTAGACAACAGTAAGGAGGAAGACAGTGTTCAAGGCGAAAATGGTACTCCTAAGCATAAATTTTCATCTCTCTCTGAGTATAAACTGGTACCCCCTTTCCCTCTTGCTTTAACAGAAAAAAGGACATACGAGAAAAATTCAGATTTATTTGAGACTTTTCATAATTGCGAAGTAAAAATTCCATTGTTAGATGCAATTAAACAAGTACCTCGCTTTGCTAGATTTTTGAAAGAATTGTGTACACACAAGAGAAAGCAAACACTTAAAAAATATGAAAAGGTACAAGTAGGAAAGAATGTATCTATCGTAATTCAAAGAAAACTCCCTACAAAATGCCAAGATCCAGGAATGTTTACTATCCCTTGTAAGATAGGAGACACGAGAGTTGAAAATGCTATGTTAGACTTAGGAGCATCTATTAATGTTATGCCATATTCTATATATACTTCTTTGAAACTTGAACCTTTAAATAGAACTGGTACTATGATTCAGTTGGCTGATAGGTCTAACACTTATCCTAAGGGTATAGTAGAGGATGTTCTTGTGCAAGTAGATAATTTAATTTTTCCTGCTGATTTTTATGTGCTTGATATGGAAAACGGTGATCAAAATGCTCCTATTTTGTTAGGAAGACATTTCTTAAAGACTTCCAAGACTAAGATCGATGTTCATAGTGGTACACTGACAATGGAGTTTGATGGCGAAATTGTTAAGTTTAATATTTTTGATGCCATGAAATGTCATAATCCTGTTTACTCTGTTGGTGTGATTGATTCTTTAGCAGCAAAAGTTTCTAAAACTGATGGAAAGGGTGAATTGAAAACAACATTTAGTCCGAATATTGGGAAAGAGAAAGAGGAGTTAGTCTTGAGTGTTGATTTAAAGAAAACTGTTGTGGCTGTGGATGATTCTCCGAACACAGGTAATGATCCATATTTTGACTTACCAGTTCCTAACAAGAAATCTTTACCTTTTGTTTTGCAGGATTACATTCCAGATTTGAAGCCTCTCCCTAATCGTCTCGAATATATATTCATTGAAGAGAGAGTAGAACTTTCATATCCACCGCAAGGGAGTTTTAACAAGACTATGATAAATGGAGTAAAGATGGATGAAATGGTCAGAATTCAAGAGAAATGAGTAACGTAGTGTTTAAGCATGCTGTCAAGCCAATGACGATAAACAAAGGCGCTGCTTGGGAGGCAACCCAAGAAAACAGATTTGCATTTCTTTCCTTTTTCTTTTTATAGTTATTTTTGCCTTTTTCTTTACATTATACTTTACATTGGGGACAATGTAAATTTTAAGTGTGGGGGAAGGGATTTAGGATATTTGTTTTATTTTTAGGGAATTTAAAATTTTTGTTTTATTTATTTATTTAAAAAAAAAAATTATTCTAATTTTAGGAAATTTTAAGAAATTTTGAATTTTTGAATTTTGTGGGTAAATTCACTACAAACCCTCACGAGACAAAACTCGTCCACTTGGGGTAACCTTGGGGTTTAAAGGCTTGTTGCACATACTAAGTGTAACCGTGTTTCCTACGAAAATGGGGTAATTTTTATTTTTATTTTTAGGATGTGTCACTTGAGCAATGAGTTAATTGAATTTTAAATTTTTAGCTAATGATAAAAATTTGGTTTTTATTTAATAACTCTTGGAAAAATGATAAATTTTTGCTTAGTTTGAATTTTTGACTTTTTATTGATTATTACTTTGTTTGAGATCCTTTAAAATTTTTATGCACTTATATCCATTTGTTTGAGCTAGTTTCAATTAAGAGAAAGTTTAAATGGTTAAATGCTTATGGAAAATATTTTTGAACTCTATATCTTATTTGATCATTATTTGAAGCGAAATATAAGACAATATAATTTGGAAGAGATGATTTAGGTAATTTTTATAGGATTATTATTGAAAAAATTATGTGGTGGGTTGAGATGGAGCGTAAAACGCACTCACTCATAAACACATGAAAAAGCGAGATGGAGCGTAAAACGCACTCGCTGGTGAGATGGAGCATAAAATGCACTCACCGTGAAAAAAAATGAAGAAGAAAATGGGATGAAGCATAAAATGCATCCATTAAAAAGAAAAAAATTGTGGAAAAATATTTGAAAAAAAAAAGTGATATTAATAATCCTAGTGTGGTTCATTGATTAAAAACCTTTTGATCTTCTGCTTTATATTTGTCTGTATGAGCTAAAAGTGATGTGAAAAATAAATATATTGAGTTTTGTTGTATGTCTTTTATAAGGTAATTAATAACCTAGACTTATCTGAATTTTGATTAGTTTGATACATTTGGATACACACACAAAAGATCTTGAGTAGAGTAAGATTAATAAATATGTTAAAATTCTAGATTTTGCATGGTTTTGAAACTTTCTTTGAGTTATTATTTTAAAAAAATCTTTGAGGCTGATGTTGAAATTTATATTGCTCTGTTGCTCAAGTAAGTTGTTTGGTTATTAGTTTTATTTTTTTATAGTTTTTATTTTTGTTTTGCCCGAGGACGAGCAAAAAGCTAAGTTTGGGGGTATTTGATAAGGTTAATTTATAAGATATTTTTATTCCCTAATACTTAGTTTTTATATTTATTGTGTGCTTAAATGTTTAATTATTTAGCTCATTTGGGTTTTAATAGGTTTTATAGGATTTTAGTTAATTTATGTTAATTTAGGTAATTTTATAGTAATTTTATATTTATTTTTATTTATGTGTTTTTATTTATTTTTAGTGTTTTAGGTGTTCTATTTATTATTATGTATTTTTAGTATTTTTATATTATTTTTATTTATTTTTAATTATTTTATATTTATTTTTGTAGAAAAATTAAAGCTTGGATGGCAAAATGGTAATTAAGCAAGAAAAGACACGGAGGGGCAAATCCGTAATTTCCCGAAACTCGCTGCCGCGCAATGCGCGCTTAGTAAAGAAATCAAAAGCAAGACGACGTCGTTTTGGGCAGAAGACGCTGAAGAACAGTCCGCGCAATGCGCGGACGTTTGCGTTTGGTACAGGCGCGTGTTTAACACGCGCCAACGGTAATAAAGAAAAGGCGGCTGGCGCGTGGCAGCTGGCGGCTGTCTCTCCACTTTCTCTCTCTACGCGTGGCGGCTGGGTCTTTATTCCTTTTCCTTCATTATTTTGGATTTCCTACACTGCAATGCAACAAATTAGTAGAATAAAAGTCCAATTTTAATTTGGAAAAGGATGCAATAATTCTTTATTTTATTTTTAATATTTTATTTAGACTTCCAATTAGGGTTAGGAAAATAATTATTTTCTTTTTCTTTTATTTTTAATTGTAAATCCTACTAGGTTTAGGAGGATTTTGGAGCCTATAAATAGAGGGCTTGATACACATTGTAAGATACAACTTTTTTTAGAATAAAAATTCTCTCTTCTATTATTTAGTGTTCTTTATATTTATGAGTAGTTAATTTATTTTTCTTGGTTTAAGTGATTGAAGCCATCAAGATTTATACACTGTGAGATCTAATTTATTTTAATTGTTCAATTTATATTTTGAGTATTGGATATTTTTCTGTGTTTAATTTTATGATTAATTCGTTTAATTGCTAGGATGCATACTAGTTTATTATTCGTTGAAATCTACTGCTAAATTAAATATCAAATCCGTAATTGTTTGGTCACTTTAATTTGCGAAGCAACTAAGTTTAATAATTATTTTGCTTATCAAAATATTATTATATCTTAGGAAAAATATTCATCTAAATTAAATGCAGACGCTTGGATTGTGTTGTTTAGTTCAACGATCTCTCTATTTCTTTATGCTACTACTAGGTTAAATCTTTAACTCTTGTCTGAGATTATTTAGTAGTGAGGGTTATTTAGATCGCTTGTTTCTGCTTAACTAAAATTAAGGAGAGATAGGAAAATTATTCGAATGGGAGTAATTATTCCACGTTGAATATTTAAAATATAAATTGATTTATTCTTGCATCAGTGATCAGTTGTAAATTCTTGATGGTGGATGTTAACTTAAACCAAGGTTTTTTATTCTTATTTATTTCTTGCATATTTATTTTAATTAATTTTATTTAAATTATTTTTTTAATTCAAAAACCCCCCTATTTTTATTTACAAAAATATAAAATTAAATTAATCATTCTCTGTGGGATCGACTCTTACTACTACATATTTATTTTTCAAAAGTAAGATTTTATTTTTGGGTGCTTGCGACATCACACCAAAAATAGAGAGAAATAACTTGTGTGAGCAATTGAGGAAGTTCTTGATGAAAAGAGGAAGGCTGTGATCAAACAATTATCAAGGAATCCACCTTCAATCTTCTATACGGTTTAAACGTACTCCCATTCTTTAGTTAATTTTTTAGTTCATAAGATTTAAGTTAATGCATGCTTATTTGTGGGAGTTCAATTTGTTAATAATCATGGTGGATTTAAAGTTATAAGGATGATATACGTGGAGGTGTTGTGATAATTTATGTGTTTGATGGCTTTTATGAATAGGTTAATGCATGTGGTCATATTAAGTTTGGATGGTATTTATGAATAACTATGTTTATTAGTTATGGTTAGTGATTGAATATGCTGTTTGGATCCATGCATGATATGTCCTTGATTTACAAGTTATTCTAAAAGCTTATATGGAATAGATGATAAAATGGATGGTAATATATAAACTATGTGATGATCCATGAATGGAGATAACATAAGCTTACATATATATAAGGGATGTAGTTATGAAGATTAAATGGTTATATGGACGCATGTGATCATATTAAACTTTGAATGTATATTTAAGAAAAACTATGTTATTAAGTTTTTTTAGTAGTTGAATAAAAAGAATAAGTTTTGTGTTAGTGTTGTTTATGTTAAGCTATAAAGCATACATGGTATATCAGATTATATTATTAGTCTATGTGAAATAAGTTATTATATGGTTAGTAGAATTTAAGGTTCATGCATGCTAGATAGCACCACTTGAGTATTTTGGTAAATTTCGATCATAGGTTGCCTAACATTGGATGATTAGTGAGGGGCTAAGTAGGGTTAGCATTGCTCTATAAATAGAGTACTTCACCAACTATTTAGAAAGTTGGTCATTTTGTCCATGTTTTGAGAGAGAGCAAATAGGAGAGAAAATAGGGAGGAAATGAGAAATATATTTAAGTGTGGGGAGATTTTGTGAGTGAAGAGAAGTAAGAAGGAGCAAGGAAGAGGCCATTGTGGAGGCTCTCCCATAAGACTTCTAGCAAAAAAGAAGGAAAGCATCAAAGAGGTATAACCATACCCTAGCTTGAACTTTTGAGTTATGATAGTTTATTTAATTATATATGTTAAACCATGCTTGGTTGTGGGAGATCTTGAGTTGTGGGAAACCATGGTGGGTTTCAGAGGTACAAGCTTGAATATTGATGTAGTTTATGTGTTTAGATCATCACTTGGTATGTGAAATAAGCATATATGATGAGCTTGTATGTAATCCCTAAGTGATGATCTTGATGCTTAAGAAAATAAACTATGTTGAGCACGTAAATCTTGAGATCTAAAACTTGAAAAATGATAAATTTATAAGTTATGAAGCTGATTCAAGTGGAATGAGCAAAATTGGAGCTAAAATAGATTCATGGTGAAATGTTTGGTAAAACATGTTTTTATGCAAACCCTAGCATGATAAACCAATATTTTGGCTAATAAATATTATTGAAAAATGATCCAAGCCTTGGAATATTGTAGATATATGAGTTTACTAAATAATGAACCTAATTTGAACTCTTTTGGATGTAAAATGAGCAATATATAAAGATTGGAATAAAAAAGGGTAACAATCATAAAGCTGAAAAAACTACAACACCACATTTTGCTAACTAGCGTTGGGGCTGGTAGTAGTATAAAATCCAGCGCCGGGACGCTAGTCTAGAAACTGAGTTAACCCAAATTAGGGTCAAATCGGGGGCCAGGTCTTGGTCAACAAGTCAAACCGGGTTGACCCGATCCCAAAAAATAAATAAAAATAATAATAATTAATTAAATAATAAAAAATTAAACAAATAAAATAATAATTAATATTATTTTATTTGTAAAATAAAGAAGAATTAAACAAATAGAATAATAAATGATATTATTTTATTTAAAAAATGAGAAAGAATTAAACAAATAAAATAATAAATGAAGATTATTTTATTTGTAAGAATGTGACATTATTAAACAAATAAAATAATAAATTGAATTATTTTATTACTTTATTTGTAAAGAGTAACAAGAAAGGATAATCAAAATCACTTAAAAGATAAATAAAAAATGATTAAACAAATAAAATAATAATAATTATTATTATTTAATTTATGAAAAATAATAATGAGAAATGAGAAATGATTAAGATTATTTAATTGATGAGGATTAATATTAAGAGAAGGAATCCAATAAGCAAATAAAATAGTAAAGTTATTTTATTTGTAAGAAGAAATAAGATAAAATGATAAAGATAAATTGTGAATGTTAATTAATCAGGAAGAATAAAACAAATAATATAAGGAGACTATTTTATTTGTGAGAAGTAATGAAAGTAATTAAGATTAATGATCAAAATGGATAACAAAACATAATGAAGAGTGCTTAAGAAAATAAAATAATAATACGATTATTTTATTTGCGAGAATAATAATAAAGCTATTAAATAATTGTATAAAGAATGATTAAACAATAATAATAATAATAATGACAAATATTATTTTATTTGTAGACGATGAGAATGGGACATAATAATGAACCATTAATAGTAAAGATTAATTGAAGTTTGTGAACATAAGGATAATTATTAAACAAATAAAATACCATTAAGGGTTGTTTTAATTGTAGAGAACGAACACAGATATAAATGAATAATAATAATGCGAGTTGCAAGAGATGGTGAATGAGATAAATGGAGAAAGGTTAAAGGATGAGAGTGGGAATAAATAGTGAAGGTTTACGATGTAGTTTAGGTTGACAAAAATATTACTGATGGTCTGATAAAGACTAATCAAAAGATCGAATCACGACTTACGTAGATTAGACGGAAGTCGGTAAGCTAGAAGGAAGGGAAGCGGACGTAATATGCAAGTACCTTGACTTGTACCTTATTAGAGTTTCGTATAAGTATGTCAATGCTATGTCTATTGAAAAATGATTCGTATTGAATATACATGTTAGTGATAAATTATCTTGAAGAATATGTCTATATCAAATTATAAAACATGACAGCCTTAATAATCCACCATTGTATATCTTTAAGAAATCTTTCAAACATCGAGTGGTTGACACCAGATGTTAAGTCATGCATGAGATTATTTTGAAAAAGGACTCTATGCCATTTGATTCAGCTAGACAAGAAATGAAATAAATCACGACTCATTTTCTTTGAGAAAGCCATCCAAACAAATTGTCTTGGTGCAGACTCTGATTATGATACTGAGATAAACAACCCTAATAAAGGGGAATCATTATATGTCGGTAAATCTGACATGCGAGCTCACGGAGACTAAACGTTAAGTATAATGTAGGGTACTACGAGGCTGGTCACCTCATGCACTTGTTTTCTTTTGGAGGTTTTTCAGTAAATCACTGGTAATCCCATGTAGAGTTCACTGGTCCTTAGTGACCATTCAATAATAAAAATATTCATATTTTGAAACTTCGAGATTGACTATCTGTCAGAGGCTTGAAAGTTGATTACACATGAATCAACCGAACTTTGCATTATCTTTGACTTTGAACCATTGGGAACCACTCATTCTTGATCCATTAAATTCTGTTGAGAAATTATTGGTAATTGTTAAGTATCCTAAACTTACGAGCCTTTGAACTTGAATATTGTTCTTCATATGACTTATATTTGCTTAGCAAATTCGTTGCTCACTCTTGCTTTATGTACCTTATATTTAAGACTGAGAAGGCCGGTAGCTCTAGTAAAGATAAGGGAATGGCTAAGGCAACAAAGTAGTTTAAGTTAAAGTTAGAGTTTGAATTGTTTATAAATATTATGAACCTTTTTGATCTTTTGTATTAGTTCAGTGATGTAATGTAAAAGTTATTAGAACTTGAGATGCTATGTAAATCTTATGTGATGTAACTATTTATGCTATTATGTAACAATGGGGTAGTTATATGTATGATGTACAATTGGTATAGTGAAGTTGAATTCGAGGTAAGAGTACCCAAATTTGGGGGCATCACAGGTTGATATCAGAGGTGTAGGTTATAAGCTTTAGGTTGAAGGAAAGTCTTATGATAACCTTAGGAAAGATGAGAAAATAGTGATAGATAAACTCGTATTGAGTTTAGGTGATGAATCATTAAAAATTCATCAAGGGGAAAGCGTTATTATAGGATGATATAAAATGATAAAAGACAAATAATAATCGTATTATACAATGAGATGATAATTAAGTTAGTGATAGAAATAGATATACTTATTGTGAGACACTGATGTAGTTTTTACGTTTGTGGATGTAGGATGTTAGGAGAATAGGAACTTACAGATGTTTCGGTAATCTGGGAAAGGTTACCCGTGGCACCCAGGCATGAGGTAATAGTTATATCAAAAAGTGAAACCGAGGAAGTGGAGCTGTTAAAGGATGCAAGTCCTAATATCGTACTGTACGAAAAGGAATCT
This sequence comes from Hedera helix, assembly GCA_947179155.2. NCBI lineage: Eukaryota > Viridiplantae > Streptophyta > Magnoliopsida > Apiales > Araliaceae > Hedera > Hedera helix. The sequence continues at coordinate 27,480,184 of OX359282.1, read as the reverse complement.
GAGGACAGTGCGTCTGATTCGGGGATGACATAAGGTTTCTTTGGGATGTGGACGCATATGAATGACTTAGTAACTCAAAAATATGAGATGGAAAATAAGATACAGGAATTAGAGGCAAAAGTTCAAGGCCTTCAGACTAGTGACCAGAATGTGCAGACACGCTAGGAAGAGGAAGTTATGAAGAGATTGAGGGCTGAAGGGCAAGCAGAAGCCCTAAGGGAAGAGTTAAGGAAGCAGAAAGGGTAGATAAAAAGTTTAATGAAATGAGGTGACACACACACACACACAAAAGTTAATAGGTGTAAGGTAAAGTATGGTGAGAGAAGAAAGAAGTGATGTGAATCCTAACTTTTGTGTAAAATGTGGGATATGATCTTGTAAACCCCAGCTTTTGCTGTAAGACAGGGGTATGTACGATTATTAGCAAGATGCTATAATATGTAGAGACACTATGTATTCATGAGAAACGTATTAATATAAAACGATTATTAAATGTGCCTTATGACGATTAAATTCCTAGAGGGAGAAGGCGATAGTAGAATGAAACGCTTATAAAGGAAGATCGCAGAGCGGTCAAAATAGATTGTAACATTACAGATAAACTATCAAACAGTTAAAAAGGGAATGTGAATAATGAGTGATGAATGGGAAAAATAAGTGAAAAGGGATATGAGAATGATATGACACTATGTAATATTATGTATGTGATCAAGTTTTTAACATTAATGATACATGTTTAAAAATAAATAAGGAGGTAACAATACCGTTTCTGTGATAAACAAAAATGTCGAGAGCAAGACCTAAAGTTGAAGGAACACATCCGATAGTAGAAATTGAAAATAGAGAGATGGATCAGAATCTTTTATTGCAATTGATGAAGGTGATAGTGAATGTTTTTGAAGAAGCGATCGCTGAGTTTAGGCAAAGTCAAGAGGGAATTAATAATCAAGAAAGAGAAGTCACTTTAGTCACGGAAAGAGAAATTCATACTATAAAAAAGGTGAAGAACCGTCGAGCAAAAAGAGGTAGTAGTGAACAATAGATACCTTAAAAGGGAGTGGAATAAGGAAAATAAAAGTGGGAGAAAAACAAAGAAGAAAAAGACAGAGGCATGCGCGAGCTGTGGAAAGAATCACATAGGGGTGTGTTTAAAAGGAAAAAGGCAGATGCTATAATTGCGAACACGAATGACACATCTCTCCTAATTGTCCTAACCCAAGGCAGAAAGTGAAAGGATGTTACAAGTGTGGAGCACCGAACCATTTAATAAAGAATTGTCCTAGGAAGAGGACAGAGGCCGAAGGGAAAGGTGAAGCTTTAAGCCAGTATCACAAAGAGAAGAAGAATGGGAAGAATGAAGAAGGCGATCGAGAGGGAAGTGGTGGAAAAAGTAATACAAATAAAAGAAAATGGAGTAACATCAGCAGTGTTGGAGGTAAGAAAATGAATTTAAAAGGGAAATGAGGAGTTTGTGGTATTTGTGGGAAGAACCATACAGGGGAATGCTTGAAGGAAAAGAACATATGTTACAACTGCAGGCAGGAGGGACACATTTCCCCCAATTGCCCAAATCCAAATAAGAGAAAGTGATGTTTCGCATGTGGATCAACGGACCATCAACTTAAGGACTGTCCGAATAAGGCGGCTGGAGGAAGAAGAGGAAACAAAGGAGGCAATAACAATAAGAAGCTGACAATTACAGAACCAACGCAACTGCTAAAACCTTCGACATGACTTTGTAGGGGGTGACGGCATCAAAGGACGCAGTGTTAGGTACCATTCGAATCAATAATGTTAACGCTTACGTATTATTCAATTTGGGGTGATACCGACCCCTTGTATATGATAAATTTGCTAGACGGTTAAATCTACCCCCGAAAAGAATTAAAACCCCATGAAGCCGTGAAATCCACCACAACCTATCAAAAAGTTCAATTAAGATTAATAACTAAAACTTGAATATATAAAGCAAAATCCCAATTACATTTCCAAATCCTGGAATTCAAGTGATGACAGAGTTCTCCATTATCAATCTCAAACATTAAACCAGTTAGCCCCTCCAACAAAGCACCCCTAACAGTGAGTATATTTACTATGTCCCTTCAGAGATAAGGCATTTTAGAATCACACAACATTATGTAAAACTCATTTATACAGCATAAAATTCTCATGTGAAAAGGAATCACATTAAATACAATAGAATATTTAATGGAGAGGAGTCTATGTCATAGCACCACCTTAAAAAGTGGGGATATCAGAATAGGGTAAATAGTTATCATCACTAGAGACAAAAATGAATATAAACCCCCAAAGATAGATTGCCAAGTAGGGACCTCCTATCTGCAACCATAGAGGTCAATAAATCATCTCTGTTAAAGAAACTTCCTATATTTGGATCCAAATAGGTAAAGCAAGTATTAAACAACACCATGTTGAAATGAGTAGAAAGTTAAAGAAAAACGTATGCACAAAAATGCAGCAACAAATCACATGAATAACTTGTAAATAGTAAGAAATAAGTACCTGTACTATTAGTATTATCGCAGCCACCATAGGAGGCCCAATTATTATAGATAGGGCAATTCCTTTTATCATGTCCCTAAATAATAACCATATTGTTTGTTGTACAACATAAAATATATTTATATATATATACACACATATATTAGAATACTTCCATACTATTCGTATGCAAAGGAAAATGTGCAATTCACCCTACATTATCTGGATTTGACTCCTGTAAATAGGCTTCAAGCCATGGTGTAGTTTGTGACCTATATATAAATCAGAAAAATTATACTGGTCTTGAGAGAGAATTCCAGAACAAACATTGAAAGACAGGAAGTATGAATAACAATAAAAGTACAAACTAAAAAGAATGCACTACAGCAGAAATATAAATCTTCTTTACATACCATCGCAAGTAAAAGCTCCAGAAAAATCTCAACAGACAGCAATAAGTTCTTAAAGACATGTTATGGAAAGTAGGGTGAAGAGGAAAATTAATCTACACCTAGTCTCCAATGACAGGACCAAAAATATGATAACCTTTAACAGTAACAGTTTACCAGGCTACCTCTAACACACATTGAGATAGTTCTAAAGAGAAGATTATAAATGTCGAGCAAAAAAAATAAGAATACATTATAAAAAAATAACTACATATAGCCTCTTATTTTCCTTTAGTTGACTGTCACACCAACATTACCTTGCTTCTTTATATAATACATTCTCAAAAAAAAAAAAAAGAGAAATTTTACTGATATTGACTAACATTATTGTGCAGATAGATTTTTTTAATAACTAAATAAATCTAGTAGAAGCAACAAAAATGGGGTGAACCCAAGTAATATCATTAAAGATAAAATAGGATATATGATTTGGAAAGAATTAATCAAAATTGAACATCGATGCAGTTAATGCAGTCACACTTCACATAAGCATACCAACTAAAGTACTCATTAACAGTTTATGTTCTTGACTGCTGAATAAAAATAACTAACAAACCAATTCGCTTTTGTATAAAGCCCTTATTTAGAGTCCAAATAAACTAATCACTTACAGAACATGCTTATCATTGTAGGGAACATTAACAAATTCACAATATTAGATAGCAGGCTTTTTATTAAAAAGTTTCAGTAACCTCACCGAGTGATTGTCTACTCTTAGTTTTAGAAGCTTAATGCTTGAGAACTCTATTTTAGAGGTAAATCCCTGTTTCATTTAAGACTTGCTCCTTTGTTACATATTAACATTCAAATTCAATGACAACCATATCATATTGTACAACAAAAATTACAAGTTGCAACTCGGTGCCTTAAACATTAATTCGAAATAAAAGTTGTGCTCTTTCTAAAGAATAGCGGACATGGCACACTATTCCACAAAAAAAATCATCAACTTCAAAATACAAGTTTAATGATCAGACATATTCAATGAATAGTTTAAATGGAAATATACTATGTTCCACCTAAAATGCAATCCCATAAACTTATAGGTTATGAATGACTAAAGTGATTCCAACTCTTCAAGCATTCTCTGTCGTACAGTTAAAATTAGACATTGACTCTTTTCTCTGAGCTCTAAAAAGGGGCAATGTGATTCTTAATTCTTTTTCTGCATAGAACTTCAACTCTAAAGGGTACAACACATAACCGAGTCTATACCATATAGGAAAGAGGAAACAAAGGAAAATTAAGTAGAGACAAATGAAATACTGTAATGCAACTTCTAGTCAAGTTGAGGTTTATTCCCTTTTCCCTCTATTTTTAATGACAATCTACAAAAGGATGTAACAAAGTAGGAAAGACAAACAAACAAAAAAAGGGTAAGATTGCAAAGAAAGCATATTAAAGGAAGTTGTAAAAACCCAGAATAAAAATCTTACTAGCCAATCTATCCGCTGCTTCGACATGATTAGCAGAGACATGGATTTCCTCTTCCTTACATAACCTAATGTGACCTTTAGATTAGGTTAACAGAAACCAAGGTAGTAATTAGGGAAGAAAACAGTTTGACCGAGTGGTCTAAGCGCCAGATTTAGGCTCTGTTTCGAAAGGGTGGGTTCATTTCAATTTTGAGAGAAAAATTACAGAAATCAAAAGGATAACAACTGATTTTCAAGCCTAAAAGTACTAGCAACAACTGGGTTAGGTTCATTTTCAATTTTGAGAAAAATTACAAAAAATCAAAAGGGAAATAACCCAATGAAAGAGGAGACCCATTTGCAATCTAAGTGGATAACAACTGATTTTCAAGCCTGAAAGTACTAGCATTCATTTCATTTTGCTTAGCAATTGACTGTGTTGCAAATGAAGATAAATTTTTAAGGTTTCTATGTGGTGATTTAGAGAATAAGACAAAAATATATTACTTTGAAATTTAAGGAATTATCTGGTAGTTAAGATGGGGGAGATGTTTGAATAAGACAAACATATTACTTTGAAATTCATTGACCTCTGACCTTCCGCTAACTTGCAAGAGATTATTACATCTTTGTTACCTTTTGAAACTGTCAAATTAATAAAGGCAAAAGAAAACCTTAGATTTGGCTTGCAGATGAACTTTCATTAACTCTTTCGTATCAAGCTTGTTCTCCTACTTCTGGAAAAACTCAAGTAGCAAAAAAGATTACATAAAAAAGATCAGCATCATAAAACATATTCATAGAGTAAAGTAGACGACATGTTAAACTAGGTTTGGGCTTGCCTCTATACGTTTTGCTGCTCTTTCTCCACCGCTAAAGCTAAAAGAGGAGAATACACGAGTAGATGGTGTTTTCCTTCCAGATGCACTTAAAGAATATCAACAGCTGCGAACCCAAATTGTGTAAGCCTGTGGACCCAAATCGTGGGAGATCGGAGTTGGGGAAACAAAATCGTGGATTTTAGGGCACAAATCGTGGAAATTTTTAGTGAAGTGTGGTCGGATTTTAGGGCAAAAATCGAGGAAAATAAGGAGGGAGGAGGAGGGTTTTCATATCTCAGCACTCATGGAGCCTAGAGGAGGATTTTCACTCATGGTCGGAGGTGAGTTGAGATGGAGATGAGTAGAAAGTAGTCTGGTACATTAGGTATGAATATATAAATGGCCAAAACAACCCCGTTTTGGCCATGTAATTTATAACTAAAAAACAAAACGACAAAGTTTTGGTACTAAACACGCGGCACTTGAAAATACAGATAAAATGTTGAATTTAAATTAAAAACTTTGAGACGGATTGTTTGGTCTCTAATCCGTCTCAAACATAACTTAAAAAACTATTTAGAGTGAAATTAATATTTACAGTGAAGATAAAAATATTAGTCTCTAATCCGTCTCAAACATAAATATTTATTTCTTTTTTATTATTATTTATTTGAGACAAGCACGGTTGGTCTCAAATCTATTTCAAAAATGAGTTTTAAATCTTTAAAAAAATATTCAATTTTTGAGATGGCTAAATCTGTCTCCAATTTCGTGTTTAGAGGTTGAGACGACGCTGGCAGTTTAAAAATCTGTCTCAATTTTTTACTTCCAAAACATGTCGAGACATAGCAAAAATTCAGTTTCTAAGTCCGTATCTGGCTAGAATCAGAAACAGAACTTAATTCGTCTCTAAAAATCTGTTTCATATGCCCAGTATTCTAATAGTGAAATTGAAACAACACTTTCATTTCTATAATTCCATTTCCTACCAATGGTTGTCAACAAAATAATTAGTAAAATATCTCAAAATATAATTAATTATAATGATAATTTCATTGGTGAAATAGAAATAAAAAAAAAAAATCACTTATCTTTGAAAACCGTGTTGTCTTCCATCTCACCAAAATCATGACTCCACCAAATCGATTAAAACCTTAAGATTGTTAGAATCGTAACTTCATAGAATCAAAATCTTAGTGGAAGACATGACATGAGTGATCTCTATCTTTAAGGTCTTTATCGCCCCCATCACGATCGGTTTGCTATGAGTTGCAGACGATATACCTCCAGGATATATGTCAAGCCTCAAAATTGAACAAACTTGTGATAGCAATTCACATTTGTTCCGGATGAACACTTCTTTGTGATAGTTTGATGTTTGTAACAGATAAAAATGGAGAAGATAAAAAAGAGAGAAAATACATGTGCAAAATAGTAGATTTCTTCTATGTAAATTTATGTATCATATGCATATATCTTGAATATATATCAACATATACATATACACATATATACATGCGTATATATTATAAGTTACACATTACAACTATTGAATTATATTTAACTACACTTATTAGTACTAATTATGTAAGTTACACATTAGTAATAATTAATAGTTAAATAGAATTTGAATAGTTCTCACTATTTTTCTTTTCTTCCAAAATAATATAAGACTACACCACTTACATACTTATAAAGTAACTAGCAATCTTTTCTATTAAATGGAACAAGAAAAAATTAGTTTTATCAAATAATTTTGCACCTTATAAAATGTTTCATTATAGGCACAAATCAAATGATTTCTACACAAATCAAATAAAGTTTTCTCTTATTCTTCATAATTAGGGAAGCAAATTATACCTTTATATTTACTTAAATTATGTCCACTAATAGGTTTTATTTAAACCCAAACTTGACAATAATTAAGTCTCCAAAATATAAAATAAAGTGCAGTTTCTAACATTTATGAGTTACGATTAGTCGGAACCTACTGCTGCAAGTGACGGACTCTCTTGTCTCAGTTGTCTGTTTACTTGCCTAGGGAAAGAATTTAGTAGAACTTGTTTATGAGATTTGCATGAACCTTAACTGTTTTGGAGTGTATAGCTTCATGAGTCACTGCATTTCAGGTAAAGGCTGGTTCGGTGTTCGACAACATTCTCATCTGTGATGACCCACAGTACGCAAAACAAGTTGTGGAAGAAATATGGACCCAGAATAGGGAGGTAAGCCAGCGCTCTTCCAACATTCTGTAATAGTATCTCAGTGGCTAGACTTCACATTGTTTCTTGTGAATAATACAGGTTGAAAGGGAAACGTTTGAGGAGGGAGGAGGCGGAGAAAGTAAGAAGAGCTCCGGAAGAGGAGGTAATTGATAAGTAGACATCAGCTAACGAATTTTTATTGCTCAATATGATAATTCTTCCCTCAAGTTTCTCTTTCCTAGTTTTCTCCAAGTGATTCAAATAATTATTATAGGATGCTAAAAGAAAAGGCAAAGAAGGTGAAAAGAAAAAGCATGATCGTCGAAGGCGACATAGAAGGGTATTGTTCCTATACATCCCTCTCTATCCTTTTTGTGAGGTGTTGTAATCTCCATTTGTATCCTCTCTGCTGACTATTCTTTTATTGCTTAAATATAAATTACTATCCTGAATTATTGACATTTTTTACCTTCGGAGATCAACATTTCAATTTTTGCAACTAGGTGATCAAATTTTTAATTTTTCCCACTTACGTTTAATTGGACATGCCACGTCCTAAATTGATGGCGTGGTTTGCTATTAAGGCAATCAATGCTTATGTGTAAACTAAAAAATGTTATTTCAAATATTTTTTTGATATTTATTAATCATCAAAGGTAAAAATTCATGAAGTTTATAATGTTTTTACCTTTGATGTTTAATATATGTGAAAAAGTTATTTAAAATATTTTTTATTTCCTGTTTATCATGTCCAGAAAATGCAAAAAAAAATCATAACTCTCAGACATGCCTCTGACACGGGTTGTACAAATATATAAAGCTTACGATCCCTAGGTATTACATGCGTAACTAATGGCTTGCGGTGGTTCTTTGTTCTTGCAGGATCAGCTATGAGCTCGTTTAGATGTATCGGTTTTGAATCTACTTGAGAAGGGGACAAGCTTCGAAAATTGCTAAAATTATAGCACATCTTGATTAGTTCTCTCTTTGTACTCCGTGTTGTTGTACAATAACATTTAGTAACTTCAAAAAAACTGCGCCTAATATCAATTTGCTGATCAATCCATTAGGATTTCGGTGGGCTGTGGTTATATCATGTATGACTTGTTCAATATTCCATTATGTCCAATAATAATTATCTTGGAGTGGATGATTCTATCATATGTACAAGTAGCTTCATTTTATGTGGATTGGGATTGGATAATTATCTTGTACTCCTTCCTATCCAAATTATAAGATTCTGAAAGTCAATTTAAGGCATTTTTATATTCAAAATTATGATGACATGATATATATTGAGAATATTTATGTCTACTTTTTGATTGTCAGTTACGTAGATAAGTATTAATTGTAATTTTTTTTAAAGAGATGTGTAATAAATGAGATCCTCCTATAATTTCTAACAATCTCATGTATTGATAAACTTATTAATTGTAATTTGGCGAAAATATATCGCAATACATATCAAGATTGTTAAAAAATATTAAACAATAAAACTTATTTTTTAGAGAGTTTACAATATTTATATTAGGAAAATTTATATCAATTTTAAGTTTAAAAATATCTTGAGTTAATTTTAAAAAGTCAATAATGATCTTAATTTTAGCCACTCAATTTTGTTGCCGGTAAGTTCCACCGGAATGCACTATGATGTTACTCTAGGCTTTCTGAATTTAGACAAGGAAATTTATTTTCTTTAAATAAATGTCCAACTAATGAAATTTATTTATATCCTTTTTACTCCTGAATACAATTTTTTATTTCCATTACATGCCCAATAATTATAAGTTTTGATGATTCAACAACAAGGAGCAAGACAACAGAAAAGGGAAAAGTATAATTAAAGTTTAAAAAATAGAGCAATATATTTTAAAATTATAATATCATTAGTTCATTACTTACTTTTAAAATTAATTACAGATATTTTTAAATTCAAAATTGAGATAATTTATTAAAAATTGTAAAACAACAAATCTTACAATTAGTAATATATTTTAGATAATTTATAATATTTATTATTATATTAAATAAAATTAAAACTATCTATGATAATTTTAGGTTTAAAAATATTTTAAATTTACTTCACAAAATTAATAATAATCTATTATTTTTTTCCGGCTGGCATATCTTCTAATCAATTACGTAAATACCAACAACCAACATAGGACATATTTTGGGTTGGCACTTGGCATCGTATACCTTATCCATTACCATGTTATTGAATAATTGGACTATGGCTCTTTAGACAAAATAACAAAACACTTTCGGTTTCAAATAAGATTATTATTAATTTTTTGAAATAGATATTTTTAAATTTAAAATTTACTTAATATTTAATTTTAATACATTAAGATTGGCAAACATAGGCTCATGAGTCATCTCATCCCCTCTTATTAAGGCTTCGGTAACCGAGTTGGTAAAATAAGAAATCGAAAATTTTCGTTAAAATTGTTTGTTTGGAAATTTTTCGAAAAGCTAATTAATTAATTAATAAGTATAAACACACAACAACCAAATATTGTATCAAATATTACATCCATTTATACCATTAAAAAGTAGGACATGATATTGAAATCCGTGTTATACCCCACTTTTAATGGTGTAGATGGATATAGTGGTTGATTATTGTGTGTGTAGACTTGTCCTCAATTAATATAAGATAAAAAGGGAGGTGAGGATTACCTCGCGCTCTTGCGGGAGATAGCCTTCAAAACGACGTCGTTTTACATAATTGGATACACTCCCTCCTATATTATGCACAAAAATGTATTTTTATAATTTTTCAAAATATTGTTATTATAAAGGGATACCTCATGTAAGAACGTGAGGTAACCCTTACCTCTCGTACCTTCTTAATATAATGATAAACTATCTAAAAAGCCATACTTATTATAAAATTATTTTTCATAATTTTTAATAAATTATTTTAATTTTGAGTATAAAAATATCTCTAATTAACTTCTGAAATTCAACAATAATCTTATAATTTGAAATGAAAACAATGTATTAATAAAAAAAAAGTTGTATCTAGGATTTTCCTTTTCTTCTCTCCTTTTCTTCTCTAACCTAAAATCCTAGCCCCCAAAATTTCAATCTTAAATCTTGAGTCTCATTTCTCAAGAGACTCTACCCTAATGTTTTTAGACTCGGACCGTTTATCAAATCGAAAAAGGTACCGAGTGGATATGTCACTAGTTTAACAAATGGTCAAACCGTTATTGAACCTGCGACGTCATAAATATATATATATATATATATATTAACTAATAAATTTTTTAAATATCTAATTTCTTATAAGTTAAAATATAGTGAAATTATGTTACAATATTACTAAAACTATCTAATTTTAAAAATAAAAATGTAGATTAATTTGTAAAATATATAAATTTAGGAGGTGAAATTGACTTGCCTACTCTTGAATCAAGGGTGCAAATGTAATTTAGTAACTTTTCTAAGTTGGTTCTCCAAGACAAAAGTTAGTTCTATTAAGCTAAAACTTCCCTAATTTGAATGGAATGAATCTATCAGGCAAACGCAAAGAAGAAGAGTGAGAAAGATCTGAAGAAGAAAATCCAAGAGAAATCCCTCCATTTTTCTTTCCTCTTTCCCTTCAAAACCCCAACAGACGCACAATGACACAGATATATGTTATTATACATAAATCATACCAACGGGATCTAGATCAGACGTACGAGTTGCTCAATAAACTCAGTGTTCATCTCCGAGTCAATTTAATTGGGTCAGTCACAGATGTTTTATTGAATACAATATTCACACAGCACACACACACTGTTGGGTTTTGGATGAATTTATATGCCCTTTTGTATAATGGATCAAAATATGAGTTAATTTGATGGGTCACTTTAATTTCATATGTTTTATTAAAAGTTGAGATTTTATTAGAGATGATTAATCAAGTGTTAATGAAGGAAGAAGAAGAACGAGAAGAAGCAATCAGAGGAAAAGAAGAAAGAGATGAGGTACAAACCGGTAAAATCCGTGAACCAATTACTAGTTCACTGGGTCGCTCAGTTCAACAACTAGTTCAACGGGTTTTACCAATTTTTGACAAAAACTGGGTAAATGGGCCAAACCAGACTGGAGTACAGGTCGGTTCTGATTTTTACCGGTTGAACCTTTCTCTCCCCTATTAATTTTTATTTTATTTTATCTAATCTCTTACTTGGTTGCTATTTTCTCCCTTTGTGGAATATATTTTTCGCTACCGTGTGATTTTATTTTCTCCTAATTTGGGTTAGATTTCTCTTTTTTCTCTTCTTTTGTGTAAGTCATATTTTTTCTTTTGGGAGCTTGAATCCCTTTGTGTAGAGAATTTGATTTCGTTTACAGTGATGGATGATTGCAATAATGCCAATTGGATTAGCAATGCATGATGCGGGATTCGGCATGTCTCTGACGATTGTTTCTCAATTTTATTTTTAATTTCTCTACTTAAATAATGAAAGTTTAAAATTCGGATATCATTTTTAGTTAAAGTAGGTATCCTCTCAATTGTATCATACATGTAATAAATATTTTTCTAATTAAATGAATGATTTTCTCTAGTATTGTTCCTAAAGTTTGTCACCAAAAAAATAAAAATAAAAATACATTACCACATAAAATTGAATAAAATTATAAGTATGATTTACCATATTACATACGTGCATAATTATATACATGATACATCAAATATTCACATTATTTACAAGAAATCAAATGTCCAAATAAAAAATTTTAAAATGGAGGCAAAATTTGAATTTTTCAATATTTCCAAACTTAGAAGAAAACTAATAGTTTGAATTGAAAGTAGTATGTCCTCAAATGTTTACTTTGTAATCTTATTTAATTTATTGATAAAAGTTTAATTTATTTAAAGGTATTTATTTATCCATATTTAATTATTAAAATTAATTATTGGATATACTCATAGTTTTTTAGCCATGCTTTTAGAATCATGATGATGATCATTCTAATGAGATCATTCATGATAACTCAAAACTAAAATATTCCTAATCATAGGATCATCAATGTGGGGTTAGTGGATCTGGATAGATTAGTAACATATTATACTTGCTTTTTAGAAGATGATGATTGATCTCATATTTATTTGTGTGAAAACACTAAAGCAAGTGTGTAGGTGCTTATTGGAGAATAAGTTCACTGAACGTGACTCGCTTAAAGGAACATCTAATGAAGTTTTACTGGCATGTCAATAGGAGTTCCTTAAGTGATAATAGTACATGTGATCCTTGGACTTGAGATCAACATAGTACCTTGTGTATTTGAGTTATACTTTATCATATTCCTTAAGACTATTTGGTATATCAAAGGGTATGTTCGGGTATAATAAAGTATATATGAAGGTAGATGAATGATCAACAAATGATCTACCACTTTTAGTAAAGGGAGAGAATGTCATATATAATTCGATAAATGACAACTCAGAAATTCTTGGCCAGTGTGGAATGGAAATTAGAAAGGAGTTTCTAATTTACATTAATCAAAGTTGTGCATTTGAGAATTGAAATGCACATGATCAAATAAAATAAGACTTGACAGTAATTTTATGTTTTATATTTGATTGAGACATTGTATGATAGAAGAATTGAATTGTACAGTAACTATTTATTGAATAGGTTTTTTGTGATTAAACATTGATTTCATATTATTCGGAAAATCATTTTATATGCTAAAACATGTCACTCTTATTGTAGAATAAATTTATTTATTTATTTTAAATTAAAGGAGTTTAATTCATAATAAATTAAGTATATTTAATTTATACTATGGTGATAGAATAAATTAAATAGCTTAATATTTATAATTTAGTATTATAAAAATACTAATTATAAATTAATAAGTGAAGTCTTATTATTATTATTATTATTATTATTATTATTTAGTTTCTAAAAGGTTTAGGAATTAATTAATAAGGAGTACTATTATTATAATTAATTTAGTTCCTAAATGGTTTAGGAATTAGATTAAATATAATAATTAATTTAGATTAAATATAATATTATTATTTAGTTCCTAAAAGGTTTTGCAAACCAACATGAATTTGGCCTGATAATGTGGTATCAACAAAGAATTAAGTATATGGGACTATTAAGAGTAATTTGGACAATTAATATAATAGGGAAATTGATAATTTTAAAAGAAAAATTGATAATTTTGTAAAATTTCTCTCAGATGAATAGTATATGCGATCCACATTCACGTGAGCGATATCTTGTGAAAATATCAATTTTCAGTTATGAAAATAACAATTCCCTATAGTAAAACTTTCCTAACAAAGAAATGTTGAAAACAATGTGCGATAAAAAAAAAAAGGTGTTACAATTATTATAGGATAGAGGGAGTAATATATAATAAAGTTGAAAGATATCTTACTTTATTTGAAAATAAAATATTTTACAAAATATCATAACTTTAACTAAAAAATAATACCCACATTGCATACTTTACTTATCCTAATTGACTTTTTAAGGTCAAATTGACCAATTTTAATATTAATAACTAAACAAATGTAGTAAATTTTTTGAAATCAAATTAGTTGACTTTGATAATATATTTGATATACTTTCGTAGGATAAGAATTTTGTGCTTATATCTAATAAACTATAATTTTTATTCTAAGTATGGTCAATTTAATCATAAAAAGTTAATTATGAAAAATAAAGTTGGAGAAAGGGAGTAAAAGAAACAATTGTGGGGAAATTTTTTTTAGGGATAACCTCTTTAGTCGTCCCTTAACTTATCTCTATTTTGGTCCCTAAACATTTTTTTTATATGTTTGGTCTTTTTTCTGTATGTTTAGTCGCTGAACTTTTCAATTCATTTAATTTTAGTAAATCTGTTTAATTTAGACGGAATCCCAATTTTTTTAACAGGATTGCCACATGTGTGAACAGTACACCCTATTTTGACGGATAAAATCGTCCTTCCACTTCCTCATTTTCTTTTAGAGATAAACCCATTAAATAAATTCAGGAAAAAGAAATTGAGGGAATATTTATATGAAACCTAGCAAGAACAAAGTTAAGGCGATGAGTTATAAAGAGAGAAATTAGAGAGCAAGTGAGGTGAGTTTTGATTTTCGGATTCATTCCAACAAATCCATTTTGTCAATTGTAAATCTATAGAGACGGGGGATGATTAAATGCCATTATCATCGAGACTTAATCAATTTTTGCCATTGAAGAAATGAAAACGCTCGCCATGCCCCTCTCTAAAAGACCAACAGGAAGCTCTAAAGCATAACGAAACTCAACTTGAAAGGCTATATGATAGTGTTCCTTTGTCAGGACCAAGAGTCGAACCACTGATCTATACAGAAGGAGAGTTAGCCATTACAAGGAATAGATGCATTTATTGAAACGCAGTCGTTTAGTTTAGTGAGCAACATATTGCTATTATTAGAATTAGTTAGCCAAATGTCATGAGAGGATTGGTTCAGTTAGAAGTTTGTTATAAGATATATATATAACAACTCTAATTATAATTGAAGGCATAAATGATATGAACTCAGTTTTCAGTTTAATTTTACTTTCTCAGCAAGCTTTCCTTTTCCTTTCTTTAAATTATTAGCTTCGCGACAAATTTAGTATCAGAGCTCCCCTAGGCCATCTATGGCGGACACTACCTCTAAACCCAGTTTATAGAGACATGAAAATGACCTCAAGGTGATGAAGGGATGATTGGATCGGTTCAAGAGATGTTGCAAATAACCCAGGACCAGTCGAGGAAGAAATTCGGTGGAGTGGATAAGTAACTTACAAGCTTGAATCAGAAAATACACAATTCAAATGAAGAGCTGACTAAAAAACTATCAAAAATCCTATCATCCTTCAAACGATCTGAGACAAGGAGGACATCTACAGTTGGGCTAAGCTCACCGACTACTATAATAACTGAAACCTACCATAACATAACTCCTACAACAAGAATTCTTCCCCATCCCCAATTGAGCAATACACCTATTCCAATTTACAGCCACACTAGTTTACCCACTGTATCTAGCTTACTTGCTTCTGCTTTAAATCATATTAGAAATCCTATCAGCCTTCAAACTATCTAAGGCAGGGAAGACATCTACAGTTGGTAAGCTCACCGACTACTATGATAACTGAAACCCACCATAACATAACTCCTACAACTAGAATTCTTCCCCAGCCCTAATTGAGTAATATACCTATTCCAATTCACAACCACACCAGTTTACCCATTGTATCTAGCTTACTTGTTTATGCTTTAAATCCTGCACCTAGATCGTATTTTGTAGCCCCAATAGTTCATCATACAGCTCCATTCACTCATACCCCTGCTAATTATACTATACTTGAACCTGTAATCCAACCCTATTCCTTGGGAATTCCACGATTTTTGCCTCAAAGGGTCCCCACTATGGTTCCTCCTGTGATAGAGGGATAACAGTACACAGACCCTCACTCATCCTCCATAACCATGACAAGTCCATGTACCTTCATGTCCTAGTGTGCGTCTAGAGGACCAACAACCACCTCTCCTACACCTAATTTTACCAACTATACTTTATTTACCCAAACACTAATTCTATGCAATCCTACTGCGACATCTTACCCCTAAGTCCCAAACTTTAGTGGATCATTCATAGTGTCAGATAATATGAATGGAGGACATTCCAGATTACACAACACTCCCATCCTTCCATTTTCTTTACCAAAAATGGATTTCCCTAGATTTGATGGAAAGGACCCTCAAGGGTGGTTTAAAAATGTGAAAAATTCTTCCAATTAAACCCATTGCTTGACCCTAGATCTAAGGTTTTATATGATGCATTGTATCTGGAAGGAGATGCTGATGTTTGGTATCATTCCTTACAAGATGAATATCTATGGATGTTATGGGAAGAATTTATACATCATTTATGAAATCGTTTTGCTAAAGGAGGTAGGGAAAACTTATAAGGGCGGTTTAATAAATTGATGTAAAGAGGTAAGGTGGATGACTATATAAGGAAATTTGAAGAGCTCAAAAATTATATAATATCTCAAAACAGGTTTTATATTGAAGATTACTTCATTAATAGCTTTTTAAGTGGATTAAAAAAAGAAATAAATAGTGCCTTGTACATCACCAAGCCTACTACACTCAGAGAAACCATTAATCAGGCTAGAGTACAAGAAGTTTATTTGGAATCTCTAGGCAAAATGAATCCATCATTTCTAAAAGGATGAATGGGTGTAGCAGTGCAAGAAAATAAGCTTAAAGAGACTGTTAATCCTGTAAATGATGGGGTGGGACAGAAGACATATCCACTCAAAAGGCTGACCATGGCTGATATGGCAGCTAGAAAAGAAAAAGGGCTATGTTATAACTGTGATGAGGTATTTGTAGCTGGACATAAATGTATGAGTAAGCATGTCTATTTAATGATCACTGAAGAAGATGAAGACCAACCACCTGAGTTCACAGATCCTGAGTTAGCCCTGGTTTTACATGGAGAAGAATGTTAAATGCTCCAAGTGGATAATACATGTTCAGTCTCTATCCATGATTGACACCAATGGGATACACACAGTGAAGTTAAAAGGAAGGGTTAAAAATAAACCAATCAATATACTATTAGACAGTGGCTCCACCCATAACTTTATATCCAGCACACCGGTAAACCAACACCAACTGCAAACTGAACCTTGTTCCCCTATCAAAGTAACTGTGGCCAATGGGGAGGTTATTAAATGTGATAGGATGTTGGCTCAGTTTAATGGCAAATGAAGTAAGGAGAATTTCAGACATCTATGTATGTGATACCTTTAAGGGGTATGATGCCATATTAGGGGTACACTAGATGAAGATAGTTAGCCCAGTGATCAAGAAGATTCCAAATAATTTTACTCAGTCCAGGTGGAAGAGGAATTTCATTGGAAACCTAAGGAAGAAACATATTCCTTAGTTCAGCTTAAAGCCATAGAAGCTGAACCTCAGGATGAAGAGGTCATTCCTGTAGGCATTTAAGGATTATTGAAGGAGTATGTAGATGTGTTTAAGGAACCTCAGGGACTTCCTCCACCAAGGGTTCAAGATCATTACATTCCAACCATGACTGAATGTCAACCAGTGAATTCTAATCCTTACAGGTACCCCTATATCTAAAAAACTGAAATAGAGAAAATGGTTACAAAAATGTTAGATAGTGGAATAATAAGGCACATCACCTCACCTTATGCCTCGCCAGTTTTATTAGTAAAAAAAGAGGATAATTCATGGAGATTTTGTGTTGATTATAAAACTCTAAATAATATAATAGTCAAAAAATAGTTTCCCACCCCAATTATTGAAGAACTCCTTAATGAGCTTAAAGGAATAAAGATGTATTCCAAACTAGACGTCAGAAGTGGATATCATCAAATTAGGGTCAAGGATGAAGATACCTACAAAACAGCTTTTAAAACTCACCAAAGGCATTATGAATTCTTGGTTATGCCCTTTGGGTTAACCAATGCCCATGCTACATTCCAATGTATCATGAATGAGATTTTTGGTCCTTATCGGATAAGATTTGTCTTGGTATTCTTTGATGACATCTTAGTTTATAGCCCATCCGTGTAAGATCACCGACAACACCTCCAGCAAGTGTTTGATATACTAAGGGAAAATCAATTATTTGTCAAGAAGTTCAAAAGCACATTCTCACGGGAACAAGTGGAGTATTTGGGACACATAATCAATGTTAAAGGGGTGGCAGCGGATGAGAAGAAGATTGAGGCTGTGAAGAAATGGCCTAGTCTTAACTGCCTTAAATCTTCAAAAGGCTTTCTGGGGTTTGCAGGCTACTATAGGAGGTTTGTTAAACATTATGGGGTCATCAGCTAGCCCTTGACAAATCTCTTGAAAAAGGGAAACTTCAAAATGGTCAGATGAAGCTGAGATAACTTTCAACCAACTAAAGCAAGCACTATCTTCAACTCATGTGTTGGGACTACCAAATCTTTCAAAGACCTTTGTATTAGAAACAAATGCTTTTAAGACTAGTATATGAGTCATCTTGATGAAGGAAGGAAGGCCATTGGCATTCTTAAGTAAAGCCTAATCAGCCAAGCATTTGGGTATGTCCATTTATGAAAAGAAACTATTATATGTCATTATGGCTATTCAGAAATGGAGGACCTACTTATTATTGTGACGCCCAAAATTTGGGTTCCTTGAACCTCAGGTTTGGTGCTCACGGTACAACAAAACATCACATCTATCTACCCATTCATAATGCGAAGTAACATAAATAATAACTTAACCTTCTAACATTAATCCCAGGTTTTCTAACCTTAATAATACAAACATAATATTCCAAAAGGTTTACAATATTAAGTAAACTATATGAAATACAACTAAACTACTCTGTAGCTTTTCCTTTACCCTTGTTTTTCTTTGGTCCTTCAGAAGATTCGGGCTTAGCTGAAAATGGTTAATTTAGCAAGGGTGAACAACTATATTACTCAGCAAGTTTTAAAACAGTTTATCAATAAGATGTGAATCAAGAATAATCTTTGTAGACATGCTTCAACAATTGAACAATAATTGAGAAGTGTCATGAATAATAAATATTCCATCAATAAGAATTCGTTTTGAATTTTTATACTGAGTGGTTACTAAGGATCCTAAACTTCTAAAGGGATTATCAGTGGATCAATGAATACTTCGAAAGTGTGTCAATCATAAAGACAAGCTACATTCTCTGTAAGTATTTAAGGTAATCAACCTATTGTACCATATGTTATATATAACACTCAGTCATAGCACGCGAAATCGATTTCCCGACATAAAATTTACCCTTCTACGAGGGTTGTTCATCTCAGTCTCATTATAGAGTACGCACCAACTATTTGGTTTGGATAAGATTTCAAAGAATTTATGAATTCAAAATCATGCTTTAATAACTTGTCTAACTGAAACAATATAGCATAGACTTTCATTTAAAAATACAGTCCATGCAATAATAAAACTATAAGGTCAAACAGTTCCAAAATGAATAATCTTTTGAATGCACATAAGTGCGATCATGACATACTTTTATAACAAAAAAAACTATTAAGAATAAGTTCAGATAAAATACTTGCCTTTGTTGTCGTTTAAAGCTAACTTTTGTTTATCGCTTCTCGTGTAACCTATATATAATAAGTTAGATATTAACTAACTACATCGGGGACCCCACATAACAACTTCACAGTCTTTTAATCTTAATATATTAAGACCTAATCATATACATCACATTGGGACCCACTCATAAATCATTTTAAAAATAAAGTTATTTTATAAAACTTCCCAGATGGCGCACCCCGTGCTAGTTAACACTAAGGACTAGCACACCCCACGCCAAGTTTGTAAAATCCAAATAGATGAGCCCGACGCACCCCGCACCAAGAATAACAAGGCAACAACGCACCCCGCGCCAATATACAAGAAATCCAACTCTGATTTTTTTTCCAGCTTCAAATGTTTTAAGGTTTTAAACACACAACTTACGAGGTTACTAGATTAATACACATAATGATCCATCACACATTCCTTAGCTTCATATGATCATATAACACATATTTCAACAATATAAGTTTTAAAAAATATCTCCATTTCATCAAAAAGATCAATTTTGTTTCTTTACACCAAACATGCTTTACTCAAAATCTCTAATAAGTTTATACAAACATATCTTCCCCAATCATTCCAACTAAGTTATATTCTTAGCTTTTATCACATCATTCATAGATTTCCAACAATATATCTTTTAGCCTTTTTGAAATCTCATCATATATTG
The DNA here is from genome assembly GCA_947179155.2 of Hedera helix. Classification (NCBI taxonomy): domain Eukaryota; kingdom Viridiplantae; phylum Streptophyta; class Magnoliopsida; order Apiales; family Araliaceae; genus Hedera; species Hedera helix. The sequence goes on along the minus strand of OX359282.1, from coordinate 27,459,997 downwards.
GGTTTTATACTCATCAAAACAACATTTACAAGGTTTTAAACCACTTACATGTTCATTAGCATAACTTGATCATTTTAAGTTTTGTAAACATTACCCATCCCTTATGGAAATCAATTCGGTTTCTTTTTATAAAACATGATTCATTTGAAAAATATTAACAAACCATGTTCCATTTGAAATCATTTACTAAACTATGTTCATACCATTTTCCCTAAATCATGCTTCTGTGTTGTATAATATGAAACCAACATGATTCATGACTCTAATACTTTACTCAATGATCTATCAATAAATTAAACACTTGAAATATCAAGGTTTTAGAAAAATGATCTCTTTGAGGATTTTTAACAAACACGTGGTGTGCACTCATTAACAACTTTAACATGCTTTATATAAAAACACATATAACACATATCTCCTTCCATTACTCTTCCTTATATCATCTTTGAATCTACCATTATCCACCACAACAAACTCCTACAAACAATAATACATAATAACATAAGCTAAACTAGAAGTTTTAAGGTGTAGGAGACTTTTAACCTTTGAATGTTAGAGCTATTTCTAAGCTTGGAATGGTGTATTGTTAGGATTCTTCTTCTCCTTATTAATCCTGGTGAAATCGGTTGAAGGAACAAGGATGGACAGAGGAGTTCTCTCTCTATACTCGCTCTCAAGTTTACTTTATACTCTTCTAGCCTATACTTAGAAAGGAAATGAAATATTGTTAAGGCTTACAATCATACACGGTTTGGGTAATATAGGGAAACTCCCTTCAAATACATGTTATACCTATATGTATATTCATATATACATACCACCTACACTAGACCACTTTGACCCCTACTATTGCTTCTTCTATTAGCCCCTATCCTAGCTCTTAAGTAACTAGTACACAAGACTCTTACACCAGCCAAACAAGTCCCTTCCCAGTTGCTAAAAAAATGCAAATCACTTCATATTCTCCTTAAAGCTGTCGACAATATTCACTAGCTTGCCCACTTGCTGATATAATAGTGTATATATATATATATATATATATATATATATATATATATATATATATATACTCAATGTGCTGTTAAAATTTTTTGAATAAGCTTGCCTATTTGACTGTTGAAATTGTCTTATATGTATATAGTTTCTGTAAACAAAAGGAAAGGAAAATTTAGTTGCAGATGCACTCTCTAGGAGGCCAAAAATGGAATATAATAAGGTTAATGTAATTGAGATAGTGCCAGCATGGAAAACTGAAATTCAGGAAAGTTTCAATGGAGATAGTGAAGCCCACAAAATCATGGCACAACTGCTGTTGGATCCTTTTTGCTTGCCTGACTTCCAGTTGCAGGATGAAATGTTAAGGAAACAAGGCATAATTTATCTGGGAAATTCTGGAAATATAAGGGGCAATGCATTGGAACTCATACATGCCAGTCCAAAAGGGGGACACTCATGCATTGGGGCATCTATCAAAAGAGTTAAATTACTATTCTATTGGCCTACCTTGAGAAGGGAATTAACTGATTTCATCAGGAATTGTGAGATCTACCAAAGAAATAAAACTTAACATGTACCTACCCCTAGCCTACTACAACCCATTCCCATTCAAGAATAGGCCTAAGAGGTTGTAACCATGGATTTTGTGGAAGGGTTACGTAGGTCTGAAGAAAAAGATAGCACATTAATGATGGTGGATAAATATATAAAAGGATGCCATTTGATGGCCTTAACTCACCCATACACAGCTACACAAGTTGTACAGATGATATTAGATTCAGTGGTGAAATTACACGGTCTACTTAAGGCCATCATCTCAAACAGGAATATAATCTTTATGAGTAATTTCTGGAAGGAGTTATTCAAAACTCTGGGAACTCAAGTGAAATTAAGTACTACATATCACCCACAAACAGATGGGTAGATAGAAAGAGTGAACCATTGCATAGAATTGTACTTGAGGTGTATGATAAGGCAACAATCAAGTCAGTGGAACAAGTGGTTACCCTTAGCAGAATGGTGGTACAATACTTCCTTTTATACAACCACTAGAATTACCCCCTTCAAGGCCCTTAGCAGAATGGTGGGGGAGATAGTGCACCAGCTTTTTAAGGAAAATTTATAGAAGTCACAAGAGAGGATGAAGCTGTATGCAGATAAAAGAAGGACTGAAAGGGAGTTTCAAGAAGGAGATAAGGTATTTCTCAAACTGTAACCTTATAGACAGATGAAAGTAGTCCACAGAATGAACTTTAAACTTGTAGCCAGGTATTATAGACCTTATAAGGTAATCCAAAGAATTGGGAAGGTAACTTACAAATTGCAGTTACCCTTGACTGCCAAAATCCACAATGTGTTCCATGTATCGCAACTGAAAAAGAAGATTGGCAAAAAAAAGGTCATACAATCAGACTTGCAACCATTTATAGTAGAAAAAGAAGCAAGACCTATGCTTATTGCAGTACTGGATAAGAGACTTGTCAAAAAGGGATAAAGGCCAGCTACAATGGTGCTAATTCAATGATTGAAAAGTATAGTAGAGGATGTTACCTGAGAGGAATGAAGCCAATTAAGTAAGAATTTTGCAGACTTTAATCCTTAGGGACAAGGATACTCTTAAGGGAATGAGAATTATCAAGACTAGGAGTCGAATCACTGTTCTATACAGAATGGGAGTTAGTCGTTGCAAGGAATGAATGCTTTTATTGAATCGCAGTCGTTTAGTTTAGTGAGTAATATATTGTTATTGTTAGAATTAGTTAGCTAGGTGTCATGAAAGGATTGGTTCAGTTATAAGTTTATTATAAGAGAGATAGATATATATAACAGCTTTGATTGTAATTGAAGGCATGAATGATATGAACTCAGTTTTCAATTTATTTTTACTTTCTCAACAAGCTTTCTTTTTCCTTTCTGCAAATTATTAGCTTCGTGACATCTTTCTGAACCCGATTACATTTTTTTTTACTATTGTTGGATAAGATTTTACATTTTATTCTCTCATAGCTCCTTGAATCTCATCAAATCCCCCATTCTCTATCGTCTCTGTTCTGTCGCCACGCAACTTTGGAAAAGTTATGATTTTCACATCCAATAGATATACTAATAACTTCACAAATTGGAGTCAATTCCTGCTTTGAGAATCATTGTTGATGACGAAAAGTTCATAGAAAATGGGAAAAAACGAGTTTAGTGACTTTACCAATCAAAACCATGGAGATAATTTTCATGGGGGAGGTGTCGATGATTTGATGCAGAAGACAAGGGTATCATTGCTACCGTGAACAAAGGCAATGGTTGATTTTTGGGTGGTGCTATACTTGATGACGATGGTTTTGTTATGGAATTTTTAGATGAGGGGAGGGCATCCAAAATTTTTTTTTACTTGAGTTTTAGCTAAGGTTAGAGTTATTAGTGGAATGGTTTTTGTTTGGATGCATTGTAAGGATGATTTAAGGGATGTAATATTGAATAGGGTTTTGGGTTTGGCAAAAATCAAATGTACTAGGAATTTAAAATTAAGATTAGAGTTAGGTTATTTGAAGAAGGCGATTGTCAAATGTCCATTTTAGCCTCCTTAATAGTTTGAGGAAAATATTAAGATTAAAATAATTAAAAAGTTCGGGGACCAAATGTACAAAAAATATGTTTGAAGACCAAACATGAAATTAGCAACAAGTTCAGGGATAACTGAACCAAAAAAACAGGGAAGTGATGTTTTCACATGTTAATTTGATATTTCTGCAATGGTCCCCACCTTTTACCTAAACCAATATTCTTTTCGTCTAATTTACCCCTATTGAACATAATACCCAATTTACATTCTCTCTTCCTTTATGCAAATCATTGTTTAATTCTGTACCAATTTGAAAGACCATCATCCCTTTTTGAAGGATCAACACTTCTTGTTGGGATATAATTTATTAGACCATAGATATGGTATGGGGCCTAAGATTATTTACGGAGTGGGGTTGGATTCTTTTTACACACCATGATCAGGCCCATTCAAGTGTCCCATTTTGGGCGGCTTGGTGATCTAGGAGGGTTAAAGTCCATATTGAATTAGAATTCCAAATTAGGTAATGATTCTGAATCTTAAGGGTGATTAGGATTGACCGGTCAACGTTATATTCCTAGTTGAATTCTAATCAAGGGATTACTAATCCTAGTTGCTCACGGATGCTTATCACAGGTTGATGGAAAAGTATAAATAGGGCTACAAGCATGGAGAAATAGGTTACACAATTCTTCTTTATCAAATATTAACCTATTCCAGCAATTTTAGGTACTTCATTGTTCACACTTTTTAGCCTGTATTTATTCTCACACCGGAGCATCCTCGGGCGGCCCAAGCCATCCCTAGTTTTAGGGATTGTTAATTGTTGTTTTCAGTACAGGTAGCTTGTTGTTTGGTGATTGTAGAGGTAAACAAAATCACGTATTAACATTGGTGCTAGAAGGAGGGCCGTTAGTATTTGATCTGTAAATCACCCGTTTTGTTATGAAGGTTGTTGCTATGACGAAAGAGGGAAATCCTTATAGGGATCAACAAGGATCTTCTACAGAACCAGTTACACGTTAGGTTTGGGACTCAGTGAAAGATAGACTTGGACCTAACCGGCCAAGATCTAGGCCCCTGGAGACTCACTCAGCGCCTGTCCGAAGGTGGTTGTTTTCACCTTCAATTACCTTAGATTCTGATTTACGTAAGGTGGGACTAGATTTATGGACCCCTAATTGATAGGAGATCAACATAACGGGATCAACAAGAATGAATCAGACTCCAAAAAATTAAAGAAGTTAAGGCTGAATTGGAGACTCTGAGGTGTCGACATCAGGAGTGGAACACACGCCTATCCAAATTGAGGAGGAAAGAGGATTTGCCAACCATAATTGAAGGAGGGGAATGGGAGATAACTCCATAAAGTCAACCTCGCTTGAGACAGGATGACATGAGGGAGCCTGGTTCCTATAATCGAGACCATCCTTAGGAGGCGGCCTGGTAGATTAGGCCAGGATCATATTGAAGACACCAGGTAGCCCGGCTCACCCAGCTAATACTATTGGAGACGAACTAGATCCCTAATTTAGGGGAGGAGTTATGGTGGTATAAGGACGGATCCAGGTCGGGAAGAACAACGGGAGATTCCACATGTGCTTATTCCCGATAACGTTATGCAGAGGATAGAAAAATTAAAGAGAATAGTGGCGGCGACTGAGACCAGACATGTTACACCTCAACCTTTGGATCCGAGATCTTTATTCTCCCCAGCTATAAACCAAGAGAAGACTAATCCAAAGAAAACGTTGCTACCTTTAGAGACCTATGACGGCACCGTCAACCCTGCAATTACACATATTCCTACGAGTGAGTGATGGGGTATTATAACCATTTGAAAGTTGGCATATGCCAGATTTTCATAACCACTTTAAAGAAGGGAATTAAACAGTGGATGATATATTTGCCCCTGAATTATATCAAATCATAGAAGGGACAACGGTTTAGGAGTAATAAAAGGATGCGAAGCTCATGACGTCCTTAATGTAGATTAAGTAGAAGCCTAAAGAGTCACTAAGTTGGTACGTGCAGAGGTTTCGTGATGCAGTAGGAACAATCATTGATCTGAACATGACACAGGCTTTGGGGGTTTTCACGATAGGATTGGATTAGGGACAAAATAAGAAGCTGATGAAGGATGTTATGTTCAACTCTCCCAAAGATCTCTCAAATGCTTATGAGAGAGCTAAGAAGTTTATCGCGATCGATGAGGAAATGGCGAGTCTATAGCATGTTAATAGGGGAACGACAGACCCAACAACAATAAAAATGGAGATAATAAGGCGAACGTATGGGATCGGTTCGGTTCGAAAGAAGGTCAACCCCCTGTTACCAGCAGATCATCTTTTTAGCCTCGGACGAAAAATAAGGTGTACACCCCCTTGAATACGGATCGGGTGAAGATTTTGGAGGCGATCAAGAATACACCTACATTATAATCGAGGTCATCAGGACCTTAACATTCGAGAAAAAATGTGTATTGTGAAAACCATCGACATATTAGACACTCGACAAAGACATGTATCAGGCTGAAAAATATGATCGAAAAGCGTGTGCAAAATAGAAAATTGATCCAGTATGTGGCTGAGAGAGAAGTATCCACTCGAAACCAAGATCTATTGGCCGAAGTGAGGGGATAGGTCCCTGATATTCAGCCTCGGCGAGTAATAGATGTTATCACAGGGGGATTGGTTCCAAAGTAGGTGGGGAAGAAGCGTCGATCAATGTCTAATATAGTGATGGCCTTATCTGAGCAAACGGCTAAACCAGATAGGCCTTTTCTGAATACGGTGATCTCGTTCTCGGATGAATATTACCTGCCCAAAGCGGTGGAACCTCATGAGGGGGCATTGGTTATTATGGCGCAGGTCGGCCCAGTAAATATGAGACGTATCATGATCGATAATGGGTCTTCGGTTGACGTGTTATATAGTCATATATATTAGTAAATGGACCTGCAAGGGGTGAAACTGGAGGTTGGGCACGAATCGCCCTTGTATGGATTTGGCAATAAGTCGGTACCTGTAGTTAGGATAGTGGAGTTACCGGTGGTCTTTAGGACGGATCATCGACATATGCAGATCATGGTGAAAGTTTTTGTGGTACAGGTTGATTCGATTTATAATTATATTTTGGGAAGGACGACCCTATCTGCACTGCATGCTGTCACGTCGATCCCGCACTTCAAGATCAAATTCCCTATGAGGTGAAAGGCGACTTAGACATAGCGAGGAGATGTTATCGCACCACACTCACTACGTCTACCGTTGGGGTTAGCAAGAAGAAACAGGCAGTGATGGTAGACATTGACCCCTTCATTGAAAGAGTTACAAAACCACTGGCGACGCCTGCCAAAGAGATCGAGGAGGTAGAATTAATACCAGGCAACACTATAAAAATGGTGAAGATAAGTGCCAGGTTATAAAGTAAAATCAAAGCTATATTAGTGGAGTTGCTTCAAATATATTCCGATATCTTCGTTTAAACACCTCACGATATGCCCGGGATAGCAGAAGATGTGGCGGTCCATAGGTTATTAGTTGATTTGAAAAGGAAATCGGTTAACCAGAGACATTGAATTTTTGGATGCAGGGATCATATATGAGATAAAATATCTGGAGTGGTTGTTGAACGTGGTTTTGGTCAGAAAATAGAATTGGAAGTGGAGGGTCAGCATTAATTATACGAATTTGAATAAGGTATGCCCGAATGACTTTTATCCACTCCCCTTTATATATCAATAGACACGATGTCGAGGAATGTCATCCTTAGTTTCTTATAAGCGTTTTCGGGGTATAATCAAATACTGATGGCATGGGAGGATATTCTGAAGACAACTTTCATCACTCATAGGGCTATCTATACATACAATAAGATGATATTTGGGTTAATTAACGTAGGAGCCACGTACCAAAGAAAGATGAACAAAGTCTTTCGAAAGCAGATCAAAAAAAATATAGAGCTATATGTGGATGATATGATCGTTAGAAGCACTATGGTTCATGATCATCTACGAGATTTAGAGGAGTGCTTACAAACTATTAAACATTATAACATGCAGTTTAACCCTACGAAATGTAAATTCGATTTGGGATCGGGAAAGTTTCTTGGTTACCTAGTTTGTCAGAAGAGAATTGAAGTTAATCCAAAGAAGATTAGAGCTATAGTGGACATAAAATTGCCATAAAACTTCAAGGATGTGCTGAGGCTAACAGGTCGGATAACAGCTTTACGACGCTTTATGTCTAAGTCTACGAAAAGGTGCCTTCTGTTTTTTAATATATTGAGAGGGCCAAAAAATGAGAAAATATTCCAGTGGACTTCGGAGTGTGAGGACGCATTACAAGGAATAAAGAGATACTTTTTCTAGGCTCCGTTGTTATAAAAACCTATGCCAAATGAGCTACTCTATTTGTATTTGGCAGTGAGTACTTTGACTATCGGCGCAATATTGGTCTGAGAAGAAGGAGGAAGGCGGCATCTGATTTACTATGTGAGTCACACTTTAAGAGATGCATATATGCTATACCTGAACCTATAAAAATGTGCCTATGCGTTGGTAATAGCGAGCAGGAAGCTACGTCATTATTTCCAAGGTCGAATTATCATTATCTACACAGATCAGCCTTTGAAAAAAGTGCTTCATAAGTTGGATGCATTGGGGAGAATGGTGGTATGGTCTGTTGAGCTCAATTAGTTTATGTTAGACTATCGACCTCGGACTGTCATAAGGGACATGTATTAACATATTTCGTTGTGGAGTGTTCTTTTCTTGAGGATGGCCAAAAAGGCGAGTCAGTTGAAGAGATTAACCTCATAGTAGGGGCCAGCACGTCTCGTCAACATCATGGGTTTTGTACGTGTATGGATCTTTGAACATGAATGCTAGTAGGGCTAGAGTTATCTTGACAAGTCCAAACAGTTTCAAGGTCCAATAAGCTATCAGGTTTCGCTTTAAAGCGACCAACAATGAAGCTGAATACGAGACAATTTTGGCGGGATTTGAGGTTGGTTCAGAGTTTGGAAGTTCTTAATATCTTAATTTTCAGTGATTCTCAGCTGGCCGTTAAGCAAATATAAGGAGAATATGAGGCCCGAAGGGCATGAATGACAAATTACTTATTTGAAGTAAAGACGTTACTACAACGGTTTGATTCTTACTCACTTCAAAGTATTGATCGGGATGGTAATATAGTGGCAGATGGTTTGTCAAGGTTGGTTGTTTCCCAGGTGGAGGACTTTGGGGGTTCGATGTACTTGGAGGTACTTAGTGAGACTAGCATATCGAGGAAGGAATTGATGCTGGTGGAAAGATCAAATTGCTGAATGACTTCCTATTTGGATTATCTTGTTGATGGAAAATTGCTAACGGACAAGTTAGCGATGAAGAGAATCAAATATCGGAGTTCTTACTTTTACTTGATAGATGGGGACCTATATCGGCGGGCTTATTTGTCACCATTGTTAAAATGTTTGGTCCTATTAGAGGCGTCTTATGCACTTCAGGAGGTGTATGAAGGGATTTACGAGGATCACATATGAGCGAAGTCGTTGGCATATAAATTGATCAGACAAGGGTACTACTGGCCAACAATGTTTCAAGAAGCTAAATTTTTTGAAAAAAAGTGCCCGAAGTGCCAGCTAAACAGTCTAATCCCTCATCAACCCCCTGAGGAGCTGTCATCGGTCTTATTTCTAATTCCTTTTGCAATTTGGGAAAATGATTTGTTGGGGCCCATGCCCAAGGCGAATGGACAACTTTAGTATATAGTGGTTGCTATTGACTATATGACTAAGTGGGTGAAAGCTAAACCACTTTGGCACATTAGTGAGCAGGATTGCCTACAGTTTCTTAAGGAATTTGTGGTGTTTCGCTTTGGCATCCCTATGGTGTTAGTTTTGAATAATGGTCTGCAGTTTATAAGGGCGAAGTTCGAGCAATTCTTATCGAATTTTGGGATTCAACATCGGAGGGTATCTGTTGCTCATCCTTTATCCAATAGACAGGTGGAGGTAACTAATCAAACTTTGCTTAACAAGATTAAGAGACGGTTGGACGAAGCTAAAAGGAGATAGACAGAAGAACTTCAGAGTGTCATTTGGTCTTATCTAACTACTACTGGAGATTCTCCGTTCAAGTTGGCATATGATGCTGAGGCATTAATTCCTGTTGAGATCGGGTCTACGTCATTCAGGGTGGCAAATTTCAAGGAGTTATATAATGAAGAAAGCTGACTTAACTTAGATTTATTGGAAGAAGTTCGGGATGTAGTGGTGTTAAGGTTAGCGATTTATCAATAAAAGACTGCTAGACACTATAATTGGAGGGTTCGATTAAGGAGATTTGAAGTTGGGGACTTGATGCTTCGGGAGGTGGAGGCTTCTACTTTGCAGAATGTGGGAAAGTTGATGCCAAATTGGGAAGGACCTTATGAAGTCGTTGAAGTGTTCAAGTCTGAGATCGATAGACTTCAGAGCATGTTAGTAGACTTAGGAAGTATTATTAATAGACAGTTTGCAAATATTTTGGCAATTTATTCTTGTAATGATCAATTGAAATAAATAAAAGGGACATTTATATTAATTGAATTGTTATTTACATAGATTGTCCAAATATATTACAACTAATCTAAAGAAGTTAAATGCAAGTCTAAGTCTTTTTGGGTGTGTGATGGGTTGTAGTTGTTGACTGGAGGGTCGTCGTTATGTTGAGTGTTATCGAGTGAATTGTTGTCAGGTTGATTGTCTGTTGGATTGTCCTCTAGTTCGTCCTCTTTGTCATTGGGGAAGCCTACTATTTTGGGGTTGACTCCAGCTGCTTGGATCTTTGAGAGGGTGGCTTGGTATCCTTTGGAGAATTTAGCAACTATCTCTTCTAGAAGTTCAAGAGATGATCAGTACTCGGTGATGATTTTTTTTCGTTGGTCTTCGGTGATAGTTTCGGACTGGGCTTTGAGGGAGTCATATTTTTCTTTGAGTTTGGTGGTGTATTTGTGATGTTCTTTTTATTCGGCAAAGCCTTTTCTTTTAACTTCTTGGAGTTTGGTGACCGTGTCTTCTTTGGCTTTGAGCCTTTTCTTTTAACTTCTTGGAGTTTGGTGACCGTGTCTTCTTTGGCTTTGATTTCTTCGTGGAGTATGGTGTTTCGGCTTCGAAGCACTTCGATTTGTTATCAAAAGTTAATTTTTTTACTGAAGTTCGTTATGAAGTTCCCTGTTTGCTTCTTCAAATTATTTTAGAGAGTCTTTGGCGATACCGTGGGCTTCGTGCAACTGTTGGAAGTCAGAGGTGTACTCGTCATTTTTTGCTCCAGGGTTTTATTTCGAGCTTGGAATTCCTAGAGTTCGTCGATTAGTTTTCTTTTGGATTTGGTAACATCGGTTAGTTGTAGTTGAAGGGTTTTGTTTTGGGAGATGAGTTTGGCGTTGTTTTGGGCTTCGGTGTGATAAGTTTTTTTTTTTTGGAGTTCTTTGACTTGCATGCTCAGTTGGTGATTCTGTTTGGATGAGTTGACGAACTTGATTTTCATTTATTTTATTTGTTTGCGGAGGTTTACCCTTTCTTTCCTTAAGGCATTGATTATTCTGCCTAAGCCAGCTCCGGATAACTCTTACTTTATGAGTCTACTGTACATCGCCATGAATTTCATGGATTAGAGATAGTAGTGAGTATTCAAAGGATGGGAGATTAAAAGTTAAGTCCGGGAATGTGAAGTAAAGTTACATACCCGACCTTATTGCATACCAAGGAGCAATTCTCTGTTGGTTTAATCATCAAATAAGGCTTTGTCAAGAGGGAGTTTGAAAGAATCAAAGAGCTTGTAGGGCATGTCTTCGGGATTGTTGGGCCAAAAGGATAAGTTGTTGAAATTATTTTGGAGTCGTTCATCTCGAAAAGGATTGTAGGTATTAGTCACGGAGGTTAAAACGCCAGCTTGGTTAGGAGTGGGGGTTGGGATATTTTGTTGATTGTTTGTAGTTTGAGTTTGTACGGGGATTTCTTCGAGGTGTCGTGGTTTGGTGGTTTTCTTGGGTTGTTGGGAGGTGGGGTCGGTAGTTTGTTTTGAGGGAGTCGATTTGGTGGTAGGCGAAGCGATTAACTCTGGTTCAGTTCTTTGGGTAGTTAGGATCGGATGGGGAAGAATTTTCGTAGTTTGGGGTGCGTTTTGAGGTCAGCTTTCATGAGTCGTTGTAGTTTTTGTTTCATGAGGTTGAGTTTTTCGATTTTGAATATTTGCGAAATATCTTTCTTTTTGGTCGGTGCATCTGTGTGAGTTGGTTGTTTTGGTTCTGTGGCTTGGTGTTGAGGATTGGAGGTTTGTTGTTCAAATGGGAGAATTTATTGTGGAGGTTTGAAAGGTTAATTTTGGGGTTCAGCTATGGTGTTGGCAGGCGTGGTTGAGTTTTTGTGTTTTGTGGTTGTCTTTTTGGTTCGCTTGGTATGTTGGAGGGGCTCGATGTAGTCTTCAGATGGATCGGTAGTAGTGGTGTTAGATTGGTGTTCTGAGAGGGGGAAGGATTGAACAGGTTGAATAAGTAGGGGTTGTTCTTTAATAGTGGGGTTGGAGGGTTCATCGATAATGTATTCTACTGGGCCAAAAATGGCATCGAGGCTTGGTGGTGAAGGTATGGGAGCCTGAACTTGTGGTTTAATCAACACTACTACAAGGAAATGGAATTGGATTTAGTATGATGAGGGGAAAACTAGTATATTAGAACCAATGACGTTTAATTTGTACAAGAAAAATGAGTTTGAATACTTACAACCATGGTCGAATAGCCATTGTTCTTTGGAGATGAGTTCCAAATCTTAGAGTTCAGTGGGAATCTTCTTGCAGAAAGCATGAAATTCCTTTTTGCGCTCTGTGGATATTTTTTCATAGCCTAAAGCGAGTTTTTGGGGTTCTCCCCAAGACGAAATCTGGACTACGTCAGTGTTATAGATGAAGAACTAGCCTGCATGCCATCCTTTTTTGGTGGTTAGGGACTGTATCCAGACTTAGGGACCGGGAATCTTATTTAAACATCAGAAACCTATTTCTTTGGTTTTGGTCAGAGTAAAAATGGAAAAGAAAAAATCGGTGGAAGAGGTGATGTTCTGTTCATGGCAGAACGTTATGAAGTAGAACAAGTGTTCGTAGAAGTTCAGAAGAAGTTGAGATGGGCTGATCTCGGTGAGAGTAAAGAAGGTATTGGCGAAATCATGAAGAGGGAAACGAAGGCCGTACTTAAGGGCTTGGGTATGCACAGAGACGTATTTCATGTTGGCCCTGTAGTACATCTTTTCAGTATGATGGGGAGCTTGAAGGTCGTATTGTTGGGAAATTTCAAAATTCATCGCAAATTCGATCCAAAGATTTAGGAGTAATATTAGAGATGATGTTCTCATGGTTGAAGGTTTTATCAAAATTATAGAATTCCCGATTTACTTGTTCGTGTTTCTCTGCGTCGGTGAAAATGGGGCTTACTGGGTCAGAAGTGATGGGGGAGAAGCATTCCATGGGTATCATAGAGGGTTGAGTGGAAAGGAAACTTTGCTAGTGAAAGATTACTGTGTTATGTTTGTTGCAAAGGGAGGGAGAGAATGAGGGAGGTAAAAGGTTTTTTTGGTGGGAGATGGAAATGACGAGGCGTGTGATTTTTTGGGGAAAATAAAAGTTGGAGTAATGGGTGCAGTAAGCGAAGGCGGCAGAGTTAGTGTTTAATTAGTAGGCAAGCGTGGTTATTATTGGGGAACGTGTGGAATGACTACTTTGCAATGGTGTTTTTTTGTGAACATGACAATTAAAGGGTATTTTGGCCTTTTCAAATTTATCTAATTATTTTTATTTGATAGTGTTACTCTCCTGTTATAATCTTTTATAAATAGAAGAGTTGGGGGAGGGGGGAGGACAATGTTGAGATATAATTTATTGGGTCTTGGATATGATGTGGACCTAAGATTATTTATGAAGTGGTTGGGGTTGAATTCTTTTTACACACTATGATGGGCTCAATGTTTGGGCAAACCCATTCAAGTGTCCCATTTTGAGGGGCTTGGTGATTTAGAAGGGTTAATGTCCATATTGAATTAGGATTCCAAATTAAGTAATGATTCCGGATATTAGGAGTGATAAAGATTGATCAGTGAACATTACATTCCTAATTGGATTCTAATCAAGGGATTCTCAATCCTAGTTGTTCGCGGATGCTTATCACAGGTTGATGAAAAAGTATCAAAATTCATCTTCGTTGCAGATCTCCACACCCACGAGCCACAACCCATAGAATTCCACCAATAGCTTTAGTGATTGGTATCCTAAATTTTTTATAGAACGGTGATGCTATGTGGTTCCTAAAGCACTTTCAACCACCATTTTGTCACTCTCCTCCGGCCACTGCGAATCATCTCCGACCATCTTAACCCTTCAATTGATTTTTTTAGTTGGTTTGTGCTTTATTTTCTTCTTTGTAGTCGTTCCATTTGAAGCATCCTCTTCGACTATCCCGATGGTCAATTTAAATTTATGGGTGAATAGAAACAAGAACACTTTATGCGATTATGTCCTGCTGGGGCCTTAAAATTGAAATCAACTCCACTTACCCTCTCAATAATTGAAAAAAAGGAATGGAGATTTAGTATTGGATTTCGCCGTAATCCAATGACAGAAATGAGATGATAGTGGTGAAGTGTAGAGCAAAACCGTGAGTTGCAAAGAAGATAGAGGCGGGTATGTGAGGGTAAATTGGACAAAAACAGAAAAACTTAGTTAGAAAATAGGGTCCACTGCCGAAATATCACTTCCCAAACAATATTAAAGAAAAGTCGGTAGTACAATGAAATTAGGTCAGGTTAAGATCTAAAACTTTTTGATCTCTCTCTCTATAAAAAAATCACCTCATATTCCCAGTCTTGCTTTATTTTCGATGGCTACTTCCATGGCTGGTACAAGGAACAATTCCTGTTATTCTCCATCTGGACCATCTCCCTTATTTAGCGTCTACTTGAGTTTTCGAGGTAAAGATACATGGAAGACATTTACCGGTCATCTATCCGCGGCTTTGGATCAAGCAGGAATCCGATCCTTTAAAGATGATCGACAATTAAAGGGAGAAGAAAGCTCAGTGGAACTGATAGAAGACCGGATCCCAGAATCGATGATATCAATTGTTGTTTTCTCGAAAAATTATGCTTCTTCGAGACTGTGTCTGGAGGAGCTTGTAGAGATCATGGAATGCACGAGAAAAAGCGAACATGTAGTGTTTCCTGTTTATTACGATGTTAAACAATCGGAAATGGGTAGTTTTGCAAAAACTTTTGCAATTCTCGGAGACTTTTCTACGGATCAGATTGATCAGGTGCAGAGGTGGGCTGCTGCACTAGAAGATGTTTCGAGTTTATCAGGATACCAGCTGACAGATTATGCAAATGGGTAAACCATTTTTCTCTTCTTCTTCGCTTCTCTTATTAGTCAACTATTTATGTTCCATGTCTTGATAGGGAAGACCAATGGTCTGGATATATAAATACGGAACTTAGATGGTATTTGAATTTTGATACAGTTAGATATTCTTTTAATTAGTCAGCTTTAGCACATTTAATGGATTCTTTTATGAATTATTTCAGTAGGATGATATTTGGTAATTCAACTTTGGAGATCAAACCATTAGTCTAAAATAAAATGAAGACTTAGGTGTAATCTTCATACTTAGTAGTAGATTCCTTGTGGGTAATGGGTAGGATTGAAGGGCTAGGATTAAGAAATCAAAATGAATGGCTTGGATAGGTTTCCTAGTTATATTGCACTTTTCCTTTCTTTTAAAGAGCTGAATGTATGTCATTACGAGTATCAGTGAAATGAATTAAACTATTCCTCCAATCTATCTTCTCTTTCTTCCCCCTGTTAATTCTCTCAAGGTCTATCAGAGACTTTAAATCGGTAACAATGGTGATTTCATTGAGAGATGATCCTATCCTAGCTTTTTGGACAAATTCGCAGAAAAAAATTCAGCTGCAATGACTGATTGGGCTGATCAATTTGTTGAAGCTTACCCAAAATCTGATCCAAAGCATGATCGTAGAGTGTAATTTTTGGTGCTGCCCAAGAAGATGACTGTCTATGTGTAGCAGTAGATTTCACCGGGTCAGTCCACTGTGATGAAAATGATGATGAAGGTGATGTTGATTTGGATTGTGAAGAGGAAGAGAGCCGTCAAAACCAATTGCAGATTCAACTAGATGATGGTTTGATTGTTCCAGAGGGCGGAGCTAATGAGGGTTTTTAGACGAAAATTGAAGGCCCAAACTCACCACTTCATGAAGTTCGCGATCAATTGGTTCATGATAGGATAGATTCTCTTCCCGAAAATGAATTTCCATCTCCTAGTTGGGAAAACAAAATTGCAATAGAGATGTTCTCAGCAAATAAAAATAGGTTTTCTATTGCGATTAAGGTGTTCGACGAAAATACGGAATGAAATGGATACATTGTCTCCCTTGATCCGGATCCACCTGATGATTATGGTACATGATTGACTATTAATGAGAGCAATGTCAGCCTCCATTCAAAGTCACCGCTAAATGCATTCACTTCTGGCTATGGCAGCATCAGTTGCTTGACGGCCTGCGATTTGGTCGACAATTTCAACGTTGACTCTTTTCAATTTGACAAACAAAAAGCTGGTACATTAGTGAAAGTTTATTTCATCCTCTACCATCTTTATGTTCCTAGCTCTTCTGCCCTTGTTATTAATGGATATGGGTGTCAAGTGTTTGATGAAATGTCTAGGAAGGATAAGAACTCATGTAAATCTAAACTGAGGCAAAATGGTTTGTTTGTGGTGAGAGGGGAAATCTTGTGAGCACTGAATTTTCAAGCCAATTGTTGACGCCATATATTCGGAATAATGGTGCTTGGGCAACTATCTGGTATGATGCACAAAATGGAAAAAATTTACTGTTGAAATTAGATAGAACTAATGGATCTTTCGAAGCAGCCTATGCACAGTCATTTGGGATTGAGAATTCATTGATTGTTCAACAAATGGTAGCAATAAATATGAACCATGCAAAAATTGGAGATGGGTATGGGATGGAAAATGGTGTCGAACAAAAATTAATCTCATTGATGAATACATATAGACTGAATTCTTTCTCATCTATACATGTTCCTTTTCATTTAACTGAGTTTTAGTGGAAATTCATTTATAATTGAGCTATGCATCTTGAGACTTCTCTCAAAGTTCAGCTCCTCAGAAGGAAAATTGCTCAAGGTAATAAGTGAAAGATATCAAAAGAAGATTAGAGAAATTGGATGCATAGTGAATGGTTCTGGTTTGGCAATGGCTGCCACAAATATAATCAAGTTACTTGGAGGAACATTTGCTAAGTTTCTGGATATAGATGGGAATGGTTCTGAAGTCCAGGTTGTGGAGGCCGTTAAAATATTGACCTCAAATGAGAATGCGAAAGCAAGTTTTGTGAACATATATGGAGAAATGAGAACAACCATTTTAAAGGCAGCACACTTGAAGTACCCTGGTGTAGCAAGTAAGAAAGCATGTGTGCAATATGTTTTGGCCTCTTTAGTGCTTGATTTGTGGGCTGATAAGAATTATAAATTCATGAATGTTGGTGAAACATTTTTGCATTGGTGGAGAGACCGATGTGAAGCATTCTATAGTGTTGCTAAGCATTTAGTTAGTTTGGATTTGCCAGAGTTGATAAATGGAGTGCAGGCCTGCTTGCTTAAAGCAGAGAAACAAGCCTTTGATGCTCATCTACGTGTGGATTTTTATATATGCGCCGACTGGAATCATGTTAGATTTGTACCTTGGTGGTTGCACTTCGTAACTGGAATTTAATTTTGTACAGGGATGAAGAGTATAATTTCCAAGATGTATGCTAATGATTCAGCCACAATGGCTACATCTGCTAATAGTGCAGTGTCTTGGGTTATATGTCTGCCATTGAGTTACGTAAGGTATATGGTCCAAAATGAAATGCCACCAAGATACCCATCACAAAAGTTATAGGATTTCTTCAATGGGAAGAAGCTGTGCAAGAGCATCAATCTTGACGAGGTTATGACTTATGGCACGGCTCTACAAGATGCCATTTTGAGTGGTGGGACTAATCAAAGGTGCAAGATCTCCTTCTAATGGATGTCTTCCATTTTTTCCTTGGTTTGGACTTTGGAGATGGCTAGAATTGTCATGAATGTTTTGATTCTCATGAACACAACCATACCCACCAAGAAAGAGCATATCTTCTCTACGTACTCAGACAGCCAACCTGGTATCTTGGTTTAGGTTTGTATTGTTCAGGTTTGTGAAGGTGATAGGACAAAGATCAGAGACAACAACTTGCTTGCTAACTTCGAGCTATCCATATGGTTTTCTTTTCTCTTGGAATGCCTTGTGCTAGGAATGAATCCATTGTTAATGGCATTTTTCTCCTCGAGAACTCAAGGTTATATAAAGAAGAAGAGAAGGAATTTTCAAAGAAGCTAGCATCTCTCGCAGACTTGTATGCTCATGCTGTCATTTATGCGTACCCACAAGAGTTTGGGGATGCCCGGGTTTATATAGGCAAAAGCTACAACAATCGGGTAATTTGGAGTAATGAAAGTTGGTATTCAAATAAACTCTTATTTGTCAAAATGGTATTCCCAGAAGCATGTCGCACATCCCCACTTTTCACGTTTGACATAGGTTCATTGTGTGATGTATATTATACAAACAAGGAGGTTCTGATCATTGATGGAATGGTATATGTTGGAATTCACTGCGATGGTCACAGAGAGGTAAAGGGATTAGACTTTGGGATGATAGTGTACTGAAAGCTGTCATGGCTGTTGTTTGTGTGGGAAGTAGGCCATTTGTGACACTAGGAAGTCCCTATATCTATGCAGTTGTTCTATCACAATTTTTGGAGCATGGATTCATCAAGAATAATTGCAAGATTTGTTTTATGTGCAATAGCAAGCAGGTTAATGCCCTTTTATTGAAGAAATTTAGTGGACAATTAGAATGCTACAATGGCGATGAACATGCAACTAGGACTATAACTGGGCATTTTATGACAACGGATATAAAAAGGGGTCCTCAGCAAAGAAATTTTAAGTTCTGCTATGGTTACAAGCACTCTCACCTTGAGCGCCTGTTTGAAGATCACGTCAATTGTGCCTTATCTGGGAGTGTGGCTTCAACCGTTGCAGCCATTCATGTTCACAAAGGACTTGGAGTCTATAGCAATCTAGTTGGTAACTATGATGCATTTGATGAACTGCCTATATTTCATGTTCTACAGACCTTTGATGTTTGGAAGAAATATGTTGAAAATGAGATGAATATGCATGGTGGAAAGTCTGGTTCAAGTCATAGTGCTTCTCGGTCTACCAAGTTGGTGGTTTCGAAAATGTCAAAGATGAAGAAAGAGATCAAATGTCGACTTGTGGTAAATTTGATTGAAGATCTTGGCATCCTAGTTGTTATTATACAAGCTATTGGGGCTGTCTTAGTGAATATTGCAATAACGGGCTTGGATATCAAAGTTGTGACTGGTAAACTTTGTGGCTTTGCAATGCAGCAGTTTGCTCAATTCCACCTTGAGGGCAAGGTGGATTTTAAAGGGGGGAGTATTGTTATGAATCATTTCAGTAGGATGATATTTGGTAATCCAATGTTGGAGATCAAACCATTAGTCTAAAATAAAATGAAGGGCTTAGGTGTAAGTTGTAATCTTCATATTTAGTAGTAAAGTCCGTGTGGGTAATGGGGAGGAATGAAGGGCTAGGATTAAGAGTTCAAAATGAATGGCTTGGATAGGTTTCCTAGTTATATTGTACTTTTCATTCCTTTGAAAGATCTGAATATACTCATTATGGGTATCAATTAATTGAATTAAACTTTTCCCCCAATTTATCTTCTCTCTCTCTCTTCCCTCTGCAAATTCTTTCAAGGTCTATCCAAGACTTTAAATCGGTAAAAGATTCCCTCACATTACAGTCAGAAAATTAATTCCAACTATGCACACAAGTAAACACAACCTACCAACATCGATCAGGAAATTAGAAGTGTGCATCTTAAAACTAATTTCTTATGACTTTCAATGTAATCATTTTGCTTTAACTTACCATATTATACCGTGTTTCTATCTGGATTAAAATTGACAGGGATGAAGCAGTTCTCATCAAAAGTATTGTGGAGGAAATTCTATTCAAAGCACAGAACAAAAATTTCTCATATGTTGCTCAATGTCCAGTTGGAATAGAGTCTCGTGTCAGAGATATGTATCAAATACTGAGCATTGGGTCAAACGATGTTCGTTTCATTGGGATATATGGGATGGCCGGAATCGGCAAAACTTCAACTGTCAAAGCTATCTATGATAGAACATCCCACCACTTCGAACGTAGCTGCTTTCTTGAACATTGTAGAGAATTTTCTTCACGTAAATCTTATGGTCTAGTACGTTTACAAGGGAATCTTATATCTCAACTTTTCGAAAAGGAACATAAGGTCAATAATGTTAAGGAAGGAATAAGTATGATAATAAATGAACTTTATTCTAAACGAGTTCTCATAGTTCTTGATGATTTGGACCTATTTGCTCAATTATCATTAGCAGGTAGCAAGATCTGGTTTGGTCCAGGTAGTAGAGTCATCATCACGACAAGAGATGCAGGTCTACTAAGTAGAATTCCAGTTGATTCGATATACAAGGTAAAGGAATTGGACCGCTATGAGTCTTTGGAGCTCTTCAGCAGGCATGCCTTTAGAAATACTATCCCATTGAAAGATTTTATGGAGCTCTCAGAAGATATTGTAAGCTACATTGGTGGGCTTCCATTAGCTCTTGAAGTTATAGGTTCGGATTTGTTTGGGAGAACCATGGAAGAATGGAAGAGTGCCTTCGAACAAATGCAACAAATTCCCCACCGTCAAATTCAGGAAATACTAAGGATAAGCTATGATGCATTGGATTATATGGTAAAAGAAATCTTCCTTGATATTGCATGCTTTTTCATTGGGATGGACAGAGATGATGCAATTAGCATAATGGATGGTTGTGGTTTTTACTCGGCAATTGGAATAAATATTCTAAGGGAAAGATGTTTACTAACAATTGATGGAGAAAATCAGTTGAGGATGCATAATTTGATTCGGGATATGGGAAGGGAAATAGTACGTGAAGAATCCCTTGAGAATCCCAAAAAGCGAAGTCGATTGTGGTGTCACGAGGATGCATATGATGTGCTAGGAAAACTCAAGGTAAAAGGCGGACACTTGTCTTCTGATCAAGTGTCTGCATATTTCAAATAGTCAAAGCATTAGTTTCATTTAGTTGACTAAATCTCAAGAGAAAGGAAAACACTTCTCCCTCTCTCTCTCTCTCTCTCTCTCATATATATATATATATATGTTCAAAATTGCCGTATTCATTATGTTCTCTCTTTTTATCAGGGAACTGAAACAATTGAAGGTATCAAGCTAGAAATAACTGTGCCAGAGAATGAAAATTTAACTACTAGTACATTTAAGAAGATGCCCAATTTGAGATTACTTCAGATCAGCAATGTACATCTCACTGGAAGCTTTGAAAATTTATTTACAGAGTTAACGTGGCTCTGTTGGCATTACTGCCCTTTGGAGTGTTTACCTTCCAGTTTTCACCCACCAAAACTAGTTTTACTTGACATGCAGTACAGCAATGTCCATAGATTGTGGCACGGTGCCAAGGTATGACATTAGCCACGACACTTTTCTCTTCAAATTCAGCCATATGTGCACTACATAGTTCATTTTGGTTCAATAGTTTCTAGGAAAAATGTGGCAAGATAATCTAATTTCATATTTTTCTTCCTTGTAAGCAGCATCTAAAATACTTGAGAATCCTGAATGTAAGTCATTCTCGGTTCCTGATAACCACCCCTGATTTTGGAGGACTGGAAAAGCTTGAGAAATTATTGCTTCGAAATTGTTCAAGTCTGGAACAGATTCACCCATCGATTGGACTTTTGAGTAAATTGGCTCACTTGGATTTGAACGGATGCTCCAATCTGAATAACTTGCCTGAGCAATTGGGGTATTTGGAAGGCTTAAAGAAGCTTGATGCAAGTAGTACAACTATTGAAGTATTACCTGATTCCTTTGGGCATCTAAGTAAGCTGGTGGAGTTGAATTTGGAAGATTGCAGAAATCTTAGAATCCTTCCTAGTACCATTTGCCATCTGACTTCCCTTGAAGTGCTAAGTCTAGATTCTTGCTCGAAGCTAGAAAAATTGCCGGAGAAATTGGGGTATATACAATGCTTGAGGCAGCTTGATGCAAGTAGAACCGCTATTGAACAATTACCAGATTCCATTGGACATCTAAGTGGGCTGGTCAAGTTGAAATTAGAAGGCTGTGAAAACCTTAGGGTGCTTCCAAGTAGCATTTTTCATTTGACTTCACTTGAAGTGCTAAGTCTAGAATCATGTTCGAACCTACATTTGATTAACTGCACCAGTCTTCAGTCGCTATCGGAATTTCCTCCTAGTTTAAAGCAGCTAGAGTTGACTAACTGCAGTAGTCTTCAGTCACTCCCAGAACTTCCTCCTAATCTGGAAAACATATATGCACGCGGTTGTACATCACTCAAAAAATTACCAATGCTGTCAAGGTTGAATCACTTGAAATCATTGAATCTTGAGAACTGCAGCAGTCTTCAGTTACTCATGGATCTTCCTCCTAATTTGTGCAAGCTAGACTTGACTAATTGTAGCGATCTTCGATCACTACCAATACTTCATCCTAATTTACACCACCTAAGCCTGACTGGTTGCTACAGTCTCGAGTCACTGCCAGAAATTCCTTCTGATTTAGAATTCCTTACATTCTGACATTTACTTTCAAAAATTTCCTTCAGTTATTTCTTCCTCTCTCTTTCTCACTCCATTTTTGTCTCTCTTAAATTATCCTTTGTGTAACAGAATTGCTCTGGATTTGCAGCGACGTTCAACTTCCAAGCAGGTACGATCTAGATTTGTTCAATCATCAAAGCATTGATCTTCAATGTCTTTTCAGATGCCACTACACGTGAAATAATTTGTTAGGATGGCTTTTTGGTAGATTATTATTCCTGAATTAAAGCTGACATCATTAATAAAACAGATGGTAGTATGGTACTGCCTTCAACTGTCCAGGATTTATATGGACTACTGGAGTTCAATCTTGGGTGAGATCTATAACAAAATTGTCCTCAATAAGAAGTGTGGAGATAGAACTGATATCTCCTTCAGAGGGGTTATGAATGAGGATGTGAAGGTGGAGATGTGTGGGGTTCTTCCGATATATAAACTAGACATCACATAAATTGATTGAAAGAGAGACCGTGATATCAACGTTACAGAAACAAACTGCCCTCTAATCGGCTGATATTATGGAGAAGAGAAATGGATGGATGTGATTTAAAGTCTATTGGAAAAGGATGTAGATTTTCTTAATTCAACCATCATTGATTCAGAAATATAGATATTGGTTTCATGTGCTAAAAATGAAGGTGGAAAGAGCAAACTCTCACTATAGGTACATTTTCTTTTGAACATGGCCTGTTAATTTTGTAGTTAAAATTATTTTGTGTTCTATTATAATACTTTTTAGTACACCTGGCAAATGAGCCGGGCCAAAACGGTCTAGATATTTTTGGGCCAAAAACCTTCAGCCTGTGGCTCGGACAGGCCAGCCCGCAGGTCATTTGATTGTTTTATTATTATTATTATTATTAATTTATTTTTTTTATTATTTCTTTTTATATATACAATTATGATACATAAAATGATGTTTTGATTTTGGGTTATTGAGTATAGCATGCAATTTGTTTTATTCAATAAAAATGTACTTATTAACAAAAAATATTGAAAAACTTATGTTTAATTAAGAAATAATTTAACTTTATAAACTATTGTGACTTGTGAGTATTATTTATTTGATTAAATATGTGAAACTAATAATTTTAATTAAATACCAAGTGACTAATTTTAAAAAAATGCTAGAATAATACCACAAACACATTACACATGTACGTATTTATATAGTGACAATTATTTGATTATACATGTAACATATTCTGCTATGTGCAAGTATATAAAAATATAATTAATTATTATTTTTTATTAACATTTGATAATCAATAATATTTTAAATTTTGCCTTATTTAAGTTCTTTCATATCTAATAAACATATGTTTGGAGATAATAGTCTTTTGAACAAATGAATAAAAGTTTTGTTCCATAAATTGATCTAAACGATTAATGAATTAAATTATTTTTAATATTTTTTTTATGTATTGATGTATTTATTTTTTTTGGAAAAAAAAAAATTTGGGCCACAAGCGGGGCTATTTTGGCCCACTTTATTTTGGGCTGAAAAAGAGAAGCCCGTAGCCCACTTTTTTTGTGCGGCCCGACCCGCGGGCTTGAGCCAAAATTGTCAGGTCTACTTTTTAGCCATGAGAAATAAAACACGATTAACATATTTTTTTTCTAATCATCGCTAAAATTTTGTTCCTTGATTATTTCAGTTATTACTTCAGGGACTTGGATTTTGTATGATTAAGGTTTTATAGTTGCTTTTTAGTTTTTTTTTCAAGCTGATACACATGTCTGAGCATTGAGTAGTAGGTTACTTGAAGGATATTATTATACATGATTGCAGGATGTAACTTTATGAAAGCTTAGATGTGGCGTGCAAATTTAAGGACAAAAAAAAGTATGCTACTTATACCTCTTTGAATGGAAAATGTTTTCCTAGAAATATTAATAATTATATTCATATATTTTTTCCCGACAAAAGTGCTTGTCTACTTGTCAGTTTTACTTGAAAGATAAACTTAGCTTTTTCCAACTGTTGGTCAGTCTAATCTTTTCGATTTGATATATTATGCATTTAGTGTTTGTAAGACACAGGAGATAATGACAAAGGAGTTCTATGCAGTCATTGTTTGGTCTTTCTGTCTGAAGCATTTTCTTTTTCAAGTACTGTCTATTAAATTAAATATAAAATAAAATAGTAAACCCAATATTAGTCAGTCAGTTTGACAGAAACTCGGATTCTCAGATTCTATTCCTCCTCTAATATCCTCTGTTTGTCAAGCTGTGTCCATTTCCATTCATTATTTCTTGACAAATTAGTCGTCAGAAGTCTTTAAAAACTAGGTCTTAGAATTTCGTTTAACAATGAGTTTACTAATTGCATTATTGATCAATCAAAGCTCGCAGTTGACCTGGCATAGTATTGTTTTATTCAGCTTGCCATCTTATCAATGGAAACTCATATTATGAATTTAAAAATTCTCAGGCTTGCATTGTTTGCAAAATTAATGCATGGGATAGCACCATTTTTACTACGTTAATGCCTTAGGAACCCATGATTAATCTTTTATTTAATCTCATGGACTATTTATTATCATTTCTAAGGTCATTTGATACATCAAAAGAGGATTTGATAATACTACCTCTCCATTTGGGATTATAGTCCATAATGAAATGACCTTAGAAATGAAAAGACATAGTTCATTAGATTGAATAAAGATCTTATTGATTTTGGGCCCTGTCCCCGATCTAGGTGTGGGCAAAAAGTTCGGTATTTTCGGTAAATAGTTGAATCATTGAATTGACCGGTTTGGTAAAAAGAGAAAACGGTTCAGGATCGGTAAATTTAATTTACCGAATTTTTGAGACCGGCATTGGGAGGGGTTTTTGACGAGTCGGTATTTACCTGCCGTACCAGTTTACCGGTCAATTAAATACCATTATTTTTAACCTTCAATGCTTTATCCTTAAGGTGTAGGATAGTCAAATTAGGGTTCAATTTCTTCAGCCCATAAAATGCTGCCTCTCTCCATACTCTTATCTTAATTATCGATTTTCCTCTCTTCGACAAACCACAGTATCTCCAACATTTCTTGATGTAGGACAGAATTCAAGAACAATTTATAGGAAGATAAATGGATATAAATCTAGAATTTAGTTATGCGCATAAATCACTAAGGTTCAGGGTTTCAACTCCACTTCTGTTAACTCTAGAATTAGGATTTCAACTCTACATCTATTAGCCCTAGATGAAATAATTATCTCTGTGATAATTGTAAGCCAAAAGGAATTCTCAATAATCAATACTCTATAATCTGAAAGCACACAATTGTTTAAATAGGCCACAAACCCTAATCTGCAGAAAACATTAAAAAGATAAAACTACCCTTACTAATTACTAATGGAAATAAAATATCAACTAACTCCTAAAATATTAAAAAACTAAAATACCCTAACTAGTAAAATACTATCCATCTCCTAAAATTACATCAACTCTATGAACAAATAAAAACAATAAATCTATAAATAAATAATTACAAATATGATCTCCATCATCTCTGATCTTTCTGGTTGATCAAATCAACCCCTCCGTCTTCATAATCATCATCTTCATTGTCTCTAGCTCACCACTTATGAGTTGCAACTCATAGATCGAGGATTTAAGGCTTATCCACTTGATTTGCTCATGTAATCTTTCTAATTCTCTCCTATATTTCTACCATCTATTGTAATTTCTTATGTGAGTTTGGTTTTGATTCTAATGGTTTATTTATTCAACAAATTTGTTCTCAAAGTTAAAATTCTATTGGGTTATTTATTTCTTTCCTAAAATGAGAAACCTGATACTTTGATTTTCCAATTCGTTTTACTCTTTAAATCCCAATTTGTTTCATTAGAAATATCATATTGGGTTGGGATTTAATTCTTAGGGTTGGTATATACAATAATTAATTAGTTGTTTATATTCGTTGTTTTTTTAAATTGCAACCGGTACACTAATAGGTTAAAACTGTTACCGAGCTGGCCAATCGGTACAGGATACCGGTATAATTGATGCGGTCCGGTTCAGACTGGCACCGTACTGTATGCTAATTTACCGTTGAATAGCCCTACCCCAATCCACGTCTAATGCTAGATGCAAATATTTTTTGATTTAATTCACCAAAATTAGATAGTTAGATATTCATAACTATACGAGGTTATGGAGTGTGCAGTGGTCAACCTATCTTGTACTTTCGACTATAGGGTTTAATGGACGTGATTTATAATAATCTCCTTTGATGCATAGGAAGAAATTTAAAAGATTACATGGTGCATATAGAAATTTTATATATGCACTATAATGGTGCGTACAGTAACTTTCCATATGCACCATTATATCGAGGTTCAATATGGTTAGCTACTACACTCCATTGTCACCTTTTCCTACAAACATTATATTATGACTTAATTTCCTTGCTTGTTTTTGGATTCTGTAAGGAGATATGTTGAAAGGGTCTTATTAGGTAATGAAGTTGAGGAATTCCTCTGGTTTTGGACTGTGGTTTGGGATATGTTGATTGTGTATTGATGTTATCTAATTATTCTTATTGACCGGTGTTTATGCTTGATATGCTTATATTTTTCCCGTTTCTTTCATGAAATTTCATGTTTTGGTTTTAGGAAAATAATCTATATTTTGTTTGAAAATACAAATAATATTAAAAGAATTGAAAAAGTCTTATCAATAAAATTTTCATTTATCCTCGGTCTAGACATAGGTAGCAATCCATTATATAATTATTCTCATTACCTCTCGTGCAAAACCGATTCCACAAAGAAAAGAATTGTACAGTACGAAATAACATAAACACAGATTCATTAAGAGATATGGGCCCTTTATTCAAATCGTTCCTTTTTGAGAGGAATCGATAACGAAAACAAAGAAAGAAATATTGGACCCCAATTCGATTTCAGAGATCTTAGTACCTTAGACGACCTAGAAGGAGGATTGCTTCTCTCACCCATAGCAAGGTAGCCCAAGATTATTTTGAGACGAATGAATGCCGAAGAAAGGAAGGCCTGAGAGCTTACTCCATTGTTCATGGTGGAATAAGGGCTTAGGAGTAGTAGGGCTAAAGGCATGCCTTAATTAGGCAGCTCGTGACCTAAGGGTAACGAATTTTGACAGGAGTGAGAGTGACACTAGACTGGTTAGAATGGGAATTGAAGTATTGGAGGTGTAGGGATAACAAATGCTTTTGCCATAGTATTGTTTTATTCAACTTGCCATCTTATCAATGGAAACTTTTATTATGAATTTAAAAATTCTCGGGCTTTATTTGTTTGCAAAATTAATGCATGGGATAGCACCATTTTTACTAAGTTAATGCCTTTAGGTACCCATGATTAGTCATTTATTTAATCTCATAGACTATTTGTTATTATTTTTAAGGTCATTTGATACCTCAAAATGGGATTTGGATTATACTACCTCTCCATTTGGGATTACAGTCCATCATGAAATGACCTTAGAAATGAAAGGACATAGTTCATGAGATGAGATTAAATAAAGGACTAACATAAATTCTGGTTGGTTACTATATCTCTATGTAACTTTTTATTTATTTTTTATTTCTGACATACACAATCGTTTCTATGTTATAGTGGTGCTATGATCAAAGATCTTCCAAGGGTTAATTTGTACCTTCCAACACGAGGGTTTTCCAGATTGATATTAATCATGACATGCTGGCAAGCCTCTGAAGTGCATCCATGGGATGAGACATGTAGGACGTGTAAGAGATGCAACAATATCAGTGACGTAAAGAAGTTGCCATTACAAAATGTTGAAAGTGTTGAGAAGAAAATTTGACATTGCAAGGGCAACCATATATGTGATGAGGAGTTGTAAAAATAATAATCTTGATATTCTTTATACTAGAATGGATCAATATAGATTTTTTACTGAACTAGCTTCGGATCATAGATGTACATGTTGATTTATTTCTGCTTACTGGTTGGAAGCAAAACTTCCATTGTAGGTATCTAAGGTATGATTTACCGAGCTATATAACTCATTGCCTGTTATTGTTATTTTTGTTGTATACATCCTTAGCAGTGAAAACAGACGATATATTTGATATTTTGATGTTTCATGTTTGGATCATGTCACATGTTTCTTGATTGATTATTCCATCATTTTATTTTAGCAATGTCCTAGTCTTTCTTCCAAGGCCTGGAAGACTTTTTGTTCAAGGTTTTATATAAGCTACTATTTGGCCAATACGAAGGCCTGAGCAGTGTTGTAGTTCTTCTCCCAGAATTTTAAATGTAATTTTTCAACATCGTCAAAAGTAGTTGAATTGGTCTGTCTTGCCACCCTCATGGTCTATGGCTCTATGCTTAGTGCGAATGCTCGTCTTGAGAATCTAATAAATAAATGGGATAACCTCTTCGCTAGTCCTTAAATTATAGTTGTTTTTCACGTTTAGTCCCTTAACTATTTCTTTCGCGTATTTCATTCTCAAACTATATGTTTCTTTTATGTTAGTACCCAAAATATTGTATCTTTTTCAAATTTTCCCAAACTATGATTGTTGCTTATGTTTAGTCCTCGATCTATAGTTGTCTTTCATATTTAATACCCTCCAATTACTTTATTTTTGTAAGGTTGGACAAAGATTATAGAAATAATAAAGTCCAAGTACGAATTACGCGGAAAAAATAATTTGGGGACTAAACGCGAAAAACATATATAGTTTGGGGGCTATCGAAAAGTTTGGGGACTAATGAAAACATTATCCCTAAAAAAAATAAGTTGAAAAATTTAAATATATAGTTATAGTATAAACCTGTCTTTCAGTATAAGAGTTAATGTTCTTAATATATATATGAGTGGTGTTAAAATCAAGATACATTATCGCTGAAATACCTATATTTAATAAAATAATTATAAATTTAATAATGTGTCATGATTTTAACACCGCTCGTGTATACACCACTGTTTTAAAACCCAGATCAGACCAGCGGTTCGACCGGAATCGGTTGGCAAGCCGGTCCGATTTAGCCCTAAAAATCGGCTGTCAACGATCCGGTCAAAACCCGATTGACCACTAGTGGTTCAACCGGTTAGTTAATCTGGTTTTAAAGTTTTTTTTTTGTACAAAAATATTTTTATTTTTAAAATTATATATTTTTACTAATATTATAACATTATTTCACTATATTTTAGTTTACAAAAATTATATGTTTTAAAAATTTATTAATTATTAATAATATATTCTTTTATGTATTTATGATGTCACCAATTCAATAACGATTTGACCACTGGTTGGACCAGTAACCCATCCACCCAGTACCCCTTTCGGTTCGATAACCGATTCGAATATGAAAACATTGGTATACACTGTTAATATATCAAGGGTTAAATACACTTTTATCCCTCGAAATATTACCCAACTTACACAAGTGACCCTAAATTATAAAAAAAAAACTAATAATAGCAGACTCCAAGTACATTTAAGTAAGCAAAAGTGACTCTTCGTTCATAATTTTGGCCAAAATACCAGCAATGCCGTTCATGTGATATAATATACAGTTTGACTGTATGAAAATTGTATAATAAATGTTGACTATATGATTATTTATCAAATACAACCCAAATACTAACTTAATTCAAATAAAATAATTCAAAATCATTAATTAAATCAAATAAAATATATAATTCTAGTTAAATAATTAAAACTCATTAATTCATTCAAATAAAATAATTTATCACACTAATTAAATTAAATAATTAACTCAACTATTAACCTAAATAAAATAACTAACCCTATCAATTAATACAAAATAACAATTAAGGGGGAAAAACAATAACTAAAAAAACAAAACAATAATATAAATGTATTTTAATACTTTTTAATGTATTTTAATGTATTTAAAGTCATTTAGTTATATTTTCTTATATAAAACAATACAATTAAATAGTATAAGCATGTATATACTACTTAAAATAAATACAATCCACTACAAATTACCACACTACACATAAAATAATTAATTTAATTAACTAAATAATTAAATTTAATAATTTAATCAAATAAAATAGTTAACTCCACTAATTAATTAAATAAAATAACTAACTCAATTAATTAATTTAAATAAAATAGTTAACTCCGTTAATCAATCAGGTAAAATAATTATTTAGTTAGTTATAAAAATAGGTTAATTATTTTAATTATCTAAACATGTTATGATAATTAAAATACATTAATTATCAAAGTATGTTAAGATAATTAATTCAAATAAAATAATGATCAAACTCCACTAATTAACTTAGGCATTTTTAATTTATTTTATCGTATTTTAATTATGGTATTTGAGTTACTTATTTTAATTAGTCTTTTTTAATTATTTTACTTGGTTGATTAGGGAATTCAATTATTCTATTTGAGTAAAATATCAAAGTTAATTATTTTATTCACTACACATTACTATACTATATATAAAATAAAATAATTAATAAGATTAATTATTTTATGCATAATATGATAATATGTAGTGAGTAAAATAATTAATCTCATTAATTAATTTAAATAAAATAATTAACTTTGATTATTTTACTTGAATGATTAGCGGAGTTAATTATTTTATTTGAATTAATTAATTGAGTTAGTTATTTTATTTAATTTAATTAGTAGAGTTAACTATTTTATTTGAGTAAATTATTTAATTAATGGGATTAATTATTTTTGTGTAGTGTGATAGTTTGTAGTGAATTTTATTTATTTTAAGTAGTATATACATGTTTATATTATTTAAATGTATTGTTCTATATAAGATGTGACACCCAAGGATTTTATAAGAATTCCAAATAAGGATTTTAGTTATTTAAGTAAAGGTTATGAGATAAAACCTAGATGGTATGACATAATGGATTAAGGATTGATTAAGAATAAGTTATTATGTGTGATCTATAATGTCCTAGAATTTCCACATCTTTATTAATTAAATTATTAATTTAATTTCCAACGAGTTAATTTTACGAGATTATTTAAATCTTTTTATGTGATTAATTAATTATGTGATTAAATAATTATGTAATTAATTGCTAAAATTAATTAAAGGGGGGTCACTAATATGTTATTAAATTAGTGAACAAACCCTAAAGTTTTAATATCAAAATAATTGATAAGTTTCCTATTAATTAAATATTCAATTAAATTGAATATAATGAGTGAATTAAATATAATAAATTAATTAATATGATTATTAATTAATGTAAATAATGTGAAATATTAATAATAATATTTATTAGTCAATTTAGTAATTTAATACTTATGGGTTAAAATATTTAATTATTTATTCAATCTAATTATTTATTTAATCATGGATTGAATAATTAATGTGTAAATTATTAAATTAGCCCAACATGGGTCAATTAGTAGCCCAAGTGTAGAATAATAAAATTTGACAATTTAGTAGCCCAAACAATTTAATAGAAGCCCAATCGGTATTTTAAATTAAAGCCCAATGATTGGCCCACTTGGAAAATACTTAATTAAACTATTTAATTATTAAAGTACGCAAAGTGACTCCATTTTTGGGACATATTGAAGTCCATCAGCCGAGCACTAGGAAGGAGAAAGAAAAAAAAAATTAGTTTTGTTTGTATTTTGTGTTATTTATTTAATATTAGGTTGCTTGTTTTGATTTTTTGGGAAAGTCTTTTCCCACAAAATCCTCACCAACTTAGTATGGGCTAGCTTTCTTGTGCAAGTATCATTGTTATCTCATGGTAGCAATTTTAATAGATATAGATTTTATATCTATCCAAATTGTAAGTATACTTACAATTTAGGAGCTTGTATTGGTCATTTCTTCTTCTTCCATTTTTCAAGCTAGAGAGCATTTGAGAGTGTAGAAAAAATATAGTTGAGAGCAAAAATACCAAGAGAAGGAGTTCTTGGTTCATGCCTTCAAACCTCATCACCTACTTTGGAAGAAAAAGGAAGATAACCATTAAATCAAGGTAATGGTTATTCTAAATCTAAGTTTTATTTTTAAATTAAATAAATCATCATGTTAGTATAAATATGTTAATATAGTTATTAATGTATAGTGATAATATTTATGCCATGCTTGAGTTTAATATGCTTGGTTTGTATTTTGGTATATTTTATATGCTAAAATATGTATTTAATAGTGTGTAAACAAGTTTTGAAATATATGACCAAAAATATTTTTGTAAAACTTAGGTTTGATGTTCTAATATTATAGAACATTAAATCATGAGAAAAAAAAAGTTTGAATCACTTAAAATGGAGTTATATACAAAAAGTTATGATTTGTGATAGTTTATGTGATGTAAAAATTTTTATAAAAAAATAATGATATTAAATTATGAAAAATTAATTTTTCATGTTATAAATTAATATAAGGTGTTTGGTAATTTTTTTTGGATTTTTATTGATGATTTAAAGCTTACTTGATGGTATATTTTTATTTAAAATGTATGTGCCGGAACACTGTTCACAATCTGTTAAAAAAAAATAAATAAATAAATAATTTTCTGCTCAATGCCCGCAAGCGGTTTTGGCAGTCGGACGCGGAGAAAAAACGGCGTCGTTTAGCCTCAGAAAAGTTACGCCGCGTGTACGCGCGGAAGCCAACAGCAGTGACTCCAAAACGGCACCGTTTTGGTCCTGCTTCGGCTTAACGCGCGCAATGCGCGAGCAACTGTTTCCGAGAAATTACCAAATTGCCCCTCCGTGTTTTTTTCGGCGAAATGACCATTTTGCCCTCGGTTCAGTTTTCAAATTATTTACGGAAATATCATTCAGGTTAAATTTAAATAATTTAAATATTTAAAAACTAATTTAAAATTATAACAAAAATAATTATAATACAAAAATAATATTGGGGAGGATATTTTTCATTAAGTTTAATATTTAAATATTTTAAATATTAATCTAGTTAGCTATTCATGGTTAAGTTAAATAAATTTATTATTTATTTATTATTTTAAATGTTAATAATAAATAAAGATGATAAATTAGCAATTATTATTTAATACCTATTAAATAATACTTAAAGAGAGATAAAATTTATAAATTAATTATTTATTATTTAAATATTATTAAATAATAAATAAGGATAATTAAGTAATTAATTATTATTTAATTAGCATTAAATAACGATTAATGGAAATTAAGTTATTAGAGTAATAATTTATTATTTAATTTAAATAATAAATAAGAATGATTTGATTATTATTTAACCTTAAATAATAATTAAAATTAATTAAATAACTAATTATTATTTAATTGACATTAAATAATAATTAAAGAGGATTAAGATTGGTAAACTATTATTTAATTTCCTTAAATTAAATAATAAGTAAGGTTAATTACTTAGTTAATTATTGGTTGATTAACAATAAATTAAAGAAGGTTAAAACTAAGTTAATAATTATTTATTATTTAATTATAATTAAATAATAAGTAAGTACAATTAGTTATTATCTATTTTAAATAATAACTAGAGTTAATTAATTAATTTCTATTTAATCAATATTAAATATTAATTAAATAGAGATTGAGTTAATAAAATAAATTGAATTTAATTATGATTTAATTAAACAATTGTAATAAGTTGTTTAAGGGTTTAATAATTGTCCAACACTTAAGAAAAATATTTTCTAACTTATTAAATTATTAACCTAAAATGATTAAGTGTCTATAAGGTTAATAATATTGTTTTGACTAATGTAAATTATGTGTTAATACTTATGTGTGGTAAATAAGTTCATTATTAAGCGTATAGTTATGCAAATACGCCGTACTAATTATTAGACCGACTTTATTAATGTTAGGTCTTTCAAAGCAAGTTAGTTAAAGCTAGACAATTATTGTAGCTGAGCAAACAGGCAAGTTCTCTAACCCTACTAATTTATTGTTGAACAAGTTTCTATACTTGTATTTATTGTCAAAGCTTGAAGTGGTTTAATTATTTAAAATTATTCCACATCCATATTGTTTAAAAAAAATCGCACTTAGTGCACTTGAAGCTTATTAGTTCTTGATTCATGAACTGCACTAAAAATGTCAAAAGCTAATAGTTCAGCTAGACATTATGTTTATAAATTCAATACTTGAATACTTTTAAAAGCTTATCCAAACCATTGTTGGGTGCGGATTTCTTATATTAAGTCTGAGAATTGAACAACCCTAAATTAGGGGATTTTGTGTCGGGAAACCGACTTTGGGCGCCAGTGACTAAACGTAATGCATATATAGCGGGTTGAATAGGCTGATCCCCTTGAAAACCAAACAACTCAAAGGGTCAGAGGAAACTCTATTATACCCTCGTTAGTTCAGGGTCCTTAGTGACCACTCAGCATTTTAAGATTCAAATATTCTGTTTATTAAAATTTGAATCCTGTTTCATTCACAATTGTTATATCTATTGTTGAACCATTGATGACCTTTCCCATTCATTCATGATATATTAAATCTATATGATTGTTCTAAACTTGCTGAGCAAACTAGTTGCTCATTCTTGCTATATCATGAACCATTTTTCAGATAATCCTGATTGCTTAAAGAAGGATAAGGGAAAAGGAAAGGCCAGAGCTTAAGTTAGTTTATGCATGCTAATTAGAAGCTTAAATTTGTGTTTACTGTTGTTAAACCTTTTGTAATTCCTTATGATAGGAACTGTTTATGTTAAGGTTAATAGACCCTGGTATTGTAACCTTTTTGTAAGGGAACCAATATGTATTATTCCGCGATATTTAAATGCAATGTATGTATTTAATTGTTAGTAATATGTTGAATAGTGAGAACCAAACTCGAGGTTATGGAACCCGAATTTGGGGTCGTCACATGATCAATGTGTTATAGGGACCTATGTGATTGGATTGATAAAGCGACACTCTTTGTGTAAATAAGGGTCCATAGAATGTACTAAGAATCGGTTAAATGTGATTTATTATGTGCCAATATAACCTATATGTTAGGTCGAATATGTGTATATGTATATATGATTTGTTAAATAAAGGAAAGTTGAAATTGATGAAATAATGGAAATAAGTAAAGAAATTGTGAATTTAGCTGAGTTATGAATATTGAAAGCAAGCCTGATGAATAGGCCTAGAGGGACGAGAGCATGAGAATGACAAGTTGAAGTACGTATGTGTGTGCAGTAAAGAAGGACTAGTTTGACCTATTTTGTATATTAGGAATTTAAGGAATAATATGGATAAAGGCTTGTGAAAGTTTTGAAGTTATTAAGGAATTGATATTAAATTATTGAAATAAGATAATCATTTCTCATGATACACAGATACATAATGTTATACTCCTAAAGTGCGTAAAAAGAACGTAGATATCATATATGTTGAAAATTAGCATTATGTGCGTTATGTAAATAAGTTAAAGAACGTTAAAGTCATAATGAAAGTATTATGAATTTAAAAAGATGAAGGACGATGGATTTTGGTAATCTGATCGGGGTTCGCTTCTCGAGGAAGCGGTTTACGGGAAAAGTGAGTAGTCCGACTAATTGAGATGTCGGGAATTGAAATTTGTAAAGTATGGAACCAACAAGGTTCGTAGGAAACGATAATGTGCATTTATGGTTAAAAAGAAGATTATGTAATCGATTTGTGATTAAATGGCTATTTAAGTTATAAAATTAGTCTACGTGAATGTAGTATGACGGAAAGCGAGTGACCTAGTCGGTCAATTGGAGGAAGAACCAATTTAAATGAGCATGAAATGAATTGATGGAAGGAAAGTATGAAAGTTGTGTAAAAGAAGGAAAATGGCTAGAAAATGAAAAATCTAGCAATTATGATAATTTACCAAAATGCCCTCAACAATTTTAGTATTGACCAATGTTTACTAAAAGGGAAAAAGACCAAAGTACCCTTGACAATTTGGATAATGACATGTGTGTCCCAAGTGGTGAAATGACAAGAATGCCCTTTATTTATAAAGTGAAATGACATAAGTGCCCTTAACCATGCTAAAGTTAGGCTAACCACCTATGGTTAGTTGTTGGAGCAAGATATATTATATATGTATGTAGTAACTTAGCTGATTTCATTCCATTCTTTCGAAGTGTCTAGCAAAGTTGAGAGCAAAGAGAGAAAAAGAAAAAAAAACCAAGGAAACTATGGAAGCCATGAATGGAAGCTTGGATTTCTTGAGCTAGAGAGCTTAAATGATCATGGAGCAAGAAGAAAAGAGGAAGAGCTTCTCAAGACAAAGCTATCTATGTAAAGAAGTTAGTTATACAAAAGCTTTCAAACTTTATGTTTATGTGTTTAAGTTCAATAATAAGGGTAGCCATGCATGAATATGTGGCTAGATGTAAGTTTACATGAGTTTATGTGTTATTTATGTGATGGTTGATGAAACCCTAAGTGTTGAAGTTAGTAGAACAAAGGTGATGCATGTTTTCAAGTTAAAAACTATGAATCATTGGTTGATCATGAGTTTTATGTTGATGAACACATAGTTCAAAGTTTTGATCATGTTAGATACATGAGAAATTTTATGTTAGATAGCATTCAAGATGCATTGAAAGTAAAAAAGCATGTTTTGTTAAGGAAAGTGTGATATTAAACCATGATTTATGGATGATTATATGTAATAAGTTAATAATTTGATGAAAACCTAGATGAAGAGGGTGAATATGTTTAAGGTATGTGTAAATTCATGTTAGATAGTTTAAGAAAATCATAAATGGTTGAGATGTATTATATGTGAAAGGAAATTACAATATTAGGCTATAATTGGTGTGTAAACCAATTCGTAATCTGTAAAGTGTTTTGGAAGGTACGTGTAGAAGTCACATATGTATACAAAGTGATAAAATGTATATGTGGTGGCCTATGTGGTGCTTTGTGATTTAAGTGTCAAAAGGAGTTTAAGTTTTGAATTTGAAAAGTTTGTAAAAGTTGACAAAATCCGATTTAAAGGTGATTTTTGGCAATTTCAAGGAATTTAAGGTAAAATGAGGCTAAACACTTAAGTTTTATGTAAATATACATGTTAGGGTTGATTTGGTAATCAACGAGTTGAAATTTGAATGAAATGGCAAGTCGAACGATCGAAAACGATCGATTCGACCCTAAACGGATTTTAATGGACAAAAGTCGCTTCGTGCGAAGTTTTATTGTTTTGGAAGTTTAGAAATGTCATATATAGGTTATATGAACTATGTCAAGTGTCAGAACGAAGTTTTAAAGCAAACGGCCAAAAATCACAAAATTGGATAATTTGAATTCTGAAGTCAAAAAAATTCCAAGTGTTGGAAATGTTTTGAACAGCCCTCCAAAGGGCTAGTGTATCTTTATTTTTAAGAAGCCAAATGAGGCAATTAGTATTTTTTTTAAAATACTAGGTAGTAAGGTCTAGATGTGGTCCAAATTTCAGCTCAATTGGATGTAAGATGAAGAAATTAAAAATCGGCAAAGGTAGTGCAAAAATCAGATTCCAGAATTTGAACATGGCGCCTCGGCGCCATGTTTTGCACTAAACATTGCGCTGGCCGCGCAATGTACTGTTCATCGACCGAGAAGAATGCGCGGCCAGCGAGCTCTGGCGGCACCGGGGCGAAGTGTCTCTGTTTTTGAAAAATTTTTAAGCTTCTAAAAAGCTATATTTTGATATGGAATGATAAGAATGGGTTACATAAACCCTAAATTGATAAGAATGGGCTATTTAAAGGATGTCAAGGTATAATGAAATGATAAAAGGCATAATATATCATGCCTAAAGCTAAGGCAAATCAAGTTAAGGGTTATGTAAAAGGTCGGAAGCAAGCTAGGGTGTATTATAAACCTACATAAGGTGTGATACATCAAAAGTGAAATGATTAGAGACAAATGGTCGGATATTTATGAGTTAAGTTTGACAAAGATTATAAAGTTTGATGATCCTATATTGATGTAAAGGTTATGTATTGACAGATAAAGATCGAGGTAACAATCCGATGCAAGGAATGATATGAAAGGACAAGCGATGAAGTACATGTTAAGTGTATATAAAGCGTAACAGACAAGTTTTTCAGACTTAAGTATAGTAGATATTTTATGTGAGCTTCGTGATAGCATATAAGTTGAATGTGCCTTGCGTGCAATTATGTGGTTAAGTGCTAAATGAATTACGTGACATTAAGCATGATATATTAAGTTAAGGGAAGCACGACGCATATTATAAATTATGAGCATGAAAGGTGTTAGCTGAATTACTTGCTGAGCTTTATGCTCATTCTTGCTATGTACTAAATTTTCAGGTAAAATACAAGAAAGACGGAGGTACCGGTTATGCTAAGGTAAAGGATTGATGAAGGCATAATTAATCATGAGAGGAATGTGCTATGTGTATTTATGTAATGTGGCTATTCAGATAGTTGATGCTAAGTCATGATTGTAATAAGGGATATATGATTTGTAATTCATAATAATGAATGTGCATGTAAGTATTATCCAGCTAGGAGATGTAAGAGTTAAAGTTGGATGTATTATTGATTAGTCGAGTTTGACATGTAATAATCTTGTACATACGGTACAGTTGTATGTATAGTACAGAGACTTGTAAACAGGTACAGGTATGATGCAGATGTATGTATACAGGTACGATTAAACAAAGCCATATATATATAAAGTTCATGGCGAATTTTTATTACAGGGTAAGTTGAACCATAAGATTTATATATGATTATAATAGGTCGCAAATTGTTAAGGGTTGACCTAAGTTTCAAGAATTCGGTAAAGTGAACGTTTCGATCCTGAGACAGATAAGGGATGTAAGATAAAATTTAAAAAAAAAAAAAAATATGGACCAAATTTATGGTCAACAGAACGATTTTAAAGGTCAAAGGTTAAAGTTTAACGCACGGGATCCCGGTTAACAAGGTTTTAAGTTAATCACTATGTAATCCAGATATAATTGGACTTAATTAAGGAAGGTGGGATCTCGGGGTGTCACATAAGAAAACACAATTAAATTGACTGTAAATACATTAAAAAGTATTAAAATCGTATAAATACATTACTTTGCCGTTACACGTCAGCATTCCAGCTAAAGATATGGTCAGAGGGTCACTTTTGCTTACTTAAATATGCATGGAGGTTGTTATTATTAGTTTTTATACCTTAGGGTCGCGTGTGCAAGTTGGATGATATTTCGAGGGACAGAAGTGTAGTTAACCCATATATACTTGGTAGCAAGAGTTTGCTCGTCTTTTTTAATTGCCTAAGTTAACAATTTGATTATTATATGCTCCATTACATTTTTCATCCACATTTTTTAAATGTACATTTAACGGTGCGTATATTATTTTTAGTGACGGATGTAGGGACATAATTATTTCCGGCAATTTTATTGTGTCATTTAATGCAATATTTGTTTCGTTAAATATATCTGGAGAAACCGAGTGAAAAGTGTCATGAAGAGGATTTTTATCCACTGAAATTAGAGATACATCTCCACTCTTTTTAGATGTAGGGCATACGTTTTAAGTATTATTGTATTGTACTAGAATATAACTATTAATTATGTTATTTGTAACACTTCGGGTCAAATTCTAAGTACGTATTAATCTAATTCATTTTCTCAATAATATATTTATTGGGTCATCTTTTGCTCACCACAATTAAGCTGAAATGTTATTGTTAAAAAGTACTAATGAGGGTAGCTTGAAA
Organism: Hedera helix; assembly: GCA_947179155.2. Taxonomy (NCBI): domain Eukaryota; kingdom Viridiplantae; phylum Streptophyta; class Magnoliopsida; order Apiales; family Araliaceae; genus Hedera; species Hedera helix. The sequence continues at coordinate 27,419,911 of OX359282.1, read as the reverse complement.
TCTTATAAACATATTAAAGTATCTCATATATTTTGACGTGGTGTTGGGATATTACAAATTCTCACTTAAAAGTCTTGACGTCTCCATGATGCCTGAACATGTAGCTACACATAATCCTGAATCCTTGTCTATCTAGTTATTATGAGACAATACTTGCGACATTTGTGTCTCCAATTTTTATTCTTTAACCATTGTGAAATAATACTAACTACCATAGTTTCACCATTTATAGCAACTCGATCAAATGACCTAACCCGTTTTTAAGAGTTGGCTATGATATTATATGTAATAACCCGATTCAAATCACAAGTCTATATTAAATCATGAGAATTGATATTTCCATAAGCTAATTTGATATTTCTGTAAGATCAAATGAGACTCACTTACGAAAATATCAAATTAACTTATGAAAATATCAATTCCCATATGGAATTGATATTTCATACAAAGCTAATTTGATATTTTCGCAAAATCAAATGGGATCCACTTGCGAAAATATCAAATTAACTTGTAAAAATATCAATTCCCTAAATCATAATGTACCAAGATTCAATCCATAACCAATAATAACTTTATTCATTACCTTTAAGATGATACAAAAAAGATGTCATTGAGATAGTGAAATTGTGTACAACTTATTTTATTTTATTTTATTTGTTGAATAGAATAATGATATATCTAGCTTGCGACAACGGGCAGATCCAGGAATTTTTTCCACCACGGGCGGATTTTAACTAATTTTTTTTTTGTTAAAGTTAAATAAAAAAAACTTGAACTAATCATAATATTAACTAATCATAATAATGTTTTTAAATTACAATGTTATCCTCTTAGACCCTGTAGCTTAAAAATATTCTAAGATAGCTTCATTATCGAGTTAAATGCACCGTTGCCACCTAAACTCTAGGATTTTTGGACTTTGAGCCCCTTTATTTTGGTCAATGCAAATCGAGCCCCATACTATTTAAAAATTTGGATATTGATCCCACAGGTGCGTTGACTGTCCACGTGGCGCACATGTGACACTGGTGACATGGCAGTTGAATAAAGGAAAAATATTATTTCTAGTAAAGTTTGAACCCAAAATCTCACATTTGAAACTTGGCACAAAGACTTTTGTAATAATTTCACCCAAACATAAATCATATATTATACACAATAACAATAACAATAACAATAACAATAATAAGAATAAAAATAAGTGAGTTCAATTAATTAGCACGTCTGTCAACGAATTACAGGTATACGACCAAAATGCAAATCCCTGCAACAAAGATCTAACCTAACGTGACTTGGGTGACGTCCCACTAATTAAAGAAAAATTCTAGCCTAGAGTAGATCCAGGAATATTAAAAGGCATAATACAATTATATTATTTCTAATTTGCTACATATATTGTCTCATGAAAACCTACTGTTGAGGTGGAGGTGATGGCCTTCCGGCCTCTATTAACTTACAAGTTTCTTCTTGAATTGCTTGTTCTGTTTTGATTATTAACTGTTCTGTTTCTAGTATTTGATTATGAAAATATTGACGATTATAGTTGTCACAGGCAATCTGGTAATTTATTCGGTATTAGTTAATTCTTTCTTTATGATAATATAATATATGATTCAAAGTAACATAATAATCAACATCCATAAACTGTAAACATGAGAGAGGAAATACTTACAATGATCGAAGCTTTTATTTCTTCAAAATATTATACAGAGAGTAAGATATTATAAGGAGAGAGGAAAACAAAAAGGAAAACAAAGATTACTCCTCAACAAAGGTGAGGGCATCCCTTAAATAGAAAGAAAAAGCAGAGGGCAGGTGGCTTGTCCTTGATAGGTGGAGTTGTTTGTCCTTGGCCCTTAATAATGCGTCTTTACTTTAATAAAAATAAAGTAGATGCATATTTGTCTGGTAAGTAGATGTACTATTGGTAGTCTTTTGACGTTTTCTGTCGACGTTTTAATAATGCACCTTTACTTTAGTAAAGTAAACACGTACTTGTCTGTTAGGGAACATGCATCAGACTTTTCCTTTTCTCTTTTTATCTTGATCCATCTTTTCTGAAATCATACAGGTGAAAGTCCTAAAAATCCGCCATTGTGGGGTCAAGTTCTTTTGAATCTCTACTTTCTCCTGTAAGAATGCTGAATTCATTGTCGTCTTGCTCTGGATTTTCTTCTGGAGTACTGGTAGAGGATTTCATGAAAATATCATCCTTAACAAGAGATTAAAGGCATTGATTTTTCATATAATCCATACTTTTGACAATTAATTCTGTTTCGGACAAATTAGGATGCTTTTGTCTTAATTCTATTTGAATTTTGACAAAAGGATTGGCTGGTTGAGATAGGAGTAGTTTTGGAACAACGACTAAACAAGCTTGGGCGTGTTCTTCTATTTTTTGAACTACTTATGTTAAAGAATGATTCATCCCTTTATCCCACCATCTGGTATAAAATACTCTCTTAAGACGTGAAATTTTATTCTGGTGATCACACTGGAAATCCCATTTCTAGATCCATGGAAGACCAAATCGGATGATAAAATGAATTAAAGATTTGGGCATAAAAATATTAATATTTAGTAGTATATAACAATAGGTTATTTGTTAATCTCTAAATGCTTCTCTGATATGTTCTGATAAAGTTTTCATGGTCATACCGAATTTATCCCACCAAACGAGGAACCAGTTTGGTAGCTCGTTTCCGAGAACAACTGGACATACACGTATAAACCAGGTGTGATTTCGGATTGGATTTTGATAATAAAAAAACATTGTTAAAAGCATTAACGTAATCCCAATAATTGTATTTGGTTTCTCTGTTGCTAAGATCAAGTTGCCTAGTAGTGTGTAGGTGAATGCCCCAATTAGTGATGGGCAAAATATTTTTGATGGTAGCTTTACTGTAAGTTATTGGACTGCTGATTTTAGAGGGATCATGAAAAGTATGTTTAATTTTCATGGCTGCTGTTTCAAGTATTATTTGTTCATATATATATCTATACTGGTTAAAGTGGGGAAAATTGTTAAGTTGTTAAATATCGTCTCTTAATTTCCCATGGATCATTCATCCATTTCTCATCTGTTGGTTCAATATAGAGAATAGTTTCTTCAATCTTTTCATTAAGAAAATATTGTGGTTCTGGTGCTAACAGAACATTTTTTACTGTTTGGCTGGATTCTGTTGAAATCCTCTGCCACGGCGTCTTTGGCGTCGGCCTATTTGGCCTCGGCCTCAACTGGTCATGAACCTTGTAAATATTACCTGGTTATAAAATCAAGTAAAGAATTCTGTTCTCGTTAGATATATTCGATATCAAAGTTAAATACTGATTAGGAATAGTACTACAAATTTCTGTTTGAAATTCTTGAGTAATTGTTTTAATTTTAGCTTGTATTGAAGGTTGTTGGATTTTCTGTGATATTGAGATATTGTATTTCTTTTTGGATAAAATTTATCTGTTTTTCTTTTGAGTGAACTAAATCTTTTAATTGATCTAATTTTTTAGTATAAGGTTTGGCGATGAACTCAAATATAATTTGCCTGTTATTTATAGTGGTATGAATGTCTAAAGCATCTATTTTAGTGATAAGCATTAATAAACATAGGAAGGGAGTTCCCAAGATTATATTTTGAGACGTGTTTTTAATTAATATAAATGATATTGGTAGGCATAACCCTTGATTGCAGATAAAAACTTCTGGTATTTTGTACTTAATGCTCATGAAATTTTCACTTGCACTAACTAAAGATTGGGTAGTTTTATGAAAATACTTGGTAGGAATTAATCCTTCTTGGATGTAGTTCATATCAATTCCGCTGTCAAGTAAGGCGATAGCATCTTGTATTATAAAATCTGATTTAATAACAAAAGTAATCCTGATGTACCATTTCTGAAATGTAATTTGATTCATTAACATTAAATATTGTTCATCTGTATTTAATTTTGAAGATTCAGATTCAGATTTTAAAGGTTTGATTAAATCTTCAGAGGGATTTTCTTTAGGGGTTATTTTCTATTTAACATTTTTTAAATCTTGAAAGATGATTTGGTCTATTAATTGTAATCGTCTTACTTCATTTTTCAGAATATTAATTTTCATTTTTAAATCCTGAATATATACGTATTTTTCATTGATAGGGCTATTTTGTATTCTTAATAGAACATCTCTCATACTATATTTTGTAATTAATGCTCATGAAATTTTCACTTGCACTAACTAAAGATTAGGTAGTTTTCTGAAAATACTTGGTAGGAATCAATCCTTCTTGGATACAGTTCATATCAATCCCGCTGTCAAGTAAGGCGATAGCATCTTTTATTATAAAATTTGATTTGATAACAAAAGTAATCCTGATGTACCATTTCTGAAATGTAATTTGATCCATTAACATTAAATATTGTTCATCTGTATTTAATTTTGAAGATTCAGATTCAGATTTTGAAGGTTTGATTAAATCTTCTAAGGGATTTTCTTTAGGGGTTATTTTCTATTTAATATTTTTTAAATCTTGAAAGATGATTTGGTCTATTAATTGTAACTGACTTACTTCATTTTTCAAAATATTTATTTTCATTTTTAAATCCTGAATATATACGGATTTTTCATTGATAGGGCTATTTTGCATTCTTAATAGAACTTCTTTCATACTATAATGTTCTACAGGAACAGTTTCTGTTTTTTATTATGATTTTGATAGCAAATTTTTAAAAATTTTATTTTCATTTCTGGATCTTTAATTTGATCTGCTAAATCAAGCATAGATTTTTATTCATTTGTTAAGACATTAATACTTGGTTTTCCAAGGTCAAGTTCACTCATTTCTATTATTGCCTTCAAATAATTAGCTTTTGATTTGCATCCTTAACAAGGTTCTTCATTTTCTGAATAATTAAATTCCGACTCGAAGTTAATAAATCTCTGCTAATTCTTTTTTAGAACTAGATTTTGTTTATGTATCAGAAATACAGTTAAGGATTATTTGTTGAACCCGATCATCAATGAACATTTCATTAAGCTTTTGTTTTAATAGCATAATGTCCTGTTGTTCCACATTTATAACATTTAATTTGAGATTTGTCTTTCCTAGGATAGGAAGACCTTTTCTTATGACGGCTTTTAGGTTTACCTCGATTATATTAGTTAGGTGATTTTTTGGATATGATCTTTTTTTGTTCTATTTTGATGGTTGATAATGTTTCTATTTTCTCGAAGGATATTGTATTTTAGTCTCATAAGAAAATTGATCACAAAATTCTCCTAATTCTTTTTTCTTTGTTAAATTCTATTTTTTCATTAACTGTTGTAATTTTATATCATTATACAAAGATAATCCTTCTTATATTACAATTGCTATAAGCTGGCCACAAGAATACTGGTTATAAAGGATAGACATTTGATCATGTTTATCTCTTATCTTTTTACGAACCTTTTCAGCAAAAAGATTAGGAAGACCATCAATAAATTTAGTCTTCCGGTGATCACTGTTAGCATCAGGTCTTTGCATAAGCTTCACTAAGAAAATATCTTTATACCATCTAAAATGTGTTAAAGATGGACATCTTAAGTTCTGCAAAAGTTCTCTATTTCTATCTATATTTAAAGCTCCTGGTCCTACAAAATGACTTATAATTGTCTGCATTAAAGTGTAGCAGGCATCTTCTCTTTTCATCTCTGTTTTAGTTATAGGATTAATGTCTATCTTAAAGGAATTTAAAATTTCATCTCTTTGGGTTTGTGTGAGGACATTGTTAATCCATCCCTTAAGAATACCTATAAAACCGTTAATTATAAAGCGACAGATTTTTTGATCAGTATTATCATTTTGTTTGCAAACTATAGCATACATCATTATATGATGTATAATTTAAAAAATTTGATATTCAGATTTACCATCAATATTTCATTCGTAAATGATTTTGCCATGGTGAGATTTCTGTGAATGAAGAAAATCTTGTTCATAAAGAATATCTTGAGGAGTTGGCCTAGGATAATAATATCGACTGGATCCTGTAAGGGCCATACGATTTGTAGATTTCTGATCATAAGAAATTTTATTAAGAGACTGCGTGTCTTGAAATTCATTTTGAATCTCAAGTATTTGAGAAATAGAATATTCATCAGTTTCATCTTCAGTGGGTGAAGATAACTTTGGGAGAGAGATCATATTAATCTGATCTTTTGATATTTCTGGTTGTTTAATTTGTAAATATTTTATTTTTCTTATAAGGGTTGTAAATTCATCTTCTTTTTTAGTAGATTTAATTTTGAAATTACTGATTTCAAGAGATGGTTTTATATTTACTGGTTGAACTTCTATTGGCTTAGGAGTTATATAACAGTTATTATAGATTTGTTTGTTTTGTTCTTCTATTCTGGTAAGTTACTTTCCTATAGTTTGAAGGAAAAAATTTGTATAATTATTCTGTTTATTAATCTGTAAAATATCTTTTATATGTAATAAATGTTCCTGTTGATATGGTTGTTTTTCAGTTATGTCAACATAAGGAGTTATGATTAAAGGTTTTAGATTTTCATTGTTGCCAGAGGCTAATTCTAAAGATAATGGTGGTGAATGTATAAATTGGATAATTTGACTACTAGTAGTGATCCAATCTTTTTTGGATTCTTGTTAAAATATTTAATTATTTTTCTGTATGTACTAATGTAGCAAAGCTACATTACCATTTAGGGAATTATTTAATATATTTGTTTTTGTCTAAATGAAAATAATACTGTGATTTAATTTGTTCAAGTTGTTTAGAGTTATGATTTTTAAAATACCATTCTATAAATTCTTGATATTTTTCTTGCATAAAATGTTGGTTTAATTTTCTTTTAATTTTATTATTTGGGGTAAAATCCATTAAATATTAAATTCATTATCGTCTTGCTTTGGATTTTCTTCTAGAGTACTGGTACAGGATTTCATGAAAATATCATCCTTAACAAGAGATTGAAGGAATTGATTTTTTATGTAATCCATACTTTTGATAATTAATTCTGTTTTAGACAAATTAGGATGCTTTTGTCTTAATTCTGTTTGAATTTTGACAAAAAGATTGGCTGGTTGAGATGGGAGTAGTTTTAGAATAGCGTCTAAACAAGCTTGGGTGTGTTCTTTTATTTTTTGAACTATTTCTGTTAAAAAAGGATTCATCCCTTTATCCCACTATCTAGTATAAAAAAACTATTAAAACATGGAATTTTATTCTGGTGGTCACACTGAAAATCCCATTTCCAGCTCTATGAAAGACCAAATCGGATGATAAAATGAATTAAAAATTTGGACATAAAAATATTAATATTTACTGGTATATGAGAATAGGCTATTTATCAATCTCTAAATGCTTCTCTGATAGGTTCTGATAAAGTTTCTATGGTCGTACCGAATTTGTCCCACCAAACGAGGAACCAGTTTGGTAGCTCGTTTCTGAGAACTTTTGGACATACACGTATAAACCAAGTGTGATTTCATATTGGATCCTGATAATAGAAAACATTGGTAAAAGCATTAATGTAATCCCAATAACTGTATTTGATTTTTCTGTTGCTAAAATCACATTAATAATAATTAGACCTGACAAAATTGGCTCGGACTGGTCCGCCAGCCAAAAAGCGAGCGTTGGGCTGGCAAAATGTAGCCCGTTGAAAGCTGGGCCTTTTTAGCTCGACCCATTTCGAACTGGCCTGCGGGGTAATATTTTTTTTTTTTTTTTTTTATTATTGACAAAAAAAATGTTAACTTAAAAAATGAATCAAGTAGAAAATTATGAACAATATAAGAATAAATTCTAACATGTAATCTTGAATAATAATAATAATAAAATATTATGAATATAATATATATATTACTTTTAGTCTTTCTTTTACTCTCTTATCTTTAATATTGATATTATATACATTTATCAATTAATTAATCACAAGATTAGATACATTTTAATATATATGAGTACAAAATGTCTATAAAATTATTGATTGTCTTATTTTATTTACTAATAATATTAAATTATTATGTAAAAATTATGTGTCATAATTGTAAATAATTAGAATTATTATTTATTTCAAATTATTTGTTATAGTTGTAAAAAACTATATAAATTTTTTATTTAATATATATATATATATATATATATATATATATATATATATATATATATATATAATATTAAAATTGCCCGCGGGCCACAGGCTCGCATTTTTTAGCCTGCAAAAAACTGGGTCGTTTTTTGCCCGACCCGTTTGCCAGGTCTACTAATAATAATAACAGCAATAATGATAAGAATAAAAATACTAATACTAATAATAATAAAAAACTATTATTTTCTTTATTATTATTACTACTACTAGTAATATTATTATTATTAAACTATTATTATTATTATTATTATTATTATTATTATTATTATTATTATTATTATTATTATATTGGGTGAAATTATTACAAAAGTCTTTGTGTCTTGTTAGTCTTAGTGTCCAAGTTTCAAATATGAGATTTTGGGTTCAAACCTTGCTAGAAACAATATTTTTCCTTTATTCCATTAAACTGCCACGTCACCGGTGCCACATGTGTGTCACATGGGCAGTCAACGCACATGTGGCACTAAGGGGTTCAATATCCAAAATTTTAAATAATATGGGGCTCGATTTGTGTTGACCAAAAGAAATAGGCATAAAGTCTAAAAACCCTAAAGTGCAGTGGATAATAGTACATTTAACCCCTTCATTATCAATAGTTTCAAATACACCCTAAAGTTCAGTGGATAACGGTACATTTAACCCCTTCATTATCAATAGTTTCAAATACATCATTTTCAATGTAAGGAACCAAACAATCACTCAACCAACCGGAATACTTTTTCTTCGTAAATAACAGTCTGAGGGAATTTGGAAAACATTGGTTGATGAGGACCTTTAAGCAAATATCCTCAATGAATACTCTCTCTTGTTATCATTATATTCCATTATAGATGGTATTAATCACGGATCATCAACAAATATCTCTTCTATATTGGAATTAACTTGGGATTGAGAATTGGTATTTTGAGACGATTCTTAGATAAGAATTTCATTTAAGAGATTTTGAGTAGTTTTATCGACTCGCTTGAATTGTGATGTCGATGATTCTATTTTGGAGCATTTGAATTTTGCAAATATATCATGAATGCCTAAATCAATAAACATACAATTAACAACCCCAAACAACACACAAAAAATCAATATTCATAATCCAAACTGGAAAAAAAAATGAGTTAAGACTCTAGAGATGATTTAGTAACTAGTCATAGTTCAATTTGAACGATTCCCAAAAAAAAAATACAATTTGAACAGTCCAATATTAATATCCGTTAAATGTCTTCTCCAAGTCTCAAACCAAATTCGTTTTCTATATTTAAACAAAATAAAAGCAAAAATACATCAAAATCAACCCATAAACACAACCCATAAACATAACTCAATTGAGTAATATATACAATAATAAAAAGGCAGGAATTTAAGATGTGAAAGGGAAAAAATCACGCCAAAGGAAACCAATTAAAAATTAAAGGAATGTTACTTATCTAAATATGGCATAAAAACATTTTCTTTTTAATAAGTGCATGTAATGAGGTAACTACCATGGCAAGAAAATAACTCCTCAGATTCTTAGAAGCAATATGTTTTACTTAATTTCCCTGGATTTCACCCTCTATGACTCTGTCTCTGTTTTACTTTTCAACTTCACATCCATACTCATTATACTTTTCAACTTCACAAATCCAACTTCTATTCTTAAAACAATTCTTTGGCATAAAATAAAAACATTCACTGACAAATTGGACCCAATACAGTGCATAAGCACACTAGGAAAAAACTATATAATGTGCTTCAGCACGTTTTATGTATGTCATTGAAATATTTATGGGTTAACAATCAACATGTTCATCACATAATATCATCTCATTTCCACCTCACCTTAATGTCTTCAGGGTGCTTACCAAATGAAAATTATTTTCATTTATATAATAATTTTCATATAAAACATCAAATAAAATCACATTCTTTTCAGTAGTTTAATCTGATTCTTGATTTCTTGCATCAGAGAGATTATTTATATTGCTTGATAAATTTATTGTTTCTAATGTAGTTTCACAACCTTTAAATGTTGGAAAATAAATCCTTTACTGTTTACCAATAATAATTCTTGAAACGTCCTAACTGTAGAAGTTTCATTTCAGTTTAAGCCATAATTATGTTGGATTCACTCATTTATAGAAAACAGAAAACTTCACATGTTGCCTAACATTCCCACTTTCTGTTTTTTCAATATTTCCATGATACATCCTACTCTTTTCTTTCCCTTTTAGGGAAAATTCATCTCATTGACAATTATAGTAAATCCTTCTTGCAGACAAAATAACAAACACATGGTGCGACATTACTAGTTCAATTTTCTAGCAATATTTGTTACTGCTACTGCAAGAATCGAATTTACCGTAACCACCACGAGAGTTAAGTTTGGCCTGGAAGATCATGTTGTAAATGAAGTGAGTAGCCTCTCGAGCTTCGTCAAAAAGTCTACTGCATGTCTGCAATGCAAGTAGGACCTAAGACAATCAAACTACACAATTACACAATATACAACAGTCAACAAACTCATAAAATTAGAGACTAACCTATAATTATAGGCAGTAAAGGATATAATCTGAGGATAGGGACCAAAAATCACCCCCGTCAAGCGCCAGTAGAACCACCTTCTTCTTCAATTTTGGACTAGGGCTAGGTTTCACGGCCTTAGAGATTCCTAAACCCAACCGTGAGGCCTTAGACAACAATCTCCCCTGAGAGTTGCTAAGTAAGCCTTTAAAACAAGTAAACACCATAAGAACTTGAAAGGAAATGGTGTACGGAACAAGAGAACACTTGAAAGGAAGTAAGTTTTGTTACACGAGGAAAGCTTTTACAAGAGCTTGGAGAATGCTTAACACTTCTTGGTTGATGAACAAATGGGACCATCCCCCTATTTATAGGCCTCCACCTCCTTAAGGGAAGGTTTTAGAAATTAATATTATAATCCTAATCCTAGAAAGATCTAGATAGAATATTCTAGATACAAGGCTTAACATATATTCCTTCTAGGTCTTTCTATATAAGTCTAGAGTATTCTAGTAAAGTCTAGAATATACAAGAGCATTTTGGACTATTCTGGAGCTTTCTAGTGGTCTTGCCGCGCAACGCTTTAATATACTGCACAATGCGCCTATTTCTGTGCTTGCTTGGTAAAACCTCGGTCAAAATTTAAGCGGGGCATGACACTCTCCCCCACCTAATCCATCGACGTCCTCGTCAAGTCCTTGTGGAAGGCCTTGATTTTGTCCTCAAATTGCCATAAAGTTTCTTGAGGCTCCTACGTTGCTTCACTCTCCGGTAAGCCTTTCCATTTGACTAAGTACTCATGGCTTGGAGGGTGATGTTTCTTCCTAATAACATGATCCGCTATGACATTTTCTGCTTCTTTGTCAAAGGAAGTAGTAATGGCTGGGGGTGTACGAGTTGATTCACCTCGCTTAGGGTCTTCCTTATCCACGTGATATGGCTTGAAACAACTTATATAGAAAATCGGATGTAACTTGAGCTTGGGTGGTAACTCCCTCCACCCTATAAGATGTCTTGCCAACTTTAGCAAGGATTGGAAATGGCCCCTCGTAACGCCGAAGCAAGCCTTTATGTAGCCCATGTAATCTTTTCTATTGTTCGGCGTTTAACTTTAACAAAACCAAGCCCCCAACATTGTACTCCATGTGCCGCCTCCTCGTGTCAGCCCATTTCTTCATTTTCTTGGCAGCCTTCTCAAGGTATGATCGTGCGATGTCTGTTTGATCATGCCAGGACTTGGCGGCCTTGAACGCCGCTGGGCACTTTCCTTTGTACTTTGTCACCAAGGTTTGTGGAGTAAAGGGTTGTTGGCCCGTTGCCAACTCAAAATGGCTCTTATTGGTAGCCTCGCTCCGCTGCAAGTTATAAGAGAATTGAGCAACATCAAGCAACTTTGCTCAGTCTCGTTGGTTAGCACTAATAAAGTGCCTTAAGTAAAGCTCCAACAAGGCATTAGCCCGTTCGATTTGCCCATCGGTTTGGGGGTGGAAGCTCATAGAAAAATGTAAGGTTGATCCCATGATTTTAAAGAGTTCTATCCAAAACTTCCCAGTAAATCGTGGGTCATGATCACTTATGATTGTTTTAAGCAAGCCATAATACTTCACTACGCCTTTAAAGAATAACTGGGCTACCTCCTCAGCGGTGCAATCTTTTGGAGTCGCTAGGAACGTGCCGTATTTAGAGAAGCGATCAATAACGACCATAATGCTCCCAAAGCCATCCGAAGTAGGAAGAACCGATATGAAATCCATGCTAACGCTCTCTCAAGGCCGTCCTGGGATAGTAAAGGCTCCAAAAGTCCCGTAGGTAATTGATGTTCTACTTTGTCTTGTTGGCACACAAGGCAAGTCTTTACATACATCTCCACCTCATCCCGCATATAAGGTCAATAGTAACTTGCCTCCAACAAGGCTCGGGTACGTCGTTGTCCTGGGTGACCAGCCCATTTGGTGTCATGTCACTCCTTTATGACACTCCTTTGGAGTTTTTCCCATTTTGGGACATAGATCCGTCATCCCTTTGTAAGGAGTAAGCCATCCTCGACCCAGAACTGCTTAGTCTTTCCTTCCTTGGCCTTTTCTATTAATTGCTTAGCCAAGGGATCATACTTCAACCCTTCTTTAATAAGGTCCAACAACTCCATATGGACCTTGGAGATAGCTGCCAACTCGGCCTTGCGGTTAAGTGCATCTGCCACAAAATTGACTCTTCCCGGCTTGTGCTCAAAGACATAATCAAAGTCGGCCAAGAAATCTTGCCGCCTAGCTTGCTTTGGGCTAAGTTTCTTTTGAGAAAGAAAGTAGCTAGTAGCTATATTATCTGTGCGTATTATGAACTTAGACCCAAGAAAGTAGTGCCTCCAAGTACGAAGACAATGCATTATTGCCGTTATTTCTTTCTCTTGGACCGTGTATCGCCTTTCCGTGTCATTGAGCTTGCGGCTTTCATAGGCGATGGGATGCCCCTCTTGCATAAGAACGCCACCAATAGCAAAGTCAGAGGCATCTGTATGAACTTCATAAGTCTTGGCACAATCGGGTAATGCCAACACGGGTTCCTCCATAGTAGCTTTCTTTAACCCATCGAAAGCTTGTTGGCATTGAGTAGTCCAAGCCCATGGTTTATCCTTCTTGAGCAAGTCGGTGAGGGGGGATGCCCGAGCCGAATACCCCTTGATGAAACGCCGATAATAATTGACTAGCCCAAGAAAGGATCTTAACTCCGTTACTTTGGTCGGAGGTTCCCATTCCTCAATTTCTTTTACTTTGCTTCGATCCATCATGAGTTTGCCCCCTTTTATGACATGCCCCAAGAAGTGAACCTCCTCCTTAGCAAAGGAACACTTTTCACGTTTAACATAAAGCTCGTTCTCCTTGAGAACTTTGAAAACAGTTCGTAGATGCTCAACATGCTCTTTCAAGGTATTGCTATAGATGACAATGTCATCTAAGTATACTACTATGAACTGATCCAAGTAAGGATGGAGGACTTTGTTCATTAGAGTGCAGAATGTGGCTGGGGCGTTAGTAAGGCCGAAGGGCATCACGAGGAACTCAAATTCTCCATAACGAGTAACATAAGTAGTTTTGGCCTCGTTTCCCTTGGTAATTCGGACTTGATAATAGCCTGATCTTAAGTCCAACTTGGTATAATACTTGGCCTTGCCAAGTTGATCGAAGAGGTCGACAATAAGAGGAATAGGATATTTATTCTTTATAGTTACCTTATTGAGCACCCGATAGTCAATGCAAAGGCGTAAAGACCCATCCGCCTTATTTTGGAATAATACGGGCAAACCAAATGGAGACTTAGATGGCTGGATGAATCCAATATCCAGAAGCTCTTTTAATTGTCGCCTTAGCTCCACCAGCTCTGGGGGTGACATCCTATAAGGTGCCTTGGCAGGTGGCTTTGCCCCGGGCTCCAATTCGATTTGATGATCCACCTCCCGCCTAGGTGGAAGCTTCTTGGGCAACTTAGGTGGCATTACATCCTTAAACTCTTTTAACACACTTTGGATGGATGGGGGAATAGTAGCCTCATGGCCCCCATCTTCCTTAAGCATGGCCAACCATGTTTCCTCTCCCTTTTTCAAACCCTTATCTACCTGCATAACGGAGAGAAGCATTGTCCCTAGTTTTGGTGACGTTTCCTTGGTTGGGGGTACCGCAGGTACCATGCAAGATTCCCCCTCCAAGATCATCACCATATTTAGACGAGGAAATGGAACAACATTAAATTGCTTAAGGAAATCCATACCTAGAACAATTTTGAAGTCGTCCATAGGTGCCACCGAGAAGACCACTTTCCTTTGCCAAGTTGTAGTCCCACGCAACGGGCTACCCCACTAATGGGTTTGGCTTATGCATTTACGGTCTTAAGTCAACCCTTAATTTCCACTGCTTTAAGCCCTAACCGTTGAGCCTCAGCGGGACTTACAAAATTATGAGACGCGCCTATGTTTACCATGAGTTGGGCAGTCTTCCCATTCACGCGGCCCTCCACGTGCATCAGGCTTCAATCACCCGCTTGGTGAGAAGTAGACCGAACCTTTAGGGCAATAAGTAGTTTGAGACAGCCCATCTGGCCTCCTTGCCTTCATCCTCTGAATCTTCAGGTTGCCCAAGCATTGCGGTGAGTGCCTTGCGTTTAGGGCAATCCCTAGCCCAATGAGGACCACCACAAAGGAAACATCATTCACGTGATTTTATATCTTTCTTGCCTTTGCTTCCTTCAGGCCCTTGCTTCCCTGACTTATCGGTGTGGGAACGGGTTTTCCTAGAACCTTCCTTTGCTCCCCCACCCTTAGCATGCCATGGTTTAGCGCCTCTACTCCTTGGGGAGTCACCCTTTTGCTTGGAACCTTCGCCTTTCTCCATGGGTCGATACTCCACCAAAGACTCCGAAACCGTTAATGCCGTTGCAATGTCTTCCACTTTACACCTTTTTAGCTCTTGGACAGTCCAAGGCTTGAGCCCATCCATGAAATTGAAAAGAAGATCCTCCTCACTCATGTTCGTGATTTGGAGCATAAGATCAGAGAAGGCTCGCACATAATCTTGGATGGATCGGTCATGCTTGAGCTCCTTCATCTTTTTACGAGCATCACGGCCAACATTCTTAGGATAAAATTGCTTTTTAAGTTCAACCTTAAAAGCATCCCAAGAATCAATAGATAGAGTGCCTTTTTCCATCTCAGCACATTTCCTGCGCCACCATACCATAGCAATATCGGTAAAATAAAGAGAAGCAGTATTAACTTTTACCTTGTCCTCCAAGTTGAGTGCCGCGAAGTATCTTTCCATATGCCACAAGAAATTGTCAATGACTGTGGCATCTCTCTTGCCATCATACTCCTTTGGCTTGGGGACATCTTTGGCTCTTGGCACCTCCTTAGCTTGGGGGCGTGCTACATCAACCGTGCCACCCGCTACCGCTCTCTTGCACAAGTTCCAATTGGCCCTCGTCTCTTCAACGGAAGCCTTCATGGCCTGCATTTCTCGTTGAATGTTCGCCAATGCCTCCAAGATCTTGGCTTGGAAAGCCATGCTTTCCTGTGCCGCGTCATTGGTGGCGGACGTAAAGGCCTCGAGCAATTCATCGTGATAACTTTCTATCTTATTGTCAAGTCCCTTGATAGACTCTTCCACATTTTGCTCGAGTCGATCAAGCCGCTCCTTGCAATTTGCCATGGCCACCTCTAGCCTTTTCACTCGACCCTCCATGGTAGCCATCGCGTCCCTTGATTTAGTTGGTCTTGGCCCTTTTGGAGGGTTGGGTACTTCCTCCCTACCCCTTGATTGTTCCTCCATAACGTGCGACATGGTGTTTAATATACGAACGCCTTCGTAACAACCTGGCTCTGATACCAACTGTCACGGCCTTAGAGATTCCTAAACCCAACTGTGCGGCCTTATACAACAATCTCCCCTGAGAGTTGCTAAGTAAGCCTTTAAACCAAGTAAACACCACAACAACTTGAAAGGAAATAGTGTACGGAACAAGAGAACACTTGAAAGGAAGTAAGTTTTATTACACGAGGAAAGCTTTTACAAGAGCTTAGAGAATGCTTAACACTTCTTGGACGGTGAACAAATGAGACCATCCTTCTATTTATAGGCCTTCACCTCTTTAAGGGAAGGTTCTAGAAATTAATATTATAATCCTAATCCTAGAAAGATCTAGATAGAATATTCTAGATACAAGGCTTAACATATATTCCTTCTAGGTCTTTCTATAGAAGCCTAGATCTTTCTATACAAGCCTAGAGTATTCTATTAAAGTCTAGAATATACAAGAGCATTCTGGACTATTCTGGAGCTTTCTGGAGGTCTTGCCGCACAAGGCTTTAATATACTGCATAATGCGCCTATTTCTGTGTTTGCTTGGTGAAACCTCGGTCAAAATTTAAGCGGGGCGTGACATAGGGCTAGGACTAGGGCTAGGGTTAGAGGGAGAGTTGGAGAAAGAGGGGAAACAAAGAAGGGAAAGAGCTAGGGCTAGGGCAAGAGGGAGAGAGAGAGGACGGATAATCGAGAGAGTTAGGTCGAAGAGGAGGTCACCGCAGGGAGAGATCAATCACCGCATGAGAAGAAATTTTTGTGTAATTTTGACTTTTGATCGGCTATGGGACACAGACAGAGTGAGGGAGGGGTTATATATTTGCCCTTATCTCAATACTTACAAATTTTTTTTTGAAAAACCCAGCATCATCCTGCCCTCCTAATAGAAAAGTAATTGGAGTATTAATTGGTGTGATTGGGAGAATTGTTGTACTACTACTTATATTATAGCACTTTACCTTCTCATTTTGCGTCAAAGATCTTCTTCAAGGAAGGCAGTGCTGCAATATACACACTAAGAGGTAAATAAATAATATTATCTTTGTTTTAAAATAATTGATAATTATTGACTTTTTGAAACATAATGAATGAAATTAATAGTTAAATTATATTCTGAATTGTTGAAAAATGAATTCAATCATTTTACTAACTATTTTGCAAACTTGTCCGCACCTTGTATGGGTACCGTGCTTATATATATATATATATATATATATATATATATATATATATATATATATATATATATAATATATTGAGTCAATTTTATAATATTATCAAATCACATGTATTGATTATCGTAAGTCCGCAAAATTTTTGCAATACGGTACTCATTTTAATTTTTCAAGTGAAAGAATTAATAATATTAATATCAACAATGATGAATAGAGATCAATTACAGAAGATTAAAGTACTCGTGACAAACTGTTTGTTTGTTTCATTGCCTGTCATCATTAAGAAGTAATAGGGTGATACCACATCAACATTCAACAATAATAGTAGTATGAGGGCGAAGGTAAGACCAAATCAGCAAAGGCCGACAGCAACAAAACTACATACTTTGGGTTGGTATCACCTAAGAAGAACAAAACTAATCAACATTTGTAAAGAGTCTTGCTCTGTATTATGATAAATTTACGCTGAGTTACAATTGTGAAACTTATCAATATATGAGATTGGTAGAAATTATAGAAGGACTCCACTTATTACACAACTATTCAAAAAAGTTACAAATAAAAATTATCCATGTTGGAGAAACACTTGTCAGCGAGTAAGATACATAAATTACGACAAATTTCTTCTTAAAGCTTTAAAATTGGATATGGATTAAGCTTTAGACAAACAACTAGCTAGGAAACTTCCATGGGACAACTGTTCTTTCTACGATAATACTTTAGTGACAAAAGAATGGTTACAAAAAATGGATACAAAATGATGTGATTTATTGTGGTCGGTTATTATCACTAGGCTAACCCATGTATGGTAAATCATCATATAATTATATTTTGCCATATCATTTTGTAAACTATTTTTTATAAGATTCTTTTGTCACCTTAGCAATATTCTTCTTTCTAATTTGAAAAATAAATTGGTTCTAATTATACCCTCCTTTCTAAAATGACAACTTTTAATAATAATTTTATATTCCTAGAATCGTAGACAAGAGTAAATTATATAATAATGATCGATAAAATTAGTGTTTCACATCATCTAATTACTACATTCCATATAGATACGTTTAAACAGGAAAGTTAAGTTACCCATACCCTAGGTAAGATTTTTATATTATTTTTAAACGTTAAACATTAATTTGTTTCTATCTCATCTTTGCAGTAAATTTTAGAAGGATAATATCGAGATTTTTATAGCAATTTAATCCTATATAGAGCATTAATTATATATTTTTTAATCTACATGCTTTTTTTTAAAACATCAATTTATAAGTAATGAAGAGAGTAATATTTTAATGTTATGTTTGTTTGCAAATACTAATTTAAAATTATTAGAGACTATTTTATCCCATGATTAGACATTTATTGAATCATATAATTATTTGTTATTACTTTTAAGGTCATCTCATTCCTCAAAGAAAATAAATTATATAAAGATGCCTGTAAACAATGTCTTGAAAACTGGACTGGATCTAGGCCTGACAATTTCACCTGAACTTTATGGGGCCCACCCGATCTTGACCCTAAAGGGACCCTATTTTTTAAACCCTATAGGGTTAGGGTCGGGTATGGGATATACCTCTTCACCCCACTGTATATATATATATATATATATATATATATATATATATATATATATATATATATATATATATATAGGGGAATATGGAGGTACACGACTGTGTAATACACGGTCGGCTATGATGACGGTTTTTTTGAGCTATGCCGACGGTTCAACCGTCGGCGTAGCCTAGAAATAGCTATGCCGACGGTTGAACCGTCGGCATAGCCTAAAAAAATCGTCAGCATAGCCGACTGTGCACTACACAACTGTGTACATACATTATATATATATATATATATATATATAATTCTTTTTCAATTAGTATTTTGTATATATATAATTATGTACTTGTCTAAGTTATTTCATTATAAATTCATAACATTAATAATATAATATGTTGCTAGTAATAGAAATATTGCATGTTGGTTGATTTTTAATTAAAAATAGTTGTACAAAGTAATATAAAAAAATATTTTTAATATTTAAATTTACAACTTTTAGTAATATTGTAATAAAATTTCATTATATTTTATTTATTATTAATAATATATTTACTATGTGTTTATGATATCGCCAGTTTGATAACAGTCCGACCACTAGTTGAACCAATGATCTATCCACTCGATAACTTTTTTTGTTTGATGTCCAGTCTTGGTTTGAAAATATTGTTCGTAAAATTATTATTTTACACCATTCAATAGTAATGTGTATGTTGGTAATTTAGAAAAAAAAATAAACAGGGAGTTCAAACTCACTATGATTGATTAAATAATAATTACACAATCTGTTACCACTATTCAAATCACTTGATTTTTTCCTAAACTTATCTACATGGCATGTTGTTATAGTATGATGTAAAATACTAGTATTACAGATCATCCTTATATAATATAGAGTTAATTGCATATCGAACCCCGATGTATACACCGTTTTGTACTTCGTACCTCTATGTTTAAATGCTCTCATTCCGCTACCCAAAGTACCGCGAAGTAAACATTATGGATCCTTTTCAGACTCTTCGCCATTTATGACACGTGGCCATTTTTCGACCAATGAAATTATGAAAAAAGTCCGCAATGTTTACTTAACGGTACTATGGGTAGCGGGATGAAATCGTTTAAACATGGAGATACGATGTATAAATGGGTGTATGTTATTCTTAGAGGGCACACAACTGATCTAGAAGGGGGGAGGGGTTAAATAGATCCTTAAAAAAACTTTGCTTTTAAATAAAGATTATCAGATTATAAATTAAGCAAGTTAATTTATTTAAGCACATTTACCAAATGATTAAACTATCATGTTTAGCACAGCGAAAATGGTAATTTGGTAAAACCCCTTTTTGATATTAGATAAAGAACTTGCAGTTCTAATTTTATATAATTCTACTTGAAGCGTATTGTAGAATATAAAACAGTTATGATATAAATAGTTAAAGAGAAATAAGGATATAAGGAAATTTTAAGTGATTCAGAGTACAAAGATCTCCTAGTCCACTCT
Source organism: Hedera helix (assembly GCA_947179155.2). Taxonomy (NCBI): domain Eukaryota; kingdom Viridiplantae; phylum Streptophyta; class Magnoliopsida; order Apiales; family Araliaceae; genus Hedera; species Hedera helix. The sequence continues at coordinate 27,399,694 of OX359282.1, read as the reverse complement.
TTTGCACTATAAGTAGGTAATCCACTATGGATGGACGATCATTAAGATCTATTACACCAATGAATCACTAAGATTCCTTCAAGTCACTCAGACTTGGTAAATGTCACTAACACCAAGGTTCATTAAGAACCGTTACAACTGGACACTTAGTCATTCCCCCATAATGTCTGATTCACTTAGAATCAAGCAAGTCACTAAGTCTCGTCTTTTGTTGTTGATGATGATGAAGATAGTTAAGATGATGCTAAGTTGGCTTTAAGCTCTATTTATCTGATGGAACTTAGTAGCTGAATGATTTCTATTTGAAGTTTATCTTTGGAGCTCTCGTGTATATCTTTCTCTTTTCTGCTCTGGCTCTTTTCTTACTACAAATAGTCTGATACCAAATATATATTTTCCAAAGCCGAATTTTGGGGAAAACTTAGTAGGCCGATCGATGAGAGGAATGATAAAAAATTATCTTTCGAGATCCAAATCTGAACCAAAAAGTCTGAAGTACGTTGTGATTCCAAGGATTCCGATTCTCATAGGATTTGAACAACATCGATGAGTCACGACTAGGGTTTTGGGATGAATCGTCGACTAGAGGCATCAATGCTTCCAAGTGGATAAATAGTCGTCTATAGTTTTGGCATAAATCTGTAATGAATTGGCTATCACTAATTCATTATGTACCAGCTGAATTAAAGTTGCTACAACAATTGGAAAAGAAATAAAGGAAGAAAAGTCGGAAGAAATAAAGAAATGTGGGGAATTTTGGAAGAGAGATAAAATAGATGAATTTGGGAAGGAGAAATGTTTTCATTCATTCATCACATGAGCATTTACAGATCATATCTAATGTATATATATTGCCTTGTATCAGCATTCGAGAAGGATGAAAACATGTGCTGCTTGCAACAGCTCTCCCTTCATGTTCAACATGTGATTCTTAACAATATAAATGGGAAAAGACAACACTACCCAGACTAGAGTAACACAAAAGACTAATATACCGTCGATTACTAACTAGCTATGTTTTTTCCCATTTCCTTACATTCTTTGCCCCTAGAAAACACCATTGCCCTCAAGGGTGGATTTTTATCAGGAATAAGAAATGAAGACATCAAATAACAACTATATTACAGCATTAGCCATAAAATGTCTAGACCTGCTTTGGATGGTACTGAGTGTCCCAGTTGCCCGTAATTGCGAAGCTCTAAATTTTTTTTCCATATCTTCTAGTCCTCCAACATTTTCATTATCCTGTAATATGGTGAGGAAACTAGAGTCTGTATTAATTTGATCACCAAAGGAATCTACAATTTATAGAGTGTATTTGTACTTGATTATTCTAAATTGGAAAGACCATTCCTTGAACAAATCAATGGCCAAACCCGTACTTGAGGCCGACTCATGCCCAATATTCATGGTTAGCTTGTACACAGCTTGAAAGTAATCACTATAGTTTCCCTTTGAAGAGAAGAGGCATTAAGCTGAATATAAAAAGAAACAACAACTTCTAGAGATCCAATACCATAAAGACCCAATGCCTTAGAGATATCCAAAATTCTTGGGTTGAAGAAATTAGTAGTACCAACCAAAATATAGAGAAATTTGGAAAAAAATTGTGAAAGTTGTCATTCCATGGAATAAATGAAAGTAAATCATGTCTCTCTGTATACTTGTTCCTAAAGCTATTGCATTAGATGATTCATGTATGAGGTTGGCAGCATGCAATGCAGGGATATGAACTCCAAGGATCTCTCCATTGTCTAGTATATAAAGCAACTTAGTAATTCCCTCCTATTCATTTTCACTCAAAACTTCAGCTGAGACTTCAATTGCACCAAACATATAACACCGTTTATAACCATCAAAATGCCTCTTGTCCCCCAAGAAAAAACCTACTATTACAACCTTTGTCTCCACTCCTAAATTTGTCCAATCTGGTGCAAAATCGTTGATGCTAAATAGCTGTTGTTGAGAAAGTGAAGGTCCCAACGAATTAGTATCCAATTATATATGTAGAGATAGGCTGGACACTTCCTTGTCTTCATTCTTAGTATCAAGTATATTCCAATATTTGCGAGAGGCAGAGGCCATCAAGGAGTCATCAAAATTTCCATCAATTTCTTTATCCAACCATCTCCCAAAGTTGTCAAGTTTCTTCAGCTCAATAACTTCATCTTCAGTTGCTCTACCTAATTGAGCAGCATTTTCAACTTTGGCTTTGAAATGTGAATCCAAAAGTACATTACCAAACAAGATATCGAGGTGGATAATTGCCACTTGATGAATTCCCAACCCTTCAACCACCCAAATAGCTATTCGGAGTCGAGTTGGCTAATCAGGTTTATACTCAGGCTGCTTTGAAGAATCATGAAGAAACTATGAAAATATGCCATTAGGAAAGCACTCGTACAATAGAAGAGCAACATCTTCATACATTACATACCATATGGGTCTTATTAGATTATCATGATAGAGTCTACTCAGCCTTTCATGCTCTCTAATCATTTTGTTCTAGTGTTGAATAATTGTCTTATCCACATATTTTAGTCTCTTTACTGATAAAGTCATCCCAGAGGTCTTGTCTGCCTTATAAATTGTGTTGAATAAATAAATACATCAATACATAAAAAATATTTAAAATAACTTAATTCATTAATCGTTTAAATCAATTTATGGAACAAAACTTCTATTCATTTGTTCAAAATACAATTATCTCCAAACATATGGCTATTAGATATGAAAGAAATTAAATAAAGCAAAATTTAAAATATTATTGATTAGCAAATGTTAATGAAAAATGATAATTAATTATGTTTTTATATACTTGCACATAGTAGAATACGTTACATGTATAATCAAATAATTGTCACTATATAAATACATACATGTGTAATGTGTTTGTGGTATTATTCTAGCATTTTTTTAAAATTAATCACTTGATATTTAATTACAATTATTAATTTCACATATTTAATTAAATAAATAATACTCACAATAGTTTATAAAGTTAAAATTATTTCTTAATTAAACATAATTTTTTTAATATTTTTTTGTTAATAAGTACATTTTTATTAAATAAAAAAAATTGCATGCTATACTCAATAGCCCAAAATCAAAATATCATGTTATGTATCATAATAGTAAAAAAAATAAAAAAATAATTAATAAAATAATCAAACGGCCACGGGCTGAAGGTTTTTGGCCCAAAAAAAAGAGGGTCGTTTTTAGCCCAACCCGTTTACCAAGTGCAGCTGAAAGTCCCACTGCTGAGCTTATTTAAATCTTTCAAGGATGATTTTACAACAACATCAAAATCTATAGCTTGTTTGAGATTTTCAACAAAAACTTGTCCTGTTAATATCAGTGGTTGATTTTTGGTTATATCATCAGCAATTCCAGCATCTTTGGCAGCCTTTTCTTGTCTCTCCCTCATCATAAACAGCAGAATTAATAACAGTCGTCATAGATAAACGAACTGCCAAACCAAAACCAATAATTGATAATATGATCCTATAAGAAACTCTGTGATGATAACTCTAACGGTCAGAACCGTTTGAATTTCTGCATGAAGAATTTATTGGCTCCTCACACAAAGTTTTATTCCTTAAAAAGATGGTATTTGAGCTATTTTGAAGTGGCACAAAGGTAGGTATTGGGCCACTGAACTAATAATTCAAGAAATTAACCTCTATCAAACTTTGCATGCCTCTAAGAGCAGATGAAATACTGCCAGAAAGTTGGTTATTAGAAACCAGCTTGTTAATTCTCCCCAGATCAGGAGACAATTGTCCATGGAGATGATTAAAGCCTAAATTCAGTGCTATTATCAAGTTCTTGATATGACCAATCTCAAGTGCGATACTTCCAGTGAGATAATTACCACCAATTTGCAAATCAAGCAACTTTACACACTTTCCAATCTTATGAGATATCTCCCCTCTATCAAATTCTGTCCTAACAACAAGTACTGCAATCTCGATAAATTGCAGACGTCCTCTGGTATGACGCCATTAAATCTATTGTTACTCAAATCAAGCTTGTTAAGATTTTTTGACCTAAGAATTGATGTTGGAATCTTTCCAAATAGACTATTACCAGAAATAATCAACTCCTGCAGATTGGTAAGCTCACCAAGCTCTGGAGGATTTATTCCTGTAAACCCACTTGAGGCCAAGTTCAGGTGAGTGAGATTAGAGCATTGAGCAAAGTCCGAGTTAATTATTTTAGAATCACCAATCAGACCCAATTCAGCAGCAATGTAAGCTAAACTATTTACATCTATAAGGTGTAATCAATAACACGGTATTGATAGAAACAAAGGTTGCTTCGACCACCAGGGTAAAAAATAAGAGCAAGAAACTTATTTCTACCATCACTAACCAGCAGTCTACCCAATACAATAGCCTCTGTTTGAACATTCTAGGACAACATTTTCGTATTAGGCCTTCCATTGAACACCATGCCCGTAATATGAAATTCCTCTTTATATGCATCAATTGCTCCTATTACAGTATTGTTGGATAAGCTAATAGCGGAGAATTCATTTTTGGGAACAAAAATTACCTTATCATGAATCAATCGATCCTAAACTTGATGAATTGGTGGGTTTAAATCTCCAAATTCGGTTTGAAAGACATTACGATCACCAACCTCGGGTACAATTAGATCGGCATTATCATCATCTTCATCTTTTGTTTGATCAACATCTCTAGTAGTACACAGGTTCACCTCTTCCTCTTCAAAATCCATAATCGCATCACCATGTTCATCATTTTCATAAAATTCTGGCTCCATGGATTCCGTAACTACACATAGGCAGTCATCCTCCTGAGTATAGCCATAAATCAACACTTTCCGATCATGCTTTGGATCAAATTTTTGAAGCTTTGGTTTGTTCGAGGTTTGATAACGTGCTGAAATCATGGACCCTAGCCTCCATGTAACACCCCGAACCCGCTACATGTCCAGAGTGTCATACGTCGCAAGCCCAAAGCTCGCAAGGCAACAATATCAATAGTGCAGCCTAAATAATAAAAACTCAACAATAAATTCAAAAATTTTAAAACCCAACAATCTTTAATTGTCAAAATTAAACTCAGGTTTAATAACTAGATATCGAAAACATAAATTTGGAGGCGCAGCTCCCCAACACATAAGTCTTATCAAAATACTAATAAATATCTTAAACAAAAAAAGAACTTCAATCATTCACAAAAGTATCCACAGTGCTAGGCTCTTAACAAGGTATCTAATAAAAATTAATGTAAGGGTGAGCGGTAAAGCTCATCAAGTGACAATCTTTACTATTTAGGTGGATCAAATATAGTTTGCAAAATACTTTTTCGAAATAACTTTTTGTTCAATAACAACAGTAAACATACTTGTTGAAAATAATCTTTTCTTGTTCGATAATAATAGTCGATATATACATTCAAAACCAAAATCAATAATCATAAAACACAATTCGAAAACGATTTCAATATGTTCAATAAACGATTTTGATTTGTTCAATATATTTGATGTATCTTTTAATCCACAACCCTTACGACTAAGGTTACAGCAGCCCTGTAACACGACCCTTATGTTCGATAATGTCAATGATACGCCCCCTACTAAGGTATCTTATCATGCACGTGCCCCGAAGAGCACCCTCTGAAGGGTATCTAAAGGTGTGCGCCTTTGTAGGTCCTAAATTATTCCAGAACTAGCGTAAACACTAACGGATTATATATATAGTTGGACTAAGGTTTCTAAAAATAATTTCTCAATATTTTAGATATTCAAAATTATACTTATTTTACAGTTCAAAATCACATAATCTCATTTTCTAAATCAAAATTTTATTTTGATACTTGATCCGGGTTTTTAACAAAATACAAGTGTAACATTTTTATTCAAATAGAAGCCTTAAATAAAGTATAACAATTTTTAAAACAATAATACATTTTGGCATTCAAATAATTACTGAAGTATACATAATTATAAACGATAATTTCAAAATACTAAATAGTTCAGAAAGTCACTTACACTCTACAATTCGAAAATACTAAATAGTTTGGAAAGTCACTAACCTCAATATTGCGGAACACAAAATTAATAGTCGAACAATTCCTAAATATAAATTTAGAACAAATACATGTCATTAGGACAATTCTATTATTTAACAGCTTTTTTATTTCTTTTTCAAAATAACTATAAGTATATTTACAAAAATATTCTTTCAATAGTTAATCATTTTTCAAATAAATATTACTATTATGCCAAAATAATAATCTAAATAGAAATAATAATTAAAGCCAATAATGTTAATCTAAAACTATTAACTAATAATCTAAACACAAAATAATAATTAAAGCCAATAATACTAATACAAAATAATAATTAAAGCCATAAAAATAATAACAATGCAAAAATACTAATTATTAACAAAATATACTAAAATATCAATTAACAAACTAAATACAATATTTAAAATAGAAATGACAATACAGAAAAATTAAATAAGAAACATACCCGAAAAGTACGAGTTTCGCAGATTGCCTACGTGCTCGATGACGAAAATTTAACTAAGGAGATCTTTTTATAAAAAAAATCTCACACAACAAGTTCCTTACTCAATATTGGAGGTCCTTATTGTTGATGAATGAAACAAAGGGTCACGTCCTTCTATTTATAGATTTAGAAAACGGTAGAGGTTTCCAATTAGTTGAGGTGAGACTAAGGATACATTAGCAACTAATGTAGAAAGGGGCAAAACTTGGGCCATTACAATCCATGAACAATTTGAACTTCTTCTTGAGTTGCTCCAATTTTTCATCTATATAACTCAGCAATTTTTCCATTGATCTTTGAAATTTTTGAATATTGTTTTCTAGGGTTGTAAAATTTTGATTTTCCATTGCAATTATCCCTGGGATCGGAACGGCTTTGATACCAATCGTAATGAATTGGCTATCACTAATTTACCATTTACCAGCTGAATTAAAGCTGCTGCTGTAATTGGAAGATAAATAGAGGAAGAAAAGTAGGAAGAAACAGAGAACTAGGGGGAATATAATTTAGGAAGAGAGAGTGAAATCCGATGAATTGGGGATGGAGAAAGGTTTTCATTCATTCATCACATGGGCATTTACAAATCATATCTAGTGTATATATATTGCCTTGTAACAGCATTCGAAAGGGATGAACACATATGTTGCTTGCAACAACTCTCCCTTCATGCTTAGCATGTGATTCTTAACAATATAAATGGGAAAAGACAACACTGCCCTGACAAGAGTACCAATATACCCTTGATTACTAACTGACTATGTTTTCTTCCATTTCCTTACAAAATCTTCAACTAGAAGCGTAACTTCTTTCGAGTTTGAAGAATCGTTAGCTAAGGTTCTTGAGAATAAAACCTTATTTGCAGATTAAAGATGAACGTTAAGAAGATCATGAACGTAAAGATGAAGCGTAGATTAGTTTTTCATGTTTATTACTTGTATTTGTATAAGTCATAATGACTATTGTAATACGAACAACGCAAACATGTAACCGAATATTGTATGAATAATATTATTTATTATCATTAGAATATTTTTATGTCTTTACTTTGATATAACCTAAAATTATTAAAGAACTATAAATCTAAGTGTAGGTATTGGTAATATTGACTGATCATGTTATGCCAAAACTCTGAATTTCAGATAGATAATAAAGCATTAATACAATGTTGATATGAACTATTTATCTGGATGAGGATTGGTAAATGACTTATGCGTACTATAAGCATCTGAGATATGACTAATCGATGTTAACTGGTCAAATTCATCGTTAGGTTCCTCGGACCCGAGTACAAACTTGTTATTACTATTTTTAATGTCAGATAAGTAGGATTATTTATATTAAAAGATATCACTATAACCAAACGTATTTCGAGTGAGGCTTTTAACTAGTTGGGTATGTTCTATACGGAAAGAGAATTTTGCACCGAATAAAGATACAAACATTTGTCACGGATAATTATGCAAACATTTATCACAGATGAAGATACAAACATTCACCGCAAGATTCTCCGTTCCTAAGAACCATCCTAATGATTTAATGTCGTGAATCTTGGAATATGTAAAGTTATAGAATATCTAAATCTTAAGGTTAAAAATTGGATCGTTATATATGGTGTTATTCATTTATATGGATGACCTTCAAGTTGATACTTGTATAAATAATGAGATCGAGATCAAGTTAAGATTCAGGGACTAAGTAAAAGAAATTTTTTAATGTATAGTCTAAAATAGACTATTTCAACTAATATGATTATGGGATCATTGGTTAAGTCAGTAAATGTATAGAGTTTAACGCACAAGGTCCGCCATAGCGAATGCGGGGATTTTGGGGGCGTTACAGTTGGTATCAGAACATTAGGTTATAGTTTCTAGGTAATAAGTACCTTGGTGTATAATATGATGGATTAAAATTAAATGGACTTGTGAAGAGTCTGTAGATAATTAAAAGATATGTATAAATCTTATTAAATCTTAATGCATAAAATATTATGTGAAAGGAATAAAATAAATAAAGATAAACTCTTTACGAGAATATCTGAGATAAATGGACTCATAAAAAGTTCTCAAACAAGTAATACGACAAAATAAGTCTTAAATATTTTGTGTGAAACTGTTTCATCAAAATAAAATGGTGTGTTTAGTATTATGTGTAATTAAACTTGACAACGTAAAGAAATAAACTCATAGAGGGATGTTAATCAGAAATTCATTTGGAGATAATCAAAATTTATTTGGAGCCAATAGAAATTTATTTGGAGATTGTGAGAAATAAGCTTATAATGAGTTGTAAACGATGAAAATTTGAAGAAAAGTTAATGAGATAGTTTAAGTTAAAGTACGTTTAGATTTCAATTGAAAACTCATATTAGTAAAACTGAGTAGAATGACTATCATGTATGAGAAAGAGTTTAATATGCTTTAGAGAGCCGATCTAACTACACTGTTAGTGTGAATGATTCATAGTCAATGTTCTCAAAGCGGGTTACACACTGAATGAAATCATTTGAGGATAGTATTGATGAGACGGGGAACTAATTCATTAGCTCTTAGGTAAAGGAAACACGCAGTTTGCTATATTGATAAGTAAATTGAAATCTTGTGTCATCTTTTCTTTGTATATATTTTGAGAAGGCGATTCTTTTTTCATATATATATTGATTAGTTATTGTTACGTTAAAGTTATGGTTTTAAAGATATTTGTATGTTAGTTACTAAGTGAATGAACCCTTGTATGGGCGGGGACTATGATATGTCAGTCGAACCGACTTGTGAGGTGCGGCTACGATTTGTTTATTCAATGGGATATTGATGAACCAATGTGCACTAAGACATTTCAATCCCGTGATGATAAGAAGGGGAACTGGTATATTTGTTCTTATTGGTTTAAAACAACCAACCAGTTTACTATATTACTATATATTTGAAAGACTTGTGTTATGGTTAGAGAATAATGGAAAAAGATAGAAAATTAAGGGTATTCCAAAAATCTTCTAACTATGCTAGATCTTCATGGTTATATTCGCACTTGGGTGCCTTTGAAAGGAATTATTCACTAGTTGAATTGAAAATTTTTGTTAGCAATATCTATGCTAATTTTTTCAGCTAAATAGAGTTAAATTTAATGAATTTTATCATGAACATATAGTTAAATGGTGTGTTTATGATCGAATGTCATCAATGCACTGTTACCTGATGTGGATATGATAAAGTAAAAAAAATAAATCAAAATGAATTATTTTTTAGCTATGTTATTTGTAAGTCAATGTTAATTATTTTGACTAGACGGATTTAATGTGAAGAATAAAAAAATGATTTAATTATTTGTAAGTCTATTTAATTATTTTGGCTAGTGAGAGTTTTAACTAGTTGGGTATGTTCTGTATGGAAAAAGAATTTTACATCGAACAAAGATACAAACATTTGTTATGGATAAAGATGCAAACATTTATCATAAACGAAGATGCAAACATTCACTGTGAGATTCTCTATTCCCAAGAACCATCCTAATGATTTAATGTCGTGAATCTTGGAATATGTAAAGTTATAGAATATCTAAATCTTAAGGTTAAAAATTGGACCGTTATATATGGTGTTATCCATTTATACGGATGAACTACAAGTTGATACTTGTATAAATAATGAGATCGAGATCAAGGTAAGATCTAAGGACTAAGTAAAAGATTTTTTTTAATGTATAGTCTAAAATAGACTATTTCAACCAATATGATTATGAGATCATTAGTTAAGTCGGTAAATATATAGATTTTAATGCACAAGGTCCGTCATAGCGAATGCGAAAATTTTGGGAGCGTTATAATCTACCTAGGAGCTATAAAAGTATTTAAAAAATCATGTCTTTCCTTCACCATTCCCATCTAAATAAATTAAATTTCATCTTCCATTATGGATGGTGTTTTCTAATCTAGAAAATAAGTTTGCATTATCGTTCCTTTCCTCTAATTAATATTCTAATCTAAGAAATTTAGAAAGAAAGAAATCACTATTCACCTTTGGCATCTCTCATTGTCTGCATGCTGCTGTCATATATACTTGGAGATTGCCCATGGCCATATCTTCTTTTAGCGTGAGGGGGGGGGGGGGGGTTGGAAAGACTTCACGACCTCTCCTTTCTGGGTTGTGCCCATTTCTTCTGTCATCATTATCACGAATACCATACTACACTGAAATAACACTATCCAGAAACTTGCTGAAGAAAACTGAAAGTCCTTTTTTAAGTGAAGGTCCTAACAACCAAACTTTTAGGGTTTAGGGATTCGCACTTGCACAAATTATTGTAAGTCGTACTGGTAAGCAACCCAGATTTGTGATGGAGGGAAAAAGGGGATCATTGTGAGTATATAATGGAAGCGAAGTTGAAAGTGGAAGAGGAAGATGAAGAAGAGGTGAAAATCTGAAGAAAAGCGGAAGAGGAAAAGGAGGGAACTGGAAAAGGAGGTTGAAATATGAAGAAACACACCGATTAATTTTGCAAGCCAACCGAGGCTACTCATTAATGGCAGCGAAATTGAAAGTGGAAGAGGATGAAGAAGAGGTGAATATCCTAAGAGAAGCGGAAGAGGAAGGGACGATGGAAGAGAAAGGTCAAATTCCTTTTGAGTCAACTCATCAATTATAAAGAGTTAAATCTTTTTAATTAATGAGTTAACTTAGATCATAATTCAAATTAATTTTAAATTAATTTATCTCATTTCCTCCTTTTATATATAAAAATTGATACTCTATAAATTTGAATAATTACTACATGTTATCCATCAATAATTAACACATGTGTTATTTTTAATAGTTTTATTTAGTTTATATGTCTTAATAAATTTGTATAAAATAATTTTATTACTGCAATTTTATTAAAATATTAAGATATCGAAAAAATCTCTTAACATATAACGCGATTTAATTATATTAATATTAGTCGTGAACTTTATTATTAAATTAATATCCTAACTAATTTAATTCATTAAAACTTGAAATTTTATCAAATTACATGATTAATTGTATTAATAATATATGTGAATTTGAAATATAATAACTGTAACATTAATTGAAAAATTATATTGAATTCATTCATAACTAACTGTCATAATTAAATTAAAATTTATTAAAACTTGAGTTTCATAATTTTATTCTGATTAGAATTTTAAGGAAATTTTGTCAATATAAACGTTAATATAGAATTTCATTACAAACTTAAAAAATAATTATTTACAAAATTTTAAATAATTATTTTTTTTATACTCATAACTAAATAAATTTACAATAATCTATTCAAATATTTAGCTCTGTAATATATAATTTAATTATTAGTTATTTAAATAAATATTTAACTATTTAATAACTATAACTATGTTTTCAAAATTACAATTAATATTGTTAATTATTAATATAATACATTATTATTTATGCCATGCGTGCTTCTTACGAGTTGGTGAACTTTACAAATAGTACGATCCCAATTATATAGTTTCCAAAGCCGAATTTTGGGGAAAACTTAGCAGGCCGATCGATGACAGAAACGATAAAAAAATTATCTTCCGAGTTCCAAATCTGAACCAAAAAGTCCAAAGTTGTGATTCCAAGGATTCCGATTCTCATGGGATTTGAACAACATCAATGAGTCGCGACTAGGGATTTGGGATGAATCGCCGGCTAGAGGCATCAGTGCTTCCGAGTGGATGAATAGCCGTCTATAGTTTTGGCATAAATCTTCGACTAGACGCGTCACTTCTTCCGAGTTTGATGAATACGCAGCAGAACTCACGGTGGGGACTGTAGATGGAGAGAAGAATTGGGTGATGACTTGAATGGCCGAAGACTGCGTATGGGTTAATTTGAGTATCATCGTTTTGTTTTTTTTGCTTTTTTAATGTTTTAATTGTTAATTTAAAAAAAAAAAAAACAAATTCTATTTTATTTTGTATTTTTTTTAAAAAAATTTATTTGTATTATACTCCTATCCCTGTTACTTCCACCGCTTTTTTAACATAAAAGACAATTAAAAGTCATTAGGTCTCTTTTTTTTTTTAAGTCCTAAAAAATAAAGAAAGTTTGTTAAAAATGTACAAATTGGATGGTGAGTTTTGTATTGTGAAATATTTTTATATAAAATATTAATATTTTCATATAATATTTTTTATATAAATAATTAATAAAAAAGAATCTTACATAATTATTTTTTTACGTGAAAATATGAGTTTCTTCTTGATTTCAATCAAATTATAGAGGGTTGACTTAGAAGTAGACCTCTCCGGTTCCAAAACCATTTAATGACAAATAATCTCCATCATTCCTGACCTTTTATCTTAGGCACTCATCATCAATCTTGTTTTCCTACTTCAAATTTTTCAAGACCTGCAAGTCCATGGCTTCCGCTAGTAACCAAAGTGACCCTTCTTTTTCTTCCTCATCTCCGTGCAGGCAGGTCTTCTTGAGTTTTCGAGGTAGTGATACGCGAAAAAAATTTAGTGGTCATCTATGCAGCGCTCTAGAACTAGCAGGAATCCGAACTTTTAAAGATGATTGTGCACTCCCAAAAGGGTAAGACATATCAGCAGAGTTGGTTAAAGCAATCCACGATTCGCCTATTTCGATCATTGTTTTCTCAAAACATTATGCTTCTTCACATTGGTGCCTTCAGGAGCTTGTAGAGATCCTTGAATGCAAGAGAACAAAGGGACATACTGTATTTCCTGTATTTTATGATGTTGAACCAACAGTTGTACGTTACCAAAAGGATAGCTTTTGAAAGTCATATGGAACGATATATTGATAAGGTGGAGTGGTGGAAAGCTGCACTAACTGAAGGTGGAAATTTATTAGGATATCATCTCCAAAATGATGCAAATGGATGCGTAATCCTCCTTATATTATTGTTATTGTTATTATTATTGTAATTCCTAAGTTTGTGAATTGGGAAATTACTATTTCTACAAAATATATATATATATATATATATATATATATATATATATATATATTTTTACGTAGTTTCACTCACATGTACGTTGATCTTATTAACTATTTATATGACGAGCTTCATGTAAATATCATTTTTTTGGGGTGGAAATATCAATTCACAAACTAAATTTTATCCAATTTACATTCTTTCCACAATAAGGTACAATTAGTCGTTCAATTTCCCCACTAGAAACCTTCATTTTGTCCTCAGATTGGATAATACTTATGTTAGATTTAAGATCGAAATATAGAACACAACACAAGAAATTAAAGAAGAACACACGATATGTTCATGTTTACCAATTTGATTAGTTTTGTTTGTTTGTCTGATATATTTATTAGATATCTCTCACAAACCCCCAATTATCCTGTCATAGTAGTTATTAGTTGGATCTGCAGAAGTATGAGATCATCTCAACAAATATATACACACACACATATATTAGTACCAATCTTTTTTAAAAAGAATAATATATAAGAAGATATTTTTCATATAATAGTGCTAGAAATATTTTATAAACACATGAGATATATTGATGTGATTGTATCCTAAAATTATGGATATGATTTACTAGTTCTGAAAAATGCTTAATTGAGAGAATTGAGCTTAAAGATCAACTGTAGTATTGAGATGGATTATCTCCTCAAAATTTTCTCCCCTCTTTCAATATTTTGTATAAGAAAAGTGAGAATATATTTTTGTAGCCCTTTGTAACAATTTTGCTGGCATGGCAAGAAAGGAACATTTATGAATAAATTGTAACAGTTTTTAAAGGCTTTGTGGGATTACATTTTTATTTTGAAGTTTCATACTTAACTGTTTTATTCTTAATATATACATATAATTTAAGGGAACTTTTTAAGTGTGATATATATGTGTGTATCTTGTAAAAATGTCGCTTTAAAGAGGTTTGATGATGATTCTCTTTAAACATTGATTATTGACCTGAAACATCAATAAGAATGATGATTAGTGGGTTTGTCAATTATTCTTGGACAAGTGGTTGAGAAAGTTATTGGGGTATGTGTAACGCCCCCAAAATCCCCGCGCTTTCGATGCGGCAACCCTTGTGCGTTAATTTCGTACCTCTATCGACTTAACCAATGATCTCATAATCATATTGGTTCAATTAGTCTTATTTTAGACTATACATTAAAAATTTCTCTTAACTTTGTCCCTGGATCTTAACTTGATCTCAGTCTCATAAGTATACAAGTATCAACTTGTATTTCATCCGTATAAATGGATAAAACCATATATAACGGTCTAATTTTAACCTTAAGATTTAAATATTCTATAACTTTACATGTTCCAACATCCACAGAATTAAATCATTAGGACGGCTCTTGGGAACAAAGAATCTCGCGGTGAATGTTTGTATCTTCACCCGTGATAAATGTTTGCATCTTTATCCGTGACAAATGGTTGTATCTTTGTCCGGTGCAAAATTCTCTTTCCGTACAGAACATTACCCAACTAGTTAAAACCCTCATTCGAAACATATTTGTTTATAGTGATATCTCTTCATATCAATAATCCTACTTCTATGGTATTCAGAATAGTAATAACGAGTTATACCTGGGTCCGAGAAACCTTAACGATGGATTTGACCAGTCAACATCGCTTAGTCCTGTCTCGGATGTACAACACTCACAAGTTATTTACCGATCCTCATCCAGATAAATAGATCATTATCAATACTATGTTAAGTCTTAACAGTTCTAGGTTATATCAAAATAAAGACATAACAACATTCTGATGATAATAATTTATATCATTCATTCAATATTCGGTTACATGTTTGCTTGTATGTATTACAACAGTCGTTATGACTTATACAAATACAAGTAATAAACATGAAAACCTAATCTACGCTTCATCTTTACGTTCATGATCTTCTTAACGTTCATCTTTAATCTGCAAATAAGGTTTTATTCGCAAGAATGAGCACGACGGCTCAGCAAGTCTAACATACAGCACATACGCAGTTTATGCTTTCATATAAACTTTAACATGCATTGATTGAACATAATTCTCCATTTAATATCACATATAACTCACGTTCCAACAGTTTATATCACATTGACACACAAAGTGTATAAATCATGTTCATAACTCGTAAACATATCGCATAACAGTTAGAAGGCTTTTAAACATTATTTAAAGGCTTCACATAACATATATCACATAACAACATGACATGTCATATTTCATTTATCATCTTAACAATATTACAAAAGTAACACATAGCAAGAATTAGAAGACTTGCCTTAAAACCATGTTAGGGTTTTCCCGGAAAATCGTTAAACGCCTACAAAAAGGGTTACGCGACCCCGAATGTTAGTTTATCAAATTTTCCTTTTTAATAAGTCTTAGAATAACTTAACTAGACTATTTTCATTGGTGGAATTAATTGGAAAATTGTCCAACTCAAAAACTCACTTTTAAGTCACTTTTAAAAAAATAGGCAGCATGTATGGCTGCTAGACCCCGGCTCGATCAAACGGCCACAACTTCTTCGTTTTAAAACATTTTTGAGTCGTTCAAAATTTCACGCGTTCGTAACTTCCATATCTACAACTTTCATTCAGACAAAAGTTTGATATTCCTTACTGATTTACACATATTTCCCAGTAATGGGACTGATCTAAAACTGATTCATATTTCTGACCTCTTTTACAGTGACAGCCATAACTTTGTCATACGAAAACATTTTTGAGTGATTCTTGAGTCTAAATTGCTTATAATTTCATGATCTACAACTTTCATTTAGGTGTCTAAGGCATATTCAGAAATTAAATTTTCGAAAATTACCAAAAATATTCTGCTAGTATATTAGACTTAACTTTCTTTGATCCGATTGGTAAAACATGATACCTCAAGCATTAATTTGCTAAGATAACATGTTCTAACACTCCGTATCACTTCATAACATAAAAATAACAAAATCATAAACCTACTTATATAAGATTTTATGACTTTTTCTCAAGAACACGAAGAACGAATCGAAGAACACGAAGAACAAAGTTTCATCGTTCTTCGTTTCGACTACTAAAACTTGATGCCACAAGCATTATTTAGCAAGGTCATCATGTTTTATCATCCCATAACACTAAATTACCAAATCATAAACCTATTTATGTAGAAATTATGACTTTTGCTCAAGAACACACGAAGAACACGAAGAACGAAAAATCGTACATGGTAACGACTTATGTTCTTGAGCTTTTGGATTTCATACTTGAAATAATTTGAGCATTAGAACTGCTTACAAATGTGATTATAACACTTTATAATCGACAAAATTTGGTCATTATAACGACTTGTTTACTTAATTATAACAATTTATAATAATACTCCAGAACATACGAAGAACACAGAGAACGGATAAACCGTACATGGATACGACGTATGTTCTTGAACTTTAAACTATGAAATGAAATTTGACATAACAACGACTTGCTCAAGTCATAAGGAACACGGAGAACGAAAAATCGCACATGGCTACGACTTATGTTCTTGAGCCTCATCGATAAAATAAAACTTTAAGCATAATAACGATTAAGAATCGTACCTTTTATTATTGCAAGCTTTAACTATTTCTTTGCAATCGATTCTTGTCTCACAAGAACTCTCTCTATATTTGCTCTTTAGCTTTCAAAATGGTAAAGAACTAATAAACTTAAGCCTTCTATTTATAGGACTTTCAAAGTTAGGGTATTTTGGTCATTAGGACCAAGCTTCTTGAACAAGCTTAACAAAGCTTCTCCAACACACTTCTTTTAGCTTCCAAAGCAAGCTTGGTGAGCTCTTTCTTCCGACTTCTGTATATCGGATAAATCGCGTGCGATTAATTTAAAATATTTCGCATTAGTAATTTAAGTTTTAATTAGTTATACATATTTTATTCATAAAATACATCATACAGTATTAATATGATGTCTCGTCTGACCCTCGAAGTTTTCCTTGAATTAATCTCGGATAATCTTCCGTGTATTTTTCTCAAATACACCTACCGGGCGACGTGATTGATAAATTTCTTTCATTCTAGACACTAATTATAATGGAATAATATAATTAGGTATTAATCTGATAAATTTGATTATTCAAATTTAATGTTAACCTATTTCATGATCCGTTTGATAAAAACAATACGGATGAATTAGCAGTTAATTATATAACAGTCTGATTCCAACTAAATGGTTAACTTATACTGATTTAAAATTTTGATACTACTGAGTTTTGTTCCGAATAAACACTTTTCTGTAAAGTGAAAAGTCCAAAAGACTTGGCACATTTTTCGGTGAATAGTGTTTTTGGCGACCATTTCTCAGCAAATGGTTAGAAGACCAAAAAGTTAAAAATAATATTTATTTTCGTCTTTTCCCTATTTCGTCTTATTCCCGACACACTTTTCGAGAAAAATCTTTTATTGCTTATTACGCACCGGTGTTGCATACAAACACTGTATCCATCAACGGTTTGATCAAAAACGGAAAACGTTTTCGTTTGAAAAGCGTTTTACGTTTTATTTTAGGAAAAATATTAGTGGCTCCCTGGTATATATTCCCCGTATAAATGCTATATCGTGAAATGAAAAAAGTCCAAACGTTGAAAAGAACGTTCAAAAAGACGACAAACGTTTTCTCGTAAATCGCGTCTTTTTTCCCAGAAAATTTTATTGATTCCCTGGCATCTAAACCTCATATTATCACTATGTTGTGAAATGTAAGAAGTCCTACAAATGAAAGAAACAGTCAAACGAATGAAAAACGTCACCTCGTGAATAGTGCTTTTACACGTTTTTCGAGAAAAACTTTTATTGACTGTTACGTATTTTTAAATCGTGGGAAGGTTGAATCATTAAACGGAATGTCAATTTGACCTTCACATTTTGCTCGAGGGCCTAGGTTATTTCCTAGGGTGTAGACCCTAGGGTTAGGGTTTAGGTTTTAACTCTTTTTCCAATTTAGGTTTTTGCCCTAAATTGACTTCTGATTTTTATTAAGTGTTAATGTTAACTACTTGAACCAAAACACAAAATCCTACACATAGATAATTCATACAACACATTTAAAAGCTTAATTCAAGCTTTACTAATCACATAACATATAGTTTCGGTTAAAGATTTTAACCTCTTAGTTGTATACGATCGTAGTTTCGAGTCGTATATATTCTTTTAGATAGCTCAAGGTATGCTTGAGCAATCGATCTTAGGTTTTGAATTGATAACATTTGCTTAAATCTTGTTAGATCACTTTGGAAATATTTGGGATATTACAGTATGACCGATCATCATTCTTTACTGGTGTTGCCTGTAGGTCGGAGGTAGGCTAGAAAGGAAGGAAATAAAAAGGCTAGGAGCGATATAGACTAAAGACGTAAATTGTCTTTCGTCCATATTGCTTACCATGCCAGGATGAAGAAATCCTTGGGAGCCTTTTTGCTTTGCCATGCCACAGTCTAAACCTTATTCACATGCAGGATTATAGAATTGGCTCCTACGAGTTCTAAGGTGGCTGGCTCCCACTTTTTCATAAGGTGTAGTACTTGCCCTGCGTAGGACTTATTTTGCTAGTTAGCCAGAGCACCAGTTAGAAGCCCGGATACCATTTGTAATGATCCAGGTCCGAGCCTAAATCTGGCTAAATTCACTATCCAAGAGCACCAGTTGGGTCATCTTGGCCCATTATATTTGTTCCCAAAAATTGGGACAAGTTATTGGTACTTCAACTAGTAATGATAAAGTCTTGTACACACATCAATCTAACCCACGTGTTCCGATGTTAGATTGTGGTATTTCAACACGAGTCAGAATAAATTTCTTCAAGGCCGGGGTCGTGGCGATTATAGTAATAAATAAAAGTAAGGTTGTGCCATATCTAGGATTGCTGCATCCTCTTGTAATTCCTGATCAGCCTAGCTCGGACTGACATAGCCACGGATTTCATATAGCCATTGCCAATATTAAATGGTGAAATCATGATATCATTTATCATTGACAGACTTAGTAACTTAATTCATATCCCTTCAAATGGTCAATCTAGTGTCGCATTTGAATTGTGTAGCACATCCCCGTGTACTCATCTGGTTCCACATGTTAGAAGTGTGCATCCTCAAACTAATTCTTATAAACATGCCATGTAATCATTATTTAAAATCATGTCTCTTTGACATAAAATTGACAGGCAAGAAGCAGATCTCATCAAATAAATTGTGAAAGATGTTCTACCAAAACTACCCCGCAATCACGAAGACTGGAATGTTGTCAAGTATCCAATTGGAATAGATTCCCGTGTCAAGGATATATATCCAAAACTAAGCATTGGGAAAAGTGATGTCCATTTCATTGGAAATTATGGGATGGCAGGAATAGACAAAACCACAATTGTGAAAGATATCTATGATAGAACATTCCACCAGTTTGAAGGAAACAGCTTTCTTGGAAATGTTAAAGAAGCTTTAAAAGAACCCGACGGTCTACATTCTTTACTGAAGAAACTTCTTCTTGAATTTTTGAAATCGAAGGAATTAGTGTTTACTGATGTTGCCAGAGGAATCTTTTTTCTGAAACACACACTACGCAAAAAAAAAATCTCATTGTTCTTGACAATTTGGACAAATTAGGCTGCAAGTTGATACCATTTGCAGGAGATTCAAACTGGTTCGGTTCAGGAAGTAAAATCATCATCACAACAAGCGATGCTTGTCTACTAGATAAAATTAATATATTAGATTTGAGATACGAGTTGAAGAAATTGGACAACAGTGAGTCTTTGGAGCTCTTCAATCGTCATGCAATTAGAAATTCCGACCCACCTACAGAAGACTTTCTTTATGGAGCTTTCGAGACGTTTTGTAAGGTACATTGGTGGCCTTCCATTAGGTCTTCAATATATAGGTTATTTTTTGTTCCAAAAAAGCATTTTTGTGTGGAAACTTTCCTTCGAGATGTTTCAAATAATTCCTATAGACAAAATTCTGAAGAAACTTAGAATAAGCTATGATACACTGGATGATGAAAAAGTACAAAACATTTTCCTTGATATCGCATGTTTGTTTTTCGGAATGGATAAAGATGATGCAATAAACATATTGAATGATTGTGATTTTTCTGTTGAGAATCAATTAGTGCTTTGACGGGAAGATTTTTACTAGTAACTGATGGGACAATTAAATTGCGGATGAATGATTTGATTCGGGATATGGGTCAGAACATTGTTCGTGAGGAATCCATTAAAGAACCTGGAAAGCACGGGCGATTGTGGTTTCACACGGATGCATATGTCGTGCTAAAAAATCTAAAGGTAAAGAGTAAAAATGTTTGGTGCTAAAACATTCTTCTGTTCAGTTTTTTTTTTTTGACATGTGGAATTTTAGATTAGTGTTGCTTCATTTATTTTATATACGTGCAAAATGATTTTGTTCTATCTTTTTATCAGGGAACTGAAACAATTGAAGGTATCAAGTTAGAAATGACTATGCTTGAGAATGAACATTTAACTACTAGAACATTTGAGAAGATGTCCAATTTGAGATTACTTCAGATCAGGAAAGTATATCTCACTGGAAGCTTTGAAAATTTATTTACAGAGTTAAGGTGGCTCTGCTGGCATTATTGCCCTTTGGAGTGTTTACCTTCCAGTTTTCACCCACCAAAACTAGTTTAACTTGATATGCAGTACAGCAAAGTCAATAGATTGTGGCATGGCCCCAAGGTATGACATTAGCCACAACACCTTTCTCTTCAAATTCAGTTATATGTATAGCACATAGTTTATTTGGTTCAATAGTTTCTAGGAAAAATGTGGCAAGAGAAGCTAATTTCATATTTTTCTTCCTTGTAAGCAGAGCATCTAAAATACTTGAGAATCCTGAATGTAAGTCATTCTGAGTTCCTGATAACCACCCCTGATTTCAAAGGACTGGGAATGCTCGAGAAATTATTGCTTCAAAATTGTTCAAGTCTGGAACAGATTCACCCATCAATTGAACTTTTGAGTAAGTTGGCTCACTTGGATTTGAACGGATGCTTCAAACTGAATCGATTGCCTGAGCAATTGAGGAATTTGGAAGGCTTAAAGAAGCTTGATGCAAGCGGTACAGCTATTAAAAAATTACCTGATTCCTTTGGGCATCTAAGTAATATGGTGGAGTTGAATTTGGAAGATTGCAGAAATCTTAGAATCCTTCCAAGTACCATTTGCCATCTGACTTCCCTTGAAGTGCTAAGTCTAGATTCTTGCTCGAAGCTAGAAAAATTGCCGGAGAATTTGGGGCATATACAATGTTTAAGGCAGCTTGATGCAAGTAGAACCGCTATTGAACAATTACCAGATTCCATTGGACATCTAAGCAGGCTGGTAAAGTTGAAATTAGAAGGCTGTGAGAACCTTAGCGAGCTTCCAAGTAGCATTTTTCATTTGACTTCAATTGAAGTGCTAAGTCTAGAATCATGTTCGAACCTACATTTGATTAACTGCCTCTTCAGTCGCTATTGGAATTTCCTCCTAGTTTAAAGGAGTTAGACTTGACTAACTGCAGTAGTCTTCAGTCACTCCCAGAACTTCCTCCTAATCTGGAAAACATATATGCACGCGGTTGTACATCACTCGAAAAATTACCAATACTGTCAAGGTTGAATCACTTGAAATCGCTGAATCTTGAGAACTGCAGCAGTCTTCAGTTACTCGTGGATCTTCCTCCTAATTTGTGCAAGCTAGACTTGACTAACTGCAGTAGTCTCCCAGAAATTTTTGTGCAAGCTAGACTTGACTAACTGCAGTAGTCTCCCAGAACTTCCTCCTAATTTACACCACCTAAACCTAACTGGCTGCAACGGTCTTAAATCACTGCCAGAAATTCCTCCTGATTTAGACCTTACATTCTGACATTTACTTTCAAAAGTTTCCTTCAGGTATTTCTCCCTCTCTCCCCGCCCATTTTTGTCTCTTTTGCTTAAATTATTCTTTACGTGCAACAAAATTACTCTGGATTTCGCTACTATAATGTTCAAATTACAAGCTGGTACATTCTAGATTTGTCCAGTCATCAAAGAATGGGAGCTTCAATCCCTTTTCAGATGCCACTGGACGTGATTTTTTCTTTTTAGGGATGGCTTTTTTGGTTGATATTATTCTTGATTTAAAGGTGACATCATTAATAAAACAGATGGTACTGACTTCAATTGTCCAGGGTCTATATGGATTACTGGAGTTCAGTCATGGGTGAGATACATCAAACTCTCAATCATAGTTATTAGAATCTTACGATACTTATTGCAGAGTGAATTTAAAATAATACTATATCCTACGATTCAGTTATAATTCTTACAAAACGATACAATGTCGATATTTTTTAAAGTTAGCAAATAACGTCCGACTTGAAAAAGTTTTAATGTAGAATCAAAATAGTAAAAGCAAAACTTTTAAACATTTTATCATTTCAAATGAAGAGGTTTTTTAATACAAAAATATTCTATATCGCTTGATGAACTTTTAATTGCTTTTTAGAGTTTTATATCTTCTTCAGAATATCGCTCTATTTTTCTCATGTTACTTTCTATAAGGAAATATATAAATCTCAACTTTGTTAATTTGAATTATTCTATTTTGTTTTATAGATTAAAAGTGAATCTGAATTTTTATTTTCTCTTATTACTCTATAAAGTTTAATGAAATAATATCTAATAAATCAATTTAGAGTATTTTGACTATTATCTAACTTTAAAATTTATTTTTAGTCGTTAATAATATTTATTTGACTACTTTTATATATAGTTAAGTTAATATGCTTGATTGTCCAATAAATTGTGTTTTTATATGTTTAAATATATATTACCACATTTTTCATTTCATTTTTGTATCTTACGATATGATACGTGAAACACGATATGGGGGTCTTCGATACACGATACGATTCACAATTTGACAACTATGCTCTTAATATAGGTACATTTTCTTTTGAACATGGCTTGTTAATTTTATCATCAAAATTTGCTGTTATAATAGTTTTTTATCATTCTGTTATAATATTTTTTAGCTAGCATAGAGTTTGGTACGATTTGGTGTGGTTGGAAGCCCAATTTGGATATGAAACCACTTGGGTGCAGTTTGACAATTTTAAAATTACACATGACACTGCTTGTGATTGGTGTGGTGTAGTTTTGAAGCTTGCAGTGCGATTTTATTTGGTTCGGTTTCGGTTTAAAACCAATTGACATAGTCAACAATAATATTCAATACATCCAATTCATCTTTATGTAGAAGAAACCATACAATATATGACATTAACATAATAACATCAAGAAACAAGTTTAAAATTTGAAATCTGTTACTCATGAATGCTTCAACATTGCTCTAAACCATTGCAATTCAATTAGAAATATTTTTAGCCACAAATAAAAAGTTTAGAAGTTCATAACATAATTAAAATTGTCTAATTTATTTTTAGGAATTAAGGTTCCTCGGCAAACTCTAGTCTCCATGAAATCATTCTAGTAATGAAACTGTAAGAGAAAATATTCTTCATCTCTAAAATTTGGTATATATATTAAGGGGTTATATAACTTATAAAAAAAATATAATATATAAGAGCGGTATGGTGTGGTGTGGTGTGGTTTGAGCGGTGTGGGAGTCTCCCAAAATCGCATTCAGACCGCACATGCGGTTTTTTAGCCATTTTAACACCGTCATATATGCCGGAACCGTTGGTGCGGCTTAATTGTTACAATTTGGTAGGTTTTTTGTGCGGTTTTGAGGCCGATTTTGGTTCCTTACTCATCTCTACCTACCTTTAGCTCAAGTAATCACTAGAGTGCATTTGCTCCCAGTATCATATGCCTTTTGTGGTTTACTAGAGTGAATGTATGTGATTGTGCTTGTTCTTCTGCAAATGATTATGTTCATTATACTACTGACCAACACAGACACACAGAGACGTGCAGTCACACACTCACTAATTGTCCAACCTTAAAATCATTTACATAGTTTACCATGTAATACTCTCAACCTTCTAATGCTTTAGTATATTACCAGGTGCCATGTCTCAAGGACAATTTTTTTTTGTTTCTAAATTTAAAATTTTATAAAAAATAAGAAACATATTATACTAGCATAGGGGCATACCTCAGATCAACACAATAATTATAACAAAGCAACGGAACAGAACACCTAGAAACCCAACAGCCAAACATGGCATAAACAACATAATCAATCAACCCAACATGCAAACGTGGCACAGTCAGATTATGACAAAAAGCCTGCTTAACAATGAAAGGAACAATGAACTGAATAAAGCATAGTTAGGTGGGAAAACCCAAAGCGGAACCTCCGCTCAAAATCGAGCCCACAGGCTACCCAAAATTCTACAATGATTAGAAGAGCCCACAATGGGTCAAAAGCCCAAACCATAGCCAGCAGTCAAGACCAACCCAAACAACCAGCCAACCAAAGACATTGACCAACATATGTTATCAACTAGCTTTAAGCAGACCAAGAGTCAACCCAGCTTGCCGACCTACTGTCTGTAGCAACAGAGCCTGCATACACAAAGACCCATAACATCGGGAATAACAAATTAGCTGCAGAAACTTGCTAGACAACAAATCACCAAAACGAAAAACCATCCGGGGAACAACACCACCACCACTAACCAAAGGCCCATAAGAAGCAATTGAACAACCTAGCCCATAAAGAACAGACCATAGAGGAATATCAACATGATAATCCATAGCAACTAGAACATGACCTATGAACAAACATTACTAATGAATCTAGACTCAATAACATGACTCATGGGAATAAGCAGACTTTAATCCCAAGAACGAACTCAGAGACTCTGAATCAACTCAAGAAATGAAGAAACAAATTCGTAAAAATCCACAGAAAATGGTGGGGAAGGAGAAGATAGATACAGATTCAATCATAGTCAAGATTCATAAGCCCCGGTGAAGAGGCTCTAGGATCCCATCCCTAGACAAGGATATGCAGCAAATGAACCAAACAGGGGAAGGAAATTGAACAAAGCTCCATACCTACACAAAAAGGTCAAACCAAATACCAAACTCAACTCGGTAGCAAGAAAGAGAGATAAAAGTAGAGAAAAATTGGACCAGACCAAATATCCTAACAAGCAGTAAACCAAGAGGAGTGAATCCAACAAACTTGATACCTAGGCCCCGGTGAAGCCCACTGGGACCTCACCTCCAACATAAGATATCCAGCCTAAGAAACCAAGCAAAAAAGAAGTAAGCAAAACTCAAAGGGAACTAGCCATCCAGGAGAAATAGCCCAGGAACCAATGCAAAACTGGACAAATCAACCGCCGAAGAAATGGGGCAGGATGCCAAGCAATAAAGTGAAACCAAAAGTCGAGACACCTCGGCCCGGGTGAAGCCCACTGGGATCTCATCCCCAGTACAAGATATCTAGCCTAAGTACAAATCGGCAATGAAGGAATCAGAACAAGGAGGAAAGGAAGCAGAACAAGGAGGAAACCAGCCACCCAAAAGGAACAACCCTAACACCCTCCATTAACAGAGCCTACCCACCATATAGATATCCTTTTAAATAATAAGACCAGAGCCAAAGGAATGACAAACAGCCCCTCAACTGTCCAACACCCTTTGAGAACAATGAACTAATGTATGAAATAAGCCCAAACCAGTAATGCAATCAGTTAATGAGGAAAGAGAAGGAGGAGCCAGACCAAAACTCTATAAGGAATAGAGGGAATTATAATTGGTTATTATTCGAGGGTATCTTAGTCTTTTCACTATTTTAGTTAGGGACAATGATGTCTTTTCCTTATTTATATTCACATGTTCAGTGAAGGTAGTTTTTGGTTGTAGAATGCATGACGTCACATGTTCAGCTCTATTGTGGTTGTAAGGGTATATATACTCCCTAGATACTTTCTGTAAGGGCTTATGAATGAAATGAATGGATTGTTTCTTCCCAGTTCTGCTGAATCTCTCTAATTCTCCCTCAATTTCTATTTACCTCTTCTGATTTTTCTAAATTTCCTCCCATTTCTTATCCTTAATTAGCTCATTGAGCTCAGTAACTGAATTGGTGGTTGCCAATTCTTTACAATTGGTATCAGAGCCATCAAACCTGCATCTATAGCCACCAATAACCGTACACTATTTGGAGAAAATTCAGGAGTTAATGAGAGAACTGGGGAGTTTTATGGCTGAAGAATTCAAGCAAGCTAGCCAAAATTCTGATCCAAAGCACGATCGAAAAGTTCTTTTTTGCGGTGCTAACCAGGACGATGACTGCCTATGTGTAGTTGCAAAATCCATGGAGTCAGAATTTTATGAAAAGGATATTAATCAATCTGAGGATGAAGACGTCGATCCAATTGTTCTCGAGGTTGGACCTAATGAGGGTTTTCAGACGAAAATTAAAGGCTCAAACTCACCAATCCATCAAGCTTGCGGACAATTTGGGTTCATGATAAGGTAAATTCCCTTTCAGAAAATGGATTCTCCTATCTTAGTTTAGCCAATAACACTGTGATAGGAGCATTTGATACAAATAAAAATGAATTTACCTGTTGCAAGTAAGGTGTTCGATGGAAAACCTAGGAGAGACACTTTGACTCAGAGTGTTTTCATTGCTAGCTACAATCAGGAGGAAGATTGTGTGTGCATTATTACTAATCAATACCAGCCGAAATACAATGTTAGTAGAGGTAAGACTGATGATGCTGAGAAATTGGTGGAAAGGATGGGAGAGTCTGGCGTTAGTTCGGATGTTATTACTTTCCATTCTAGGATCTCAGCTCTTTGTGGTGCGGGAAAGATTTTGGAGGCTTCTAGAATTTTCAGAGATATGCAAATGGATAAAGCTTGGGATTACTTCAGCCTAATAACGTAACTTTCAATTTAATGTTGCAAGGGTTTTACAGTAAAGGCATGTTGGAAGAAGTTGGTACTCGAGTGGAATCTATGAAAAGGAATGGTGTTTTTATAGAAGTGGAGAGCTATAATATATGGTTGTTAGACTTGGTGAGGAATGGGGAGCTTTTGGAGGCTCAGTTAGTTCTCAGTGAGATGGTAGGTAAATGCATAAGGCCAAATATTTACATCTGCAACATCGTGATGGATGGGCTCGGCGAGAATAGGATGTTTGCTAATGCAAGAATGGTTTTGAGATTAATGAGAAGTGGTGGAATTCCTCTGGATACTGTTACTTATAATAGTCTACTCCATGGGTATTGCAAAAAAGGGAAGGAAGGTGAAGCAAATAATGTTTTGCATGAGATGATGAGGAGTAGCTGCTTTCTAAATACTTACACTTGCAATATCTTGTTGCATAGCCTGTTGAAAGAGGGAAAGATATCGAAAGCTGAGAAACTGCTACAAAAGATGAACAAGAGAGGTTTTGGCTTGGATACTGTGACTTGTAATATTGTGATCGATAGTTTATGTAAAAGTGGAAAGGTGGACAAAGCAATTGAAATTGTTGGTGGAATGTGGACTCATAGAAGTGCTTCTCTTGGTGAGCTGGGAAATTTACATATTGGTCTAGTAGATGACAATAATGATGTGAAGAATATTTTGCCTGAGTTGGTCACATATCAACCATAATAAATGGTTTATGCAAGGATGGGAGGCTTAATGAAGCTAAAAATAAGTTTGTTGAGATGATGGGGAAAAAGTTGTACCCTGATTCATTTCTTTATAATATATGTATACATAGTTTTTGTAAAGTAGGAAAGATGTTTTCGGCATTTCGGGTTCTCAAGGATATAGAGGAAAGAGGTTGTAGCAAGAACTTATAACTCGTTAATTCTTGGGTTGGGAAGGAAAGGTCAAATGTTTGAAATGTATGGACTGAGGGATGATATGAAAGAAAGAGGCGTTTCACCTAATGTTAGTACGTATAATAATATAATTAGTTGTCTACATGGAAGTGGGAGAGTTGAAGATGCCACTAATCTTTTAGATGATATGTTACTGAAAGTTATATCCCCTAACATATCTTCCTTCAAATTTTTAATTAGTGCTTTTTGCAAAGCTGGAGAGATCAAAGCAGCACAAGAGGTATTTGATGTATCTCTGAGTATATATGGTCATAAGGAAGCACTTAACAGTTTATTTTTCAATGAATTTATTACTAAAGGGGAAGAGCTTCCTAATAATTGGTTGTCACTTTGCCTTTTGGATTTCTTCTTTCGCTATACAAGTTATGTGCAATTTGGGAAAGCAAGGGATGCCATGGTGGAGCTCTGATAAATTGTCTCAATGGAAATTTTTAGGACTGGTTTACGGTTCTTCTTCAGTAAACGAGATATGTTCAGAGTCGCAACCTCCTTCGAACTGCGTAATATCAAATGAGCAATGCGTGCCAAAAATATATAATGTTGCATTCATTTCTTTGCCAACTATGCATATTGATCAACAAGTGATGCCACAATGGGGTTCTCACAAACTCAACAAATTTTCCAGTCTGATTCCCGTGGAAGAATGTTTTTAGGGTCATGTCTTGAGCCAATTGCTTGTGAAGAGTCAATGGTTGGTTCAAATGTAAGGAGCGATTTTCATTTGTCACATCATATTTAGTATCAGGCCCAGAGAAAATATTTTGCCTCATACTGGTCCCCAGAATCTGTTAAAGGGGCATTGGAGAAAGGTGATGTTTTTCAAGCATTCTTCCATGTAATAACGAGTATGTCATGACAAGTGCATACTCATTATTCCATATTCCAATATGCCTCAAGTCGGTTGTGAGCATTTTCATTTGCAGTATGCCTCAAGTCGGTTGTGAGCATTTACATGAAATAACGAGAGAAATACTTACTCCGAGGAAAATAGTAGTCCTGAACTAATTGGCCAATCAGGTAAGGCACATGTTAATGGAAGTGCTTAGGCTGGTTGTTATAGTGAGCATAATGATGTTACTGCAGTGCAAAAGTTGTGCCATGACAAGTGCATACCTATTGAAACGACCAACTGGAAAAATGTTGCAATCATTGAAAGGTTTCCTCGTAGGGATGTACTTATTGGTTTTCTAAATGAAAAGCAGTGGATTTTTAACAAAGAAGGTTATATAAAGGATAGCAAGAATAATAAACTTTTGTTATCATCTTCATATAGAGAGTACATTCCGCTAATACCAACTGATTCAAAGTTTCCCATAATGATGGTGTCTGTAAGAAGCCTGCCTGATTGCATCAAGAAAAGACCGAAGGCAAGTGATGCAACAGTTGAGATAGAACTTGTAGTTGCACAACTTGTTGACTTGGGGGATTTTGTTGCTACAAATGTAAAGCATGCTCAAAATTTTAAGCTTTCTGAACCAAAATGGGTTAGATACTTCATGTTGAATTTGCTTAGTCATTATGGGTCGGATTCCAATTTTAGTTCTTATGTCTGATAAACCCCACCCTTAAGGGTAAGGGTGTTTTTGAGGGGTAGGGAATGTAAGTAATGGAGGGAATTATAGTTAGTTATTAATCGAGGGTATCTTAGTCTTTTCATTATTTTAGTTGGGGACAATATTGTCTTTTCCCTATTTCTATTCACATGTTCAGTGAAGGTAGTTTTTGGTTGCAGAATGCATAGGTAATTAATGTTTGTTTGAAATTTCATTACTACGCATGCATTAATTAATTAATTACTCATCCGCCCCTCTCTTTTAATTACTCCATCTTTAAGTGTAAAGTAGAAAATAATTAGATTTTTTCTCTTAAATATATGTAAAACGTTTTAAATTTTAAAAAGAAAAAAACTTTTAAAACGATCTATGTAATGGAAAAGAAGGAGTATGTTATATGGACTCGGGAATGGTAATCGGGTGTCAGTACTATCGAGGTGTTAGACTCGTCTATTCTTAAAATAGCAGAATTTGGAGACTCAGCGTAAAATGATCTATTTTTAGATATGAGTGCGTGAATATGACAAGTCATGTTCTTTAAAGTTTATATTATGTGAGATTTAGCGAAAGAACGTCAAACATTTAGTATTAATCTGAATATAAAAGATAATTAGTAAGTGATGATTTAAGTACGATAGATTTGGTGAAAAAAGTACTAAGTTTATTGGTTCGAATTCGATATGCCCATAAACATGGATGAACTCAGAACTATTACTGTCCTTCCTTATGTTGAATGTTTTTTTTTATTTTTGCCTTGTGTTCTAGTCTTCTAGATAATGAGTTCATGAGCCTGACTCCATTAGACTCGCATAAGCATGTTGTACTTGACTTGAGTTTGCTTAGTTGACTGTTGAGTTCGATCAAGACTCTTTTTTCATTTAAATTATTGAGCCAAGCTATTGTTGTGTCATGTCCAGCTTAGGACCATCTCGTTTAAGCATGGTTCAAGTGGGCTTGCTGCTTAGCCCAACTATAAAATACATAAAATTATAAATTATATTGTTTATTTTGTAGTACATTATGAGTATAATACTTAATTAATTATACATATAACATATTCATCTTTGCCCGCTTAAGTCAGCTAAAGCCCAAATTGAGATTGACCTGCTCGTTTATTAATTGAGCCAAGATTTTACTACCAAGCATAGGCTCATTCAAAATTTAAATATTAGTCGAGCTCAGGTTTGGCAAATGTAAGCTCGACTTGACTTACTAAAGAGTAAAGGATAAGGAAGTCAACATTGAATTTTGGCTAATGTTTATTTCATAAAATTCATGGAAGAAGCTGCAAATCATAATATGGACACATTAGCTTCTATTTTCCAGGATTTGGATCAATTTTTAGAGGAGACACTTTGTTCAGTTTATCATGTGGGAAGCTTTTCGAAGGGACTCCTGAGCAGGTGAATCTTTTGTAGTGTAATCTTGGTTCTGTCCTTATTTTGAGCTTTACAAGGCTTGAACTTCCATCTCAAAACTTTTCATTTACTTTCTTCACATAGTTTACGCGACTTCACAATGTGAAGGGATCATTCTGATCATTCCTTTATGCCTTAGATAAATCTCTGCCATGTGTTCGTGTTACAAGATGAAGTTTGAAAAAAATAGATGCAACATATCATTTTACGAAGGCAGTTAAAAGTGTCGTTGCTCTTCAGATAATCCATTCAAATGTTATAAGGCTGTTCAAGTACCCCGGTTTCATTGCCATGTGAATGATGATGTGTGAGTAACTAGTTATGTATACAAATATAAATAATTCAAGATATATGCCGTAAGCTTGAGTTGGAGTTCTTCGATGGTTATGGAATTCATTTAATAATCTAAGGGGAGTACTGTAGTTTAATCTTTTGGTCTGTCAAACCTAGGTTTATGCCACTTGGCAGCTTGAGAGAAGTTGATGGATTTTTTACTTCCAAAAGATGATGAAAACACTGCTTTTTATGAGAAAATTCGAGAATCGTGGTCCAGTGACAGTAAATTTGTGTACGCAGACATCATCCTGTCTGCATAAGTCACAAGTGTTTTAAGTTTCAACTTTTATGTAGCATTTGGGAATATGAATTATAAAACTGGTGAATTTGGAACAAATTTGGCTTCAGATTCTTGTTACTTTTCGCCGCTGGAATTTTTATTATAGCGAGTCATGCGCGTTGATTTGGTGTGCTTGTAGATGTGGATAAGATTACGTAGTTTCCTAAAGTTATAATTTGGAAATTCTTCATAAGGATATACCTGTTTGAGAACTAAATTCCAATTGGGTTGGTTATTTCGTGACCTGTTTGTTTTAAACTAGTAATTGTTTGTGTTCCAGATGTATGCTTCCCTTAAAAAGATGAGTTCCTTGCCTATGTGTGTGTAGGGGAATGATCTATAGAAAATATGTGATATGAACCATAATAGGAAAAACACTATTATTAATGTCCAATACAGGAATAAACGGTTCAGATTAAAACTACAAAGTCATCCGTTGTTAATAGTAGCGGACGATAGGTACATCCGCTACTATTAGTAGTAGACGGTAAGCAAAATTAATTACAAATTATTGAACGATAGAGATGATGTTTACCCTATTATGGTTCATAACAAGTAGTAAGTACTTTCTTATTTTTTGCTAATTTAAGGGAATTTAACAACCTTGGTTTTGTCAATGTTGGATTCCAAGACCTCATGTACCCAAGTTTTATGAGTAGTTATTTTATCATTAAGAAGAGTTTGGTAAATAGCAAGTACTTGTTATGAATCATTCCCCATATGTGTGCGTGTATTTCTTATAAACAAATAAATTTTTTGAATTTAAAATATGCCTTTAATAGTCTTTATATATCACTTATATTGTGTTTTATTTTTACAATAGAATATTTTATGATCCAACATTGTCAAATCTCATTTTTATCTTTTGGATGAGAATCCAATCAAACAAAATAAATACATGTTTAAGCAAAACCCAATTATTTGACGCTCAGGAGTTTTGGATGAGAATCCAATCAAACAAAATAAATACATGTTTAAGAAAAATCCAGTTATTTGAGGCTTAAGAGTATAACAAGGATTAGACCAATCAAAATTTTTAAGAACTTAGGCTACGTTTATTTATAAAAAGCATACTTAAGATTTAGTTATTTATATTAATTTAATATTACTTTACACTATTTTATTTTATGATGGGAGATTAATAGCTCTTTAAATAGTCCTATGAATTATTTTTTATCATTCTTAAGACTATTTATATGGGATTATATAATTTTATGAAAAATT
This sequence comes from Hedera helix, assembly GCA_947179155.2. Lineage (NCBI taxonomy): Eukaryota > Viridiplantae > Streptophyta > Magnoliopsida > Apiales > Araliaceae > Hedera > Hedera helix. The sequence continues at coordinate 27,366,533 of OX359282.1, read as the reverse complement.
TGGGATTAATAACCCCCCTCATTTTAGGCTATTAAATGGTTTTATGTGACTAATAGTCTAACATTAAAGAATTATTAATCCCCCATCATGAGATAAATAGTCTGAAGTAATGTTAAATTAAAGTAAATAGTCCAATCTCAAATATATTTTTTACAAATAAACGTAAATTTAATGTATAACAAAGAAGAATCCTAGTGTTACATATCCATATACTAATAAGGACACAACATATTTCAAAACGAGGCACAGACCAGAAAACTTAACAAAGACACTCTCATTTTATAAAAACCTTTATTGGACACATGTAGAAGCACGTACGAAGCCAGAAAAAAACTAGTTGATGAACACAATGAACTTAAATTTGCCTTTTTTATTCCTCGGGAGCATTCAGATACGAATTTCTACCAGTGTTTTTCCAATTTTTACTGGAAGAGGAAGCTCACCAACAATGGCGATTTTCTTTCTCCGTAATATGGTTTTAGAATTTGCAAGCCTTACCTGCTGGGAATTGAAGTATATGGCTTACAATACCATGGGCCCGACTTTTTAAAAGGGACTGAATTCTAAAATATTAGTTTTAAAATTCTCAGGCTGGTGACTGAATTAGAATTTTAATTCAATAATTCCAACAAAAAAAAATTGTTATCCAAACAATGAGATTGATATTGGGAGCTCCAATACCAATTCAAAACCGTAGAATTCAAGTTCCCAGACAGACCTTAAGAACGTGCAACCAAAGCGATACACCTACAGACATCATTCCACAAACGGAACAGACGGGAAAATGGCTGTTAGATCAGTTAAACAAATGTAAACAACAAGAAGTCCAAAGTGAACAAATCAACTACTTAATAAGTTGATTAATAAGTTACCAACTTCTCAGAAGAAAATAAATGTAAAAATTATAAAACGCTTGTAATTAGTTACAAAGAAATATAACATAATATCTCCAAATTGTAGCATAAATTTTTGACAATAAAAAGACAGTCTTTCAGACATGGAATACTGGAACACCAAATAGGAAGAGCTACAACTCATCGTGTATATAGATATACAATAACATTAGCATTGATTCCATAAGATGGGATTTCTTAACGTTATCATCAGTCTCATGTCCTCCTAAATGTGCTTTAAAGATGGATCTCAAAAAGGCCTTTGATTTTGTAAGATGGGATTTCTTATTTGATTGTTTAGCTCTCTTCAAGTTTCCTCGTATGTTCATTTCCTGGGTGCATGCTTGTATGTCCACAGCTATGCTTTCTGTTAAAGTGAATGGTTCCCTCTGTGGATTTTTTCAAGGGGCTAGAGGCTTAAGGCAAGGGGACCCCCTTTCCCCTTTCCTGTTTGTCATTGTTATGGAAGTTCTTGCTTTATTATTTTCTAAGGGCTCTCAGAATCGTCTTTTTTCAATTCCATTGGAGGGCTAAGACATGTAATATTACACATCTTTGCTTTGCTGATGATTTGCTTGTTTTTTGTCATGGTGATCCAGACTCTGTCAAAGTTATACAAACTTGCTTGCAGGATTTCTCTAATCTTTCTGGGCTTATATTTTTTAGCTAAAAGCCCAGAAAGATTAGAGAAATTGCCAACTCTTTGGGCTTCTCTCCTGGGCATCTTCCTGTTAAATTCTTAGGAGTCCCATTGATTTCATCCAAGCTATCTCATTTGGACTGCATCCCTCTCATTCATAATATTACTTCTAGAGTGAGTTCTTGGACCAACTTATCTCTATCTTATAGTGGAAGATTGCAGCTTATCAAATCTATTCTTTTTGCCATACAGTCCTTCTGGTCCGCTCACTTTACTATTCCTAAGGCTATCATTAAGAATATTCAGCAAATCCTCTGTAGATTTCTGTGGAAAGGCCCCTCGTTTGCTAAATTTGGTGCCAAGGTTGCATTGAATCAGGTTGCTAAGCCTTATACTGAAGGTGGTTTGGGTCTTAAGCAAATAGAAGATTGGAATAAGGCTCATATTTTGCTGCACTTATGGAGTGCCATTCAATTCAAGCCTACTTCCATTTGAGAAATATGGGTTAGGAAAACAATTCTTAAAGGTAAATCTCTCTGGCAAGTTCCTATTCCTCATGACTATTCATGGATTTGGAAGAAAGATATAAAACTTGGAGATATTGCTAGACAACATATCTCATATTCTGTTGGTGATGGAGCTTACATCGGTTTGTGGTTCGATCCTTGGGATCCTGGGGGTCTAAAACCTACACTCTCATGACCCTCTCATCATTCATTCTGGCTTGGGAGATAATGCTACTGTGAAGGACATTATTGTTAACAATGCATGGTCTTTACCTGCTTCTAGATACTTTGCTGTTGCTTATTTTAGAAATCATTTTGACTACTCAAGGCCTTTTAATACTCAAACTCATGACAGACTCTTGTGGGACAACACTCATCATCCTGTTCTTAAGGTCTCTCATATTTGGAACTCTATTAGTCAAAGGCATGCCAAAGTGATATGGCACAAACTTATCTGGCATAAACTCCATATTCCATGTTTCTCATTCATAGCATGGCTGACTTTCCATAAAAAGCTTCACACATCAGATGCTCTAGTCAAAATTGGGATTCATGTTAATACGCAGTGTGTCCTCTGTCGCCAGGAGTCTGAGTCCTTGGATCATTTATTCTTTCCATGCCCTTGTGCCTTTACAGTTCTTAATCGAATTTTTTCTTATGGCGGTTGGTTCAACCCCCTTACTCTCATGGAACCCATTTTAAAGATGATTCAAGCCCAAACTGGTATGACGATCACAAAACTTATCATGAGCCTCTGTCTTAATGCCTGCATTTACAAGGTATGGCAGGAAAGAAATACAAGATTTCATGATCATGTCAACATTCCTCATGAGGTCCTTGCCAAACAAATACTGCAGTTGGTTAAATGCAGACTCCACTCTTCTAATTTGTTCCACAAATCTGCTTCACAACACTCTTTTCTCCACATTTGGAAAATGTAAATGTCCTCATTATATATTATTGCATGATCATCATTGTGGTATGCCTCCATGATATTAAGCTATAATGCTTCTGGGGTATGCCCCTTTGCACCTGTAATTATTTTCATTCTATGCATTTAAATTTAGCAAAAAAAAATATATATAACATTAGCATTGAAATTAAGCTACCACATTCCATATAAAGCAAACAATGTTGAGCTAAATTGTAGTACTTTTTGAGGGACAGGAGGGAGTAGGATTTTACCAGTGAGAAAACTGGCCAAGTATCTATCCAAATCTGAACAATCAAATTGTTTAAACACAAAGGATAAATCTGATAGCCGAAAACAGCAAACCAGAAAAGCAAGCAAGATAAACAGTTGTTAAATACTGAGAACACCAAGGGGCTTCCATTTGACCTCCACATTGGAGAACTTCATTAATTATTTTCCCATTCCAAGGCTCTTCAGCCAAATCAAAACTGTTTAGACACTTTCCAGTACCTGCAAAATTTCACCTGAACCAAAAAGATGAAAATAATTGAAGTCAAAACCGACAGAAAGTGTACAAAATGTACGAAAACTAACACGGGAACAAGATAAACCACAAACACTTGTTTGCTATCCCAGATTATCAGGGGAACAAGATAACCCACAAAAAGATCAAAACAATTGTTTGCTATCCCATATATATAAGAAAAATATTTTTGCAAATCGTACGGACAACAGGCACACAAAAGGTACTTCATTTCGCCCCCATTTCCAACACAGAGTTCCTGAATAACATTTTCTATTAGTATGTCTAGACCTATGGAAATTTTCTCATCTCCAGGAAGCTACAAAGGAGACTAAACAAGAGCAGCCCCAAGCCAAAGAAGAGTCAAAATTTCTGGCTTTCACTGGGAAGAAATACTCGTTAAAAGGTTGATTGTGTTCTAAAATGATCATATCGTAACTTATCTCCTCTGTCCAACTGTTCTCCAGAGTAGAATCAGATGAATTATATGGACCTAAGATGTTGTATCATTTGAAAATGGAACAGTGGGTTAAAGACGAGGGAAGCAATCAGATGAATTATATGCTATACATTTGCATCAAACTATATACAGTTTTACGTCGGCTAATTTACCTTTGCCCATCTTACATCTTAACCGAACAATAAATCAATCACATCGCAATAAATAACTCAAATTAGGAAAAAAATATATATCGCGATTTTACATGTCGGTTTTTTTATTGTTAATTACGATGTGTAATTATAATTGATAATATTTTTACGATGTATTTGATATAGTAGCCTAATTTTATAATTTTATCCTATTGATATGGGACAAAAATCTTTCTAGTATATAGCAGGACTTCTCAGATTAATTCACTCTCTCTCTCTCTCTCCATAAACTCAAGAGTCAACTAAAGCATTAACACGTTGATACAACCAAAATAAATAAAAAATTACACTATCCTTTTATTTAACTACCTATTTTGAATGTTTTTATTTAACTACCTTAATTTGTGTGCAATTTGTCCTTAAGTCATCCTTTTGCGAACGAATGGAGTATATTATTCATACAAATAATCAATAAAAGTTCCAAAAAAACATTTTGTACTTAAAATTTAAAAGTTCCATAAATTATATTTGGGCTCAAACTTCATTATGAAGTTTAGAAAAATATTTTCTAGCCAAAATAAAAATTTCCTTATCTTTAAAAATGTTGGATAATGATCGATTAGCCCTTCCAACTTTTGACGTTAACTCGACAAAGTTAATAATAAAGAGTTTTTTTACAAAACTTTGCAAAATACTCCTTCCGTCCCAGAATAAAAGTTCTGATTGACTTTTTTACATATTAAGAAAGATGATAAAATGACAAATTTGTCCATATTTAAATTTTCATTTAATTACATAATTTTCTACATATGACTAGTGATGCTCTATAAATATGCATAGAGAATAGAAATATGACAATTAATACTAAAGATATTATAGACAAAGTATTGTAAAAAAATATATTATTTAAGGTAAGTAGAGAACTACCTTAAATAGTAATAAAGACTTTTATCTTGAGATGGTGGGAGTAGTATTTTCAAAATAGAAATATAAAAATAATAAAAAAGATTTGAATAAATGCTTAATATTTAGATGCAACATATATAGAGAATTTGAACTTTGAGCCTCCAATTAATTTTTCTATTATGGTATTAGATAAATTGTTATCCCTTAAATTAATTTTGATTAATTTTAACAATCTTATTTGTATAATCAAAATCAAAGTTGAGATGAGAAATCCCAGACATTGTGACTGATGATCCAATTCACAACAAACAAAACTCTTTACACTCTCTTGATGCTTTCTAAATTTAAACATGGTTAATGGGTGAAAGGTATCGTCTCCGCTTACCAAAAAAAGGTATCCTGCCATGAAATCTTGTCAACCTCATTCTGTAAATTTAAAGGAAAGACAATGATGGAATGTATAATTAAAATTCATCAATTTCATATGCTTGACAATGTATGATATATTCATATACAGGAACAACTCCCAATATGTATAGGATCACACTTCACGTCCTACACGAGTATTCCTGAGTTTCGAACCCCACATAGGTGCGGTAGAGGTTCCCTTCAAATGTATGCGGTTGTTGTAGGCGCAATCCATACAAACTTGCAATCCGTACAAACTTACATACTAGTCATATGCGGTAAAAAGCGAGCGATTCTTTTTGGTCATGATCATTGCTAACTTTCAGACGCTAGCATCAACAATTTGAATGGATAGTATGAAATATACCGTGAGATGATAAGTTTGGAGGTATATGGAAGAAAGAGTGGAACAAAGAGAGCTAAGAGACTTGCTAGAGATATAATTCCCATTACGAAAATAACATCTGCAAGCCAATGGAGTTCTGTCACAACAAGACCAACACCAGCCATAAATGCTAATGACATCATCGTGAGAGATAACCCTAATAACCGCTGTGCAGATCTCAAGGCATTGAGCAATAGATTGAGATCGCCTAGCTGGGCCCACATAAGGGTAACAGCGACAATGATGGAACTATACATCGCTATACTGTCGCAAATAACGAATATGTGGAATCTTTGCTTACTAATCATAACTGCCGTGCCTTGCTTTTGGTTTGATGCAGAGGAATCAGAGCTCTTATTGCCACCAGAATCAGAGCTGTTATTGCCACCAGGCATAGTGAAGCCAGCTGCAAAGGTAACGGTGGCTACGAGTGCTGATACTAATAAGAGAGTATTCACTCTGTCCTTGCAATATTCCATGTTGTATGGTTCATATTTAGCAGCTTGTAATCTCTTTACTGTGACTGTATCTTGAAGCTGAGCTCTTGGAGTGCCAGCAGACATCAATGCCATCCATGTCAATCTCTAAATTTCACGGTGAAACGGTATTAGACATATATCTAATACTCTCTGTTTTAAAATATAAGATCATCATTGATCTTTTGAAATCAGCTTAAAACATTTTTAAACTCAAAATTAGCATGGATTCATTTAATTTAAGTTAATACAATGACGAATATTGTAAGCTATCTAAAAAGTATTACTCATCATAAATTTAGTATTTCAAATTTTTTAATGAATCATATCAATTTTAAATTTAAAAATATCTCAAATTGACTTTCAAAAGTTAATAATGATCTTATAATTTGGAACGGATGGAGTACAATTTATAATAACTTAAGATTGATTAAATTCAGCATATAATCAACAAAGTTCTTTAAATAAGTAGAGCCTTAAAAGAGATCCAAATTAGAATACCTAGCAAGCGTCTAATCCTTTGGAATCGGTTTTATATTACTAACTAAGTTCTATCTAAATAACCTCAGGATAAACACATTTAAAGATTTCTTTTGCAAACAAAGGTTTCAAATCAAACAAGTCTGGAATACATCTTTCTTCATAGTGGTGAAGAATTACTTTAATTTTAAAGTCCACTTATGATGAATTATACTAAGAATGATACTATGATTAACAAGAAGTATAAGATAACCGCTACTGCCATTGTAAACAAACAAATTTTACTGTATAACTGATTAACTATATTAATGGATGTATTTACACCTACTCTATTAACTATATAACTTATTTCATCAAATAAGGATAGAAGTTGACTTGTACACATAAATACTAATATTGCGAGAGGAGGATTAGAGTACATGAATTATCGGATACATACCTCTCGAAATGGAGCCATTATTTTCATATTTTTCTCAGCAACCTCAAGAGCTGTCAATGCTTCATTGTTCGCTAGCTTTAAGTCAACCCTTTTATCCCATGTCAGAGAGCTTACAACCTTTGGGTGCCACTTCCGAGTAGCCAAATGCAAAGGTGTGTTCCCATTCTTGTCCCTCTCATTAAGAAGTAATTCTGCCCCTTCATTCTTCAGTATATACTTAACAACATTATCTTTCCCATTCTCAGCTGCAACATGAAGAATGTTATGACCTTCTTTGCTTAAAAACTCTCTTGCATCAGGGTAATGATCAAGTAAAATTTCAATTATTTTGACATGCCCATTTTTAGAAGCAAGATGTATTGGACAAAAGCCATCCTTATCGGTTTTAAATACATCCATACTGAATTTCTCCAGCAAGTACTTTACTTCCTTGATAAAGCCAAGAGATGCTGCAAAGTGAAGTGGATCGTCTTTTTCAATGAACAGTCTCGGTTCTGTCTCTGCTAATACTTGCAAGAGTGCTGAAAAGGAAACAAAAGTACTTGGCTAAATAAGGAAGCGAAGGACAGTTAAACACAACAACTACTGAAACAGAGAAATCCTTCTCTAATAGCAAAAGTACCCTTTGCTGCCACTTAAATGAACTCCAGCTTAATTGGCTGATTTTCCAACTTAATGACCTTTTGTTGTATGTTTTGTTTGCTAAAGGAAACTATAATAATAACCGGTCTATGCTTTTATTTCATGATAAAGTAACTAGCTAGGGAATAATCCATTTGGAATGAACGTAAATAGTGTCCAAAACATTGAAAGATGACTACAATTTCAAAAAGGAAATAATACTTCAACCCCAAGTACGGAGCGCGTGGCAACCAAGATGTCATAATTATCAATACTGACAAAAATTGTCAGAACAATATTGATTAGTAAGCAAAAAGAAGCACAGTTGCAAGTAATAACTATTAAGCCTGCTGAAGATTTTCATAAGACAAGGGACATTACATAATTAGGATTCTGGATAAATGCTTAAACTTACTAGAGTCGTCCGTAGATCACCTTGTTACATATGATGCGAGAGTGGAACATTTAGTTGTCAGGATTTTTACAGGGTTAATGATGAGGAATGCTCTCTATAACTCAATTCATTCCACGTAATACATGGTTTTATAATTACTAATTACAATTAAGATGCAAGATCACATGGGCAAATTGTTTCATGAAACTCTATAACTTGAGTTAGATATAATCTCATATATTGAGGGATTCTAAGAGCAGTCACCTGTAGACACATTTTATTGGGTTGTGTGCATATCAAGTGTTTATTAAGAACAATAAATAATTGTTGAATACCAGAACAGCGAAAAATCGATCATAAAGATACTAGGAACCGCTAAATATACCTGTATTTAGAACTTTTAACTTAATTTTAAACTTATATTATATTTTGAAACGACTTATAAGTTAAAAGTATGTGTTTAGAAGTACCTACTTATATTCTTCCTCAATATGGCAGCACGAATAAGAGATTTCCCCAATATAACTTGTTCATTGGAAACAATCGGATTGACAGTAGACAAAATTTCCAACATAATCTTCAAATTGCAAACATCTCCGGCCTCCACAACTAAATACACTGGAGATTTCCCATCCTTATTCACATGAAACAGCTCAGCTTCCCTGAAATCCATTTTCCCAAGAAAATAATCAACCACTCCATTTCGTTTATGAATAAGGGCTTCGTGCAATGCCGTATTCCCCTCTTCATTCACATCTAGTGACAAATAATTTCTCTCCAAATCATTAAATGAATTAAAAATTGAAGTTACCAGAATTTTGACGAGAGGAAGATGTCCTAATCTAGCAGCAACGTGAAGGGGAGTGTCACCCTTATGATTTTTCCGGCCGATTAGGCCTGGGAATTGGCTGACTAGAAATTGAGCGATGTTTTGGTGGCCGTATACGGCGGCGACATGAAGGAGTGTGTTTTGAAGAGGGGTTGTTTGGCCTAGAATGGTAGATTTTTGTTGTTCTGAAGCTCCGGTCAAGGTTTTTGTGAAGACAGGGAGCATGCCCAACTTGGCGGCTTTGAACAATTCGATGTTTATGGTGAATAGGTCGGTATCGGTTATGGTGGCGGACGAAGGTGAGTGGCCGGAGGAACTAGTTTGACTATCCGGGAGCTGAGAGACGGGAGAGAGTTGAACAGAACTCATGAGACTGTTTGAGAGAGAGGCGGGAGGGGAAGGAAAAGTCAATTAAATAGGAGTCACTCAACGGAAAGAGGTTGTACTACACACGATATCTCTTCATATGTCAAAGTGTCAAACACACAAACTAAATTAGCTTGGCGTGGAAGTAAGAGAGACTACGCGCTAATTTAATAATTTTGCCATTAAAGATCATTTGAAAAACTGTCATACATTAAAGAAAATTAATTTCATGCAGTTGCTACGTGATAATAGACATCATGATAAGTAACTCGAGAGAGTATAAGTCAACCGTTGGTTAAAATTAAGCTGCATAATGGCGTTTTGGGGTAAGGGGTTGGGAAGGAACCATCAATTCATGTCGGGAGGGGAAAACATTTTTATGAATAATTGTAATATTAATTTAATAATTATTTATGTTTATAAAATACCATGACAAAAAACAAAATAAAAAAAAAAGAGAAAAACAAAAAATATTTGGTAAGCATCAATTTTTTTTAATAAAAGTAACCTCTCTCAACACTAAAACATTATTTGATTTTTGGGTCTATATTTGATAATTATTTATTTTATTTTTTTTTTGTGTGTGAAGGGGGCAAAATTTTAATTCAGATAAATTGGAGGTGTCAACTTAGGGCTCTCATCGGTAAGGGGAGTTATTTGGAAGAATAAGTATAAACACACAACAACTAAACATTATATCAAATATTACATTCATTTACACTATTAAAAAATTAGGCATAACATTGAAATTTGTGACATACTGTGACGCCCCTAAATCTGAGCCTACATAACCCAATTTGAGAAGTCAAAAATACACAGTATCTAATACAAACAGTATATAGTACAAAAATACAGAACTTAATAATACACAACTAAGTCGTCACTATTATTGTCACGCTATATACAACATGTGAAGACTACTACAGCTATCTCTAGGACCTTCACTCTATTCCCCGGCTAGACCCAACTATTCTCTCATTTTCTGAAGAACAATTTAACAAAAAGAAAGGGTGAGCTCAAATAGTCCAGTAAAAAAATATCATGACTAAGATAACAATAAGTAAATTATCATTAACCTTCAACAATTGAGTTCTTGATAGATATAATAACAACAAGTTTTAGATCAATAACAGTAGCAGAATAAGTAATTCATTAGAAGAATCATGTAGACTATGATGTCCACTGACTTCTCTTTTTCATAAAAATATCATCAATTTTTATCATCTGAAACACCATTGGTCATGATAATATAAATTCACAGTTCCTGATCATAATCATGCAAGTCAATAATTCATCTTTGCACTACGGGCCAAAAATATTCAAATATAACACCAATGATCATGATCATACCAGTCTACAGTCTTTGGTCATAATCATACCAACAATAGTTCTTCTTTGCTCCCGGGTAAAGTAAACATTCACCACATACCCTAAAAAACACACAATAATTATATCACTTTCGCTTTTATCCTATCATCTGTGCCCTAGGCCACATATATTAACAACTTGATTCTTAATGATTAGAATAACAACAGAGATAGAAATGATAAATAGAATAACATGATACTTTGTCATGAGTTAAGTAATATCCAAATTATCAACATGATATGGACTTAAATTCAATAATGATATTCAAAATTCAAAGTTCAGAATAACGGTTAAAGTTCATTAGAAAGATTTAGAAAAATAGAAAGGTTCAATTGAAATGCTACTAGATGAAGAGCAAATATTAAGGAACATATAATCATTTTAGAAAATTTTACCAAATAGTACTTATCATAGTAAGTTTAAGAGTATGAAAAGAATGATACCCCTTACCTTAACACGTGACTGGATATTAATTTAAATAGAGTTGATATATTTATAATTTAATTAGTAACTACCACATATAATTTCATAGTATATACCAATTCGTATGAAATCATCAAAAGTGATTTGATAGAATAAAGTAGACTAACTTCAATATAATTTTTGAAAGAAAATAATCTTTCAAAATAAATCTTTCAAATGAAGTTTTTCAAAATAAATCTTCCAAATGAAGATTTATAAATACCGTGTGATGTGTGTGGTTCCTTATATAACTTTTATAAAAAGACTTACTTGAACAGTACTCGTACACTTACAGATCTTCACAAATACTCAAGATGGCTTTAGCACACTCAAAGAGAATTTAGAGAGTGAAAGAAAGAATAAGTAAGGAAATTTGTGAAAAATTCTTAAATTAAAGCCTCTATTTATAGCCAAAAATCTTATCATAATCCAAAATTTTCTAATTTAATCAAAATCGTATATTTTAAGATAATGTTTAATCCATACCACTCATTTTATCTTTTAAAATTTCTTTAATCTAAACCATTCATTTAAAGATCATCTTTAACCTACACCGTTTATTTCAAATTATATAATTATTACATTATATTTAATTTATACCATTCATTTCAGATTTTCTTTAATCTATATCATTCATTTAATAAAACAATTAACTTATATATAAAGCAACTAACTTTATATATAAAACAACTAACTTTATATATAAATCAACTAATTTTATATATAAATCAATTAACTTTATATATAAAATAAATAACTTTATATAATATATCATAATAAAATAATTTACTTTACATAATTTATATAAAGTAAATAACTTTATATAATTTATTATAATAAAAATAAATAACCTTATATAATTTATTATAATAAAAATAAATAACTTTATCAATTCAATTATTCAACAATAAGTCACAATTATTCATTATTATGATTAATTGTTATAAATGCAGTGTAGTTGACTTTCTGAGTTAGATACTCACAATACTAACAGAAAAATCAACTAATAATGGAATACAACAGTTTAATCAATATCATAATAGAGATAACAATAATGCAGAAAATAAGTAAAAGAAAAAATACGTTAATGTGTAATGACAATTATCAATTCAATAATATGAGTTATTGTGCATGTGACAATTATTAGTTTAATAAAATCAATATTATACAATAACATCTTTATCAGTTCAATAATATAAAATATTGTGCAATATTGTGTGCTACTGTGCAATACTGTGTGTTACTGTATAATACTCTATGTTACTATTTATTTACCGTCGAGTATTATAACAGTTAAAAGTGATAGTACCGTTGACTATTTTTATTTTAAAAAATTACTTAAGTCGTTTTCTATATCCGACAATATTTCGTTGTGAGGGTCCACCAATATTTAGTTATTTCGGTGCTGTCGTACGAATCGAATATTCTCCGACAAAATAAATATTCTCCGACAAGATAAAATTTGCATAAAAATATTTCTTAATTTTCACTTTTGTCAATTTATTCACTTATCGTTTCAGAAGAAAATATATAAAGAACAATTAAATTTGTATTTCATAAAAGTTGGGGTCTTACACATACTCTATTTTTTAATAGTGTAGATAAATATAATGCTTGATATAATGTTTGGTTGTTATGTGTATAGACGTGTGCTATTTAGAGGGCAATCACATACCTTGGGATATTAAAGTATGAAAAGAATGTCCAAAGCACCATTTTTCCTTTAAAATGAGATGTTTGCATGAAACTTTTATGCAGCACATTTCACTTTTATAACAAATCCAAATTGGCTTAAATTTGATATTATTGTGAATATCTCTTGTTCATCGTCATCATAACGAATATTGAATGCAACTCCTCCAATCTTCACTCTCTTTATTTATCATACTAGTGCGACTAGTTAATTCCTCTCTACGTTGGATCCAAATAACCTAGCACTTATACCATTTATTGAAAATTAAGTCGTCGCAAACAAAACAATATAAAATAAAAATAGAAGAACAATAAAAATTTTAATGTAGAAAACCCTTAAAGGAAAAAATCTCAAGTCAAACTCCAAATATCCACTATATCAATAATAATGGGCTTATATTAATTCTCTTAAGTTTTATGCTCTAAAACATGAGACTCCACAATACCGCAATACAACTTTTTGGACGGACTAAAATCTACAAAACCTTCCATCCCACGATAGTGTAACTTTTTTGCATAAAATATAAAAGTTACAAAAACTCTCTCTCACACACAAACGAAAAATGCCCCATCGCGCCCCCTCTCAACTCTTAGGATGCTAATGATATTTAGTTGTGTTATACTTCATCAACAAAATATAAGACTCTATTTATAAAGTACTCACAACTTTTCTCTTCCTATTTAAAATAGGACACTTTCATAATAATACTCTTACAAAAATAAGATTCATTCTCATAATAATACACTAGGACTTCTTCCTTTTCATATCAACAATTTTTTCTGAATAGATTTGAGAAGTATCTCAACAATTCCTCCCTCGACTCGAATTCCCTACTACTTCAATTTCATGTATGAATAAAATTTGAGAAGTATCCTAAAACAAGATACATTTTCCTGATCATTAGTTTTATTATAGACTTAACAAAAAGCAACTCAAGTTCATGGGTTCCACTTATAAAAAAAATTAGGTTTTGGATATATATTTTTAAGCTCAAGAAAATTTGCGTCTTTTTGGCCTAGCCCAAACAGTCTAATTCACGGATGGTGTGACGACCCCAAATCCAGTTTTCATAATCTCGGGTTTGGTTCCTCACTGTACAATATTAAATAACATCTAAAACATAAACTTTAATTAAACATCGCAGAATAATACATAAAGTTCCTTATAAAAAGGCTACAATCCCAAGGTCGACTAACCTTAACATAACAGTACATATCTTAAGGGATTACAAAAGATTTACAAAAGAAATTACATAACAAGTAATTAATCTAATATGTAATAAGCTAGTCCAAGCTTTGGATTTTTCTTTGCCTTTGTCTAATTTAGAGCATTCGGGCTTAGCTGAAATATAAATCATGGTATAGCAAGGATAAGCAACTAGCTTGCTCAGTAAGTTTAAGAACAGTTAAAATAAGATATATCATAATGGAATGGAAAATAACATCAATGGTTTCAACAATAGATAACAATTGTGAAAAAACAAGAATCAATTTTCAATATAAAAGAAATGATTGAATCTTTACTGCTTAGTGGTTTTTAAGGACCATGAACTGCTGCTAAAGGTAAGACATATATAGATCTGCCACCTTGATATTTTGGTTCGCAAAGCGATCAACCTCTTGTACCCTATGTATATGCATAACATTCAGACATCTTGCGCAAAGGTCAATTTTCCGACAAAATAATCCCCTTATATAGGGTTGTTCGTTCTCAGTCTTACTATAAGAATCCGCACCAACTAATGGTTTGGATAAGTTTTTAAAATATTCAATTTGATGAATTTAAACATGCATTGTCTAGCTGAAACAATTAGCTTAGACGTTCTTAAACAGTTCTTGAATTAATGAACTATTATACTTACAAATGCACTATGTTCGAATACAATAACAATAATGATGTGGAATAACTTTAAATAATTAAACTACTTAAAGCTCTGACAAATAAATACGAATGTAGATACTTGCTCAACGATAATTGAATAGATTGAAAGAACTTGCTCAATATAAAATTTAAGTAAGGATAAAAAAAACTTGTCTCGTGTGTAGATTACTGCTAACCAATTGCTAACCAATTCAATTTAATTATCTTTGAATAGACCTAACAATTAATCAAGTTGATTTTTAAATTAGTATCATATATACATTCATATGATAACATCTATACATCTTACATTCTAACACTTAACCAATTAATTATAGTTAAGGGTATATAAACACTTAAAAATATTATTATCACTTGATAATATTTTAATCACATAAAACCTATATTAATCATTTTAATATAGTTCAAACTCTTATCTAATAATATTTTATTAGTCTTACAATATTATTAATCATTTAATAATATTTTATTCATATTCTAATATTATTAATCATTTAATAATATTTTATTCAAATTCTAATATTATTAATTATTTAATGATATTTTATTCATATTCTAATATTATTAATCATTTAATGATATTTTATTTATATTCTAATATCATTAATCATTTAATAATATTTTATTCATTTATTAATATTATTACATATTTAATAATATTTTATTGACTTATTAATATTATTACTCATTTAATAATATTTTAATCTCTTACTAATATTATTAACCATGTAATAATATCTAAATCATTTACAAATGTTATTAATCATTTCACAACCTTTTAATCACATATTAATATTATTCACCACATAATAATATTTTATTTCAAACAATATCAATAGTTAAAACATTTAGCTACCAATTAGCTACTAATAAACTCTATATATTGGTTTATTACACAAATACATTAATTTTACACTTATTTCAACTTAAATTTTCAAAGAAAACTTGACCCAGACCTACCCGACCCGACCCATACCTAGAAAAAACTGCTAGGCAGTGGACTCGGGTATAGCTGCGCTCGGCCATTTTTCAGAAAACTAAAATTTTGAGCTGCATGACCCTCCATAGTTCCGACAACCATAACTCCTTCATTTTTAAACATTTTAGGGTGATTATTGAGTCCATTCTCATCTGAATTTCCTCCTCTACAACTTCTCTTTAGATCACAAATCCAAATTTCAAATGAAACTGGTCTCAAAACTGCTCACAAGGACAAAGTGAAAACTAACTTCACAAATCGTTTTATTGGTTCAAACTTGAATAAAATAAAATTTACACATTCAAATGACACCAACTTAGTGTTGTTGTCTTCCTAACTTCTTGTTTTACAATATTTCATGGTTCAATCACATTTTTAAAAACTTTTTGACACGAAAATTAAGATCGAACTATCTAGGGTTTCAAAATGACCTATTTTGTGGTAAAATTCATAACTTCTTTGTTTTTTCATATTTTTGAAAGATTCAAGTTAGGTTTCTTAAAAACCCATAGATGTAACTTTTTAGCCATAGAAATTTATTTTTCAACGTGTACATTTCAAGCTACAACATTCAATAGCACATGATCAACTAGAGTTTTACCGGTAAAGTTCAATATAGACATTTCTTCCATTTTTATGCATTACACACATACCAAAACATAATTTAAACATATCAAACCATAACTATACATATATAACATAGTTTAAGACTTCTAGACCATTAAACCAACTTTTGATCGGTTAAAAATATATTTTAACCGTTTAAAACATATATATACTATAAAAATGAACTTAGGAAGAGATATAACACTTTTGAACCTTATGCTTTTGGATGCTCTTTTTCTCTTGGCTAGGAACTTCACTAGGGACTCCACCTTGACTATTATCTAGCAATCTTTCTTGGTGAAATCTTAACTCACAAGAGTTCTCTTACTTTTCTCTAGAATGCTCTCTCTTTCATTTCTTGAATGCCCTAGCAAAATGTCAAACAAACATAACACATAGGTGAAGCACTCTATTTATAGTAGTTTGGTAACCCTTCATTAACTTTCCTAATCAACTAGCATTGGTCAAATTAGGAGCTAATAGTGATTATTATTTGATTGAATGACTAGGTGATGGACATTATGAATGACTAAAGTTCGTGACCAACTAAAGTTTGGAGTGAATTATAAGCAACATAAGCAACAACTCACCCCCTTGTGGGGCCCCAAAGTTTCGGCCAAATGGCCATTAAATTGCCCATTTTTGATTTATTTTTAAATGCTTTAATTACATATATACACTTATATATATATATATATATATATATATATATATATATATATATATATATATATATATATATATATATATATATATATACACATATGTATAAATGTTGACCAACAATTTGACTTCCTATTGGGCTCCACATTGGACTTAGGAATTAAATGAGTTGGGCTCCTTCATTTAATTTGTTTAGGCTCAATTTATTTATCTCATTGGGCTAACATTAAATAACCAATGTTACATTTAATTAAAGCAAGCATTGTGCTAGTTTAATTATTACATGGATCAAGGTTTAATTAATTACATGGACTACTAGGTTAATTAATTTGACCTAGTTTAATACCTCATTTGGATAAAAAAAATATAATCCAATTAGACTTACTTTAATTAATTATAACACCTTGCTTCATTACTTTAAATAGATATACGCATACACAAGTATATTCATTCAATTATTAAATGCACAATTAATTAGTACAAAAATTTTAATTCATTGCTAATTATTTAATAATTATAATTACAATAACATATAGAATTCGTGGTCATTACAGATGGTCCTACCCAGTCTAGTTCATTCATTGATAATAATTCAAAATTAAGTTATTTCACAAACTCTATCCACAATAACATTGCTCTATATTTAAGAGCCAAATTCAACTTTTTTAGAAATTTACAGGTAAATAAATCGAAAAAAATATATTACTTCTAGCTCTATTCTAGACTTCCATTCTCACTTCTCTATTTTCGACTAGTGTTACTCAAATCAACTATTTCCACTATTTCAATTTGATGTATTTATTGAAAGGTTGCTTCCACCTCTTTTTATATGCTTGAATTAAAATTTGTATGTATAATGTAACTACATTAACTATATATTCATTATTTATTAATTGAAAGAAATCATTATATTTTATCATTGATATCTAATGTTTTAACTTTATTCCTTGGATTATTTAATAACGATGATGTCGAGTCATTCAATATTATTTTGTCAAAAAAACAAAATAAATTATAAATAGTGTTTTGATTGTGTACAAATGGTAGCTGTCGTTAACTCCAAAATTAATCCTTACTTTTAATCATAAATTCAGTATAATAGCAAGTAAAAGTCGATCCCACAGAGAATGATTAATTTAATTTTATGCAATATAAACTAAAACTGGGGGTTTTGAATTAATTATAATTAACTAAATAAATAAAAGTAAATTAATAAAATTAATTAATAAATTAAAGATTTCAGTTCCTCGGTTCAATCTCACCCTTACAATTAATAAATAAATCAATCAAAATATATTTTTATCTTCCATGAAACTAATAACCTTAGACAATAATAAACTCTGCAACCGGAAACTTTTCTTTAATTTTAATCTAACAAAACAAGCTCTTCATTAGATTTTAACCATTATACAACCTAGAACAAGCTCTCTAAATTTAATATAATGGAAGCATTAATCACAAGAAAAATAGATTATTCTAAGCAATAACCTCATAAGCTCGGACTGTTTAACATATATCATGATAACCATACCAATAAACAAAAGCTTGACCACAATTATCTATCACTATTCACTACCAACGATTAGAAACAATATCAATTACACGTAATATAATTCTTAAATGTAGCAATTGATAATAATTTGATTAACTCAATAAGCCAAAATCAAATCAATCAAACCCAATATCAAATAAATAATTAAAAAAGATTATCATAAACAATTTCATATAAGGAACAATAAATAATATTACTGAATTGATTTAACCATTAATTATCTTCGAGTTTGAAATTTCCTAGAACTGAATAATAAAACTAGTCAAACGTAATAAAAATAATGTACAAGAGAATTAAAGGAGATATCACCTGAGAGAGCTCCTAAATATATCTAATCATCTGCTCATTATCTACTCTAATGTAATGTAATATATTTATAGAAGTACAATAATAATCCTAAGCTAATGTGGAATTAAAATTCAATTTGGAATAAAATTAATGCTCAAAATCGCGAAATAATCCTGTTCTGCTCAATTTTCGCGTCTGCCAAACGCGGCTTTGACCAGGTCAACACGCTTGGTGACGTCAGCATTGGGCAACAACCGCCTCATCCCAGACCGCACATGGCGCGGAAGCTGCTGCCCCCTGAAGCTCTAAACGACGTCGCTCCAACTGCGTCTATCTTCTATGCGCGCATGGCGCGGATTACTGTTCCTACTGCCGACCGCGCATTGCGCGGACTGCTGCTCCTGTTACTTCTATCACCGAAAACAGCGTCGCACTGATTACCCTTCCACCTTCATGCGCGCATGGCGCGGACCACCTTACTGCTAAAATTACGGTTCTACCACTAGACTTGCTAAATTTACAATTTTGCCATCCAAGCTTTAATTAATTCCTACAAAATAAAATAAGAATATTAAAAATAAATAAAAATAATATAAAAATACTAAAAATACATAAAAATAATAATAATGAATAATAATAAATAAATAACCTAAAACACTAAAAATATTTAAAAACTCACAAATAATTAAGCATAGTAATACCTAATAAATAGGAATAAAATTTATTTTTCAAATACCCCCACACTTAAAACTTTGTTTGTCCTCAAGCAAAATAAGAATAAAAACTATAAAAATTAAACTAATAACCAAACAACTTACTTGACTCAAGCAACAAATTAATATGAATTCAACATTAACCTCAAAGATTTTAAAAACAATAACTCAAAGAAAAATTTTAAAATCATGCAAAGTCTAAAATTTTAACATAATTATCAATCTTACTTACTTAAGACCCTTCGTGTGTGTGTGAATCCAAATGTATCAAACTAGCAAAAAAAACTTAGATCCGCTCACATAATTAAATGTCTCATAAAAGATATCAAAAATGGTTAGTTTAACAATAAAACTCTATACTGTTACTTTTCACATCACTTAAATCTAATATAAAAAAATATAACTAGAAGATCAAAAGGTTTTTAATCTTGATAAACTCACTAGGATTATTAATATTAATTTTTTTCAAGTACTTTTTCCATTTTTTTTTCTTCTTTTTCTTTTAAATGGGTGCATTTTATGGTTCATCCCATTCTTTTCTTTTCTGCTTTTTGATCTCTTCATCGGTGAGTGCATTTTATGCTCCATCTCACTTTTTATGTGTTTATGACTGAGTGCGTTTTACGCTTCATCTCAACCCACCACAAGAATTCTCCTTTTTTAATTTAATAATCCTAGAAAAATTACCTAAATCATCTCTCCTAAAATATATTTTTCCTTATATTTCACTTTAAATAATGATAAAATAAGTTATAGAGCTCAAAAATATCTTCCATAAATATTTAACCATATAAATTTTCTCTAAATTAAAACTAACTCAAACAAATAGATATAAATGCATAAAAATTAAAGGGATCTAAAAAAAAGTAATAACCAATAAAAGTCAAAAATTCAAAAATAAGCAAAAAATTATCCCTTTTCCAAAAGTTATTAAATAAAAATCAAAATTTTTATCATTGGCTAAAAATTAAAATCCAATTAACTCATTACTCAAGTGACACATCCTAAATAAAAAATTAACTAACTACCAATTTTCGTAGGAAACGCGGTTACACTTAGCATATGCAACAAGCCTTTAAACCCCAAGGTTATCCCATGTGGACGAATTTTGTCTCGTGAGGGTTTGCAGTGAATTTACCCACAAAATTCAAAATTAAAATTTTTTTTTTTTAAATTCCCTAAAATAAAACAAATATCCTAAATCCCTTATCCCACACTTAAAATTTACATTATCCCCAATGTAAACTATAATGCAAAGAAACAGGCATAAATAAATATAAAGAAAAAGAAAAAGAAATATAAATCTGATTTCTTGGGTTGCCTCCCAAGCAGCGTTCTCCCAAGCAGCGCTTTTGTTTATTGTCGTTGGCTCGACAGCAAGCCGAATCACTACGTCACTCCAACTTCATGAATTTTGAGTACCCCATCCATCACGTCATCCTCCATCGGTGGATTCAATCTCCCTTGCATGTGACATAAACGTTTTACTCCCTCTTCAACGAAAAAGTATTTAAGATGATTGGAGAGAGTCTTTATATTCGGAATGAGATCCTACAAAATAAAAGATATAAAATTTGCGTGAGTAATATGTAATGGAATGAAAATAATTACATTACTATATAAAATCATTGACAAAGAATTGAATGCAGCTTCAGCGTCTTTCAAATCTTGTTTCAGCTCAATTTCTTCTTCTTCCTCTAACTTCAAACTGTTTATACTTACATTCTCTAAATTTCTTTATCTAGTTCCTCAAAAATTCTCTCCACCTTAGGCATGACATCACCACAAAGAATATTATTTTCTACATTAATATTGTCCATTTCTGCACTAATGTTGTCTACTTCCTCTTGCATTGGCGATGGATGAACTATCTTTTGAGAATCTAATTGACCAATTGTAGTAGCAAGCTGACTCATTTGATTCTACAATTTATATATGAAAGTTTTTGTCTCTTGTTGGAATTGTCGTGCTTGAGTCATGAAAGCTTTAAACATATATTCTAAAGACATATCAGAATTAGATAATTGGCCATGTTGTTGTTGGGGATATGGTTGCTTGTATAGTGGATTATTTAGAAAGTATTGATTTGCGTGCCAATTCACTGGTGAATTCTCATAGCTGAAATTATGAGGATCCCTCCATCCTGAATTATACGTGTTTGAATGGAGATCATATCTCCTTTCTAATTGCCCAAGGAAACCACCAGCTGCATTAACTCGTTCAGAGGACTCCTCTCGAAGCGTTGAGCACATATCAGTTGGGTGTCCTATTGTCGCACAAATCCTACAAGTACCTATAACCATTTGATAAACAAAAGAAATTAGACTATCAGTTTATTGCTCATGAGAAGAAATATTTACCTCATTAACATAATCATGCATGACTTCCATCCTTAACCTGAAAAGCTCAATTAAACTATGAAAAACTATAAAAATAAAATCTAAGAAAAATTACTAAATTAAAATAAAATTTACAAAAACATAAAAAAAAAAAAAAAATTAAAATCTTTCCTCGGTAACGGGCCAAAATTTCGTTAACACTCCAAAAATAATCCTTACTTTCAATCATAAATTCAGTATAATAGCAAGCAAGAGTCGATCTCACAGAGAATGATTAATTTAATTTTATGCAATGTAAACTAAAACTGAGGGTTTTGAATTAATTATAATTAACTAAATAAATAAAAGTAAATTAATAAAATTAATTAATAAATTAAAGACTTCAGTTCTTCGGTTCAATCTCACCCTTACAATTAATAGATCAATCAATCAAAATATATTTTAATCTTTCATGAAACTAATAACCCTAGGCAACAACAAGCTCCGCTACCCGAAATTTTCCTTTAATTTTAATCTAACAAAACAAGCTCTTCATTAGATTCTAACCATTATACAACCTAGAACACGCTCTCTAAATTTAATATAATGAAAGTATTAATCACAAGAAAATTAGATTATTCTAAGCAACCTCATAAGCTCGGACTGTTTAACTTATATCATGATAACCATAGCAATAAACAAAAGCTTGACCACAATCATCTATCACTATTCACTACCAACGATTAGGAACAATATCAATTACACGTAATATAATTCCTAAATCTAGTAATTTATAATAATTTGATTAACTCAATAGGCCAAAATCAAATCAATCAAACCCAATATCAAATAAAGAATTAAAAAATATTATCATAAATAATTTTATATAAGGAAGAATAAATAATATTACTGAATTGATTTAACCATTAATTATAATCGGGTTTGAAATTCCCTAGAACTGAATAATAAAACCAGTCAAACATAATAAACATAATGTACAAGAGAATTAAAGTAGATATCACCTGAGAGAGCTCCTAAATATATCTAATCATCTGCTCATTATTTACTCTAATGTAATGTAATATAATTATAGAAGTACAATAATAATCCTAAGCTAATGTGGAATTAAAATCCAATTTGGAATCAAATTAATGCTCAAAATCGCGAAATAATCCTGTTCTGCTCAATTTTTGCGTCTTCCAAAAGGGTCTTTGACCAGGTCAACGCGCTTGGTGATGTCAGCATTACGCAACGAGCGCCTCATCCCACACCGCGCATGGCACGGAAGTTGCTGCCACCTGAAGCTCTAAACGACGTCGCTCCAACAGCGTCTGTCTTCTATGCGCGGATGGCACGGATTACTGTTCCTGTTGCCGACAGCGCATTGCGCGGATTATTGCTCTTGTTACTTCTACCACCCAAAACGGCATCGCACTGATTACCCTTCCACCTTCATGCGCGCATGGCGCGGACCACCTTGTTGCTGAAATTACAGTTTTCCACTAAACTTGCTAAATTTACAATTTTACCATCCAAGTTTTAATTAATTCCTACAAAATAAAATAAAAATATTAAAAATAAATAAAAATAATATAAAAATACTAAAAAAACATAAAAATAATAATAATGCATAATAATAAATAAATAATCTAAAATACTAAAAATACTTAAAAATTCACAAATAATTAAGAATAACAATACATAATAAATAGGAATAAAATCTACTTATCAACAGAAAAACAAATGCAACATAAAAATAAATAAATAAAAGAAGTCAAAAACAACTAGTGAGTTAGTAAAAATTGATTATCTAATACTAATGTTGAGTTAATCAATTGAAATTACTTGTTTATTTTGTTCTACACCATTTTTTCCCCATATGATTATTAATTACTCTTTATTTCATAAGAAAATCAATAATATTACAATGATCTTATTTTTTAAAATTCACAAAAAAAAAAGGCAAAAACCTATGGGCTATGTAACACCTCAATCTCATATCGGTTAATATGAAATATTTAAATGTGTATATAAAAACTCAAACCACTATCATTAATATCTTCAGTTATAACCTTTTGGGTGAACCTGTGATGAACTAAGATGACCCAAGAAGATATTATTGAAATAGCGCATTAGGCCTTATTCTGCTATGATTTAATTCGGACCCGGAATTTAGAGGCTAGCTCATGTCAGCTTAGCCCATTGTACCTCGGGCCATGGTTCTCATTTTTAGATCCCAATAAAAATTGAGTCTTTTTAACCTAATCCATTTTTGGCTCATTCCATAACCCAATACATTTGACTCAATCCAACCCATTTGCCACGTCTTTTAATACTTTATTCTATATTTGCAAATAATATTTATCTTATACTTTTTAAAAAAAATAATTAGTTGTTATTTTACTAGTAGTTTGATAGCAAAATTATGATCGATGATAAATTTGAAAATATTGTGTCATTTTAAATTTTTATAAACAATTATTTTTTTTGTGAAATAAAATTATATTTTTTTCAAATGAAACCTTTTTTGCCGGACATGGTATTTTTTGGTTCCAAAAATCCTTTGATGACTAAAGAATAATTAAAAAAATAAGATACAAACTTTAAAGTATAATTGTGGTCAGTTATAATCACCAACTCTATTCATATTGTATGGCAGAACATTAACCAGTTACAATTAAAAAAAAATTACTTTATATTTATTTTTTTATACTGTTTTGTTGATTCTTGTAGCCAAGTTTTATGTAATGAGTTAATGAGTGAATGCATGTGTTTGGATGAGGCATAGTTTTAGGATGTCTCACACTTGGCTGTTATCAGGATTAGTTCTTCCCAAAAATGTTGGAGTATATGAAAGTGCAATTTCCCGTTAGGTCCAAATGCGGCTTAATTACCAATTTCCCATAAATAAATAAAAAATCAAATTGATTAGATTAATTAATTAACCTTCTCAAGTCAAACTTTTTAAGAAACTAAAAAATAATATGATTAATTAAAGTGCAACTTCTTTGAAAGTTCTACAAGTATTTTGGGAAAATAGAAATTCATAAGGAATAAATAGCTGATTGCGGCGATGAGTTAGGCAGAAGTTGAAAAGGTCTATAATGTATAAAAATATAGAATTCTTTTAGCGGAGTTAAACAATATTATTATTTATATATTAAAAATATTGTTAAAATAATTTAACTTGAGAAAAAAAAAATTGATATATACATAAAGGATAAACACAATATCATCAAACAACACGAAAGCGAATAAATATGAAAGCGATAACTCTATGCAAACGGGAATAGCGAACAGAAAAAATGGACATTTCCAATTTTTTTATTCAATTAATTTTTGACTATTAAAATTTTTATAATATTTATTTTAATTTAAATATTTATAAAATTCAATAATTTAGATATAATTTAAATATATATAAATAAGCAAAATTTTACAATTCAATTTTTCTATCCGCATAGAAGGACTCGTATAAAAGAGTCTGCTGGTGCATATATGATATACCCTAGTAGGGCTGTAAATGGTAACGAAAAAATTCATATTAGTCTACATCCGTATTTGAAAAAAAAGGATATTATTTGCATTAAAAAAATGTATATATCCGTATTCGGTTTAAAGGTATCTGCAAATAAACGGATACGAATACAGATATAAGTGTATTCGTATTCGTTTAACATCCGTCCGTAAATATATCTTACGGATATCTGAAATTCGATATTCGAATTCGGATCTGTATCCGAATAACTTATATATATGTATATATATATAAGCAAAATAATTTCTTTTAAGTGGTCTTTCTTATATAATAATTAGTTTTCACTATCATACAAAAATTATTTTTAAAATATGTCATTTCATTTCTAAAAAGTAAGAAATAACACTTTTATTATAATATTAACAAATTAATTTAAGTATAGTTAATGAATTTTTACTATTATAAAGTTAAAATATCTAAAATGTATCATTTTAACAAGTGTTATAAAAATTATTTAACAAGTGTTACAATATAACTTTCGGATCATTTAACAAGTGTTATAAATGTTATAAATATCATTTAAATATTATAATTATAGATTATAAATATTTATACACACTAGAGTATTACTCCAAATATATAAAATTGACATCAACTTATTAATGGATATCAAACTTTAATAAGTAGAGCATTCATTTTGAAATTTAGGATTTCAAAAATAATAAAAATTTATTTGAATTGTAATTTAGAGCATTGATTATTGTATTTATTAAAAATAAATAAATTAACATTCATTCATTAATGAACTATACTTTAAAACTCATTATTTTTTTTTCCTTATTTTAGTTATATATAATTTTATAATATATCTAAAATATATCATTTAACAAGTGTTTTAAATATCATTTAAATGTTATAATTATAGATTATAAATATTCATACATACTACAATATTACTCCAAATTAACATATAAAATGGACATATATTTATTAATGGGCATTTAAACATTAATAAGTAGAGCATTGATTATTGTATTTATTAAAAATAAATAAATTAACATTCATTCATTAATGAACTATACTTTAAAACTCATTATTTTTTCCCCTTATTATAGTTATATATAGTGTTACAATATATCTAAAATGTATCATTGAACAAGTGTTATAAATATAATTTAAATATTATAATTATAGATTATAAATATTCATATACGCTACAGTATTACTCCAAATTAATACATAAAATGGTCATCTACTTATTAATGGACATCTAAACATTAATAAGTAGAGTATTCATTTTGAATTTAGGATTTCAAAAATAATGAAAACTTATTTGAATTGTAATATAAAGCATTGATTATTATATTTATTAAAAATAAATAAATTAGCATTCATTAATTAATATGTATGGTTTAAACTTTAAATTGTGATTAGTTATGAGTAATTATTCAAAAAAAATTCTTTATTTTTTGTAAATAATTTGAATGAATTTTATATTAGGTGATTGATAAAAGAATCCGGATATCCGAATATTCGAATAATCTGTTTATTTGAATAAAATAAATAGAAACGGATATTATCCGTATTCGGATATTATTTCGAATACCGGATACAGATAACATTTTTAAAATCTGTCAGATACCGGATACGAATACAGATAACGAATTAATTTTTCGAATACGAATACAAAAACTACTATATTTGAATTCGTTTATATCTGTTTACACCCCTATACCCCCACAATCTCCTATAACTTCAAGTGAATACTTAAATTGCCAAGTAAAGTTAAAAAAACATAGAAGTACCACACTATTTCCCATCCTTAAATTGCCAAGTAAAGTTAAAAAGCATACAAGTACCACACAATTTCCTATAACTTCTTCCCTAATTAAAGTATATACTCTCTCAATTTCAATTTATTAGTTATTATAACATAAAATATAAATATTAAAAATATCATTATTTTATAATTAATATAAATATTAATTTTTATATTTATCTCTTTATGTTTTTATTGAAAAATGTTAAATAAGAGAGAAGAAAGAGAAGAGTAGTAATATTTTTATGATAATAAATGTCCTTGAAAAGAGGAAAGAAAATTAGGGTATCATAAGAATATAGATAACTTTTTATCCTAAATGAAAGAGAACGACTAATATATTAAAAAAAAATCCTAAAACAACTAATATATTAAAATGGAGGAAGTATTTTTGTAACCTATCACCAGTTACATTTCTTTTAAAAGCGCATATATATATATATATATATATATATATATATATTTGTTAAAATATTAATAAAAATTATAAATAATAAATATATATTTTATTTCATGTTTGTTTTTAAATAATAATTATTAGTTTAGCAAATTTATGATAATAATTTTAAGGATATTATGTCATTTGGTATTTTACTATTGTTAAAATGAGAACTCTTTTTTTATTTATTTATAAATACAACTCGTTTTATGTAATAGAAATTAAAGAATGTTAAAAATAGATCCTAATTTTGAGCAGTTTAATATAGAAAGACAATTTATAAAAATATTAACTTTTGTATTGTAAAGAATTATATTCAAAATCATATTTCTAATAAGAATATTATATAATTACAATTATCAGTTATACAAACGCAACGATACTATTAATAAATTTTCGTATTCAAACTGCTCATAAAAATGTCTTGCACCTCACACAATAAATAAATAAAAAGAAAGATGGCAACTTTATATTATATAGTTGTAAATGTATATATATAGAAATATGGCATGCAAACAACAACAATACTTTAAAAAATTGGACAAATAAATTGTCTTATTGAAACTGGCCATAAAAATGTCTTGCACCTCACGAAATAAATAAATAAAAGAGGAGTATAAAATGACTACTTTGACCGGCTAAGACGTGTATATAATGGTACCTGCATCTGTCCATAAACATAGTTTTTTACATTGCTAGGTATATGTAGCTAGCATGTACAAATGAATACGTCAATTATTTCCCATCACAACCGATTGCCCACTTGTAATAACTAAGTGATTTACTTGATTGATTTTTTGGTGAAGTGATGAAGACAATGAATTCAAGCTTACTAAATTTTTGAGTCCTCTTATAAATGTGTTAAGTTTAATGGGTTGTGAGGATAAATTATATTTCGAACAATCAATTTATGTTAATAAATATGCATCTCAACACTAATAAAATTTTTATTATTTAATTATATAAAACTAGTTTCCATGCAACACGTGCAATATAAACTTTATATTTGGATTAAATAAATAAAATTAGTGAAAGAATAAAGAATATAATTGATGAAGAAATAAAATAAAGAGTAAAATAAAATAGCTAGTGAAATAATTTATTTTATTTCACACCCTCTTCCACTAAATAAAATTCACCAATTTAGTAAAAATGAAAATAATTTATATATTTTATTCTAAAAGTATAATTAAACATAAAAATTTTTATTTTATAAAAATAAATTATTTTATTTTCATCTTAATTACTGCAATTTAAATGTGAGAATAGTTCTAAGGGGATATGCTTATGATGAAATTATTGTCACATTTTTTTATTACAAAGAAATTCAATAACTTCTTGTTATATCGATAGTAACAAATATTGCATTTGTACCAGGCCTACAAACAAGAAGTCAAACACGTGTCCCTAAAACCAACTATAATCCTCAAACATAATTAAATAATCCAATTCCCGGAGAAATAATAATTGAAATACTCAAGCAAGAAATACTAAAAGATAATTTTTTATTATTTAAAAAAATTAATGTTCTCTTAATTTCAAATTATAAAACTTATTGAAATCAATGTAAAAAAAAATTAAATTTAAAATTAACTTAAATTTATTTAATATTTGTCAATACAATAATAAATATTGTCATCTATTAAAAAATTACTACTTATTAGTTTTTATTATGTCGCTCGAGGATAAAAGAAAACTATAGAACTACAGGCCATGTTTGGAAAGAAACCATGCATTACTAAGTACGGAGTTTTATCTTACACTTTCTTTCTTACCCACTGAACCCAACAAAATATTCTCTGATACCGAAGGACAGTTAAAAAGTTAATATGAAAAATTAAGTAATTAATACTTCTAATTTCTTTCCATTATCTTCTTTACACTAATATCACATGCAGTTGATTTTTGTGAGGACTGGATTATACAGTAGATGAACCCCACACAATATCTCCACATTTGTATTCCATTGGAAGGGAAATTTCGTCAGTGACCAGATTTTGAAGATATTGCAAAATCTGACTTCTTAATTTATTATTCTTTGGGGTACATTAATTTTTATTCTTTTTTTAAATTTAATGTATTTTTCGCCCCCATTGATGTAAAACCCTAGCTAGCTCACCACCTAATAAAGTATAAGTCGATCAACATTTACATCTTTGAATCACATATAGTTTCGTAAAAATCAAAATCTATCAATAAGAAAATTAAGTCCAACTTAAGAAATGAGATGGTAGATTTAAATTTCAGATTAATGCGTAGATAAATCTCCTCAAGCTTGCTGCTGCTGCCTCTTCTTCTTTTTTTAAAGTCGCACTTTCGGAGAAATATAATTTCATAATTAAGTATATCATTATTACTATTATAATATCAATAATCAATCAAATTTCACTAAAAAAACGAATAAATAAACTCACAAACAAGTCTCACAAAAAGAAAAAACAAGTTTCATACGGAGAGGAAAAAATAAATTCACCTATACATAACCTCAGTTTTAACTATTATGCTAAGACTTCATTGGCCTCTAGACTGCTTCTTAATTATTGCACTTTTGTTATACAAACACTAATGTTACGTTGTGTTGGAGGAATTGAATTGATGAATGAAAAAAATGGAGAAGAGAATTAAATGAAGATTGAAATGATTTATTTTAATTTTGACTTAAATGAGTCATTTTATATCCTCCCTTAAGTAAAAAATTTCACAAATTTGACAAAAACGGTA
Organism: Hedera helix; assembly: GCA_947179155.2. Classification (NCBI taxonomy): domain Eukaryota; kingdom Viridiplantae; phylum Streptophyta; class Magnoliopsida; order Apiales; family Araliaceae; genus Hedera; species Hedera helix. The sequence goes on along the minus strand of OX359282.1, from coordinate 27,336,183 downwards.
ATGATTCATTTCATTCCAATAAAACAACCAAACATAATTTCTTTCATTTCATAAAAATTAATAATTCCATATCTATCATGGTTCTTACAATTCAAACGTAGCATAATATATATACTATGGTAAATCATAAATGCTGTATTTGGTTCCCATTCTTAATTCTGACAGAATGGTATAGACGAAAGAATGAGTATGGGAATAGAAACGAGAAGGGAATGTAATGCAATGAGAATGATCATTTTCCTCCTTATGTTTGGTGGGTCCGTTCCATTCCTTTAGGAGAATAAGCATTCATTATTAGCAAAATCATTACTTAAAAATAGCCTTTGAAGATGAATGAAAAATAATAAAATTTGTAATCAATTAATTTACTTTTGGAAAGAGAAAAATGAAAAAAAAAAAATAGAGGGAGAAAGTGGGAAAAAAATTTAAAAAAAAGAAAGAAAAAATAAGTGAAAGATTGTTAGAGATGGTGAAAAAATTTAAAAAGAATAAATAAAAAGGCTATAAAGAGAAAGTACAATATTTTTAGAGAGAGAAAGTGACAAAATTCAGGAGAGAGCAAGTGAAATTTTTATAGAGAGAAAGTTAAAGGTTTTTAGAAAGAGGATGTAAAAATTTGTAGAGAGAGAAAGTAAAAATAATCTAAATAGATGGTGAAGTTTTTTTATAAATAAAAGTGAAATTTTTTTAGATCCATAAAGTAAAATTTTGCAGAGGGAGGAAGTGAGAAAATTCTAAATATAGAAAGTGAAAATTTTTCTAGAGAGAAAGTAAAAATTATATATATATATATATATATATATATATATATATATATAAGCCACTTTGATCACAAATGTATATTGAATTAGAACTGAATGGGGGGCTACACCCACCTATCTAGAAATGAATCAATTGGTGGTAATAAAATGAGTAATGGAGTGGACATGCCAATCCTACTGACTAATCAACGGCCGGATCATAATCTGTTCCCTCGACTCCCTTAATTATTTTTGGCAATTCAACTCGAAGCCTTGCAATTAAAATCAATCATGTTTGAAACTCTACAAAATTAAGAATTCGATTTTAAAGTTTGGAATTGAGTTGCCAATCACGATTACGTCGTTGGCAAGAGCCTAACACTACTGATGACCAGACCGGCTAGACTTTTCCTAGAACTGAAAGACCTAATGGCCTCCAGAGAAAATTCGACATCTCCGGAGGATACATTCTGGGCCTTAAATTCTCCCACTTGTAGCCATATCCACTGGTTCCTTGGCATTTTCATCAGATCTTCTTTCCTTTTTTCCGGGTAACTATCTGGAAGAGTAAGCTTAAGGTTGAGTGGACAATCAAATTTCAAGTTGTCTCTTAGCATCACCTTAACCTGCACCTTATACTTCAATCCTTCTTTTAACTTTAGCATCTCATATTTTCCATGAACTTTTACCCAATCAATTTCAGTTATTTCAGCAATCTCAATAGGCTTTGCACTGCAAAATCAAAGTATGAAGTAAGTAATAAACTTAATTGGTTTCAAGCAATTAATTATCACCTGTCAAATAAATAAATATAAATCAATATTTGAAATACAGATTCCTAATATTAGCTATCATATATTTTACTTTTGGATTAGAATTAAAGTATGACCATAATAATGAAGACAATGGAATGAAAATTGGAAGGAAATGAATTTTTCCACAACCCCTAAAGCCAATGGTTTATGGTTGGCCCAAAAAATTTATTCTCGGGGCACCTTTTTTTAAAATAACACGTATTTTAAATAAGAAGACAAAATAATATTTTTAATACACAAATAATAATAATACATGCAACGAAGTGTTATATTTAATGAAGACGGACTAAAATTGAATAAAAAAGATATTATTAACTTGCTATGTTAGAAAAACAAGTGCACATTTTTATTGTTAATATAAAAGAAATAATATTTTTAAGTTTATCATTACAATTACATTTTGTACTATAACACCATCAAACTAAAAACTCAATAAGATCAAAAGTGATAGCCTAGAGGTAATGCCTCTTCTTTTACTCAGCAAATAAAATTCTTTTTGTGCAACCGAAAAATTTATATTTGTGATTATATTGTCTAAATTTAAATTAAATTGCATTGCTTTTAAAATTTAGAATTTAGAATTTATATATTTTTTATACATGAAAATAGGTACCTATATATAGCGAAATTTTTACGAATTTTGCTGGAGCATGACCCACTGTCCTAGTGTGGGTCGTCCCTGTCCTAAGGAATGAAAATCATCAATCTAATTAAAGGAATTTATAATGGTTCATTCTTATGGAGAAAAAAAATCATTTCATTCCGATATAAATCCCTGCAATTTAAATGTAGCATAATTTTGATACTCACTCTCTATGTTCTTTAATCCGACTCCATTTCCATCCATACGATCGAAGAGGGAATTTGAGATCCCTGGCAGTCAGCTGGGCTGGAAATCTCTATAAATAAATAAAAAGAAAAAATAAGCGATATTATCCACATATATGTTAATTGCATATTTGCAATTTTGCATGAATCATCTTTGTCCATCCCACTGAAATTAAGCATGCAATATGTCCTGTACGTACTTTTTCAAAGATGTCCTGCACTTTATCATGAGCATTCTTCACAATTCTTTTGATTAGAGCTGCTTCAATCCTGTCAATTTTAATCCAACCAAATGCATGGTATAACGTAGGGCAAATGATAAAAGTGTCCATCAAAGTATACACTTTGTAAAAATTTCACCTTTAAATTTGGGAATCTACAATCATAACTCCAAAGTTTTTGGAAAAGACAATCTAGCTTGTTCCCTTTTGGCCGTCCGGCCAGTTTGACTACGGCTAATGTATGAGTTAAAATTTGAAAGATTGATGGCGCATAAACAAGTAGTGTTAGAATCATAATATATTATTAAAATAAAAATAATAATTTTCAATATAAATATTTTATTAATTAATAAGATGTCATAATCTTAACACCATTTTTATATACACTAAGAGTGTCTGAAACTTTAATTCAATGTATATCAACCGTATGTTAATGGTGAAAAATTCCATTAATACTTTCTTTCTTTTTTCTCTACAAATTATGAGCTAGGGTAGGAAAGTAATAACATAAATATAACAAAGAAAATATAAAATTAAAAAAACAATTCAATTTAATTACAATCTAACTAAACAATCAAAACTAATTAACCTAAAAGAATTCCCACGGGCATGAACCCACGATAAATTGTTCTAGCAATAATAAATATTCCTCTTGTAGGTCGTTTCCCTAATATATATATATATATATATATATATATATATATATAAAATCGGACTTTAAAAAAACTACCTGTTTCGGAATATTGTGGTGGGAAGAATAGCAAATTCTAGCTGCTTGAATATCCTGGTAAGGGAAAATTGAATAGGCGTTAATTGCTTGGCATTGAATGTACACAAAGGGGAAAGACTTGTTATTTTTTTCTTTATTCGATTTTTAAAAAAAAAATCATCTATATTCTACTATCATAATTATAAATTTACCATTATCTCTTATTCTCATACATTTTTAAATTTTTATTGATAGTTAGAATGTCATAATTTTCCATTTACCGTTTTCTCATACCTTTTTTTTATTATTTTAATTGATAATAAGGTTATGAATTTTAAATAACACAAACTAAATTTGAGTTTAAATAAGACTTTACTATTACATAAATAAATAAATACACGAATATATAAACAAATAAGTAATTAACTTAAAGCGAAATATTATTATTTATATGAATTATTATTGTTGAATTTTAAGTTTATTTAATTTTTCATAATAACTACTTTTATTTTGTTAAATAATATATTTTAAAAGAAAATAGTTTCTTTTATAAAAATCATCGTACACAATATTAATCTACAATTACTACAAGTATAATATAATACAAAAAGTATAAATAACAATTTAATTCTATAATAAAACCCATGTTTAACAAGAAAACCGTGTTTAACAAGAGATGGTGAGCTAGTTAAAAACAAGGCCTAAATATAGATTAATACTTTTAATTTTTAATATTTTTTTACTTTGGGGATTGAACTCTCTCAATTTTTTCAATTAAGTGATTAAACTTTTATTTTTATTTTTACTTTGAAGATTGTCTTATCGGTTTTTCAATTAAGAGATTAAGCTTTTAATTTTTTTTCACTTTGGAGATTGTCTTTTCAAATTTTTTCTAATTATGTCTAATCGATAGTTATGTACGTCTAATTGATAGTTACGTGTTTGTTCAATTTGTTTCTTTTTATTGAATAAAATTATATATACTTCCTCTGGTTCAAATTAAAAGATTATTATTAATTTTTTAAAGTTAATTTAAAATATTTTTAATCTTAAAATTAATAAAATATATTAAAAATTATGAAATAATAAGATTTTAATTAGCAATACATTTATATATTTTAAATCCGTGTTTAACAAGAGAAGGTGAGCTAATTAAAAACAAAAACAAAAACAAAAATAAAAACAAAAACACACAGAAGAATTGCAGATGGGAAGGTTTACCCTCTTGCATCATTTTGTAGATGGTATCCCGATAAATTTCCAGCTTCATTCAGTGCAGCTTTCCACTTCTTCATCACCTTATTATCAGCGCCGAAACGTCTAGAATGCCTTTCAAAAGCCTTTTCAAAACTCCCAGTTTGGTAACGTACATCTGATGGAGCAACGTCGTAAAACACAGGAAGTACCACATGTCCCTTTCGTCGCTTGCACTTGTGGATCTCCGCAAGCTCATCAAGGCACCATTTCGAAGACGCATAATTTTTGGAGAAAATTTCGATACTCATATCCGAATTTCGGATTGCTGTAATCAATTTTGGTGAGATTACTTCTCCCTTTTGTACTCCCGAATCATCCATGAACGTTCGAAGTCCTGCTTTGACTAATGCCCTGTATAAACGAATGGTGAATTTTTCGCGAGTATCTGGACCTCGGAAGTTTAAAAAAATGTTCCAATGATCATTTGATAGTGAAAAAGGGAAGTGAGAGGAATCGGTTTGGCTACTTGTACCAGCCATGGACATAATATATGAATCACAAGAAGAATTGATTATGCTGATTATAATACACTCTTCTGGTTCATACAAATGGTTAGATATATGAAGATGACTTAGAAAACTCAATTATGAACTATCTATATATCCCCAAGGAGTCGAATTGTTTCTATCGATAGACGAGATTCCCTAGGACCAAATATATATATATATATATATATATATATATATGTATATATATGAATGTTCCCAACACTTCAAATGACTTGAATAAGCCATTTCGGTTTAATGGGCAACTTTTCAAGAGATGGGCAAATTAAGAAGGTGTTGTTCTACCTCAAGTTTATGAAGGTAGTTTGGGTTCTCACCTCTAGTAGTAAAAATGAATTTTTTTATTTATCGCACAATTATTATGCGATTTTTTTTTTTTTAGTCATTGTACAATTGTTATGCAGTATTATTAAGCATCGCATAACAATTGTTGAGTGATATTTTTTTTTTAAACTTTAGTTTATACCACATAACAATTGTGTGGTACAATTGAGAGGTAATATGAACATTATTTATATGAGTCATATATCAGTGCGATAGTGCTAATAATGGTATGATTTTCTCTAATTTATTCGATCTCGAAACGGATAAATAAGATTGAGTTGGATAAAAAAATATTTCGGTTCAACTTTGGCTATATATATATATATATATATATAAAAATTGATCCATAATAAACGGTGATTATAAATCAATTTATATAAAGTTATGATGACCATCTAAAGTCTTATATCCATCATCTATTATGAATCTGCTTTTTATATATACACGAAGGAAATAACAAATTATTGTTCAAGGAAAAATGTATCGCACTTGCTTTTTGTTAGGAAAATTTTCATCATCCTAAAGTATCGTTTATCTCAACGAAAACTATTTTTTTTTTCTTCTTCGTATTTAATTTTTTTTTCCGATCGACTGTAACTCATTTTTCAATTAACAAAAAATCAAAAAAAATGAATTTCGGATACGAATTCATAAATTATTCTCCAAAAATAGGCAAGATTCATTCAAACTAAACATAGTTTATTTTGCATATCAAAATAATATATTCATTCAATTTTTTTCTTTTGTCTTTTTTTCAAGAGTATTGTTACACTTAAAAAAATTCTTCAAAAACTAGTTTACAAAAATGATGTGTTAAAATTTAATTCGTAGATGATCTACCATACATGAGTGTTTAATATTTGTAACCAACCACAACCATACATATCATTTTGTAACTCTTTTTAATAATAATTCTTTTGTTAGGGAATTGATACTTTCACAAGAAAAATTGATATTTGTACAAGACTTTCATCACGTGAATAGTAAGTGGGGTCCACCTTATGTGAGTGAGACCTTGTAAAAATATCAATTTTCTTTAATTATCGCAGTATTATTATTTTTCCACTGGCTAAAAAACTAAACACGACTTGATTATAATTAATTTATCCTTTCAACAATTTTGATAAATCTCCTATACAATTTTAAAATATGATAATTGTAACCTATTTAAAGTGTATTTTTTTGTTCATATGATTTATTATAAGTTTGTTATTTTTTGTGTTTTTATATAAAATTTCATTTTCTGGTCCTGAAACCATTTGAATGTAAACACTGTAATAACCTAGAAAATTATGAATCTAATTTAATTTTTTTTAATTATATTAATGAGAAAATATGATGTGTGAAGTTATGTGCGTATGTGTTTATATTATGCGATGAGAATTAGTAAATTAGTTAATTTAATTTATTCGAATTAACTAAAGAAGGAAAAGAAATGCACGAGAACTTTATGTGATGATATCACAAAACTTGAATATTGACCTTAAATGACAAATAAGAAGATTAATAATCACTAGGTGAATTACTTATACGATTAATGAATAAGAAGAACTAAATGAATTATTTATGTTAACTCAATGTGGTATTATTTGTAGGTAATGTGGTTAATTTTATTTAAAACCCAAATGATATTTGTGAGTCATGAGAGACTTAATTATAGTCTAGTAATATAATAGATTAATCAAGATGTGTGTAAGGTTTTTAATTAACCAACCCAATTGGGTAGTCCTAATACTTTTAAGGAAGAATTATATTTACTAGTACATTTTAAAAAAATATTACAACAAAAATGTAGATAAAATATTTACAAAATTAGTGCATCTTTAATATTTAATTTCCAAATTAGTACATTGTTATTCCTTTAATTTAGTTAGGTGATTTAATGGGTAGTTGGTTCCAAATTTTAAAATTCAAATTACTTAAAAAATTGAAATAAAAAGTTGAATGAAAAGTCAAACAAACTATCCATAAAAAAGGATCCAATTAAACTGGACCTCTCAAATTTCTCTTTCTTCTCAGTGTTTCTCTTTCAAGTAAACCAGTCAGTCATGGCAAAAATTAGCTGCAGGTAATCAAACACTAGTATGGAGGTAACTAAACACTATTATGGAAGTAACCAAACACTGTTATGGCGATTTTTTGTTGCAGTAAATATAGGTAACCAAACACTAGTATGGAGGTTGGCGCAGTTCTTCGGCACCAACACCACCAACCCCACCGCCGCTGCCACCTTCATCTACGACCAGTTTGTCGCCGTCTCCAACCGCTTCAACGACACCGGTTACGCCATCGATTCCACTTACCTCCTCTTCTCCTCCTACATCGTCTTCTTCATGTAGCTCGAATTCGTCGTGCTCTACACCGGCTCCGTCCACGCCAAAAATACCATGAACATCATGCTCACCAACGTCCTTGACGCCACCGCCGACGACCTCTTCTACTACCTTTTCGGCTTCGCCTTTACCTTCGGCGCCCCCTCCAATGCCTTCATAATCACGCTCATGGTGACGTTAATGGAGTCTTCACGTTCATGGTTGGATTTCTCGATTTTTTTAAGTAACCAAACACTAGTATAGAGGTAACCAAACACTATTATGAAGGTAACCAAACACTATTATTGCGATTTTTTGTTGTAGTAAATCTAGGTAACCAAACACTAGTATGTGTAGGGTTTCGACACATAAACGCAGCGGAATTTCAAAACTTTTTCGAAACCCTAAAACAGGATCCATGCGAAAACATAGAAATTCAGAGGTTTAGATATATTTTACAGATTATCGAGCTTGAATGGAGATGATAAAATTTTGGAACGGCTTCGAATCTTCAATGCAATCCAACAAAATTGCGACTCTACGGTATCCACACGAACGCCTCCGCAAATCGGCTCACGCTCTGCAGTAAAGAGAATCGCGGTACTAGCCGCCAAGATCTGGATCTAGATTGGATTTTTTGAGTTTTTCTCTCTAGCCCCTTTCTGAAAGCGACTAGGGTTTAGGTTTTTGTTTTGTTTTTATATTCTATTAAAAGAATTAACCAAAAACTAATTAGAAAAATAAAATCCGAATTTATATATATTATATTTTAATTAAGTCTTACTTAATTAATATACATATATACAAATTATCCTATTAATTTAAATTCGTAATTTAAATACTATCAATGATATTGACATATTTAAATCATAACAATCTAAATTAATTATCTTTTAATTACGTTCTAAGTGTGTGACCCTATATGTTATTATTATATTGACAATAATTTTAAAATCATATTATAAAATTATAAACAGCGAGCGGCATCTAGTAATACATCACTGCTACCCAAATAATAATAAGATCGATGATTCGATACAACCTTTTGTGACCAATGTTTTAATGTAATTTAATCCTTTTAACTTTGACATCCTAGATTAAACTCGAGGCATGGAATGTGTCATACTCTTCATAATTTAATCTGAGTTTTCTTGATTAATGAGTAGACTATATGAAACAAATCACTATTTGAGCATGGCCATGCATTTCATAGTCCTACTTAATCAAGAGGCCTATGAATATCACCCCTAATATATAGGATGGTTAAATTTCATCTAGATCACTCATATTCCTTACACGATTCATGATGTACCCAATAATCACCTTTATTGTCCCCCCCTATTAAATGTGACTTTTAATGATATCAAAGTACATAAATTCTCGTGTAATAATATAGTGATTTCAGGTCGAAGGATTATTACATCATTGTCACTATGAGAATTTCTTATGAAACTTTGCATAATGCTCCACGTAGAATTCTCATGGTGGGTCAGTCCAGTACATTGTTCTCTAACATGTACCTATGCATTGACTCAATATCTCATATATTTATGACCAATGAGATTTGACCATCATTCAATCCACATACTAGTCTCAATGTATCATTGTTGTCCATTAACAATGATACTCGTCTAGGGACATTTAAGAGCAATGATACTAATTGTAATTATATAATTTCATGTTCAAGTCACATATTTGAAGCTATATAATTCGTATCACTATTCTAAGGATTTTTATTATGCTAACATTTATATAACGCAGTAAATAAAATTATAATAAAATAATTCATTTATTCAATCAAATATAATATCAAAAATGTTAAACAATTACATCAAATAATTGGTCTCTAGGGCATGAACTCTAACAGTATGGAGGTAACTAAACACTGGTATGCAGGTAACCAATTCCTGAATGTGTAGTAACTAATTTTTTCGTGTAGTAACTCTAGGTAACCAAACCTTCATATCAAGGTAACCAAACCTTCATACTAAGTTAACTAAAACCTGGACTGCCGGCGATTTACGACGGATGAGGATGATGAAGGGGAGGCAGATGAAGAGAATGATGAAGAGGAGGCAGCAGCAGAGGAGGATGATGAAGATAATGATGAAGGTGAGACGGCGGTGGAGGATGATGAAGGGAAGATGGAGATTCGCGGCAGAGACGGTGATGAAGAGGGTGAGAAGGCGGTGGAGGAAGATGATAAGGAAGATAAAGATTAAGATAGATAAGGTAATTTTTTTGTTTTTCACTTCTTTTGGTTTGAATTTTGTATTATGAATTTGTTTTTGTTGTTAGATCCCAAATATTTGAATTTCAATTATTAATTATGGCAGTTATTTATCCTTGATTTTAGGTTTCCGTATTAATGTGAAATTGAATTGTTTGAATTTGTTGCTTTCTTTTTATAATTATTTTGTGGATGAACTAATGATGTAATTACTTTTTAATTATTGTATATTATGTAAAGAATCCTACTTTTAATAAGGCAAGTCTAATTGGATTATATAATTAACCCAATATTATTATATGGGTAGCTCAAGTGTAATTTAAAAGCCCAATGTGGTAACCTTATATGATAGAATTAGTGAATCATGCATGAAATATATGGTGAGTCCAAATTAATTAAACTAGTCCAAGTGTTAATGTTATACACTAGTCCAACACTTGTTTTTGTTTCAAGTATCATAAGTTAACTCAATTGATTTAAATTGATAGGAGCATATGTTAGTAAACTAGCCCAATTGACTTTTAAATAGTAAGTCTAATTGAATTATGTGTTGAATCTAATGGAATTAATAAATAAGGTTCAATGGAATTAAACTAATAGCACATGTAATTAATTAAGATATGGTCCATGTAATGTATGCTTGAATGCATTATATGATAGCCCAAGTATTGTTAGCTTAAATAAATCAACTAGTAACCCAAATGAATTAATGTTTGAGCCAAAACAAAAATAAACTAGAAGCTTACATTGAATTAATTAAACAACCCAAGGTGGAGCCCAAAGTGTAGTCAAATATTAGTCCAATTGATACATGTTGGTGTGTGTGTGTGTGTGTGTGTGTGTGTGTGTGTGTGTGTGTGTGTGTATAAGATAAAATTTAAAATAAAAATAGGTGAAAAATAGGCCAAAGGGTCGGATTTTTGGAGGGGGGGCCCAATAGGGTAGAGTAAAATTGCATATTACTTCATTTTTACACAAAATCTAAGTGGTTCAACCACTCCTACCAACTCTCCAATCACTCTACTCATTCCAAGTTATCATTACATGCAATAGTAAGTGAGTTTAAGCTATTGATTCACCAATGTTAGTTAATTAAGGGACTAATGGTGTGTTCCTAGAGTTCAATAAATTGAAGTCACCAACACTTGTGCAAATATTGGTTCATTTGTTTTATTCACTAAATTTTAGAGAGAGGGAGTTCTAGAGAAGCAAACACTTTGAGTGTTAGTAAATGTAGGTTATTTTTTATCCATCCAAGAATGAGGAGGAAAAGTTCTAACATTTTCCTAGCAAGAAGATAGCATTTAAGAAGATTAGAAGGTTTAAAAGTTTTTTAAACCTTAAATTAATTTTTATTTTCTTTGTATGAGTCTTTTTATATGCTTGGTTGTGGGAGAAATCCATGTGGTGGGGATCTATGGTGAGATCCAAGGATATAAGAATGGTTCATGATGGAGTATATGTCATTATATGAGATCTATATGATCTATGTCTTTGTATGTTATTTTTATGGTCACAAACCTATTTTGAAGTATAAAGTGTAGTCTATATTTTCAAAAAGCTATTTTTTAAGCTCTATGATTTTAGATCTAGTCTATATATGAAGATCTATGATCCAAGATGCATGATCTGCGTATTAATATGTTTGATATGTGGAAAGAATGAAAGAGATTGCATATAAACTTGTTTTCAAGAAAATTTCTAGTTAAATGTCTAAGTTGATGAGTTATGATTTGAGATGTGTAAGTTGTTTTTATGATCTATATGTTTTGAATGATATATCTATGTGTTACGAAGGTAACCTAAATTGAACAATTGGAAAATATGTTAAAACGAATGAGTTATGATTTTTTTACCAAACTATGTCGGATTTCAAAACCCTAGATGATTTAATGGGTTCGATCATGATTTTGATGTTCAAAATATTTTTGAAAAGGTCATTGCTTCATGAAATATTGAATGACATTAAGTTACGAAGATAACAAATCAAATTTGGAATCATTTAGATGCGTATAATATGAAATATTGAAAATTGAATCCAAGTAACTTAAGTTGGAAAAGATGAAAAAAAATAATTTTTGTATTCTGCTTGCCAGCGCAGGCCTTTAATTTTTTTATTTTTTTTATTTTTCGAGTGGGGTTGGAGCTAAATTATCCAAGTCGGTTCAGGTCTAATAACGTCCAAATGGGTCAGAAAAAGTAATTTAATATAATAATAATATTAGACAAAATTTAAATAATTTAAATATTATTAAATGAATAATAATATTAGTAAAGGTATACAATATTATGAAATAATTAAATAATTAATAATATCATAAAATAAATAAAATATTATTAAATAATTAATAATATTAATAAATAATTAAAATATTATTAAATGATTAATAATATTAGTAAGTGAATAAAATATTATAAGTAATTAATAATATTAATAAATAATTAAAATATTATTAAATGATTAATAATATTAGTAAGTGAATAAAATATTATTAAATAATTAATGATATTAATACAGGATTAAAATATTATTAAATAGTTAATAAAATTAGTAAGTAAATAAAATATTATTAAATGAATAATAATATTAATAAAGTATTAAAATATTATTAAATAATTAATAATATTAGTAAGTGAATAAAATAAATTAATAATATTTACAAAGGATTAATAATATTATGAAGAAGGTAAAATATTATTAATAATATTGATAAAGGATTAAAATATTATTTAATGAATAATATTATTAGAAAGAATGTAAAACATTATTAAATGATTAATAATGTTAATAAATGTTTGAAAAAAAAATAATTAAAAGATTAAGAGACTATTAAATGATAAATAATATTGATGATTGAATAAAATATTATTAAAATAATTAATAATATTTGTAAATAATTAAAATATTATTACATGGATAATAATATTTGTTTGTGGTTAATATATTATCAAATGTGATAATATTATGAAGTGATTGATATATTCTTAAATGATAATTATGTGATTAAAATTGTGACGCCCCCAAATCTAGGTCCACACAGCCCAAACTTGAGTTGTCAAAAGACTACAACAAAATTATTACAAGTAGTGCAACGTACAACAATACAATGTATAATAATACACAACTAAGTCTTTCACGACTATTGTCACACTATTTCACAACACGTAAAGACTACGATAGTTATCCCTCGGACTCTCACTCCATCCCCCGACTAGACCCAGCTACGTTCTCATCTCCTGTTGAAAAACAATGGAACAAAAAGAAAAGGTGAGCTCAAATAGCCCAGTAAAGAATATCATGACTAAGATAATGATGAGTAAATTATCGTTAGCCTTCAACAGTTGAGTTCTTGATAGAATACAATAGACTACAAGGTATATATCAAAAATTGCAATTAAATTCTTGAACAACGTTCAGATCAATAATAGCAGCGGAATGAGCAATCTATTAGAAGAATAATGCAGACTAAAATGTCCACTTGCTTCTCTTTTTAGGAAAAAACATCATCAACTTTTATCATCTGAAATACCATTAGTCAAGATAATACAAATTCACAGTTCCTGGTCATAATCATGCAGATCAACAGTTCATATTTGCACTATGGGCCAAATACATTCAATATAACACCAACGGTCATGATTATACCAGATTCAGCCTTTGGTCATAATCATACCAAACAACAGTTCATCTTTGCACTCCGGGCCAAAGATATTTAATATAACACCAACGGTCATGATTATACCAGATTCAGCTTTTGGTCATAATCATACCAAACAACAATTCATCTTTGCACTATGGCCCAAAGAGAACATTCACCACGTGCCATAAAAGACATTGAACAGATGTATCGCCTTTAACCTATCATCTGTTCAACAATTATATCGCATATGTGCCCCCGACCATAGATATTCACAACAACATGATTTTGGATGATTAGAATGATATAAATGATGAACAGAAGAAACATGATAAACAATAAGTATCAAAAATTTACTTTGTGCAGATTCAAATAATGTCCAAATTGTCAACATGATGTGGAGTGAAATTCAAAACTCATATTCAAGATCCACAGTTCAGAATAATGGTTACAGTTCAATAGAAAGGTTCACGTAAATAGGAAGGTTCAATTGAAATGATGAAGTGCAACTATTATGGAACATATAATAAGGAATGAATACGAAAGGTTATTCACCAACAGGCGGTAATCCGCGCCGTAAGGTTATTCCCACAATTTAATAAAAATTGAATACGAAGAGTTATTCACCAAACAGGCAGTAATCCGCGCAGTAAGGTTATTCTCAGAGATTAATAAGGAATGAATACGAAAGGTTATTCACTAACAGGCGGTAATCCACGCCGTAAGGTTATTCCCACAAATTAATACATGGAAATAAATGACACATCTTATGAGTAAGAGAGAAACGATATTATTTTCAAGAATCAAAGAATGATAATCCCTTACCGTAGTAAGTTTAAATAATAGAATATGAAAGAAGATGATATTCCTTACCTTAACACGTGACTGGATATTGATTTAAATGAGGTTGATTAATTTGAACAGTACTCGTACACTTATAGATCTTCACAAATACTCAAGATGACTTAAGCACACTTAGAGAGAACTTACACAAGAAGTATTTAGAGAGTGAAAGAAAGAACAAGTAAGAAAGTTTATGAAAAATCCTTAAGTTAAGACCTCTATTTATAGCCAAAAATCTTATCATAACCAAGATTTCCTAATTTAATCCAAACCGTTCATTTCAAGATAATGTTTAATCCATACCATTTATTTCATCTTTTAAGATTTCTTTAATCTAAACCATTCATTTAAAGATCATCTTTTAATCTACACCATCCATTTCAAATTCTATATTATCTTTAATCTATACCATTCATTTCATCTTTTAAGATTTCCTTAATCTAAACTATTCATTTAAAGATCATCTTTTAATCTATACCATCCATTTCAAATTCTATATGATCTTCAATCTATATCATTCATTTTATATCACCTAACTTTATATTATAAACAAATAACTTTATCAATTCAATTATTCACCAATAATTCACACTTATTCATTATTATGACTAATTGTTATAAATAGAGTGTAGTTGACTCTCTGAGTTAGATATCAAGTCAATTAATTAATGAAATACAACTGTTTAAATAACACCATAATAGAGATAACAATATTGCAGAAAGTATGTAAAAAAAAGAATACGTTACTGTGTCATGACAATTATTGATTCAATAATGTGAATTACTGTTCATATGCTACTGTGACAATTATCAGTTTAATAATATGAATTATTGTGCATGTGACAATAAAGTCAAATATTGTACGATAACGACTTTATCAGTTTAATAATACGACACACTGTGCAATGTCGTGTGCTACTGTGTAATACCGTGTGCTACTGTGCAATACCGTATGTTACTTGTAATACCGTATATTACAATTCTTTTACCACCGGATATTTTAACAATTAAAAGTGATAGTACCATTGACCATTTAAAAATTGTTTATGTCATTTTTTATATCCGACAATTATTCGTTGTGGGGTCCACCAATGATTGGTTCGTACGGCACCGTCGTACGAATATTCCCCAACAGAACGAATATTCCCCGACTAAACGAATATTGTCCGACATAATATAATTTACACATTACATCCTTAACTTTTAACTTTATCAATTTAACCACTTACTGTTTCATGAAAATATATATGAAGAAAAAAAATTAAATTTTATATTTCATAAAATTCGGGGTCTTACAAAAATATTATCAAAGGTTGATAATATTATTAAGTGATTAAAGGTTATTATTAAGTGTTAGATGATTTAAGTGTTGTATAATAAGGTTATGTGATATACTGATTGGTAGATCAGCGTGTTAAATGTTAGATCATCTAAAAGAAGTTAATTTAAGTTGATTAGCAGTAGTCAACGGAACAGATAAGTTTTCTGAACATTAACTTGTATTTATTTAGCAAGTTTTCTAACCTTACTCAAGTTTTAACTGAGCAGTATCTTAAATTGAATTCATTTGATTGTGCATGTTATTAAACTAAAACCATTTTATTGTGTAAGCTGGAATAATTATTGTACATTATTCCATATCATATGAATTATTGTTATTCGTACGAATGTGCATTTGCAAGTCATATTTTAAATAAAAACTATTTAAGAAGTAGTATATGTCAATTGATTTGACTAGACAGATGCATGTTAAATTCATTGACTTGAATATTTTTGAAACTTATCCAAACCAATTATTGGTGTGGATTCTTATAGTAAGACTGAGTAGAATAACCCTTATAATGGAATATTCTCTATTGAAAACAAAAATCTTTGCGCACACTATAACTGAATGTTATGCATATACATCGGATACAAGAAGTCTGATCCCCTCGAGTGTCCAATTTAAGTGTTTACAGTTTTATAATTGTTAAATACTCCCAAGGTAGTTAGATAAGCCCTGACAAGTCCTCCATACTTTTAAGATATTCAGTTTATGAACTGAAAAGTTCTCACGTATATTCTTGGTTCTCTTTGATCAACTCAACAGTAAATATTCTACAAATTCTTTTATTGAATATATGACTTATGTTGCATGCATTCATAATTATTGTATATTGTTAAAGTTCTAAAAGAGTAATTCTTTTTCATTCATGATATATCTTCATTGTTTATTTAAACTTGCTGAGCAAAGTAGTTGTTCACCCTTGCTATATCATAAACAATTTTTCAACGAGGCCCGAATGTTCTAAGAATGACAAAGGTAAAGAAAAGACAACTGAGTAAAACGTGTAAAAGCAAACTTTAATATTATTGTATGTTATATGTAACTCTTTTGTGTAATGAGATGGTGTATGTATTTAGGTTAGTGGAACCTGAGATAACGGTACGTTTTGTAATGAATCTATTTATAATATTCGCTAGTTATTGAAGATTTAGTTTATAACTGTTATTTAATTATTGGATAGTGAGCACCTAACACGAGGTTCAAGATATCCGAATTTGGGGGTATCACAAACACAATAGTATTGTATACTATAGGCTGAATTTTAGTACTAATAACATGAAATTATTTATCAACTTATGGGAAACGTTCCATCTATTTTAACTTTAGAAAGTTGTAATAATTGTTGTATTTTGATTTTATTTCGAATTTTAGGTTATATACACACACACACACAAACAATCAACATAATTTGCAATTTAATTAGTTTTTAATAGGCAAAACAACCACTTTAATTCTTGTACTTTTGTTTTAGTTTCATTTTAATCCTTATACAATTTATATTTGTAGATTCTAATTTTGATGTGTTTCATTTATTTTTATTTTTACATTTGAAATTAATTACTAAAATTTTATACTTAAAGAATATTAGATTGAGTGATATTAGTTCTGAATGTTTTATTTTGAATTATGTTATTGCAAAGAAAGAATAAAAGGAAAAGATTAAAGGGTTAAATACAGTTTGGTTACATCAACTTCCATCCGATTTAAAATTCGACTCCCAAAATAATTAGGCTTACATATTTGTTACATCATGTATTTAATTTCACACAATGTAGCCCCAAATTCAATTTTTGACAAAAAATGACCGGGATACCTAATTTTCTGACAAGGTAAGTATTTTTATACAAGGTTAAATACACTTTTGTTACACCATCTCACAATTCAACTCTCAAACTAATTGGGTTTACACATCTGTTATATCAATTACTTAATTTCACACAATGTACGTAGCCCCCTAATTCAATTTCACACAATAAGTATTAAACTTATTTTTTTAAAAAGAACCAAATAATAGTAGAGATTATTTATTTATTTGATTTATATTTAAATATTTTTTTAGATAAAGCACATAAAATAAATAATGCTAATTTTTATTATACTAAATAAATTCACGTTTTCTATTCTACGTAGGATGTGTTCTTATGTTTTAATATAATATGTTGCTTTTAATATTCAGATATTAACTATAATGTATTATTTATTTTGCATTTAAAAATAAATTTATTTTAGTTTTTCATTTGAAAATAAATTTATTTCAATTTTACATATAAATTAATTATTCTGTATTTTAAAGTTATATCTTTTTTTCTTTGTTTTCTAAATTATAATTTAAATAAATACACCATTTTTAATATATTTTTTTTAATTTATAAAATTTTAAAATTTAAATGTGATAATTTATTTTGATACATATACGGTAATAATTAACATTTTTATTTTTTTTTAAACATTAGGAAGTATAATTTTTTGTATTTTAAAGTTATGTTATTTTTTTCTTTGTTTTCTAAATTATAATTTAAATAAATACACCTTTTGTTATATATTCTTTTTAATATATAAAAGTTTAAAATTTAAATGTGATAATTTATTTTGATACATATACGGTATTAATTAACATTTTTTTTTTGTTAAACATTATTTGGTATAATTTTTATTTTTAAATTTTTTTTATTTTTTATTATGCTAAATAAATTCACATTTTTTATTCTACGTAGGATATGTTCTTATATTTTAATATAATAGGTTGTTTTTAATATTCAGATATTAACTATAATGTATTTTCAATTTTGCATATAAGTTAATTATCTGTATTTTAAAGTTATGTTATTTTTTTTTTTTTTGCAAAATACACATCTGTTACACAAAGTTCCAGCCTCTTCACAATTCGGCCCCTAAATACGGTCAAACCGTATAAACTCATTAAGATCCGACCGAATTGTCATTCGGGTCAGGTTTTTTGGCCAATTTTCGCAGAGAATTAAATTTGGGGGTTATATTGTGTGAAATTAAATACTTGATGTAACAGATGTGTAAACCTAATCAATTTGGGTGCCGAATTGTAAATCGAGTGGAACTTGGTGTAACCAAACTATATTTAACCCAAGATTAAATAATCTTTCATTTAGTATTATGACTAACTCAAAATTCTATATTGACATTTAATTTTCTTTTAATATTATTATCGCCCACACATCAAAATGTTACAAGGAAAATTATAAAATAAAAATTGTATATATAAAAGATTAAACTCTCTTATTATAAAATGTTCATTTTTTATAACCGTTTTTTGTTGTAATTTGGGTCATGCCTTATTTTTAAATTTTTACTTGCGTTATATTTTTATCTTTTCTACCCAAATATACAAAGAGAAAATGCATGGCTGTGTAGTTATTGGAAGTTATCCGATAAGTATTATTATAGTTATTCTATTTTTTAGGAGAGTTAAAATATATCAATATTTATATCTATCATATAATACTGCAAGAGCCGATCCCAATTTCGCTCGTCGCGGGTCAGTTCACCGAGTTTGTCTTCCGACTTTTCAGTTGGCCTCTTCTTCGCAACTCTTCCATCTTCTGACCTTTACTCTCCCATCTTCATATCCTATAATTGCACAAAGGTCAGCAAAATTGAAGAAGCAAAGCTTTAGGAGCAAGAAAATCGAACAAATCATCACCTTAGAAATTGATCGCGACGAATCTGTAATTCCTAAATCTATGATCGATTAAACAAGTTGAAAATATGAAAGCTCTGTTTAAGGTTGAGGTCTTCTCAAGCCTTCAATCGGCTCTTCTCTCAAGCCTTTTCCTTCAGGTGTCAATTGACCGAGTTTGCATCTTCTCCTTCATAGCCTCTTCGGCTTCATCTCCTTCATCCTTCGGCTTCATCGCTTTTACTATCCTTTTACACACCTGAATAAGTATCTCTAATTTTGCAAATTCATTTGAATTTCATTTAATTTCATTTTCTTTGTTTATGAGATTCAAAAAAATTCAGAGTTTGGTGCTCATAGTTTATTAAGGTTAGCCATAGATCGGTTCTCTTGCCTACAAAGTGTTTGATGAAATTTCTCACTAAATATTAAAGGGTAATTGGAGGTAAACTTTACTGGAATGTCACTATGCTTTACTTTTTATAAGCCTGTAAGCATGCATTAATTTGTTATGCTGTGAACATACTTGAATAATGAATTCAATCCTATAATGTTCCAATTACACATGGCTTGAGTAAAGCCTTTTAGTTTGATTTCATAAGAGGCAGTTTTTTACTCTTTGGCTAGAAATCTTATTTTTCTTTTAATTTAATTGCTATAAATTTCTCTCTCCGTACATTGTGTGAATGTATTTGTTGTACTTGAATGCATGTTTATCAATCTCAGTTCACTTAGATCATTTGTGCGCGTGATTTTGTATGCATTTGTGTTTGTGTATGTTTGTGTGCTTTATGTGTGTGATATTTGGGTGTTCCAACATTGGTATTGATGATCATGTAATTTTTGACTGACTTATGAATATATTGTAATATTGACTTCCTTATGGTGGTTGTAAAAAAAAAATACAGAAAGAAACATTAATATTTTGGAAGTTAGATATATGGAGATGACATAGGACTATGCATATTAGATATTTGTTAAAATACTAACATTATTTCTCTCATTTTCTTTACACCCCTAATTTTTCGTTAGTCCGCCTGCAGAAGTTAAGGAGCCTCATTTTGTTTTATTGATTGCCTATTACAGTTTACTTATTGACCTTTCTGAATTTTTAATGCATTGTGCTAAAGATATTAAGAAATCTTCACTTTCAATCAAAATAGAAGTGGGTATATGGGTGGGGTCATAGAAACTAATTTTTTTGCTTCCTAAAAGAGAGACCTTTAATTGTTCTCTCTACTATAAAGGGACTGAAAGTAATATGCACACAAGCCAATCATATTTGATATGATATAACATGTACTTTGTAATCTTATTCATTTATCAATACAAATGCATTTTTTATCCATATTTAATAAATGATATTAATTGTGATAAACTCATAGTTATTGAGCAATGCTTTTAAAATCATGATGATGATCATGCTAATGAAATCTAAATTCAAGATTGCTTAAAACTAAAATTGTTCATAATTGTAGAATCACTAAAATGAGGATTAGTGAATTCAGATAGATTAGTACATACTATGTTTGCTCTTATGAAGATGATGATTTTACTCGTAATCATTTGTATAGAGATACTAAAGCAAGTATATAGGTGCTTATTAGATAATTAAGTTCACTGAACATGACTCGCTCAAGGAACACCTAATGGAGTCTTACTTGCATGTCAATAGGAGTTCCTTTTGTGATAGTAGTACAAATGATCCTTGGACTTGAGATCATCATAGTATCTTGTTTATGATGAATTGTATATTGGTATATTCCTTAAAACCTTTAGGATGTATTAAAGGGTATGATCGGATATAATAAGTCATACATAGAGATAGGTGAATGATCAATAAATAATTTACCACTTCTAGTAAAAGAAGAGAATGTCTTATGCGGTTCAATAAATGATAACTCAGTAGTCATTGGCCAAGGCAGAATGAAAATTATAAAGTAATTTCTAATTTACATTAATTAGAGTTATTCATTTGAGGATCGAAATGCATATAATCAAATAAAATAAGATTTGACAGTTATACCATGTCTTATATTTGATTGAGACGTTATGAGGTAGAATGATTGAATTGTATGGTACATATTCGCTGAATAGGTTCTTTTGTGATTAAATGTTGAAATCTGTATTATTTGGAAAGTCGTTAATCGCTAAGAGGATTTACCCTTAATATGAAATAAATATTATTTATTTAAATAAATTAAATAGTTTAATTTATTTATATAAATAAGATTAGAATAGTTTTAATTAATTTATTCTATAACCGATTTAATATGGAGAACCTAAAGGGTCACACCGCAAAAGAAAAATAATTATTTAAGAAATAAATGACATAATTATAATAATGAATTATGTATATTTAATTTATTTTATGGGGATAGAATTAATTAAATAGCTTAATATTTATTATTTAGTATTTTAGAAATACTAATTATAAATTAATAAGAGGAGTCTTATTATTATTATTATTATTATTATTATTATTATTATTATTATTATTATTATTATTATTATTATTATTATTATTTTTATTATTATTATTATTATTATTATTATTATTATTATTATTATTATTATTTAGTTCCTAAATAGTTTAGGAATTAATTAATAAGAGTACTCTCATAATTGATAATTAACTTCCTAAATAGTTTAGGAATTATAATTATTATATTAAATTAATTAAGTTCCTAATTAGATTAAGAGTTTAATTAAAAGCCCTATCCCTAAAGGTGTTAGGAGGGTTTACTAAACCTATAAATAAGAGAAGTTTTATTATGGATTTGGGATACACACATTCACTTTCACAAGTTTTGGGAGAGTACTCATATATTCTCTAGAGAGAGAAAATTAGGGTTTGCCATCACCCACTTCTTGAATTATTATTATTCCTTAGTGGATCACCTCTAGAGGCCAAACACTTGGGTGGCTAACGTTGATCATTGGAATCCAATCGGTGAAATTCAAGGAGAACGTGAAGAACTTGGAGTTGAACTTGTACCTGTTGAAGTTTTGAGTTCTATAAGGGTATATCTCTAACTTCTTCTTTATTAATTAATAGTTGCGCATAAAGGTCGATCTTTGATTATAGTTTGTAAATTTTTAAAATTGATTTTACCATGTTTCCACTATTTTATGCAATTTAATTGTATATGTATGAATTTTTACAAACTAACAGGGACAACTAGCTATTTAAAAAAAAAATATTATTATTGAATTTAGATGATGTACATTGTTATCCATAAGCGTTTGATTGTATTCATTTACATTGAATTTCCAGAAAATGAATCATTTCCTAAAGTCTATAGTTGTTTAAGGATGGGGCTTTGGCATATGTTAATGTATTAGGAAACCATTACACTTTGTTGGCTTTTCCTTCCTTTCTCATAATGGCAAATGGAAAAAGTGAATCATTTAAGGATTTTGATGCTAATATCTCTATATCATATTACATTAGTGCTCAACACAATCCTCTCATCCTCTTATACAATTGAAAAAAAATTCAACCCTTCCAGGATATTGTGATATCAAACTTTAAAGCTTTTTAAATATTATACAATTTCTATTAGTTATAATCCCTTAAATTATATTTTTGAGCTGAATATAGGCTGAAATCTATTTTCTGTATGTTATACAATGTATTATATTCTTAATAATATATATGATTTCTAACTTTTGTTGGTAGAACATGTTGGTGCTTAAGTTATTGAATGTGCATGTTTGATTAAATTACCAAATTTAAATGTGAGTGCACTCTATCAAGATTCTAACGAGTTGAGTTCGTTTTTATCAGCCCTTCAATTTATTTTATATTTGTTTTTTCTTGGTTCCACTAGCAAGATTATGCTTTTTCCATCGAGTATTATGTAAGATCCTTATTCATAGCTCTTGTAACAATTATTATTTTTTTGTACTATTGGTATTTCAGTTGTTGAAAAAGAAGTTGCAGTTAGGCAATTATCTTGCTGTCACATGTGGTTTAATTTACACTGTCTTGGTGGTGTCTTCTACTTTAGTAAAGCATATTGCTACAATTCTTTACCAACTATCATTCTTAACATATAATCATATGTTGTTACAAATAAGAAGTGCATCTACATAAAGGAAGGTTATTATTATTTAGCTACACAATGTACAAATTATATTTAAATCTAATTTCTTAGTAGTGAATCATGATGCAGATGGCTACCCCCTTAAGTATGGATGCACCTGTTAAGGTATTAGATTATAAGCAACAAATAATGGCTTAGTGAAAAAAATTGAATGAAGTTGATGGTCTGACAATGTCTATATGCAACTAATGAAATATTGTCCTTTTCTCCAAGGTTTGTTAAGTAACTCCAACCTTAGATGTATTTAGTTTTTCTAAGAAACTTTTCAATGTCTTTGAAGGTTGTTTGGTTACTAATAAGTTGAAACTCATAAAATAAAATGTGTATTTTCAATCGATTGAACACTATATATATATATATATATATATATATATATATATATATATATATATATATATACTTTTGTGCATGTTTTTGCGTGGAGGTTGATAAAATCGGAGAAAAACTGAATTTACCTTTACTTCAATTGATTAATTTACCTTTACTTCAATTGAAGATTAATCATAAATAGCTCTTATATGTTTGTTTTGATTTTTGTTATAATGATGATATCTTAATGTTGCCAAACTGTTCATATCACTACCCAAATACATGGATTTCTTTTATCGTACTTATTTAATATATATATATATATATATATATATATATATATATATATATATATATTGTTAACGCCAAATTTTGTAGCACCCGTTTAAATCATAAAATAACGAGCAAAATTAAACGTCAAACATAAATAACTCAAAGAAATCACTGTAAGAACACCAGAAATTTACATGGAAACCCAATTGGGAAAAAACCACGGGGAAAGAGAGTAATTCACTAGAATAATATTGATGGTTACAGATTTCTCTGATAGTAGAGAGCTTGTATGCTGGAAAATGGGTTCTGTATGTGAATAGTAAGTTAAAAATTAGTTTTAGATCTTTTCTGTTACTCCCCTTTTATATGCCCATGCAACCATAATTACAAGCATTAATCAACCAAATAAACGTCCCTCTTTCAGACAACCGTTATCATCCAAGCAGACTCTTCATCTTGCAAGTAGGCTAGCTTTTTCTCTTCCAAACAGCCCATACCTCAAAATAAATAGTCCAATAATTAACTCTATCAGGCCCAACCTAATATAATAATAGGGATCAACCCAATAAATTAGTATGTGCTAGTCCAAACCCGGGCCCAAACTATCTCAACCCAACATTGCCCCCCACTCTCCTATTTTTAAGAGCCTTAAATAGGAGAGTAATTTAAACATCCTTACTTCCCTCGTAACTGGCTATATCCAAACAGTCCTTAACCCCCCACGTCTAGCACACGACCATCATCCTCATATCACGTTCCCCTAAAAATTGCTTCCGTTTGATCTTTGTGCGCCCCCCTTCACTCCCAAAACTGACGCCTATTGGTTTTCGCGCGCCTCCTTGCACCCCCAAAACTGACGCCTATATGTCTTATTTTTATCTATAAAAGCCTCATAAGTCTCCTTCCTAACACACTGCTCACTTTCTGAAATCCCTAATTTTCTCACCTTCTTTGTCTCAGAAAAATCCCCAAAAGTTTCTCTCCTCGGAATCCATGGCAACCCAAGGTCAAGCTTCTTCTTCCCAAGCCCAACCTACATTTGATAGAGAGAGAGAGAATGATATCCGTCGAATCTATAAAGATGCCCCTGTAGCAAATACCCCCTCATCCATAACCCCTGCCCAGCTTGAATCCTTCCGCCATGAATACTAGATTCCTCTCCAGTATGAGCTCCGAGTCCCCCGACCGCATGAAAGAATGTACTGGAAACTCGAGGGAGGCTGGATAGGAGTTCCATCTTGGACCCTCAAACATGGTGTCCGATTCCCCCTCCATCCTTTTATCACCGAATTTCTAGGTTTTATAGGAATCGGGTTCTCCCAACTAGTCCTTAATTCTTATATCCACCTTATTTGTTTTATTGCTCACTGTAAAGACCAGGATGTCGAACCAGCCCTGGATCTGTTCCTGAGCTATTTTAAACTCATCAACTCCAAGGAAAAGGGTTTCAAGGTCTTGACCCGATACGCCAATCGGAAGGTCTGGATGGCCACCCCGCATAGCAACAAAGGATGACACTCATCATGGTTCTTCCTCCGAGGAACGGACACCGTTCTACTATCACCCTAGGGAGAACCGAGCAAATCGTCCCTAGGGTTTGATCACATCGAGGACGTTCGGGAAGCCGACCTCGAGAAACTTCTCTCCACAATGCCAACCGACCTCTGGTCTAACAATCTCCTTTCCGACACCGACTGGCTTTTCACGCATGGAAGTAAGTATCTGAATCATCTGTAAAAGTTAATGTATTTTAATCTGTCCATCTCATCCTTATCCATCTTCTATGCAGTAGTGCTTTTTCGCAGTTCGGAAGGGAACGCAGCCGATCCACCTCCGATTGTCCGAGGACAAACCCAGGAGGGGCCCATCTTCACACAATCTCCAACCTTTTCGGAGGAATCTGAACCCCCCCCTGAACCCCTGATCCGAAGACCGAGGAACTCCACCTCTTCGGCAACTTCGGGAGAAAACCCATTGGCTCCAGGAGCCAAACAAGCCCAACCCCAAACAGAATCTGCCCCCCAGACTAACCCACAACCTTCTTCAAACAACCCCCCAAATACTTCAACAGTCTCGGTCGACCCCTCTTCGGAGGTTCCCAAAGAAAAAGGCCCGGAGATGTCCAAAAAACGAAGTGTTTTTGACATGTCTGAGTCGGAACTTAGGAAAATTATTAAAGCCAAAAAACAAAAAACTTCCCATTCTTCTAAGTCTCAGCCAGATTCATCCCGACCTCCCTCTCATAAGAAGACCCAGCAAACGCCCGATCAACAAAAAACTCCAACCCCCGAACCATCAACACAACAAACCCCCGAACCAAACAAAGAAAAAACACCTGACCAGCCCCAACCTACTCTGGGACAGACTAGTAAGTCGGCCGGGAAACGACCAATAGTCGAACAAGTCGAACCCTTAGGAGAGCCGATACCTGAAATTGACCATTCCTCAGCCGAGCACCCTCCCCAACAACCAACTGATGAACCCCGTCCTACCTTCTTTTTCGAACGAGGCCAACACTCAACTTCCATTCACGACCTTCAATAGTTTCAACTTCTGAGTCGATAATGTAGACTTCCACGACTATACCAACCGCGAGCTTATTTTTGCCACCGCAATCCACCAAGGCCGGGTGAGAATCATTCTTCATTTAAATTACTTCAAAAATTTTGCAGGTTTCTAATCATCCTTCTTTATAATTCTCCACAGGCCCTGGCCACCTTCAGTCGTCTCCTTGGTCGGGAATCAAGGAAGGAAAATAGTGACACGAAGGCGAAGAAAATGAAGGCCAAATATAAGGTCTTAAAGAAGAAGAACAAACAACTGACCGCAGACAACCTAAGCCTCAAGACGTCCAACGAAAACCTCCAACAACAATTTGAGAGCGTGGTTGACATCAATAATCAGCGGACTGAAGAGATTTCCCGATTACAGATCGAGAAATCCGAAACATTGAAGAACTTTCAGCAACAAACCGAAGAACTCTCCAGGCTGAAAGAACAAAACACTCAATTAACCTCCGACATCCAACGCCAACAGAACGCCAACGAAATTCTGAGGGAACAAGCTCGTCTTGGGACCCCCGAACTTCGTTATCAAATCCTTGAAGAGTACAGAGCATCTCCTGAACTGCTGGAGGAAATAATAGAACAGTTATGCAGGGGTTTTCAAGCTGCCATAGCAAAGGCAACTAAAGCTGGTGTGGACCCTTCAATTTTCTCCGATTCTGACTCTGACTCTCCCGAGGATAAAAATTAGTCCCTAACTGCAAACTTTTTTTTATTTTTTTATTCTTCCATGTACATCGCATCAGTTATCAATGAAATTTCTGGATTTTATTAATGTCTTGTGCAAGCATATAATATGTACTAAAATTTTCTCCAAAATTCAACCAAGTACAATTAAGTAAAATGCTCCACCCGACTATTAGAAATACTTCCTTAATCTAGTTGAATGCCAGAAATTCTTCAAATCTGACCCAAACATATCCCGAAGACGATATGTCACATACTTAACAACTTCAATAACTTCATAAGGTCCTTCTCAATTCGGCATCAACTTTTCTGTGTTCAAGGGTGTAGATGCTTCAGCTTCCCGAAGCACCAAATCCCCGACTTCAAAACGTCTTTGTTTAACCTTCCGATTATAGTGCCTTGCCGTTTTTTGTTGATACAAAGCCAACTTCATTACTGCAGCATCCCGAAGTTCATCCACTAAATCAAGGTTAAGCCGAAGTCCTTGATCATTGTATAATTCATTAAAGTTAATTCTCCGAAAAGAAGGAGAGCCAACCTCAATCGGGATTAAGGCTTCAGTCCCGTATGAAAGCCGAAAAGGAGAATCCCCCGTAGTTGTTCGGGGAGTTGTCCGATACGCCCATAAGACACTAGGTAGTTCATCGGGCCATCTTTCCTTAGCATCATCTAATCTCCTTTTAATCCCATTCAGTAGAGTCCTGTTCGTCACCTCGACTTGTCCATTGGCTTGAGGATGGGCAACCGATACCCTCTGATGATGTATCCCCAAGTCAAATAAGAACTTTTCGAACTCAGCTCCTACGAACTACAGTCCGTTGTCGGACACCAGGACCATCGGGATCCCAAATCTAAAAACAACATTTTCCTTAAGGAAATGAATACAATCCTGCTCAGTTATGCGTCGAAGTGGCTTCGCCTATACCCACTTGGTCATGTAGTCTATTGCCACTATCATATAGGAAAACTGTCCCTTGGCCTTCGACATCGGCCCCACCAGACCAACACCCTAAACCGCAAAAGGAATTGGGGAAAGTATTGAAGATAACTCTTCGGGTGGCCGATGTGCCACATAACTGTTCAACTGACATTTCAAACACTTTTGCACAAACTCCTTTGCTTCCCGAAACATCGTCGACCAATAATACCCCTGACGGATCAGCTTATATGTCAATGACTTGGCCCCCATATGGTCGCCGCAAATACCTTCATGCACTTCCCGAAGAGCATACAAAGCTTCTGACGGGATCAGACATTTTGCCATGTGTCCCGAATACACTCTTCGGAATAGATCTCCGTCAATCAAACAAAAGTATGCACTTCTGTATTTTATCTTCTTTGCCAAAACTTTATCACTTGGCAGCTTACCATCAGCCAAATATTCTAAGTAAGGAGTCAACCAACAATTAGACCTTTCCACGCACTTGACCTCCTTCCTCAGTATGCTAGGCTCAATTAATTCCTCAATGTAAACTGAGTCTTACAAAGACTCGTTCGGAGTGGTGGCGAGTTTTGACAGAGCATCAGCCACAGTATTATCGTTCCAATCCACGTTTTGCAATGAATAAGAAACGAAATACTGCAAAACACTCTTTACCTCAGACAAATACCTCGTCATTCTAATCCCCCGAGCTTCGTATTCCCCCTGAATTTGCTTTATCACCAACTGGGAATCACTCATGATCAGCAAGCTCTTAACCTCCAAACTACGAGCTAATCTTAGGCCTGCCAAAATAGCTTCGTAATCCGCCTCATTATTAGTCGCTTTAAACTTGAACCGGATTGCCTGTTGAACCCTGAAACCTTCAGGACTTGTCAAAATGACTCCAACTCCACTTAAGTCTGCTGTAGATGATCCATCCACACTTAAAGTCCAGGAGTGAGATGGGTCCGACTGCCCCCCAGCTATCAATGTTACTTCCGATCCCGAAGAAACGACTGACTCTTCTTCGGAAAACATGCACTCCATCATAAAATCAGCTAAGGCCTGGCCCTTTATCGTCGTCCGAGGACGGTACTCTATCGTATACTGGCTTAGCTCAACTGCCCAAGCCACCATCCTTCCCGATGCATCTAGCTTCTGGAGAATTTTCTTTAAAGGTTAATCGGTATAAACAACTATTACCCGACCTTGGAAGTAATGTCTTAGCTTTCTGCTAGCTATCACTAAGGAGTAGACACACTTCTCTAAGTTAGGATACCTTGTTTTAGCATCCCTCAAGGCATGACTAACATAGTAGACCGGATTCTGTCGGCCTCCCTCTTCTCGGATCAAAACGGCACCAACAGCCAATGGACTTATAGCCAAATATACATAAAACAACTCCCTGTTTAATGGCTTCTGCAGCAACGGAGCCGAAGACAAATATCTTTTGATGCCTTGGAATGCATCCTCACAATTCGAAGTCCAATGAAAAGATTTCTCATTCTTCGGCCCTTTTAGGGTATCGAAGAACGGTAAACACCTTTCGGCTGATCGGAACATGAATCGCCGAAGAGCTGCTATCCGACCTGTCAGCCTCTGCACATCTTTAAATGTCTTCGGGGATTTCATATCAATAACGGCCTTGATTTTTTCTGGATTGACCTCTATCCCTCTTTTGCTGACTAAGTAAGCTAAAAACTTGCCCACACCGAGCCCAAACGTACATTTGGTGGGATTCAGTCGCATGTTATAATGTCGAACTGTCCGAAAGCATTCCTCCAAGTCATCCAGATGGTCATGCACCCTAGCACTCCGAACAATCATATCATCTACATAAACTTTCATGTTCCGACCAATTTGTTTTCGGAAGACTTTGTTCATCATCCGCTGATAAGTTGCCCCGGCATTAATCAGCCCGAATGTCATACGGTTATATGCATAAATAGCCCGATAAGTAATGAAAGATGTCTTCAGGATATCTTGTTTTTCCATCAAAATCTGGTTGTATCCCGAAAATGCATCCAAAAAGCTAAGTATAGCATTCCCCGAAGTAGCATCGATTAACTGGTCGATGTGTGGAAGAGAATAGAAGTCCTTTGGACAAGCTTTATTCAAATCCGTGTAGTCTATGCAAACCCTCCACTTCCCGTTTTGTTTGCGGACCAACACAACATTAGTAAGCCATTCTGGGTATTCAATTTCTTCAATCATTCTGGCATCTAGCAACTTTCCCACCTCTTCATCAATTATTTTTTGGCGTTCGGGAGCAAAGATACGCCTCTTCTGAAAGACCGGCTTCTTCTCGGGATCAACGGATAGCCTGTGGATGACCACATCTTCTGCCATCCCTGGCATAGCTCGGGGTGTCCATGCAAAGATGTCAGCATAAGTCCTGAGTAGTTCAATTAACCCTTTCTTCAAAGTACCTTGCAAACCCGGCCCCTATCTTAATTAGTTTTTCGGTATTTCCCGGAATAAGCTCCACATCTTCAGTCTCTTCAGCAGGGGAGGCCAATGGCTCAGTAAGTCCCTCCGTAAACGGCTCAACATCTACAGTCAAAGTTTGCCTCATCTTGCTGACCCCGATCACTGGTGCTGTAAGAGTATGCCTGTAACACCTTCTGGCCATATCCAGATCTCCCTGACTTCCCCGACCCCATGTGGGGTAGGGAACTTCATCTTGAAGTGAGCAAAGGTAACTGCTTGGAGTGCTGACAATGTCGTCCTTCTAAGAATGACATTATAAGCCGAGTCTGCTTGCACCACAAAAAACTTCACATTGACTTTCACTTGCTTTGAAGACTCCCCAAACACCATTGGTAACTCAACTGTGCCGATTACTGGCACGACTTTATTCCCGAACCCATACAAGGGTGATTCCTGGCCAACCTCCAGCTTGACTCCCTCCAAGTTCATGTGTTAGTAAGCATGACTGTATAACACATCAACCGAAGACCCGTTGTCGATCATTATTCTCTTCACGTCGACGGGCCCAACTTGGGTAGTTATCACCAATGCCCCTTCATGTGGTTCAATTGAGTCAACCGGATAGTCTTCATCAGAAAATGAGATTACCGACCCTGGATAGAGTCGTTCTTGTTTAGTCGGCTGTTCTGCTACAACCATTACCATATTCGAAGTGGATCTTCTGCGTTTTTCCCGATGATGACTTTATAGGCAGACCTCCACTGATGACGTCGATGACTCGTCTCGGCTGGCTTACATTAGTCTCATTCTGATTGTTCCTTTGTGGCCGAACCTCCTGTGGGACTGTTCGCCTAGCAACATAGTGTTGTAGCCTCCCGTTCTGCACATTTTTCTCAATCAGCTCCTTCAAGTCTGGACACCCTTCTACATCATGTCCTCTAGACTGATGGTACTCGCAGAACTGATTCTGAAATCTTTGATAGCCCTTCTTTGTTCTAGGTGGTTCAAAGAATTGTATACCCCTGATTTCATTCAACACCTGCACCCGATCAGCATTCAGGGGAGTGTATGTCTTATGTCCAAACCTAGGTTGACCGGGCGATTTGTTTGCCTGATTACCTCCCCTCGGACCCAACCTATCCAGTACATCCGTCTTCCCTTCCTTGGGCTTGTAATGATCGGATCCCCTCTGGTTCTTTGACAAAGTAGTCATGGCCTCTTCAATTGCAATGAAATTCTTTGCTCGTTCATAAGCATCGGCTAAATCTCTCGGCGGTTTGAACATGATATCCTTCATCAGCTTCTTTGACCTGTAAATGTCCAACCCCATTGTAAAGAAACCCAATGCCTGGGTCATATCCAGGTTGACTACTGCCCCTGCTGCTTCCCGGAACCTCTGCATGTATTGGTTAAGGGTCTCATCTCCCTTCTGTTTGATTTGCATCAGCGATGCAGTCAGCTTTCCCCTTCTTTTGTTGCTGTCAAACCGATCATGGAATTTATCACACAACTCCTTCCACGAATTAATGCTTCTCGAAGGCAAAGACACGATCCACTGTTTTGCTGCCTTCTTCAAAGTTGTTATAAAAATCTTGCACATCCCCGCATCTGAGTGGTTGTAGTACCCCATTACAATCTCATAAGAGTTGGTATGGTCATAGGGATCATCGGTGCCATCAAAAGACTCCAATGGTGGCAACTTCATCTTCGGGTCAGCCTTCTCCATATTAATTGCAGCTGAGAATGGAGAATTGGTGTTTGTGGGCTTAGCTCCTGCCCTGACTTCAGCTAGTTGTCGCACCAGTTCAGCCATCCTTTTCAAGAGGGGATTATCATCGTCATTTGTTTTCCGAATGTCAGGTTCAATCCCTGAATTCCTCTTCGGGCTCCGAGCTTCCCGATCGTCAGGCATGTGTCCTAAACTCCTCCTCGGACTCCGAGCATCCCGATCATCATGCACATACCCTAAACTTCTCCTCGAAATCCGATCCTTCTGATCATCATGCACATACCCTGAAACCCTCCTCGGAATCTGAGCTTCCAGATTGTCAGGTATATACCCTGAAACTCTCTTCGGACTCCGAGCATCCCGATCATCATGCACATACCCTGAACTTCTCCTCGGAATCCGATCCTCCTGATCATCATGCACATACCCTGAAACCCTCCTCGGAATCCGAGCTTCCCGATCGTCAGGTATATACCCTAAAACTCTCTTCGGACTCCGACTTCGAGCATGTCGCCTTTGTGGGGATGGTGAGCGCCTCCGTCGGTCTGAATAGGTCGACCCCCTATCCCGAAGGGAAGTCGGTTCCCCACCTGCTCGTTTTGATTGTGGTCTTGGTGGGCCATAGCTACTTCCGACTCCATATGGCAATTGTGATGTGGGTGGGTCATTCACCCGTCCCTGACCCCCCCTACTCTGGGGTGTCTGTATTCCCGATCCTTGTACTGTGTTCTGAGGCTCTTCATCCCTTCTCAGTTCTGTCAGTAAAACAGCCCACCCCTCTTGCTGATGTTAAAGAGATAATAAAGTCTCCTCTGCTGCATGAATTCGCTGTCTCTTGATAGACTCCCTCTGATCATGGAGGTCTCCTCCTCCAACCATGTGCTCCCGAACAGAAGCTTGACGAATGGTTTCCCTGTCAGGTCCCAAACTAGGAGAATCAGAGGAAAACAACCGTCGACGAACTGAATTAGAGTGTGACGCCATCGATCCTCCCCTTTGATGGGAAGGACCCAATCTATCCTTGACCGAACCTCTAACCGTAGGTGTTGATGAACCTGTTCGTTCCACATGATTATCCTTATACTCCATAATCCTACTACACCTGCTCCTTACTTCAATTGTGATTTTTCAAACAGAATCGCCGCCCTCCTTCTAGCGCCAATGTTAACGCCAAATTTTGTAGCACCCGTTTAAATCATAAAATAACGAGCAAAATTAAACGTTAAACTAATCACAAAGTAACGAGCAAAATTTTTGAAGTAATTTAAATGAAGAATGATTCTCACCCGGCCTTGGTGGATTGCGGTGGCAAAAATAAGCTCGCGGTTGGTATAGTCGTGGAAGTCTACATTATCGGCTCGAAAGTTGAAACTATTAAAGGCCGTGAATGGAAGTTGAGTGTTGGCCTCGTTCGGAAAGAAGGTAGGACGGGGTTCATCAGTTGGTTGTTGGGGAGGGTGCTCGGCTGAGGAAGGGTCAATTTCAGGTATCGGCTCTCCTAAGGGTTCGGCTTGTTCGACTATTGGTCGTTTCCCGGCCGACTTACTGGTCTGTCCCGGAGTAGGTTGGGGCTGGTCAGGTGTTTTTTCTTTGTTTGGTTCGGGGGTTTGTTGTGTTGATGGTTCGGGGGTTGGAGTTTTTTGTTGATCGGACGTTTGCTGGGTCTTCTTATGAGAGGGGGATCGGGATGAATCTGGCTGAAACTTAGAAGAATGGGAAGTTTTTTGTTTTTTGGCTTTAATAATTTTCCTAAGTTCCGACTCATACATGTCAAAAACACTTCGTTTTTTGGACATCTCCGAGCCTTTTTCTTTGGGAACCTCCGAAGAGAGGTCGGCCGAGACTGTTGAAGTATTTGGGGGGTTGTCTGAAGAAGGTTGTGGGTTAGTCTAGGGGGCATACTCTGTTTGGAGTGGGGCTTGTTTGGCTCTTGGAGCCAGTGGGTTTTCTCCCGAAGTTGCCGAAGAGGTGGAGTTCCTCGGTCTTCGGATCAGGGGTTCAACGGGGGGTTCAGATTCCTCCGAAGAGGTTGGAGATTGTATGAAGATGGGCCCTTCCTGGGTTTGTCCTCGGACAATCGGAGGTGGATCGACTGCGTTCCCTTCCGAACTGCGAAAAAGCACTACTGCACAGAAGATGGATAAGGATGAGATGGACAGATTAAAATACAGTAACTTTTACAGATGATTCGGATACTTACTTCCATGCATGAAAAGCCAGTCGGTGTCGGAAAGGAGATTGTTAGACCAGAGGTCGGTCGGCATTGTGGAGAGAAGTTTCTCGAGGTCGGCTTCCCGAACGTCCTCGATGTGATCAAACCCTAGGGACGATTTGCTTGGTTCTCCCCATGGTGATAGTAGAACGGTGTCCGTTCCTCGGAGGAAGAACCATGATGAGTGTCATCCTTTGTTGCTATGCGGGGTGGCCATCCAGACCTTCCGATTGACATATCGGGTCAAGACCTTGAAACTCTTTTCCTTGGAGTTGATGAGTTTAAAATAGCTCAGGAACAGATCCAGGGCTGGTTCGATATCCTAGTCTTTACAGTGAGCAATAAAACAAATGAGGTGGATATAAGAATTAGGGACTAGTTGGGAGAACCCGATTCTTATAAAACTTAGAAATTCGGTGATAAAAGGATGGAGGGGGAATCAGACACCATGTTTGAGGGTCCAAGATGGAACTCCTATCCAGCCTCCCTCGAGTTGCCAGTACATTCTTTCATAAGGTCGGGGGACTCGGAGCTCATACTGGAGAGGAATCTGGTATTCATGGCGGAAGGATTCAAGCTGGGCAGGGGTTATGGATGAGGGGATATTTGCTACAGGGGCATCTTTATAGATTCGACGGATGGCATTCTCTCTCTCCTTATCAAATATAGGTTGGGCTTGGGAAGAAGAAGCTTGACCTTGGGTTACCATAGATTCCGAGGAGAGAAACTTTTGGGGATTTTTCTGAGACAAAGAAGGTGAGAAAATTAGGGATTTCAGAAAGTGAGCAGTGTGTTAGGAAGGAGACTTTGAGGCTTTTATAGATGAAAATAAGACATATAGGCACCAGTTTTGGGGGTGCAATGGGGCGCGTGAAAACCAATAGGCGTCAATTTTGGGAGTGCAGGGGGGCGCACAAAGATTAAACGGAAGCAGTTTTTGGGGGAACGTGATAGGACGATGATGGTCGTGTGCCAGACGTGGGGGGTTAAGGACTGTTTGGATATAGCCAGTTACGAGGGAAGTAAGAATGTTTAAATTACTCTCCTATTTAAGGCTCTTAAAAATAGGAGAGTGGGGGGCAATGTTGGGTTGAGATAGTTTGGGCCCGGGTTTAGACTGGCCCATACTAATTCATTGGGTTGATTCCTATTATTATATTGGGTTGGGCCTGATAGAGTTAATTATTGGACTCTTTATTTTGATGTATGGGCTGTTTGGAAGAGGAAAAGCCAGCTTACTTGGAATATGAAGAGTCTGCTTGGATGATAACGGTTGTCTGAAAGAGGGACGTTTATTTGGTTGATTAATGCTTGTAATTATGGTTGCATGGGCATATAAAAGGGGAGGAACAGAAAAGATCTAAAATTAATTTTTAACTTACTATTCACATACATAACCCATTTTCCAGCATACAAACTCTCTACTATCAGAGAAATCTGTAACTGTCAATATTATTCTAGTGAATTACTCTCTTTTTCCGTGATTTTTTTTCAATTGAGTTTCCACGTAAATTTCTGGTGTTCTTACAGTGATTTCTTTGAGTTATTTGTGTTTGACGTTTAATTTTGCTCGTTATTTTATGATTTAAACAGGTGCTACAAAATTTGGCGTTAAGATATATATATATATATATCTATATATATATAGTTCATTACTTCACCAAAAATATTATCATCTCATTTGCTAGAATTACAAGGTTTTAAAAAATGGCTCAAACTCATGTGGTTCAAATATGTTTACAAACTAACACACGCATATATAAGAAAACATGACTGAAGTCACAAATTCAGAACATCGGTGACAACGTATGAAATCTTCTCTAGTGTAAATAAACAATGGACAACTACTAAAAAAAATTATTGAATAATACTCTTGCAAGTTAGCCCGTGCAAGGCACGGGTTTTGAGGCTTGTATAGTACTAAGACTTGTTTAGAATTTTTATTTCTCATTTTCTCTAATATCTCTCAAGTTTTATAATACATTTTTTATTTTATATTACTAAATTAACATCGCAAGAGTGTATTTCAACCACTAATTAAATTAAAGAAACATAAAAGATTAACAGGGTTATTTTGTCGAAACCTAGTACTAAACCAACCCTTATTGCTACACAGATAATTATTTTTGTAACTATAATATATATTACTAATTATACATGTTTATAATAATATATACACACACACACTTATCTATATATAAAAATTAAAATTTTTAATTGTATTATATTAATAATTAAATATGTAAAATTCGAGAAGTATCTTTTAAATCCGAATCCAATAAATCCGGGTAATTTTGCAAAACGACCAATTGTGTCCCCTAATAGATCAACAATTCTTCTGCCTCTTCTTCCAATTCGTCTGTCTTCCTCTCCATCTTTACCCATAGCTTAAGAACTACTTCCGATCTTGCTTTTCCCTAATTTTTAGGGGTTGTGCTTCAAAATTCCTTATAATCTTCCTAAATTTCGCCATCATTTTTTTCAAAAAAAAAATTGTGAACCTAATTCGCCACCGGTTCAATTCAATTCACAAACAATGCCGCCTCTTCCGATCACATCGAACTTTCAATCGGAGGGAACAGCTGTGCCGTCGAATAATCTATGGGTAGGAAACTTATCCCGTGATGTAACCGACGCTGATTTGGCGGCGCTGTTCAACAAACACGGGGCGCTTGATATCGTAAAAAAGAATTTGTCGAGAAGCTACGCGTTTGTGTGCTTCGAGTGCGTGGAGAATGCCAAGGCCGCTAGGAAAGCCCTACAAGGCACTGTTCTTCGTGGGAGTGCACTTAAGATTGAGTTTGCTAAACCGGTTTGTTCTACGCTTTTTTGTGATCGTTTAGCGTTTTCCTTTTGTTATTGATCTTATTGTTTGTTATTCATTATTGGATTTGATTCATATGTATAAATATATTACCTTTTCAAAGGGGAGAACTGAGTATGCAAAATTGGATTTCCCAATCCCAGTTTCACTCTATTTTGTCTGATTCAATCCAATCCGCCACATTGCCACATTTATGAGTGGAGATTAGAACTGTGCAGGATCCAATGAAACTAAAACACATATCTTGGATTTCATTTTTGAACATTAGTAGCATAATGCAGGATTGGCTCCAATATTGCACAATACGGTCAAAATCCTGACAAATTCAAATTTAAATACTTCAAAAATAGGTCGTTTAATATTTATCTGGAAATTGTGAGATTAATGAAGAATAAGTTGGTTTAAATTTAAAATATTTGTATTGGATTTTGGGGTGGGTTTGGGTTCATTCAAATTTTAGAATCTGATATGTATTAACAACTTATACTTATTAAAAGGAAAGTAATATAAATGACATATATTTTACAAGTCACCTGCTATGACAATTTGTAATCTCCTTTTTCCATTTATTTTTTCTTTTTTCATAAAAACAGCACGTTCACAATGATCAAAACATGCACAAGTAATAGATGGATAATTTTTATCTTGCTTGTCAAAGAAATAGATGAGTTTTACTCAATTCCCTTACGCATCTCCTTATCTTTTATAAAAAGAATTTATTGAACAAAAACCAACCATAATGGAATGGGTACAATAAGAGACAAATTACCAGCATTTGAACGAGGTACTTATGCCAGATGTGTAATCAATTTTAATAATTGGATTTGTTCGGAAAACATGGATAAACTCATTCTAGTTGAATGCAAACAGAAGATTTAGAAATTTAACCTCATTCAAGTTGAATGCAAATAGAAGATTTAAAAATTTACGATAACAGTAAGTTTATATGTGAGAGATCTTGAACTGTAAAATAATTCATTTGGGGGTGGAACTCATGTGCAAATATTCTGTTACTGCAATTTCCAAATTACTAAATATGAAGTAATATATTAGGTAATCAGGATTAATTGTATCATATCTGAAGTAATGTTTTAGTACCATATGTGGGATTGATCCTTATTGAAGTTGAAATTTCATACAGAACTACATGTAGATAGTCCCTCTAATGGTTGCAATATTGAATAAAACTACAATCTGAAGGTATAGATTGATACTATATCTTTTAAGAAAGTGGGAGATTTTGTATGAATATAGAACAAATTACCACTAAAAATAGTGCAAATTTATATGATGTCAATGCTTGCCTACTATAAACGAATATGATGTCACAATAAAAACTGATAATTTGAAAAGGCCAACTAAATCCTAGAATTTATTATTTCGAAATAAATAGCAACAAAAGTTTGCCTGATATTGGCATTAAACCTTAAATTTGGATTCTTGTTGCGTCATCATCTCATTATCAAGAATATGAGCCAGGATATAAACTTGCATCCTTCGGATTAAAGTTGGATCATGCCAATATAACTGCTTTGCAGAATGATAGATTAGGTTTTCTGGGGCTTCTTTGATGTAAAAGCATTTTTTTTTATAAAAAAAATGTTGTCCCACTTTTATCATTCAATTATATCCAACCTTAGATCATAGACTTTTGAATGGTAACATCCCAATAAGCCGACCTTATCTGTTCTCATTATCTAGGTCATTTTTTAATATTTAAAAGTAATAATATTGGACATAGTTTCAAGCAATTCTGGTATTTTTTTTCCAAGTTAATAGAATAGTTGCTTAATGTAGCAAAAAAAAATTGACCGGAAGGCCGACGAGAGCTAACTATTGAGACTTTGGACTATCTGGACTCGAATGAGAGTTCACGCCGCCCGCCCTGAACAAATAGGAGGAATACTTCTTTTTTAAAAAAATAAATTAAAATGACTATAGAGCCATGAAATAGTGAAAATGAAATAAAGTCACATTCATGTTTGTCTTGGAATTGCAAGCCTTTGGTAGAATCAGTTGGCTCGATTAATTAGTTACAAAACTTGACTTTTACATGTAGTTTTTGAATACTTATTCACCCACTGTAGCCATGATATTCGGTGTTAATGACTCGCTTTCAAATGTTGGCTTAATTTCTATTTTTTTCAATCGACTTGCATTTATTTTGAATGAGCTTATGCAAAATATAGCTAATTTGATTTTTTGTTTTTGCATTTCTTACCCAATTTCTTCACAGGCTAAACAATGTAAGAGTTTGTGGGTCAGTGGGATCGGCCCATCTGTTACAAAAGAAGAGCTTGAGGAACAATTTCTCAGATTTGGTAAAATGCAGGAGTTCAAGTTCCTCAGGGATCGAAACACTGCATT
This sequence comes from Hedera helix, assembly GCA_947179155.2. Taxonomy (NCBI): domain Eukaryota; kingdom Viridiplantae; phylum Streptophyta; class Magnoliopsida; order Apiales; family Araliaceae; genus Hedera; species Hedera helix. The sequence continues at coordinate 27,296,355 of OX359282.1, read as the reverse complement.
TGTTGACTATTTAAGAATAGAAGATGCTACTGAAGCACTGAAAAATTTGAACGGGTTACGAATTGGTGGTGACCAGATACGCGTTGACTACCTCAGATCACATCCTACAAGAAGAGTAAGTTAATTTCAGACCTTGCTTTTATACCATGTGATATAGCTGATGAAAGGTTTATTGTGATTACTTCTGCCGCACCTGATCTGGTAAACTCAAAAGTGTTTGTGGGCTTTTTTATGCATGGATTTTTGTCACCCTTATGTGCTCAGGATCTTTTCCTGGCATGCTAGATGTCATATAAATCATTGTAGAAACCTATATTAGTGATTAAACCCTTTTTCAGGATCTTTTCTTTGCATTTTTTAATTCAAACCTAAGGGGATAAACAAATAAAAAATAATAATTTCTGATGCGAAGATGAATGTGCTTCTTTGTGTAGTCTCTGTCTCTCTATACTGTTTTAATTTAAAAATTGGAATTTCATATTGATCCCTGGCGGTCCATCATTCTGAATGCTTCCTGAGACCTATTCAGTTCTTTTTGGGATATTTGAAGTAGATGTCATATAAGTCATTGTAGAAACCTATATTAGTGATTAAACCCTTTTTCAGGATCTTTTCTTTGCATTTTTTAATTCAAACCTAAGGGGATAAACAAATAAAAAATAATAATTTCTGATGCGAGGATGAATGTGCTTCTTTGTGTAGTCTCTGTCTCTCTATACTGTTTTAATTTAAAAATTGGAATTTCATATTGATCCCTGGCGGTCCATCATTCTGAATGCTTCCTGAGACCTATTCAGTTCTTTTTGGGATATTTGAAGTTGAGCTTATTTAAGTATTCTGTATTCTTATTGAACAGGAACAGTTGCCTGACTTCCATGATTCAAGGGAAGGGCAGTTTCTTAACAGAAGTATGGGGATTCCTGATTCACCATGGATACCCCATGATTTTCTTAGAAATTACTCTGATCCAGCCCATTATGGGCCTAAAAGACCACAGGTAATCTCAAATCTCAAAAGCTATTGCGTATGCTGCAGATCTTTTCATTAACCCCATGTCCTGTAAATGTGTAAAGGAACTATGTCAATTTCCTTGTTTTGTTACAAGCTTATCCTCCTACTTAATTGCACCTAGAACTTAAAACCGGTGATCTCCATTTGTGTTGTTATAGTCATTGTATATTTCACTAATCAACAAGATAAAGAATTTTATAAAAAAAGAAGAAAAAAAAAAGCAACATGGAACTTTGATTGTTATTTTCATTCAGAATTTTTTAGTTTTCTATTTACTGTCACACACATTCCTTTTATATACACCTGCATTCGAGGCAATGATTTGAACCTTCTGTTCAAACAGCCTTGATGATATTCTGACTTTTTATTTTGTTTGTTTCAGCATTTTCAGTCCTCAGGAGATCCAAAAGCGGACGGACAACCAAGTAATGTTTTGAGGGTATCTTACCCACCTTCGTCTCTTATGGATGAACAGATGCTGCATAATGCCATGATTTTATTTGGTGAGATAGAAAGAATTACAAGTGATCCTGCGAGAAACTCCTTATTTGTTGAATTTAGGAGTGTTGAAGAAGCTAGACGTGCCAAAGAGGGATTGGAAGGCCGCCTCTTCAATGATTCGAGGATATTAATTATGTACTCAAACAGTGAGCTTGAACCCAGCAAAGATCAATCTGGATTTTATTCAGGAATAAAAGGGCCTAATATGTTTTTGAATGATATTCCATTCCGACCTGGACAAATGGACATATTTAGTCAAAATCATCTTGTCCCAGATAGTTTTCCTGAACATCCACTGCTTCGTGGTGTTAGTGGACCTGATATGCTGAGGAAGCCTTTAGGTCCTCAAGGTAGCTTTGAACCTCTACTACAAGGCCCAGAATTCAGTGATCTGGCCAAGCTTCATAAATTACAGGACTCTAATCCCAACATCCTGATGGGTGGTCCAAATCGGAAGAGGTTATCTCCTGCACCGGGGGTTCTTTCTTCCGCTTCACCAGCTATGAAGCTAACCAACAGAACTGTTTCTGGGTCATGGGATGTGTTTGACGCAAGCCAGTTGCAGAGAGAATCCAAGAGGTCAAGGACTGGTTCTCTTTTGGCTACATTAGATCCATCTTTGGAAAAATTGGATGTCAGGGGTTCAGGATTTAATCAATATCATGGGCATGGTCCGCAAGTTGATGGAGGTATCTCAGGTGCACCAACAAATGTTCAAGGTATGAATCGCTTTAGTCCAGTAGATGCAAGAGCTGTAAGTGGAGGAACTGGTCAAGGCCATCCGGAGCTTGATTATATATGGCGTGGAGTTATTGCCAAGGGTGGAACACATGTTTGTCGTGCTCGTTGTGTCCTAGTTGAGAAAGAGTTTGGGTTTGAGATGTAAGTATCGTTTTTCATGTCACCTTATATTAAGATTGTTCAGAATACCTATGGCGCTTGAATTTTACATACTATATAAGTACTTAATTTTTTTTGAATCTTCTCAAATTAAAAGGGTAAAATAGGTAGATTGTTGGGATTTTCACGATTTAGCTTCACTTGTAAAAATAATAAATTAAAAAAAGTTAAATATGCAGCTGCAGCTAAGCTATGTAGTTAATGAAGCTTTAGTCTCTGAACTATGTTATTTATATGATTGATTTATAAGTAGGCCTAAATACCAGTAATGTTCTCGGTAATGTGTTATGGATGAAAATTATTTATCTAGTACATCAACAGCATCAACAAATTATTGTCTTTTAGGAAAGTTCAAAAGATGATAAAGAAATTCAAAGTAGTTCCACTTTTACTTTAAAGGCGTGAACTACATGGTATTGTGTTCAGCATTAGAAAAATGACTATAGTTCACAAGCTATGTAAACACCTGCTGGTTTTGTAATCAAAGCTCCTTTGCCTTCTGTTTCACTTACAATATATATATATATATATATATATATATATATATATATATATATATATATAGGTAGATATTGTAGGAGTGTGATCCATGGTCAGCACTGGCTATGACCTTATTTTCAGATAATCCATCTGTAGTCATTGATAGACATCTTCGACGGCTGCAATATAAAAGAAACAAAGATGTGTAGGACTTCTTTCTTCTTTTCCTTCTAATCTTTCATTCTTCCTCCTGCTCACATTCTTTCTCTCTCCTACTTCAAATATTAAATTCCATAACTAGTTTATTGTTAATCATCTGTGGTTGATTCATATATTGTTAAATAGCTTGATATCTTCAAAACAAGACGTATTGATCATATGATTTGGCAGAGTTAAAATGATGAAAATGTAGTCGAAGTTTTGTACTTCAGTAGACATCATGTTATTTCTTGTTTAGTACATAACATTGATTGTTTTTTCGGTCATTTCAATTTATACCAAACCATATCCGCAACGTTTCTTATTTTAAGATTTCTTCGAGTTTTTTATAAAGATATATATAGACCAATTTTTGATTCATAACGAAGGAGTTGATTTTGAAATCTGGAGAAAGAGAAAGAGGAAACAGGAGAGAGAAAGAGGAAGCAGAGGGGAGAGAGAGATAGAAAGGAAAAGAATGAAAATGCCTGCTAGAAAGAGTCGTGGATTTCTAACGGACTATTTCATTCTTTTGTATTGCATTTATCGAAGATGATGTTGAAAGAATGGATGACTACATATGGATTGATTGAAAATAAGTTCATAGCCAACACTGTTGAATCTGTCCCCATAAAACAAATAAATGTAGACATAATGATACATATTTAATATATGAGCTCATCCCAATTTTTTCATGGTTTAGCTATTATGACTTGGCAGAATGAGCTCACAATTTAGTTATGATCTGGTAGATTTATGAGCTTTCCTGGCTCATTTCTCTAATGCTGGGATCTTTGATTATGCAGTCCTGAAGTCGTCAATTGCTCAGCCCGAACTGGATTGGATATGTTGACAAAGCATCTTGGTGATGCTGCTGGGTTTAATATTATATACTTCTTGCCCAATAGCGTAGAGGATTTTGCTCCATACACTGAGTTTCTGCGGTACTTGGGTGCCAAAAATCGGGCTGGGGTTGCAAAATTTGATGATGGGACCACCTTGTTCTTGGTGCCTCCATCTGCTTTCCTTACAAAGGTTCTAAATATTTCTGGTCCTGAGCGTCTATATGGAGTGGTTCTGAAGTTCCCGCAACATGTCACAGTAACAACATCCGAGCTCCCACAATTAACTCAGCAGCATTACATTGATCGACCAATGATGCCTCCTCGAACTGAGAACATTGTAATGTCCCAGGATGAAAGAATTCTGCAAACTGATTATAACAGAGCTTTGCACAAGAACGTTAATCCTCCTTCAAAGTCACTGGTTCCTTCAACCAGTAATTCCTTTTCTGAGCATGCTGTTCTTCCAATCAGTACTGTAGCAACATCCCAAACTGGAATCACTTTAACACCTGAACTTATTGCTACTCTGGCGTCTTTGTTACCTACCAAACTAAATTCATCTGGTGCTCAGATAGAGTCAGGATCTTCCAAGCTTAGGCCTATGTTACCTCCTGCTGCAACGGAAGGAGTATACTCACAGGAATGGAATCATGAACAAAGCAAAGCGCCTGAGCAGAGTGGTCATCGATTAAACCAAGCTGTACACCAAGATAATTCCCAGAGCCAATTTCCATCTCAACTTCATTATTCTTTTGTCTCAAATACACATGGTGATTCTGCCCAAGGAGTTCCTGGAAATGCCCAAATTGATGGTTCAACTTTCAACATGATACAACATCCTGGTAATCCATTCACGCGAACAACTAACTTTGCAACCCCTTCTCAGAGTGAACAGTATGCAGTTTCCCCACAGGTCAACCAGCAGTATCAAATTGAAAACCCACAGGATACTCGGCATGGATATGACCAGGGAACTAATGCTTTGGGGTTATATACTGCATCACTCCTTCAGCCAACTACAATTTCTGCTACGTTGTCTAACCAGGTACATGGTACTACAGTTTCACAGAGGCACAATGGCATTCCTATGGCTGGTGAAAATATTGGTTTGGAGCCTCGAAATCAAGTGCAGCAACTTCACTCTACTCATTCTGGACCAGGTCAAGGAACATCAGAGGTGGAGGTTGATAAGAAAGAGCGGTACCAGTCAACGCTACAATTTGCAGCAAACCTCCTTCTACAAATACAACAGCAGCAGCAGCAGCAGCAGCATCCTGGTGCTGAAGCAGCCCAAGGGTCTGGCAACCACTAACATGATCTTTTTCCTCTAGGTAATTCTCATCCACTTACCTTACTTGGTTGATTGGCACTAATCATTATCAATAATCATAGTTATGCTTAAACGTGGTGGTTAAGCAATTATCTGGAGGGGTTAATTTTAGTTTACTAAGCAATTGGAGCATGTTACATTATGTTGTTATTTCTGGTATGGTCCTTTAATGTATATTTTAGGTAGGGGAGCTGGGAAGATTACTCTAGATGAGTTTTAGATAGTTACCTCCCTTTTGAAAGAGTTTTTGAAGGTTATAAAATTTCAAAATGTTCTAATTTCTTGAGTTCCCACCTTGCCTGTCCTGTCCTGTCCTTATAGTAGAACTCAGATTTAGAGCTTGGATTCATACTTCTTGACTACAGAACTACAAGTTCCAGGACCCTCTTCATAGATTTCTCAAGATACTTTTTACATAAGTTTTTGGTCTCGTATGACATGGTTAGCAGGAAGAGTTAAGTTTTACTATTTATTTAGATACTTAGGCTATCAGAAACTGTAGGCTGGAAGACTAAAGTACTTTGTTTGATCGTGAATCTGTTGGATTAGAAGATAGGTAGATAGGATTAGAAGATTGGTAGACAGGCAGAAACTGTAGTTGCAGAGTGTCCATCGGATGCCTGAGAATTGTTGACTGAGATTCACATGGTTGATGACACCTTTCTTTTGATTTGCATGCTCTCAGACTTTTATGCCTGTGTTGCAGTTATTAATTCTTGGGAAAGTTTAAGTTCATCACTTGGAAGTGCATCGTAGTTCATTCCTTCTGCATCTTGTTAACTAAAGACTCACTCGTTCCTGATAGTTGGATTTTCAAATCTGTTGTACATTCATGTTGTTTGCTGCAACTTTGAAAGCTTGGGTTAAAGACGTTCACATTTTTGTACAAATAGTGAACTGGTTAGGGTACGTGCTCCAGTTAGGTGCATACCCGATTTTGCACTCCACACGCATTGGTGTTCTGGATGGAATCTGTTTCAGGGAAAAGGTAGTAATTTGTTTGAGGTTCTTTGCTGTTTATTTCAGGCAATAAGCATTGTTGATGGGGTGATGATAATGATTAGGTGGTGGTTTTATGGTGAACTAGCTTTAAAGGATTTTTGTAAATGTATCTGTACTCTGATTCACAAGAATGGCACTACAGAAGCTAGATTATCTTGGTTGGTCTTTAGGTTGCAGTTCTATCAGAGTTGTCTAAGATAAACTCTGCGAATGTTTTTGGTTTTAGTTATGTGCATAGTGGTAATTTGTTGCTATTTGTTATAGCAGTCCTGTGCTGGATTTAATAGGAATATAGAATAGGCAAATAATCCTGTGTTTAATTAACTAAAAGTATGACAGGCGACTAGTGTAGCTTCATTGAATGGGTGCGTATACATCACACGTGCAGAGGACAACTCTAAATCTTCCTTGACTTCGTACCCCCATGGCACCATCCATCCTTGACTTTTTAGGCTCTTACTATACATTGCTGTATATCAGGATTGAAATGTTTAGTTGGGACAATTATCCTGAGAATTTTTAAGTGCCATTCAAATGGTCATATTGACAAAAATCTTTCTTGGTTACATCATACATGTGAGATTAGGGTACCCCATCATCAAATGATTAAATAGCTATGTTTGATTTGTCATAAAATTGCTTAGATGAAAATGTATTGTGGATTAGATTTTTCTGAATTATGGACAGAGGTTTCGGGTTTTTTTTTTCTGGAACGTGCATTGTTTTCTATAGTTCAGATAGCAAGCTTTAATATTTCAGGAGTTCTTAGGGAGACCAAAGTGCGCTAGTTCAACCTAAAATTGCATTTAATGCATGTTTATCTGTGTTAGGGTGATGCCCGCTGTGTTTGTGTTGCTACTTAATCATCTCTTTTCATATGCCTGCGTGTATCGTCTTTTTAGCCTTAAAGTAGCTATACGTTGCATGCCTTTGGCTCAATATCTGATTGTTGCTGAAACTATGTGAATAATTTCTAGTCCTCCATTTAAATGAGCTACTATATGCTTTTACAAAATTGCCTAGATTAGTTATTTAACTTGGTACACGATGTAGCTCATTCTTTAATGGAGTTTCTTTTTGTCATTTAATTACGGTGTTATATTTACCTAAATCTCTGTGAGCCTTTGATTAATCTTGTCAAGTTGTAAATATAAGTTGTAATTATCTCCTTTGTTTTTCTATAAGAATTCCTTTTCTCCTAAATCCTAATCAAGAGAGTGTTTACTGATATACACCTGAATGTACTTTTTAAAATAGTTAATAAAATACTGTCTTTCAACATAAAAGGATTGGATTATGTAATAAAACTGCAAACCCTATGCCCTAAGAAGAAAGAAAAAGGAAAACCAAATATCAACCTAAGATAGCCGTCGATAAAAAAATTCAACATAAGAGGCTCGGACTATGTTAACAAACATCCAACAATGTCACAAGAATTGAATATCAAACAAAAATAACTGTTGATAAACATTTCACATTGTATTGAACTCTATCCAAACATCACCCTTTCTTTTTTTTTTGGGGGGGGGGGGGGGGGGGGGGGGGGGTATGCATTGTTCGTATAAGTCATTTTGGTTCCCCTTTTAGTTTGTCTGGCCTTTTCTTTTTCTTTTTTAGATCAAATCGTCCAAATGATTGAAATAAGAACTGAAATAATAATTTTTTAAAACAAAATAACTGATAATCATGAATAGGCCAATTGTAGTTGCAATTTGTGCGACTTTAGTAACTAGGCAACTTGTATACTTGCCGATTAAATGACTTCCTTGAACAAGCTAAGAGTTAAATCCCTTCGTTGCAAAATTAGAGATATTTTTAGTTAATTCTAACATCACACTACTATTATTAAATTTTTATATGTACATTTAAAACAAATTATCTTAAAAAGTTACAAATAGTATCAATTTTGGAAGGGTGGAGGGAATGCATCATTGGAAGCCCCAAGAGAGAAATACTTTTTAACAAGTTGATACATGTCTCATAATAAGTTTTTTCTAGCACTCAGTCTTTCCTAATTTGTTTTACTTTGGAGCTCATTGGCATCAGAGACTTTCTTACCAGAAATCAAAGAAAATGTCGATGAGTTTGGCAACTTAATTTTTGCGGATTTTTTACCAAGATATATTCTTACCAACTTTATCCTGAGAACAAATATAAATATTGGTGTCAAAAAAAAAAACAAGGCAAATATATATATATATATATATATATATATATAAACTGCGGAGACTAAATGCATCAGTTATCCCAAAAATATAAGTAGTTTTAAATCTATAAATAATGTTTTGATTTTTTAATCTAGGAGGAAAACTTTAGTCTTAAGGTTATAAAAAGCACTGTTATTAAACCTGGATTGGGTCGGCGGTTTAACAAGTTAAAATCGAAATTGATTGACACTCCGGTCCGGTTTGGAACATAAAACTAATTTAAGTGAATCGATCAAAACTCGGATTGAATTGGTTGACCACCAGTCGAATCGGTGGTTCAACCGATAAAACCGGTTTAATTGACCCAGTGAACTAATTTAAAAGTATTTTTTAATATTTTTTGATATAAAAATATTTTTATTTTTAAAATTAGATATTTTAAGTAATAATATAACATAATATTATTATATTTTATTTTACAAAAAATTAGATGTTTTAAAATTTTATTAATTATTAATAATATTTTTTTATGTATTTATGATGTCACCGGTTTAATAACGGTTCGACCATTGGTTGAATCAATAATTTATTCACATTTGATATTTTTTTTTCGATTCGATGAACTGATTTAAAACTCATGATAAAAAGTATTTTGGATATAACATCTCCAGGTGTCTGTTCAAGTGAACCTTAAAGATCCATCCGCCACATTGTTTCGCTACGTGATAAATGGTGTATGTCTTAAATTGATAAAAATAGAAGTTCCAAATAGTTACCAGCTTCATTATCTTTTAATTGTTATTTTATGACATTTAATTAATTTTGTCTAATTGATTAATTTTTTTGATTTTTTCTTAATATTACCCTTCTAATGTTCGTTGGAGAGATGAAAGATTAATAAATTATTATTTAATGTTTGGAAACTAAAGTCACTATTTCTTTCTTAAAATTTACAAACGAAATGACAGATAAGGTCAAAAGGAGTAATTTTCTTTTATTTATTTTTTACTTGAAGACCAGGACAAAAACCTTATATGACAAATGTTTAAATAATTAAAAGAGTTTTCTTACATATGATACGAAGTTTATGTCGGTAATAAATATTGACGTATGTGTGTATATGAGATAGATAAAAATTGAGAATGAAATTATTTTAATTTAATATATCTTATTTTACGTTAATTATAATTTAACTCGGTCACAAATTTGCCAACTTATAAATTATTTTTCTAATTAAAACGATATTATAGTTTTTTAAGACAAAACATTAAATATATATTTATATATATACAAGGGTTCGTGGAATTGGGTATTTAAGTTATATATCCTACTCTAGTAACGGATCTTAAATCTTTGATCTACATTTAAATGTCGGGATAGAAATAATGCTTAAAAGTATGAGAGAGCGTAAATTTGAGGTTGAAAGTGCAATTATTATAATCATGTAGTTCAAGTGTATTTATTTTAACGACTTAGATCACATTTTTCATTACTGTAAAGTCGATACACATCGCCAAATCTGATTAAAATCTACTCTCTCGTCTCATAATAAAAGTGTTAATTTGACTTTAGTGATAAAATTGACTATTTTTAATATAAATAATTAAAAATATTTATATAGTATTTTTAAATTACGCAACCTGATATTAGTGTACATTCTTCGTAATTTATTATGATTATAATTTTTTGTCATATATATATATATATATATATTTTTAAGATTTATTAATTTTAAAAATTATTAATTTGACTATGAAAGTCAAATTATGACGTTTATTATGAGATAGGGGGAGTATATGTTTTCATATTTTTGGCTGTTTTAGCCGATTATTTGTTCTAAAAAAGATTTTTTAAAAGGGACTTTTTCAAACAATCTTTAAAAAAAGGACTTGTTTTCTTAATGAGGCTGTTTGAATTTCCTATATATTTTCCAACTATCTATATTTAAAATATTATTATCTCTGTTTTTTCTTTTTTTGTCTGTGTAAAGTATATTCACAAGAAAATTTGAGTGTTTTTTTGGGTTAATAAATTTACTTTTTTTGTTCAAATGCAAACCTACTACTTTCTTTATTATTAGTTTTATTATTTATATTTTTTGTAAACTTATTGTATTACAGTTTGATGTAGGACAGATTTGAGATAAGAAATTAATGGAAAATAAATTAGGATTCAAACTTCACGTTTAAATCACTAGGATTTGAGATAAAAAAAAAATTAATGGAAAATAAATTAGAATTCAAATTCTACATTTAAATTACTAGAATATCTCAAGTGGAGTAAGATGGATAAAATATCTCCACGGTATTAATGATAATAATTAATTTCAATATCAATAGTCTTTCCAAAATAATGAGTTATTACAATGCTTAAATAGTAAATTCAATATTTGTGGATTAAGTAAAAATTTTAATTTAAAAAGAAAACAATCTCTTAATTAAAAATATATTACTATAATAGAATTCTCTTAATTAAAATTTGTTATTATAATTAAATCTGTTAGAATATTTTATTAAATAATTATATTAATAATTTAATATTTACTCTTAAATAATAATATAACATCATGACAATTTAATTTAAGGGATATATTTCATCCTAGAATTAGGAAATACATATCAAAATCACACATAATGATTAATTAGGAAACATGAGCATACCAAAATTACAACTATTCATTACACAAAACAGTTAATGATTTTTTTAATGATTAAAATTGAAGATGGGTTAGAGCCCAGGAGAGCTGCGTTTATGAGTTTATAAGGTTGGGTCTAACATCTGTACTTAGAAAATGAATATCTAGATTTTTTATATTTTTAATAAAAAATAGTAGGAAAAATATTGGTGTGTATTAGTATTTGGTTTGAGACTGTGGAATATCATTATATATAACCGTGTAAAATGATATTACGTTATTTAATTTTCTAAATTTGTTTAATACTTTAAATTCGGTTATATACGTCACCAAATTATATATATAGTCTCTCATATTTTTGAATTATATGTAAGATCGCTCATATCTTTAAATGTTCTTTGCATTTATGTGATTAATTATTATTAAAATAATCATAGATGTTATTCCTTATTTCATGCAGTATTATCATTTAATTAGGTCTTCAAATCGAATTGTAATAGAATAGTTTATTAAAAAAATTACTTCTTCTGTCCTAAATTAAATGTTCAATTTTAATTTTTTTAAGTTAAATTAATTATTTTTAAAATTAATAATTAAACATAGTTAAATATATTTTTAAAATTATAAAAATTAAGATTAATATTAAATTGTATATAAATTTTTTTTTTGTTATAATCTCTTCACTTATATTTTTGGTAAAAATTAATTTAAAAATAATTAATTTAATTTTAAAAAATTAAAATTAGATATTTAATTTGGTACAGAAGTAGTATTAAAATATTAGGGTCTTCAAATCCTAAACTTGACAGAGTACCTCAGAGCAGCCGTAGCCCCTAGTCTTAATAAATAAATAAAAGATGATGGTTATTTTAAGAAAATTAAATAAAAATCAAGAGGCATCAACGACAGGCTGTGTACGTGAGTTTTAATGAGAACAAAGGGAAAGGAGAGTAAAGAAGAGAGAGAAACGAATGAAAATACAGGTTATCTTTTTTCCATAAATCTTCTTATTTTTTTATGAAAATAAAAAATAAAACTTGAAAAGATAATAAGCCTAATTTTCACTCCTTTCCTCTCTTAAAATAAATTCTCGACAATTCTTATTTATTTATTTATTTATTTTTAAAAAAATAGAAATATAAAATTTAAAGGGTGAGAGAAATTAGAAAGTGGTAGATAATGGGAGAGAAGAAAAAAATAAGGATACAAACATTAAGATAAAAAAATTTAAGGAAAAATATGAGAGAACATGTATCATTTAATGATATTTTTTTATCTTTTTAATTTAAATTTTATAAAAAAATTATTTTACTTTACATAATTTACAGTCAACCGATACTAGTAATTATAAAGGCCTACAGGGTTAAAATGGTCCCACAAAAATGACAGTCAAAAGCATCTAAAGCGTTGTGTGACTTGTGTCTCTGTGTGCATAATTTTATCCGCCAGAATTTATGGATTGTCCTTTGCGTCTAAAACAACTGACTTGCCATTTTCTTTTTTCTTAAATTTTTTTTTTCCTTAATTAATCTACTCTAGTCATATACGCAATCATAGGCATCGGCATTTTTCCTTAAAAATTTCAATTAGTTGAACTAAGCTATGTTTAGCAATTTAATTTCGATGCTATAAAAAGCAATATTATTTGTTATTTGTTGTCACAAAATAATTTGATAGTTTCACAAGTTTTCTCTTACATAGATAGTAAACGGGGAGACTTATATTCATGTAAGTAAGACATTGTGAAAATAACAATTCTCTTTGTTAATCGACGTGTATCATTCTCGTTACAATATTTATTACCCTAATTTTTTTTGGTTTTCCATTATATTGGCATTTCTGGTTGTGATAATTCTTTCAATATTTTATTTTTAATAGCTTCAGAAGATAAATTAAAGTCTAACATTATCTCCTATGCTGATCACATTCTATTCTTTTATTTTACTTTTAGGCACTTTGGGCATCATCTAATCTGTACGCAGTCACCAGCTGGAGGTAGAGAGAAAGGGGGGCATTGTTACATCACTTGGATTAGCTTTTACATTCGATGAGATAGAAGAAGCCAATGGATACTATAACTGCTTCACAGAGGGCACAATAATCTTTATTCCTTTTGTTTTTCTTTTCTTTTGTACTTTTTTTTTCTTCCAGTTTACTTTATCAGTTGAAGACTTGTATTTGGAAACCAATAATCTTTTATTGTTGAAAGTTTTGTGCTATGGGTTTTTTAACTATTGAAATAGTTATATTTCTGCTTCCAAATGATCACGAGTCCTGCTATGTATAACTGAATTATAACTACAAATATATGTGCATATCTAGAATAGGTAAAAATTAACCGTAATTTTATCCTAATTTATTCTATCTGATCTCGTAAATTTTTATGTTGGTCTCATAATTTATTATCGTCATATATTTGTTGTTATACGTCATTTTAGCAGGTTACGTAATATTGTATTCTTATGTTTTGAAATGGAAGAAGTATAATTTATTAATTTTGGCCCAAGGGTTATTTTAAGAGGCCTTCATTGTTTTTGTTAGAATGTATAACGAATGAAATTTACTATCATATAATGTGAAAATAAAAAAAATATTTATGTTGTTTATGATAATAGATGTTTTTGTTGTGTGTGTGTGTGTCAGATTTCCACGTACAAAACAAAACTTAACACGCTTTCGTTAAACTATGGGCGTGTTTGGATCAGTGTCTAGTGATGATAAGTTATACCATCAATAGATCATCTTAAGATGGAAAATTTTAAATTTCAATCATATTTAGCATTCTTATTTTTTCTAACCACGACCTACCCCTTGGGATAGTTGTAAGGACCAAGGAATAGGCCGGGATATAAAAGTAAATATAGGATTAATGGGTACTTCTCACTTCTCAGGTGTGTTTTTTTAGGTGGACCAGAACCAGAAAAGATACCGATAGGCCCTGGATTCAGGATCCATTATGCATGATTGCCTGATTCAGAAAAGTGCTCCTCGGAACACCATCAGGCTACCTTGGTATTTCTATTTTCAATGAAAAGGATGGGAGTAGAGCAACAATTAATCATTGTGTCTCTCTCTCTACCTCTCCTTTTCAAACACTTGCTTGTTTCATATTTTTGAATTGTACACGCTAAAATTACAATTAAACAAGATCTTGTAAAGGCACTAGGCTTAGTTTGTTCCCACTGAATCTCTGCTTTAAGAATGTGGATCAACAAGAGGTATATCAAATAGGAGGGTCTTAATTTTTTGTTATAATCAAGATGAAGATTGTTTGTTTATTGAGACCTTTGAATATGTGCAAAAGAAATTATTAATTTCTGGTTTAATCAAACTGAAGATTGCTTGTGTGTTGAAACCTATGAAGATGTAAAAAATCAAAATTTCTTTGAGCTTCCAAAAGAGGATAATAAAAATATGGTTAATGGGGTTCTTGTGGAATTTTTCAACAATAGTGACAGTACTCTTACTTTTTAGCCCGATGGTGAGAATTTAGGAGGGCTTAACAATGGAAATATTCTGGTGTTCAATAAGGAGAACATAAGAGTACTCAACAATGGAGGAACTCAGGGTTCACCAAATGAATCAAAGTCTATCTAGGGCGCAGGTAAAGATGGATACATGACGATTTTGTAGGAAAAATCAGCATGGTTATTTCTTTTACACAAATTGGGAGCTTCCATTTTCAAAGTGGGAAAGATCACCCAAGAAGACAAAGTGCATAAGAAATCAAGGAAAGGATTGTATACTTTGAAACAACATATAAAGTGTTTGATGAATTGTTTGAGGAAGATAGCATGACCTACACATTTGGGGTTATTGAGTGTGCAAAAACTGATATTTAGTTTGCTTATTGGGGTTCCAAAATTACTAGTGGTGGAGAATCATTTCTAATTCAATATATTTTAGACTTGATCACAACTCACATGATCAGAATAGTTTAATTTTTATGTTGATTGAAATGGGCTTAATGAGTTGCTACAGTACTGTTCACTATTTGTTTGAATTGGGTTTCTTGAGTTGTTTGAGACACATTTTGGTGAAGATATCTAGGACTGCAATGGTGTACACTTCCATAGTTCTTGGTTATGCTCGAACATGTGTTCAATATGATTATAAGGTCTTCCAAATTGCTGGTTATAGACGGGAGGAAGAACTTATAAATGAGTAGAACACCTGTACAGATTCTTGACACGCATTTGTAGCCATGATTTATGGTTATGTCAAGAAGGTTGGCCTGCAAACAAGAAGCATTTGCTCATTTTTGACCCTAGTGGAGTAATTATTCCCTCTAATCTTCTGTCAGTTAATCAATGGCCGGATGTTGAAAGTTCCCTAGTTTCTATGTTTGCTGAAATGGGTTTAGTGAGTTGTCGTAGTATAGCTTACATTCTTGTTGAATGGGATTTAATGGATTGTTTAAGAAAATATTTTGTGGTGTGACTTTTGGATTAGTTTTGGTAATTAAGACTGAAGTTGTGAGCCAGTATGACATATTGGGGGGTGAATTTGTTATGCCAAAGTTGTTTGATGGAATACCTCAATGGAATCATATTGCGTGGAAGGCGATAAAAATAGACTATTGTGGGAACTGGGAAGTCGGGCGTCATTATTTTTGACCCGGGCGGTTGCGCTCAATGTGGGGAAGTAAGGGAAGCCATGGTGGAGTTTTTAAGTGGTTGTCATGATACTTTTGTTTTATAGCAAGTAGTGGTTCCATAGTTCCAACTCTTGTTTCTTACGATCGTTGCAAGATGACTAGAACCATTGATAATCTACAAGCATCAGGGTTGCTAAAACTCAGATTTGATAGAAGGGTGTTTATTTTTGACCCGAGATTGGATTTGCCGACGGTTGCACTAGAAGATGCGAATATTGTTGTTAGGGTTATAAATGGTAATCGGAAAATTCGTATTCGTCCACATCCGTATTCAAAAAAACCCGGATATTATTCGCATTCGGAAAAAAACGGATATATCCGTATTCGGTTTAAAGGTATCCGCAAATAAATAGATACAAATACGGATATACGCGTATTCGTATTCGTTTAACATCCGTCCGTAAATATATCCGGCGGATATCCGGAATTCGATATCCGATTTCGGATCCGAATAACTTATATATATATATATATATATATAATAAGAAAAATAATTTTTTTAAAGTGGTATTCCTTATATAATAATTAATTTTGCACTATCATACGAAAATTATTTTTAAAATATGTCACTTCACTTTTAAAAAAGTAAGAAATAACACTTTTATTATAGTATTAATAAATTGATTTAAGTATAGTTAATGAAATTTTACTATTATAAAGTTAAAATATCTAAAATATATCATTTAACAAATATTACAATATAACTTTTGGATCATTTAACAAGTGTTATAAATATTATAAATATCATTTAAATGTTATAAATGTCATTTAAATGTTATAATTATAAATTATAAATATTCATACACATTACAGTATTACTCCAAACATATAAAATGGACATCAACTTATTAATGGACATCAAACTTTAATAACTAGAGTATTCATTTTAAAATTTAGGATTTCAAAAATAATAAAAATTTATTTGAAATGTAATTTAGAGTATTGATTATTGTATTTATTAAAAATAAATAAATTAACATTTATTCATTAATGAACTATACTTTAAAACTTATTACTTTTTCCCTTTATTCTGTCATATATAGTGTTACAATATATCCAAAATACATTATTTAACAAGTGTTATAAATACTATTTAAAAGTTATAATTATAAATTATAAATATTCATACACACTACAGTATTACTGTAATGTCCTAGAATTTTCACGTCTTTATTAATTAAATTATTAATTTAATTTCCAACGAGTTAGTTTTACGAGATTATTTAAATCTTTTTATGTGATTAATTAATTATGTGATTAAATAATTATGTAATTAATTACTAAAATTAATTAAAGGGGGTCACTAATATGTTATTAAATTAGTGAACAAATCCTAAAGGTTTAATATCAAAATAATTGATAAGTTTCCTATTAATTAAATATTCAATTAAATTGAATATAATTAGTGAATTAAATATAATAAATTAATTAATATGATTATTAATTAATGTAAATAGTGTGAAATATTAATAATAATATTTATTAGTCCATTTAGTAATTTAATACTTATGGGTTAGAATATTTAATTATTTATTCAATCTAATTATTTATTTAATCATGGATTGAATAATTAATGTGTAAATTATTAAATTAGCCCAACATGGGTCAATTATTAGCCCAAGTGGAGAATAATAAAATTTGACAATTTAGTAGCCCAAACAATTTAATAGAAGCCCAATTGGTATTTTAAATTAAAGCCCAATAATTGACCCACTTGAAAAATACTTAATTAAACTATTAATTATTAAAATGTGAGCTTGTGACACTCATTTTGGGACAAGAATGATGTCCATCAGCCGACCAAGTTGAGGGAGGAGAGAGAAAATGAGTTTTGTTTTATTTTCTTTTATTTTTCATTTAATTAAATTAAGGTTGCTTGTTTTATTTTTTTGGTACATGGACACCATCCCTCTTTTCACCAACTAAGTCATTTAACCCATTCCTTGTGTAAGTTATCATCTAGGGGCATGGGCTAAATTATTAGATATAATTTGTGTATCTAAGAATTTGGCAAGTATACTTGAAAATTGGTAAATATTTCACTTCATTATTTTCTCCAAGTTTCAAAAGAGAGAGTTTGAGAGCAAAGTATTTTGAGAGAGAGCAAGAGAAGGAGAAGGAGTTCTAAGCTAGTTCATGTCATCTTCTTTCACCACCTATTTTGGAAGAAAAAAGAGAATAACCATTAAATCAAGGTAATGGTTATTTTAAATGAAGTTTTGTTTTTAAATTAAATAAATTGATGAGTGAGTTTTATATCTACGAATTAAATACATTTAAGCTTTGATAATTTGTGAATCTTTAAGTGTTTTATGTGATTTTATATGTGTTTTTATGTTATTGTATAATATGATGAATTATATCATGTTTAGGTATTTTATGTATTATATGTCATTTTTATGTAGTTTATTCGTAATTTATATGTTAAGTGTTGATTTAGTTATATGTGTTTTTGTACCACATTATATAGGATGTGGTGTTATATTATTTTTATGTGTTTCTATTTCATTTTGTAGGAATTATAATAAGGGCTTGGTGGATCAAGGCTTGGAATTGCCCGATTCGCATTTTCTGCGCTCCGTTTACGCAGCAGCCAATTAAAGTCCAATTTTGGCCTTGATCCATTCCGAATCTTCAATTTTGTAAAACATGAAAGTTGTAGGTCTGCGAGTCTCCTTTCCAAAACATCTTGAATCACCTCAATCGGAGTTCGTATGAAGAAGATATGCTCAAAACACTGAAGGATACTGCAACAGTCAAAAGAGAAACATTTTTGGGCAGTTTGTACTAGCCCCACAGCGGTGGTTTCCACCGCCGCAGCGGTAGTACAAAACCTGAAATTAGCAGAAAGTTTGACCGCCGCAGCGGTGCCTTTGACCGCCGCGACGGTGCACTGTTCATACGCGCAGATTTCAGTTTTTAAGTCAGTTTTGAAGCCCTAACTCATAACACTCTCATTTCTTCTCCAAGAGGTGGCCATGGGCGATTTTGTGGATAGATTATGGAGCCCCCATGGAGGCTAGAAGTGGAGTACATCATTGGAAGTCATGGATTGAAGGAGGATAAGGGTTGTTTCTTCTCCCTTTCTCTCTCTATTTTTGTGTAACCATTGAATGTTTAATTTTTGGATAATCTTTATCTTTTGATATTGATGACCTTGGATGATTTGTAATCCATGGATATAATGTCTATGTATTTTATTGAATCCAATGCATGTTCTATTCATTATGATTGGTGTTTTGCATGTTTAGCTTGAATGGTTATTTTGTTCTTGTTGGATATTGTTTTACCCGATTATATTGGATTGACATGGAATCTTTGAATGCTTGGGAACCCAATAGGTTGTTGTAGTTGATTTGCTCTTCTCTTTGGTTGTTGTTGCATATGTGTAGTTGTTTAGTATTGAACAAATTCATGGTGCACGCCAAGTGTTCGATGAAATGTCCAAGAGAAGCTCGTTTTGTATTTCGCATATGTTTATGCTTCGTTGCTTGGGTTCTTGTCTCTTGGATGGCCATAGGAGTTGCTTCATTGTGTTTGTGCGTTATAATGCTTTGGTCGAGCGATTATTTAGTAACCTATATGAACTTGACAAAGGGATTATAGTGTTTAGACCCATATATGTTAAAATTTGATCGTGTTATTCTACATAGATGGAATGCATGATTTGTGGCTAGGATAGACATATACCTAGCGCCATGTGCAACCAATTTGAGAACCTAGGCTTCATCATCCTTGTTTAATGTTAATCCTCATAGACATATAGTGGGTTATTTAGACGGGATAGGCTTATGTGACCTCGAAAGAGGCGTGTGAGTACTCACGAGTTCTCGGTTGACCATTCATCGGTTACGACCATGTGAATGGGTTTTCATATGTTGTGTTAATTGTAATATTTGTTTGGCCTAAGTAATTTATGTGGTAACTTATATAAAATCGAACGATGGACTATAAGTTTGGACCTGAGTACAATGACACGTGTTTTACTGTTTGATCTTAGGATTGAATGCTTAATTTGTATGTAGGATAGAAATATACCTATGTGCCGCGTGTAGCCAATTAGAGAATCTGTGCTTAAAATTCTTGTTAGGTTAAACTCTCATAGAGATATAGTGAGTTTCCTGATTAGGATGTTCCTGTTTCTGTTGCCTTTGTGTCAGATTTGGGTGGATTCGCTGCATGACCTTCGAGAGAGGCATGTTAGTACTATAATGAATTCTCGGTTAATAATTCGTTGTGTCCATATAATTGAAGAGAGAGTTAGGAGATTTAAAATGAACTATTGGGGGAAATTGCATTCTCAGATTCGCATATATTTATTGCTTTATAGTGTAGATGTTAATTTATGCATTTACTTTTCTATTGCCAATATTGATAATCGTTTAAATGAGATCGACTTGAACGAATCGGTGTTGGAAAATGTTAGAACTAATTCCTCGTGGGATCGACTTTTTCTTATCACTTTATTACTTGTTGACCGCGTATGCTTGCGCGTTATTGTTCATTCAAATGAACTCGATGTTGGAACTTTACTACTAAATAAACCGTTCCGATTTCGCTCAACATAAATCATCATGTTAGTATAAACATGTTAATATGGTTATTAATGTGTAGTTGTAATATTTATGCCATGCTTGAGTTTAATATGTTTGGTTTGTATTTTGGTATATTTTATATGCTAAAATATGTGTTTAGTAGTGTATAAACAAGTGTTGTAATTCATGACCAAAAATATTTTTATAAACCTTAGATTTAATGTTCTAATATTATAGAACATTAAATCATGAGAAAAACAAAGTTTGAATTACTCAAAATGGAGTTATACACAAAAAGTTATGATTTGTGGTAGTTTATGTGATGTAAAATTTTTATAAAAAAATAATGATATTAAATCATGAAAAATTAATTTTTCATGTTATAAATTAATATAAGGTGATTGGTAATTTTTTTGGATTTTTATTGAAGAGTTAAAGCTTACTTGAAGGTATAATTTTAATTAAAGTGTGTATAGCCGGAACACTGTTCACATTCTGCAAAAGGAAAAAAAATTAATTAAAGGTTTCCGCGCAATGCGCGGACCACTGTGCACTGAAGGACGCGGAGCCAAACGACGTCGTTTGGCGTCTCTAAAACGTTACTCCGCGCGTACGCGTGGAAGCCGTTTCCGGCTTCTCAAAACGGCACCGTTTTGGGCCGTTGTTTCTGAATACGCGCGCAATGCGCGAGCACCGGTTTTCCGCGAAATTACCAAAATGCCCCTCCGTGTTTTTTCGTGGCAAAATTACCATTCTGCCCTCGGTTCAGTTTTCAACTTATTTACGGAAATGCCATTCGGGTAAATTTTAATTAATTTAAATATTTGAAAACTAATTTAAAATTATAACAAAAATAATAATAATACAAAAATAATATTGGGGAGGATATTTTTCATTAAGTTTAATATTTAAATATTTTAAATATTAATCTAGTTAGCTAGGTTAAGTTAAATAAATTTATTATTTATTTATTATTTTAAATGGTAATAATAAATAAAGGTGATAAATTAGCAATTATTATTTAATTCCTATTAAATAATAATTAAAGAGAGATAAAATTTATAAATTAATTTTTTATTATTTAAATATTATTAAATAATAAATAAGGATACTTAAGTAATTAATTATTATTTAATTAGCATTAAATAACGATTAATGGAAATTAAGTTATTAGAGTTATAATTTATTATTTAAATTAAATAATAAATAAGAATGATTTGATTATTATTTAACCTTAAATAATAATTAAAATTAATTAAATAATTAATTATTATTTAATTGACATTAAATAATAATTAAAGAGGATTAAGATTAGTAAACTATTATTTAATTTCCTTAGATTAAATAATAAGTAAGGTTAATTACTTAGTTAATTATTGGTTGATTAATATTAAATTAAAAGAAGGTTAAAATTAAGTCAATAATTATTTATTATTTAATTATAATTAAATAATAAGTAAGTACATTAGTTATTATTTATTTTAAATAATAACTAGAGTTAATTAATTAATTTCTATTTAATCAAGACTAAATAGTAATTAAATAGAGATTGAGTTAATAAAATAAATTGAATTTAATTACGATTTAATTAAACAATTGTAATAAGTTGTTTAAGGGTTTAATAAGTGTCCAACACTTAAGAAAAATATTTTCTAACTTATTAAATTATTAACCTAAAATGATTAAGGGTCTATAAGGTTAATAATATTGTTTTGACTAATGTAAATTATGTGTTAGTACTTATGTGTGGTAAATAAGTTCATTATTAAGCGTATAGTTATGCAAATACGTCGTACTAATTATTAGACCGACTTTATTAATGTTAGGTCTTTCAAAGCAAGTTAGTTAAAGTTAGACATTTATTATAGCTGAGCAGACAGGCAAGTTCTCTAACCCTACTCATTTATTGTTGAACAAGTTTCTATACTTGTATTCATTGTCAAAGCTTGAAGTGGTTTAATTATTTAAAATTATCCCACATCCATATTGTTTATAAAATCGCACTTAGTGCATTTAAAGCTTATTAGTTCTTGATTCATGAACTGTATTAAAAATGTCAAAAGCTAATAGTTCAGCTAGACATTACGTTTATAAATTCAATACTTGAATACTTTTAAAAGCCTATCCAAACCATTGTTGGGTGCGGATTTCTTATATTAAGTCTGAGAATTGAACAACCCTAAATTAGGGGATTTTGTGTCGGGAAACCGACTTTGGGCGCCAGTGACTAAATGTAATGCATATACAGCGGGTTGGATAGGCTGATCCCCTTGAAAACCAAACAACTAAAAGGGTCAGAGGAAACTCTATTATACCCTCGTTAGTTCAGGGTCCTTAGTGACCGCTCAACATTTTAAGATTCAAATATTCTGTTTATTAAAATTTGAATCCTGTTTCATTCACAATTGTTATATCTATTGTTGAACCATTGATAACATTTCTCATTCATTCATGATATATTAAATCTCTATGATTGTTCTAAACTTGCTGAGCAAACTAGTTGCTCATTCTTGCTATATCATGAACCATTTTTCAGATAAACCTGATTGCACAAAGAAGGATAAGGGAAAAGGAAAAGCCAGAGATTAAGTTAGCTTATGCATGCTAATTAGATCTTTAATTATGTATTTACGGTTGTTAAACCTTTTGTAATTCCTTATGATAGGAACTGTTTTTATGTTAAGGTTGATAGACCCTGGTATTGTAACCTTTTGAAGGGAACCAATATGTATTATTCCGCGATATTTAAATGCAATGTATGTATTTAATTGTTAGTAATGTGTTGATGTGACGCCCCCAAATCTAGGCTCATACAGCCCAAACTTGAGTCGTCAAAAGACTATAACAAAATTATTACAAGATAGAATAACGTTCAACAATACAGTGTATAATAATACACAACTAAGTCTTCATAATTATTGTCACACTATATACAATATGTGAAGACTACAATAGCTATCACTCGGACCATCACTCCATTCCCTTGCTAGACCCGGCTACTCTCTCATTTTCTGAAAAATAATGGAACAAAAGAAAGGGTGAGCTCAAATAGCCCAGTAAAGAATATCATGACTAAGATAATGACAAGTAAATTATCGTTAGCCTTCAACAGTTGAGTTCTTGATAGAATACAATAGACTACAAGGTTTGTATCAAAAACTGCAGTTAAATTCTTAAACAATGTTCAGATCAATAATAGCAGCGGAATGAGCAATCTATTAGAAGAATAATGTAGACTATAGTGTCCACTCGCTTCTCTTTTTAGTAAAAATATCATCAACTTTTATCATCTGAAATACCATTAGTCAAGATAATACAACTTCACAGTTCCTGGTCATAATCATGCAGATCAACAGTTCATCTTTGCACTACGGGCCAAAGACATTCAATATAATACCAACGGTCATGATTATACCAGATTCAGCCTTTGGTCATAATCATACCAACCAACAGTTCATCTTTGCACTACGGGCCAAAGAGAACATTCACCACGTGCCATAAAAGACACCGAACAGATGTATCGCCTTTAACCTATTATATCGCCTTTAACCTATCATCTGTTCAACAATTATATCGCATCTGTGCCCCCGGCCACAGATATTCACAACAACTTGATTTTTGATGATTAGAATGATATAAATGATGAACAGAAGAAACAGGATAAATAATAAGTATCAGAAGTTTACTTTGTACAGATTCAAATAATGTCCAAATTGTCAACATGATGTGGAGTGAAATTTAAAAATGATATTCAAGATCCACAGTTCAGAATAACGGTTACAGTTCAATAGAAAGGTTCACGTAAATAGGATGGTTCAATTGAAATGATGAAGTGCAACTATTATGGAACATATAATATTTTCAGGAATTATAGAAGCAATAGTTCCATAATAAATTTCGATTTAGGTGTATGAAAGAAAATAATATCCCTTACCGTAGCAGGTTTGATTAACAAAATGTGAAGAAAATTAATATCCCTTACCATAGTAAGTTTGAATAATGGAAGATGAAAAAGATGGTATCCCTTATAAGTATAAAGGAAAATAATATCACTTACGAATATGAAAGAAAATGATATTATAAACGAATATGCAATAAAAGTGTCATGTGATAATTCGTGTAAACAAATTATTTCCACAAGAGACAAATAAGAAATGAATACTGTAAGACCCCGAAATTTATGAAATATAAATTTAATTTTCTTCATATATTTTTCTCTGAAACAGTAAAGTGGTTAAATTGACGAAATTGAAAGTTAAGGATGTTATGTGCAAATTTTATTTTGTCGGACAATATTCGTTTGGTCGGGGAATATTCGTGCCGTACGACAGCGCCGAAATAACTAATTATTGGTGGACCCCACAACGGAATATTTGTCGGATATAGAAAACGACAGAAGTAACCTTTTTAAATAAAAATAGTCAACGGTGTTAACTGTTAAAATACCGGTGATAAAAGAATAGTAGCATACGGTAAATTATGGTATTTTCTGTAGCACACGGTACTCTACAGTAGCACACGGTATTGCACAGTGTCTCATATTATGGGTTTGATAATTGACACCGTAACTGTTGCGCATCATTTCATCAATAATTGTTGCTGCACTGTTTTTAAAATTATTGAACCTAATAATTGTCACAATAGCAAATACACTGTAATTTATATTATTAAATTAATAATAATATGTAACGTGTTTATTACATTATTGTTGAATTATTATAGCATTATTTTATTTTATATGCAGGACCCATAGGAAGAAAAAAAAATAAAAAAAAAAATTTAAAAAAAAAAAAAATTTAATTAATTAATTATTATGTGAATAGTAACATGTGGACCCTATGTGGGGGACACATGAGAAATAAGCATGTAAAATGCTTGCGGGAAGATTAGGTGAATGAAGGAAAGAAAGAGAAAAGCAGCTAGGCGGCTGCTCCGCGCTTCAACATTGGTGTGCCTCACCTACCGCGCATAGTTATTTTTTTCTCCTATAAATAGCTTGCTCAGCTGAATAGAAAAATCACACCTAAAACATAAAATTTTTCTATAAGAATTTTATGAGTTTTCTCTGAGAATAGTAAGGTTATTTTGAGAGTTTGAAAGCCAAAAGGAGTGCATGAATTTTTCAAGTTGATCAATCTCATTTAAATCAATATCCAGTCACGTGTTAAGGTAAGGGGTATCACTCTTTTCATCATCATAAATGGATATTATTTCCTTTCTTACTTGAAGGGATTATCATTCTTTGATTCTTGAAAATAATATCGTTTCTTTCTTGTGCCATTTATTTCCATGTATTAATTTGTGGGAATAACCTTACGGCGCGGTTTACCGCCTGTTGGTGAATAACCCTTTGTATTCATTCCTTATTAATCTTTGGGAATAACCTTACGGCGCGGATTATCGCCTGTTTGGTGAATAACTATTCGTATTCAAATTGATGGGAATAACCTTACGGTGCGGATTATCGCCTGTTGGTGAATAACCCTTTTTATTTGTCTCGTTTGGAAATAATTTGTCTACATGAATTATCACATGACACTTTTATTCCATATTCGTAAGTGATATCATTTTCCTTTATACTCATAAGGGATACCGTCTTTTTCATCTTCCATTATTCAAACTTACTATGGTAAGGGATATTAATTCCCTTCACCTTTTGTTAATCAAACCTGCTACGGTAAGGGATATTATTTTCTTTCATACTCCTAAATCGAAACTTATTATGGAACTATTGCTTCTATAATTCCTGAAAATATTATATGTTCCATAATAGTTGAACTTCATTATTTCAACTGAACCTTCCTATTTACGTGAACCTTTCTATTGAACTGTAACCGTTATTCTGAACTGTGGATCTTGAATATCATTTTTAAATTTCACTCCACATCATGTTGACAATTTGGACATTATTTGAATCTGCACAAAGTAAACTTCTGATACTTATTGTTTATCCTGTTCTTCTGTTCATCATTTGTATCACTGTTATTTGTATTAATCATCAAGAATCAAGCTGTTGTGAATATCTGTGGCGGGGGGCACAGATGTGATATAATTGTTGAACAGATGATAGGTTAAAGGCGATATACTAGGTTAAAGGCGATACATCTGTTCGGTGTCTTTTATGGCACGTGGTTAATGTTCTCTTTGGCCGTAGTGCAAAGATGAACTGTTGATTGGTATGATTATGACCAAAGGCTGAATCTGGTATAATCATGACCGTTGGTGTTATATTGAATGTCTTTGGCCCGTAGTGCAAAGATGAACTGTTGATCTGCATGATTATGACCAGGAACTGTGAAGTTGTATTATCTTGACTAATGGTATTTCAGATGATAAAAGTTGATGATATTTTTACAAAAAAGAGAAGCGAGTGGACATTATAGTCTGCATTATTCTTCTAATAGATTGCTCATTCCGCTGCTATTATTGATCTGAACATTGTTTAAGAATTTAACTACAGTTTTTGATATAAACCTTGTAGTCTATTGTATTCTATCAAGAACTCAACTGTTGAAGGCTAATGATAATTTATTCGTCATTATCTTAGTCATGATATTTCTTACTGGGCTATTTGAGCTCACCCTTTCTTTTGTTCCATTGTTTTTCAACAGGAGATGAAAACGTAACAGGGTCTAGCCGGAGGATGGAGTGAGAGTCTGAGGAATAGTTGTCGTAGTCTTCACGTCTTGTAAAATAGTGTGGCAATAATAGTGAAGACTTAGTTGTGTATTATTATACACTGTATTGTTGTACGTTGTGCTTTGTTGTAATAATTTTGTTGTAGTCTTTTGACGACTCAAGTTTGGGCTGTGTGGGCCTAGATTTGGGGGCGTCACAGTTGGCATCAGAGCTTAGGGATATGGTCTTTAATGGAGATCTGGGGTTAGAACTAGGAGGGGAGAGACGAATAGAATCAGTCACTAGTGTGTCCTACCTAAATTAGATTTTATTATCTAATGAGTTGATTTGAATATAGGGACATAAAGTGATGAGTCAGTTTATTTGAACTAACATTTATTTTGTGACCACAGTTTAGTATGGCATCTGGAAATCAAGAGGTTAACTATGAAATACCCGAAGCGAATGTAGCCGAAAATCAAGAAGCCACAAACAATCCTCCTGCCAACTCAGGAAATAATATTCCTGATAACATGATGAATGATGGATTCTTTAGGAATTTCATGCAGTTCATGCAGAATCAGGCAAGAGGAAATCCAGTTAACAATAACGGTAGAAACACTGGTAATTTGAGGATGGTCACTGTCAAGCAATTTAAAGAATTGGGACCACCTGAATTCCACGGGAAGCCTGACCCACTCAAAGCGGAGGCATGGCTGAAGCAGACGACAAAAATACTTGATGTCCTATAATGCGCTGATGATCAGAAGGTGCCCTTTGCTACTTTTATGTTTCGAGGTGAGGCGGATCACTGGTGGGAAGCGGTAAAACGTATCCACCCCTCAGCACTTGAGATGTCTTGGACAGAATTCCAAGAGCTATTTAATGAAAAGTACTTCCCAGAAAGCATCCGCCATATGAAGGAAGTAGAACTCATTAAGCTGGAGCAGGGAAACATGACAGTTTCTCAATATGAAGCTAAGTTTGCTGAACTGTCTCGTTTTGCGACTCATCTAGTAGATGACGAAGCACGGATGAGTCGGATGTTCTTACGTGGTCTAAGATTCGAAATCCGTCAACAACTTAGCTCTCATAAATTTAGTTTGTATTCAGATGTTGTTGATAGGGCTCAAAGGGTGGAGCAAACAGATGAAAAATTACAGCCAAGAGTCAATGATCAGAGAAATGATAACAACCACAGGAACGAGAACCATCGAGGAGGTAACCAACACTTCGGTGGTAATTCCACATCAAATAATAGAAGAGGAGAATCCAGTGGGAACAATTTCAAAAGAAAGAGATTCCATAATAATTATGGAAGGACACCAGTACCAGCACCAGCACCGACCCCAGTTTCAAGGGGAGAAGATCGACCACCAGTGAGATGCTATAGGTGTGGTCAGGAAGGTCACATCAGCCCAAACTGTACACTGCAGTCCAAAAAGTGCTACAGTTGTGGAAAAGTGGGTCATCTTGCGCGGTTTTGTCCTGCCACAAAATCAAGTCCAGCTGCAGTGATGATACCAAAAGCTAGCGCGGATAAGGGAAAATCTGTAGTTCAAGGGAGAGCTTTTGTTGTGACATCCCAAATGGCACGAAACTCGAACGAGGTGATAACCGGTAAGCTATTCATAAATTCTTGTGAAGTCTACGCTTTGTTAGATACTGGCTCTACCCATTCTTTTATCTCACCTGCATGTGCTCAGCGTTTAAACTTAACTCCTGAAAATTTGGACTTTGACTTATCAGTTGAAACCCCATTAGGAGAAATGACCATTACATCTACTGTCTATAAATCTTGCCTAGTTCAAATCAACAATCTCACATTACCTGTTGACCTTATTTCTTTGGAGATGCATGAATTTGATGTGATTTTAGGAATTGATTGGTTGACTACCCATCATGCTAAAATTGATTGTTTTCATAAGATTATTAGTTTTCATATTCCTAATCAACCTGTCATGCAAATTCAAGCAACTAAACCATTGAAATCTATAACTATTATTTCTAGCCATAAAGCCATTCGTTTATTGAAAAACGGATGTCAAACCTTTTTAGCTCATGTCACTGATTTGAACAAAAATTACGTCAAACTTGAATGATATTCCCATTGTTAATGAGTTTCCTGACGTTTTTCCGGAGGAACTTCCTGGCTTACCCCCAAACCGAGAAATTGAATTCTGTATCGATCTTGAACCCGGTACTAAGCCCATTTCCAAAACTCCATACCGAATGGCTCCCATTGAACTTCAAGAGTTAAAAGTCCAACTACAGGAATTGTTGGATACTGGTTTCATTCGTCCGAGTGCATCACCTTGGGGTGCTCCTGTTCTATTTGTGAAGAAGAAAGACGGGAGTATGAGATTGTGCATTGACTATCGAGAATTGAACCATGTCACCATCAAAAACAGGTATCTGTTACCTCGAATTGATGACATGTTTGATCAATTACAAGGTGCTCAACATTTCTCAAAGATTGATCTCCGTTTCTGGATATCATCAGTTGAAGGTTAAAGCTGAGGACATTCCAAAGACTGCTTTCAGAACTCGTTATGGGCATTATGAGTTTTTAGTCATGCCTTTTGGACTAACCAATGCTCCTGTAGCTTTCATGGACATGATGAACCGAATATTCAAGGAATATTTGGATCATTTTGTGGTTGTCTTTATTGATGACATCCTCATATACTCCAAAAGTCGTGAGGATCATGAACAACACCTGAGATTGATACTCCAGAAGCTCCGTGAGAACAAATTATATGCCAAGTTGAAGAAATGTGAGTTCTGGCTTGAGGAGGTCACGTTTCTTGGGCATGTGATTTCTAGTCAAGGAATATCAGTCGATCCTGCGAAGATTGAAACGGTGCTAAATTGGGAACAACCCAAGACAGTAACCGAAGTCCGAAGTTTTCTGGGCCTAGCTGGTTATTATCGGAGATTCGTAGAAGGATTTTCTCGAATCGCCACTCCATTAACTCAGCTTACTCGAAAAAGCACAAAATTCATATGGAGCGAACAATGCGAGAAAAGTTTTCAAGAGCTTAAGAGGAGACTTGTTTCAGCTCCTGTTCTGACCATACCATCAGGATCGGGAGAATTTGTCATATACAGCGATGCTTCAGGCAAAGGTCTAGGCTGTGTCCTTATGCAACATGGAAAGGTTATAGCTTATGCCTCTCGACAACTCAAAGATTATGAGAAAAATTATCCTACTCATGATCTAGAGTTGGCAGCAGTCGTTTTCGCATTGAAGATCTGGAGACACTACTTGTACGGAGAAAAGGTGGATATCTATACGGATCAT
The DNA here is from genome assembly GCA_947179155.2 of Hedera helix. Lineage (NCBI taxonomy): Eukaryota > Viridiplantae > Streptophyta > Magnoliopsida > Apiales > Araliaceae > Hedera > Hedera helix. Next base: position 27,266,192 of record OX359282.1, on the reverse strand, counting down.
AAAAGTCTCAAGTATTTCTTCACCCAGAAGGAACTCAACATGCGACAACGACGTTGGCTTGAGCTGTTGAAGGATTACGACCACACAATCCAGTATCACCCGGGAAAGGCAAACGTTGTAGCTGACGCTTTGAGCAGAAGATCTTATGCGAGTACAAGTGCACTGCTGACAACACAAAAGTGTATTTTGTACGACTTGCAAAAGATGGAGATAGAGCTAAAGACACCAGGGACCCACTCGAAGATTGCTCACGTGCGAGTAGAACCGGCTTTAATCGATAAAATTAAAGCTGCGCAAGCTACCGATCCGGAACTGATGAACATGATGAAGAAAGTACAAGAAGGTGTCATTCCCGAAGCAAGAATTGACGAGAAAGGAATACTTCGAGTCAACTCTCGACTCTATGTTCCTAACGATCCTGAATTGAAGCATAAAATCATGATGGAGGCACACAACACGCCATTTGCAATCCACCCAGGAGGTACCAAGATGTATCGAGATCTTCGACATACATTTTGGTGGAACAATATGAAAAGGGAGATTGCAGAGTTTATCTCAAGGTGCTTAACTTGTCAACGTGTCAAGGCAGAGCATCAAGTACCTAAGGGTCCTTTACAACCACTTGAGGTTCCCGAATGGAAGTGGGAACACATCAATATGGATTTCGTGACGGGTCTTCCAAAAGTTTCTCAAGGCTTAGATGCAATTTGGGTGATCATAGATAGATTGACCAAATCTGCTCATTTCTTGCCTATACGAGAAAACTTTTCACTTGAACGTCTTGCCGGTATGTACATAAATGAGATTGTGAGATTGCATGGCATGCCAGTTTCCATAGTTTCTGATCGAGATCCTAGATTCACTTCACGCTTTTGGATCAGTCTACAAAAAGCTATGGGCACTGAACTACGTTTTAGTTCTGCATACCATCCTCAAACGGACGGACAATCGGAAAGGACGATCCAGACCCTCGAAGATCTTTTGAGACTTTGCGTACTAGATTTCAAAGGAAGTTGGGATAAGTACTTGCCATTGGTGGAATTTTCCTACAACAATAGTTACCAAGCAAGTATAGGTATGGCTCCATTCGAGGCTTTATATGGACGCAAGTGTCGCTCTCCAGTATGTTGGAATGAGGTAGGAGAAGCAAAACTGTTGGGACCCGAGTTGGTACGCTTGACGACCGAAAAGATCCAAATGATCCGACAACGAATACAGACAGCACAAGAACGACAAAAGAGTTATGCCGATCTTCATCGGAGAGATGAGAGATTCAACGTCAGAGATCATGTATTCTTACGTGTTTCTCCATGGAAAGGGGTTACGAGATTCGGAAAGAGAGGAAAGCTCAACCCTCGATTTATTGGCCCATTTGAAATCCTCGATCGAGTAGGATCCGTAGCCTACAGACTAGCCCTACCACCAAGTATGTCTCGCATCCATAATGTTTTTCACATATCTACGTTACGTAAATATGTGAAAGACCCAAACCACGTCATTGAGTTAGAAGCAGACGTTATAGCAGAAGATTTAACGTATGAGGAGGTACCTGTTAAGATCCTATATAAGAAGGAGCAGATTCTACGCTCAAAGGTTATACCTCAAGTTAAGGTTTTATGGAGGAACCAAGATATTGAGGAAATGACCTGGGAGCTAGAATCCGAGATGAAATCTAAATATCCTTACCTCTTCGAAATGCCAGGTACGTCAATTTCAGGGACGAAATTTCATAAGGAGGGGAGGTTGTAAGACCCCGAAATTTATGAAATATAAATTTAATTTTCTTCATATATTTTTCTCTGAAACAGTAAAGTGGTTAAATTGACGAAATTGAAAGTTAAGGATGTTATGTGCAAATTTTATTTTGTCGGACAATATTCGTTTGGTCGGGGAATATTCGTGTCATACGACGGCGCCGAAATAACTAATTATTGGTGGACCCCACAACGGAATATTTGTCGGATATAGAAAACGACAGAAGTAACATTTTTAAATAAAAATAGTCAACGGTGTTAACTGTTAAAATACCGGTGATAAAAGAATAGTAGCATACGGTAAATTATGGTATTTTCTGTAGCACACGGTACTCTACAGTAGCACACGGTATTGCACAGTGTCTCATATTATGGGTCTGATAATTGACACCGTAACTGTTGCGCATCATTTCATCAATAATTGTTGCTGCACTGTTTTTAAAATTATTGAACCTAATAATTGTCACAATAGCAAATACACTGTAATTTATATTATTAAATTAATAATAATCTGTAACGTGTTTATTACATTATTGTTGAATTATTATAGCATTATTTTATTTTATATGCAGGACCCATAGGAAGAAAAAAAAATAAAAAAAAAAAAATTTTCAAAAAAAAAAAATTTAATTAATTAATTATTATGTGAATAGTAACATGTGGACCCTATGTGTGGGCCACATGAGAAATAAGCATGTAAAATGCTTGCGGGAAGATTAGGTGAATGAAGGAAAGAAAGAGAAAAGCAGCCAGGCGGCTGCTCCGCGCTTCAACATTGGTGTGCCTCACCTACCGCGCATAGTTATTTTTTTCTCCTATAAATAGCTTGCTCAGCTGAATAGAAAAATCACACCTAAAACATAAAATTTTTCTATAAGAATTTTATGAGTTTTCTCTGAGAATAGTAAGGTTATTTTGAGAGTTTGAAAGCCAAAAGGAGTGCAGGAATTTTTCAAGTTGATCAATCTCATTTAAATCAATATCCAGTCACGTGTTGAGGTAAGGGGTATCACTCTTTTCATCATCATAAATGGATATTATTTCCTTTCTTACTTGAAGGGATTATCATTCTTTGATTCTTGAAAATAATATCGTTTCTTTCTTGTGCCATTTATTTCCATGTATTAAATTGTGGGAATAACCTTACGGCGCGGTTTACCGCCTGTTGGTGAATAACCCTTTGTATTCATTCCTTATTAATCTTTGGGAATAACCTTACGGCGCGGATTATCGCCTGTTTGGTGAATAACTATTCGTATTCAAATTGATGGGAATAACCTTACGGTGCGGATTATCGCCTGTTGGTGAATAACCCTTTTTATTTGTCTCGTTTGGAAATAATTTGTCTACATGAATTATCACATGACACTTTTATTCCATATTTGTAAGTGATATCATTTTCCTTTATACTCATAAGGGATACCGTCTTTTTCATCTTCCATTATTCAAACTTACTATGGTAAGGGATATTAATTCCCTTCACCTTTTGTTAATCAAACCTGCTACGGTAAGGGATATTATTTTCTTTCATACTCCTAAATCGAAACTTATTATGGAACTATTGCTTCTATAATTCCTGAAAATATTATATGTTCCATAATAGTTGAACTTCATTATTTCAACTGAACCTTCCTATTTACGTGAACCTTTCTATTGAACTGTAACCGTTATTCTGAACTGTGGATCTTGAATATCATTTTTAAATTTCACTCCACATCATGTTGACAATTTGGACATTATTTGAATCTGCACAAAGTAAACTTCTGATACTTATTGTTTATCATGTTCTTCTGTTCATCATTTGTATCACTGTTATTTGTATTAATCATCAAGAATCAAGCTGTTATGAATATCTGTGGCGGGGGGCACAGATGTGATATAATTGTTGAACAGATGATAGGTTAAAGGCGATATACTAGGTTAAAGGCGATACATCTGTTCGGTGTCTTTTATGGCACGTGGTTAATGTTCTCTTTGGCCGTAGTGCAAAGATGAACTGTTGATTGGTATGATTATGACCAAAGGCTGAATCTGGTATAATCATGACCGTTGGTGTTATATTGAATGTCTTTGGCCCGTAGTGCAAAGATGAACTGTTGATCTGCATGATTATGACCAGGAACTGTGAAGTTGTATTATCTTGACTAATGGTATTTCAGATGATAAAAGTTGATGATATTTTTACAAAAAAGAGAAGCGAGTGGACATTATAGTCTGCATTATTCTTCTAATAGATTGCTCATTCCGCTGCTATTATTGATCTGAACATTGTTTAAGAATTTAACTACAGTTTTTGATATAAACCTTGTAGTCTATTGTATTCTATCAAGAACTCAACTGTTGAAGGCTAATGATAATTTATTCGTCATTATCTTAGTCATGATATTTCTTACTGGGCTATTTGAGCTCACCCTTTCTTTTGTTCCATTGTTTTTCAACAGGAGATGAAAACGTAACAGGGTCTAGCCGGAGGATGGAGTGAGAGTCTGAGGAATAGTTGTCGTAGTCTTCACGTCTTGTAAAATAGTGTGACAATAATAGTGAAGACTTAGTTGTGTATTATTATACACTGTATTGTTGTACGTTGTGCTTTGTTGTAATAATTTTGTTGTAGTCTTTTGACGACTCAAGTTTGGGCTGTGTGGGCCTAGATTTGGGGGCGTCACAATGCTACTGTGACAATTATCAATTTAATAACATGAATTATTGTGCATGTGACAATAAAGTCAAATATTGTACGATAACCACTTTATCAGTTTAATAATACGAAACACTGTACAATGCCGTGTGCTACTGTGCAATACCATGTGCTACTGTGCAATACCGTATGTTACTTGTAATACCGTATATTACTATTCTTTTACCACCGGATATTTTAACAATTAAAAGTAATAGTACCATCCATTTTAAAAATTGTTTATGTCATTTTCTATATCCGACAATTATTCTTTGTAGGGTCCACCTTTGTGGGGTCCACCAATGATTGGTTTGTACAGTGCCGTCGTACGAACATTCCCCGACAGAACGAATATTCCCCGACCAAAAGAATATTGTCCGACATAATATAATTTACACATAACATCCTTAACTTTTAACTTTATCAATTCAACCACTTACTGTTTCATGAAAATATATATGAAGAAAAATAAATTTTATATTTCATAAAATTCGGGGTCTTACAGTTGAATAGTGAGAACCAAACTCGAGGTTATGGAACCCGGATTTGGGGTCGTCACAATTACTTTAAATTAACACATAAAATGGACATCTGCTTATTAATAGATATCTAAATATTAATAAGTAGAACATTCATTTTGAATTTAGGATTTCAAAAATAATAAAAACTTATTTGAATTATAATTTAGAGCATTGATTATTGTATTTATTAAAAATAAATAAATTAATATTCATTCATTAATGAACTATACTTTAAAATTCATTATTTTTTCCCCTTATTCTAGTTATATATAGTGTTACAATATATCTAAAATATATCATTTAACAAGTGTTATAAATATCATTTAAATGTTATAATTATAGATTATGAATATTTATACACACTACAATATTACTCCAAATTAACACATAAAATGAATATTTATTTGTTAATGAGTATCTAAACATTAATAAGTAGAGCATTCATTTTGAATTTAGGATTTCAAAAATAATGAAAACTTATTTGAATTGTAATTTAGAGTATTGATTATTGTATTTTTTAAAAATAAATTAATTAATATTCATTCATTAATGAACTATACTTTAAAACTCATTATTTTTTCCCTTTATTATAGTTATATATAGTGTTACAATATATCTAAAATGTATCATTTAACAAATGTTATAAATGCAATTTAAATGTTATAATTATAGATTATAAATATTCATACACACTACAGTATTACTCCAAATTAACACATAAAATGAGCATTTACTTATTAATGGACATCTAAACATTAATAAGTAGAGCATTCATTTTGAATTTAGGATTTCAAAAATAATGAAAACTTATTTAAATTATAATTTAGAGCATTCATTAATGAACTATACTTTAAAACTCATTATTTTTTTCCCTTTATTATAGTTATATATAGTGTTACAATATATCTAAAATGTATCATTTAACAAATGTTATAAATGCAATTTAAGTGTTATAATTATAGATTATAAATATTCATATACACTACAGTATTACTCCAAATTAACACATAAAATGAGCATGTACTTATTAATGGACATCTAAACATTAATAAGTAGAGCATTCATTTTGAATTTACAAAAATAATGAAAACTTATTTGAATTATAATTTAGAGCATTGATTATTGTATTTTTAAAAAATAAATAAATTAACATTCATTCATTAATATGTATGGTTTAAACTTTAAATTGTGATTAGTTATGAGTAATTATTCAAAAAAAAAAAAAAATTTTTGCAAATAATTTGAATGAATTTTATATTAGGTGATTGATAAATGAATCTAGATATCCGAATATTCAAATAATCTGTTTATTTGAATAAAATAACTGAAAACGGATATTATCCGTATTCGGATATTATTTCGAATACCAGATACGGATAGCATTTTTAAAATTCGTCAAATACCGGATACGAATATGAATAGCGAATTAATTTTTCGGATACAGATTCTGCTATATTCAGATTCGTTTATATCCATTTACACTCCTAATTGTTGTGGAAGCTGCACAAAAAGCCCTTACTTGGAAAGAAGTGTGTGACTGTCCAATATTTAACCTTACCTTTGGAGCATGTTGTGCATAGTATTTGCTTGTTATTCCTGCAAACCAGTCACATATCCTAAAACTGTGTCTTGAAATTGTGGAGTTGGGCTAAATAAAAACATTTGACTGCCAAAAGTGAAGAGGCTAGTGTGAAGGAAGCTTTAGAGTTATCTTGTTTAATTCACAGAGAACGGTTCTCATCAGTCTTGTTGTTTAGGAAATTATTATATGGGTCATTGCAAAAGCATTACAAGGTCAGGAGTACAAATCTCTCATCAAGCTTTCAGAGTCCGGGTATTATTTGGAAGCAGCAAGAGGGGTTTCTTCTTTTTTCCCCTTTCGTTGAATATGGTGTTACTATTTATTGCTTCATATTTTTCAATTTCTTGTGTGTGATTAACCCTACCCTTGATGGCAAGGGTGTTTTTGAGGAGTAGGGGATGTAAGGAATAAACAGGGATATAGTGTAAATATAAGATTAGCAGGGGCATAGTTAGTATTCTAAGTTAGTTTTATAAGTTGAGTTGTAATTGTGTTTTTGTTAATAAATGATAATGTGAATTTTTCTCTCTACAGTTCCTCTCTCCCAAGTTTCTCCTCTCTGTCTCCTTTCCCCAAATTTTTTCTTAATTCCTGTCAAAATCCTTGCTCTACTATTCTCTTCATGATAATTGGTATTAAAGCAGATGATCTGTAGACTACTGACTAAGTGAAAGATAGCTATTTAGAGGCCAAATTAAAATATTGATAAGTCCAAAGGACATCAGGTAAGTGTCGTTAGAGTGAAATCGTAGTGAACGTCAGTAAGAAAGCGTGATGGAATGTTATGAATATCATATGTGAGCTTGTCATATTGGAAGTAGATCCTACATCAGTAGTTTGGGATATCAATATGTAATTGATATAAGTTTGGACCTTCCCTCTTGGATAACTAACTTTTTAGGAGAAAATAGGGGGTATGAGCTTATATCATAACATGTGGTAATAGTATTTCAATCTAACTTTTAGGTAGCCCTTCCCACTTAACCGGTAGTTCAAAGATCGTTTGCTTTGATACCACATGTTACGATATAGGCTCAAACCCTTATTTTCCCCCCTGAAATACTAATATTAGAACCAATGTGGGCCCTAGCTCGTTCAATCCTGCACAAAATATTTTCACAGTGGTTAACGGTTGGTGCTACTATGGGACGCTTCCGATGTAAGTGATAGTAAATATAGTCAAGAGATAAGTTATCAATCTAATTGTATTTAATTTGAAGTGTAAAAAGTGTTTAATTCCTCACTTATACCTTGAGACTTTTTTTTTTGTAGCCTCTCTATTCTTGTCTCTTTAGCATGTCCCTTCAATTTGTCCCATCAGATATATGAAAAAGGGAGTTAGTGGGCGACGTCCCATCGCCTAAAATCTGCACTGTTTGAAGAACGTCATGTGGGACCCTCGGTCAAAGAGTGTACCCTTACTTTCTTTAGCACGTTTCTTCTAAACAAGTCACGGTTTGACTATTCTTGGACCTGAACTCAATTAAGACGGACTAAGCCATTTGAACCTATATCCTAACATTATGTATTCCAGTTATTATTGTAGCACTTGTGTTATAAAATAATTACGACCAGACATATGTCTCCCATAAAAAACAAAAGAACCTTTTACATAAATATTCCTTAATTATAGTAAGATAAATCAATACAACAAAATGAAATATCAACGCTTAAAACAACATATGAACAACAAAAAATGTTGAAAAATAAAAAAGAAAATAATATTTTTTTTCCCCAAAATATAAGCATAATATAATGACGAGGATTCAATTCATTTTAGAAATTCAAACGAGTACTTTTTTCGCAAAAGGATAATAATATACTACAGAAAAGGTAAATTACACACCAAAAGGAGATGCTAAGATGTTTATTTGAGTGGATGTGCATTTTCTTTTATCCTTTTTCTTTCTAATATTTCTTATTATATAAATATATTTTAAATTTTATATTTATTGCGTGGCAATTGATCAAACCAACAATCGAAAAATATAGTAAAGAAAAAAAATTAATGGAAAAAAGTATTAAATATGTATCAAACGTACATATTATCTTTGTATTAATATAAAACCTACCATGATATTGATTGAACAACTAACATCTATCTATATAGACCAAAGGAGATAAATTTTTTTTATGAGATTTGTATATAGAGTATGAAATTTATTAATAGTTAAATTAATATTAATTATGATTTTTTTTGTACTTGTATTCTTATTAGAATTTATTTTAAAAAAACGGATCATGAATATTGAAAGCAAGTGGCATCAATAGCAATATTTAGCAATTTTGCCAAGGGAGGATCAATTAATTTGGTTGGTCGTGCGAATTGGTCATCAATATCTATTTTATGAGTTTAAACTTTTCAAATCAATGTTAAATTGTTCCAAAATGCGTATCAAACTCAATTAGCAAAATCTACTCTATTTATTCGTGTATATTACTATTATATCACTCAAAAGCTATATATGATAACGATAATAGTAATCTAAAATAGAATTCTACAATTTGAATTAATTTGATTGATTATTAAACTAGTAGATAGCTATAAAAAAAAATTAACAAATTTAAATTGAAAATTGTCAAGAAAAAAATAAGAAAAAATATCTCACATCATATAAAAAAGTTAACTCGTGTTTCACATAAATTACAAGCTTGTACATAATAGAGACCAAAAGTAACTAATATCCTAGTGATAACAAAAAAAAGGTAAATTTTTCGAACATTTCTTTTAGTTCTTTTTTCAGGTTTCATCACAGAATAGAATAAGGTCAAATGCATTATTTTAATAACATTTTATTTGATTATTTTAGTCAATTATAGGTTCACATTAATCAATGTTAGACGAGAGTGTTACAAACTCCTCCATTTAAATATCTGACGTCTTACAAACTTTTCTACTTAAACTTTTCTACTTAAATGAGTTAAATCTCGAATCTAAATTAAATTATAACAGAATAAAACTCAATGCGTTGTTGTAATAATATTTTTTTGGGTCATCTTAACTCATCACAAACTCGTCCAAAAAGTTATAACTGAAGGTATTAATGATAGGAACTTTATATACACATCCAAATATCTCACATTAACCGATGTGAGACTAAGGTGTAGCAAACTCTTTCACTTAAATATGTGACATCTTAATGTGAGATTAAAGTGTTATAAATAATATATACATGAGTGATGTTAACATCATGATACCTCGTTAATAAAAAAATTATGTTAGACAAATTTATTATATTTAACGATGTGTAAAAGAATAAATAAATTCAATGAAAAAAACAAAAGGTAGTGGGTGGAAGAGAGCACGCTACACCATTTATCATTTTTTTCTTTTAAATAGATCTTAAATTAGTGCTACATGTTGATTATCCACTTTGTTCCAAATTCATTATCTATTAAGACTATTATATAATGGGAAATCTATTATATAATAGGAGAGCAGGCGATGATAACTCCATCACAAAATAAAAATATCATAGTAACTTTCTTTCTTTTTTTCCCTCTATTGTATCTCATTTTTAACTTTCACTCTTTTCTATTTTTTCTATTATATATTCTTCATTATTTTCTATTTTAGTACACACGGGTGTATGACACAAATTCTAGTATATATAATTAATTTTCCTAAAATTCATTTGAGATAATTTTAAATTAATAAATTTAAATAAAATTTTAAAAATAATTAATAGTAGTACTTTAAAATTATTTATAATTTTTATCTTAAATAAAGTTTACTTCAAAGTGAAATGTTTTTCATATTTACAAATGTAAAAACTTAACTTTGAAAATACCAATAAGATATAGTAAGATAGTGTAACGGAGGGAGTTATACGTCTCTATACATGTAGGTCTCTTATACACGTTGGTCTCACTGAGCTTCATCAGCAAACAGAGGTAAAAGATGGGGTTGGACGGTTTGGGAGGATTAGCAATCCATATCATACTTTCTAAATTGGGTCCGAAAGAAATCGCAATTGTAGCCTGTGTAAGTCAACGATTGCGGGTCTGGGCGTCTGATGAATCGCTTTGGTCCAAATTCTGTGCTGAGGAGCTTCATCTCTCTTCCCCTGAAGACCCTCTTGGAAACCCTACTTCTTCTTTTCAGGTACCCTTTTAATAGACATATTTATAATTGATAATTCCAGTAATTATGAAGATATGATGGTTAAATTATTATGTGTAGTAATAGAAAAGAGAAGAAAGTTGAAACTTTTCGAAGTGAATTGGTAGGGGAATGCATAATTTTACCACTTGGAGTGGAGGTATTAGTGAATTTAGATTTCTTTGTGGGTGATTTTCAGTGAAGTTTAGTGATTGGTATGTGTAGCTTAATTTGTTTAAGGATTATATTTTGGTTAGTTCTGGAATAGTTGATAATGCAATAGGATTCCCTATATTACACATTCCACCAAATTCCCCCCAATACACATTTTTTAGCGACTGTTCTAGTAACACATATTTATGATATTTATGACTTGTTTTATTGTGTAGCTTTATGCAATATCAGCACATATTTATGACGAGTTTTATTGTGTCCCCTTATGCCATATCAACTCATATTTATGACGAATTTTATTATGTCGCTTTATGCAATATTTGTGTTGTTTTGTGCAATATTTGTGTTGCTAAATGTGTACTAAGGGAAAGGGTGAAAGGTGTAATGGAGGGGATCCATTGAGTATGGTTTTTAATATTTTGTGTTATCTGGGAAATATTGTGTTGAAGACTCGTTAAAGATTATCGGATAATGCGACTCCTTATAACTGCCATCCATTACAAGAATTTCGGTCGTTTTTACCCTGTATAACTACTTAATGAGTACAGTTTCAATACATATTATGTATAATTTGAAATTACTTAATTATTATAATTTGGTTGCTATTATAAGATTGCTCAGGCTGTAATGCAACTGAGGTTGTTAAGCTCCAGGTTATATTGCCAGCTAATCGCTGGCTATGCTTACTGGAGGTTATAACCAGCTAATCGCTGGCTATGCTTACTGGAGGTTATAAGTTTGTAACTATATGGGCATGATTATACTTGCTCAAACTGAAATTATAATTGTGCTTATCTAAGGTTCCTTTTGAATGTTACTAGGTGACTTTTCTTTTATTTACTGTTTTAGTTTGATAAATTGGTCTCTTTCTCCAGGAAGCTTATCAAGCATGGCGTGAAGCTTTTGGTATGTATCCATGGTCCCTGGTTATACGAGCTAAAAGATGTTGGGTCAGGCTTAAAAGCTGGTTGTCGGTAAATTTCCCAGAGGTGGTGACAACTCTGCGTAAGGGTGCAACTGAGGATGCAATAAAGGAATTAGAGAAGTCTTTGAAAGTCAAATTGCCTCTTCCCACAAGAGTTCTGTATCGGCTTTGTGATGGTCAAGAGTTAGCACGTGAAAAAATCAGTGGCAACTTGTTTGGAAGTACACTGGGCCTCATTGGAGGGTACTCGTTTTATGACTACTTGGTGAATGTGTTCTTGTTGCCTCTAAAACAGGTGATAAGAGAGACCAAGGATATCATACACCATCTTGGATTCAGCAACAGATCTAAGTATCTCGTTGTGGTTGCTTCGTCCACTCACAGTGAAAAGATTTTCTTCCTTAACTGTAACAACGGTCAACTATATGTTGGTACCAAAAATCTTTCAACTGATGGAGAAATGATTCCTTGTGTTCCAAATGCATTGATATGTTCGGTCCATGATGCCAGAGGTAGTCAACAACAGGATGCCATGCTACTATGGCTAGAAGAACATGGTCGTCGCTTAGAAAGTGGTGTGATCAAAGTAAATGAGGAAGAAAATGTCAGGAGCATCAGTCTCTTCCCAGAGCAACAACCTTCCTTATGTTCCACTGCGATAACAAATGGTGTTCAGGTAACCAAGCCATATAAGATTTACCTATCACAAGTACCTGCTTCTTTTTATCTCTTCTGTATCTCTATGATTGGTTTCCAGTAGGGTTTCTTCACTTGAGATTCAGTTCACCATAGTTAATAGATTAGTATTCATATTTCATCTTTACATGCCATATATATATAGAAGATTTGATATGAAGTTATAAAATGCTAGATTGATTATGGCAGGACCACAAACAAGTATGATGCTTGGACATGACAAAAATAATTTTTACATGGTCGTCCAATTGTCTATGCAAGCATCCAATCACCTGAGTGGGTTGTTCATGTTATGACTATCTGCGAGGCAGTCTGTTGGCATTATGTGTCCAGTTGTAGAATGTTTGTCTCATCTCATTATTGAATCTCTTCCTCTTAGTAGATGCTTCTACGTGGCAGTATGTATGTTTAGTTAATTCTTGGATGTCCAGGAAATTAGAGTGCTAAGTTTAGGAAATCTAGTCCAACCCTCTCAAAAATTGTGTAGTTGACACAAAAATTGTATAAACAATTGCAGATCTAACATTGATCGGTCATGAAGCACGTAATATACTTGGATCTGAGTTATTTTGCTGCTCTTTCCATTACCAACAATTCTTATCTTTGTTTACCACTACAAGTACTGCATATTTATTTAAAATTGAAAATACAATAACGCACTTCAGGTTCGTGCTTCTGCTGTGTTGGTACCAGAGTTCAGTGACCTCCAAAGTGATTCTGAGAAGTATTTATTTACTTACTCAATCCGTATGTCACTTCTGCCTGAAGGATGTGTTGTCAATGGGATGTACTTCAGCTCTTGCCAACTGTATTGGAGACATTGGATAATCCGAGATAATGATAATGTTGTGTCTGATGTCAACGGAGAAGCTGTTATTGGGAAGGTATGCTTTACTTTTGATAGTTTTCTCTTCATTTCCATTTTAAAAAAGTAATATGTGGTTTATCTTCAAATAGAGAATGGCCTGTTCTACCATAAGCCCATATTTCTGTGATTTGGGTATTGCATTAGATTAATTTTGCATTGATATCAGACTAAACAATGCGAAAGGGAGGGGGGTCCAACTACTAATGCGTGTGACTTTTGAGTACCTAAGAGAAAGCCATGAACGAAATAAGAGGGATAGCTAAGAGAAAGCCATGAACGAGATAAGAGGGATTATATTATGCACTCAAAAGTCCTACAAATTATTTAGAGGACCTGGGAAAACGTCTAAGAAAACTGAACAAATATCAGGCTCACTATACCTTGCATCTTCTTCTAACCGCTCCACTCCCTCTTTCCCTGCATCCCTTTATTCTTAACAGCATACTCTTCATCCAAAAGCTTCTTTCTTTACCTTCTATGATAGTCATTTGCCTAAAAATTGGAACATCCCTTTGCCCCCTAGCTCCCGAAAAGAATATGAAATAAGAAATATATCACTTCCAAGGACCATCAAGTGATACTTACATCATCCACTTCCAGGGGCAAAATTAGGAATTTCTATCGGGAGGGGTCAAAATATTTGTGAATAAGGTACAAATTTAATCTAATAATTACTTATATTTATAAAAAAAAATTAAAATATTTATTATAACTCAAATTTTCTAGTAAGAGTAACATCTTTCGACGCTCTTTTAAGGTCACGAAATGCATTTTTATTGAATTTATAGCAAAAGCCTTGTCAATTTTTCCTTGATGTGCAAAGTTTAATCCAATCTTTAATAACTAATGATAATTTTATAAATTATGAAAAATAAATTCAAAATTAAAGAAACAAAAAACTCATATATGGTGTGTGTGTGATGCAGGACGAAGAAGCCAAAAAGCCCGCGAAAATTGGTTGGATCAAAATAAAAGCCTGAAGCCCATAAATTAAATGTTATTAGAAGTTGTATTTTAATTAAAGTCTATCATTTGCAGTTACCTTATTTAGTTTATATTTTAGAGTCCAAGTTGGGTTAGGAGAGTTGTGTAGTGAGATTATAAATAGGTAATCTCACTACACAACTCTCCTAACCCAACTTGGACTCTAAAATATAAACTAAATAAGGTAACTGCAAATGATAGACTTTAATTAAAATACAACTTCTAATAACATTTAATTTATGGGCTTCAGGCTTTTATTTTGATCCAACCAATTTTCGCGGGCTTTTTGGCTTCTTCGTCCTGCATCAATGTGTTATATTAATTGTTGTATACTCCATCAATTCCAAAATATAAGGTTAATTTGAACTTCTAAAATCAATTTGAGATATTTTAAATTCAAAATTATAAAGAGTTTCTTTGAAAATAATATGAAAATTGTAAACTAACTAATAAGTACTAGTCGTTACAAAATTAATTTCTATTAAAAATTAAATAAACCGCATCATTGTTGAATTTGAAAATATCTCAAATTAACTTTATTTTTAAACGGAATAAGTATTTTATAAAAAGTATAATAAAATTTTAAGAGGATTATAAATAAAATTATTAAAAACTTATTAGGAACATTAAACAAATTGAAAAATCGGGTCGGGCCATGACTAAGTGCCACCACTGTCCACTACTGTTTCAAATTCTCTCTCTTTTCCTCTAGTTCCTTTCCAACAAATGTTTTCCTATTGCTTTTTGTTGATAACACTTGTGGGTTTAAGCATTGCCGTGCATAGAGTGTAGATATAAGCAAGTTAAAATTGAAATAGAAACCCGAATCACGAGATACACGTGCACAATTTCCTCAGTCGAGCTTCTTATGATGAGAGAATGGGACCTAAAGCAATTTTTGACAATATTTACCCGGTGCAACTCTAGATTATTGGACATCCGTAAAAGCCTTAAGGAAGCATAATTACCGTATGCTATACAATAACTTTGAAGTTACAAAACTACACTAGTTTCCCACTAAGCTTAGAGGTGTAAACGGATATAAACAAATCCGAATATAGTAGTGTCCGGAAAATTAATTTGTTATCCATATTCGTATTCGGTATTCAACGAATTTTAAAAATGTTATCCGTATCCGGTATTCGAAATAATATCCGAATACGGATAATATCCGTTTCCGTTTATTTTATTTGAATAAACAGATTATTCGAATATTCGAGTATCCGGATTCCTTTATCAGTCACCTAATATAAAATTCATTCAAATTATTTACAAAAAATAAAGAAAAAAATTAAATAATTACTCATAACCAATCACAATTTAAAGTTTAAACCATACATATTAATGAATGAATGTTAATTTATTTATTTTTAATAAATACAATAATCAATGCTCTAAATTACAATTCAAATAAGTGTTCATTATTTTTGAAATCCTTAATTCAAAATGAATACTCTAATTATTAATGTTTAGATGCCTATTAATAAGAAGATGCCCATTTTATGCGTTAATTTGAAATAATACTGTAGTGTGTATGAATATTTATAATTTATAATTATAACAGTTAAATGATACTTGTAACACTTGTTAAATGATATATTTTAGATATATTGTAATACTATATATAAACTAGAATAAGAGGGGGAAATAATGAGTTTTAAAATATAGTTCATTAATAAATGAATGTTAATTTATTTATTTTTAATAAATACAATAATCAATGCTCTAAATTACAATTCAAATAAGTTTTTATTATTTTTGAAATCCTAAATTTCAAAATGAATGTTCTACTTATTAAAGTTTAGATGTCCATTAATAAGTTGATGTCCATTTTATGTGTTTGGAGTAATACTGTAGTATGTATGAATATTTATAATATATAATTATAACATTTAAATGATATTTATAACATTTATAACACTTGTTAAATGATACATTTTAGATATTTTAACTTTATAATAGTAAAAATCCATTAACTATACTTGAATCAATTTATTTCAGTTTATTAATATTATAATAAAATAAAAGTGTTATTTCTTACTTTTTTGAAGTGAATATATATATATATATATATATATATATATATATATATATATATATATATATATATATATATATATATTCGGTTATCGGATTCCGGATATCCGCTATCCGCCAGATATATTTACAGTCGGATGTTAAACGAATACTAATATGCCTATATCCGTATTTGTATCCGTTTATTTGCGGCCTTTAAACCGAATACGGATATATCTGTTTTTTTCCAAATACGAATAATATCCATTTTTTTTAAAACAGGAATGCGGACGTATCTGCATGTGTATAATATGGATATAAAGATGTTGTGAATATAACAAACAAAAATTACTTCTAATTTTGATAAAAAATACTAGAAGAGAGAATGTCGGCTTGAGTAAAAGCAAACATTGGTGAGAATCCAATGTTTCGAAAATTTGATGTTTCTAGAAGTATTCAACAGAAGCTTCCTTTTTATCTAAGGTGTTAGAAATGATCTTTCTCTCTTCTTCTCCCCCCTCCACCCCCCGGGGCGCGAAATAAGTGTCATTTTTTGGATTATTAGGTAGTGTTTTTCTTGATATGTCAAAAGTCAAAATATTCTCTAATTTCCTTGAGGTAATGTCATTCATTGGGATCTGGGACAAGGTTTGGTGTGTTAAGTTGCGATGAGTTACATTAATATTATCGACTTGATAAATATTTTGCACATGTTTCTTACCTCGTTCTTATTTACTCTGTGATAGTGATACTTAATACTTTAGATTTCCACATTCTTTCTTGGTCTAATTTCAGTTTCCGCTCCTACGTCCTGGCGAGAAAGAATTTGTTTATCAGAGTTGCATCACTCAAAGTTCTTCTCAAGGCTCCATAGAAGGTTCTTTCACATTTGTCCCTGGAAGGTATGCCATAAGAACCCAGTATTTCCCAACTTTTTCTTCTCTAATCCACATTTGAATGTCCTTGTCAATGATTTTCTCTAACCTTTCTATATCTGAATTTTTTCCCATGTGATTCTCCACCCATGGGAAAAACTAGAGTCACTTTCTTTATAAGTTTACAGTTTGACATGCTCTGGGGCGGACCCGGACAGCTTTACATGGGTCTTGAGGTTGCAGGTGTATATTTGCAAAACCCCAACTGGAAATTGTATATATTCAGAACCTCAACTGGATAATATACGATCCATGTAGAGATATTTTGATTGAATTGATTAGGAAATCATTAAACAACTGAGGCTCAATTTTATAGAGAAGTTATCGTCTATATCACATGATACGATTGCCTAAACTTTGGAAGTCTTTACTTTTTTTTTGAATTAGGAACAATTGCTAGCTACTTCATCCATTTCAAATTATAAGATCAATATTGACTTTTGAAAAGTCAATTTCAAACATTTTCAAACTCAAAATTGAGATAAATTCATTTTGTTTATATGAATACAATTATAAAAATCATAAACTACCTAAAAAATACTACTAGGTATAACATTTATTATTTTAAAAACTTAAATGAATCATGTCAATTTTAAGTTTGAAATTGTCTCAAATTGACTTTTAAAACGTCAATAGATCTTATAATTTGACACAGATACCGTATTTGGTCACAACGATCAGTAATAAAAGATGACTCAACCAAATATTGGTGACAAGAGCTATTACAAAATAAAATTGATCATAGGTCATTGAAATTTGGTTTTATCTTGGTATATATGTTAAAATTCAAACTCGAGGCAAAAGGTTTAGTCATTAGGATTTAGGCGGCTCCTACATGTCTATCCATTTCGTGCGTACTTTCACAATGCTGGCACCACCTAACAGTTGACATACAAAAATTTAGAGTATTGTAAATGTTGGTTGAATTTACTGAGTTCTGGTCATACCAAGTTATTTTTTATATCAGTAACCTATACTAATGAGTTTTCTAGTAATTGGATCTGTTTGACTTGTGTTACTTGCAAGCTTGAAGAAATCATTTCCTGGGCAGTTTGCATAACCCCTGACAGCTGACAGTGACCATGTTTCTCCCTCCACTTCTATTTCTCGCTTCTCCTAGGGAGGTGGAAAAAAACGGTTTTTTTCCTGAAAACCTGAAAATAGGTAAACAGGAGCGATTCATACCGACCGGTTCGGTAAAAATTGTAACCTGTTAGAGATCAATAAAACTAACCGGTATATACCATTGTTTGGGGACTGGGACCGGTTAATTGTTTTGAGCAACTGGTATTTACCGGACCATACCGGTAATACCGTTTCAATTAAAAACCTTTAAAACTTTAGTAGCTCAAGACCATTATAGTGGACTTGTGGCCCAATGTTTCCTAGGTAGTCAAGTCTTGTAGCTCAACTGCCCAAGTTTGGCCCAATGTTTCCTAGGTACTTTCACTTGGTCATTCATTCATTCATAAATTGGTCTCTCTGCTTCTCTCCATAGGCCGTATCTCATCTCCCATTTTGTGGCGCTACTCTCTCACACTCTCCTTTCCGATCTCCCGTGGCGGGCGGCGATCTTCCTCACTCCCTCTTACCTTCCTGCTGTTCATGAGTCACGACATGCTCCGATACTATGAACAAAAGACAAGATCTGTTAAAGGTTACTGCACCCTTCTACTGCTCGTGGGCCATGGCTGCGCCTTTTTCTCATCTCATCAAAATCTTTCTGATGTAAAGCTTCTTCATCATTCTCTCGTTTACTCTTCTTAAAAAAAATCTTTAACTGGGTTTTTATTTTTAATTGTGGGGTTTGTAAATAAAACAATTTGTTCTTAAAAATTGAAACTTTTAGTGGGTTTTTTAATTGTTTGTTTATTTTTCCCTAAATTAAAAGAAATCTTTAATTTTTATTTTTTAATTTATTTTACCCATTTTAGCCTAACATGATATTTCAATTTAATATTTTACCCATTTTAATTATGGTGGAGGCAGGAAGCCTAATATATGTATTGCTTGTATTGGTTGTATTTTAAGTTTGTTGTAAAACATGGATGGTTGTATTGGTTTTATGGTATTTTGTACTCTAATTTTAGTCCAGGAGATTGATTTTTGAGTTGTGAAATTGAAACAATCATCATTGTAATTTATCTTCTTCTTTTTTAAGAATAAGAACAACCTGTACAATTATAGATAAAACCGGTACCGTTTCTGTACCCAACCGTTCGGGATATCGATCTAATCGGTACCGGTATCAGTATTTAATTTTCAATGCTTTCGATAACCAGTATGATTCAGAACGGGACAGGACGGGATGGAATGGTACAGTAATTTCCTGTTGCACAACCCTGGCTTCTCCTGTATGACGTATAGGATGTAGAATTGCCACTAACCATCAGTTGATGTAGGACAGATTTGAGGTCATGTAATTGATGGAAATAATAGGATAGAAAAACCTAAGATTTAACTCTGCGCATGAGCATAAATCATTAGAGGTTTAAGATTTCAATTCTATGTCTATTAACCTTAGGGAATTTACTGAATAATATGTGAAAACATCAGTCCAAGTCTTAATTTAATTAAGTCACAAACCCTAATTACTCTAAAAGTATTAAAAGACAAAATTACCCTTACTAATAGAAATAAAATACCAACTATCTTCTAAAATATTAAAAGACTAAAATATCCTAACTAATAAAATATTATCGCCTAAAATTACAATTACATAAATAAATTAAATACATCAAATTTATAAATAAATAAATTCATAAATAAATAAATACACTTGTTATCCCCATCATGTGGGTGGTGGGACTCGAACGCCGTGGTTTGAGTGAGGTGAATGACCTAGTTTACCACCGACCAACCTATCTAAAAGTGTATTAAAGGTAAAAGCTATAGTTCTGACATGTATGTATTGGTTTTTTAGATTGACAGATCCAAAGGGCAGCCAGTTTGAAGTCGAGGTGGCACGATTTCCCCTCCAGTTTCCGGACTACATATTCTGATGAAGTCAGTCTGATAACCGGTTTCTGGGATGCTTTCGTCATAGGGATTCATTTTCTGTATATTAAAGTAGTGCAGGTTTAAATTGAACCATAATTAAACCATGCAAGCAGTGTGCTCTGTCGATCATTTTGGCTTCCCTTTGAAGATAGTCTTGATCGAGTTTGATACATAGGATTTGAATAAATTAATTTTGTGCAAAACCATGATTTTGATTATCTCGTTGGAAACTTTGGAGAATATGTATTACACAGTATGTGATGATTGAAATTAGGCACATTAGAGGGCTGGGTTCTTGCTTGTGTTGAATTGTAGTATTTCTTTCCTCAATTATTTGCAAGAAATAAGTTTTACTTTAAATTTTACCATACTTCATCTGTCTCAAGAATTTTATATTCAAATTTATTTAAAAATTTGATAATTAATTATTTTATGCCTCAACTTACTTGAGTATACTCCCATGTACTAAAATGGAGAAATGAGGCCTTACTTTGACAGAGTACATGGTTACCAAATTTATTTATATTTTTTATTTCACTTTTTGTAGATATTTAAATTTTGAAAATTGGTGTGATTTATGCAAGTTTTGTAAGTGACTAATTCCTAATTGGCTGTATGTTTTTTTGAGATAATTTAAATTATTATCATCGTATTAGCTAAAACTAAATGAGGTTATATTCTCTCTGTTTTAAATTATACGTTCATTATTGATTTTTAAAAGTCAATTTGAGATATTTTTAAACTTAAAAAATGAGACAATTCATTAAAAATTATGAAACAGTAAAACTTATGATTAGTAATATTTTTAAAAATTTACAATATTTATCTTTGTATTGAGAGAAATTAAAAGAATTTTATGTTAATTTTAAATTTAAAAATTTGTTAAGTTAATTCTAAGAAGCCAATAATAATTAAATAAATAATATAGAATAGAGGGAGTATTATTTTTGAATTTTATGGTTTTATCAAGGTTAATTTTAAAAAAGTAGGAGCAAGACTTTACATGAAAACTAAAGGAGTAGACTCTTATCATATCAAGTACTCTCCCTTAGATATATATTTTTCAAAATAACAATTTTTACAAAAAGTATTAAAACATTTTTTAAATCATGAAGCAGAATTTTTCATTTGTTTTTTAATCTTATGAAATGACACCAGACTAGTACAAGACTAGTACAACAACGAGAGATTATTTTATTTTTTGAGGTAAGTAAATAGTATGTTTTCTTTTCTCATATATTTGTGAGGTCCGTATATGATGAGACTCTCAAATACATTAAAAAAAAAACATATTATTCACTTGTTTCTGGAGCATAGAATAATTTTTCTATAACAACTAACTCAAATCAAACATTACGATAAATCTTTTGACAAAGAAATTAAAAAATAAATAAAAAGGAGCCAGTTATATCTGACCTATTGTAAGAGAACATATGTCCGTGAAATTAAAATAACAATTTTTTAAAAAAAAATTAGAACATTTTTTAAATCAAAGCTGCATTTTTTTTTTAATTATTTTTTTTAATCTTATGAGATGATACCAGACTAGCATAACAATTAACTCAAAACTAACAGTCAAACAGTCCAGCAGAACACGAAAAATATCTAACAAAAAGAAATGAAAAAAATGAGCGAGTTATATTTGGTCTATTGTAAGAGAACATATTCGTAAAATTAGTCGAATGTTCTAACATTTAGGACACAATATTACTTTTTGTTAGAATTTAAAATTAAAATATAATATAATTATACAAAAATTAGATAAAAAATAAAAAAATAAAAATAGACGATATGCACAAATTCATTAATTTATTTAGTTCCGTTTATTTGATA
This sequence comes from Hedera helix, assembly GCA_947179155.2. NCBI lineage: Eukaryota > Viridiplantae > Streptophyta > Magnoliopsida > Apiales > Araliaceae > Hedera > Hedera helix. Next base: position 27,244,125 of record OX359282.1, on the reverse strand, counting down.
TATTTATTAGATATTTCACATATTTTTATAATAATTCACACACTAAACAATATTTTTTAATAACTAAAAAATTTCAATTACTATAATATGAGCTCAACCTTAATATATTAATAAAACTTAAGATCAGACTATTAATAAATTCCCATTCTCTATTACACTTTACGTTTAGTTTTTAAGGGGCTTTATCCTCTTGAAACTTCCGTCAATTCATTGGCGAATTGGGTAATCACTCGTTCATCGGAGAATTAGACTTTCGACTATTTTATCGTAATGATTATTAGTCAGATCTGTAAAAATATAAGTCAATCCTAATTTTTTTTTATTATTTTACTGTTTTTAAAATAAAAAAAACTTGTATCTTACGATTTTATGTAAACTTATTCTTGGATTTGTCCGGTACACAATTTTCGGGAGAATAAAAGTGAATTAAATATTCTAATAAATTCAAACGCCTAATTGCTAAAAAAAACTTATATCTTAAAATGTTATAATCATAATTATTTCTCTCATTTTCCTCCTCCACCCTCTCTCGTAACCTATTTTCTTCTATATATTACATTATCTACATATATATTTTATTTCTAATTTTTTAAAATCATTTTTATAATAGTAATTTTTAGTCTTTTGTTATCTTTGTAGAAAAGAATATTAAAACATATCACGCGCGGCGCGCGTTTGGATGTACACTGTTTCCATTGTTCCAAAAAAAAAGCTCATACTAGCCATTTTTAGGACATATATATATATAGATTATCGATTTGTGTGTCTAATTGTCTCTTCGAAGCTACACATTCTCTCTTCCCCATGTGATATGATTATAGGGTTCTCGTCAAAAAGCTGTTGACTCTCTCGTTCTCCATGCGCTTTTCGGAGAGATCTAATCTAAAGGCAAGGCGAAATCTGTAAGCCTTTTTCTTTTTTATTTGTTGGCATAATGTTTTCTTTTTCGAATGTTTATTCTTTCTTCTCTATTGCCCCTGCTGTGTATTGATTATAAAATGTTTCTGTTTTATTTTTCAAGGTTTAATTTCAGAACCATTTGATTTGGAAGAAGCTTGCATTTCCATACCCTATATTCCAGAATTTCAATGGCAATTGTGGTCCATGTGAACTAAGTTCGAAACTTTTCGAGGCTTTTTAGGGCTTAATTCGAATACCCATTCGATAATTTAAAAAAAAGATTATCCTTTGTTATACCCATCTTTCAAAAACCCTAACCTAAGCTATTGTGTATTGGGAGTTTTTCTTTGATTGTGAAGGTATAGTTATATAGTGGGTATTGGATTATTTTGTATTGCGTTTGGATCCTTTTGAAGTAGGCCATTTTGGTAAATGGAGAAGGATAAATCTCCGAACATTGGTGTAGGTCTACTTCCCCCTTCAGGAAGGTATTCGAGTTTTCTGCCACCTGGTATTGCTTTCAATGTGAAGTCAGAGCCGTCAGGGTCAACTACATTGCCTCCATTGGGACCTGGGAATAGTTTGGAATCTGCTCGATTTGGTCATGGGATGTCGTCAGATTCTGATGGTTTTAGTCATGATATTAGCCAAATGCCTGATAACCCACCAAAACATTCGGGCCACCGACGTGCTCATTCAGAAATTCTTACTCTTCCAGATGACATTAGCTTTGATAGTGATCTTGGTGTTGTGGGTGGCTTGGATGGACCTTCATTTTCAGATGAGACTGAAGAAGATTTGTTTTCAATGTATCTTGATATGGATAAGATAAATTCTTCGTCTGCAACATCTACCTTGCAAATGGGTGAACAATCTTTTGCATCAGGCCAGTCATCAGCTCAAGCTCCAGTTTCAGGAGCAGCTATTTGTCCAACTGAGAATGTGGTCCATACCTCTAGCGAGAGGCCCAGAATTAGACATCAGCATAGCCAGTCCATGGATGGATCCACTACAATCAAGCCAGAGATGCTCATGTCAGGTGCAGAAGATACATCTTCAATTGAAGCTAAGAAATCTATGTCTGCTGCTAAGCTTGCTGAGCTTGCTCTTGTTGATCCAAAGCGAGCTAAGAGGTAACATTTCAAATTGATGAATGTTTTATTTATTTATGTATTTAAAAAAGTATCAAATGACCTGATTAGTGAAATAACCCAATACTACTTGAACTCAACACAAAATAAAGGAAGATAAAACAGGAACAAAGTCAGAGTTTAAATGAACGAAAGTATTGTAGATTCCTTTAGCCTTGGAGATTTAATAAGAGGTTTCATTTTGGAGTTCCATCTCTTTCCATTTCCATTCAAGATATCTTATGTGTGTTTCCAAGCCTGATTGCTTAGTAGTACTAATCTCTTCTCATAACATGTGATAGGTAATTGCTGCATTACTTTTGAGATAAAAGGATCTTCGTGATAATAACTTGCTTGTATAGTGTTAATTGTATTTATCTGAAGTTCTATGATATATTCTACACACACAATGCTCTATTTTTAGTTGTCCAAGCTGAGACTGCTTTTCCCTTGCAATACAGATCCCTAAGTAGCAAATGATTGGAAATTGTACAGCAATTGACCTAAAATAATTCTTTCAACTGAATCTAACTAGTGCTAAAACAGAAAGATGATGGATAAGGAGCAATGCCTAATGTAGTTCAGCACCTATCAGTCCAACTTCCTTTGTAAGGACTGTAGTTGATAATCATGCATTATGGAAAGTGCAAGGAGTTCCTCATGTACACTATGATTAAAAGATGAAATGATGCATACACTTCTTTCCTCTCCCTCAAACGTAAGTAATGAACTATCTGATGTCTGTATGACTGTATCCAACATTAAATAATCTATTTGATGCCTCAGCTATTGATGCTTGGGCAATTTTTATCATTGAGTCTATTGAGAAGCCTAAAGCATGAACTTGGGCCTTCTGAGTTCTGGCAATTGAGAAATTCAAAGGAAAGGCTTAGATTTTTTGTTGTTGATTTACTAAATTGCTTGGTCATATATATATATATATATATATATATATATATATATATATATAAACACACACACACACATATATATATCTCTGTGTGTGTGTTATCAAATCTAGAAGTCTTAATTTTGTAGCTTTAATCATAATGGGTGAAGTTTGTTATGTTGTGTAATATAGTTATAAACTCGTGAATGGAATATACAATGTGGTTTTGAAGATTAAAAGTAACTTTAATATATTTTCCAAATACATTCTCTCTGGGGAATTCTTAGAAAATGAAAACAGAAGACAGATTCTAAAATAACAACAGGCCCATAGTATTTTGATTTTGGTATTTTTGCCAAATCCTTCTTCTCTGTTAAATTCATATTTGAAATAATTCTCTAATTATATTTTCAATAAAGTTGAGCTGTTTTCTGCACAGTGTATCCGTAGTGTATTGATCTGATATTGCAGCTTTGCTGAATTCATTTTAGCACTGATTGCATTATCGACTTCTCAATATAGTTAAGTGGTTCTTATCTGCAACTATACAAATATAGATTAATATTTCCTTTACTACCAGCCTATCTCTTATAATATATGTGTGTATTGACTAACAATACATACACTTTTAAGGAGCTGTAAAAATGTAGTGCATGTTTGGTCCTTATTCTTCCGTGTTATAATTAGAAGAGTTTAATGTTTCCATTACTACCAGTATACACGTGCATGGTTCAAAATTGCGATCGAGGCGTGCGCCTTGAGGCGCGCCTCATAGCGAGGCGGCAATTTGTCCAGGCGAGGCTTACGCATCAGGAGGAAAAACAGCAGCGTGCGCTTCATTTGGCTGAGGCGTACGCCTCGTAACGTTGCGCCTCAAGGCGGGTAGAGGCGTAAGCCTTGCTTTCACTCATGTCATGATTTATGTGAGTATAACTGTATATCAAAACTAAACTCTAAAAAAATAAAATGTAGTAAATACATACCTTTCTTCTTCGTTGGGATTATTCTTGTTGGTGATGTCAATTTTGCCAACGTTTCTGGGGTTGCTGCAACTGGCCGACTATGGAATCTGATTACTCCGGTGATTTCCGGCCAATTTGTGACGGGAAAGATGGAGAGGAAGAAGATAAGAACGAAGAGGGATTTGTGTTCCAGCTTAGCTTCCACTGTAACTCTGTATTGCTGTATATAGTTGATGGTTGATGTCTAATGAGTGATGATTCCTATTATGCCACATGCACAAAGTAAGGCATTTATGGCTGATGAGTTGTGATGTTTTTGGCCAAGTATTTCCTTACAAAATTTATAAATTAATTTGATGATACTTTTATTATTTAAATAATAAAATCTCTGTTATGCCACGTACATGGAGTAAGGTTGTTGTGCCTAATAAATGATGACACTTTTGGCTAAGCATTTTTTTACAAAATTTATAAATTAATTTGATGATATTTTTATTATTTAAATAATAAAAAATATAAAAAATATATGCTAAAAAAAATCATTGATTCAATTAATGTATAAAGTAATAAGTAGTTGGTCAGTCAATATTTAAAGTTAGAGAGTTTAATAATTAATTTTATAAATAAAAGAAAGAAAAGGAAATGATTGATATCGGTCATGGTGTGAATTGTGATGGAAATTTTATTTAATAACTTAAAATTTTTAAGTATGATCCAAATTTACAAGAAATTAAATTATCAAATTATATTAGAAAATTAACTATTTTAAATATAAAATAGCATTCTTAACAATATCTACATAATAACAGTAGTTGCAAAAATAATTATATATCAACATTAATTGATTTTTCTGATTTTAATTGTGCGAAATATATTACAGCTGAAAGAAAGAAGGTGAAACTAAATATAAATTTAAAAATTATATTGAATTAAACTAAATATTACATAAGTATCACTATTTATATAATTTGAAGTTGATACAAGTTCAAAAAATTGCAACTATAATAAAATTATCCATTTTGACTTGATCTTGTTCACTTCTTGTTGTGATTTGATATGCCACAAGCCTACAACCTGCATTATGAATATGATAAATCATTAAAAAAAAATATATATAAATATTAACTATATATAATTTTATCCATATAAAATTTACATTATTAACGACTTGTCTACTTATTTTGATGTTTTGTTTATACATTAAGGTGGCGTTGGCTATTTATGTAGTTTATGACCTTGATTATAATGATGGATTATTTTATGATTTTATTAGCATTTTTTATAATTTTTTGGGGATTTTTAAGTTTTCAAATCGAGGCTTACGCCTCGCTCCGCCTCGAGGCTTACGCCTCGCCTCGTTCGGGAAAAAACGCCTCATACCGCTTTTAGTTTTTTCGAACATTGTACACGTGTGAACTATAAATGCATTTTAAGGTGCAAAAAAAATGTAGTTCATGTCTGTTCTTTAACATTCCGTGTTATTACAAGTTTTGGGTGTAGTATGCTGTTTCTGATCAACTGACTGCAGTAACTGGTAAATCTGGTAATGCATAGTTCAAATTTCAAAACTAGGATGCCCAGGTCCCTTGGCCAATACTAATGGTTATTGAATGCTTCATACTTGAGTTTGCATCTCGGTTATATTTCTTGAGGTACTATACTTGAATCCTGTCTAATGCAGTAATAAACCATCTCAGAAAATCTAAAATATCTAAAAGGCATATTTTGAATGAAAATACTAGAAATAATGATTTGTCAATATAGTTACGAACTTGCTATAAAAGGAAAAAAGTGGTTGCTGAAGTAGAGAAGTTATAAATAAGTGTCATTCTTGTTTACGAGTTTCAGTTCAGGTTTTTCTGAAGGTTAACAAAATTGCTTCCTTTCTACCAAAACACTGTAGCATGCCTAAATCTTCTTCTTCTTCTTCTCCTTCTGTTTTTGGTCACACCCTGTGTATAGCTGGGTATAACGAAATCAGATTGAGGAATTTTGTATCTCTAGTAATTGTTTCAGATAACCCTTAATTTGTTTGTAACCTTATGCTATGTTTGTTTGCAATTATGTTACATGGGGTTGGACTGTTTTAACTTATTTAACTAGTTAAGTACTTATAAACACTTTTTTATCCTTAGATTAGTCCCAAGAGCCATTCGTATGGATTATTTTTCGGTTTCCACCTATATAATTCCAAGTAGCAAGTTGCAATTAAATAGTACCCCCTTTTTAAGGTATCAAATGACCTCAGAAGTAGGAAAGTAGTCCATATGTAGTCATAGAAATAAGTAAATAACACGAGGATGAAAAAGTGCTTATGCCTTATATGTATAATTAGTATAAATAGCCCAATCCCATGCAACGTAATTGGAAACAAACATAACCTTAGTGTTCTATTAAATAGTACATTTTTTTTAATGAGTTTGATTGAAATTGATTTTCATTTTGAAAAGAAATCTCCATGTACCTTCAATACTTTTCTTTCTTTACGTGCTTATTCACTTTCGCATTCCTTCACATCATCATTTTCGGTATCATTATCTAAACTTGAACTTCTTTTTTAGTTAATGAAAGCCATCATTATTCCCAATGCTTTGCATCTTCTGACTTTTGTGGCAAATAACCACTTTTTGTTGACTGTATATAGTAGTTACAGCATCTAGTTAAGGATATTGCATTCATTACCTGTTACATGTGTAGCTTTCTTACGCACTTTCACTTGCTTCTTTCCTGGTTTAGTGTTCTGTAGATAATTGGAGGAAGAGCACTTTTCTGATGTTAATATAGTTGGATTGACTGCAGCTTGACTATTAGGCACATAGGAAAAGTTAAAGATTCAACTCATTTAGGGCGAAAAGAATGTGCATCTCCTTTTCGGGATTCTACTTTTTGCGAGTGATGGTATTTTTTCTCAAGTTTCATTAGAGATTGGCTCTTTGCATTTCTTTATCCTTCTAAGGAACTCACAATGAAGTTATCTTATAGTTGTATGTGAATGCTTACTAATTGGGAGAGTTAGATCTGATTGTAGGACTGTCATCAAGCTGGAGAATGTTCTCTTCGGGTATAACAAAGCCGGAGAAATTCTCTTGGTTAGGTTAGGCTAAGAATAGGTTGTTAGGCCTTCTTAGTGCCCCTGGTAGGTCATGTTTGACATGATGTGTGCATTTAGTAGAAGAATGGTCCAACTTTTCTGTTTTTCTAGGCATAGTTTTGTATTTTTTGGAGTGATCCTTTCTAGTTATGTATTCCTATATGTGTCTCTCGCGTGGCTATCAATCTTCCAAGTCATATATTTATCTTTTTCTGAGTTTCTAACATGTATAAATTTTTGCTCTGCAATGAAATAGGATATGGGCAAACAGGCAGTCAGCTGCAAGATCAAAAGAAAGGAAGATGAGGTACATAGCTGAACTTGAGAGGAAGGTCCAGACTCTGCAAACAGAAGCAACATCCTTGTCTGCTCAATTGACCCTGTTGCAGGTAATGTCCTCATTTTATACCACTTAAAAGAAAACAGATCTATTGACTCGGTTATATCACCTAATAATTTAATCATGCAGTTGAATTATTCATATGGCTGCATTTCCTGCCTCTACTAATCTTCTGTATATTTGTTTATATTGAGAATTTGACTGGTATATAGATAAAGACATGCACATGACAGAGGTTTTTTTTTCCTTTCTTTTTTTCATTCAGAGGGATACAAATGGTCTGTCTGCTGAAAACAGTGAATTGAAACTGCGGTTGCAGACAACGGAACAACAGGTTCATTTGCAAGACGGTAAGAGTCTGACTGTTGAAGTGTTCGTCTTTTGGAGTTAATTATTTTATCAATACTCCCCTTTCCCCTTCCATCTTTCCTTTTTTTGTCCTTAATTATTCTCTACAGGGGAACAACAAGCTGTACAGCCCTGGTTAAGAAATGCTTAGCTTGAATACATCTAGAATACATCTAGGATTAATGAGCTAGTAATTTAACCTACTACCCCCTTTGCCCCATAAAAGATTACTTAAGTACACTTTTAACTCAAATTAAGATAAACCAAAGTAGAGGAAGGAGAATAAACAAGTTTCGATTTTACCCATAGTGGACCCCAAGTACAATATGATTCTTTTTCTTTCCTAGAAGTAGTGGACCCAACTTTAGTACTTTTAAGGCAAAAATAGTCTTCATAAAATATTTTAAATGTGTACTTTAGACATTTTTTGTTGGTAGGGTTGAGCAAAAAATTGATTTGTCCCTGAAACCGCACCAACGGTTCTGACGTATGTGGTTGTTTTAGGTAGGTTGAAAACCCGAATTTGCGGTTTGGGTTTGATTTTTGAGCAATCGCGCCATTTTTTTTTATAAAAAAATTACATGGCCAAAACGAAGTCGTTTTGGCCATATATACACTACAGTACTACACCAAGTTCTAAATGCTCGTCTCTTTTCTGAGTAGAGGCTACACCTCCCTTCTTCAAGATTGTAAGTTGATTTCGTTCCAATCAATTTCAAACAACAGGGAGCAAAATATGAGTCATGGAATGAGTAGTACTGTCAACATGGAGCATATCAAGAAACATTATTATGGAAGCCACCCTTCAATTCATTCATTTGGAATTATCCTTCATGTAACTTCTATTTAGCTTTTGTTTAGACAAAACATTATAAGTAAAGTTGTGTGTATTATCAAAGTGGTATTTAATATTGTGTGATACTAAATTGTTAATTTAAATTGCATAAAATTTAATTTTTTCAATTGGTTTTGGAACCGAAACCGCATAAAATGAAACCGCACTGCATGGTTCAAAAATACCGCACCGCACCAATTAAAAGCGGTTTCATGTGCGGTTTTATGTGTTGTTTGGGCTTCAAACCGCACCATACTCATCCCTACTTGTTGATACTTTAGACATCTTTTATGGGACCGGGGGGGGGGGGGGTATTAGTGTACGTATACCTTAATTTTCTATATTTTATGGCTTCACTGTTATTCATTGGTAGCTTGATAAAATCCATGTTAAAATAAAATAATTTAGATGAGCAATGAGGATGGCATATGAAGCTGGAAACATGAGCGGCTTTCACTAGTATATCCTGTATCACAAGAGCAGGGTGGTGGAATAAGTTAACAAGTGTTTGTCTACTCTTGCCAATGCCATTAATCTTGTGACTCTGGAAAATAGCTTGTCCAACTCCAAATCCATGTATATCTACCTGTTTAGAATAAGAGGGTGGCTCTTCCTTTGACCTTTGAATAGAAGATGTTATACAGCAAATTATATATTATAAATTACTAAATATGTGTTCTGCTTCTGTAGCATTGAATGATGCACTGAAGGAAGAGATCCAGCATCTCAAACTACTAACTGGGCAAAACTTCACAAACGGGGGATCTATGCTGAACTATCCTCCATCATACGGGACCAATCAGCAATTTTATTCCAACAACCCGTCTATGCACACAATGTTAACTGCACAGCAGTTTCAACAGCTCCAAATCCATAATCAGAAGCAACAGCATCAATTTCAGCAGCATCAGTTTCAGCAGCAACCACCTCAGCTGCAGCTGCAGCAGCAGCAGGAGCATCTGTCTCATGGTGGCGACTTGAAAATGAAGGGTTCCATGTCATCTACCAGCCTGAGGGAAAGTTCTCCAGACATCAACCTGCATCAATCGAAGGATTAAATAGACATTTAAGACTTAGTAGTCGCAATTAATACTGTTTGCACACTCTGCTGTTTGATAGATCACCTTTATGTGATTTAGTTTTAGATACATCCCATGCTATATCGTTTCCTAGGTAGTCAAAATTTGAAGTAATGATCTGTTTGTTAGCAGGTATATGTTTACATTCCTTGTGTCATCTAGCAGGCTTTGTATGCAATTATCTTTTGTTGTGTTTAACCTTTACATTTAAATGTAGCCAGGTTAGAGTTGCCATTCTTCTTGTTTTTGTGGTCTTTATTAGATTAGCATTTAATCTTCTATTTGTTTGCGGCACGTTTGGATGCTTAGGTACAAATTTAAGTCTGGTAAATCCAATCCAAACCTAGTATATATGGGACTGCATAAATTATTTTATTGATCCTTGAAGCTTCTATTATCTCAGTAATATATATATATATATATATATATATATATATATATATATATATATATATATAATATAAAACAGATATTCAACGGTCTCAAATCAATTTAGGTTTTAACAGTCAACAGTCTAAAATCATTTGGGGTTTCAATATTTAACGGTCAAAAATTTATCTTATTTTTTTTCTCCAATTTAACACATTTTTTTCAAAAATTTATTCACTCACATTTTTCGCCCAAATCAAATTCACCACTACACTATAATAACAACAATAATAATAGTAGTAGTAGTAGTAGTAGTAGTAGTAGTAGTAGTAGTAGTAGTAGTAATAATAATAATAATAATAATAATAATCATCATCATCGTATATTTTTTCTCTTGGCATGTGCAATGTCTATTTTTATTAGGTTTTTCAAAATTACCCCTGTAACGAACTTTCCACCAATAACTTCCAAACTAGTTGGCTTTAGGGCACTAAGTTTAAAGACACTCCTAAGAGTTTATTTATTCGACTAACTAAGGCCACAAAAACAAACTAGCCAAGCTACTTTTAACCATCATATTTAACAATATTTTCAATTTTTCTTTCTCGATATTCGTTGAAGCAATTATTTTACTTCGTTATTGTAACATGATCAAATAAGCAATAGAGGTTTTCTTTTTATCCTTCACTAGCATTTAATTCAACAAACTCAATCCAAATTCCAACTAATTCGACACACTGAATACATGCATAAAAATGTATAGGGTCTCAAGTAATGCCAAAACTAGAAAACAGTTAAGAATTAGACTAGCAATCATTATTCATTTCATACAAGTTCATAACTAATTCACCAAGTTATTGTCATTGGTCAAAAATTTTACCACTGAAATCAAAACACTGCTCAAGTGACTCTAAAATGCATGAAACAAAACAAATGCATGCTCTAAATGCAAAAATTTCCTAAATTTTCCTAAATTCTGTATGCTTTCATTTTTTATATATGACATAAGAATGCATCCTAAAACATTGACAAAACATAAATAAGTAAATGACAATGCATGAAATATACTAAAAAAAATGCAACAATTTACTAGAATGCAATGCAACCACCCCCAAACTTAAATAGAATAATGTACTCATTGAATAAAGAAATAAAGGAAATCAAAACAGAGGACTCCCCTAAATAGATCAATTGTCGTGAGAGACCTCCTCATCATCCGAGTTTGGAGGTGGATAAACCGGTAACGACTGAGGCTTAGGAAAAGAAACTAGATCGGCACTAGGGTTCATCCTCCGAACATATCAGTCAAGGTCATGCTAAAATTAGTATAATACACATACATATGATCTCGACGTTCAGCAATTCTTCTATTTTGTCGCTTTAATCGCCTAATCTGGTTGTCCATCCTTGATTGTAAATTGCAAAACTGAGTGCTAAATTGAGCCTTAGATTGAATTCCAGAAGTAAAAGGTGCTCCAAAATCAACAGCAGTGGCATGGTCAGTTGCTAAAGGATCCTCATCAGTTGGCGGTGAAGGAGATCACATGATAAAGCCCAATTCTCGTGGATGTGATTCACCTCATTCCCATACTTTGTATCTCTCAATTAAAGCATGATCCAATAGCACCATCGGTGGCTGCAACAACTCATCCGCTCCCCATCGTACGCCAAGTTTCTTGCACAATCCACAGATGAGTGATGGATTAAGTAAGCCATCAGAAGTAGCCCCTTCAAATGTTTCTTTATCGACGCATCTATGACCTCACCAACATCAATTTTCAGCCCTTTCACAATAGCATATAGCAAAACAGCTTTTCCCTTTGTAACATCACTGAAATGAGTGGACGCCATCAATTTTGCGCAGAGGAAGGCATACTAAATTTTCTCGTATCTGCTCAAGTTGGCAAACGGGAATGTCATTGCATTGCCTTTACTTTTAATCTTCCAATTTATTTCTGGCTTGCATAACTTTCTTACGATCTTTGCATAAGCAAGACTTTCCACTATAAATTGAGCATACTGTAAATTGTCAAAGCCCCGCACATTGTAATAGTCATTGATTACTCGCTGGCTAAATGATACTATTTTTCCTCGGAGAATAACTTCACATTGTGGCGTCTCTGCAGCATTAACATAAAATTCTTCGATAATCGTCTGACAGTAGGATCCGGTTGATCCATGAAACTATCCCAACTTCGTTCAGCTATCATGTGAGCCATCTCTCCATCTAACAATGCATCAGGACGAAGACCCCGCTCAGGTGTTAGAACATTTCCAACTAAATATGTATCGAATTTTTCTGCGGCTTCGACAATAACAAATCTTTTCCTGTCAAAAAGGTCTTAAAGATGTAGTCCTTTCACCTCTTTGTCACTTGGGAGCCATTCATAGATAAGCCCAAGATATATCAATTCAATTCTTATGCAAATCTCAAGCCAAAGATGCAATTAAACTTAAAACTGTGCGAGACTTTTCTGTGAGGCAATTAGTCAAACAGGTTGTGTACAAGCCTTTAATTAACCCCAAAACTTCCCCTCAAACTCAATTCAAAACCCCCAAACTTATATCAAACCAACATTGCTGTAAAACCCGGTCCTTTTACTAAAAGTTTCACATCACCTCTTTTTAAAACTCCTTCCATTCTTTTAGCCTATATATATGACTTCACCCTCTTTTAGTTTTATATACCAAACATTAAGTACTTCCTATTTTGTGAGGAACTTTTTATGTGAGGACCTTTTTAGTAAGGACCTCTCTAGTTAAATATTTTGGTGTCGAGGATGTGAGCGGACTGCGAACCTCACAATTTTGGGTATGTCTCTTTTTCATTCTTTGTGTAATTATTTAATTTTCTGTATTAGTTTTAATTTTGTAGCTTTAATTTTAGTATGTTATTTAGTTTGTTAGTTTATATATTTTAGTATATCTCTGTTAGTAATTAGCATTTTGGAATATTAAATTAATATTTTTGTAACTTTAAAGGTTTGACAGAAAATAATATAATAATAATAATAAAATATTTATTTGTAATAGAATTAAAAATGAAAATAATATTTTTTGTAAATATACTTATATGTATTTCGGAAGGAACAAAAATACTATTATTTATTAATATATACGTTACCATGATTAAAATATTTATGTATGTATAACTTTAGGTAGAATTTTGTATAGAACGGAAGGATTTCAGATTCGTCTTAGAGAAAGAAAATGTGTAAAACTTAATCAATTGATTAACTATTTATTTATCAATTCTTTTATTATGTTTAATTAGTTCCGACGGATGGAATTTAACGAGTCATTTTTGCAATATAATTTCGGGTATTACATTGCTTATTTCAGGTACGGATTCCGTACTCCTTCAGCGATACTCATTTAATTTTAATTTATTTGTTTTGTTTCTCATTAGAACTTGGATATTATCTCGATATATTGTTTATATTCAAATGTATATGATAGTTTGGTTTGATTTTAGATATTCGCAACTTATCTTGTACTCTTTAGACTTATTAAGCATGTCTAGTATTTATTTTGATTCTGTAGAAACGTACATGCTAGTATATTTGGGAGACTTTGTGTCGATTTGTTTATGTTTGGCATGTGCGTATTAGAACCCCTTCTGTGATATTGTGTCGCATTCGTTGTGACATAATATTTTTGTTAGAAAGTATCGTAGGGTATACCTGAGCTATAACCACCTGTGTGTTAGGATTTTGACACAGTGAAAGCAGCGGAGTTTTAAAAAATTTTAGAAACCCTAAAACAGGATCCATGCGAAAACAGATTAATTAGAGGTTCAGAATTTGTTTTACCGATTATGTAAGCTTGAATGGAGACGCTGGTGAATTCTGAAGCAGCCTCGAATCCTCAACGCAATCCAACGACTGCGTCTCTACGGTATCCACACGAACGCTCCGCGAATCGTCCCACGATCTGCAGCAAAAGGAACCGCGGTACTAGCCACCAAAATCAGGATTCCAGAATTATTTTTCTCTCTAGCCTCTTTCTGAAAACGGCTAGGGTTTTAGTTTTGTTCCTTACGTGATTAAGACTATTGATATATCATATATATAGTAGTTAATAGGAATTGACCAAAATCTATTTTAATTAGAAAAATAAAATCCGAATTTATATATATTATATCTTAATTAAGTCTAACTTAATTAATATACATATATATAAATTATCCTATTAATTTAAATTCGTAATTTTAAATACTATCAATCATATTAACATATTTAAATACTTACAATTTAAATTAATGTCTTTTTTAAATACGTTCTAAGTGTGTAACCCTATAGGTTATTATTATGTTGGCAATAATTTTAAAATCATATTATAAAATTATAAACAGTGAGCAGCATCTAGTAATGCATCACTGCTACCCAAATAATAATAAGATTGGTGATTCGATGTAACATTTTCGTGACTAATGTTTCAATGCAATTTAATCCTTTTAACCTTGACATCCTAGATTAAACTCGAGGCATGGAAAGTATCATACTCTTCATAATTTAATCTGAGTTTTCTTAATCAATGAGTAGACTATATGAAACAAATCACTATTTGAGCATGGCCATGCATTTCATAGTCCTACTCAATCAAGAGGCCTATGGATATCACCCCTAATATATAGGAGGGTTAAATTCCATCTAGACCACTCATATTCCTCACACGATTCATGATGTACCCAATAATCACCTTTATTGTTCACCCTATTAAATGTGATATTTGATGATATCAAAGTACATAAATTCTCGTGTAATAATATAGTGATCTCAGGTCGGAGGATCATTACATCATTGTCACTATGAGAATTTCTTATGACATTTTGCATAATGCTCCACGTAGAATTCTCATGGTGGGTCAGTCCAGTACATTGTTCTCTAATCATGTACCTATGCATTGACTCAAATATCTCATATATTTATGACCAATGAGATTTTGTCATCAGTCAATCCATATACTAGTCTCAATGCATCATTGTTGTCCCATTAACAATGATACTCGACTAGGGACATTTAAGAGCAATGACACTAATTGTAATTATATAATCTCATGTTCAAGTCACATACTTGAAGTTATATAATTCGTATAACTATTCTAAGGACTTTTATTATGCTAACATTTATATAACGCAGTAAATGAAATCATAATAAAATAATTCATTTATTCAATCAATATAATATCAAAAATGTTAAGTAATTACATCAAACAATTAGCCTCTAGGGCATCAACTCTAACACTGTGGGGGTACCACATGCATGTCTCTGGGCACTAAGGCATGACACTTTTCGTGGTGGTGTGATCAGTCCACGGGGTCTCCATTTTATGTTTCGGTAGACATTTGGTATTTTGTTGTGGGAGGCGTATGGGTCAGCCCTAGCATTTTGTTCTGTTCTGTTCTGCGATATGGTGTTGTTCGTAGTGTCGAGCACACCTTTTCTATTTTGTATGCATTTGGATCTGCAATCCAATGTGTGCCTGCCTGTGTGACAATATTTTGACTTATCTTTGTGACAAGGTATATTTCTGTTTTGTTCTGAACTCGGTATGAAATAAACACAACCATTCAATTCAGCCTTTTTTGTTGTTCAGTAAATCAGTTCAGTGGATTAGTTTTAGTTCAGTAGATCAGTTTAGTAAGATTATGTTATTCAATTTCAGTTCTTATTTCTGCACTTTTTATTCGTACTGGGCATTTGGCTCATGCTATGTTTTTTTCTTTCGGCATGATTTACAAGGGGATTCAAGGGCAAGTGTGAAGAGAGTTCCTTTTTGTTTTGACATTCTGCTTAGAGTTCCTTTGTGCGTAGCATGTAAATTAAAATTGCTATAACATGTAAATTAAAATAGATAATCCCAAGCATCCAATTGGCCACACAAACCAATTGAGAATTCAATACCCAATATTAAATGCACAATAAGAACTTAAGGAAATAACAGTATGCAAACCCTCCTCTAATGAATTTCGTAAACCAAAATCAATAGCAAGCACCAAAATTCGATTTTGAATCAACTAATACTTTGCTTGTCACCTGAACTGGAGAGTCGTTGCTTAGATGTCAGTTGGTCTGAGAAATTTTTGATTGAGGCCCTTTGCATTCTAACTAAGATGAATTGGAGTGATTGAATCTTGGTTTGGAACACCCAATTGAAATCATACTTGGATTGTAGTTTGGTGGGAAGTGTTGAGGGTTTATGAGACTTGGGTTTGGAGAGTTAAAGTTGGAATATGAATTGGGAGTGTTTTAAACTAAGTCGCGTCCGATCGGAATTCTTAAAAATTGAGTTTAGGTTCATGCGCATGGAAATTGTACAAGAGGGTACACCGGGGCAGATATTTACAGAGAAGAATGCGCCTAGGCCGAGAATTTATGCATCAGGGCAAACATTTACTGAGAGGTATGCGCTGGGGCGCACCTCTGTAGGCAAAACTCGTGCGTCAGGGCGCATGGCCAGATTTAATGAAATTTTTTTTTTGCTCCTTCTTGGCTACAATCCTTACGTACGAAGACCTGTTATGATAATGTAACAAGAATTGTTAAGCTAACATGAAGTATTTGAGCCTATACCTAAAATTTTATGAATTATAAAATCCTATGATCTTAACTAAATTATAATTAAACTAACCATTTTCGTAAGACTCAGGATTGCATTTAGCATGTGCAATAAGCCTTTAAACCCTAAGTAGACGAGTTGTGTCTCGTGAGAATTTACAGTGAATATACCGACAAAATTCCTAAAATTGAAACTAAAATCTACAACTCGTCATACTTATCATAACAAAACGTCGAAAGACTCTCAGTTATAGAACTGATACTTTCCTATAATGTAAGCATAAATGAATTAAAAAAAAATAAAGAACTTCCCTGAAAGGTGATCAGTTGACGTTTTGCACAAATGTCTTCTACTATCTTGCTAAGATGTATAACCTAAAAAATAAAACAAAATAAAATTTCAAAACCTATTAAAATAAAATCAAACGTAACTCCTACAAAATTTACTAAAATTAAAAATAAAACTAAAATTAAAATTTGGGTTACCTCCCAATAAGCGCTTGTTTTAGAGTCTTTTAGTTTGACTTTGTTCTTTTCAGGTTTTGTCAGCCTAGGTCAAATTTACAGTTTATGATCCGCTTGGCTAGCCATCTCTTAGTCCTTTCCTTATAACGTTTAATCTTCTTGGAAGATTGGGGACTCCGACTCCTCATCACACATTCATTTTTCTGATTCAGCTGAGACAATCCTTCCTTCTCCCTATTACCATTGTCTTTGCCTTCGACTGAGTTGATTTGGAAGCATTCTTCAGACTCATCGGGGAACTTCATTGCTTTAAATACACGGAACTTCACCTTGTGATCATTGATCCTCATAGTGAGTTCTCCTTTTTACACGTCAATTATAGTTTTTCCAGTGGTTAAAAATGGACTTCCCATGATGATAGGAATATTACTGTCTTCTTTATAGTCCAATACCAAGAATCTACTAGAAGAATCAGCTTATCCACCTTAATCATAATGTTTTTAACTATTCCTTTAGGATAATTGATGGACATGTAGGCCAATTACAAGGTGACGTTCGTAGGCTTAACTTCCTTCAGGCTGAGCTTTTGATAGATGGAGAGTGGCATCAGGTTTATGCTGGCTCCCAGATCACATAGAGCTCTTCCGATGAACTAATTACCAATTGTACATAGAATTGTAAAGCTTCCTAGATCCTTGAGTTTCGATGGTAACTTTTTTTGGAGTATTGCACTACATTCTTCCGTAAGTGCCACTGTTTCAAAATCTCCTAGCTTTTTTTTATTAGACAAATATTCTTTATGAACTTCATGTAGCTAGGCATTTGCTCTAATGCCTCGATAAACGGAATATTGATGTGCATCTTTTTGAATACTTCCATGAACTTTGCGAACTGCTTGTTCAGCTTGGATTTATGGAGTCGCTGAGGGAATGGTATTGGAGGCACATAAGAATTTAGTTTGCCCCTTCAAATTTTTTCACTGACTTCTCATCCTTTGTCTTTTCAAGCATTTTCTATTCAACATTGTTGTCTTCTTTATGTGAACGTTTTGGGGTCTCATCAACAATCTCGGGTAATTCATTTCCACTTCGCAACATAATGGCTTTGCAGTGCTCTTGCCCTTCCCTCATAGGATTGATCCTCCACATTTCATTCTGCGCGATATACTTAGTGACAATTTCCTCCAAGTCCACTTTCTTCTCTAGTTGTTGTTGTTGTTAGCGAGCCTGAAATCCTGGTGGTGTAATACCCCAAATATTTACAAGATTTGTAGATAAGATCTTAAATGATTAATTAAACATTAAGGTTTAAAACCTAGAGTTAAAGAAGTGAGATGTGTAGAAAATGAGTAAACGTTTTTTTTCCTTACCTAATTAATTTTTTTTAGGGATTAAATGTGAGAAATATGAGTTATAAAATTTAAAACCTATAAGTGATTAATATGTATTCTTAGAAGTATAATAAATATAAGGTAATATAAATGATGAGTCCAAAGACCAAAGAGATGGTTAATTGGTTGGCTAAATAAATCAACATATGTATATTATGATGATATATATATTGGTGTATGTATATATGTATTGGTTTATATACATATATAGGTATGTATGTGTATAATTATTTATCAATAAATAAATGTCCAAATAATTTAATTAGGACTAGTGGACTAGCCCAAGAGGATTATATGTGTTAGCCCAATATGGGAATACTTACATGAAGATGAGTTAGTATTATTGGGTAGCCAACCAATTTAAATGATGAGTCCAAACAAATTAATATGGAAACCCAATGGAGTTAATGTAACAATTTAAAGTAATGAGCCCAAATAAAATAAACTAGTAGCCCAAAAATTGAGTCCAAACTTAAAAGTCAAATGTTAGTCAATGTATTGGGAGAATATTTTTTTAAGTATTGGTGTGTAGAGAATTAACTAATGTAGGGTTAATTGAATAACCATAGTTGGTAGACAAGAGATGTCATTAACCAAACATTAGTTAATTGCTAGGTGAATGAATGTGATGCTGAGAATTAACCATGGATGAGTTAATTGAATAGCCCTAGGTGGCAAATAAGTTAAAGGTTTAACTATGCGTTGGTTAGTTGCTAGCAAAATGTGTAGTTACATAATTATATATATACATGATGGATGAGAATTAACTAAGGTGAGGTTGGTAGTTTCACCTTGGGTTAGTTATTAGAAGTGAGTAACCTTACATAGGTTAATTGGTGGAAGAATATTATAGATACAATTATGTATATATATAATTTACCAAGAGAGAATTGGTAGGTAACCATGGGTTGCATGTTGTAGAAAATTAACTATACCTTGGTTAATTGTTAGGAGAAATTACAAGTATTGAATATAAATGTATATATAATAAAAATAATTATAAAATGGTGGAGTGTTGACCAAATATGGGGCCCCACTTGGGGATTGAGTGTAGTTTGCATGTTGCTTGTATTTCATTTAAAATGGTCATTCATTTTGTCAATTCCCTTAATTTATGCTAGGATATAATTTAAATAAAAGGTTATTGGTGAATATGTAGATATATACATGTTGTGAGTATATGAATTGGTAGAGAGTTAACCAATGTTGGTTAAATAAATTAACCATGGATAATAAGAAAACTTGTCTATCACCAACCCTAGTCAATTAAGATGGTCAATTCTTATAAATTTATGTTTGTAGAGAACTAACCATTGTTGGGTTAGTTGTTAACCCTAAGTGGTAATAAAAATAAAATCTTAACCAATGTTAGAGTTAAGTGTTAGTAAATATATAAATATATTAAATATATATGTAATTGATTGTAGAGAATTAACCTTACTTGTGTTAATTGATGAAAAATGATAAAATAAGTATATATATTGATATGATGAGTTTGGACCATGTTTGGGTATGTGGACTAACCTATGTCATCTGAATGTAGAGAGTTAACCACATTGTGATTAATTGTTGGGAGATGTATAAATATGTAAATATACAAATAAGATGAGCTTTAACCAATGTTAGATATTTGAGTGACCAATGTTAAGTGTAGTACTTCAAACCTAGGTCTTATGAGAGTTAGAAAGTTAACCATATGTGGTTAAGTGTTGGTGATATGTTACTTCTTTTGCACTTCACCATCTATGTTGCTTGTAGTCAAGTTGATGGGTGACATTGTAAAGGTCAAATATAAGAAAAATACAAGTATTGTGTATATATGTGTTGGTATATACATAGATGTTGGTGTATATGTATATATGTATATATATATAACTAATAAAAGAATCCAAATTAGTGAAAATAAATGTTATTCCCGAATTTTGGGCTCCACGTGAATGTAAAGCTTGCTTGTTGGATGAATTTTGAGTGCAAAATGGTTCAACAACTCTCCAACCACCCTAGTCATTCATATGGTCAATTAAAGTGTCTATCAAGTGGTCATTCCATACTATAGTAAGTCTAGATTAGTCCTAATTTGGCCAATGTTTGATGATTAGTAATTGTTAATCAAGATTAATTATGAGATTTCTATAAATAGAAGGTCACACTTCATTTGTTAGAGTTTGACATTTGTTAGTGTTCATATATTATAGAGAGAATAAAGAAGAAGCTTGTGAATGTTCTTGAGAGATTGAGTAAAACACCTTGAGTGTTAATGTGTGTGAGATATTGATCTAGAGGTTCATTCAAGAAGAGGAGGAGTCCTAGCAAACTATAGCAAGAAGAAGACCACTTAGAAGGTTAAATTTTTTCTTAACCTTAATCTTTTTATTTTAAGTTGTTAAATGTTTGAACTAGAGAGGTTATATATGATGTATGTTATGTATATGATGTATGTAGAGTCATAAAATATTATGGTCTAGCAAATAATGCTTGTAGCATCATGTTTAAACCAATTGAATCAAGGATTTATAAAACTAATTTTTATTCTGTCCTTCTAAGCAATTTTAATCCCACTTTCGTTTGGAATTTAGATTTATGATATAAAGAGAAGTTGTAAAGGAGGAAATTATGATGAGAATGGACTTAAGAATCATCCCAAAATATTTTTAAATGAAAAAGTTATGGTAGTTTAAGTGAAGGAGGGTCGGGCAGTCCTCAAAATTAGGGTTTCTAAAATTTTGTACTACCGCCGCAGCAGTCAAAAACACTGCCAGAAACATGTTTTAGCGTGTCGGGTCGGGTCAGGTCAATCCAGGTCAATTTTTTATGAAAAATTAAGTTAAAATAAGTGTAAAATGAATGTATTTGAACAATAAACCAATATATCTAGAGTTTATAAGTGACTAATTGGTAGTTAAATATTTAAAATAAATACTAAGGTTAACACAATTGAAAAGTTGACTATGTGTATGGTTTGAATATTATTAAAATATTGTTAAATGATTAATAATATTAGTAAGTAATTAAAATAATATTAAATGATTAATAATATTAGTAGGTAACTAAAATGTTATTAAATGATTAATAACATTAGTAAATTATTAAAAAGTTATTAAATGAGTAATAACATTAGTAAATGATGAAAATGTTATTAAATAATTAATAACATTAGTAAATAATTAAAAGGTTATTAAATGATTAATAACATTAGTAAATGATTAAAATATTATTAAATGGTTAATAATATTAAAAAGAGAGTAAAATATTATTAAATAGTTAATAATATTAGTAAGTGATTAAAATATTATTAAATGGTTAATAATATTAATAAATAATTAAAATATTATTAAGTAATTAATAATATTAGTAAGAGATTCAAATATTATTAAATGATTAATAATATTAATAAGTGATTAAAATATTATTAAATGGTTAATAGTATTAATAAGTGATTAAAATATTATTAAATAATTAATAATATTAGTAAGAGGTTAAAATATTATTAAATGATTAATAATATTTGAATGTAAGTTGTATATTATCAAAGGTAGATAATATTTTGAGATATTTGGTACATTATTAAATGTCCAAATCATTAAGTTATGTAAAAGAAGATAGTTTAATTGAATTAAACCAATGTAAATAGTCCATTTGTGACTAATTTAGATAACTTATTAAAAGTAGGTTGTACGATGAACGCGTAGTTACGTAAGTTGGTTAAGCGTACCTGATATATCCGAACTAGGTTTGGGCTAGGATTTTTATCCAGAATTTAAGGGTTCGTTTGTTGAACATCTTAAGAGTTAATAATTTGAAGTTAGAGTCTTATATAAAGACTAAGTAATAGTCATTGTAACTAATGATGATGTCAATTTCATATATAAATTGTAGGTTGAATAAAAGACGTAAAATAAGCGTAAATGGTAGAAGCGAACCAGACAAGTTTTTCAGAACTTGCTCCTATGTGCATTGTTATGCTACAACGTGATATTAAATTATTGATATGAAGATATTGATGATATTTGTGATATGTGAAAAGCATGAAGTATGATTACATGTAAAATATGTACAAAATATGAAGCATGATTTACTAGAGACTAGTTAGTTATTATATGTGATGCATGAGAAGTATAAAACATTCATAAAATGAAAAACATGATGTAAGAATAAAATACAGAATATGTATAACATGTTAAGCATGTAATGTGTTATGTGTAGCTGTTAGACTTGCTGAGTTGTCGTGCTCACTCTTGCTACAAAACCAACACTTTTAGATAAGTGCAAGATATCCAAATATTTCGTTAAAGATCAAGGATCAGGAATGCATATTACTTTCACTGAAAGTTTAAGTGATTATTGTAGTTACGAGTTCGGATTGGACAGGTAAAATGATTGAGTAATTAAATAAAAGATTAGTATGTATTGTGAGTGTTTAAATACTCAAAATGATTGTAATAGAATGTCGTATCATGTATGATATTGGGACATACTAGGAATTTGTAAAGATTGCGATTCTGGAATAGAAAAAGATGTTATAAAGTTTTAAATAAATAATTATTTAACAATTATAATATTACTGTAAATCATGAATGATAAAAAAAAGGTTGTACTGTGATGAACCTGGTCCGAGGGAGATTTGGGGTCGTTACAAGTGGGTATGCTTGTCGTGGGCCTTGAGATTGGGCTTGGTTATTGCTTCGTAAGAAATTAAAATGATTCCTTAATTCGTGATGATAATGATTCAGAACGTTGTTTTTCTACTGTCAATTGAAATTACTCACATACTACACCGACTCTAAACTAATAGCACGTTGATTACTTGAATGATTACCCATACATTATGAACGTTTTAAACCCCCAACTCATCAATCTTCTTGGTTAGGGCAACCATCTGGGTTATTTTCTGTGCAGATAGTGCATTAACTGCATCGAGTTCCACAATTCTTATTTCCCTAGGTTGTGTCATCCTAACAGTTGGCCATTGAGAATTGTTAGCTACCATTGTCTCGAACATCGTGTAAGCCTCATCATAATTTTTGGCCATAAGAGCTCCACCCGCTGCTGCATCAACACTAGTTCTCACTGTACTAAATAGTCCGTTATAGAATGTCTAAACTTGAAGCCACTTGGGAATCTCATGGTAAGGGAATCTTCTTAACAAATTCTTAAACCTCTCACAAGCTTCATATAATGATTCTGAGTCATACTGAATGAAAGAAGTGATATAGTTCCACATCTTCGCTGTTCTGGCAGGCGGAAAGAACTTTGCTAGAAATTTTTGTGCTAGATCATTCCACATTGTGATTAAACCTAGTGGTAGTGAATGGAGCTAACTCTTTGCTTTATCTCTGAGTGTGAAGAGGAACAGTCTGAGTCTAATTGCATCTTTCATTACTCCATGATATTTTAGCGTGTACAAATTTCCAAAAAACAAACCAAGTGATTGTTTGGATCATCGTTCGACAATCCCCCAAATTGAATGAATTCTGAATTATCTGAATTGTACCAGGCTTGATTTCAAAATTATCTAAATTTCAAAATTGAATGGTAGGCCTCGTGGTACTTGATTAAATTTCAGTCACTTGCGACATAATATATATAGTCCCACAATGACTTTTGCTCCTCGTCAGCCAATTGTTATTGATTTTATACTGCTTCTTGAATAAACTTACGCAACCTTCGGAACCTTATTTCAATCTCGTCATCGTATGGTGGTGGTTCCTGACCCTTAAGCCACGTGTTCATACACAAATTACGCACCCCCAAACTTTAAAATTCTAGAAAAACGTATTCACCAGCGGATTCTTAAGTATGGTCATTGTAATGACCACGAATTTCATTAGTCATTGTAAATATACTTAATAAATATTTAGCAATGAATTTAAACTTTTTGTACTAATTAATTGTACTTTAGATAATTAAATAAATGTACTTGTGTATGCGTATATTTATTTAAAGAATTAAAGCAAGGTGTATAATTAATTAAAGCAAATCTAATTGGATTATATTTTAAATCCAAATGAGTTGATAAACTAGGTCAAAGATATTAACCTAGTAGCCCATGTAATTAATTTAATTACTAGTCCATGTAATTAATTAAACAAGCCAAATGCTTGATTTAATTAAATGTAACCTAGAATATTTAATGTAAGCCCAATGTGCTATTTAAATTGAGCCCAAACAATCTAATTGAATGAGCCCAATAGAATTTATTCCCAAGCCCAATGTGAAGTCCAAATGAAGTCAAAACTTTGGTCAAAATAAATATATATATATATATATATATATATATATATATATATAGATGTATATATGTATAATTTAGCATTAAAATTAAATAAAAAATGGGGCAAAAATGGGAGAGTGGCCGGCCAAGCTAGGGGACCCACTTGGGTGGCTTGTTTGCTCCTTGTTGCTTCAATTTTACTCCATGTCATAAGTTGTTCAACCACCCTAGTCAATCCATATGTCTATCAATTGGTCATTCAATAGAATAATAAGCTTGATTAGGCTTTAATTTCACCAACATGGGTGAATTAGCAAGTTAATAAAGGTTTAGTTGTTGGTTATAAATAAGACCTCCCACAACCTTGGTGATGTTGGCTAGTTCACTTGTTAGAGAATTCAAGAGAGAAAGTGAGAACATTTTCTAGAAAAAAGGAAGATACACTTGTGTATTGTGTGAAAAAGCTAGAGGAAGGCCTTGGTGAATGTCCACTAGCTACATAACATACTTCGATAGAAGGAAAAGAAGAGCAAACAAAACTCAAAGGTTTAAAAGTGCTCTATCTCTTCTTAAAATTTATTTTTGTAGTCTAAAATGATTTTGAACGGTTAAAATCTATTTTTAACCGATCAAAACTCATTTTGTTAGTCTAGAAGTATTTAACTATGTAATATATGTATATTTATAGCTCTATGTATTTATAACATGATTTGGTATGTGAGAAATGCATAAAAGTTGTAGAAATATTCATAACACGTTTTACCGGTAAAACCCTAACGATACATGTTATGTTTAATGTTGTATTTTGAAATGTACAAATCGGAAATTGGATTTTTATGGCTAGAAAGCTAGATCTATAAGTTTTAAAGAAAAATCCTTTTTGAACCTTTCAAAAATATTGAATAACAAATAAGTTATAGCTTTTATCACAAAAGATGTCGTTTTTAAACCCTAAGTGGTTCGATCTGTAAATTTCGTGTAAAACGTTTTCAAAAAGACGATCGAAGCATGGAATATTGTAAAACAAGAAGTTACGAACACATCAACACTGATTTGGTGTTATTTGGATGTGTAGATTTTATTTTATCAATGTTTGATCAAAGGGTATCAAAACTGTCAAAAAAAAATCAAAAAGTGGGCAACATTCTGCAGTACAGCGTCGGGGCGCCGTGTTGCAGTGTTAATCACTGCGTCGCGGCGCAGTGCACTGTTCTCAGAAAAATAATAAAAATCCGAACCGGGTCGGGTCGGGTCAGCTGGGTCGGGTCGGGCCTGGTTCGGGTCAGAAAATAAAAAACGTTCCAAAAAATATTTTTTATTTTTGGACTTAATAAATATATTTTTAAATATATATATAATTGATTTAATGATTTAAAGGTGTATAAATATTATTATTGAAATAATAATATAATAAAGGTAATAAAATATTATTAAATAAATAATAATATTGGAAAATTATTAAAATATTATTAAGTGTATAATAATATTATAAGGTTAATAAAATATTATAAAATGATTAATAATATTAGATACTTAATAAAATATTATTAAATAATTAATAATATTAGATACTTAATAAAATATTATTAAATGATTAATAATATTATATAATGAATAAAATATTATTAATCGATTAATAATATTAGAAGTCTAATAAAATATTATTAAATAATTAATAATATTAGATAGTTAATAAAATATTATTAAATGATTAATAATATTAGTTAATCTTAAAAGATTTATAAGGTATTATTAAATGATGAATAATACTACAATGTTAATAAAATATTATTAAATTGTTAATAATATTAGACAATTGCATGAACTATATTAAATAGTTAATATAGGTTCTTTGTGTTTGAAATATTATCAAGTAGTGATAATATTTTCTTAGTGTTTAATTACCCATAATTAATAAATTATGTGGTTCGTAAGGTTATAAAGGTCATTATACTTACAAGTATATGATACTAATTTAAGATCAAACTGATTTAATTGTTAGGTCCGTTCAAGGATTGTTAAATTAAGTTGGTTAGCCGTAGACGACGCACGAGGCAAGTTTTCTTAACTTAACTTGTAATTTACGTTGCAAGTTTTCTACACCTTAACTTGTATTTATTGTTGCAGTTATTCTTCAACCGAATTTACATTGAGTAATCCAATTATTGTTGAGCAAGTATCTACACTCGTCGTTATTTGACAGACCTTTGAGTGAATTAATTATCCAAAAATTACTTCACATCGTTATTGATTATTGTATTAGCATGTAGTGCTTTTGCAACTGTTTAAGAATGTCTAAGCTAATTGTTTCAGCTAGACAAATGCATATTTAAATTCATTTAATTGAATATTAGAAAAGCTTATCCAAACCATTGGTTGGTGCGGATTCTTATAGTAAGACTGAGAAAGAACAACCCTAGTTAAAGGGAATTTTTATTTGTTGGGAAACCGAATGCGCACAAGAAATCTAAATGTTATGCATATACATAGGACATGAGAGGACTGATCCCCTCAAGTGTCCCGTTATTTTTAACAAGGTGTCAGACATTGTATGTCTGTTCTACCTTAGTAGCAGTTCACGGTCATTAAAGGCCACTCAGCAGTAAAGAGTCAATCCATTCTCTTATTGAACATTGATTCTTGATATCTTTCATAAGTGTTATTGTTAAAAACCTTGAAGTTATTTCCCTTCATCATGATATATCTGATGTTGTTGTTTATAAACTTGCTAAGCCATTTAGTTGCTCATTCTTGCTATATCATGACTATATTTCAGCTAAGCCCGACTGCTCTAAGTCAAACAAAGGCAAAGGGAAAATGAATGCGTAGTTTAGTAGATGCATGCTAGTTTAAATTACTGTTATGTAATTACTTTGTAAATCTTTTGTATTTCCCCTAAGATATGTAATGATTAAGATTAAGGTTAATAGACCTTGGAAAATGTAGCCTTTTGTTAAGGAACCTTTTGTATTATTTCGCGAAGTTTGAATACAATTTATGTATTTCATTGTTGTTAAGTATTGTACAGTGAGAACCAAACTCGAGGTTAAAGAACCCGAATTTGGGGTCGTCACAGTCACTACGAAATTTATGAATAACGATCAAGCTTTAAATTCTAGGAAAACGTAATTTTACGTTAGTGGAATTAAATGGCTATGATCGAAGACTTGCAATTGCAAACTCTTCTGGATGAAGGCCTGCAAAAGCAAGTAAAACAAAAAATTAAAACGATTAAATTAAAATTAAACTGAAAATAACTAATATTGAAATAATTACTAGAACCGTTCCTCGACAACGACACCAAAAAATTATTGTCCGATTTATATAATGACAATTAACACACAAGTATATGTGATTAACAAGTAATATAGTGAAAAAGAAAGGTCTAACCCATAGAGAACAAGTACTAATAATCTTCTAAATACTAATTTTATGACAATCAAATTTTATTTAAATAATCAATATTTGGATTAAGAAAATTATTAAACTAAAACTTACTAACAAGAATTGATTATCAGATAATAAAAAGCTTAAGACTACAATTTTTCCTAATGCATCACATGAATCTCTTCAACCTATTTCCAATTAATTAACCAATCGAGTTATTAACTAAGATTGTCTACCTATTTATTAACCTTTTTCAATGATTAATAAAAAGACCTATTCCAATTATAATGCTATATTACTATGCAACATAGATTGAAATAAATTCATTAAGAACAAACTCTTGATAACGTTACATGTGACACATATGTATTTTTATCCTATGTACTATTATTCTACTCTTCCTAAAAAGAATCAACAAGTTCACATGTTACCACATCAGTTTAATTATTGGCCACACAATTAATAATTAAGCGCAATATATAATAAACCACCCACATAGGATCAATCAACTGAAAATAGGAGTGAATAAATCAATGCTTAACAAAAGATTCCATTGTAATCTAAAATAGAAAATTAGTTCATAGTTTTATTGAAAACCATCATCATCAAAATAAAGAACATCTCAAAGTTTCACCAATGAAAATAAAGAGAAAAGAAAACACTGTCGAATTCTTTAAATCTCATTGGCCTTCACTTTTGAACTTCTTACGTTGCTTCACACTAATCTTCTAGCCTCCACGATTGATCTCCAATTCTTGTTATGTAACCCTTTCCTAATGCATTAGTTTTCTATTTATACTTCTCCTTGGGAAATTAGGTTTTACGCATAAAAGAAACCAACTTGGAAACAAACTCTATATAGCGCGCGAACTTGCCCAACTGAAGCTAGCGTCGTGTGCCCCAGCGCACCACTTAGTACTGGGAGAACATGCGCCCCGGCGCACCACTTGCTAGAAGTTACGATTTTGCCACTGAAAATTGCAAAATGTCCTATTTGTCCTTCCTTTGCCTTTTCCTACAAAATAAATATAAAAGCAAATAAAAAATACTAAAAATAATTAAAGATAACAAAATCATAAGCCTAAAAATACCCGATTCATAGGTCTAAAACCACTCATCATTCGACTAGCAGCAAACACAGATTTAATACCTAAAAGAAGTTTTGTTCCAGCAAACTTGCGTTTGTTGTTACTATTAGAAGAAAATAAGAAGACGACAATGTAGATTTGGAGTCAAATAACATTTTATCTGCACCAAAATAATATTTTGAATCGGTTATTCCATTCAAAATTCAAGTAAAAATATTTGTACCGATTAATTTTAATGTAAAACTTGTTTTATACAAAATTTTAAAGAATTTAATGTTGAAAAAATTTATGAAAGTGAATTTATTGAAAATTAAGTGGGATATATATTTGTATATATATGTATGCATTGTGATGGACAAAATTCCCTTTATTCATTATCATATAAAATTTAAAGAAAATTTAAGTTGAATTAATTTAAGAAAAATATAAACAATACTTAGTTGTAATTATGGTTAATTTTTTATAGTATTCAAGTAGCCATATATATATTGTTGTTAATTTATTAAAAATTAATTGGGATATATATTGTGATGAAAAAAAATACATTATTTGATTTCATATAAAAGTTTAAGAAAACTATATATGAAATAATTTAAATAAAATATATACAATTGTTACTTGGGATAACAGTTAATTTTGTGTAGTTTTCATTGAAAAATATTTATTGTTGTTAATTTATCAAAAATTATTTGGAAAATATACAATAATTATTGATTATTTGGTTAAATACTATGCAATTGTCAAATACAGTATAAACATAACAAATGATCCAATTGGTATTTATGTTGTTTTCTTTAAGTTAAATATGGAGAAATGAATCTCCGGACCAATTGACAATAGTGTTTTATATGACCAAAAAAATCAAGTGTTGGAGGATGATTGAGAAGGTAAGGATAGAGGTAAACTTTTGTCATTCTAAATTACTACAATAATATACGACCAATGGGAATTAACAAATGCCCAAAAAATATTATTATATAAGTGTGAGTTTGGAGTTTACCCATCAAGCAGCTATTATCAAAACCGATGCAAGTCTCATGTCTGCCCTAGTTGAAAGATGACGACTGGAGACAAATACATTTTATTTAAATTATGGGGAGATAACAATTATATTGAAGGATGTACATTTTTTATTTGGGTTATCAGTTTCGGGAAAACCCTTAACTTATCCCTTGTTTGACACTCTCTTGACCCATTTTCAGGAATGTTTAGGGTCAACCTCTTTCTTCGAATATGAGACCATAAAAAAGAGGTGTTATTTCATTGGTTTGATTGCATGATTTTTTTTTAAAATGTCTTAATGAAAGCAAGTAAGGATGTGGTTGACCAACACATAAATGCATACATCATTTGGTTGTGCAGGACAATATTGTTTCCAATCAGGTAAATTAAAAATAATATAAAATAGACAAATTGGTACATTTTTTTTTTGGCTTGTCCTCCTTTTTTGTTGGTTCGACATTTGACTTTTCCTATATTAAGTCAAATTTTATTATCTATCAATTCAAAAAAAAAAAAAATTAAATTAGTATCGTACTTTTATAAGAAAATAAGAAAATAAGAATTAGTAAAATATAGTTTTATAAGAAAATAATTAAAATAAGATCATCTTACCTAATAGTAATTGATTTATTTTTTTCATATATATATATATATATAATGATTAATAACAAATGATTGCTATGAACACTATTTCATCAAACTGATCATATACCATCTATATGAAGATCTCTAAGGGTGCAAAGTAGAATAAATTTTTTATCTATCACTAGTAGGACTAACAGCAGCAATGCTTTGCCGCTAATCCTTTTAGCGAAAAGAGCAATACACAATTACCTCTAAAAAAAATTAATTGGTCTTGCCGCTAATCCTTATAAGGGGAAGAGCAATACAAAATTACCCCTAAAAAAATTAATTGGCCTTGCCATTAGTCCTTCTAGCAGTAGGAATAAAAAAAATTTGGGTTTATCGCTAGTTCTTCAAGAGATAGAAGCAGAAAAAATTTATTGACTATGAGAGATAAATCGTAATAACTCAAATCAGTAAGGTGGACCAACTATATCAAAATTTAATTGACAGAAAAGGGATTAACCTACTGTGGTTGTCACCTTTTCAGCATTAACTTTAAAAATATGAAATTAACCAACTAAACTTTTTAAAAATTATTAATTAAATCATTCGGTCAAATTTTTTTCTACGTGGCTTTAAAAAAAAAAACCTTTCAAGTGGCTATAGATGAAAAAACTTTTAAAGGATCCCCTAGAGGTTAAAATCATATTTTGAATGTATGAGTGGCGCAACACCTACTTTCTCTCTCCTCCCTCTCTGTTCCAATTAGACATAATAGTTGCATCGAGTGTCGTGGAAAGAATAAGAACTGAAGAACCAAACGACCCCTCCGCTTTTGGCTAACTGCAAATCGAAAATAAAGGGGCGATTACTTTCACCAAAATAGGGAGTATATTAACCAAAAAACCCAAAACAAATTTGATGTTATCCCTTTTGCAGATCTCAAATTTGGGTTAATGGTTCAGTGGTGTAATGCTGACCCATTTCGTCTTCTTCATTTTCATCGCCGGACCGGTATTTTGACATGCCCAGATCAGGAATATCGAAATGGGGCACATAGTACATTGAACTTAGGGTCATTTACATAAGTATACAACTTTTAGAAAATAATTACAAAAATAGTGCACTAACAAAAATAATTACAAAAAAATACACTAACAAAAATAATTACAAAAAGAATGCAAATGAGAGATAAAAAAAAAACAGAGGAGAGGGAAAAGAGGACACATGTCCCTCCCTCCCTCCCTCCTCCCTCCTCCTTCTTCCCCGCTTCCGCTCCCGCCTCCCGCCTCCCGCCTCCCGCCTCCCGCCTCCGCCTGCCTCCTCCCCTCCTCCGTCCCCCATCCCCCTCCCCCTGCCACCTCCTTCCCCCCTCCCCGCCTGCCTTCGTCCCCCCTCCAGCCTGCCTCCTCCTTCCCCCTCCAGCCTGCCTCCTCCTTCCCCCTCCCTGCCTCCCTCCCTCCTCCGTCCCGCCTACCTCGTCCTCCCTCCCCCCTCCCCGCCTACCTCTTCCCTCTTCCCTCCTCCGTCCCCCCTCCCCACCTCCCTCCTCCGTCCCCGCCTCCCTCCCCCCGTCTCCTCCCTCCTCCGTACCCCCTCACCGCCTGCCTCACCCCTCCCCGCCTCCCTCCCCCCACCTCGTCCATACAAAGGTAACCAACCCTGTAATACAAAGGTAACCAAACCTTAATAAAAAAGGTAACAAACCTTTAATACAAAGGTAACCAAACTTTAATACAAGGTAACAAATCCTTAGTACATAGGTAACCAATCTTTAATACACAGGTAACCAAACCCCAATACAAAAGGTATCCAACCTTAAAACAAATGAAACCAACCTTTAATACAAAGGTAACCAAACTTTAATACAATGGTAATCAATCTTTAATACAAAGGTAACTAAACTTTAATATAAAGGTAATCAACCCTTAATACAAAAAGGTAACCAAACCTTAATACATATGTAACCAACCTTTAATACAACGGTAACCAAAAAGTAGGCGAAGGAGGTGGGGGGAGGGGGTGGCCACCACGATCAGATCTGGAGCCACCACGAGGGGAGGAGGAGGGGCAGAGTCAGGGGGATGAGGGGCGGGGGTGGGGGGAGGAGGTGCGGGGGTGGGGAGAGGAAGGGGAGGAGGGACGGGGGCGGGGGGGGGGGGGGGGGGGTGTCGGAGGAGCTGGGGTGGGGTTAGGGGTGGGGGTGGTGGTCGGGGGGAGGAGGGGTGAGGGCGGGAGGAGGCGGGGGAGAAGGGAGGAGGAGGTGCCGGAGTGGGGACGGGGGGAGGCGGGCGGAAGGGATGGGGTAGGGGTGGGGGTTGGGCGGAGGAGTGGCGGGCGCGGGGAGGAGGAGTGGCGCCACTAACTATGGAGAAGAAAGAAGATGGAGGAGATAAAATGGAGGAGAGAGAAATGAATAAAAATCATCTAATTTGGATTTTGAAATTTGAAACCAACTAACTACCCATTAAATCACTTACCTAAATTAAAGGAATAAAAATACACTAATTTATAAATTAAATATTGAAGATGTACTAATTTTGTAAATATTTTATGTATATATTTTTATTATAATATTTTAAAAAAATGTATTGATAAATGTAAATCTCCCTTGAACTTAAAGGGTCTGAATTTTGGGGGATGTCGCTTCATGGGTTTGTTCAAAATCGAATTGGGTCTGCGTTTGGGGGGAGGGGGGTTTCTTCATGGGTTTGTTGAAAATCGAACTGGGTATCATTTTGGGGGATTTTTCTTCATGGATTTTAATTTGATTTCTGCAATCAAAAATCAAAATTATGGGGGTTTCGAAGGATTTCGATTACGATTACGAGTCTATGGGGGCTTGAATCGATTGCCCGATTTTGTTACCTTGATTTCTTGTTCTGGTTTAGAAATCTAGGGTTGTCTCTCGATTTTCAGGTTTTGATTGCTTTGCTTTGTAAATTGATTAATTGGGTTTGTGTTTTCTGGGCTCCAAGGTTGGAGTGTGAAGCCCTTTCTTTCCTCTAGAGCTTCTTTCCCCCTCTGTTCACCATTCTCTGTCTCCTACCTCTGCGCATCCGGCGACAATGGCGGGGATGGAGGACATGTTCCGATGAAGAGATTTCTCTTCTTTACCTTAGTAAAACGATGTCATTTTTGGTGTTGTATTTTTTTTTTGATACCATTCTTATGGATCTGAAGCCAATTGTGTCACATAAGTATTTTTTTAGAAGTCACCTAGGACAGATTTAACGTTTGTTAATTTTTTTTGACAAAATGGTTTAATTAATAATTTTTAAAAAATTCAGATTAAAGTTCAATAATGTAATGCTGAAAATGTGACAATCATGGTGGGCTAATCCCTTTTTGCCAAATCTAATTTATCATTAAATTTTTTCCATGAAAGATATAACTCAAATTAATAAAATAATTAGTAAGACATTGGATATAGAGAAAATTTAGATAGATTAGTGAAACATTTAGATCAAAGTGGCAGTTGGCTCCAAATCTTTTACAAATTTATCTAAACTCTTTCTATATTTAATACCTTACTAATCTCTTTACTAATTTGAGTTATTACGAATTATTTTTTTTTCTACTACAATTAGAAGGACTAGCGACAATGTCATTTTTTCCCTTTTTGTTTTTGTCGCTAGAACAACTAGCAACAAGGTCAATTAAATTTTTTTAGGGGTCTATTAATGTCCATTGCAGCCGCTAGTCCTACTAACGACAGGTAAAAAATTTGATCCATTTTGCACCTTCAGATCTTCGTATAAAAAGTGTAAGATCAGTTTGTTAAAATAGTGTCTATAGTAACTATTTGCTATGAATCATTCTCCTATATATAGACACACACACACACGTAGAGACAATAATGCAAGTCTAAGTAAAATTATATCACCACTTATATAATATAGTTTGAGTAGAAAAGAAAATTATCATAAAAATCATATACGTAATTTAAATTATAAGATCACTATCGACTTTTAAAAAATTAATTTGAGACATTTTCAAACTCAAAATTGACACGATTTATTTAAGTTTTCAAAATAAAAAATCTTATAATGAGTAGTTCTATTTTAGGTAATTCATAATTATATTGACATAAAGTAATTGAATTCATGTCAATTTTGAGCTTTAAAATGTCTTAAATTAATTTTTCAAAAGTCAATATTGATCTTATAATTTAGAACGGAGGAAGTATAATTTAACAAATTTTATGTAGGATATTTTTGTCATTACAATTTTATTACGATTTTGAAAAAATCTCTTAACAAATCACATGATTTAATTATATTAATATTAGTCCTGAAATTCATTATTAAACTAATGTTCTAACTAAATTAAAATAATTAAAACTTAAAATTTAATCAAATCATATGATTAATTATATGTATAAATAATATATGGGATTTTTTTAAAACATAACAACTATAAATTAGTTGAGAAATTATTGTAAATTTATTACTAACTAATTGTCATAACTAGATTAAAATTTAGTAAAACTTGAATTTCATAGGTCTAGTCACACTAAAATTTCAACCAAAATTTTTCAATATAAATGCTAATATAAAATTTCATTACAAATTTAAATAAAATTAAAATAATTATTTTTTCATATACATAATTAAATAAATCTACAATCCATTAAAATGTTCGGTTTAATAATTGATTGAATGAACTTATATTATATAATTCAATAAATTATTATTTATATTAATATTTAATATAATAATTTAAAAACTAAAAATATTTTCTCAAAATTCTAATTAAATAGTTATTCTATAATTAATTAATTATTTTAGTAATTGACATAAAAATAATTAATTATTCATACTGCCCGTACTTCACACGAGCTGGTTAATATTTTGCTTAAAGCCAAATACCAGAAGTTGAGAAACGAGGATTATGAGTGAGATTATAAGGAGTAAAATAATTTCTCCCAGACTTGACTTTAATTATTTTTTGTAATTAATTCACTAAAAGAATCAAGAAATTTTTATTTTCATAAGAAAATTTTGATATTTCATAAGGCTTTATTCATATAAATATGAGTCCTATTTATTATTCATATAAAAAAAGTCCTGTAAAACTTCTTTTTTTTTTTTTGTAAATATCAATTCCTAAAAATTAAACGTCTAAATGAATTAATAAAAAATGTTTTTTTTAACGCAACTATTAAAAAACGTTGGAAACAAGTATTGCTGTAAAATTCCATGTTATACATGATTACGTGGTGACATTTTTTCTTTCTTTCCAACTTGTCCGATCTGAATTTAAGTTGAATGATGTGGATATTAAGTTATTATTTTACATCCAAATTTAAACTTTGCAGTTTAAAACCGAAGCAAATTATCCAAAAGAATTGTCTACAAGAATTGTGGAATGTATTTTATTAGACGGGGAATATATATATTTTGCGAATTTCTGTATGAATTTTTTTGTTTTCAATTACGTAGATAAATTTTTATAATAATTTTTATATAATATGATTAATTATCTTTATAATTTTAGCTAATTCTATATATTTATTTATTTCACAATTATAATGCGTAACAGAACTTTCGTAACAGGCAACATAACTCTTATTACTACTGAGCTTTTCTATATATCGAGGGAGTGTCTGGAAAACTTTTGAAACGTGAAACACAGGCCAAATTTCTATAGATTATAGTTGTACAATTCTTTGTTATGGGGGGTAGTCTATGGATCTCTCTTCTTAAGGATTATTTTATTTTATTTTTTTGTAATAAATGCAATACGTACTGTTTGCAATGTAACACCAAATTTGTACCAATATTGCACATACATTATTTTTTCTAACTACCAACTAAATTGTGCCTAAAAAGGACTTCATATATATGGATTAATCCACAATTTAACTACACAATGAATAGGTGAGAAGTAAATGGTTATACCATACACCAAAACTGGGGTTAGTGAGCTAAAAAGACACATAGTGCCTGCATGAAAATATCATGTGGATTAATCCATGATTTTGCTATACAATGAAATCCTGCATATTTCAACACTGATGTTTAAGCGGTACATACACGAATACTAAACAAAGAACACGAAATTCATGACAAAACCAACTCTCAACCTCAAAATTGTCACAAGCAATGCATGCTTTCTTCATACTATAACTTGATGCGTTCTTACAACAAGCCTAACCCTGCTCCCTCTTTCGATTTCTTTCTCTTTTTCGTTACACAAATAGGCACTTGCACGCCAAGCACTTTTAGGCATGGAGAAGAGGAAATACTTGGTGAAAGACGAAGTTCTAATTCGACATCCAGTTCTTGTTTTTCTTTTTCTAGTAATAGGGTTTGTTGTGATGGATCCATTTGATATGAGTCCTGTTGGGGGTCATGATTTTAGGCCTGTGAAAAACAGCATTGCACCGTATAATCAAGTCATGGAGAGTTGGCCTAAAGACAACCAGAGTCGATTAGGGCGAGGGAATTTAGAGTTTGTGGATGAGGTTTTTGGGCCTGAATCATTGGAGTTTGATGTTCATGGACATGGCCCTTATACGGGGTTAGCTGATGGCCGCGTTGTGAGGTGGATGGGGAAAGATAGAGGCTGGGAAACATTTGCATTTGTTTCGAGAAACTGGTACGCACTAAATTGTCCTGTCCATTATTTGGTAACGTATAAGCTCGTCTATTATGACCTTGCAGCATAGCAACATGAATCAACTCATACTCAGTTTTGTTGTTGTTTTTAATGTTCCTAAAAGTGCTTGGCCAACCTAGTCGGCAAAAGCAACTTCTAGCGCTTAGGCCTTGTAGGCAAGGGTTAGACATTTTCAAAGGCAGGGGGCCTAGGCGGCTTCCCTAGGCTGTGTAGTTTTGTTGCTACTTTAATATTTTTTTTTAAAAAAAACAAGTCTATTCTTTTGTATATATAACAACATTATTGTTGTTATATTTATAAAAAGCGGAAGTTTAGGGATTGATTTAAAACATCGACAAATTATGGGTCAAGTTTGAGTTGTGATAGAAATTTAGGAACTTAATAATAATTTTAACAAAGTATAAGGTAACATTTGATGTTGTCCCATCCCATCTGGTAATAGAAAGTTAATAGAAAATAGATTGCAACAACACCTATTCTTTTGAAAACAGGAGGAAAAAAGTTATAGGGCAGCGCCTAGGCGGGGCGCCTAGACCTTGTTTTATAACACAGGCTATTTTGAAGGAAAAGGAAACTCAAAGATAAATTAATTCATTTTGTCATTTAATTAACATGGAAAAAGGGGGCAGAACAAGTGATAAATTGTTATTATTGAGAAAAAAAGACTAAAGATCATTGATTTTTTTGGTAATTAAATCTATGTAGATTTTGTCAAGTTCATATTAATTGTGAAGCACTGATTTATTCCGTCTTTCCTTCATCAAATTCAGTAACCAAACCGAGCATGTCAAGAATCAAATTATGACGCTTTTTTAATCTCTTTTTATGATTATATTTACTATATGTGATGAAAATGGTTGTTTAAAGGTCTGAGAAGCTCTGTGCTAAAGGTATCGACTCAACGACGTATAAGCAATGGAAAGTTGAGCCACAGTGTGGGCGCCCTCTAGGTCTGCGGTTTGATAGAAAGAGTGGAGACTTACACATAGCAGATGCTTATTACGGCCTCATGGTCGTTGGCCCTGAAGGAGGACTTGCTACTCCCTTGGCAACAGACATGGCAGGGAAGCCTATACTCTTTGCAAATGACCTTGACATTCATTACAATGGTTCCATCTTCTTCACAGATACTAGCAAAAGATACAACAGAGTGTAAGTCTTAATAATCTTCCTAGTAACCTTTTGGCACAACTAATCTTAGCACTAGAAAATAGTAAAATTGCTTAAGGAAGTTGTCCCAAATTTGTTGGTTTTGTTGTGACTTGGTCAACTCAACTCAGCTACGCCTCAACTCCTGAACTAGTTGGAGTAGCCTGCAAATGAATCCTATGACAACAAAAAAGTTGTATGGGATTTATTATTGATGTCAAATCCGTTATTATATGTTTGCTCTAGTTTTTGTTATTTTTGATGTTAAAACGATTTTTCTTTATCCATCCATGGGCAATGAATTAATGAATGGTTCAATTCCTACTGTAAGTTATGACTTATTCTTTATAAATGTAATTGGGATTTTTTTTTAATTGTAGGAACCATTTCTTTATAATGTTGGAAGGAGAAGCCACTGGCAGGCTTCTTAGATATGATCCACCGACAAGAACAACCCATATTGTGTTGGATGGTTTGGCTTTTCCAAATGGAGTACAATTATCCAAAGACCAATCCTTTATCCTCTTCACTGAAACCACCAATTGCAGGTATAAATTTAAAACTTTTCTTTTCAGGAATTGTTATTTCCACAAATAAATATTAATATTCCCACAAGTTATCTCTCATATAAGTGTGTAACCCATTTATTATTCATGTGAGAAAAAACATGTGAAAATATCAATTTTACTTGCTGATATATAAATTCCCTTCTTTTTATCTTCTCGTCTTTCTCTTTGAGAATCGATATTTCCATAAGACTTTACTCACGTAAATGTGGGTCTCATTTACTATTCATTTGAGTGAAAGTCTTGTGGAATCATCAAATTCTCTTATGGAAATATCAATTCATTTTTGCTAGTCACTACCTCATAGACTACTATATTTTGCAGGCTTATGAAATACTGGCTAAAGGGTCCAAACACTGGCTCAACTGAGCTCGTGGCAGACCTACCAGGGTTTCCAGACAACATAAGACTAAACGACAAAGGCGAATTTTGGGTGGCAATAGATTGTTGTCGAACAAGAGCACAAGAAGTTCTCACCAATAATCCATGGATGAGAA
Source organism: Hedera helix (assembly GCA_947179155.2). NCBI lineage: Eukaryota > Viridiplantae > Streptophyta > Magnoliopsida > Apiales > Araliaceae > Hedera > Hedera helix. Next base: position 27,204,676 of record OX359282.1, on the reverse strand, counting down.
GCATTTATTTTCGGCTACCAGTTCAAATGCGCTTCTTGGCTAGGTTGATGGGAATGAGGATGTACACTGTAGTGTCTCGATTCAATGAGAAGGGAGAATTACTGGATGTCCTTGAAGATAAGAATGGAGTTGTTATGAAGTTAGCTAGTGAAGTAAGGGAGGAAAAAGGAAAGCTTTGGATTGGGACTGTGGCTCATAACCACATTGCTACACTTACTTACCCTTGATTGATTTTTTTTTTTCAAAGTGTGCAAGATTCTTGTAATTTTCATTATGTTTGACATTTGGTCTGCTAATTGCTAACTGTTTCTGTTATAGCTTTTATATATGAACTAGTCTTGGTTAGTTGTCTGAAATTTTCCAAAAAGAGTGAATAGTTTTGCTTGTTTAATATATTCATTAGATGTCTCACATAATTTACAATAACCCACATACTAAATAATGTTTTATAGTTACTAGAATACTCTAGCTGCTATAACATGGACTTAACTCGTGAGATCCAATACATTAGTAAAACTCAAGACTGTGCTACTAATAAATCTCAAGCCAAAAAACACATTACACTTGACTTCTAGTCACTGTTCCCTTGGAACCCCTGCCCGCTCACTGGCGAGCAAGGCAGCCACTTGTTTACTAAGGAGTGAGATTCCCGACTACCTTGTCATAGTAACTATTGGTCTGAATACATAAAAATACAAATTCATTATGTTTTATGACTGGAAACCTTAAAAGATTCTAAATGATTCCTCTTATTTTATTTTTATGTGCAAGTTGTGGATTTATCTAACAACCCATGTTTAATGATCAAGAAAACTTCGTTATTTTCTGCTCCCTTCAATTTTTTTAGTAATTAAAATGATGCATGGCTACAATGGGTCGTACTTCTTTTTATACCAAGAAGAGAACATGTTAAATGAAAATTCATGATAACCAGACATGAATCCTAACAAAATATAAAAAAAGAATAACTGTGTATTTTAATATTTTTGTCGAATGAACATTAGGCAACTAAAATGTTTAGTAACAAAATTTTATCAGGTAAATGTACTCAACGAGATACAGGGCAGTGGAAAAAATAATTAGGGCTGCAAACACACCAACAAGCAATACTCAGCCTTGCAGTGAAAATCACATTTTAAAATGGATGAGCCCCTACGTATATCAATTCAGCTATACAAGAAAATGGCTGAATCTTAACCTGGAGGTAGACTAGATCAGCAGCTGGTAGTGCACTCATTCACAACATCCTGCCATTTCCTGCAACAAGAAACCCGACTGAGGGCAGGGAAGGATCCATAACATATTCAATCTTAAGAAAGTCGAAATCAAATGTAAGCGACTGCTTCAAGTTGTAGACAAACACAAGTACAATCCAGCCCAAAAAGATTCAACTTGGATGAGGGTTGCTTCACTGAAAGAATAGTCATCCACCCAAAGACCACACAAGAATAACCAACAACAGTCACCCTCCGAAAATACTCTAGCTTGAATCAATTTATCAAAATATGATACGCTCCCAAAACTAACAATCCCGATAGCACTACCGATACAAGTGTGTAATGCAGATAAAACTCCATCCCTAAACCCATGTGCTCTAATTGCTCTACAACCCCAAAGGGCGCTCATATTGAACACAAGATGAAGAATGCAAGTATGGGAAAACGCCGAAGTTATTATCCTCCAATAGTGCCCTTCAATGGCTTTTTCATAACTCAAACCCATATGTGCATACCCAATGTTTTTCTTCGGCAAAAAGTAGTTTTACTCCATTGTAGTGTAGTTGTACATTTTTAAGCATTACCCAGTAAACTTTAAAAAAATACAGTTATCACACTAAACTTTTTTAAATTTATTAATTTGACAATTCCTTTAGATTTATTGGACGGACGTCGAAATCCTTCCTTTATTTTTAGATGTGGCTTTAAAAAGAAAAAAGAAAATACATGTAAATGCTGAGGTGTCTTATTTGGATAATCGGACTCAAAATAAAAAAAAATAAAAAAATGAGAAACCGAATTAGCTAGAAAGTCAAAAGAAAGTAAGCGGTCATTTTCTAAATATTAAGTGTCCTAAAAATATTGTCATCTTCAACCTTCAGTCGGGTCAATCCGACCGGCGCACATATTAAACGGGTCAAAAGCAATAAACTCTCTTGTTTTAATTCCAAAAAATATATCAAAATTTTCATATCAATGATATCTATTACAACATGTTATTCATTTCACAAAAAGAAGTCAAAGATGAAGAATATCTGGGTCTGAATAAGTGTAGAGCTACCATGAATTTATTGTCAATGAATGATTTAGGTATTACCTCTTCTCATTCAGAAAAATCAGGAAGATTTATTAGAGACTTATGATTGCTTACAACATATATAAATAGTAGAAAGATTTTTTCCATGACATATCCTTTGTTTTTCCTCTCCTTTAAAATCAAAGCCCATTGACATAATATATGCCACAAATTACAGTTTCAAGGCCTCCTGCAAATGGGTTACATACAAAAAAAGACAAATTCTTCCAACTCCAACATATTTACCATTGATGTAGGTGGTCAACTTTTTCAAACCACCAAACAAACCCTAACCCTACCTGGCCACAAATCCCTCTTGTATAGGGCTCACAATTCTGATCAATAATCTATCCCTTTCATTAACAGAGACCCTAAATTGTTCTCCATCCTTCTTTCCTTCCTCAGAACTAGTAATTTTCCATCCAAAGCTATAGCTTTTGATCTTCGAGATCTCGTTTCTAAAACTCAATTTAATGGAATTGAATAACTCCTCGTTGCTTCACAATTAAATAACCCTTCTCAATTCGAAGCTTTTAACTTCGAAAAATCTTTAATCTTGCCTTTGAGTGGCAGAGATTCTCTTTCTTCAATTTCAACGACGCCGTACAGATCTGTTCATGTAGCTCACGATAGCAAAATCACATCTTTTGATTGGTCTTTACAGAGAAAATCCATATTTTTTGACCCAATTCATACATGTGGATACTTTGTTATCATGGTTTATGTGGATTAATTGGCCCAATCCACGTGGGACTCACCTAAATGAAAATATAAGCCAGATCAGCATTTACCTGTCTTTTCTTTTCTTTTTTAAAAGTCACGTCTAAAAATAATGGAAGGAAACCGACGTCCATCCAATAAATATGACGGAATGATCAAATTAATAAATTTTAAAAAGTTCAACGTACTAATTGCATTTTTTAAAAATTTTAGTGGGGTATTGCTTAAGAGGGTACAATCACAGTAGGGTAAAACTACTTTTTGCTGTTTTTCTTCTGAATATAGAGCCAAATTGCACTACATATCCCTATAATACAAGTTGTAGCAGGTCTTTTCCATATCTCATATAGCAGTGATTTTCCCATTTCAAAAAAAATACACTCTATTTACAATGCTTTGAACTAGTATATTTGAACTGATTACTATATATATAACTATTGTACTAAACACTTAATCTGATAAAGGTAAAATCACAAACCCTTTTTAAGATATTACCAGTACCAATAGAATCAGATATATGAATATCAATTACTTAGTTAAAAATCCTTAAAAGAATACAGATTTCGTCATCACGAACAAAGCTGTGAATTGGGTTCTTGAACCGGATAACTTCAAATTAATCAGCAAATTACTGAAGATTTAAAAAGAAAACGAAAATTAAGCTCTAAATGGGTCATAATTTAAGAAATTAGGGTTTTGAGGGGTCATAGAAATAAAGCATTTGGGGCGATGCTTGCAATTTGCGAAGTGTTACTTATGATTTTCCAATTCAACACTCTCTGGAAGGGGAATAGGTGATGGAGTTACTTAAATGCCCTTACCATAAATGTGTATTTATACAATACAATATGACAAGATGTCAATAATCCTCAGGGGCCTAAGCCAATAGTTTGGCCAGCTTATTAATAGATATTAGTCTATTAGCCCGTGACTTATTATTATTATTTTTTATAAATTTTTTGGATAATTTAATAATTTTTATGTATAATAATTATTAAAATTTAATAATTAAATATGTAATAAATAATAGCATATCAATTTATATATATATATATATATATATATATCAATCTATATAAAAGTAATAGGATTATTCAAGTATATAATCAAAATATTAAAAAGTTTTAATCAAATGTTAATTAGAAAATCACAAAAGTTCATACTAAATAAGCTTATGATTAGATATATTCATGAAACTTAAAAAACGAACTGACATGGGTAACTTACAAATGTTAAAATTTTCGCACCTATTATTAATAATTTAACTAACAATTATCAAGTCAATTCAATTATAATTATTAAACACAATATCTATTACTATCAAGTCAACTCGGTTAGATGATATGAATTACTATCGAGTTAACTATGTAGGTTCTCTAATTAATTAATTGAAACTAAACTCAAGTCGGTCTTTTATATATACAAGTTTGATAGCCCGTGTGAGAAGTTTGATAGCCCATGTGAGACACGGGCTAATTTATATCATTTTTTCACAAATATTTGATAATTTTTTATTGATATATTTTTCATTTTTATTGACGTAATATATATATATATATATATATATATATATATATATATATATATATATATATCATAGTGAAGATAACTGTATATATTCTACGGTATACGAAAAGTGAAAGCAGTATGCCCTCAAGCCAATTATATGTTGATATGATAAGCATATACTTTGTAATCTTATTCCTTTATTAATAAAAAAAATTTATTTATTTAAGGTCATTTCTTTATTCATGATTGATTGGTTGAATTAATTAAATGAATAAACTCATAGTTTTGGAGCAATACTTTTAAAATTATAATGTTGATTATGCTAATGAGAACTAAATTTTAGATAGCTCAAAACTAAAATGTTACTCAAAACTAAAATGTTCCTAATCGTGAGATCACTAAAATGAGATTAGTAAATTCAGATATATTAGTACATACTATGTTTACTCTTATGAATAGGATGATTTTTCTCATAAATCATTTGTGTGGAGACACTAAAGCAAGTATGTAGGTGTTTATTAGATAATAAATTCACTGAACATGATTTGCTAAATGAACACCTAATAGAGTTTACTTGTCTGTCAATAGGAGTTCCTAATTTGATAGTAGTACAAGTGATCATTAAACTTAAGATCATCATAGTAACTTGTGTATGATGAATTATATACTTTGTCATATTCCTTAAGACTATTCGAGTATAACAAAGGATATGTTCTGGTATAATAAGTTGTACATGAAAATAGGTGAATGGTCAACGAATGATCTACCACTTTCAGTAAAAGAAGAGAATGTCTTATGTGATTTGGTAAATGACAACTCAATAGTCATTGGTCAAGGTAGAATGAAAATTAGAAAGGAATTTCTAATTTACATTAATTAGAGTTGCGCATTTAAAAGTCGAAATGCATATGATCAAATTAAATAAGACTTGACAGTAATTCCATGTCTTATATTTGATTAGGACATTATGTGGTAAAAGGATTGAATTGTATGGTAACTATTAGCGGAATAGGTTCTTTGTGATCAAATGTTGAAATTCATATTATTCAAAAAGTCGTGAATTGCCAAGGGACCCATATTGAGGAATAAATAAGTATTTATTTATAAATATATTAAAAGAGTTTAATTTATAATATTATAGTGATTCTAATTTATTTATTCGACAACCGGTTTAATATTGAACCTAAAGGGTAACACCGCAAAAGAAAAAAATGTATTTTAGAAATAATGGCATAATGGTAATAATAAATTAAGTGTATTTAATTTATACTATAGTGATAGAATAAATTAAATAACTTAATCTTTATAATTAAGTATTTTAAAAATACTAATTATAAATTAATAAGAGGAGTATTATAATAATAATTATTATTATTATTTAGTTCCTAAATGGTTTAAGAATTAATTAATAAGAAGTACTCTCATATTAAATAATTAAGTTGCTAAATGGTTTAAGAATTATAATTATTATATTAAATTAACTTAGTTCCTAATTAGATTATAAGTTCAAATTAAAATCTTACTCCTAAAGAGTTTAGGTTGAACAAATCTATAAATAAGACGAGACTTATTATGGATTGAGTTACTCACACTTCTCCAAGTATTGAGAGAATACTTCTAATAATTTTTTAGAGAATTAGGGCTAGTCACTCAAGATCTTGTTGAATCTAAATTACTTCTTCAATCCATATTATTCTTGGTGGATCACCTTTAGAGGCTACACACTTGGGTAGCTAATGTTTATCAAAAGATTCTAATCGGTGGATTTTGAAGAACGAAGGATTTTGGAGGTGAACTTGTAACTGTTTCAAGAAGTTGAATCTGCAAAGGTATAACCCGTTATCATTCCTTAATTAATAGTATCACATAAGAAAGATCATGTTTTTGGTTTGAAGAAAATTTTTTAAATCGTTTTATTGCATGTTTTCGCTGTGTTATACAATTTGATTGTATGCATGTCTTGTTTTTGCAAACCAACAAAAAGTTTATACGTTGATCACAACTCATGCATGCATGCATGTATGTATATGTATATATATATATATATATATATATATATATATATATATATATTACACGTATACAAAAAATTTATATATTGTATCAAAAGAATGAAGAATATTGAGTGATTAAACTTGGTATTAACTAATGAACAACCAAAATGAGTCAATAAAATTATTGATAAGAGATCTCTTAATATCTTATTATATATAGTTATTGAAGTATTGATAAGCTTTATTTATTTATCAGGAAAAAAATCCTCGACCAAGTATCCTTTCTATCCTCGAACAAGTATCCCCCCTTTAAGTTTTTAGGCTCGGACCGATCATTGAATTGAAAAAGGTACCAGTGGATAGATCACTGATTCAACTAGTAGTCAAACCGTTGTTAAACTAGTGACATCATAAATACATAAAAGAAATATATTATTAATAATTAACAAGTTTTTAAAATATCTAATTTTTTGTAAGCCGATATATAATGAAATTATGTTACAATATTACTAAAAAAATCTAATTTTAAAAATAAAAATATTTTTGTACAAAAAATATATTAAAAAAATACTTAAAAGTCAATTTACTGGGTCAACTTAACCGATTTTACCGATTGAATCATCAGTTTGACCTATGGTCAATGGTTCAATCTGAATTTTGACCAAAACCGATTCACTAGGCTAAACCAAACCAAAGTGCTGACCGGTTCTAATTTTAATTGGTTCAATCGCCAGTTTGGTCCAGATTTCACAACTATGTCCTCTATTATATTTTACCCAATAAATTTTGGTGACAAAAATATAAACAACATAATAATATTGTCAAAAATAATTATATCATTAAAAATAATATTTATATCACTAAATATGTATTAAAAAAATTGATGAAAAATGTAAAGAATGGGATCTAATCGCATAATCCTCTCACTTTTAAACATATGAGCAATTTAACTTTTTTGAAATTAATTTATATTATTTTACATTTATAGTTGATGTGAATTTTTATTTAGTTTTAATCGATACAATTATAAATATTATAAATTATCTAAAAATAAATACTAATTTCATAATTTATTGCTTTCAAAACTTAAGTGAATCACATTAATTTAAATTATCTCAAATTAATTTAAGAAATTTAAATTTACTCTTATTTTTTGAAAAAAATAAATTACTCACCTATAGGCGCGTGGGCCTGTTTAGGCACTGTGCATAGACCCCAGGTGTGAAGGTTTAATAACATGTGGGCCTTGTGGATTGAGCCATGCAGAGTCTCATCACTAAGCCACTCGGCCTTGTGGGGCCTTACCATTCGAGCCTAGCGAAATTGAGTTACGCAAGACCTCATAAATTGAGCCACACGGGGTCTTGCCACTAGGCCCCGTGCTTGGCATCGTGAGCTTCGTGACTCGGCCACATAGAGCTTTGTGAGCAAGACCACGCGAGCCCTGTAAAATAATATGCACATTTTAATAATAACCTCTCAAAAGTAGCATCTTGAACTCGACCATGGCCTCGATATATTCAATTAAGTCAATTTTGACAAACTAATATATAGCTATAATATTGAAGTCCTTTAAGTTTTTTTTTTTTTGTTAGTCCTAATCTTTTGAGGGAATAACTTATTGTTGAGTAATATCAGTAGATCAAATGATTATTAATAAAGTGTTGATGTCATATCTCCAAATTCGGGTCTCTTGAACCTCGGGTTCAGTGCTGACGGTACTGCATCTTTCTTAACATACACAACATTTATCACTACTATAATTGATAATAACTCATTTATTTAAAACTTTACCACATTTATTTCTATTCCAGAATCACAATTTTTACAATTTTTTATTACATCTTAATATCATATATGATATGAGTTCATCTATTACATTAATTATGAGTATTATAAACTCATAATATAACACTAACTCTTTCTTAAATACACAATCTTCTTTACTTGTCCAATCAAGACTTGTAATAAAAACAATCGTTTAGCATAGCTAGATGATTTCAAATTTGTAATACAAATAATGAAGACAATAAATTAAATGTCTTTTAACATCATCGTAATATCATGCTTCTATAAATTTAGTATCTGTTGGGACTTCTTCCTTTACTGCAAAATTTAGTTTGCAAGAATAAGCACGACGACTCAACAAGTCTAATAGTTATTACATAGCACATTTCACATTTTATACATGGTTTATATATATTCCTCATACATCACATTTGATACATAATCCACATTAGTCATGCTTCACATTATAGTATTTCACATTATCATGCTTCACATTATCATACTTTACACTACTTTACATTATCATGCTTCTCATTACATGGTTTATATATATTCCTCATACATCACATTTGATACATAATCCACATTAGTCATGCTTCACATTATAGTATTTCACATTATCATGCTTCACATTATCATACTTTACACTACTTTACATTATCATGCTTCTCATTACCCTATTCATATAGATAATAGAGTTCATATTGTGACACCCCAAAATCTGGGCCCATAAAGCCTAAACTTGAGTTGTCAAAATACACAACAACTATTACAATACAACGTACAACGTACCACAATACAATATTCAAATAATACACAACTAAGTCTTCATTATTATTGTCACACTGTTTTACAACTTATGAAGACTAATACAGCTACAACTCGGACCTTCACTCCATCCCCCGACTAGACCCAGCTACTCTCTCATCTCCTGTTGAAAAATAATGGAACAAAAGGAAAGGGTGAGCTCAAATAGCTCAGTAAAGAATATCATGACTAAGATAATGACAAATAAATTATCGTTAGCCTTCAACAGTTGAGTTTTTGATAGAATAATTTAAACAACAAATTTTAATTCAACAATTGCAGTTAAGTTCTTAAACAAAGTTTAGATCAATAACAGTAACAGGATAACAACCATTAGAAAAATCATATGAACCATGATGTCCACTCACTTCTCTTTTTAAGAAAAACATCATCAACTTTTATCATCTGAAACACCACTGGCCATGATAGTACAATTTCACAGTTCCTGGTCATAATCATGCAAGTCAACAATTCATCTTTGCACTACGGGCCAAAGATATTCAATATAGCACCAACGGTCATGATTATACCAGTCTTCAGCCTTTGGTCATAATTATACCAAACAACAGTTCATCTTTGGCCCAGGCCAAAGAGACCATTCACCACGTGCCCTAAAAGACACATAATCAAATATATCGCCTTTAACCTATCAACGCCTTTAACCTATCAACACCTTTATCCAATTTGTGCCCCAGGCCACAGATATCAACAACAATTTGATTCTTGATTATTAGAATAATAACAGATATATTAATAATGAATAGAAGAAACAAGATAAACAATAAATATCGAAAGTTTACAATTTTTACTTTCTGCAGATTCAAATAATGTTCAAATTATCAACATGATGTGGAGTGAAATTCAAAAATGATATTCAAGATCTATAGTTTAGAATAACGGTTACAGTTCAATAGAAAGGTTCACGTAATAGGAATGTGCAATTGAAATGATATTAAATAAAGTGCAAACTATTAAGGAACATATAATCATTTCAAAGAGTTTTACCGAATAATACTTACTATAGTAAGTTTAAGAGTATAAAAGAAATGATATCCCTTACCGTGGTAAGTTTGAATAATGGAAGATGAAAAAGATGGTATCTCTTACAAGTAAGAAAGAAAATAACATCCATTTATGATGATGAAAAGAATGATACCCTTTATCAACTTATATAATTAGTAATTACCACATATAAATTTCAACGTGTATGATAACTCATATATTATGAACTATCAAAATTATTTATATAATATAAATTTTTGTATTGTAAAATAATAACTTCAAAAATAGTTTTTGAAATAATATTTTAAAATAAAATCTTTCAAAGGAAGCTTTTCAAAATAAATCTTCTCAAAGAAGAGTCTTCTAAATGAAGATTTGTGAATACCGTGTGAAAGAGGTATTTGTGCAATTACTACTTTTTAATAAAATACTTACTTGAAAAATTCCTGCACTTCTTTTGGTTTTCAAACACAAGATAACCTTACTATTTTCAGTGAAAACTCACAAAATACTTGTAGGAAAATTTTATGTTTTAAGTGTGATTTTTCTATTCAGCTGAACAAGCTATTTATAGAAGAAAAGAAGCTACTATACAGTGGTAGGTGGCTGGCGTGCTGCATGTCAGCCTGAGCAGCCGCCTAGCTGCTTTACTAAACTTTAGCAAAATCACATTTCAAATTTCATTACCAACTCTCATGTGACCCCCACATAGGGCCCACATGTTTACTATTCAAAATAATAAAAAATATTTATTTATTTATTTATTCTTTCTGTAGGTCTTACATATATAATAAAATAATGTTACAACAATAATTCAACAATAATGTAAGAAACACGTTACAAATTATTATTAATTTAATAATATAAATTACTATATATTTGCTACTGTGACAATTATTAAGTTCAATAATTTTAAAATACAGTACAATAATAATTATTGATTCAATGATATAAAATACAGTGTAATAACAATTATTGAATCAATAATGCAAAATACTGTGTAACAACAATTATTGATGAATATTGTGCAATGACCACGTTATCAATTCAATAGTATGAGATACTGTGCAGTACCGTGTGCTACTGTAGAATACCGTGTGCTACAGTAAAATACCATGAAATATCATATGCTACTATTATTTTATCACCGGTATTTTAACAGTAAAAAGTGATAACACCGTTGACTATTTTTATTTAAAAATGTTACTTTTGTCGTTTTCTATATCTGACAAATATTCTGTTGTGGGGTCCACCAATGATTAGTTATTTCGGCGCTGTCGTACGACCGAATATTCCCTGACAAAACGAATATTGTCCGACAAAATAAAATTTGCACATAACATCCTTAACTTTTAACTTTGTCAATTTAACCACTTACTGTTTCAGGAATATATATGAAGAAAAATTAAATTTTGTATTTCATAAAATTCGGGGTCTTACACATATACAATCAATCATTTCAATATTCACTGAATATCACAGTTTAATATCGCATCACAGCTTCAACATTCACATTTAAACAATTCACAACAACTTCACATCATTTTATTAAGTTCACACGAAACAAGTTCTAAAAAACTTGTCTGATAAGTTTATCCGACTTACGCTAATCATTTGCGTTCTTCGTGCAATCTTCATTCAAACTTAGGTCTACTAATTAATCATTAATGAACTCGATATATTGGTTTACTACACTAACATATTCATTTTATACTAAATTTAACTTTAATTTTCAAAGAAAACTCTACCCAGAATGACCTGACCCGACCCGTCCGACCCAACCCAGACCAAGCTGGAACAACCCTAGACAGAATGTTCTAGCGCAACGACGCTACCCTAAAGCGCAGCGGCGCAAGACCAAAATTTTAAAACCCTAACTTTTGGACTGCTCGACCACCGCTCAATAAAAAAGTCATAACTTCTTCATTTCATTTTTTTTTTTTTGTGATTCTTGAGTTTATTCTTATCAGAATTTCCCCCTCTATAACTTCTCTTCAGGTCAAAATTCGAGATTCCAATCCGAAGTGGGCTCAAAATCGCTCATAAGGACAGAATGAAAACTAGTTTTATAAATCCTTGATTCGATTACTTCAAACTTGATGCCACAAGCATTATGTTTCTAGACCATCATATTTTATGACTCACTAACCTTGTAATACATGACATACATCTTCAAAATAGTTTATACACTTGAGTTTTATGGTTTAGAAAATCATTATAGCCTCTAGATTTTCTTATATTCAAAAATCATTTCCATTTTTTTATCAAAACATACTTTACTTCTTAAAATCATTAAAATTCATTTCAACTCCCTTTTTCTTCATTCAAAATAGGTTACTCATAGATTTACACATAAAACTTGTAGATCCATGAATCACACAACCAAGACAAGCTCGTTATTTTTTTTTAAAACAACTTTTAATGAAACTAGGTTTTTATACAAAACCATGATCTTCTTCTTATTTTTCAAACATCAAAACAACTTTTAACCATAAAATCTTTTGGACTCAACCAAAATACACATATCATATTAGTTATAGTTTTGAAAATCAAAATATAACTAGCTTTTATACATCATACACTCATACCTAACTTTTCAAGCAAAAATAATCATATAAATCTATATATGACATATACCCACCATACATATACTCCAACCATCCTCATCCTCAACCTTAGATCCATCATAACCACATCAAACCATGGAAGTAAAATATAATACAAACTAAGAGTTTTAAGTATAGGAGTATTTTTAAACCTTAAAGATGAGTTCCTTCTTCTTCTCTTTGCAAGATGTCAAACTTTGTGCTAGACAAATGGCTAGACCTCATTCTCTTCCTTTTGAGTGACCCGAAAATGGCCTTGACACTCTTAGAGTTTCTCTTAAACTCTCTTCAATGCTCTACTCCTCTCAAACTCATAAATGCTCTCAACTTTTTATTCAATGGAAGAAACAATTGAACAACAAACTTTTCAAGGCTTGGTGGAGTGTCTTATTTATAGTACTCTAGCAATACTTAACTTTTACTAATCAATCGACATTAGTCAATTAAGATATCTAATTACACTTACTATTTCTTTGAATGACTACAAGAATTGACTTGCTTGAGTGACTCTTGAATTAATCTTTGCTTGGATTGAATTATAACCAAAGAGTGAAGCAACGTAAAAAGCATTTTACAAGCAACAAAGAAGCTTCAAGGAAACCCAAGTGGGCCCCTCTAAAACCGGTCATACTCCCTCCTTTTCTAGCATTTTTTATTTTTCTTTTATCATCTATATATACATATATTGACCAACATGTTGACCTCTACTTAATTTCTAAGTTAGGTCAATTGATTGAGCTCAAAAATTAACTCATTGGGCTCCAAATCTTAAATCAATTGGGCTACTAGCTAGCTTGTTTACAAGTCTTAGTTAATGGACTACCAATTAGACATATTGTTTCGGCTAATCCACTAGTTGCCTCCTAATTTAATAAACTAGCTCCTTGGGCTCATTTAATATTCATACATACAAGAATTAATAAGGCTTGGGCTACCCAATATAATTATATTGGGTTAGTTCACTAGTTGTTTACTAGTATGACTACAACTTAATTAAATTCTTAGGCTTGCATTCATTATTCCATTTTATTCCCATTAATTATAATCACTTGAGCTAGTCTACTAGTCCTAATTAAATTATTTAGACTCTTCATTCATTGATAAATAAATACAAACACACACACACATATATATGGGCTATATTAATATACACAATTGTGTAGTGCACGGCTATGGCGACGGTTTTTTTGGGCTACGACGATGGTTCAACCATCGCCATAGACTAGAAATAGCTATGTCGATAGTTGAACCGTTGCCGTAAACCAAAAAAATCGTCACCATAACCGACTGTGCACTACACAGCTGTGTGTATACATTTTTCCTATATATATACATACACACACACACAATATATATATATATATATATATATATATATTGATTTATCTAGCCAACTTATTGACCATTACTTTGGACTTTAAGTTTACGCTCATCATTGAATTTTATTTAACTTGCCATATTAATTTACTTGAGCCATATACATTCTTTACAAGCCTTGTTAATATTATAACACATCAGGCTTGTTTCATTCTCTTAATTGGACTATCATTTGATTTAAATTGTCCTACACTTGGGCTACTAATTTAATCCATCATTGGGCTTCTCTTCATTTAAGATATTATGCTTTAAAACCCTAACTACAAGGCTTGGACCAGTAGTTAAATTGGACCTCCTACACTATCAAACCCAAGGCTCATTTTGAACTTAGTTAATTTAATTAACTTGGGTTTCATTCTCTATTTCATTGGGCTTCACAATAAGGTCTGATTGACTTTTCTCGATATTAGGTTAGGCTTGGGTTTTGGGCAGACCTAATTCTATACAATTTTGCTCCATACATACAACTACTTAAATGTTTGGACTTGATAATTTAATACACAAGACTTAACCCATAACTCTCTCAATTATTTTCTTGAGTTATCTTAAATCCATTATTGGACTCTATTTTTTAACTTGATAATTAAGTTAATTATTTAATTAATTAACTCCTTAATATTATCATTTAAGGCAACATTCTAGCCTTGCTACTTACTTACATAACTTTAACTCATAGTTCATATAATTAACTTAGTTAATTATATTACATGACTTTTCTTCTTGCTCTATATTTAAACTAATTAATTTATTAATTTTGTGAAGAATTAAATTACTTTACTCATCTTCTTGTTTGACTAAAACTATATCTAGCACAAACCTATATACACACACACACACACACACATTTACTTCACCGTAACGTTCTAATTCGGTTTACTTCTACATCATCTTTCTCATCGGATAATTTTATCGAATTAGCTTAACATAGGTATTACGTACATTACTTTCTTTATTCTCGTATTCTATTATGTAATTGTGAATAGAAATTTTGTATTCCTACATCATATAAATACCTAGCTCTTAATATACCATACAATATTCATATTAACTAATTCTAGGTTTTAAATCTCATAACTCATGATTACCTATATTTAATTCCTAACACATAAATTAGATTAAATGTCTAATCATTCCTCTACACACTTCTTTTCTCCACATCTAGGTTTTACATCTTGACCCTTATTCGTATTCGATTCTATTTCCGAATCTCATAAATATCCGAAATATTATAGTTGATGTTACATTCATAATAT
Organism: Hedera helix; assembly: GCA_947179155.2. NCBI lineage: Eukaryota > Viridiplantae > Streptophyta > Magnoliopsida > Apiales > Araliaceae > Hedera > Hedera helix. The sequence continues at coordinate 27,189,328 of OX359282.1, read as the reverse complement.
ATATAAGGTGTCCATCCATGGCAACTGGTTGCTGGGATATTGTTTCTGCAATCAATGTAATGAGAATTTTTATTGTGGATTGTTTCTGTCGCTTATCCTTGTTGCGGCAGGCCCTGCTGCTTTTGGTTTGCTGTGCTCATCCTTGTTACCGCAGACCAATTTTGATTGTCACTAACCACCGATTACCATGGATAATTTTTCGGCATCCCATCTTTTCTTTTTCCTTTTTTCTTTTTTCTTTTTCTAAGGAATAATATGCATTCACTGTCCTAATTTTAAAGAACCTCTATAGACCTCGAATTCATGACCTGTACGGGATTGCATTTGTCTCTATTATCGTAATCCTCCAACAGTTAATCAAGATTTGAAGTGTAATAAGGGATGTATGTTATATGACTCGTAAAGAAGTTAAGATAGGTGACATTAGGTTTGGGGCGAATTTTATGGCAAGGTTATGATGCTGCATTTGATCAAAATAATTCGGGTGGAAATAAAATATAATTAAAATAAATATATTTTGGTTTCTCATTTGGACAAATAAAGTATCTCGATAAAATAAAAATTTAGGAAATTGATATTTTCATAAAAAAAATTAATATTTTCACAAGACTCTTCTCACATGAATTAGTGATGCCCAACTCATATAAGTGAGACCTTGTAAAAATATCAATTTTTCTTGTGTAAATATCAATTTTTAAAATTTATTTTATCTTATTGACTTTCATTTCATACAAGAGGTGATGAAATGTGATTCATTACGAATGAAATGACATGACAATAATGTTATCATATATATCATTTATCAGCATCATTGTACCAACTAAATATCCATTAAATGTTAAAAACTCATTCAATTTTTTTTCACTTAATTTAAATGTAACATAAATATTATTGATGCACTCGAGTTCATGGTGAATGATCCATTTGATGGTGAATATAATGAGCTATTGACATATATGGAGGAATGGTAAGTTGTGAAAATATCATAAAGATAAATAAAAATAATTAAGATCTCCATGAAATATTCCCAAACTCTAACAACTCGTTTGCAATGAACGCGCATTCACGTATGAACACTAATAAAAGTATCATATTATATATATATTTCATTTTTTATAACATTATTTTTATTTTAACAATCTTGTCCAAACAAGAACGTTCGATATCTCTTCCAATATACTTTACATCCATGTTTTTCTCGAGAAACATTTCATAACATAGATATTTTACTCTCTTTTTGTCTCAAGATAAAAATTTTATTTATTTTTTTGCATATATTAAGAAAGAGAATAAAATAACAAAATTATTTATATTTATATTTATATTTAATTGCATAGTTTTCTGCACATAAATAGTGATACTCTCTATAAATATGCATAAAAAATAGAACTATGATAATTAATACTAAGGATATTATAGACAAATTATTATAAAAAAAGATTATTTAAGATAAGTAGACATTTAACTTGAGATTACCAAAAATAGTAATAAGGACTTTTATCCTGAGACGGAAAGAGTATTTAGCTATATGTACAATAAGGGGGAATGTAATCTAAGATATATCTTAAACAAGCTTGATTAAGGTTATTTAATAAAATTTTAGTAAAATGAGGTAATTTTGTATAAAAATTATAATTAAAGATTTTTTTTATATAAAATTCAAAAATTAAAAATTTAATTCTAGGAATAAAATTACATCATTTTACTAAAATTTTATTAAGTAGGCTTAGTCAAACTAACTAAGAAATGCCTTAATTTATTTTTTCCTATATAAGAGTATTTGTTGCTGCTGCAGTCTCCAAAAATAGTGTTTGTGCCATTCATTATATCTATCTATGTTGGGGAAAGTGTCAATTTGGGGTGGGAAGTGTAATGTAGGGGAAAAGAATAGCATTTTTTGTAATTTTGTAAAACGAAGGACTCCTTTTCGACTAGACCGTTAGAGCCTTAGAGGGATAATATATAGGAAACTTACTTAAGTTAAGGGTCATAAAGTGCAAATTTACTAATTTTTATTGCAAATTTGCAGGTATATCTGGACCGTGCAAATGAGCTTTGATTGAATATACTCCGAGTAACATTTGTCGGCGTGAAACAGGCGATCAAAGCTCTAAAGGAGGGAGTGACTGACAGACGGATAACAAGCTAAATGAGCCCTAAATTTTGAGATCCCCCCCCCCCCCCCCCCCCCCGGCCCTCTCTCTCCAACGAATTCTGAAGCTGAAGTTTGAAGTACCTCACATTTCATTTCAGATATATAATTTTTTTTATAGAAATTTGTTCAATTTCGTCATATTTGTGCTAAAATGTAGCTGTATTACTAATAACTCATCTGGATTGCTGAATTCATGCGTTCTTACGGTAGATTTTCGTCTTAGACTTTTGCAGTGCTTTAATTTTGCTGTTAAAGCTATCTAGTGACTGAATCTGTACTGTATTAAGCTTGAAATCTGATTTAATCTATTGTATTTACTGGTTTTCCGTTTATAGATGACTGATTGAATTTCTGTGAATTGAGTTGTAATAATGTTATATTCTATAGCAGGGAGCTGAAAAATTGGGTCTTTATCAAGGTAACTGTGTGTCCACTAGAAGGGATTTAGAGTTCTGGTGCATCAGATGATTTACAGGAATTTTATTATGCTGCGACAATGGGCTTTTTTCATGCGAAATTCCAACGGCCACTGTTGTTGTACATTCTACTCCTTTACACTCTAGTGAGAAATACCGGAGCTCTCAGTCCTGACGGTATGGTTATATTTTGGTGTGTGAGATTTGTTTTAACTTAGTAGGGTGTAAAATTGAATAAAAGAACACCCATTTCTAAATGAGATCCGTTTTGGTGCTAATGAATATGATCTCAGTCTGGTCAGATGACTCAGATGCTTGTAGTTGCACTAAATTTCTGTCTTTCTAAAATAAAATATCATATGTTGATGGTTGCAATTATCCAACTGGGTTGGCTTCTGACAGTACTTGCAGCCTATGTTAAAAGTTGAAAGGTGGCCCACTGGCCATGCTCAGTTTCAAGATGTAGTGACGCTGATTATAGCTCAAAATGTACTTATAAGTATTCTATTGTAGTGCTGCTGTAAAACTTTACTTTTATAATAATGTAGGTCAAGCTCTTGTTAACTTTAGGACGAATATTGTTAGTTCCGACGGTGTCCTTCTGCAGTGGAGACCTGAGGATCCTTATCCATGTGGGTGGAAAGGAGTAACATGCGATCCCAAATCCAAGCGAGTGACATCCTTGTGAGTTCTCAAATTAACCTCAAGAATGTCTTGGATCCTTCCTGATGATACTATACTGATTGCTTGTACTTTATATGTTGTAAACTAAATTTGAAAAATATTTTTTCTTCGAAAATTAGATTGGCATTACTGACATAATTTTTAAATCTGTTTTTTATAAGTAACAATATACCTTATTTTAAAGATTATGCATGGGATCCATGCGCACAAGAAGTATAAGAAAGGACTGGAAAACAACAAACTAGTTCCTACCCAACCCAAAGAAATGCAAAAGATCACAATCAATCAGCCAACGCACGAACATAATAACTTTATTAACTCCATACTCCGTAGTGTGAACTCGGACCAAAATATACACCGTCTGTGAACAAGCACGGTTTTCCTCGAGTGTGGAAACCTAACTAATGACGAGTTGGTGACAAGCACCTTAAAAGCACCTCACGCATTGAGGAGGTTACCATCTAACTATTGTATCAGTTGACACCTATGCATTGAAAACTATTATAACCAACTATAAAGCCGGTTTAATATATAATAATCAGATTCTTTTCTTTCCCTCTCATATTCTGCAATCTGCATCGACAAGGATAACTAAAGGCAAATATAAAAAAGACATCTTTCAATAAAATAGTTGGGTATAACTTGCTAAAAACTTAGTGTGTATTTTTATAGATTACTGATTCTACCTGAAACAGGATGTGGTGACGAATCCACTACTTCATAGTTAAGCGTTCAAACAGTTTCGGAATTACTCAATGATACATAATTTGATCGAAAAAGTTCTTAAAATCATTAGGAATTAACCAGTTACTAAACTGTTGGACTTTGAGCTGATGCATGAAATTGATCCTAAAAGAATTAATTGACCAGTAACTTCCTAAAGGTTTCAAATAAATACATATCGACCTTCATAGAAGTAATGATGGTTAAATAAAATACAACACCGATCCGTTTTTTTGTTTAACTTGGGTAACCTGTATGGAATGTTTTAAACCATGTTGAATCCAAAATTTTTGTCTCTTTGATTACTGTTTTTATTTTCCTTTTGTGTATTTTAATTTTTCTGGTTTTCATAATGCACATGCAATACATATTAGTTTTTTACTGCCCAGTTTTATATTTTTAATTTACTAGTAAAATTTAGAAATTTGTTGTATTTTGCATTTATGTGGAAATTCTAGAAAGGAATGCCTTTTGTACGCACATTCATTCACGTTATATGTGCAAGTTTCAAGTTCCACTACTAATGGAGATTTTGTCTATCATTAGGAGTCTCTCTAATCACAAATTGAATGGACCTATATCGTCAGACATTGGGAAGCTAGAGAACTTGCAGTTTCTGTATGTATCTGAAGAAGATTGCTTTTTTATCTTTTATTTATTCCTTCTTGGGGCGAGGGTGAGGAGGGAAGAGAATGGGACTGGGTGGGGTTAATGCCTGTTTAAATGGACAGAAGTGTAGCCACTAGTATTGATGCTATCTCTATTATTTGATGTTTTGTAGAGCTCTTTATGGAAACAACTTATATGGGAATATTCCTCCAGATTTGGGATACTGTACGAAATTGCAATCATTGTAAGTACAACATAGTTGTCCAAATAAGAGATTTATGCTTGTTTTCATACATAGTTTGTCTTTTCAAAGTTCTTGTGGTGTCATACTTACATTGTAAATGGATTCAACAAATGAAAAGAAATATGCTTTTTGACAACAAATCATTGATCGAGTAATATGAAAATCAAATTATCTAGGCAATATATAGAAGATCTGCATCTTGGCTTAATACTCTTTGTTTTTCAACTAGTGTGATGTAATTATTGTAACCTATAATAGGGACATGGGCTGTTTTGTGTTTTATCAGGATTGAATTATTCATTGGGAAGACATACTTTGCATGTCTACATTAATACTTTGTCAAATTGGATGTCAGTTAGCCTGATCATTTTGTTTTCTATTTGAGTACATGAGGTATCTATGCTAGTGATAAAGGAAAGAGGGAGAAATAAAAGAAGAATGAAAATGGTACAATTATAGTGATGAAAGAATTTTAAAACAATGGATATTTCCTTTCAAAAATTTATTAGTCTTTCCGCTGATGGGTTTGAGATTTGGTTGATTTGATGTTATGAAGAGATCTGCTTGATAGATGTTTTTAAATTCATTATACTATCGATAAGCATCAGCCATATTTGCGTCCAGGGTAATGAAGTTTGATTTTGAGGTTTAAAGAATTTTATCTGTGTGTCTCACTCACACATATACAATTAAAAGCATTGGCTTCAAGGTTAAAAGCAGTTATACATAATTACAGTGATTCTCAATTTTTAGCACCATTCTATGCTAAAAATGATCCATACAATGATTTATACAATGATCCATACAATTATCCTTTGTAAAATGGTGGGTCCCATAGGGCAATTAAAATATGGGACCCACCATTTTACAAAGGATCATTGTATGGATCATTACGTATAGCAAAATTCATTCTATTGTGATGAGTTGAGATTTGCCAGCAAGACATTATTAATATCTCTTCTTTTGCAGATATTTGCAGGGTAACTACTTAAGTGGAGTACTTCCCTATGAATTGGGAAACCTTACTGAGCTTCTGAATCTGTAAGCTTTTTCAAATTGTGCTGGCATAAATTCTTTATTTTTTATAAGTTGCTGACTGGATTTTTTCATTAATATCAATACTATTATGGGAGGTTCTATAGAAACTTTCTTTCTCCTTTCTGATTTGATAAGCTAAATATTTGATCTCTTTACAGACTTCCATACATGTTTTTGATAAGGATCTATTGGTTGTTCTTAATGCCATAGGAAAAGTGTGCCCTGGGTATTCTCTTCTGTGGTGTAATTATACCATTAATTGCTCTTTCATGTTGTAAAGAAAAGTCCAATATTCTAACTAATTGGTGTACTCTGTTTATTTGAAGAGAAATCCACATTCTTTCTTGCATTTTCTGATGTATAAAATCTCCCCGTGATACCCTTGGAACTTTAAAATAACAAAAATAGATCGAAAAACTAAGAAATTATCTCAAAAAAGAAGAGAAAAACAAAAAGTAGGGCCCTAATTTTTTTACACTCCTTCGTTCTATGAACCTTTGTTGATTCTTTTTCCATTTTTCCCCAAAGAGTAACTAGGACCAATTTAGTTATGGTTTCATGTTCCAACTCATTTCTTGCTGCGATAAGATATGGCCCTTGTGACAAACCTTGTTGTTGCATGCCAATTGAGGATGACCGTCTCTTGGATAACCTTCTGGACCATAACCTCACCATTTGTATGATGTGGCTGGTCCTTGTTAGGCTTATGCCTTCTTAATGGGATATTATTTGGTTATGTGACTTTAGGTGTTTGATGTCTATTTTTGCGATGTTTGCCAGGGCCTATGTGGGGCCTAAAGGGCCTTGCACCATGGTCTATTGCTTAAGTTTGTTAATTTACATGTCCTGAACTTGGAGAAGTTGCTAGACTTTGAAAACCAGGTGGAAAGTCATTACTTACCCTAAGAGGAGAATATTCTTCATTCCCGACATCTTCAATGGTGATCACTCCAGTATTTGGTGTGTTTCCGCTAGGCGCCTTCACAATTTTTATCTCCTTCATTTCCTGTAACAACAATAATAAAACATTTGTGTTGGCTTCAGCGCTATTGGAAGTCTTTTATTGTCTTCCATCATATCTTGGAAAGCCTTGTTATTACTGGCTTCCATTTGTGTTTTCATAAGAGCCATCATTTATGTACAGTAACAGAACTGCATTGAGCATTAGTTACCTATGGTGAACATTAGGCTCCTTGTCAGGTGCCTGGTATTCTTCTCTGTGTTTTCTCGTCAATGTCATCATAACAATCTGGATATTCACTTATTGGTCCCATTGGGCGTGCCAAATCAACCTGGAGAGATAAAAATCACAAATTATCATTACTAAATTTTGTGTACTTTATTATGATCATTGTTGTTAAATTATGATTCGTATTGTATATCGAAAATTCCTGAATCATATATCGTATCTTATGATATAGAAAGACATGCAAAAATACTATAATTATATATTTAAACATATATAAAACTTATTTTTTTGGGCAATTTATGTTAACTTAAGTGTAATGTTAAAAGTAATCAAATGACCCTATAAACACCCTATAAACAAACGTTAAATATTAGAATTCTAGTTTGAAAAGTTTAAACTAGATCTTAATCAATAATCAATATTGTTTTATTAAGGAACAAGAGAAAACAAATGCTTATTTAACTTTTAAGTATAAACTCAATGCGAAAGTAAGCCCGTAAAGTGTAGTATAAAAGGCAACTCTAACACTACATATCTATATAAGTACGAGACATGAAAAAAAGAAAATGGAAACAAAGTCTTTTGGAAATCCTAGAAAACATTTTAAAAATTATTGTATAAATCAAGTGAACACATCTTATGAGAAACAAGGCTTTAATGTATTATTTTAACTCTTATTTCATCGTATCATAAATTGTAGTCATTTTGATTTGCTAGTGATTTTGTATTGAATTGCTCCTTTATCGTATCGTAGTATGATTCATATCGCGTATCATAAGATTCTAACAACTATTTATGATTATAGTTTCTTAGCCCAAATCTAAAACTGACGTTATGATCCGTTGATTCTAAAAATGGTCAATGTGACCATAAAAAGTCTATTAAGACAAATAAAATGGGATAAGGTGAGTATCCACGTGTTTGGCTGAAAATTCTGCCACGTGAGGGAGCGTGTTGAGATAAAATGTCTCGCATCGAGCATTTAAGCCGTTAGACTTGCTATACAATCCTAGGAGGCTTCTCCACTATTGCCAATTAATTTTGAGTTGGTTGCTTTAACAATATTACAAATTTTTATTTATCATAGTATTGCACTATTAATTTAATTTAGGGATATCTCAAGCAATTCTCTCAGTGGAAGCATTCCTCCATCACTTGAGAAGTTGGACAAGCTCCAAGAATTGTAAGAATTCTAATTTTTTCAAGTTATGTAGTCTTCAGTAATTCTTGTTGATGCTAACTTGTTTTTTTGTCTTTTATGATATATGAAGCAATGTATCAACTAATTTTTTGGTTGGACCAATACCATCTAATGGCATTCTTGACAAGTTCACAAGAGACTCGTAAGTACCGAATTCTGAATTCCTTTTGTATATTAAGTTTAAGATATTAACAAGCTATAATGAATTCCTTTTGGATGCCTTACCTTACAGTTTTGTTGGAAATCGTGATTTATGTGGGAAGCAAATCAATGTGACATGCAAAGATGATGCTGGAGGTCCAACAAACTCACATTCTGATTCAGGTAAATTTTCATATTATTATTTGCTCTGTATCGTCTAGATTGAGGTGTTCAGATCCTTTGCAAGGATCTGGACTTGCATGGTGTTTCTGAAAATGGGTAAGAAAAGTGACCTGGTGTGGGTAAACAAATGTTACCATACGAGGCACAATAAATGTAGTACAATTGCAGCTTCTCATCTTAGTAACCCTTTGGGTTACATAGACTCTTCATTTTTCCAGAAGTACCTGTCTCCACAGGACAGGACAGTGTCGGACATTTCTAGGGGTACTTCTCGGGACCTGAGTCCATGTAATATAGTGACACTCCCTTTTTGTTCTTTTAATTTTTTTAATAAGCTACAGCTCCCTTCGAAGTTCTCTATTTCCATGGAATTTCCAAGTTCTTCTAGCCACTTTAGTTTGTGAAATGTTAATACTATTTTCTTTCCGCAGACAACTATCTATATTTGAATGGTCATTCCATAATGTAACCTGGACTGGCAACATGTGATGGGTACCCCCACCCCTTTAGTAACAACCATACCAGTAGTTGCGGGTGCATATACCCTTTTCTATTCTTGTTAACTCTACTCTTTGCCTTTCAGCTTAAACCAGTTGGGGCAGGCGGAAAATGATCCAACATAACCATATGCAGGAAAAAAAAGGGCAAGGAGAGAAGTATACATATAAAAGAGATAAAAATAACAAAACGTAAAATAATAAATATCTCCATTACTAATGCAGGGGGAAAAAATAACTGCTTTTTTGGTGTTAACACCATTTTGAAGCCTTTATATTTTTCCCTTTTTACCCTTCTCTTTTAATCTTTTTCATCAGCTATTCTCCCCATCTTCTCTCCCATTATCTCTACTTTCTTTTTTTCGCTCCTAAATTCTCTGTATCTCCCCATCCTCAAATAAAGCTAACAACACAATTATTAGTTAAATATGATTTATTTTGACAAAAAATAACAGCAAATTATAATTCGAATTATTTTGTCACACGCATAGCGTATGCATGGATAACTAGTAAGAATAAAAATAGATGGAAATAAAGAAATAAAAACCCGCCCATATATAGAACATTCATACATACATATATATAACAAGCTAAAGTTAAATCAAAAAGGAAAATATGGCAAATAGAGTAGGGAATACCTCTGACATGCGAATTGCACTCTTGACTTCTCTCCTATCAAGGCCGTGTTCTCATTTTCATTCTGCTTATTCAAGTATCTTTTTACTACTTTCACAATGTAATTTCCGGCCGACATTCCTCATTTTTTTGTGTTTTGGTTTTGTTTTTGTTATAGGCTGACGTTGGATATGACCAAACCATTTCAACCTGTGTTCCCTCATATTCTCCTTAATCATGTTACCCCAATCTTATTTTTAATATCGGCATTTATGATCCCTTTTCTATATTTGTTAAACGTGAATATAACACATGCAATTTTTCAAACAGTGTATTTGGATTGGCTGTCAGTTTGGATTTGAAAAATTGCCAAAAGGACGAAAATGCAGTGTATTTGGATTAGTTGAGCTATACGAGCAATTGCCAAGGAATTGAAACACTTTAATTTGGCTAAAAGTGTTTGTTAGCCTGTGTCATATTAATGCCAATAATTAGTAGTCCAACACAATTACACTTGATGAATCCAATGGGTCTAAAATTGACGGTTAGGAAATCTTATTTCTTGGATGCTAGGGAGATCCATAGATCTGGATATCTATATCAGCAGAGTAAATGTATCACCTCCCCCTGAATCTTTGTCATAGCGCTAATGTTCAGGTTACAACTACTTGTTTTTTTTTTATTTGTTCGTCTTTTAATCGAGAATAAAATAATTATATTGCTCTAAGAAAATGTAATAAGAGTATCAAATTTATTAACCAGTACAGTTGTAAGCCATAACACAGTTTTATAATTTGTATTCCTAAGCTGTAGATGTTATCGTCATATTTCAGTAACTTAAATGGGAACATGTTTTAGTACTATAATATCCTATATATAATTATCTAACGAACAGAATCCAATATATGAGAAAAATAGGTAAACATTATTGTCTGCCTATTTTGATTGGTTCTCATGTGAGCACGCGTTTTTGCATGTTCTTGACATTGAGATATAGTATGACATCCTCTTGTATTTACTACATACAATTCGTAGCGGAAAATGTTAATTCTCATTAGCAAATCTATAGTTTTTGTAAATACTTTGTTCACTACTGGTTAAATATTAACAAGCTCCTACACTTTCTTTATTCTTTATTCTTTATTTATAGATTTTTTGTTTCATTTCCCCATCCTTTTTCTCTTTTCCATCTAAATGCAGCTCAAAACCAAAATGGAAAGAAAAAAAATTCTGGGCGGCTACTTATTAGCGCATTTGCTACCATTGGTGCACTACTTCTGGTGGCACTTATGTGTTTCTGGGGCTGCTTTCTTTATAAGAAATTCGGTAAAACAGATGGAAAAAGTCTTGCAATGGATGTCAGTGGAGGTGCTTCTCTATTAACTCTGAAAAATTTGTTATTCGGAAATATTTTTAAGTTAGTAGACCTTTACGTCTATGTACTTTTTAGCTCCTTGATTTCATCCATATCTCCTCTCATTTTTGTTATCACTTCAGGTGCATCAATTGTGATATTTCATGGAGACTTGCCGTATACTTCAAAAGATATCATAAAGAAATTGGAAAATTTGAACGAGGAGCACATTATTGGTATTGGAGGCTTTGGAACCGTATACAAGCTTGCAATGGATGACGGCGATGTATTTGCCTTGAAAAGGATTCTGAAATTGAATGAAGGTTTTGATCGGTTTTTTGAGAGGGAGCTAGAAATTCTTGGAAGCATTAAACATCGGTACCTAGTGAATCTGCGAGGATATTGCAATTCCCCAACATCAAAACTGTTAATATATGATTTCTTACCTGGTGGCAGTCTAGATGAAGCTCTCCATGGTAATATCATCCCCTCCCCTGGGTCACATCCTATAGTATGTTTTTATATAACCTGGTACTTTTGGATACATGCTTGTGTGCAGTATAACCAAAGCAATTTTGCTTGCTTCTAATTCTGACATCCTAGATGGAGCTTACAAGGATAGACATTCATATATTCCGTCCATCCAATTTTCTCTGTTTCATTTTTGGATGTCCCAAATACAGTGACCCTCTTGAACATATTAATGTATAGAGTGTCATTTTGACTATTTCACCCTCACGTTGGAATTTCAATTTACCAATAATATATTAAGGGTGTAATGGGAAGCAGATATGAGGTCGATGTCTTCTCTTTTTACCACTGAGAACACATTGCATTTCTTGACGAGGGGGATGGTGAAACTTGAACCTTTAGCCATAGGTTTGGTTCCCTAACCACTGGTGCAAACCCATGTATCAAATTATCAATATAAATTATATGTCAACTACTCTCTCTCTAAAATAATGTGCCAAGTGAACAAGGTCAACTAAATGAAATGGGGGGAGTAAATCTTTATTTTGGATGCATATGTTTCATATAACAATAGGTTAAATATAGTATGATCTTCGTAGGGATTGGTGGTTTCTCTTTTACTCCTTTATTTGGTTGTATTTTTCCACTCATCTGTTGTTCTCCTCTGTTTTTCTCTCTTCTTTCCAACAAAATTTATCCTTTTTATCTAAAAAAAAAGAGAAATATTTAGCGTCATCTTTCAAGTAATGCAAGAACACATCTTTCAAGCTTGTGAATGAATTGCCTATTTAGGTCTGTATGTAACTTACATGTCATCTTGATAAGAAAAAGACAATGTTTGGAAGTTTAGAGGGGCCGATCTTGTCAACTAAATCCTTATCAAATGGAGATTGTTTTTTATATTATAAGTGTGAGCTGATTTTTATTAGATTTTCCATCTCTATAAGAAAAAGACTGTGTTTGGAAAGTTAAAGGGTCTTGTCAACTAAATCCTAATCAAATGGAGATTATTTTTTGCTATACAACTTAGCAATTATATTAGATTTGATTGCCATGTTTGCTACAGAAGACATGTCATCATTTGACATCAAAATGGTGTACACTACAGTTATTCACTTAGAATCTCAGATTACCTCACATAGTAGAAATATGAAAAGAACATAGAAAAACATTTAAGCAGACTTGAGCTAAAACCTTGTAGAATACTTGCGAATTTTGATTCTCAGATACAAGTTTCTTAATTTAAAGTAGTATTTCCTCTTTGTAATTTGGAGTTTAGACTAATTCCTTGTCCAAGTTGCTGCATCCAGTCTTATTTATATGTGGCAAACAGTGATGTTTTCTGATTTCTTATACAGTAAGATCTGAGCAACTTGACTGGGATGCACGGCTAAATATTATCATGGGAGCGGCAAAAGGGCTTGCATATTTGCATCATGATTGTTCCCCTCGAATTATTCATCGCGATATAAAGTCAAGCAACATATTGCTTGACGGAAATTTGGAGGCTCGAGTATCTGACTTTGGACTAGCGAAATTGTTGGAGGATGAGGAATCTCACATTACAACCATTGTTGCCGGAACTTTTGGTTATTTGGCTCCAGGTGTGAATGTAAATTACAAGTTGCATCCTTTTCTTGGATTTTCAAATTGTTTACGTGTTTCGAAGTATAGTCGCTTGCTATTTGAGGTATTTAAAAATTGTAGCTACTCTTTTGAAGTACATCTGTGAGAGAAGTCTCCCTCAAGACTCAAGAGTGTTAATTTCCTAAATCACTACCTAGAATAGTTGTTCTCTCTCAGTTTTCATCGTATAACATTAAGTGTACTGAAAGATTGAGAATGTGGCAGTCTGCTGTCTCGTAGTAGATTTACAATTTTGGAAACATTCTAAAAGTTTAATTCCTTTCTTCACATTCTACTCGCAGAGTATATGCAGAGTGGCAGAGCAACAGAAAAGACTGATGTTTATAGTTTTGGGGTTCTTGTACTTGAAGTTCTGAGTGGAAAGAGGCCCACTGATGCATCATTCATTGAGAAGGGCCTCAACATCGTCGGATGGGTATGTTTCTTTCCTTTCACCTGTTTTCAGTTGTGGATCTTCTGTTCTTTTAAAATCCTTTCCGGTGAAAAGATAAATTTGCTTTCAATTCAAGTTATCATGCACCAGAATAGCTTTTTGCCATGGTGGCTTGTATACTGTTCCCATAGACACCAAAAAAATGTCTCATGCCCTTGTAGCATGTTTTTGAATTATATAGGTTTTTGAATACTACTTTTGGTAATTGGATAATCTTTCTATTTTTGTTGCACAGTTTTTTCTGTCTGATTTATTTTTTTCATTCCAAAAGTTGGGCTTCTTTCTACATCTGTTGTAGGACATCAAGTATTAGATACCTTGTTCAGCGAATCCCCACCCACTACAACATTTAAAAATAACGGACAACCTGAAGATAGAACAGTCTCTAAACCACCTTTCAAGCTTGTGCAATATTCTTAAAACTTCGATCCTAATTTTACAAGATAAATTGGAAATTATTAAGTTCATCAGCAATCAAATTTGTAAAGTGAAAGAAAACTAAATACTCCAGAAATCAACTATAAAAGGACCTAAACCAGTCCAAGAGGAAGATGAATAAACCCATTATGCACGAGTCTCAAGTCTTTATGTTACTTATGCGCATATGTTGGGCTTATTAAGAAGAAATTTCAGGGATTGGACAAACCTCAAATTATTATTCCCACATTTCTTAAAGAAGTTTAAGAAGATATCGGCCGAAAATAAATAAATTAAGAAGATGGAAAGCAACCCGTTATTCGGAACCCTCAAATCACGAAAGAGTGTGAATTGAAATCTGGGGAGGTTTGAGGGTGGCTGAAATTTCAAGAAAAAAGGAATGGATCATCAGACTGAGTGTTGAGAATTGCCACAAGAAGGAATATATCATGAGAACAGTCTCAATAAGGAAGATGTAGGTGCAATAGAGGTTGATGAGGGAGATGAAGACAGCAAGCAGCCAGATGCACAGGAAAGAAAAAGGTGGAGCAGAGGGAGAAGTTAGAACGGCATAAGAGAGAATTGAAAAGGACAAAATAATTTCTGGATATTAGAAGTAATAAAGAGCTTCTGCTCTATCAAATTGCATTATTGCCACCCTTAATTAATGGCTATTGAACATACTACTGAAATTCATTGATTCTAAATGCAAGGTTCAAAGGTTTCGTTTCTAGTTTTGAATGAAATAGTTTTCTCAAAATGTTGTGCTGGTCAGATAAAAGTGAAGACATTCAGCACTACTCTTTAGGACACTTGCATAGCTGCATTTAATTATCTGATTGTAAATACCGCGAAACTTGAGTTTCTAATTCTGTCATTGGAACCATATGCATTAAACTAATTTGTAATAATCTCACCTATGCAACTGTAGTGGATCCATCAATGACACCAATCACACTTTTCCCCCGTTCTTTCAGTTGAATTTTCTGGTCACTGAGAGTAGGCAACGGGAGATTGTTGATCAACACTGTGAAGGCGTGCAGGCAGAAAGCCTTGATGCTTTGATTTCGGTTGCCATCCAGTGCGTTTCTTCAAACCCAGAGGATCGGCCCACTATGCACAGGGTGGTTCAAGTACTTGAATCTGAGGTTATGACCCCATGTCCAAGTGACTTCTATGATTCCAATTCTGATTGAAATCCCTCTGGAGACAATGAAGATGAAGTCATGTTTTAATACTATGCTACTGCTGCCTCTTGCTCGATAGTGTAGGAGAGACTCAAAGCTGGAAAAGGGGGCACAGAATCTGCAAACCCAACTTTTGTTTTATTTATTCATTCTTTATGCAGATTTGTAACAGTTAGAAGATGCCCTCATTTGTCTGTGCTCATTCTAGTATCAGAGCAATCAGTTTGCATTGATCGGGACTTGGGGTACCTTTTCTTGCTACTGGTGGCCTCATTTTGCATGGTTCTGCGCAGGCTTTTGCTGTGCTGTGATTTTCGCTCATGGTAGAAATCCACTTGGTGCTTTCTCATTATCCTTTGTTTTCCTTTTTCTTTCCCTTGTATCATCTCATTTTTCACCCAAAATAAAGTGTATATGACTTGACCTTCGGCAGAGGGTCCTTGTGTTTGTGCCATTTATGTAAAATATGATTCCATCACTTGAACACTCTCAAATTTGTAATTGTACCACTATAGATATGCAATTTACACTATTTTTCCATGTAAATAGCTTAGCGGTGACAATTTCTAGCCAATTCATCTGATATTTTTAGCTTTCTATTGATTTTTTTCCTGTTCTGATTTTAATGAGATTAAAAGGCAGTGCTGTGTACTGACCCAGAAAGTCGAACTTTACAGTTTCAACAAAGTAGTCAATTTAATAAATGAGCTACATCTGGTTTGTTAAGGCCACAACTGATGAATAATATTCTTAGTTCATCGTATTCTTCCTCTTTAATGATTTGAAAACCTGACAGTTTGTGGAACCGGTTGGACCGCGAACGTCCTCAGAGAGTGATGTTGCCTAAACTGGAGAGGTGTACCGGTCTAGCCAAATCAGTCGAGTCAAAAATTAGATTGAACCAGTCCGGAAGTTATGTGGGGCATACCAGTATTATTAAGGTTATGTTTGGATTGTAAGAATGAAAACGAGAATAGAATGACTCATTCTTATAAAATAAAATAAAATTTGTGTTTGGTTATTTCATTAGAATGAAATAAACGATTTTCATTTCTCTCAAATTTATGAATTTTATTCTGTGAGGAAAGGTATGGAACGACTCATTCTAGCTGGATTGGAATGAATTATTTTACTCTCTATTTTATTTTTTTTTCTATTTTATTTTTTCATTCATTTTATTCTTTCAATCCAAACGTAGCATAAATGTATTCAGCTCTACAACCATGAGTTCCATGCGTCAGTTCGGTTAAAAATTGGGTTGAACCAGTTGACAAGTGAGGCATATATTGGTTTCATTGGTAGAATTCGTCAAACTGGTCAAGTGATATTCATGCTGGTGAGGTATAGCCAAGCCAGTTCGTTCAAAATTTGGATCGAACCGATTGACAATTGAGGCGTATATTGGTTCCATTGGTAGAATTAGTCAAAATGGCCAAGTGACTCGTTTTTACAGAAAATATTTTTTAAAAAATAATTATGATTAATTACTTGTACTATATTGGATCACAGGTTCATTATATTTTAATTTATCAATAAAGATACTTTAAAATCTTATTATTTATTAAAATATATTTACGTATTTATAATATCACAAGGTGGATAACGATTTGATAATTGGTCGAATGAGTAAATAATCCATCCCTAGCAAAGAACATTTTTAAAATAGATGTATTGTACAATTATAAATTGCAGAGCTTAAGTACTAGTTCTCGTATTCCCGAAGTTGATTACCTAGTAGGGAGCAACAAACGCTCAATCAAGTATTATTCTCAGACCAAAGTGATAATCTAGTGATAAAAGATTTATCTCTTTACTACGCAAGGAACCTTCCCCATGAAAGATTGAAGTCCAGGCTCACAAGTGTAGGTTCTAAAAAAATAAAGAATTGGACTCAAAAGTGTAGGTTCTTAAAAAAGAAAGGATTGAAGTCCAGACTCCCATCTCTAGGGAGCTTTGAAGTGTAGGTTCCATAAATAAAAAAAGTATTCTTCTCCATCCATAATGTGACATTGTATTCTTGGCTACTTTTGACGTATTTGATTTTTAGAATCATTTCCCAAAAATAGTCATAATATTATTCGGGTCGGAATGGAATAATGTACTTCGGATTTGAACAATTGTATGGAGTGCATTTAGCGTTTTCCTAAATTTATCAAAAAAATAGTTGTAGTCTGTACGCGATTTAATTCATAAAATGCTACTAAGTAGACTTTCGATATTGTTAAAAAAAATATTGTCAAAATAAATATAAATTTAACCACACTTATAATTGTCATAACAACACTAGACATTTTAAGACATTTTAAGAGACATTGATTTGATAATATCATTTTTATTCCGGTAATATCAACTGTATTAAAGTTTTAAGTATAGTAACGTGAATTAGCTTGAATTTGCCTGAATATTAACCAAAGAAAAGTACACCCATGCTTGTTGAAACTTTAAACATCAGCTCACAGTTTGGTTGTCCAAATTAATTGTGACATGCCGAACCTGAAACCTGCACGGTTTCTACCAGAGCTTCATGCCTATAATTACATCATTATTTGTGTTCGTGTTATTTTGGCTGTATGACATACATGCTAGGAAACAACTACTCTTTCTTCAAGTTGTCAAATTATGACAGACATTATAGAAGGACAGGTATACACAACCAACTGATAGATTATGTCTACCCACGTGATTTTGAGTGAACGTAACTTTGTGACCAAGCAGATGTGACCCTTGAGTTTTGCAGACCACCCAGTTTGAAATTAAACCGTGTCACCTTTCGTGATAAATTAGTTTCAAAATTAGATATATATTTTCGTTGTTTGGTCGTTTCAAAGCTGGAGGATGCATTTCGAGTTTTAGATTATAAAGAAACAATAACTTCTTAACATGTCATTACTTAATTTCGCAGTTGATTTAGCACTGTCAAGCCTCAACAGAAAGTAAACTTTTTTCTTATAGAATCGTCGACTTATAAATATATCTCTAATTTCGGAACTCAGGAATTATCTGTTTTCTCTTAAGTCAGCATAAAAGTCACCAAAGATGGTATAATGTCTCCCAGAAGTATTGTTATCCGCTAATACTTGTAAATTTTGTTTATAGCCACATTTTATTTGACCCCACAAATTAAAGCTGTGATGTTTCAACCATGATACTGCATTTGATATGCAAAATCTACACCCTTATCTTCACTGCCTCAGCTTTCTTTGATTCTCCTCCAATCACTTTGCTTTCTTTAGCTTCACTTATTCTTGAATTTCTTTTTGGAGAATCTAGCTCTGGGGTTTTCCCATTTATTCTTTTTTTTCATTTTTTTCTCATAATCTTTCTTCACCTTCTTTATCAAATTAACGGAATATTTGTGGGTTTGTGACATCTCCTAATTTCTATCAAAGGTTTGGATTCTTGGAAGATATTTTAGAAAAAAGTTATATAGGGAAGGAAAGATCTATTCTTTTTTTGGTTAAATCCATGTGGGTATCCTTTGAATCTTGTAAACAATCTATCGATCTGTTCAAATTTTCCTCCCTAAGAAAAAAAGAAAATTTACCCAAGAAGGGAGGAATCACTAAAAAGGGAGATGAAAATTCAGTGTGATGTATGTGAGAAAGCTCCAGCAACTGTGATTTGTTGTGCAGATGAGGCAGCATTGTGTGCTAAATGTGATACTAAAGTTCATGCAGCAAACAAGCTTGCAAGCAAGCACCAGAGGCTGCTTCTTCAATCTCTTTCCAACAAGCTCCCTACTTGTGATATATGCCAAGTAGTAAACTCTTCTTCCCTCTGTATTTTTTCAAATAATTTTTTATTTCATATTTGAACTGTTTCTTTCTGAAGCGTGAGTGGGGTGTGTATTATTGTTCGAGTTCATAATTATCAAATACTCTTATTAATCTTATTAAACTTGACCCAGATTAGAGCTTATTGGTACTTAACAAAATATGGTACTATTAGGTACTGATACTCTAAATTTAACGTATCGAAAGTATTTTCTCATTTTTTGACCTATAACTGGACAAATTTCAATGCTCTAACTTAGTATTGGAGGGTCATATTTTGACTAAACTAATTATAGAACGATCTACTTTTTGATGCAAACAAAAATCTTCTGTAAGACTTAATTTTATTACACTAAAGTTATGTGAGAATTTGTAACTATAAAACCTCCTATAAAACTACCCTATACCGCGTTTTAGTCATGTAATGTACTTCAGTATTGGTTCTACGAACCGAAATGAACTAACATTGTGAATTAAGGTTCTTCAAAGTCTTACTGGTACAAAATGAAACTTGACAACTGAAATTAGATTGAGGAGAGCAGTGGCAAGCCACCAGCAAGGTCCACGAGTACCCTACCGCATCATGTTCGAGATGGACTTGAAAAAGGACCCTCGAGAAGCCTTTTAAAAAAGGATACTTTGGCTCTCGATATGTATTAAAATAATTACAAATCATAATGCTATGCATGAATAGAAAAACAAAAAAATTAATCTATCATTTTAAAGGATCAAAAACCAGTTTGCAATGAATTCTGATGCCTTTTTTTCTAGGTTCTTACTCTGATTGCTGCTCTTATTATCTCTATTTTCATTTTTATGTAGGAGAAACCTGCTTTCATATTCTGTGTTGAAGACAGAGCTTTGTTTTGTCAAGATTGTGATGAACCAATCCATTCGGCCGGTAGCTTAGCTGCAAACCACCAGCGATTTCTAGCCACCGGAATCCGAGTAGCTCTAAGTTCAAAAGCCCTGAAGGAGAAAGAGAAATCCCATCAGGAGCCATCGCCATCCAGTGAAAATACACAACAAATATCGATGAAAACACCAACAAAGGAAACTTCTGGTTTCACATCACCATCATGGGCTGTTGATGACTTACTACACTTCTCAGATTTTGAATCCTCTGACAAGGTAAGAATACAATTGAAAAATTAAATCTTGATTTGTTATTTAGTTTGATTTTCTCATGCATGTCAATCGTACCTTTTAAGCAAACCAAAAAGAATGAAGCTTGGTGATCTAGAAAAAGCAATCAAGTCTTGTACTAATATTTATATAGCTAAAAGGTGATAAGCAAGAACTTATTACATGTCACTTCTGTTTTCTTTTTGGCGATTCCTATAAATATTTGGAAAGTTGTTATGCAAGAGAGAAAAAAAAGGAGCCAGAAAACCATTCCTTTCAGTTTTTAATTCCTATTTTTCGTTCGTCACAAGTCTATGTAGCAATCATAGTGCTAATGTCATTGCCCAATTTGTGCAGAAAGAAGAACTTGGATTTGGAGAGCTTGAATGGTTCTCAGACATTGGTCTTTTTGGTGAACAGGTTGCTCAGGAGACCACGGCAGCAGCTGAAGTTCCTCAGCTTCCAGTTTGTCGATCAAGCAATACCACCTCATACAGACCAACCAAATACTACATGCCTTACAAGAAGCCTAGACTCGAAATCCCAGATGACAACGATGAGTATTTCACAGTCCCCGATCTTGGTTGAACCTCGGCATCTCAAAACTCTGGTAAAAGTACATCTGAGGATGTCATGGACTATACATCCTTACATAGACTGACGTATCTGTATATATTTATTTATGCATGCAAATAGTGAGATAAACATTGTAAGTTGCATCTATATAAAGTTTAGCATAAGGGTTTATTATTCTGTTTTAAGGTAATCTTTTTGCTCTACTCTTTTGATTGCATCAATTTGTTCAATTTATAAAAAATTGATATTGGAAACCCTCGTCTTGAATGGCACCTCACTGTCCGCTTTAAATTTGTTATTTGAGAACCCTAGTCTTGTTGTGTCTTGAATTGAATGGTTCCTTGTTTGGTGTGTCTTCATGCTTGAAGGGTCTCTAGTAAGTGCATCATTTGCACTTATGAAATGTTTGAGGGATTTAAACCTAATATCAACTGTGTTCCGAAATTACGAAGATTGTGGATGAAAAGTTGGTTGAAAAGAGATGAGGTTATCTAACTCATAGGCACCTTCCACATTTCCAACCTAATTTCATGAATCCATTTTGCATGCCTCTACAAAGTCATTTTCCTAGCATCTTCTCGAGTTCAAAATGCACATATAAAAGAGCTTCTAACATGTTGGTACTATTACCACAGTCTTCTTATCTTCCCTTAAATCCAATGGCCAAATCCATACAACCATATTTTCTATCTTTTTAAGCACGTTCACTTCAACCATAGTATTTACTCTGTTTATGAGTTCTGCTCATTCAAAAACTCTAGAATTAGAAGTTGATGTTCTTCACGCCATCACGCTTGCGATTGATCCCATCTCAATCACCTTCTTTCCCTTCCTCCATCCTTGGAATTTCGACTTGGATCCTTGCAAAAGCACAGGGGGGAAACTTTCTTGGAATTGTTTGCACAATTCCTCAACCTCAAGACAATTCAAGCAGCCAAATAACAGCCATTGATCTTGAAGGAGATCGATACTGAGGGGTTTCTCACACCAGCAATAGGGAACCTAACAGAACTCTCCATACTTAACCTGAGAAAGAATCCGTTCCGAGGGATGATTCCACATACCATTTCCAGGTTAACTAAGCTCACCAGCCTTCTCCTATCGGGTAATTTCTTCAGTGGCAGCATCCCTCCTAGAATCAGTAGGCTAAAAAAGCTTGAACACATCGATTTGTTACAAAACATGCTTTCTGGCTCAATTCCTGCCTCGATTTCTGGATTTCGAAGCTTGACCAGTTTGACTTTATCAAACAATGAATTCATAGGTAGTATCCCTGACGTAAATGGATTATGGCAACACCACACATTAGACCTTAGCAAGAACCAGATTTACGGAAGCTTTCCCCTTCTTCCTCAAAACTGAAGAACATTACTCCTAGGCCATAACTTACTTTCTGGGCATATTTCATCTATAAAACGCCTTGAAAATCTCGAGTAACTAGACCTTAGTGACAACAGATTTTCAGGCTCTAACTATTGACCAAGAAATCCTCACATTGCCCATGTTGAGATCCATTATTGTTTCTTCGAATCGCTTCACATCAATGTAAGTGATTAATTTCTCTGACAGTGAATCACAGCTTCAAGTAATTGACATGCATGGGAACCAATTACATGGTCATTTACCTGTAAACTTGTTTACATACAATAATTTGACGTCGGTGAATCTGGGGCATAACTTGTTTTTGGGTCGAATTCCATTGGTATATGGGGAAAGGCTGGGAAATAATTGGAGAAATTTGTTCTTGGATTATAACTTACTGGAGGGGGATTTGCCAGCAGAGTTTAGTTGGGTAGTGAATTTCAGGGGCAGTGTTGCACATAAACTGTCCCCCGAGTATCGAAGCGTGTTGCGGCGGGCAAAGGCCAGCTTCGGAATGTGTTGAACAGATTTAATGGTGGTGGTGGTGGTAGTGATTAACTGAGTGATTTTCAGATAATAATTTTTAGTTGCTTAATGTTTTACAGAGTTTTACTATATGGTACCAAGATGTTTTCCAGGAACCTGAATGTACAAAATTGGTTCTCTAATGAACAAAAATAAAAATAAGAAATTGGTGAAGTAAAAGCATGTTTTTTATTTTTATCTTAAAATAAGAAAATAATTGAATTACAAGCACTAAAAAGGGAGCGTACCAAGAGCAGAAAACATGAATGAAATAGTAAAGAATCAGATCTAGTTCCAAGTTCTTTGTGACAATTTCAAGTAGCTGGTTTGTTTGATAAATTAACACTGTTTCTTAGTTCAAAAATGGATGGAAAAGAAGAGAGAAGGGCTGAAACATAAATTATCTAAGAAAAATGATATATGTTGCGATTTTTTTGTTACAAGTTACGTGAATAATTATAGTTAATAATATTTTAACGATATATTGCAAGTGTAGTTATCTAATTCTTGTCACTTTTCTTATCAACAGATTTGGATAGAAAATTAAATAAATTAAGAATCACTTATAATCCCTTATTTACCCTCTAATTACAAATACACCAAAATTAATAAAAATAAATATTAATCTAAATACAAAAATAAATTTTACATTCATTATAGCCATAAAATGTTTTTATTTGTTCATATCTCAAGGGGAAACGTTTCTTTACTTGTGCAAACTGCAGTAGGAAATTGTTAACACTTATAGGTATAGGCCGTGTTTGGCGCATTGGAATTTGGACTTGGGAATGGGAATGGGCATCTCATTCATATCACTGTTTGGAATCATTTTTATCAAATTTATCTGTTTTAAAATAATACGACACATAAATGTGCGTCTTCGGTATGCATACTTCCTTACATAAATGTGTGTAGACTTGTCATATTTTAATTATATTTTATGACAAAGTCAATTACATGCATTTCATGCACCCAATCAATATAATAATTACATAATATTTGAGATATTTTTTAAGTCAAAACATATCCAATTCCAAATCTGCTAATCATCAATTAAACATTTACAAAAAAAATCCCAAATTCCGAACCTGCACTCATCAATAAACATTTACAAATATTAATTCCATTAGAGTTTTTTTTTTTGGAATGTAATACCATTAGATAGTTTATTTAGTTTTAATGTAGTAATATATAATGATGTACACAATATCCTTAAATTAGTCATTTTATTCTATATTTATATCTAATTTATTATAAATTTAATTTATCATAACTACAAAATTATGACCATCGTTTTGAAGACGTATGTCATTTTAAACTATTATTTTGAACAATAAATATTCTTTTGAAGTAAAATAAATTGGCAAATGAGATATTTTTTGGTAGAGAGTATTTAGTTAAATTTGGAGACGGTCCCATAGAAGACGTTTGATCCAAATGAGAATTGGGCGAGTCTAAAAATAATAAAATAAGTAATTCCGTCCTACATTAGGTTAAATAAGCCATTAAAAAAAAACAAAAAGTTTCGAGAAACAAATAATTTCATTCGTTCTAAATTATAAAATCAATACTAACTATTTAAAAATCAATTTTAGATATTTTTATATTCAAAATTGATATGAATTTAATTAGTTTATATTAATATAATTATGAATATCGTAAACTACCTAAAAAGTAATATTATTTATAAAATTTATTGTTTTAAAATTTTAAATGAATTATGTTAATTTTAAATTTAAACATATTTAAAATTACTTTTAAAATTGGTCATCTAATTTTAAATAGAGGGAATATCTTCTTTTTTTTTAATTTTAATTTTCTGATCAAAGAAACAAACTGATTTAATTGGCCTGCTAATTAAGCAACCACTATGCCTGCATAGTTTAAGCCCTCTTTAAAAAATATGATGTATCCTTGAGGCCCACCTAGAGACTTAAGCATGGGAACCAACCCAATCCATCTCCTTCTCCTAGAAAATATGTTGGATCCAGGAAAGAATCCAGCCTTCATTGTATTTGGACCGTTTATACTCATCTGTGTATCAAATTTTACATCTTTAAGAGCCCATACAATTTTTAAAAAAAAGTCACATGTGGCATACATTTCTTGACCTTAAAGCCCATGACTTTTATGAGAGTATGTTTAAGATTACTTAACAAATGTGATTAGTGATTTCGATTATTATTTATACTTATAATTAATTTTAAAAAAGTAATTTTTATTTGATAAAGAAAAAACACGAAAATTAGTAAATGTAAAAAATGTTTGGTATAAAAATATTTACTAATCACATATTTCAAGTGTAAATTACTAAAAGAAAAGTTTTAAAAAGTAAAAATGAGTAATGGATGAAATTACTAAAATAAATAGGGATAGATTAGTAATATACTTGGTCAAACCTGAATATTAGATTTGACAAATAATCAGAAACTATTTCTATAAAAAGTGATTATAAACAGTTTTAGAATCAAATTAACAAATACTTTTTGTTTCTTAAAACTGATTATAATCATGTTTGACTACTTATAAGCGTTCTCAAACATCTTTTAAGACATTTATCAAGAAGCACAATATTGACCTTGCACCCTCGACATAAATTAGTCCAGGATACGTTTTTCATTAGTTATGCACATATATAAAAATTAACATTGATTTTGTTTTCAAATGAGCTATTATTTCATTTCTTAAGCTTTAGTTTTTGTGGAGATTAAAATAATTTGTCTATAAAATGATTTTACAAAACACTGACTAAGCTTCTTTAAATGGAGTTTATTGCTATTGATTCGATGGTCCCCCTATAAGACAGCGGTTTTTAAGACTAAACATGTAAAGCACAAAAAGGCAAGCAACAACGCGGCAATAATACAAATTCAACAAACACGGAAAGCAACAACACGGCAATATTATTTTTCAATTTTTAGAGAATAATAAAAGAATGATAGAACAAATTGGTAGAGTAGTCAACGAGTCAATATTATATTCGATCTCAACTAAAGTAAATGTACCTGGGAGAAATTACATGTCTACTTAATTTCATGGAAGTTGCATTAGTTTTTCATGAAATTTCTTGGAAGTTGCCAAGTTTTTCAAAGTTGACCGACTTGACACTTTGATTCACACCAGCTCCACATCTACTAAACCATTTGATACTAGCTAGCTAGATCATCCTCCCATTTCATCCTTTCCATTTTTATCTTCAAACCCTATTTTCATGGCCGATACAAGCAAACAAACTGATTCTTCTTGCTTTCCATCTTCATCCTCATTTCAATTCTGGGACGTTTTTTTGAGTTTTGGAGGTAAAGATACACGAAAAAGCTTTATTGGTAATCTATATTCTGCCTTAGATCAGGCAGGAATACGAACCTTCAAAGATGAACCTGGACTAGAAAGGGGAGAAGAAATCGCACCACAATTGATAAAAGCAATCCATGAGTCAAAGATGAGCATCGTTGTTTTCTCTAAAAATTATGCTTCTTCAAAATGGTGTCTCAACGAGCTTGCAGAGATCCTCGAATGCGAGAGAACAAGGGGACAAATCGTACTTCCTGTATTCTACGATGTTGATCCATTAAATGTACGTCATCAAACGGAGAGTTATGCAGAAGCTTTTGAAAAACATAAAATACGTTACGGAGAAAAGGTAGAGACATGGGGAGCTGCACTAACCACAGCTGCAAATATATCGGGATATGATCTGAAAAATGATGCAAATGGGTAACTTCTATATTTCCCTTTTTTTCCCCTTTTCTAAATTTAGTTATTTGATGAATAAATAAAAGGAGTGATTGAATTTTTGTGAGGGACAGATTAGAAGCAACAAAACAACTACAAACTAACATCAAAACCTTAGTTCCTCTTTAATTAAAAAAAAAAGGAAAAAAAAAAACTTATTTCCTCGCATGAAAGCATAAATTGTTACAAACCTCAACTATACAAATGTTAAGAAACTTACAATATTTTATTTAATTTCTTAATTAATCTTTATAAAATATGTG
This sequence comes from Hedera helix, assembly GCA_947179155.2. Classification (NCBI taxonomy): domain Eukaryota; kingdom Viridiplantae; phylum Streptophyta; class Magnoliopsida; order Apiales; family Araliaceae; genus Hedera; species Hedera helix. The sequence continues at coordinate 27,162,765 of OX359282.1, read as the reverse complement.
GTTATAAATACTCCAATGATGTGAGTAAAATTTTTAGTTAGTAGAGCCATCAATATATATTAAATGATAAAGTTCATATGCTTGTGGATAAATTGGTCGTTTAACTTTATAAGAGTTACTCAAAAAGAAAACTATTAGCGATAATCTTGTTAAAAGTATTAATTTTTTTAGATTAAGATAACTATTAGTGATAATCTTGTTAAAAGTATGTCATATTTATGGTGAGAGGCTTATAATTCTATCTAAAATTATGTATTTGTACATGCATAATTGTAATTCGGTTGCAGTACGTAGTAGAACTCATGTATCATTATTATTTAATTTGTGTTTAACATCCCAAATTAAAATTGGTGTAAAATTTGCAGGCATGAAGCAGATCTCATCCTAAAAATTGTCAATGATGTTCAAATGAAATTATGCCCCAAATACTTGAATGTTACTGAGCATCAAGTTGGCATCGATTCTCGTGTCAAGAGAATAAGTCAAAAACTAAGCATTGGGTCGAATGATGTTCGTTTCATTGGGATATATGGGATGGCCGGAATCGGCAAAACTACGATTGTCAAAACTCTCTATAATAAAATTTATAGGGAATTTGAAGGTAGTTGTTTTCTTGAAAACGTTAGAGAAGCTTTCGAGAAATCCCGTGGCCTACTTTGTTTACTAGAGCAACTTATTTTTCAACTTCTGAAAAAGGATTTTAAGATTCCCAGTGTTGATGCAGGAATAAGTTTTGTGAAACAAAGACTTCGTTCAAAAAAAGTCCTCATAGTTCTTGATGATTTAGACGAAATAAAACAATTGGTATCATTAGCAGGGAATTGGAACTGGTTTGGTCCAGGAAGTAGAATCATCGTCACGACAAGAGATTCACGTATACTAGATGAATTTCAAGTAGATGTGAGGCACGAGGTGGAGGAATTGAACAACAACGAGTCTTTGGAGCTCTTCGAACGACATGCCTTTAGAAATACAACCCCCATGAAAAAATTGATGGAGCTTTCAGAAGATATTGTAAAATATGTTGGAGGGCTTCCATTAGCTCTTGAAGTTTTGGGTTCAAGTTTGTTTGACAGACCCATGGTACAGTGGGAAAGTGTCTTTGGGAAATTGAAAAAAATTCCCCATAACCATATTCAGAAAAAACTTAGAATAAGCTATGATGCACTTGGTGATGATAAAGTGCGGGACATCTTCCTCGATATTGCATTCTTTTTTATCGGAATGGACAAAGACGATGCAATCAAGATTCTAGATGCTTGTGGTTTCTTTCCAGAAATTGGAATCAGCAATTTAAGGGAAAGATGTTTACTAAAAATTGACTGGAGCAACATATTGCATATGCATAACCTGATTCGGGATATGGGACGGAAAATTGTTCACGAAGAATCCGTTAAGAATCCAAGAAAGCGTAGTCGATTGTTTGATGAGGATGCATATGATGTTCTAAAAAAATCCGAGGTACAAGACTAACACTCTCTCTTTTGACTATTCCAAAAAATCTACTGCTCAAAAATTAGCTTCATATAGTTTATCTTGCACACTCTCGTAAATACATTGAAGGTATTTAACTAAAGTGTATTTAACCCTTATAATTAATGGTATTTTCTCCTTTTATTAGGGACATGAAAACATTGAAGGTATCAGGCTAGTAATGCCCATGCAAGAGGAAGTGGATATAAGTACCAGAGCATTTCATAGCTTACCAAACTTGAGATTGCTTCAGATTAGCAATGTGAATCTCGCTGGAAGCTTTGAAAATTTATTTGAAGAATTAAGGTGGTTTTGTTGGAAGTATAGCTCTTTGGATTGTTTACCTTCAAGTTTTCAAGCACCAAAACTAATTTTCCTTGACATGCAACACAGCAAAGTCAAGATACTGTGGGAAGGCACCAAGGTATGTATTAGTGGCAGCTCCATCTTTCTCATCGAATATGTATAGTACACAGTTTCTTTGGTTCAATAGTTTATGAAAAATATGCAAATATAATCTAATTCCATATTTTTTTATTCTCTTAAACAGCAATTACAGAGCTTGAAAATCCTAAATGCTAGTGATTCATATTTACTGATAACCACCCCTGATTTCAAAGGATTGGAAAGCCTCGAGAAATTAGTACTTCGAAAGTGTTCAAGTTTGTCATGGATTCACTCATCGATTGGGCTTTTGCATAAGTTGGTTCACTTGGATTTGAATGGATGCAAGAGTTTAAATCAATTGCCTAAGCAATTGGGGAACATGGGATGCTTAAGGAAGCTTGATGCAAGTCGTTCAAGTATTGAACAATTACCAGATTCCATCGGGCTTCTAGGTAAGTTGGAGGAGTTGGATTTGATATATTGTGAGAACCTTAGAAACCTTCCATGTAGCATTTGCAATCTAACTTCACTCACGTATCTTGGTCTAGGTTCCTGTTCAAACCTTGAAAGCTTGCCTAAGAATTTTGGAAATCTAACTTCACTCACGTATCTTGATCTACATTCCTGTTCAAACCTTGAAAGCTTGCCTAAGAATTTTGGAAATCTAACTTCACTCACGTATCTTGATCTACATTCCTGTTCAAACCTTGAAAGCTTGCCTAAGAATTTTGGAAATCTAACTTCACTCACGTATCTTTATCTAATTTCCTGTTCAAACCTTGAAAGCTTGCCTAAGAATTTTGGAAATCTAACTTCACTCACGTCTCTTGATCTACGTTCCTGTTCAAACCTTGAAAGCTTGCCTAAGAATTTTGGAAATCTAACTTCACTCACGTATCTTTATCTAATTTCCTGTTCAAACCTTGAAAGCTTGCCTAAGAATTTTGGAAATCTAACTTCACTCACGGAGCTTGATCTATGTAACTGTTCAAACCTTGAAAGCTTGCCTAAGAATTTGGGAAATCTAACTTCACTCACGTATCTTGTTCTATCTGAAACCAATATTATGCAATTGCCAGATTCCATCGGATGTTTAACTAGGTTAAAAGAATTGGATATGTCATGTTGCGAAAGGTTAAGGAATACTCCAAGGAGCATTTACAATCTGAGTTCTCTTGAAACTCTCCGTCTCTGTGATTGTTCTAATGATGGAGACAATTTATATGGGATCGAGAGTTTATCCTTGTTGAAAGTGTTGAGCTTAACTAACGAATACTTTAATAGCCTACCATCCAATCTTAGTCAGTTAGTCAATTTAGAAGAATTGGATGTGTCCCGCTGCTCGAGTCTTCAGTCACTACCAGAACTTCCTCCAAATCTAAGAGAGCTATTTGCACATGGTTGTACATCACTGAATAAATTACCAAATCTGTCAAGGATGAATAACTTGAAAACGCTTGGTTTTTCCAAGTGCAGTAGTCTTCAATCACTCCCAAAACTTCCTCCTAATTTACGCCGCATAGACTTTGATGCATGTCGGAGTCTTCAATCACTCTCGAAGCTTCCTCCTGTTCTAGGAAAACTATACTTGACCAATTGCTCTAGTCTTGAATCACTCTCGGAGCTTCCTCCTGTTCTAAAAAGACTGTACTTGAACAATTGCTCTAGTCTTGAATCACTCCCAGAGCTTCCTCCTGATTTATACGAGCTAGACTTAAGTAATTGCAACAAGCTTTTATCACTGCCAAAACTTCCCCCTAATTTAGAAGACCTAAGGTTGATTAACTGCACAAGTCTTCGATCACTTCCAAAACTTCCTTGCAAGTTAGAGTACCTAGACTTGACTGGGTGCAGCAATCTTCGATCACTGCCAAAATTTCATTCTAATTTAGGGTACATAGACTTGAGTGAATGCAGGAGCCTTGAATCACTCCAAGAACTTCCTTGTCATCTCTATTCTCTAAATGCAAGCGGTTGCAAGTCACTGCAAAAATTACCAGATCTATCAAATTTAACAAACCCGCGCAGATTAATTCTCACAGATTGTAGCAATTTGAAATCAAATTTCATATGGAGTTTCCTGCAAGTAAGGGTTTTCTTTTTTCTTTTTCTTTTCTATATTTTTTGTTGCAATTTTCTTCTTTTCCTTAAATTGTTCTTTGTGTAACAGGATTGCTCTGGACTTAATGGTTGTGATATTTACCTCCCGAGCTGGGTGATTCAAGATAGGTTCCGTCATCAAAGAACAAGATCTTCAACCTCATTTCATATGCCGCAGAATGTTAAAAGTAATTTCTTGAGGATGGCTCTCTGGGTTATTTTTAGAGGCAAACTTCATTCTCAGATTGAAGTTATTATCACTAATAAAACAAATGGTACTCAATTCAAGTATTGGGGCTATGTACAGACCACTGGAGTTCATGCATGGGTGAGATCTATAGGAAAACCAATCTCAATGAAAAGTGGAGATAAAATTGAGGTCTCATTCACAAAAACCGAGGATGTGACTGTGGAGATGTGTGGGGTTCATCTTGACTGCAAGAGAGTCCGTGATGTCGATGTAGAAGAACTACTCTGTCGCTTTAAAAGGTTGAAACTCTCAGCATAGGTATGGTTGCCTTTTAAACATGGCATGTTAAAGTTCTATAGTTATTATGTGTTCTATTAATACTTTAAAGTTCTTTCTGTAAAATCTTTGAATATATGAATCCCTACTGTAAGTTTGATACACTGATGTTGATTCCAGCACTGAACTCAAATTTTCTTGCAAGGTAGAAGACTTATCTTCTGTTTCTTCATCGAAAGATATGTCATCATCCTTATCGCTTTCTGATAAATCTTCACCTGCAGAATCATCAGTATCTATCCCTGAAATTTCGGGGGGAAATCCAACACAAGTTGAATCAAGATACCATTTTTCTATCATTTCAACTTTGATGCATGTAAAAATTACAATGAAAATTAGGATTTTCATATATTTTATTATTTATGGAGTTTAAGTAGTGAACAAGAAATATCAATAAATAACAGAGGTTATTTTTCCTTTATTCTTTGTGTAAATGTTGCCGCTAAGAAATATCTGTGAAGACAAACAATTTCAGTACAATAATAACACTCCTTCCATTCCACAAAAAATGTCCCATTTGCCAATTTTTTGTTCCACAAAAAGAGTCCATTTTTTACTGATAGTAGTATAAAATGATAATTTTCTCAAGTGTGTCATCATAATTTCACTATCACACCATACTATTAAATAACAACTCTTTTTTTTTTAAGAGTATACAAGGAACAATAATATATCATTAATATTCACAATTTTTTTAAATGAGATTCTTTTTTTTGAATGGAGAGAGTATTTCTTTTAAAATTAGCCTCAATAAAGATAAGTGGTAATAGTAAGAAGAAAGCAAGACTAGCAAGGTCTTTGACCAGTAAAACTTTTGATATAGGTAGGGCTATAGCTAAAAGGTAAAAGAAACCTGGCCTAGGCTTGTGATCAAATGCTAAACTCTAAGGACATTAACAAGTGAAGAATTTCAAATGGAAACTAAGGACATGATAGATTGAATTGTGACGGCATTTGAAGTAGTTTTTACTTTTCCCAAACTAGTGTTGATAATGAAAAGGAAATTGATATTTTCACAAGTAAAATTAATAGTTCTACAAGTTCCATATCACATTAATAGTATATCGGTCTCACACTCATGTGAGAGAGACCTTGTGAAAATACCAATTCCTTAATGAAAACTATATTGCGAGGAACACAGTTAGTGGAAACACCCACATGAACTTTGATTAAAAGAATTTGGAAACCATCTATTGTCTTTCTCTTGTATAAAAAAGTTCCAAACCCCCCTCCCCCATTCCTTCCATATTTGGTACCAGAACCGTTCGTCTTTTGAGTGATATAAAGTTAAGAGTACCGAATTTTTAAAAAGCATAAAGGGGCTGCTCTAGTGCGTCTTTTGACCAAAGTAGTAGGCTAAATGCAAAATAACAGAAAATATTTTACCTCACATAGGGTAATGGAAATAATATAACGCACCTCTTTTGTTTCTCTTAAGTTTAAAAAAATAAAATATTTTAGGCATAGTTTTGTTTAGAATTGAGAGGATTAAATGACTATTGGAAAAAAGAAAATCAGATATTTGAAAACATTAAATGTTGAGGACCGTACCCTTTTCTTGGAGAGTGTGTCTTTTGGCTGCAGATAATCCTTTTCTCTAGAAAAGATTACGGTGTCATCTCCAATTATGTGAAAAGGGATTCTGCTACTCATTCTGGCAATTTCATTTGTGTACTTGACCAGGTTTACAAGACTTGCAGATGACTTTAACTGTTCATGTTTCTTCCAATGCATATACATATTAAGAATAACACATCCAAATATTCCTCTCCTCCCAACTGGTACATAATTAGAACGTTTCTGAGCCATTCATATAAAAATGGCATTCTTCGCCAGTTCATGTGGCTTCACCAAAGGGCCCTGAAGTTTAGGAACTTCATGCCCTTTCAGTCTTTCAAGCAGCAAACCCTCGTTACTTTTAGCCTGAATTGCACAAAATTACAAGCAAGGAAGTTGCTCTTGTAAATTCACTACGTTAAATCTTAAATAATAAACTAATATAATGCAATCTAGAATAAAGTTTTCAATTGCAAAAGATAAATAAAAGATACAGAAGATCACAACACTAAAAGGGATAGGGTTGGGGGAAGGGAGCGAACTAAATGGGAGACCTATAAAACAAACCATTACAGAATTGATTCTGACAGTCAACAACTATAACCATCTATGTGATCAGCCATAAGTAATCTTTCAAGTTTCAAGAAAATTACTTTTAGCTTTCTCTCGCGTTAGTTCATCTGCTAAAATAATAATTTAATAAGTTATTTTAGCTAACCCCACAGGATGGCATGAAAAATCATTCAACACTCTACAATGATAGTTGAAAAGAGACAAACAAAACTAATTGCCCTTAGAAATAATTGAAATAGAGATAATAAATAAATAAATTTGCTAGGATTGGAATATATGAAAGGAAAAAAATGCCCACAAGAGAGGCCAATGCCAACAATAAAAACCAGCAACAAAGACTATCTATCTGAGTTGTATAGCACCTACCTCCCCCTTTCTTCTATACGGTCTCACTTCTCTTCTCTTCTTTTTATTTTTGTTTTGATAGGAAATTTTGTCCCGAAGTATGAGGACTGGAACCAATGACCTTGAGGTTATTCCTCATGGGCTCTCCAATTTCTCCCACCCCTAATGTCTTTGTCATTTGATCCAATAATCCTGTACAGAAATCCTATGAGATCTATGCACCTTGCTCTACTGCTCTACATGACTAACAACATATTGGTATTAACTTCAAAGACTAGCTAAGCATCATAAAGATCTAAATTACAAAAAAAAAAAAAAAAAATCTCGTATAAACATTTGGATTCACCCTTAAAGTGACCGAAGAGATCCAGAATTCTGCACAACAGACATCTATAAAGTATACACATTCCCTTTTAGTTGATCAAGAGAAAAAAAACACAATTTTATTCATAACATTTTCACATCACCCTTTTCACCCAAAGTTGTAAATTAAAGGGGCAGTTACTGATTAATTTGTAAGAGCATTTGAATGGTGCTTAAAAAGGGCCCTAAGGTAAACAAGATTCTATTTTTATACAATTTAAATTTAATGCACTAAAAGTGTATTAGGATCATGACACATCATTGTACTTGTGTTTAACAAAATTATCCTGACGTGTTATGCTTCTAACACTACTCCTGTATACACTATTAATGTCTTAAATTTAAACACATTTTTATATGCTATTGAAATATTCAAAGAACTTCAATCAAGCAACTACATTTAAAGGACAATCAATATAAACACATTTTTCTGATCACTAAAAATACTTCATTAAGTTCTCACCTTTTCAAACTTGTACTTAATTCTTTCCTCAGCATTTGCAAATCTCTGCCTCCCTTTCTTTCCTTTGACCCCAAGTCGTCTTGGGTCTCTCTTATTAGCTAATTTTCTCTTATGTTTCTCCTTCTTCCTTTTAAGTTTCAATCTTTTCTTGATCAGCCAATTCTCCTTCCTTGGAGGGTCAATTTCTTTTAGAGGGTCAATTTCTTGGGTTTCGAATATGGGGTTTCCTTGAGATATCACAAGATTGACTGAACCATGACTGAAATTCTTGAAAACCCATAAAGGGTTTGACTGATTGAATACATTCAGAGGTCTCAAAGTGGAAAACATTGGTCCTAGGTGGTAGAGAATTGACCTGGAACTAAAACAAGTTGAAATATTAGGGGAATTGGGAAGAAGGGAATTTTAGTGTTAGAGAGAGGAGAGAGAGTGAAAGGGATACCTCAAAGAAGATTGTTAAAACTATATTTTTAAAATTCAGTGGCCGAGTATTCTTTTTTTTCATTTATTACTAGTTTAAATCATATGGTTGAGAATAGTTTATGTTAAGGGTCAGGATTTAACGTTACAAGGGTTTTAAGACTTATTTTCTTATAAATAGTTGCGACGACATTTTTGCAAGGGACTTTTGATCATTGCTAATATTATTGCCTTGATTAGTGAAGCAAATACATTACAGAAAATTTTAAAAAAAAAATTCTTATCCAGCAATTTAACCTAATACATATGCATGATATTACAAAGAATGCTCGGGATCAATCAGGTTTAAAAACATGTGGAAAGACCCCAATACCCCAAAACGAAAAATAAAGCTAAAATACTTACTAACCATAGTTTTCAGGCTATCTATTATGTGAAAGCTCCATTTCGAAGGGTTCAAATTCTTTAAGATTGTTGACTACAAGTTGAAGCTTCTTTGACAACTGGTCATTATGCTCTTCAACCTCTTTCACAAACGCAATTAACTAATCTTGATATACTGCACATAACCTTCTCTTATTTCGTAGCTCTGCAGCCAACTCCTGAATTTTCCCATTCTTGTCATCCTATAAAGATAAATACACAAATTACATTATATTATCAGATCTGTTATTGTTAAGAGATATGTTTGAGTCCTAGGGATTATCAGAGATGTAGATATGAGAACAAACATAAACACACATGTAGGACTGTTTATGTCCTCTTTATTGGTATGCCTGTGTCTGTGTGTAGTGTTGTGTTCATTACAGTTTAAGAATTAGCCTCATCAGCGAGATGAATTGGGATTAACATCTCAGGGCTAACAGGTTGACATGCAACAAATGCTGCTAATAGAACATAAAGATATTTAGAAATATCAAAAAAAAATTACAAGCAATGAGGCATAATGTGACAAAAAAACATAGATTAAATTGTCAACAGGAGTCGCAATATAAATAGGGACTACATATTGGATTTGAATGCTCTAATATTTTATGTATTGTTTTTTTTTTCTTTTTCTTGTTTTGGTTTCAGATTGACAAATATACTTCTATGTGGATCTCTACTGGGATTTAATTGGTCACATACATAAATTAATCTATTATTACCTTCATGATAATAATGCTTGCTAGTGTTGCACATCTTCAGGAGAGAATTAGTTCCAATATTGTCTCCCAAAGAAGTCAAGCTGATTTTCGCCATTTCAAAGATCACATGATAATAATAGCTTGAAACATTCTCTAATGTCTTGTCATATTAAATTATATACTGGGTTTTTTCTAAAAGCAGTATTCAAAATCATATTTCCTTTTATAAGCATCCAGTGCATACAGTAATAAAGAAGGTTCCTGAAAGGCAGCCTAAAAGAGTCGTCACATTGCCAAGGGTTTAAATTGTCAACCTGAAGTATGTAGAGGAAATCAATGAAAGTGTCTAGACTCTAATACCCATTCCTGAAACTCTCACTGATTCCACACTTCAATTATGTGGTTTATTCGATACAAGACACAGGCCAGTTAGGTAGTTTTATTTAACTTTTGAGGCTCTTTAGGATTCAAGTGATGCCGACATTTATTTTATTCATCTTTTTCCTTTCCTTGTTTTAGTACTTCCTATCAATGGATCAGATCTGTACATGTATACCTGATTTTCTAAATGTACTTTCGTTTTTGCCAATAGCTTATTCCTCTATCCAACACGCTTTAAGATTAGGAAACTAGGATATACAGTCGTGATAAGAATCTCGATATATACACATATATTGACTACTACATATGGAAACCAATAATCATGTCGACTCATACAGTTGTTTCCTACTAAATAGTAATTAATAGAGTAGTAGCAACACCTTCTTTGAAAGAAATGAAAAAAGTTAAAGGAACACTATTTGTACTACAGATTGAACACATGTGAAATGAAAGGCATTTCTAAATTTGAAGTATTCTGCATAAACTGTATCAACTATTCACTAAATCAACACAGAAAAGTTAATTTTAAGACCAACTTTTGGCAAGGATATAATATGTTTTTAGGATCATTGAAAAGGTACATAATAAATGAGCATCGGAAAAGTAGTATAAGCAGACAAAACTCATAAGAGTGATGGAATCCCAGTTCTGAGCACAAATATAGGCAAAAATATGGAATCACAGTTCTAAGCACAAATATAGGCACAATTTTTGTGGTAAATGAACGAGTAAAATGTTTCCATAGGGTTTTCAGATTTATTACAACTAACCGAGATAGTACCAAATTGAAAGATGGAAAATATGCTCCTGTTAATAGTCGATGAAGTGAAGAAAACTTACCATAGCATAGCGAACTTCTCTGGAAGAAACTACGAGTGGATGGTTATGGTCCTTTACGAACTTTGTGACAACCCACTTTTCGGATTTTTCAGACTTTACCAGAATCATTGCTTTACAGCCTTCCCTTGTGCTCGGACGTGGCTTTCTAATAGGCCCAAATTTACCTTGTATACTAACACAAGTTATTGCATCCAAGTCTATGAGCAAGGATCCTCCCATCAACCTCTGATCGACGGCATAACATCACACGCATAATAAATACACTCACCTAGCATAATCATCATAGAATACCTTGGCAGCATCTTCAGACTCAAATTCCATGTCCACAAGTGGTTCATGCATTGAGCCACTTTCATAGCCAATCAACTCCCCTCTAGATTCTAGAACTCTCTACTGCAACAGCTCCCTCATCCACTTCCACTGCAAAATAAAGTGTTGTTTAATCTCTCAAACACATCAAAGGCTGCTCTTTATATAGCAACTGAACTAAATTAATAGAGAAAAATATATATACATATACCATTTTAGATCTCATGAAGGTCAAAAATTCCAGCCAATTTACCAAAATACTAACTATAAGCAGTGTTACACCTGCAGATCAAGGGGAAAAAAAAGAAGAAAAGAAGCAGTGTTACACCCTTAATCTGTTGGAGCAATAGTGACAATAACAAATAGAATAAATGTAAATAAAACATCAAGAAAAAATCAAGCCAAAATTTATATTCAATATGAAGCAAAACTTTTGTGCTTTTGTTGATTGATAGTGCTTTCGATGTTTTCGGCCCTATTCTAGTGCATGGATCTAACGCCGAACAACCTCCAAGAACATCAACAAAGTGCTAATGTACACCAACCAAACATTTAGTATGATAAAAAGTATCTCTCTATTTTACAAAATCATTACAATCATGAGAGCTAAATTTGAGTTTTTCTAGTGATTTTCAAAAAAGTACTAGAGCCTTATTTTGTAAAATAGAGTACCTCTTTGTTATAGTGAGTGTTTGGTAGGGTCACATCATCACTTTGTTGTTGTTCCTAGAGGTAGTTATGCCATTAGATCCATATTCCATGCATTGGATTAGGACCGAATAACGTCTTAAGATCAACAAAAACACAACTGATTTGCCTTGCATTGAATATAAAATTCAATTTGATCTTACCTTGTTATTTAATTTTACAGTTATTCTATTAACTACTGCTCCTACTGCTCCAACAAAATCAAATCAGCAATGCCATGAAAGCATTTCCCCTCAAAGATATCCAATTTTTTTTTAACCAATATGTCAAAATCTACATATTATAGGTAAACCCAAATAATTAAACAAATATGTAGCGTATACAACATATATGAAGCAATTACCACTAAAAACCAGTAAGATTTGATAGTCAATAAGCAACTACCAACTAATAACCAAAGCCTAAAGATTCAACCCCATTACAATTAAAGCTCTGATTTTTTCTTTTATTCCCAACTTTACTGTCTCTCTATGATGCATATAATCATAATTATATCCAATTAACCGCAAATTAAGAAAATTACATGATGGGTATAGCAAAATAATCAAGAATTAGAGGGTAGAGGTAACTTACTCGCGCTGAAGAGCAAGAAAATCACCGAGTAGGCCGTAAAGGGCAAGGAGCAGAAATGGTCGAAAACTCGGTAGTTCTGAAATGGAAAGAAAAGGAGGTTGGGCCTGTGGGTTAATGACTGAACCCAAATATGAATCACTTATGAGCAGAATAAGGGAAAAGGCAAGCAAAAAGAAAAAGACAGGAATTTGGTGAAATATTGTTTATCCACTCTCGTTTCATATACAAAGTAAAAGGTAAATATGTGATTCAACGAGGTTCATTACAATAAAAAATTAAAATTATTTGTCATTTTATATAATCCAGTGAGATCATTAAAGATAAATTTTAAAAAAAATTACGCTCTTTTTCTTTTTTTTATAACGCGTGATGAAAATTAAAAATAATAAATTATCCTCTCCCACCTATTTTAGGATAAATTATTATAATATATTATGATATTCAAAAACAAAAAAATGACACAATGTTACAAAATGCACATGACAAAAATGACATAAACTATTACACTATAAATTAATAACTATTTTTATAAAATGAAATAGAGGTAATTATAAATCAGTACTTATTTTAGGCAATTATAAATTAATAAACAAAATATTCTCATAAAATAAGCATATATATAGACCCTACACCATTTTATTAAAATGCATTCAAAAATCCTTTGAAATGAATTAGAAAGCTCAAAAACTCTCTAAAATTATTGAGTTTAAAGATTCAAACTTTAATACTTTGAAAATTTAAACCTTCAAAGACTTTTAATCATCAACTAAAATTAAATTTTATATTCAAAACAAAGAACTTATTTTGAAGTCTGAAATCAAGTTCTTCATAGATCAATATAGAAAAAGAATCAAATATTATTATGTTTATCGTAAAAGATTTTCAGGAGGTTTCTTGTACCTACATTCCAACAATAATACATATTGATATTAAAATTTTGCCCATTTTTTATACTAGAAATTTATGTTCACAATACTGTTATCAATATTAAATTAATAACTTATTAAATATGAAATAAAATACATTTTGAATATTAAAACTCTAGTGGACGAATGTAATATTATTTACCTTAAAAAAATAGTTATTGCGACGTCTAATTATAATTGTAAAACTATACATGAGATTGGCAGAAATTATAAGAGTACTCTATTTATGGCATATTTATCTAAAAATATTACAACTAATACTTGTCTACTAATAATCAAAAAGTCGACTTAATGTATATCATGGTTTTCAAATCCGGACTGAACTGACGGTCCGACCGAAAAAAATCAGAACCGGTCAGCTCTCTAATCCGATTCATGCAAAAAAACTAGTTTTGGTCAAAATTTGTTCAAACTCGGTGATCAGGCGGTCGGACTGGTCTACCAAGTGACCCGGTCACCGATTTTATCGATTCTCTATCTTTTTTTAAAAAAAATAAAATAAAATAAAAAAATTTAAGCATTTGAACTTGATTAAATATATCATTAATTGAGTTTTGAGCTATAATCATAAATTTAATATATTTTTTTTCATATAAATTTAATATTTATTTGAATTGTATAAAATAAACATTGTACAAATAGATTTATTTATTTGTACTGAATTTGATTGAATATATCATAGAGATGTTTAAGTTTATTTGTGTTTGATTTTATCACTCTTGAGTCGTGAATTTTGAGTTATGACCATTATTTAATATCTTTTTTTATATATATAAATTTAGTATTTATTTGAATTGTATAAAGTAAAAATTATACAAATAGGTTTAATTTTTATTTTTTTGTGTGCAGATAAATTGATTAATTTTACATATTTACTAAATATTATATATAATAATTAATATATTTAATTATTTATTATATATTAATAACGTCACCGGTTCAATAACGGTCCGACCACTAGTTAGATTAGTGACCCATCCACCTGATACCTTTTTCGGTTCGATGACGGGTCCAAATTTGAGAACTGATATATATATATACTAGTAATTGTCTGTGCCTGAAGGCACGGTGTAACGAAAAATTAGACATAACAATTATCATAATTCACCACCAAAACATTAAAGAGTTAACAGTAAAAGTAGGACTCAAATAGAATTCCAGTTTTGCAAATAATAAACTATAATATTCCAAATTTATTAAGACATTATCATATTATTACATACTTTGGCAAGTAAAGTCTTGCCTATTCCTGGCTCTCCATAAAGTATTACCCCTTTGGGTGGCTTGCTACCAATGTCTTCATACAATTCAGGGTGTGTCAATGGGAGCTCAACCGCTTCTTTGATTTCCTGTATTTGGGCATTTAACCCGCCTATATTCCTGAAGGCACGGTATAACGAAAAAGTAGATTAAAATACTACATTACATAACAATTATATATATATATTCTTTGCAACCTATATTACCTAAAGACTCGGACATAACAATTATCATACTCAATCATCATTACATACCCAAAAAACCAAAAAACATATACAACCACCAAAAAACCAAGCTAGTCGCTATTAATTTCAAGAAATTTCGGTAGAGTTTCCTTCAAAAATAGATAGCCAAAAAAAGATAAACCTATATAAAAAAAACTTACAATCATCAATACATATCTAAACCACCAAAACAACCATCATGCCATACCCAAAATCATCATAACCATTAATCATGTATAATTAGTTAACTTTACATAAGACACCAAAAATACATATATGCATAAATTTAATACATAATCATCAACACATATCCAAGCACCAAAACATCAAGTTAGTTGCTACTAATTTCAAGAAATTTCGGTAGAGTTTACTTTAAAAATAGACGTCAAGAAAAATCTAAACCTGTATACAAAATTTTCAATCATCATTCCATACCCAAAATCATCATAACCATGTATAATTAGTTAACTTTACAAAAGAAAGACCACAAAAAATATACACATGCCGAAAATAGAGAAACAACTTCGTATTATTTACAGTTTACAGCAAGTATTCTTCAACATATACCTGAAAATATTTGAAATATAAAAATTATCTATAAAACAATTGTAAATACGAAACATAAGACCTCTTACTTTACCCTGAATTATCTAAAAAACAAATGACCACACACATTTGTATGTAGTGGGGGGTGGGGAGGGGGGATGATTTAGATTGATATAAGTAAGAATTTAGAGAGATTGTAACAATTTATTTAGGAAAAGATCTGGATGAATGTAAACTTACAATAAAATAAAGTTATCTTAGTACCATTTCAATGGTACTAATGATTTAAATCATAATTATGTATTTGTGGCAGTATAATGGTGTGTCAGTAGAAATTGAGATTGTTTGAATAGTTACAGGTACGTGTGTGTTTGTGCATGTATTGTGTGTGTTGTGTGTTTGCACGAGAAGTAGAGAAATATAGAGTCTTAGTAAGAGAGAATTTTACACCTAGATAATATAAACTCCTCTTAACAAAACTAAGACCTTGGCTTCTCCTTCTTCTCCTTGAAGAGAGCCAAAGAGAAACACCAGATACCTTCACAACCTTGAACCTAACCCCAGGAATATCACCGACAGCATGACCCTTACGTCCAAATCCAGCAATCAACACTTCGTCTTGAAAATAAAAACATCAAGCTAGTATCAAGGAAAGAAATAATAAAACCAAGAATTGAAATTTTAGGTGGAACCATAAAAACTCACATTTTCTTCAATGTAGTTTAAACACCCATCATTGGGAACAAAGGCTGCAATCTTCTTTCCATTTTTAATCAATTGAACTCTAGCACACTTTCTGATAGCAGAATTTAGCTGCTTAGCCTCTATTCCACTGTATAAATCAATTAGATGTATGTCAGATTTGTTGTCAAATGCTCACAAATAAAAGAACATAGATATATGTGATATGCCTGAAGGAATAATTCTCACATTTTTTCAAGGACAATGCCTTTTGCATGAGAAGACCCGGCAAATGGCTTCTTCCATTCATTGCCAAGATGGGATTTCTTATATGACTTGTTAGCCCACCTTTGTCTTCGACGGTGGGACTTCAGCTTGCACCCAGCTCCCATACCCCTTGTCTTCCTGTAAATTGGTACTTCAGATTATAAATCTAAGGAGTTGAAAACTAAATTGTAGCCCAGTTTTTTAACAGAGGCTCCATTAAGTCACATCATGTCATAACTAAAAACATACTAAAAAGCTTGAAGCAACCTTAAAATCTCATTTGGCTATAAAATATCAAGTATAAATTTCTTTGTCTAAATATATCTAAGAATTAGTCATACAACACTGGAACTGAAGGGACAATGCGAGTAAAATTTATCTAAGTTTGTCTAAGGATAAGGCACAATGCGAGTAAAATTTATCGTAGCTATGCTAGATGGCTCTGAAGGGACTTTGATAAGGGGTTGCATAAGTGTGTGACTCAATGCGAGTAAAAAACACAATGCGAGTAAAATTTCTAGTAGCTGGTCCTAAGACTCGGGCAGTGAAAATAATTTCATAAGTTTTTAATGATCAATTGAAACAAAACAAACTACTCTGAAATATTCCCCTCAAATACTTTGACCATTATGAATAACTGATCCATCAACTACCAATGAAAACTTATATGAGCACTCAAATGAGCAACTAATAAATTACATAAATGAAAGTTATGTCTGAACCTGTATAAACAACTAATATCTTATAAATGTTGTTGATGAATCTCTGAAAGCAAATGGGACCATAGGTTTTTAAGATACTCAATACGACAATATAGTAACTTTATTTGCATAACTATGCACTAACTATGTAGAAAATAAGGAAGAGTTATTTATTAGTTAGAATTTACTACTCCCTTTATTCCATACAAATAGTCTCATTCGTCAAAAATATTCTACAATAAGAATTCTTATATTATTATTATATTAATTATTATTGTTATTATTATTATTATTATTATTATTATTATTATTATTATTATTATTAAATATGTTAGTTGACTTGCGTTGTTAAATTTCCCGTCATTTATACAGAAAACCCATGAGCTAATAACTGTTTACATGAGCTAAAATTCCTACCCAAAAGGAAAAAAGTTGCTCAAAAAATTTAACACTTGCTCCCTCCAATCCAAAATAAGAGTCCAACTAACAAAAACATTAGGATTCAAAGTAAAGATGGGGGCTTAACGAATGCCAAAAGGTCAAATGATGTGTCAAATATAGACTTTAGGTCAAAAAAATAACTAATATCAAATTTTCACTACCACTAAATATCAACAGCAAATGTATGTTTCTAATTTTAACTACCACTAACTATCAACTGCAGATGTCAAAAAAGACTGACTGAAACTAAAATCAAAGAGAACTAATATCAAATGTATGTTTCTAATTTTAAGATTCACAACTCAAATACTTCCAATAATAAATTCCCTACAAACAAAAATGCAACTTGGAATTCTGTAAAGACATTGATGTTCAAGAATTGATTTTTAAGCATGGTAAGTCAACTCTATTAAGAAGAAAATATCAATTATCATACCAATAGTTTCAAAGTTGACAAAGCTTCTGCTTAGAGCCAAAACTTGAAGGTGTTATTTAAACAGTAAACACATAATAGTTTTAGAAAATGCTAGACACTTGAAACAAACTTCCCATACAGAAAACCCATGAAGCTTTGCCCAATTGGTTCTAAGAGCCAAAACATCAAACATGTCATGTGCATTAGTTTATAGAGCTTTGCAGAAGCTTCAAGCCAGAATTTCCTCCCTTATTGCTCCACACAACAACACCTAAACTCTTTTTTCCTAAATCAGTTATCACAACCACAACTAACAGTTCAATTGCAGCCCTTTGAGAAGAATAAGATGGGAGAAGCTCACCGGGAAGCGCGAGGTCCCGACTCCCGTCGCCGGCGAATCGTGGCAGTCGGCAAATCGGCGGGAGGATTCGGTACTTCGGCAGTCGGCGGTAGCCCTTTGAGAAGAATAAGCGGATCGTGGCAGTCAACAAACTCTCTCTGCTTTTCAAACTCTCGCCGACAATGGGTTATAACCTTCAGGCACGGGATTTATTATTTTTGTGGACAGATTTCATAATTTCTATCCTTATTACTCTGTACAAACTCTGCACAACAACTAAGCCCAACTCAAATATATTCAAAAAATGAAAAACGGAGTGCCAAATTTGATGACCATTGGAGTTGCAACAACGGAGCCGTCGTCACTGAGGGAAAATAGAGGCGGGAGAGAGAATAGGCCCTTGGATTTGCCCTTCGATTAACTCTGGTATAGAGAGGAGAGAGGTTAATTTCAGATTTTGAAATCAACAATGGATAAAACAAAACAGAAGCGCATAGGGAAGAGAGAGGGAGAACCAAAGTGAGTTAATCACCACCGCTCTTTGTTGAAGCCATAAAATGATCTGAGACGTCGGTTTTGAGAGAGATTTTCTCTCTCTGCTCTATTTTATATAATAGATAATAGATATATATTCGGCGCTGTTTTTAACTAAGTTCATTGCAACCCACACCAATTAACTTCTTCATCTCCTTATGTCTCTGTGTGTGCCAGCTAACACTGCTAATCTTTCTGGTAACACCCATAAATGAAACTACATATAATTATATATATCTATACAGATTGCGTCTTCTTTTGTTAATGTCTGCAACTTTTACGTCATCCACCTGTTTGATAAATTGCCCCAACTAGATTTTATGAATTCTCCTTGGTTTTAATTACATGTTTGTAAAATCTTTTTGCAATGTTACGAAGTATAGTTGTTTCAGCTATTAGGCCAACAACATACCCTTGTGCTTTTATAATTATAAGTTCTTCAGAAATGTCATTTCACCAGAACCAATATCTCATTTTCCAAGAACTTTGCTCTCACAATATACATTTTGTAATAATTATTATCATCATGGTTGTCATTGTGATGGTAATCTAGTTTCATCACCATTTAAATTTATCCCTTTTCGTGGGTATTTAAGTTTGCCCATGTCGCAATTTTCAACCTTTGGCAGCCTGCAATTAGCTTCTTGCAGAAGTTCAAATGTGGTTTGTAAATTGTTGCTTCCAGTAGTTTCGCCTGTTGCAGGTCTGTTGAAAAACTTTTATTGTACTGAAATTGTTGCATTGAGCCCAACACCTGATTCCAGTTGTAGTACAAATGATGCCGATATGTTGTGTAAAACAGTTGTTGATAGCTCTAATCCAGAGTGTAACATGGAAAAAATCTTGACCTACTTGGCAAGAATCTGACCACGCCATTAGTGGTTGAGGTGCTCCAAAGGCTTCATTTTGAGAAGTTAGCTTTTAGATTCTTTACGTGGGCTGGGCATCAAGAATACTATACTCATGAAACTCAGGCCTACAATGAGATGATTTACATATTTTCTAGTACAAAATACAAGGTTAAGCAGTTTTGAATGGTTTGTGATATTCTGGATTACATGAAGAGGAAGAACAAACCTTCTGTTCCGGTTGAAGTTTTGTTAAAGATTTTGAGACAGTACACCGAAAAGCATCTGACCCATCTTCAGAAATTTGCCAAGAAAAAGAAGATAAGAGTGAAAACGCAACCAGAGATTAATCCATTTAATTTGCTGTTGGATTCTCTTTGCAAGCGTAGTCTTGTTGAAGATGTTAAGGTCATGTTTAGGAGGATACAGAGCAAGGTTAAATCCAATGCTAACACATACAATATTTTGTTCTTTGGGTGGTGTAGAGTAAGGAATCCGACTAGAAGTATGAACATAATAGATGATATGATCAAAATGGGTCATACGCCTGATAATTTCAATTATAATACTGCAATAGATACCTTTTGAAAAGCAGGGATGGTGCCAGAGGCTGGTGCACTGTTGGAATTTATGAGAACGAGAGGTTCAACAATGTCTTCTCCCACTGCAAGAACATATGCAATTATGATTGTGGCACTTGTCCAGAGTAATAGAATGGAAGAAGGTTTTAAACTTCTTGGTGATATGATAAGCAACTGATCCCTCCCTGATGTATCCACCACATACAAGGAACTGATTGAAGGCATGTGTTTAGCTGGAAAGACAAAGGTAGCTTATAAATTTCTGGAAGAGATGGGAAACAAGGGTTATCCTCCTGATATAGTTACTTACAACTGCTTCCTTAAAGTACTTTGTGACAATAAAAACAGCGTTGAAGAGCTTATACTGTACAAGAAAACAAGCGAGGTGGGATGCATGCCCAGTGTACAAACTTTCAACATGCTAATTACATTGTTTTTTCAGATGGGTGATCCTGATGGAATCTTTGAGATGTGGCGTGAGATGGATAAGAGGGGCTGTGTACGCAATACTGATTCTTACTGTGTGATGATTGAAGGGCTTTTTGGCTGTAATAACATTGATGATGCCTCTATTCTCTTGGAAGTTGTAAACCAGGGAATGAAATTGCCATCTAGGAAGTTTGATTCCTTCCTGTATTAACAAATTTTAATAATATAGATAAGCACTATACATGTAAATAATTTAGTACTTCTTCTCTTTGTTCCTTAAATACCCAATCATAAATTGATCAAAAAACCCCTATGTTTCACAAAATTGCAATAGGTATGAACTACACTGTAAACAGAACTAAATGATACTTCTAAAACAAAAATGAAGGTTTGTATAAATTACATACCATGATACTCACAAAAAAATTAAAAACCACCAACCACATACATGCATATATACAGAGATGAATCGAAATGGAAATCGGGGAGCAGCTCATTAAATTCTTACCAAGAATTTTTCAAATACAAATCAAAATAGGGGTCCTGTGAACGACGGAAGGAAGAAAGTTAAGCTAGCAGCCACCGCACGCTGCCGCCCAGTGCCCTATGTCGTCGCCCTGTGCTGTCGCCGTGAGCCTTTGCCGTTGCCGTGAGCCCTTTGTCGTCGCCTGAAGCCTGATGCCACCACAAGCCTCCGTATTGCAGCCGCCTAAATGGGGTGGGGGAACGGTGGGAGGGTAGAAATGGGGAGGAAGTAATATGAGAATAAAAGAAATTGGGAGGAAGAAATGGAAATGGGGAGGGAAGAATAATCGCTGTGAAAAAACCCCAAAACACATTCTCGACGGGCAAAAAAAAGTCATTGGCGACGGCACTGCCGTCAATATTGGCCCCATATTAAAAAACCTCATTAGCGAGGGCACTGCCGTCCAGAATGACCCCTTCTACTCAGTCACCAATGTACTTTCTCTCTCTTGAGAAATTTTGGCCCCAAAACTAAAGTCATTCACGACGGCATTAACTCATTACCGACGGCATACCGTCGACCACCATGTCAAATTTGGAGGGAACAACCCCATTGGCGATGGCAGTTATTCTCGATGGCATCCCCGTTGTTTACGATATCATTTGCCACGGCATTATTGCCGTATGACCCCTTTTTTTGTAGTGAAATGTCGTTTCATTTATGTAAAAGCCAGATTAATATCTTGAAACAAATGCGGCATAAATGGTATTTCCAACTGTTGGGATAGAGCTCACTAATGCATTACCTGGTGTTAACTGTTTGATAAATCTTTAGATGGCCAGGAAAGATCTTTCGCTTTGGCACCTCTATCAGCACCTTGGCTGTGAAAGCTGCATAGATCTGCAGTGTACATTTGGGTTTAAGTTCTTGCCAGAGTTTGCTGTAAAGATTTCTTCATTTATCACATTTTGCATCAAGACACTGTATCTTTTGAATATTACACAAGCATTTGGAGTGGAATCTTTTCTTTTAAAATTGACCAGGTATGTTCTTTGTTTGTATGGAGAAATATGTCGGTAGGTAAGGAAGTTCATGCACATCTTTCTGGAATCTATACTTGACATAAACATATCTTTGATTTTATTCTGTTCTCTGTCGCAATTTGTATACGGAATTCAGTTGAGAATTAGAATTCAGTTCGACATTTGTTATTTATTGATGTATGAATTTAGTAAAATTGTATGATGTGACGCGTCTTCTGACCTGTCATTTTGTGTTCTCTTGCTGATGGAGTGAGGATTTTGGGTGTAAATAGGTAATTTGAGTTCCACTGGTCCACGCGTAATTATTCGTTTTTCAAGGATAAGGGTATGTTGGGAACTTGGTGAATGCTAAGGAAAAAAGGATTAATTATTTTTTATAAAACTATCTTAGTGAAGGTCTAATTATTTGTTTTTAGAAATCTTTTATCAAGAACAATATTAAAATGTAGTGTTATGAATAGTTAAGCAAGTTTTAACATATATATATATATATATATATATATATATATATATATATATATATATATAGTGATCTATAGTAAACGCTTATAATGAATACTATCCCAGTAAATAAATCTCTCACTGTCCAATCGAAAATATAAGAGTAAAGAAGAAATAAGAATTAGGGTTGGCCACTAATGAGTAGCACTGGCGGCTGCTCCTACTAGCGGTCAAGAAAATAAGATCGTTAGACATTTTTGTTGTTAATTGTGTAAATAAGTGTGAATAATAATTCTTTTAACAAGATATATAGTATGACGGATTTTCTTTATAATTTTATATATAAAATAATCATTTTAGTCCTTATACTTTTTTTTTTCGATTTTAGTTTATACAATTATTATTTTATAATTATTTTTGTACAATTTTATATATAAACAATATTGTTGTTTGTACGTAAAAGGGGTAATGACATAGTATTAAATAGAAAAGTTAAACACAACAAAATAAAATACTAGATTAAAAAGAGAGAAAGGAAATAATAAGATGAGAATTCTACCATAATACTCAACTAAAGTAAAACATGACTACTTAATTTCATGGAAGTTACGTTAGTTGAACCTTGAAACAAATTTACATAAATATTTATTTTAACTAAAAATTCACACAAATTTTCGTTGATTGAAACTGAAAGCACATACAACACGACTTGGTTGATTTATTTCTCGACCAAACTTCTGAAAGTGACCTAATATCTTAAAAGTCGAAGGATATTTTTTAAAGACAAAAAGACTTCAAGAATTTATTTACGTGAAGTCTCCCTCCGACTTTATATATCAGATATTTTTTGGACAATGTAGGGGTATATATTAATTAATTTTCACAATAAATATTTTATAGTCAGATTTGAAGAAGGGTATATGATTGTGTCATGAATGACGATTTGATTTATTCTAACAGTAAATTGAACGGGTGAATAAGCTTAACATAGATGGAGTAGGTAGCTAGTACCATTCTGGAACGAAGACTTTTGACAGTTTCTACAGCAATATACATATGGAATTAAATCTAAATATACCATGATTCGGTAAACGAAGATAAATGTAATATTCAAATTATTTTTTAACCCAACCATCAAATAAAGTAATGGCCTCCCTCTACTAGTTAATTTATTTCTTTTTCGCAACATAATAACATTCAAAGGTTTAGGAACAATTAAATGATTTTTTAATGCGAGTCAATGTTACTCTGGCTTGAAGAAAGAGCTAGAGTATGACAAATTATTGTTATTGCTGTTGTTATCACCAAATAAATAAAACGAATAATGAATTTTTAAATTAAGCTACTTGTTTAATTCAATGAATTTCGCATAACAGATACTTGTTGATGCGTGTAAATGGAATGTCATGGAAGTTGCAAAATTTTTCAATTTGAGAGACATTTCAACAACTCCATTAAATATTTTTTATAAAGAAAAGTTGACCGACTTGGCACCAGAGGCGGAACCAGGAGGGGGCGAGGGGGGGCAGTTGCCCCCGGTAGCTATGGCCCTCAGGCTAAGATTCAGGCAACGGAAGAGTTCTTGACCCCCCAACCGGCGATCATGGAGGCGCGGCCCTCAGGCTTCTAGCTGCTTCAGTAGGAGCTGAAAACCGGCAAAGGGGATAACGAACATGCAAGGCTGAAGGATGAGAGATATGAGAGACAGAGAGAGACGAGTCGAGACTTAATAGCCTTCGGCGACGGTAGAGTTACCAGAACTGCGATCGCCGCCATTTTTTTCTCTTTCCTCCCACTTCTTCTCTTCTCTTTCTTCTGGGTTTTCTTCTTTCTGTTTTAGTTTTTCTTAACAAAGAAGGTTGAGGAAGGTTCTTTGCCTATGAAATGGAATACTTATTAGACTCTGTTTCGGTGATGGAAATTAAACTACCGGAAAAAAATTATATTACCTTTTACAGTTTTACTGCAAATAGACACGTCAATGAATTACTTAATTACTCATGTACGATAACTATTATATATGACGAAAATTTTGTATCAAATTACAATGGTAACATATATCAATATATATAATTATAAAAATAACTTACTATATTATATATTTTTTTTAAATAATTATCACTCATATATTTTTATGTAATTGATAATAAAAATTTGATATATAAAATTACAAAATATTTTATTATTTTTTGTATGTTTATCTACGCAACAAGAATCTATATATTTTTTCCCCTTATGCATTTAACTTGAGCTTTTAATATGTTATAATTTATTCTTTTTTTTCACAAGAAATTATAAAAATTTTGAGAGTTGATATTTTTATAAAGAAAATTAATAGTTCTGCAGCACTTCACTCATATTTTTTTTTATTGACTTAAGATATCACCGAGGACCATTGAATAATTTTTTTAGAAATTGTCACACATCGGCGCTCTATAACTAAGTGTCAGAAAAATGCCCCTCTCTTGGTCCAGCAAATATACTGGGAGTGATATTAATAAAATTCTTTTCTATAATAGTCAACGCAATAGCCAATAGGACATCAACTCCCCTCCCAATCAAAACTGCTTAAAATGCGTCATCAACCTCCTCAAGGACCTCAACTCCCCTCCGTCGCCGCTGCAGCCTGCAAGTCGCCGCTCCGGACCTCCGGTAATCGCCTTTAAATTTTGACCCCCCTCAAATTTTGTCCTGGTTCCGCCACTGCTTGGCACTTTGATGCACACCAGCTCCACATCTAATAAACCATTTGATAACAATGCATGATAAATTCTACACACACAACCTAGATCATCGCACCACAATTGATAAAAGCAATACATGATTCTAAGATGAGCATCGTTGTTTTCTCGAAAAATTATGCTTCTTAAAAATGGTGTCTTAATGAGCTTGCAGAGATCCTCAAATGCCAGAGAACAAAGGGACAGATCGTACTTCCTGCATTTTACAATGTTGATCCATTAAATGTACGTCACCAAACTGAGAGTTATGCAAAAGCTTTTGAAAAACATAAAATACGTTACGCAAAAGAGCTGGTAGAGACATGGATATGATCTGAAAAATGATGCAAATAGGTAACTTATATATTTCCTCCTTTTTTGCCCTTTTCTAAATTTGGTTATTTGATGAATAAAAGGAATGATGGTATCGTCGTGAGGGAGCTAAGAACCAATAACTTACACCGTCTACTGATTAGAAGCAACAAAACAACTCCCGACTAACATCAAACCTTAGTTCCCTTTATCAAAAAAAAAAAAACCCTAGTTCCTCGTGTGAAATCATAAATTGTTACAAACCTCAACTACACAAATGTTAAAAACTTTCAATATTTTATTTAATTTCTTAATTAATCTTTATAAAATGTGTGGTTATAAATACTCCAATTGTACGAGTCATAAAAATTTTAGTTAGTAGAGCGATCAATACTTATTAAAGGATAAAGTTAATATGATTGTGGATAAATCGGTCATTTAACTTTACAAAAATTACTCAAAAAAAAAAAACTATTAGCGATAATCTTGTTAAAAGTATTAATTTTTTTATTTATTACTTTTTTTAGATAAAGATAACTATTAGCGATAATCTTGTTAAAAGTATTAATTTTTTTATTTATTACTTTTTTTAGATAAAGATAACTATTAGCGATAATCTTGTTAAAAGTATATGTCATATTTATGGTGAACGACTTATAATTTTATTCAACATTATGTATTTTTACATGCATAATTGTAATTCGGTTGCAGTACATAGCAGAACTCTTGTATCATTGCTCTTTAATTTGTGTTTAACTTCCCAAATTAAAATTGGTGTAAAATTGGCAGGCATGAAGCAGATGTCATCCAAAAATTTGTCAATGATGTTCTAATGAAATTATGCCCCAAATACTTGAATGTTACTGAGCATCAAGTTGGTGTCAATTCTCGTGTCAAGGAGATATGTCAAAAACTAAGCATTGGGTCGAATGATGTTCGTTTCATTGGAATATATGGGATGCCCGAAATCGGCAAAACTACAATTGTCAAAGCTCTCTAATAAAATTTACAGGGAATTTGATGGTAGTTGCTTTCTTGGAAATGTTAGAGAAACTTTCGAGGAACCCCGTGGTCTACATTATTTACTAGAACAACTTATTTTTCAACTTTTAAAAATAAAGGATTTTAAGGTTCCCAATGTTGATGCAGGAATAAGTTTTGTGAAACAAAGACTTTGCTCAAAAAAAGTCCTCATAGTTCTTGATGATTTAGACGAAATAAAACAATTGGAATCATTAGCAGGAAATTGGAACTAGTTTGGTCCAGGAAATATAATCATCATCACGACAAGAGATTCGCGTTTACTAGTTGAATATCAAGTAGATTTGAGGCACGAGGTGAAGGAATTGGACGACGACGAGTCTTTAGAGCTCTTCAAATGGCATGCCTTTAGAAATACAACCCCCTTGAAAAACAATTTGATTGAGCTTTCAAAAAATATTGTAAGCTGCGTTGGAGGGCTTCTATTAGCTCTTGAAGTTTTGGGTTCAAGTTTGTTCGAGAGAACCATGGTAGAGTGGGAAAGTTTCTATGGGAAATGGAAGAAATTCCCCACACGCATATTCAGAAAAAACTTAGAATAAGCTATGATGCACTTGATGATGATGATAAAGTGCGGGACATTTTCCTCGATATTGCATTCTTTTTCATTGGAATGGACAAAGACGAAGCAATCAATATTCTAGATGCTTGTGGTTTGTACCCAGAAATCGGAATTAGCATTTTAAGGGAAAGATGTTTACTAACAATTGACTGGGGAAACAAGTTGAGGATGCATAATCTGATTCGGGATATGGGATAGAAAGTTGTCTGTGAAGAATCCATTATGAATCCAAGTGGTTTCATAAGGATGCATATAATATTCTCAAAAATTTCAAGGTACAAGACTAACACTTTCTCTTTTGACTATTCCAAAAAATCTACTGCTCAAAAAATTAGTTTCATATAGTTTATCTTGCACACACCCTCTCTTTTAAATATTACGAAAGTTATGTATTTTGGCAAACGGAAAAGAATTATTTATTGAATTATAGATTTTCATCTTATCTAAAGATTTGGATAAAGGTTTAAAAAAATACAGAAGCTCCATCATACATTCCTCAGGCTGCCAATGACCTTACGCTAACTTGATATATATTCCACCTTACATCTGATATGGAGCTACAAAATACATTTGTCCTTTAGCTTAGATCTAATTCTTCCATTATTTGGCTGCACACTTCTTTATCGCCAAGTGAAATATTTCCTCAATTCTGAATACCCCTCTTCCCCATTTGAAAAAGTTAATCTCAATTCTCTGATAAGCTCTTAAGCTTTTTTGACTTCATTATGATTATAATTAATGGTATTTTCTCCTTTTATTAGAGACATGAAAACATTAAAGGTATCAGTGTGACGCCCCCAAATTCGGGTACCTTGAACCTTAGATTTGGTATGTCACGACACATCATCTTCTTACACATTATACCATTAACGCGAAAAATATAAACATACATTGTTTATTTCAAATGATTCTACAACAATTTTTTCCCAAGGGTCTATCAACCTTAACTTAATACATTAAGTAGTTAACATTATTACAAACTATCTTTACATAAATCCAATGTATTAACCTTTATAGGAATACAACAACTCAATCACGAAGGCTAGCAACCATTGCTAACTACACAGCTTATTAACTCTGTTAAGTAAAACTTACAATATCAATTCGTTTTAGAATTTCAACATTTACCTCTTTTCTTAACTCACAAAATCATATATATTATGATTTGTTTAAATTATCAATTTTGAGTAATTAATACCTCATCGTTTGATCTTAAGTCTCTCTGTTATACAAAATATTCTCTTGTCTCTCGAGTTCGTTATTATCAACGCTCGTCAAACTTATTCACAAGTTATACGAACTAATACAAGTTTTATAACTTTTACCATCTTAATCAATATAGCTACCTCAACAGCTTGCACAATATAAAAATAAGACATTTCGGATGGCAAAGTTTAACACTAATAATAAAAGTGTCAAACTACACTCAACCTTATCAGGCTTGCATTAATATAACATATATGCCACATTGCCCAACTTAATAATATAAAGAATTAATCTTCCCTTGCATATAAACAATAACCCATCCTTACTCTTTAGCTCCATCGGAACACCCGAGCTTCCCGCACTTTGCTGAAAATATTAGTTTATGCAAGGGGTGAGCACGACGGCTCAGCAAATCCAACAGTTAATCACATAACACATAACAACATGTTATCATACTTTATGCATCTTATGCTTTGTAATTTATACATATCTTATGCAATTCATGCTTTGCATTTAAATTTATGCTTCATGCTTTTCATGCATAACATTTAACATATCGAACAGTTCAATATAGACCATGCATCTATTATCATTTAATGAACATCAACCATTTACCACACATTGTTGCACAAAGGCACATAACTCATGTTTACACATAAAAACATGTAACACATAGAAGCAAGTACTGAAAGACTTGCCTGTACTGGCGTTTTACCAATACGCTAACCTTTCGCGTCCTTCGCATGTCCTACACGGTAAGTGAGATCAACACTGCACAATATTAGTCAAGGTTTGACTCAATACTTAAATCTTATTTTTTTAAGATATCTACTTCCTTTTATCGTCTCATTCATTCAATATGGTTGATTTATTATTCTAGTATCTCGTGGACTCGTTACAATATTTTAATTTAACTCCGTAAACCCTTTGTACTTTACTTCGTACCCCCGACATTCATTAATGTCACAACAGTAACACTTGAACCTTATATTTGTTTAGGTCGATCCACTACTTAGTTGCTACCGGACCATAATCTCAGTTTAACTTAATCACATAATTAACTCAATTTCATTTGATTACTATTTAATATAGTAATCAACTAATTACCTTTAGTTATTATTTAATAATAACTAATTATATTTACTCATTATTTAATATTTACATATGTTATTTATCTAGCAATTAAATGATCACATAACAAATACTTTGACATTCTATCATTAACCCTGTAAAACAATTATTTGATTTTAAGTTAATGACTTAATTAATTTATAGAAATTTTCTTAAGTGAAAAACACTTATTAAACTATTAAACAATTTATTATAATTGTTTAATTAGTGAGTTAATGACATTACATTTATTTCATTAAATCAACTTCCTTTAATCACTATTTAATATTAATTAAATAGTAAGTATTAAATACCTTTAGTTATTATAAAAAAATAATAATAACTAATTAGGTTTATTTATTACTTCAAGTAAATCAAATAACAAATAATTAAATTAGAAGGAAGTTAAATATCTTTAGTTATTATTTAATCAAAAATAATAACTAATTACGTTTATTTATTATTTAAAGTTAATCGAATAATAAATAATTAAATTATCAATCTTAGTTATCTTTAATTATTATTTAATATTAATTAAATAATACTTAATTAATTTAGTATCCTTATTTATTATTTAATAGTAATTAAATAATAAATATTTAGTTAAATCATAAATTAAACTCACTAGATTAATATTTAAAATATTTAAATATTAATCCCAACAATTTATTATATTTGGAAATATAATATTAAATACCCAAATATCAATTGGTATTTTTACTATTTTGTTTTTCTCCCACATTATTCCATAACTCTTGGATTCTCATTTCTCACCATGGTTCATTTTAATCCCCAAGAATAAGCATATATAAATATGACATATATACATGAATCATGTGCACCCCCATATATATATATATATATATATATATTAATAAAGCATGGATGCATATGTTATATGTGTAACATACATACATTAATATACATTCCTCTCTTCCACCGAAATGAAATTTGGAGTATATAACATATACATATAAGGCTCTAAATCATTAAAATATAAACATGACTTGTAATCATTAAAATACTCCCCCCTCTTGTTTCCAATTTTTTTTTTTTTTGCTAGTTTGTATATATATATAAAATAATATACATACATTAATATTTCCCTCCATCCCATCGGAAAATGGCCAAGTGTATAACAATACACATATATTAACATATGAACCATAGATCTAAACAAAGATCTTTAAAAATAGTTCTTAAATCATCAAAACACATTTTTATCCTTGAAAATATATTTTGGACTATACATTTACATAGACACACATAAATACACATAAATCTCCATCAAGACATCCTTCCTTATATCTTCGAACCCTACTTGGTTCCATCAAAACCCAACTCCCACAATCAAAGAGCTTAAACATAAACTACAAAAATAAATAGTTTAAGATTTAGAAACTTTTAAACCTTCATGGAATCTTGTTCTTGCTAAATGAAATGATGATATGGTTGAGCAATTCCCTTAAATCCTTGCTAACCAAATAGATTTCATCTTCTTTCTTTTCTTCCAAAAACCGTCGGCTCCTCTCTCTCTCTCTCTCATTTTATTTTTCACCTTAAGAGCTTCTCTCTCATAAAACAACTACTACACACAAAATGAAGGCTTATTCTTGGTCACGTGTTAGTCTCGGTTAGATTAAATCCACCGAAAGTTAAACATACAAGCATAATATCTATGTAATTATCCATAAATTAATACATGATATCCTTATCCTTTTGTCTTTTTAGATTACATGCACTTGCTTAGCCAATTAGAATACTCCAAGTTAAAAGTTCATGGGGCCCTCTTGTCCTTATTCCATCCGGCAATCCCTCTCTCTTTCTCCACAATATACAAGCTCATGCTTTATTTTTAAATGCCAACTAATAGCTACTTTGACCCACCATTTGAATTTTATTAATTTCTCAATTTGGGTCAAGGTTGGGCCACTAATAAAATTTCTATTGGACTCCAATTAATTTAAAACATTGGGCCACCACCTACAAGCATTATCTTGTATAATAAATTAAGTAATGGCTAGTTAAATTTAATTCACATAAATCTCATAACAAAAATTTACAAGTCCACTACATAATTAAATTATTGGGCTCGTTTAACTTACACACAAGGCTAGTCCATTATAATTAATTTACATTCTTGGACTATTAAATAAATTTATCTAACTTAGCATATTGTCATCCACTTGTTTGATAAATTGTTTATTAACATAACCACTTGGCTCACCATTCACATATATAATTATGCATGTGGATCCCATATGCTACACCAATATTTAAATTGGATATTGGTTTTATAAAAATAACAATTTTAGGCTTCTCTACACAAAATAAGAATTTAATTTAGACTTATTTAATTAATTCAATTAATCATGAATTTAATTGTCACACTTCCTTTTTATTTGCTCCTTATATATAAATATATATAAGTAACATATTCCTAGGTCCCACGTGTTATATCAACATTTGGACTAAAAATAAATTCACTTGGCTTGGCACAAGTTTACTAGTTAAATAACTTGAGCCACCATACAACACTTACAAGCAATTACCTAAATTGGCTTGCTTAATTAATAATTTAATTACCTTTTGTACTATCAAAACACTTGGGCATCATTTTAATTTGCCACACAAAGCTTGTAAGAAGTATAGTTACTAAGAATTAATTTGTGCCTCAATTATTTATTTCATGGTTTAACCCACTAGTTTATAACTCTTGTTTGGAACTTAATTTCCAAGCTTACAAGGTAACTCAATATCTTTCTTGGCTTTCCTTTTTATTTCAAAGTAATTGTCCCATTTCCTGTTTGGCTAATAAATAAATATATCACTTATATATATATATATTTATTTATTTATTCCCTCATTTCCAACATATACAATAATTTATCATTGCATTAATTATCCACTTAGCCCAATTAATGTGTTAAGATATTAACACAAAATCCTTAATCCATTTTAGACTATTAAATAAAAAAAAAACATATATTCACTCACATTTTAACTCCTAACATCAAGATTATGGTCAAATATTTACTCACTTTTATACAACTTTTACTTCTCCAAATCTAGGTTTTAACCTCAACCTTTATTTTATCATCAAGACCTTATTTAAAAATCTTGTGAAATATCCAGGATATGACAATCAGGCTAGTCATGCCAATGCAAAAGGAAGTAGATATAAGTACCAGAGCATTTCATAGCTTACCAAACTTGAGATTGCTTCAGATTAGTAATGTGAATCTCACTGGAAGCTTTGAAAATTCATTTGAAGAATTAAGGTGGTTTTGTTGGTATGATAGCTCTTTGGATTGTTTACCTTCAAGTTTTCAAGCACCAAAACTAATTTTCCTTAACATGCAACACAACAAAGTCAAGATACTGTGGGAAGGCACCAAGGTATGTATTAGTGGCAACTCCATCTTTCTCATTGAATATGTATAGTATATAGTTTCTTTGGTTCAATAGTTTATGGAAAATATGCAGATATAATCTAATTCCATATTTTTATTCTCTTAAACAGCAATTACAGAGCTTGAAAATCCTAAATGCTAGTGATTCATATTTCCTCAAAACCACCCCTGATTTCAAAGGATTGGAAAGCCTTGAGAAATTAATACTTCAAAGTTAGTTTGTCTCAAATTCACCCATCGATTGGGCTTTTGCATAAGGTTGAGGAATACTCGAAAGAGCATTTACAATCTGAGTTCTCTTAAAACTCGATATCTCTATTATTGGTCTGATGATGGAGACAATTTATATGGGATCAAGAGTTCATCCTTGTTGATAATGTTGAGGTTAACTAACGAATACTTTAATTGCTGTGTTTGATTATTCATAATTTTTTAGGGTTTCTAATTTCAGTACTATTCTCCTAATTGGAAGTGTTGGGTGGAATGTTTGAGTATTTTGAGTGGTTCTTTAATTAGGTTGTTGTGTTGGGTTATATGGCTGATTTAGTCCGGTTTTGGTTGCTCAAGTTCAGTTTTGATTCATTTATTATGCGAGCTCTTATGCTCAATTTGTGAGTTTGGAGGGATGGGATGGAAATGAAAGTTTAGTTATGTTTTCTTTTGTTTGCAAGTTTAGAAATGAAGAAGGGAAGCTATTTTAATTTTTAAATTACACTATTATTATATTACGCATACATATAAATATAATAAATGTATGAATCCAATAAAAGAAAATAACTTAATATTAAAAATTATTGTTTTTGTTTTCACTTGAAATAATTAAATAATTTAAAAATAAAAGATTGAATTTATTTTTATTTGTTTGAATTTTAGTTTCATTTTTCAGGGAGAAACTAATTATAAATTATGTATTTTTGAATTCTAGTTTTGATGTGTTAATTTATTTTTATTTTTGTATTTGATATTACTTAATAAATTTTGTACATAAAGATTGAATTGAATGAAATTAATTATAAATTTTTTATTTTAAATTATGCTATTGTCAAAAAGGAATAAAAGGAAAAAACTAAAAACATAACGTAGTTTTGATTGGTAATACAGTGAAAAATCAAAACAACTATTAATAAAAAAAATTAAAATAATAGGACACATAAATTTGTGTATGTTCAGGATACAAATTTCCTTAACCCCCCCCCCCCCCCCCCCTCCCTCTCGCTCTCTCTCTCTCTCTCTCTCTCTCGGCAAGTGATATTTTTACAAAAAATTTTAATATTTTTATATGTAAACAGTCGTTATAGACCTATAGCGATGATCAAAACCATCGTTATATATCCATAGCTATTTCTGGTTTATGGCCATAGCCCAAAAAAATCATCGTCATAGCCTACTGTACACTACACAACTGTATATATACATATACCCCTACATATATACACTATATGCTTTATGTATTATATTTTCGGCAATTGTAATATATGTATATCCGACTACATAATTCCTTATTCATATATTATGTAATTTCAACATAATATATAATTATACCCTTTTTTAATATAATTACTAATATATTTAATTATATTTAATGTGATATATATATTATTTATAAATACATAATTTAATATTGTATACATTTATAATCATGTATAAAAATTATTCCACTAGTTATGAAATTAATCCATACATAATTCAAAACTTTTTGTATAACGAATCAACCCTTTGTCATTAATTTATTTAACTAACTTATTTTACTTATACAATTAGTATTGTACAATTAAATTACATCCTTCCTTCGTTCCATAAAATATTTTCAAATAATTTAATTAATCGTTAAATATAACAATCTAATATATTTCATCATAATTTGAATATGAATTTAAATTATTACATTGATTCCAATATTTATTTATGAAATATTGGTTCCTCATTTCCTATTTTTAATTTCACATCCATTTAGTATTATATTAAATACTATACAATTATATGTTACATTTAGTTATAGTAACATAATTCTCAATAGTAACTAAATAAAAGAAAATAACTTTCTTTATTTAAAAATAATATATTAATCAATAAATGTATATATTTCACATATAAATATATACATAAATTACATATTACAAAATCTATATAACTTATATATTTTTTTATTCATTCAATCGGGCTTCGTCTCAAAATAAGAATTTTATATTTTAAATTTTTATTTGATATTATTAAAATAATTCTCAAAAAATCCTGATTATCACAAGTTGGATATAGCTTACCGCTGCAATAAAAATGTCGCTTCATTTCGGTAAAAGCCAGATCAATATCTTGAAACAAATGCGGCACAAAATGGTAGTTCCAACTATTGGGATCTCACTTATGCATTACCTGGTGTCAACTGTTTGATAAATCTTTAGATAGCCAGGAAAGAGCTTCGGCTTTGGCACATCTATCAGCACCTTGGCTGTGAAAGCTACATAGATCTGCAGTGTACATTTGGGCTCAAGTTCTTGCCAGAGTTTGCTGTGAAGATTTCTTCATTTATCACATTTTGAATCAAAACACTGTATCTCTTGAACATTACACAACAGCATTTGGAGTGGAATATTTTCTTTTAAAATTGACCAGGTATGTTCTTTGTTTGTATGAAGAAATATGTGGGTAGGAAAGGAAGTTCATGCATATCTTTGTGGAATCTATACTTGACATAAACATATCTTTGATTTTATTATGTTCTCTGTCGCAATTTGTATACGGAATTCAGTTGAGAGTTGGGATTCAGTTCGACATTTGTTATTTATTGATATATGAATTTAGTAAAATTGTATGATGTGATGCGTCTTCTGGCCTGTCATTTTGTGTTTTCTTGATGATGGACTGAGGATTTATTATTATTATCATTTATTTTGGGTGTAAATCAGTGAAGTTTATAAAACTGTAATTCGAGTTCCACTGGTCCACACATAATTATTCGTTTATCAAGGATAAGGGTATGTTGGGAACTTGGTGAATGCTGAGGAAAAGAAGGGATTAATTATTTTTTATAAAACTATCATAATGAAGGTCTAATTATCTGGTTTTAGAAATCTTTTATCAAGAACAGTATTAAAATGTAGTGTTATGAATGGTTAAGAAAGTTTATATATATATAGGTAAATGATTTATAATGAAAGGGCTATGAGAGTATTTTTCATCCAATCCAATCTTAGTCATCCATTACAAGATCAAATGGCTTAAGAAAGTACCTACCGCAGAATAATTTATAACATATCCAGCAAAACTATTATGCGGTATATGACTTATCAAAAATTGTCCATAATACCTCTTAGCTGGAAAAATAATAATTAAGGGGGTACTGCATAATAATTATGCATTGCCCACTAAATTTTTTTTTGCAGACTAGTCTAGGAGCATTACGTAAAGCAAAAAATAAAAAAATAAAAAAATTAAGGAATACCACATAATAGTTGTGCAATACCTCTTAATTTTTTTTTTATTTTTTTTTGCTTTCTAGATAGTCCACGAGAATTACATAAAGCAAAAAAAAAATAAAAAAAAATTATGGGCATAATAGTTATACGGTACCCCTATTTTTATTTTTTTTGCTTTCTAGATAGTCCAGGAGCATAGTCAAAGGGGGATAGGAGTATTTTTTATCCAATTCAATCTTAGTCAAACATTACAAGATCTAATAGTTTAGGGAGGTACCTACCGCAGAATAATTTGTAGCATATCTACAGAACTATTATGTCGTATATGGCCCATTAAAAATTGTTCATAATACCCCTTAGTTGATTTTTTTTTTTGTGGGTACCACATAATAATTATGCGGTACCCCATAATTTTTTTAATTTTTTATTTGTTATTTTTTATTTTTATTTTTTTACATTCTGGCTAATCTAGGAACATTATATAAAACAAAAAATAATAAATAAATAAAATTTATTTGGGGGTACTGCAGTTATGGTGTACCCCCTTTTTTTTTTTTTGCTTTCTGGATAGTCCAGGAGCATTACATAAAACAAAACAAAAAATAAAAAAAATTAGGAATACCGCATAATAGTAACGTGTACCCCTAATTTTTTTCTTTTTGTTTTCTAGATAGTACAGGAACATTACATAATGCAAAAAAAAATAAAAAAAATTAGGGGTACGTCACAACTATTGTGCGGTACCCCTTAATTTTATTTTATTTTTGCTATAAGGCATATTATGGGTAATATTTATATGGGTTATATATCGCATAACTATTGTGCGATAATTCTACAAACTATTATACAGTAGGTAACTCTATAGACCATTGGATATTGCAATGGATGGCTAAGATTGAGTTTGAAGAAAAAATGCTCTCATTCTCCTTTGACTATAGATCATTCCCCATATATATATAGGGAGTGATCCAAGTCCAAAGTTGGATTAGAGTATCTATCCATCTAACCCAATTTTGTCCGTCCGTATCGAGATCGAAATGGCTAAAAATAAGGATACCGCATATTAATTATTAGGAGTCTAATAAACTGTTATGCAGTATATAACTCACATTACAAATGACTAACTTGGTCCGTGAGTATTAAGATATAGATCAAAGTGGAGTTTTAGTCAAATACACTAGACAATTAATTAATGGAATAGAAGAATAAGAGCATCCTCAACAAACAAAAATACTGGTACTAACGGCATCTTGAAGATGATGGCTTTCATGTTACCGACAAATGGTGTAACCTTTTGCATTGAATTATAAACACCTTTTAAATATACACTCTCATCATTGCAAACATTAAAAAAATTAATAATAAATTACAAAAATAATAAATAAATAAATAACAAAGAAAAACATTAGTTTAGTAATCAATTTAATATGTAGTGGTTCAGTTTTAAGTGAAATAGTTATATTCAAAACTCGTTTTGAAGGCTCATGAATAACTCGCATTGTAAACGAGTCGAGTACTTACGAGCTGAGTAGGTTCGAGTAATGACCCGAGTCGAATCTAGCTCAAAATTAGAAATCTCTTATCGAATTCGAGTCAAATTCGAGCTCAATTTTTTGAGTCGAGTTGAATCTGAGCATGTAGATATTCACTGAAATTCGACTCGTTTACACCTCTAGTTATGGCTCCACATGCACATGCATATCTATGGGCTGACTTCAACTTTGCTTCATCCTGTGATTTAACCATCCACCAAACATAAGATATTGCTTTTTATTTTTAAAAATATTTTGCAATAATGGAATAATAGAAAGAAATTAAAGATGAAATATTTATAACAGCTACAGTGGTAGTTACCTCGATAATGGATTGGTCCTTGACCATCTTAAATAGAAGGGCACCAATGAAAGAGTCTCCGGCACCAGTTGTATCCATTGTATTGACGTGAAACGCAGGGATGGAACCGTGGAAATTCTAGAATTGCCAAAACAGGGTACAACCATTAGGAAGGAAAGTTCAAATTTCCAAAGATAAAAAAGAGCTTAATACCCAAAATATCCTAACTTATTCCAAGTTGTTTCTTACCCACCTAATTATACAAATTTGAATTGTTGGGGCTCGTATACAAATTAACCTACTAATGTTTCTATAATAAAAACTTAAAAACCTTCTTCTAAAATGCTCTCTCTCCCAACTCCCTTGACTAGGATAAACCAGATAATGTAATTTTCACAAAGAAATGTTCTCTCTTTTTTCTGCTGGGTTTCTTCGGACAAGATTGTGAAACTCCTTGTGAAAGAGAATCTTATAGAATAATTGCATTCCCTCCTTTCAAAATTAGAGCTACATTCTTATAATGACAACTTTTAAGAATTTTTTTATTTTTCTAAATATAACCCCAACATTAATTAAAAACGTATTAGTAATAGCATGATAGTACTCAATCAACAAGAATGAAAGTAATGTCATATTAGGAATTTTATGTCCATTTTAAAGTATGAAATTAGAAATATATCTCTTCTTTTGAAAAATAAGAGTATTTTTTTGCGATCACCACATGCATGATGCATCACTATTACTACTTTTAGAAGCACAAGTTTTAAAAAAAAGAGTGTCTCATTTTCATATATTTCTTGAGGTCCACATATATAGCCCATGGATCTTCATATTTCCAACTCTCCAAGTGGGTTATTGCGACACTATAATATGCTCCAATAGGGTTATTGGGACCCATAATAACTCTCCAAGAGGGTTATTGGGACCATATAATATGCCAACCACCTCATACAGACCAACCAAATACTACATGCCTTACAAGAAGCCTAGACTCGAAGTCCCAGATGACAACGATGATCATTTCACAGTCCTTGATCTTGTTTGAACCTCGGCATCTCAAAACTCTGGTAAAAGTACATCTTAGTATATGTCATGGGCTATACATCCTTACATAGACTGACGAATCTGTGTATATATTTATATATGCATGCAAATAGTGAACTAAACATTGTAAGTTGCATCTATATAAAGTTTAGCATAAGGGTTTATTATTCTGTTTTAAGGTAATCTTTTTGCTCTACTCTTTTGAGTGCATCAATTTGTTCAATTTATAAAAATTTGACATTGGAAACCCTCGTCTTGAATGGCACCTCACTGTCCACTTTAAATTTGTTATTTGAGAACCCTAGTCTTGTTGTGTCTTGAATTGAATGGTTCCTTGTTTGGTGTGTCTTCATGCTTGAAGGCTTCTCTAGTAGGTGCATCATTTGCACTTATGAAATGTTTCAGGGATTTAAACCTAATATCAACTTATGTTGGCATTACATTCTTTTCCCTCCTTGGGCTAAAAGGGTTATCTAGACAAGTTAACACATGCAAAATGTGTTCCAAAATTAAGAAGATTGTGGATGAAAAGTTGGTTGAATAGAGATGCCTATGAGGTTATCTAACTCATAGGCACCTTCCACATTTCCAACCTAATTTCATGAATCCATTTTGCATGCCTCTACAATGTCATTTCCCTAGCATCTTCTCGAGTTCAAAATGCACATATAAAAGAGCTTCTAACCTGTTACTACTAGAACCAATCTTCTCCTATCAGTTCCGAGGGCCGATTCCACATACCATTTCCAAGTTAACTAAGCTCACCGGCCTTCTCCTATCAGGTAATTTCTTCAGTGGCAGCATCCCTCCTAGAATCAATAAGCTAACAAAGCTTGAACACATCGATTTGTCACAAAACAGGCTTTCTGGCTCAATCCCTGCTTTCGAAGCTTGACCGTTTGACTTTATCAAACAATGAATTCATAGGTAGTATCCCTGACCTAAATGGATTATGGCAGCTACACACATTAGACTTTAGCAAGAACCAGCTTTACAGAAGCTTTCCCCTTCTTCCTCAAAACTTAAGAACATTACTCCTAGGCCATAACTTACTTTCTGGGCATATTTCATCTATAAAACGCCTCAAAAATCTCGAATCACTAGACCTTAGTGACAACATATTTGAACGTTCTATCGACCAAGAAATCCTCACATTGCCCGTGTTGAGATCCATGAATGTACAAAATTGGTTCTCTAATGAATAAAAATAACAATAAGAAATTGGTGAACTAAAAGCATGATTTTTATTTTTATCTTAAAATAAGAAAATAAATGAATTACAAGCACTAAAAAGGGAGCGTACCAAGAGCAGAAAACATGAATGAATACTAAAGAATCAGAGCTAATTCCAAATTCTTTGTGACAATTTCAAGTATGTGAAAAAAGTGCGAGAATAATAATACCTTAGTGTAATAATTACAGCCTTTGTCTCCAAGGGTGACCAGAAGAAGCTTCAAGTTCGGGTGCCACAGGGACAAGGTGGACTCGTCGCTAACTTCCTTACCAGTGAGGAATTCCAGCTCATTGTTGGCAACCTTCATGACATTAGCCTTCTCCCAAATGCTCATGATCTTCTCACGTGCCTCCTCAGCCGATGACCACAGTGGTAGCCGGAGGTTGGGATCATATGAGAGCAGGGCACCGGCTTCTTTTGCCACCTCCATGGCCTTCAGATTTGTTGAATCTGCATGGCTCTACTATCAAACTAACTGATCCGTAATGGAAAACTTTCGCCTGCAATTAATCAACAATATATATATATATATATATATATATATATATATATATATATATATATATATATATAGAAAAAATTTCAAAAGCGAACTTTAAAAAACGAACTAAAGACGAACCGTCGTCTTTGGTATCTATGGCGACGGTTCGACCCGTCGTCATAGAGTGCATGGCTATGGCG
Organism: Hedera helix; assembly: GCA_947179155.2. Lineage (NCBI taxonomy): Eukaryota > Viridiplantae > Streptophyta > Magnoliopsida > Apiales > Araliaceae > Hedera > Hedera helix. The sequence goes on along the minus strand of OX359282.1, from coordinate 27,121,908 downwards.
ACGGGTCGAGCCGTCGCCATAGATACCAAAGACGACGGTTCGTCTTTGGTTCGCTTGTTAAGGTTCGCTGGAGAAGGGGACTATATATATATATATATATATATATATATATATAGAGAGAGAGAGAGAGAGAGAGAGAGAGAGAGAGAGAAACTAAATCCATCTGATCCGGTTATTATGAAGTGAACTTTATGGTAAGTTTACTTCTAAACCAATAAGGTGTTGACACGCAGGCTGAAGAGTGTTCTCTCTATCTGCGTGTCAACACCTATTGGTTTAAAAGTGAACTTACCATGAAGTTTATTTTATAGTAACCGGGTCCAAATCCATCAATAGATAAATAAATTAGAGTATCTTTTGATGATTTTTATACAAAATAAAAAGAAACGGCCTTAGATAGAATATACTTTGAAAGAAAAAAGTCTCATTTATACAAGGTGAAAATTGCAAAAACTATCCCCTCATCCTGAATTACAATATAGACCATAATATTTAAATTTTTACAATATCATAGTTTATTTTAATTGTTTTTGTAAAATTGTCCCCTTTGATTTAGAATAAGTATATATTAAAATATATTCTCTCCAAATGGAGGGATCCTTAGCACACTATACAAACAGACTATTTTGCCCCTTAAATTCACATAGTTGACTAAAATTGAATAAAAACAGACTACTTTGCCCCTTAAATCCACACAAGTGACTAAAATTTATAAGAGGTGTTATAATTGTAAAAAAATTGAAACTACGACATTATAAATGCGTCTATCAACTTAGTGTACTAGGGGACAGATTTACCATTTGTCCTACAAGACGATTGTAATATCTCAAAAAAATATTACAATTGTATATTGAAACACATTAGCATCTATATTATAATTCAGTATTTTGTCGAACAAGATAATTGTAATATAGAAAAAAAATACTGAATAAATTAACAAAAGTATATGACAATTTTTATTACTTTGAATTATCCATGTTTTTTGTATAGGAGGACTAGTAAATAAATGGCACTCGGAAGCAAGAAAGTAAAGTTTATATAGGGAGATTTGATGAGCACGTACAGATGTATTAAGTTCCAGATTCAGCTCATCGGGAGTCAGCAACATATATATCAGCGCTGGGATTCCTGTCACGTTCCCCGTCGTAGCGTAACGTCACGAACGCCAAGGCAGTGCGGGCGCCCTTATCAAAGTTAATCCCGTCACCGCCATTCTCCTTGAGGATTCCGGCGAGCATGTACCCGAACTCGTCCTCCCCGAGCTTCCCCATGAACGCCGCGCTCCCGCCGAGCTTCGCGATGGCCATCGCTACGGTCGCCGGAGCACCTCCGGGTGGCTTGATGAACCCGGCGCCTTCGCCAGCGCCACGAAGTCGATCATCATCTCACCGAAATATATCCGTATATGTAGTAAATCTATAGATATAGAGAGAGAAAGAGAGCTAATAGACAGCGAGAGAATTTGTAGCGGAAGGGGTGAACACTGCCTTGACCAACTTAGGGGTTGTTTGTTTAAACCTGAATGGGGTCTGAATCTGAATCGGTAAGTGGCTGAATGGTTAAGTGCGTTTGTTTGGAAAAAAATTCGTCTGAATGGCTGAATCGGTCAGATGGCGCGGCTGAATGGTTAAGGTCAGAATTTGTGGCTGAATGGAGAAAAAAAAAAAAAAAAATAAATAAAAAAAATAAAAAAAATTATATTATGTAATATTAAATAAATTTACAATAACTTTGAATTTTTTCAGAGAGGTAAAATATTAAAAATATGTCATTCAGATCTTTCAGATATGTTAATTATCAAACAACTTTTTTCATTCAGATTCAGATTCAGCTCATTCAGATTCAGATTCAGATTCAACTCATTCAATTTTTATCAAACACCCCCTTAGTAACGTTAATTTCACCCTCAACACATCCGGGGTTTATATAGGTAAAGTTAGGAGAGAGAAATTAGGATTAGGTACAAATCCAAATAAATTATCTAAGGTAATTATTTTTCCTTTATCCATTTCTAATACACTCTTGTCCAAAAAGGAGTCCATATCTCAAAAGGGAAACGTTTCTTTACTATTGCAAAATTCAGTAGGAAATTGTTAGAGCTCTTCTACGTAAATATGAAAATAAGACGTGAAAATTAAATATAAGTGTTATTTAATTTTATTTATTTATATTTTGACTCTTTATTTTTTATAAGAGAGTCAAAATATAAATAAATAAAATTGAACAACATTTATATTTAATTTTTATATCCTATTTTTATGTCTACATAGAATTTTTGAAATTGTAAATACTTATAGGCCGTGTTTAGCGCATTGGAATTTGGACTTGGGAATGGGCATCTCATATCAATGTTTGGAATCATTTTTATCAAATTTATACATTTGGAATGTTTTTCCTGAGAATACAAGAAGCCTATTTAATGTGGGAATTTGAAACCTGGTAATATTCTCATGCGTCAAACCCATTACTCAAGAATGTGCTAAAATACATAATAAATACTTCTTTCATTTCAAATTATATGATTATTATTAATTTTTAAAAATTAATTTGAGATATTTTTAAATTTAAAATTAAAATAACTTATTAAAAATTATAAAATAATAAAACTTACGGTGAGTAATACTTTTTAGATAATTTAAAATATTCATTATTGTATTAATTAAAATTAAAAAAAATTATGTCAATTTTAAGTTTAAAAATCTCTTAAGTTGATTTTAAAAAGTCAACAATGATCAAATAATATGAAACGAAGGAAATATTTTTATCTCAAAAAAATTTATTCACCGTCTAACTAAATTTTTTTTTTTCTCTCCAAATTTTTTTATTAACTTTCAATTATCAGATTGTCATTCCCGGCCAAACATTTTCGAATGCCAAACATAACCATAGAATTAGAATATTGAGATTTTATATATCAATTTTTATTTTTTTTTTGGTCAATTACATAAATAAGTATGAATGACAACTCTTTTACATGAATATGTAATATGGCGGATCATTTTTATAATTTTATCCAATCTTATTGGCAAAACGACCATTTTAGTCCTTGTATTATTTTTTTAGTTTCATTTTAGTCCTTAATTTTAAATATAAAAATAAAAATAATCTAACACATTAAAATTAAAATATTCATATTTTTATAATTAATTTCTACTACAAAAATGAAAATAGAATTCAAACAAACATATTTTAAAAATTAATTTCTACACAAAAAAAATTAAACTAAAATTCAAATAAGGAAAAAAATTTATTCTAATCTTTAACTTTTTAAGGACTTAATTATTTCAAGTGAATCCAATAAGGCATAGTTGGTGCCGTCCAACTTAATGCCAATTTGTGCAATGTAAGAATCATTGTTTGATGTCTGGATTTGAGTCTAATTTTGGGTCAAGACCTGTTTCATTCGGGTCGCTAAGTCGTCAAGGATAGTTGTTGTAGATGTGTTCTCATCATGTTGGTGATGCATTACCATATCAGATGATTCCTCCATAGTTCCCGATCACTTTTAACTTAATACTTTAATACCATGATGAATAAAGGCACAAACTTAAATTTTTTTGTGAATATAGTGTATGCTTTTTCTCTATCTGTTTTCTATATATATTGAATGAATACCAACAACCTTTATATAGATGTACAAAGGAAAACCACCTACCAAAAAACTATACACAATCTTAGGCTAAGAATCCGATTGACCCTCAAATCAAGGATATTATACATAATCTTCAGCTAATCAATCCTATAATTTTTATTAATTGACAACTTACGCCCAAAAAAATTGATCCAAGCATATACATATATAGATGACAAAAAGAACATAAATTATATAGATCGTCTATGTATCTGCATACAAATACATTAGACATACCCACAGAGGATAGAAGCAGAAATGAGGCTTCCCTAATTTCCAAATTATTACAAACAAGTCAGGATTTTCATAATGGAACAAAAGTGGTGTTCTTATCAGGGTTACCCTAGTAATCCTTATTACTCTGCATTTCGCGTACTGGGTACTCTCTTCTGATTTGTGATACGAGAACTAGATATCTTTTATATTCTACAATATGTAGCGTTTATCGTACTCGATTTCATTTCCCATATGTCAAATAACACTGCATCTCCCTCTCAAAGTACAACTACCAAGTCAAACTCAATTTGACATTATATAAAGGAGTTATATTTACATACTCCTATTCACCTAAAATTGAAATTATAAACATCTTTGTCATTCACTCACCTATATACACACACACAAAAAAACCATATATTTCTGCCATCTCACCAATTCTGGTAGCAAAAAATTAGTGTTTTCCTAAACTCCATATCATTCGAAGAAATTAAGGATTTTTTGTTCTTATATTTTGGGGGCTTGTCTGTAACACCCCGAACCAGCTACATGTTCGAATTGTCACACGCCGCAAGCCTGAAGGCTTGCAAGGCAATAATATCAATAACACAGCCCAAACGAAAACATAATAATGAAACTCTCTTAAAACCAAACAATCTTTCATTATCAAAATTACACTAAGGTTCAATAATTAAATATTGAAAACATAACTTTGGAGACACAACTTCGTTAAACAAAAGTATTATCATAATTCTAAAATATTCATAAACTTCTTAAACTAAATATCTTATAGTCATCCACAAAAGTATCAACAATGCTCGGCTCTAAACAATGTTTTTTATAAAAATTAATGTAAGGATGAGCGATAAAGCTCAGCAAGTAACAATCTTTACTATTTAGGTGGATCAAGTGCAGTTTGCAAAACTTTTTCAAAATAACTTTTTGTTCAATAACAATAGTAAACATACTTGTTGAAAATAATCATTTCTTGTTCGATAATAATAGTCGATATATACATTCAAAATCAAAATCAATAATTATAAAACACAATTCAAAAACGATTTTAATATGTTCAATAAACGATTTCGATATGTTCAATATATTCGATGCATCTTTTAATCCAGCCATTGCGACTAAGGTTATAGCAGCCCTGTAACACGGCCCTTATGTTCGATAATGTCAATGATACCCCCCTACTAAGGTATCTTATCATGCACGCGCCCCGAAGAGCGCCCTTAGAAGGGTATCTGAAGGTGTGCGCCTTAGTAGGTCCTAAATTGTTCCGAAACTAGCGTAAACACTAACGGATTCAATACATAGTTTGACTGAGGTTTCTAAAATCAATTTCTCTATATTTTTGATATTCAAAACTATATATATATTTCACAGTTCAAAATCACATAATCTCATTTTTTAAATCAAAATTCTATTTTATTACTTGATCCGGGTTTTTAACAAAATACAAGTGTAACATTTTCATTCAAACGGAAGCCTTAAATAAAGTATAACAATTTTTGAAACAATACATTTAGGCATTCGAATAATTTCTAAATCATACATAATTATAAACGATAATTTCAAAATACTAAATAGTTCAAAAAGTCACTTACATTATACAGTTCGAAAATACTAAACAGCTCAAAGAGTCACTTACCTCGATATCGCTGGACACAAAATTAATAGCCGAACGATTCCTAAATATAAATTTAGAACAAATAAATGTCATTAGAACAATTCTATTATTTAACAGCTTTCTTATTTTATTTTATTTTAAAAATAACTATAAGTATATTTACAAAAATATTCTTTCAATATTTAATCCATTTTCAAACAAATATTACTATTATGTCAAAGCAATAATCTAAATTGCAATAATAATTAAAACTAATAATGTTAATTTAAAACTATTAACTAATAATCTAAATACAAAATAATAATTAAAGCTAATAATACTAATCTAAAACTATTAACTAATAATCTAAATACAAAACAATAATTAAAGCTACAAAAATAATAACAATGCAAAAATACTAATTATTAACAAAATATACTAAAATATCAACTAACAAACTAAATACAATATTTAAAATAAAATTGACAATACAGAAAAATTAAATAAGAAACATACCCGAAAATTACGAGTTCCGCAGATTGCCTAAGTCCTGGATGACAAAAAATTAACTAAAGATGTATTTTTATAAAAAGCACTCACACAACAAGGTCCTTACTCAAAATTGGAGGCCCTTAAGTTGGTGAATGAAACAAAGGGTCAATCCCTTCTTTTTATAGATTTAGAAAAGGGTAGGGTTTCTAATTAGTTGATGTGGGACAAATGATACATTTGCAATCAATGTGGGAAAGGGCAAAACTTGGGTTATTACATTACCTCCACTTTTAAAAAAAAATTGGTCCTCCAAATTTTCAAACCATAAACGTATATCTAAAAATAATATGTTCAAATAACAAAAAAGTTACATACCTTAATACTGTTGCCTGAAAGTTGAAACACCCATCTTCGAGTTAACCTTGAACTTACTATAGTAATTTTCTCATTCCTTGCATCTCCTTTAGGTGGAGGGTTCTTGGGATATTGCGCAATTTTATAACCTAACTCTCCATAATGAAAGCACGCACCCGTATTCCAATGACATTCTTTCTCTGGGTGGTGTCCTACCACATCTCCCACATTTTAATTTGTCATCTTGGTTTGCTTAATTTCCCCGAAATCTAATGTTTTGGGTATTTATCATTTTCGCAGGTCCCCCATGAATCGACTCTTCCCCATAAGGTTCCTCCCTCTTTCGATTGACATTCTTCCCATTTTCAATCTCTATTATGCCCTTCTCAATAACCAATGTCTTATGGAGCACCACATTATATGTGGGTAACTCAAAAGACGCAACGTCATGCCTTATGTCGACCCGTAACCCGTCCTCTAACCTACGGACTTTTGTCACCTCATCCGGTACTAAGGTAGGTGCAACGCCCCCAAAATCCCAGGTTCCTTGAACCTCGGGTTTGGTGCTCATGAAAAACACTTAATAAACTCCATGAATCAATATTCATTAACTAGCGAAAAATATATAAATAATTCATGCAAAACGCACCAATTCCCCAGGTAAATCTAACCTTTAAATATCACAACTACCTTTATACAATAGAAGGTTTACCTCTTACCTATTATGATCCGATAATAAGACGACCCCTTATAAAGGGTTTACTCGTACGTCCTTCTTCAGTCCTCGTCTTTAAACGATCAACTGACTTATCTGAAAAGTATTTATGATATAGTAAGGATGAGCAACAATTTTGCCCAACAAGTTTTAAATGACAACAAACGATATATCATAATGGCAAGAATACAATTCTTGAGATTCACAATGTACAATAATCGTGAATGACTTTTAAAGAGATATCTATTTTAAGATATATAACCTCAGAATAATAACCCCGGAATACCATCCGATACAGGTGATCTCAAAGGTATTAATCTTGATAAGATAATTGATAATAGTGACCTCATCAATAATATTCCTTGATGGTAACTTCAGAAAGAAAACTTTCGAACAGATATTTAAGAATGATAACCTCAACAAGAGAGTTGATAACTTCAGAATGATAACTGATAATATTGAAAATAATATTCAACACCCAGTCTGGGGAGAATATTTACTGCTGAGTTGGTCATTACTGACCTTGAACAATTGTGAGGACTTCTCCCAGAACTCCATCTGGAACACCTCGTTGAGAACTTCTCCAGGGTCTTATCCTAAACATCTCATAAGAACTTCTCCAGGTCATTAACCTGGACATCTCTTTGAGAACTTCTCCAGAGTCTTAATCTGGACATCTCTTGTGGAATACTCAAGGGGGCCAGACCTCTTGTATCCAATGTATATGCATAACATTTGCACTTTCATAGTGTGCGCAAAGTCGAATTAACGACATCAAAATTCCCCTTCATAAGGGTTGTTCCTCTCAGACTTGAAAATTTCCGCACCAGCAATGGTTTGGATAAGCTTAAACAATATTCAAGATAATGAATTTACGTTTCCAAATATCTAGCCGAACAATTGGCATAGATTACTTTCTTAACTACAATTCAACGTCTGCCCGAATCAAGTGGCATAGACTTACTCCTTAAGTAGTTCATTAATTGAACACATGCTATTAAACATCTAGTCGATACAAGTGGCGTAGACTTACTACTCAATGGTTCTTAATTTGAACAATTTTAATTCAATGTATAGCCAGAATAAGTAGCATAAACTTACTCATCAGATAGTTCTCATCAAGAACAACGACTTGCAAATGCACAAATGTGCGAATAGCAATAAATATTATGATATGGAATAATATACAATAATTATCCCAGCTTACAATCTAAACAGTTTATATTTGATATAAGATGTAATATAAAGCAGTTATAATATAGCATGCTTGCTTAAGTATAAACTTGAGTAAGTTAGGGAACTTACACAATAATAATGAGTTTAAGGTTAAGAAACTTACCTGTCTCGCGAGTTATTCTTACTTCGCTTAATTTAACTCTACTTGAAAGACCTATAATTGATAAGGTTGGTCTATGAATTAGTACAATAAATAATCACTCACTTAACATTTAAGTTACCTTACGCTAATCACATAGCATATTGTCACACAATTCGACACTATATCATTTAACCTTATAAAACCATTAATCGGACTCCGGATAATGATTTAATTACCTCATATTACTTCTCTTTGAGGAACATGAATTTGCCAAACTCAGAATATCCCTATTGTAATTGCCCAAGTAATTGACTTATTATTTATCTTCAATCATTTGATAAATAATTACTTATCTTACCCTCATTTATTATTTAATATCCATTAAATAATAAATAATTACTCTTCAGATTTATTTTAATCCATGACTTAATATTAATCATCCTTATTTATTATTTGATATTAGTTAAATAATAAAATAATGACTTACTTATTCTATTCATCCTTAAATTATTATTAACTCAATAATAATTTATTACTTAACCTCACTTAATGTTTAATATTATTTAAATATTAAACAACTAGTTTATTAGCCCTTAATCATTAGTTAATATACATTAATTAATTAATTAATTAATTAACTTTACTTTATTATTTAATTCGCATTAAATAATAAGTAATTATTTACTATCCCTTAATTATTATTTAATATTAATTAAATAATAATCAATTAATTTATTATCTTCACTTATCATTTAATGTTAAATAATATGTGATTATATTATTATTAACTTGATTAATTATCCTTATCTATTATTAATTAAATAATAGATAATTACTTCATTAACCTTGTCTTTAATTATTATTTTTATCTTTCCTTAATTATCATTTAATATTCCTTAAATAATAAGAAATTAACAAACTATCCTTATTTATCACTTAATATCAATTAAATAATAAACCATTACTTTATTAACCTTATCTCTCCTTAGTTAATTAATTTAATTACCCTTATTTGTTATTTAATATCACCTAAATAACAAATAATTATTTTATTAACCTCATCTTGCTCTATTTATTATGAAATAATAAATATTAATTAAATTCCTTATTTGTTTTATTTATTATTTAATATCCATTAAATAATAAATAATTAATATGCTAACTTTAATTCCCTTAAATTATTATATCATATAATAATTAATTAGTTATTCTTACTTACTATTCAACATTAATTAAATAGTAAATAATTAATTATTCACTTTAATTTCCTTTATTTGTTATTTAACCACCATTAAATAACAAATAATAAATTATTTCTAGTTGCTTTAGTTATTATTTAATATTACTTAAATAATAACTAATTACCTCAAATCATTTTTATTTTACCTTATTTATTAATTAAAGTTACATAATCAATACATAATAAGTTTATTTTGGGTCCCAGGTATATGTATATATATATACTTATAAATACACAAAATATGGTGCAACCCGCTTAAACAAAACCATGACAAATATGGTGCAACCCGCTTCAACAAAACCATGACCCATGCCCAATTCGGAACCAACAATCACAGCAACTAACTACCTAGGAAGACCACAGCGCCTAGGCGCTCGACTGCTCCAAGCCATAAGCGTATGGGAGCTTCGGCTAGCCTCGGCAGGGACACGTAAATGGGTCGGCCAGCCTTGCACAGGCAGCACACAGGTAGCGTGCGTCGCAGGGTGGGGTGAGCAGCAGCAGGGTCAGCGTATGTAGGCGGCAGCTGCGCGCGCGCGCAACAGCCACGCCCGACCCATTCAGCACAACACCGCACAACCTAGCAGCAACTCACAGACGCAATTTAACGAGCATAACATGGGCATAAAAATAATTATATAAGTTTAACCAATTCTGTTAACAAGATTCCACCCAAATGGGTTTATTAATTATAAAACATGTTACATACATAAGCATCAAATTGATCTAACATCATCAATACCCACAACTGATCAAGGAAAGAAAAGGGGAGAATATATATTACCCTTTGCTGTGATGCTCTTCTTCTGGACAGAAAGAAAAATTAATCTAAACCGAGTACACCTATGTACTTAGAATGCTACCAGCGCTTCTCCTCTTTCTCTCTATGCAATTTTCCCTGGCTTGGTTGGTAAAGAAAATAAGAGCGGATTAGTGGTTATAAATCAGATCCTTTCCCCCTATTTCCCATCGGTTAAGGACATGCTAGATTCTAGCTTTCTTGTTACTCGAGACGCGCACCACTGATGCCGCACAGTGAGTTACGTCTGCCCCCATCAGTCCCAGATTGCGTAATGCTTCAGTAGCTAGCTTCGGTCCTCGGTTTACACGAAGCCTGACCAACCGTCGAGCCGCGCACCATCTGCACCTGTCCCAATTCACTGGTCACTTTCCTAACTAATGGCTGGTGTTGCTTGGTCTAAGGGTCTTTGCCCGGTTGCTCAAAATAGAGAGGGATTGGGCTGCTGGGATATTTAACTAAGCCAACATGGCTGCTATTTCCCCAAACCTGGACTGTTGCTTTAGAGGGGTTAGGCTGTTCGGTCAAAAGAAAGGGTTGTCAACGTTTGGACTGTTACGAAGTAAACTTGGGCTACTTAATTTATTTTCCTCAGCTTGGATTAATACACTTTATAGGCTACTCAATTTATTCCCAACATTATTATGGGCTTATCTTCTTTATAAATAAATTACCCATACATGCTTATTGAGTTTAATTGCTCCCAAATTAGCATTTGGGCTTTAACAAATTATTGAATATCACCGTCATTTTAATTAAGCATATTACCCGTAGTTAATTATCATTAACACAATACGTTAATTAAATTGATTGTTTAATTAACTTATGTATCACTATAGTCTAAAAATAAAATCGCATTTAAGTTATTATCTAAATAACTCAAATTTAATTACTCACTTGTGTAACAAATTAATTAGTTTAATTACACCTCGATTTGAGCCAATCACGTGTTGGCTTTCCTTTTTGTTCTCAAATTAAATATACACTTACAATAATGTATATTACCATCTCATATCATAATGAAATTAAATTTACATAATTATCAATCTTATCACTAATTTGATATTAATCTACCTAGGTTGGTCCATAATTTACATTATCCATTAATTGGATCTCCTAGAATTTTAATCGCGCAATAATCATGTCGTAAGTATTTAACTTTTTAACCGCCGATCAAAGCTAACATTCGCGCTGTGTTAATTACATAACAAGCTTAATAATCAACTTAATTAATACATTAATTTGATTCACTTTTATTTCCTAGTTAATTCTAATTAAATTAACTAGTCAAATAATATAACATGTAGCACATATCGTACGTCACAAAAAAATTCTAGCTCGAAATTTCTCGGTCATTACAATAGGTGCATACTTAACGAGTTTCGCAAACTCGGCTTCATATTCAGCAACCATCTTGTTCTCTTGTTCTAGCCTAATGAATTCCCTCTCCTTTTGTGCCCGAATCGTTCTAGGAAAGTACTTGTTAGTAAATGCCTCTTTAAACATGCTCCAAGTGTAGGGTTCAAGATTTCCCTCGTGCTTCCTTTTTTCCATAAGCCACCAATCATAAGCCCCACCCTGCAGTTGGTAAACCGCCAACGTCACCTTATTAGTTTCGGTACTCTCTAACAAGTCAAAAGCCTTCTCCATTTCTTGAATCCACTTTTCAACGATAGCAAGGTATGTAGTCCCTTCAAAGATGGGTGGGTTCAATCGCTTGAATTCTGCTACTTTACCACATTGCCCAAACTGTTGATTTTGTACTAATTGGACTAAAGTATTAACTAGTTGAGTCATACCATCAACGCCACTATCATTGTTAGTAGAGTTACTTCTTCTAGGCGGCATTTTCTACACAATAAAGCAATCCCCACTAAACAACACTATACAAAACTAGTATCAACACATATATCAAAATAATATTCGAAATATCCAGGTTTATTCAATATTAATCCGTAAAAATTTACGTTCAAAATGCAAACTAACAACTAATCAGACAATGCAAATATTTTTCATGTTATTTTATCTCTCACTCCAAATTCTTAAATTTAGCCAAGACTATACCCACACTTATCTCCCAAAATCACTCCCTAGGGAATGTGTAGGTTTTTCAACCCAACACACTGCGAGGGGCCACCGCTCTGATACCATCTCTATAACACCCTGAACCAGCTACATGTTCGAAGTGTCACACGTCGCAAGCCAAAAGGCTTGCAAGGTAACAATACCAATAGTTCAGCCCAAACGAAAACATAATAATGAAACTCTCTTGAAACCAAACAATCTTTCATTATCAAAATTACACTAAGGTTTAATTATTAAATATTGAAAACATAATTTTGGAGACACTGCTCCATTAAACAAAAGTCTTATCATAATTCTAAAATATTCATAAACTTCTTAAACTAAATATCTTCTGGTCATCCACAAAAGTATCAACAATGCTCGGCTTTAAACAATGTTTCCTGTAAAAATTAATGTAAGGGTGAGCGGTAAAGCTCAGTAAGTAACAATCTTTACTATTCAGGTGGATCAAGTACAGTTTGCAAAACTTTTTTGAAATAATTTTTTGTTCAATAACAACAGTAAACATACTTGTTGAAAATAATCTTTTCTTGTTCGATAATAATAGTCGATATATACATTCAAAACCAAAATCAATAATTATAAAACACAATTCGAAAACGATTTCAATATGTTCAATAAACGATTTCGATATGTTCAATATATTCGATGCATCTTTTAATCCACAACTCTTGTGACTAAGGTTACAGCAGCTCAGTAACATGGCCCTTATGTTCCATAATGTCAATGATACGCCCCCTACTAAGGTATCTTATCATGCACGCCCCCGAAGAGCGTCCCCCGAAGGGTATCTGAAGGTATGCGCCTTAGTAGGTCCTAAATTGTTCCAGAACTAGTGTAAACACTAACGGATTCAATACATAGTCGAACTGAGGTTTCTAAAATCAATTTAACTAAAAAGGTCTTTTTATAAATAAAAAAAACTCTCATACAAAAAGGTTTTTAGTCAAAATTGGAGGCCTTTAAGTTGATGAATGAAACAAGCTAAGCCCTTCTATTTATAGATTTAGAAAAGGGTAGGAATTTCTAATTAGTTGATGTGGAACAAATGATATATTTACAACCAATATGGAAAATGGCAAAACTTGAATCATTACATTATTAGTTCTAACCATTACACCTCAAATCCAAAGTCCTATCCAATCATCATTATAAAGAATTTAGCTTTAGACCTTTTTAAGCAAACCCAATAGTGAAAATGAAATTGTAAATGCAAATATAGAGATAGTATCAATTATAAATTGGATAAAAAGTCTACATCCAAGTGATATAATCATATTCACTTGGATGTAGACCAGCACGCTTGGTATGACTGTTTGAGCAAATTTATGTGTTGGTGATGATAAATTGGATAAAAAGTCTACTTCCAAGTAATACAATCGTATTCAACCACCACAGCTACCACCCTTTATCTCCCACTAGTACTCTTTACCCCTCAGCCATACGGGTTGGGTGTAATTTGTACTTTGCTATTAATTTTAAAAAGTTAAAATTTTGAGAATTAAACAATAAAATACTTAAATTTGAAAGTAAAATAAGAAAATAAATAAAGTTAAAGTTATAAAAATAAAACGGGAATTATATAAAAGTTGAAGGGTATTTTAGGAAGTCAAAAATTGTTAACACAAACTCTTTCTCTGACTTTATATATTAGATTAGGATAATGCTAAGAGTCTCAAATTTTTGATTATATAACATCAAATATTTTAATTATATTTTATAACATAGTCAATCACATAAAATGTAACCGACCAATATAATGATAACACGATATTTGAGATATTTTTTGAGACAAAAAATTTAAGACATCTAACATTATCCATTGCTTATATCCAATTCCAAACCTACAAATCATCAATTAAACATTTACAAAAAAATCCCTAATTCTAAACCTGCAATCATCAATAAACATTTACTAATATTAATGTTTGCACAACAATTCAGCAATATTTATTAACAATAAAAGATAATATATATTATCTTAAACTCTCTATAAACTATTTTTTTTTTTTATCAATTCCATTAGACACTTTTTTTTTTTTTGGAATGTAATAATATATAATGATGTACACAACATCCTTAAATTAGTCATTTTATTCTATATTAAAATCTAATTTATTATAAATTTAATTTATCATTACTACAAAATTATGACGATAATTTTGACGCCGTATGTCATTTTAAATTTTTAGTTTGAACAATAAGTATTCTTCTGAAATAAAATAAATTGACAAATGAGATATTTTTTGGTAGAGCATAATTAGTTAAATTTAGAGACGGCCCCATAGAAGAAGTTTGATACAAATGACTGAAGTGGGTGAGTCCAAATATAATAAAACAACTAATTCCGTCCTACATTAGGTGAAATAAACCATTCCAAAAAAAAAAAAAATCGAGATAAACTACTATATTTATTTTAAATTATAAGATCAGTATTGACTATTTAAAAGATAATTTGAGATATTTTTAAACTCAAAATTGACATGAATTTAATTAATTTATATTAATATAATTATGAATATCATAAACCACTTAAAAATAATATTATTTAAAAGATTTATTATTTTAAAATTTTAAATGAATTCTGCCAATTTTTTGATCAAAGAAACAAACTGGTTTAATTGGCCTGCTAATTAAGCAATTTTTTTTATAAAATCTGATGTATCCTGGAGGCCCAACTAGAGAGTTAAGCATGGGAACCAACCCAATCCATCTCCCTCTCCTATTAAACGTAGTTGGATCTTGGAAAGAATCCATGCCTCTATTGTATTTGGACTGTTTATACTCGATCTCTGTGTCAAATTTTACATCTTTAAAAACCATACAATTTAAAAAAAAGTCACTTGTGGCATCGTGTTCTTGACCCTAAAGCCCATGACGTTTATTGTGATTAGTGATTTTGATTATTATTAATGTTTATAATCATTTTTAGTAAATGTGAAAAGTGTTTGGTATAAAAATATTTGCTAATCAAATATTTCAAGTATAAATTACTAAAAAGAAATGTTTTAAAAATTAAAAATGAGCAATTGATGGAATTACCAAAATAAATAGGGATAGATTAGTAATATGTTTGGTCAAATTTAATTATTAGATTTGATAAATTATCAGAGACTCCAAATTAGAGCTTTCGATTATTTATATAAAAAGTGATTGTAAATAGTTTTAGAATCAAATTACCAAACACACTTTTTACTTAATAAAATTGATTATAACCATGTTTGAGCGTCCTCAAACATTCTCTAAGACATTTATCAAGACGCACAATACTTGAGCTCTCGACATAAATTAGTCCAGGATACATATTTCATTTGTTATGCACATATATAAAAATTAACACTGATTTTTGTTTTCAAATGAACTATTATTTCATTTCTTAAGCTTTATTTTTTTTGTGGAGATTAAAAGAATTTGTCCATAAAATAATTTTACAAAATACTGACTAAATTTCTTTAAACGAGGCTTATTGCTATTGATTTCAAAGGCCCTAAGACGCTGTCTTTAAGACTAAACATGTAAAATAAAAAAATTCAAGCAACAACGCGGCAATACAAATTCAACAAACAGAGAAAGCAGCAACATTGCAATAATGCCTATCCTACATTTGTCATGTCTCGCAAACTTTACAATGTAGGGGGGTCAAAAATTAAAATGCATATATTCTACCTTTTAAAAGTGTTGCATTTCCTTTGAATTGATGCAAATTTTTAGGAGTCCTCCTATATATTGCTAAAGATTTTTGTTTAATTACGATTACAATGCATATTAATACATTAAATTGAATATAATTATAAAACTAATTTACAATATTAAATATATTTTAAAAATATTATCAATTATAATCATTTATATAACTTACGTTAAAAAGTTGACATGTAAATTCATAATTTATATTATTTTTCAATTTTTAAAGAATAATAAAATAATGATAGAACAAATTGGTAGGGTAGTCAATATTTTATTCGATTACCAATTCCAAATCGAATAAAATATAGCCGGATTAAGAATCTAAAGTCAATTTAGACTTTGACCCCTTTTAATATGTTAAACCGCTAATGGACATTGTAATGGTTCTGTCTTTATACTGAGTCCACTGTAATATGTAAAAAATAGGTCAATTTCTATATTGGGCTGTGAACAATTATGGACGAACACCGGATCTGGATCCTAATTAATTATATCCCAACACTATCAAAATCGAAGAAATAAACTACCACTATAATACTGTGTTTGTAAGTTTTTATTTGAGAGAAATGAATGGGAGGGGAAGAAAAAATAATTAAGATCTCTCCAAATCCTGTTTTTGTGAGTTTTTTTAAGGAGGAATGGAATGGATTTGAAGGTAAAATTAATTTAATTTTTAGCTCAAGATTTTTCATCAAAGTGGGAGGATTTGGATGGATGAGAAAGTGAGATTTTTTATATTATCACAAATAATTTTGTAAAATAAATAATATGACAATTTTGTCCCTCCCTAACAATTGATACCCTTATTTTATGCGCGTGTTTCACACACATCTCTTGATAAAGGAGTAAAAAGAAATCAGATTCCTCTCTACGTAGAAGAAATAATAATTAGATATTTTTGGACAACACTCCAGTGGGTCCGCGAATTCCATAGTTTCTAAATAAAATAAAATAAAAATGCACAATAATTACGGGATTAGTTATTTTTTTGAGTACGTATATATATATATATATATATATATATATATATATATATATATATATTATATATTATAAAGTAGAACCCATTTTGAATTCCAAATTTGAGAAAGCACAAGAATGATTCAAATTTCATCTCTCAGAATTAATGGCCCAGATTGATTCTTCCCAACTAATTTTCCCCCCAAAACGTCCTCCCCTTTTCAGTTTTTGTCATAATTTATTATGCAGCCCTGTTCTCGGTTTTCGTGAAGTTACTATGCAAAGGAGCCGCCCTGTTTCGCGTATAATTTGTCCCGAAATAATTGTCTCATGTGATAAAGCAACAACTTTTGGTTTTCTTTGATAATAATAATAATAATAATAATAGTAATAATAATAATAATACTAATAATAATAATAGTAATAATAATAATAATAATAATAATAATAATAATTATTATTATTATTATAACTTATGATAATAGTGATTATTATAATATTAATAAAAATAATATTGATAATAATAATAATAACTATAATAATACTGATAATAATATTTTTATTTTTTAAATTTTAATTTAATTTTTCGTTATACCGTATCTTAAATTTAAGAAAACACAACAACGGTTCAGATTTCATCTCAGTTCTTCTAATTTAATCTATTGGCTCAGATTTCATCCAATCTAAAAAAAAATTCGCCCAAATAATAAATCTCCACAGTGTCTGTTTCTCTCTCCATTTCTCTCTTCTATCTTCCGTAGGTCAGTTCCTATCTTTGTAGGTCAGCTCAAAATCTATTCTCCCAAAAATTTCTTTAATTTTTTTTAATCTATTTACTTTCTTCAATTATCCCATCAAACCTTGGTAATCTCACTATAATAATTAATACCTACTTGGCCCCAAACCATTTTCCCTCAAAAGTCATACTATATTTCCTCCCAAAACTCATACTATATAATAATAGTAATATTAATAATAATAATACTAATAATAATAATAATAGTAATACTAATAATTAATATAATAATAATAATAATAGTAATAGTAATCATAATAATAATTATTATAATAATAATAATAAAACCGATAATAATAATATTTATATTTTATATATACTACTGCCGTGTACACACATGATTACCAAACAAAAGGCATACTGTTTTGGTAAAGTGAGCATAAATAAGGAAATCATGTTTTGTCCCAAATTGAATGTCATCGGTAAAGTGCCTAGCCATTTTCGGATATCTATATAATAAATCTATATATATAAAGCAACTGTTTCGGGTTTGGTAAATTCAAAAGCAACTTTTGGATCATATCTATAAACACGACTCATTTTGAATTTTAAATTTAATAAAGTACAATAATAGTTTAGATATTTTAATTTTAATTTAACGACTCACATTTAATCTCAAACACATAATTTTTTCCTAAACTAACACTCAAACAAGTATAATAATAATATCCATAATATCTATAATAATAAAAATAATAATAATAATAATAATAATAGTAATAATAATAATACCGATAATAATAATATCCATAAATAGTAGTAATAATTATAATAATAATAAGAATAATAATAATAATAATAATAATAATAATTACAATAATAGTACTAATAATAATAATAGTAATAATAAGAATAATAATATCTATACAATAATTAATATAATAATTGTAATAATAATAATAATAATATCTATACACAACCTATATCTATACACAGTTCAGATTTCATCTCAATTTTTCTAAGTTAATCTATTGGCTCACGTTATCTAACACGAAATAAAATCCCGCCCATAACTCTTCACACTGTTCCAAAAATCCTGCTCACATTTTATTTCTCTCTCCATTTTCGGACTGACAAAATTTGGAAGAAGAAAACCTAACCTCCACCCCTTTCGACCGTCGTTCAAGCGCTTGGAAGAAGAAAACCGAAACAGAGCTCAAAACCCCAAAGCAGCAGTCGACCGCCGTCGCGACTATTTTTTAGTACCGTTTGCAATTAGTAACGATTTTTTGTGTTCCGTCTTTTGTAAAGTTAACTAAGTATACATGGTTATGATGATTTTGGGTATGGAATGATAGTTGTTTTGGATATGTTTTGTAGACAGGTTTAGATTTTTCTTGATATCTATTTCTGAAGAAAATTCTGCTGAATTTTTTTGAAATTAATAACGACTAGCTTGATATTTTGGTGGTTAGATATGTGTTGATGTTCTGGTGATATGCTGAATTATGATAATTGTTATGTCTAATTTTTCGTTTCGTCGTGCCTTCAGGCACGGGTAATTACTAGTATATATACACACACACACACACACATACACGAATTACTTTTTCAAGGATTACTAAGCTCTCGTTTTTATATAACTTTGTTTTTATGATTAATCAATACAATTATTTGTTAGCCAGTTTTTGTTTTTGTTTTCAAAAATTAATACTTCAAAACTTGAAAATGTTTTTGATAAATTGTAACAAATATTAAAATTATATAAAATAAAAGTTAATTAAGATTTTAAAATATAAAGTGAATATGATAAGAAAACTAATAAATAAATTTGAAAAACAATATTGTAACTAATAAAATTTTAAAAATTAAATACTACCAAACTTAGTTTTTAAATGACCAAAAAATAAATAATTATTATTTTGAAATACTAAATGTAAAAGAAACGAAAAGTTTAAACAATAAAATAAAAACTATCGATTTAAATGTGGATCTAAATAACTGAGCATATGAAAGATAGCCGAACAACAAACTAAAATAATATATAAACAACATTATTGGGTGTTTGGATAATGTAATATTCAATGTGTCTAAAATTTCTTACTTTGATTATTATTAATATTTGATAAAGATAAAAATTAATTGATAATAAGAAATATAAATTCAACATCTACTTTGTTGAGTTTGTTTAGTTCTTTCCATAAAATCTTGATTATATGAATCCCTACTGCCTTTACAGGTACTTTATGATTCAATCCTGGTTTCCTTCTCGGCAATGGCAATGAAGCGTCTCGCAGTTTCCAGTGATTGCTCGTAATTCAACTTTTCTAGAACCTGGAAATATATCAGTAAAGATGAACAATTTCAATACAATAATAATACTTTCTCTGTTCCACAAAAAAAAGTCTCATTTATATTTTTTTTAATTTCACACAATGAGTTCACTTTTTAGTAATAATAGTATAAAATAACAATATCTTTAATTTTGTTATCGTTATAATTTTATTATCACACCATACTATAAAATAATACTACGTCCGTTTTAAATTATAAAATCGTTATTGATTTTTAAAAATGAATTTAAGACATTTTCAAACTTTAAATTGAACTGCAATATTGTCTTTTGAAATTTAATTCTCCCCACTAAATACCCACCAAATATGTACTATTGACTATTGAGCTTGTCTTGGTTTGCAAATTACTTTAGTCATGTTATGGGGTTATTCCGTGAATAAGCTTCTTGTAACTTGTTTGTTCCATTCTCTGGTGATGAACTACTTTATAGTGAAGGTGAGAAAATTAGAATCCCCATATTAAATAAAATCTTTGATAATAAAATAAATTTTGAATTATTTTTTTTTTAAAAATAGGAGCAGTTTTGACCACCTAAATCTTTATAGGAAATTTGAAGGTACACGTATTATTAATAATTATATTAAAAATATAAGTATTATTTAGGTATATTACATATAAGTTCTGTTTGGTGCTCAAGTTAAGTTTTTCTTACATAAAGATTTTGATACTCTCAAGTAATTTGTGGCAAAATTTAATATAAATTTTCTCTATTATATTTTTCAGTAGGAGAGGTGTGTATTTTAGAGGCATATATATACTCAATACTTTTAGAAAATTGTTATTTTTATATGAGAAATTAATATTTTCATCAGATTTTATTCACATAAATACGGCCTGATTTATTATTTATGTGAGTGAATAGTTGAAAAATTATCAAATTATCTTGCAAAAAAGATAGAATAAATTATTACTAGGTTATAAAGAAGAAGAAGAAAAAAGATCTAAAATAAAGTCTCTCTAAAAATAAAGTACTAGATAAAAGAGAGAGAAACGAATTATTAAGATGAGAATTCTACCTTAATATTCAACGAAAGTAAATGTACCTTGGAGAAATTTACATGTCTACTTTCGTGGAAGTTGCGTTAGTTGGACCTTAAAACAAATTTACATAAAATCTTTTGTAAAGTTTGGATATACACAATATTTAAATATAAAAATAAATATTATATTTATTTTAATTATTAAAAAATAAAATATGACACATATTTCAATATATAATTTTATTTTTTAATAGTTAAGATCAATATAATGTCTAAATATTATACTTATGTTGTAGATTTATACTAATTCATATATAATTAATCAATATAGTATCTAAATATTATACTTATGTTGCAATTTGCAGGCATAGAATTAAAAAAAAAAAAAAAAAAAGAAGCAATGATAAATATTTGAAACCCCACTTTGTTTATTTGGATCCCATGCAAAAATTCCTATCGAAATCTAAAAAAACTTAAACCAGTGAAAAAGCGAAAAGGATCCAAAAAGGAAGTGCTTGGGCATCGGATTCTGTAGGCGGAGCAGGGATTGCTTCTTTCTTGGGGGTTGTTATGGCTCCACAAGCACATGCATATATAAGTACTTCCTTCAACTTTGCTTCATCCTGCAATTTAACCATCCGCCAAACATAAGATATTGCGTATAAAAAAATAAATTTGTAATAATAGAAAGAAAGACACAATGATGAAGGAAATTAATATTTCCGCCTAAAGAATAAAAGTGATTATAAATAATTTTAAAATTATGTTATTTAATATCTTTTATTTTTTAAAATTAATTATAATTATATCTGACTCTTTATATGCGACCCCAAATATCTTCTAATATATTAATAAAAAAACGCAACATAAATTAGTCTGGGATACGTATTTCATTTGTTATGTAAATATATAAAAATTAACACTAATTTTGTTTTCAAATGAACTATTAGTTCATTTTCTGCCACAAAATACTGACTAAGCTTCTTTAAATGAGGCTTATTGCTATCGATTCGATGGTCCTATCTTTAAGGCTAAACATGAAAAGCAAAAAAATCAAGCAACAACGCGGTAATACAAATTCAACAAAGAGGGAAAGGCAACAACATGGGCAGGGGCGGAGCCAGGTTGGCAACTCAGGGGTTGCCATGGTATAACTTTGGTATAAAAAATATATTAACATGCAAAAAAAATATATATTATATTTTCTATTTATTCTTGTCTCATTGGCAAAATATATGCAAAAATAAAGATAAAATAAACCTTTCATGCTTACATTTTAACTCAATCATATATCAAAATAGAATCCGACATTCTTTTAAATTTCAAAATTTGTCTATAATTGATTTTATATTAAATTTCGCGGTAATTTCCCTTTCAATATATAAAATTAAAGAGTCAGTGAAAAAATCATTCTGCATCTTAAATCGAAACTTAATTTTGATAATATTCTTGAGATGAATTAAATTTTGTGTGGAATATTATGACATTAATTATAATTTATAACGTATATAATTTTGAGGTGTAACAATCAATTATAAGACTGTGCATTTATAAACATGTGCACTCTTATAATTCCAAAATTATAATTTTTAAAAATCTTTCCTCCTTAATCTTGCTTACCTTTTATCCATTTATTATTATTATTATTATTATTATTATTATTATTACTATTACTTATAGCAAAAGTCAACTCTTAAGTTAGCTTTCACATGAATCGGCATGTTATTACTTCCTCCTAAACAATGGTCATTTAAAAATCCAGGGGGTGCCATGGCACCCCCAAGGCTGAACGTGGCTCCGCCCCTGAACATGGGAATAATGCTATCCTACTTTTGTCATGTCTCGCAAACTTTAATATGTAGGGGGTGAAAAATTAAAATGCATATATTCTACCTTTTAAAAGTACCCACCCGCATGTTTTAACAAAAAAGATGTTACAAAAGCAACAAATACCGTTAAAAGTGTTAAATGTTATCAAAATAATTATAAATGTATTATCAATTGTATATATGCTATAATAACATCATTTTTACTTCAACGATATCAATAACTTTTAAATTTTATTATTATTTTCACATGAATGTAAAATTTACTCATTATATACGAGTAAACAAAACATGTTGACACTAAGAATTTTACTTATATATATATACTCTCTTATATCTTTCACACAGTTCTTTTTAATATACATTTAATAACATAAATATTAATTTTATCAAAAGTTATAATGATACAATTATTTGCGATGAATTTTATTATATTATTTAATAAAATATTTATAACATTAAATATATCTTAAAAAATTTAGATAAAAATATAATAGAGGAGATGCTAATCATAAATATAAGGGGATGTAGAAGTTTCCATCACACTGATATTTCATAACCATTCAATGGGAATAAAAGGCCAACAATTTTCCATCGAATTTGATGCCGTTTCATGTTTTCGTAACCATTCATCAATGGGAATAAAAGGCCATAACATTATTTGTGTGAATAAAATAGTTGTAACTATTGTTAGTGCGTTTACGAGACCATTTGATATATAAACGTTTTTGGTTAAGGTAGGAGAGCGATAGGACCCAAATGGTTGAATTTCTATACATGATAACTGTAACACTCCTTTTTTAATTAGTGAAAAGGGAGGATACGCACAAAGAAACTCTAAGTAAAATGTCAAAACGAAAAGAAACTCTCTTCACATTTGTCCTTGAATCCCCTTGCAAATCCTGCCGGAAGAAAAACACAGTATGAGCCAAATGTCCAGTACGACTAAAGAGTGCAGAAATAAAAATTGAAATTGAATAACAAAATCAATTGAACTGAATAACATAATCTTATTAAACTGAACTGATCTACTGAACTGAAACTGATCCACTGAACTGATTTACTAAACAACAAAAAAAAGACTAAATTGAACGGTTGTGTTTATTTCATACCGAGCTCAGAACAAAACAGAAATATATCTTGTCACAAAGATAAGTCAAAATACTGTCACACAGGCAGGCACACATTGGACTGCAGATCCAAATACATACAAAATCGGAAAATGTGTTCGGCATAAACAACACCAAATCGCATAACTGAACAGAACAAATAGTTAGGGCCGACCCATACGCCTCCCACAACAAAACACCAATTGACCAACTCCTATCGAAGCACACAAAATGGAGACGCCGTGGACTAATCACACTGCCACGGAAGTGTCATGCCTCGGTGCCAAGAGGACATGCCTATGGTACCCCCACAGGTGGTTATAGCTCAGGTATACCCTACGGTACTTTCTAACAAAAATATCATGTCACAATATATGCGACACAATATCACAAAAGGGGTTCTTATACGCACGTGCTAAACCAAAACAAATTGACACAAAGTCTCTCAAATATATTAGCATGTACGTTTCTACAGAATCAAAATAAATATTAGACATGCTTAATAAGTTTAAAGAGTACAAGCTAAGTTGCAAATATCTAAAATCAGACAAAACTATCATATGCATTTGACTATGAACAATATATCGAAATAATATCCAAATTCCAATGAGGAACAAAACAAACAAATTAAAATCAAAGGAATATCGCTAAAAGAGTACGAAATCCGTACCTGGAATAAGAAATGTAATATCCGAAATTATATTTCAAAAACGACTTGTTAAATTTCCTCCGTCGGTACTAATTAAACAAAATAAAGGAATAATTAATTAATTGATTAAACTTTACACAATTTCTTTCTCTTAGGCGAATCTGAAATCCTTCCGTTCTAAACAAACTTCTACCTAAAGTTATACATACATAAATATTCTAATCACGGTAACGTATATATTAATAAATAATAATATTCTTGTTCTTTTTGAAATATATATGAGTATATTCGCAAATATATTCTTTCTATTTTTAATTCTATTACAAACAAATATTATTATTATTATTATTATTATTATGTCAAAACTCTAAAGTTGTAAAAATAATAATTTAATATCCTAAAATGTTAATTACTAACATAGATATATATCCAAAATATATATACTAACAAACTAAATATCACACAAAAATTAAAGTTACAAAATTAAAACTAATACAGAAAATTAAATAATTATACAAATAAAGAAAAAGAGACATACCCGAAATTAAGAGGAGATCCACCGTCTCCAAAGAAAATCAAAAGAAATTTGGGCTTATATCAATACCCAAAATTCTAAAAAGGAAAATAAAATATTTAATTAGGGAGATTCTTACTTAAAAGCGCC
This sequence comes from Hedera helix, assembly GCA_947179155.2. Lineage (NCBI taxonomy): Eukaryota > Viridiplantae > Streptophyta > Magnoliopsida > Apiales > Araliaceae > Hedera > Hedera helix. Next base: position 27,096,480 of record OX359282.1, on the reverse strand, counting down.
TCATACAATAAGGTCATTTCTCACAATGAGAGATCCTTATTGTTTAGTGAAATAAAACTAAATGATAGTGTTATATTTATAGGTTAAGGGAAGAGGAATGCTTTAGTGCTTGGCGATGTGGGATAAAAAAAATACCGGGTATTACAATAACATTGGAAGAATTAACACTTATTTATTTAATCCCTCCTTCAAATGTTTGGGCAGACCAAATAAGGAAGAAAATCAATGCAGGTTAATATTAAGATGAGAGACACCCACCCGAATTCCAGCACCGGTCAAAATGGTAATTAGAAAAAAAAAAAAAAAAAAAAAAGGAGTGCTTCTATGCCGACAGGAAATTTGGACCAGAAAAATGGACCGGTTCAATAATATTTTTTTTTCAATTTTTTTTAATTTTTAAATTTTTTATAATATTTATTTTAATTCAAATATTTATAGAATTCAATATTTTAAGTATAATTTGAATATATATAAATAATTAAGATTATATAATCTGTACAATTTAATTATTTATTTATATTCAAATTATATTTAAATTATTAAATTTTATAAATATTTAAATTAAAATAAATATTATAAAAAAATTTAAAGTCAAAAGAAGCTAAAAAAAAATAAAAATATTAGATCGGTATAATTTTTCGGTCCAAATTTTCTGTCCGCGAAGAGTTATTGAAAAAAATAAGAGAGAGAAAATGGGAAGGGCCTACTGACTGACTGACAAGTATGACTATTCAGTGAAGGACAATGATATAAACAGAAGGTTGAAAAGTATTTACGTGAGAAAAATGGAAAAATATTTAGAATACAAATTTCTACTCAAGTTATGGAATTGTTGATGAAATTACTTAAACAAATATTCAACAAACTATTTTTTTATTAAGCAGTTTAAAAGATTAAAATATATTAAAATTATAATATAAAATAAAAAACTATAATAAGTAATTTTTTTTTATAAATAAAATAATAAATAATTAGAAGAGGGTCAACCACAATAATAATTAGTGGACACTACGAATATTTTTGCTAAAGAGTAATATTTAAAAAATAATAATAGAATATTTATATTTGAGTAATTCTTCAACATAAATTACGGAAATAACATCATCTCCCGTGAAAAAACTATCTTCACGAACAAATAAATAATTTCCAAAACAGAAAATAAAATCTCATAAGAATTTTTTATATTTTTATAACCAAAAGATTTTATTTATATATTAAAAAACTACATAATTATATTTAGCAAACAATCTTGGCCAAATACATTTCATCTCACACCACCAAACCTTATCTGTCCAAAAACAAAGCTCACCACTCAATCCGGCAAAAGACAAAACCACACCTCACAAGGAAGTAATACAGCAGGAAAAGAAGAAGAAGGCTAGCATAGCAGCCTATAAGAGATATAATGAAATCCTTTCAAAAAAGGAGCAAGAAATTAATATCTAAGTGCCACAAAAAGGATAAACAAGTTCCACAAAAAAGTCAAATAAATTATTACTAAGTAATACAGAGAAAAAAGATAAAACAGAGATCTCTCTAAAAATAAAATACTAGATAAAAAAATAGAGAAACGAAATAATAAGATGAGAATTCTACCATAATATTCAACTAAAGTAAATGTGGACCGTAGGAGAAATTAGAAGTAAATGTACTATAGACATTTAAACTCTTAAATTTTTAAATTTTGAGTTCTTACTCTCAGTAAATATATATCGAGTGCTGATGGTAGCTTTTTTTCACTGAATTTGCCACGGTGCATTCAACCCCGTGTATTCATGGAAGTTGCGTTTGTTTTTCATGGTATTTCATGGAAGTTGCAAAGTTTTTCAAAGTGAGAGACATTTCAACTACTCCATTAAACCAACCGATAGTTAATTCAATTTTTTCTAAGACCCTTTTCTCTTTGTTTTGAAATTGTTCTTGTTCTTCAATTTTCGAAACCAAGATGGCAATGGAGAGTATACCCGGATGGCAATTCACGTTTTTGTGTGGAATTATTTCGTTGATGGCTTTATCTTCATTTTTCAATCTGACCCAGAAGCTTAGATCCTTAATCCAGCCATGGGTAATTAATCGTGTCCGGTCAGAAATTCCTATTTTCATGGCCGACACAAGCAAACAAACTGATTCTTCCTGCTTATCATCTTCATCTTCATTTAAATTCTGGGACGTTTTTTTGAGTTTTGGAGGTAAAGATACACGAAGAAGCTTTATTGGTAATCTATATTCTGCTTTAGATCAGGCAGGAATACGAACCTTCAAAGATGAACCTGGACTAGAAAGGGGAGAAGAAATCGCACCACAATTGATAAAAGCAATCCATGAGTCGAAGATGAGCATCGTTGTTTTCTCTAAAAATTATGCTTCTTCAAAATGGTGTCTCAATGAGCTTGCAGAGATCGTCGAATGCAAGAGAACAAGGGGACAGATCGTACTTCCTGTATTTTATAATGTTGGTCCATTAAATGTACGTCACCAAACTGAGAGTTATGCACAAGCTTTTGAAAAACATAAAATCCGTTACGCAGAAAAGATAGAGACGTGGAGAGCTGCACTAACCACAACTGCAAATATATCAGGATATGATCTGGAAAATGATGCAAATGGGTAACTTCTATATTTCCTTTTTTTCCCCTTATCTAAATTTAGTTATTTGATGAATAAAAGGAATGATTGTATTGTTGTGAGGCAGCTAAGAACCGATAACTTACACCGCCTAGTGATTAGAAGCAACAAAACAACTACAAACTAACACCAAACCTTAGTTCCTTTTATCAATAAATAAAAAATAAAAAAATAACCTTAGTTCCTCGTATGAAAGCATAAATTGTTACAAAAAAATGACTCATTTCTTTTCTTTTCTTCTCTGTCACAATTGTTTTTCCCCTTCACCCTTTCTTTTCTTCTCAAACTCACTAGTTATAAATACTGTGTAAGATATCTCGTATATGCACATAGCATTCATGGTAGACATGGATAAAGAAAAGGATCACATTACAAGTCCAGGAGATGTCTTAGGATTACGAAAAAGATCTGTCATAGATCCACAAATTAATTGCTTATTGACTTGCAATGTAATCATTTTGTTTTCAAAAAATTTACGATACCCAAAAAATTGATGCCTAAACCACTCGGAAGTGCATTAGATAGTTGTATGGTACAACACTTAAATGCACTTTTGCCCAGTTTGGGCATCAAATTCCAGGACAATGTATCATGGAAACTATATATATTGCGACTTTATGTATTAATTTTTTTAAATGAAGATAACTATTAGCGATAATCTTGTTAAAAGGATGTCATATTTATGGTGAGAAACTTATAATTCTATCCAACATTATGTATTTGTACATGCATAATTGTAATTTAGTTGTAATACGTAGCAGAACTCATGTATTAGTGCTCTTTCATTTGTGTTTAACTTCCCAAATTAAAATTGGTGAAAAATTGGCAGGCATGAAGCAGTTCTCATCCAAAAAATTGTCAATGATGTTGTAATGAAATTATGCCCCAAAAACTTGAATGTTACTGACCATCAAGTTGGCATCGATTCTCGTGTCAAGGAAATAAGTCAAAAACTAAGCATTGGGTCAAATGATGTTCGTTTCATTGGGATATATGGGATGGCCGGAATCGGCAAAACTACAATTGTCAAAGCTCTCTATAATAAAATTTACAAGGAATTTGAAGGTAGTTGCTTTCTTGAAAATGTTAGAGAAGCTTTTGAGGAACCTCGTGGTCTACATTATTTACTAGAGCAACTTATTTTTCAACTTATGAAAATAAAGGATTTTAAGCTTACCAGTGTTGATACAGGAATAAGTCTTGTCAAACAAAGACTTCGTTCAAAAAAAGTCCTCATAGTTCTTGATGATTTAGACGAAATAAAACAATTGGAATCATTAGCAGGAAATTGGAACTGGTTTGGTCCAGGAAGTAGAATCATCGTCACGACAAGAGATTCGCGTCTACTAGTTGAATTTCAAGTAGATTTGAGGCACGAGGTGAAGGAATTGAACTACAACGAGTCTTTGGAGCTCTTCAGATGGCATGCCTTTAGAAATACAACCCCCTTGGAAAACAATTTGATGGAGCTTTCAGAAAATATTGTAAGCTACGTTGGAGGGCTTCCATTAGCTCTTCAAGTTTTGGGTTCAAGTTTGTTCGAGAGAACCATGGTAGAGTGGGAAAGTGTCTATGGGAAAATGAAAGAAATTCCTCACAAGCATATTCAAAAAAAACTTAGAATAAGCTATGATGCACTTGATGATGATAAAGTGCAGGACATCTTCCTTGACATTGCATGCTTTTTCATTGGAATGGACAAAGACGATGCTATCAAGATTCTAGATGCTTGTGGTTTGTACCCAGAAATTGGAATTAGCATTTTAAGGGAAAGATGTTTACTAACAATTGACTTGGAAAACAAGCTGAGGATGCATAATCTAATTCGGGATATGGGAAGGGAAATTGTTCGTGAAGAATCCATTAAGAATCCAAGAAAGCGTAGTCGATTGTGGTTTCATAAGGATGCATATGATGTTCTCAAAAATTTCAAGGTACAAGACTAACACTTTCTCTTTTGACTATTCCAAAAAATCTACTGCTCAAAAAATTAGTTTCATATAGTTTATCTTGCACACACTCTCTCTTGTAAATATTATGGAAGTTATGTATTTTGGCAAAAGGAAAAAAATTATTTCCTGAATTATAGGTCTTAATCTTATCTAAAGATTTGGATAAAGGTTTTAAAAAAATACAAAAGCTCCATCATGCATTCCCCAGGCTGCCAATGACCTTATGTTAACTTGATAAATATTCACCCATTCACCCTTCTGATATGGAGCTACAAAATCCATCTGTCCTTTAGCTTAGATCTAATTCCTCCATTATTTGGCTGCACACTTCTTTATCCCCAAGTGAAATACTTCATCAATTTTGAATACCCCTCTTCCCCATTTGAAAAAGTTAATCTCAATTCTGTGATAGGCTCCTAAGCTTTTTTGACTTCATTATGATTATAATTTATGGTATTTTCTCCTTTTATCAGGGACAATATGAAAACATTGAAGGTATCAGGCTAGTCATGCCCATGCAAGCAGAAATAGATATAAGTACCAGAGCATTTCATAGCTTACCAAACTTGAGATTGCTTCAGATTAGCAATGTGAATCTCACTGGAAGCTTTGAAAATTTATTTCAAGAATTAAGGTGGCTTTGTTGGTATGATAGCTCTTTGGATTGTTTACCTTCAAGTTTTCAAACACCAAAACTAATTTTCCTTGACATGCAAGACAGCAAAATCAAGATACTGTGGGAAGGCACCAAGGTATTTATTAGTGGCAACTCCATCTTTCTCATCGAATATGTATAGTACATGGTTTCTTTGGTTCAATAGTTTATGAAAAATATACAGATATAATCTAATTCCATATTTTTTTTATTCTCTTAAACAGCAATTACAGAGCTTGAAAATCCTAAATGTTAGTGATTCATATTTCCTCAAAACCACCCCTGATTTCAAAGGATCGGAAAGCCTTGAGAAATTAATACTTCAAAGCTGTTCAAGTTTGTCGCGGATTCACCCATCAATTGGGCTTTTGCATAAGTTGGTTCACTTGGATTTGTATGGATGCTACAGTTTGGATCAATTGCCTGAGCAATTGGGGAACATGGGATGCTTAAGGACGCTTTATGCAAGTTGGTTAAGTATTGAACAATTACCAGATTCCATCGGACATCTAGGTAAGTTGGAGGAGTTGGATTTGTTTAGTTGTGAGAACCTTAGAAACCTTCCAAGTAGCATTTGTGATCTAACTTCACTCACGTCTCTTAATCTAAGTGATTGTTCAAACCTTGAAAGCTTGCCTGAGAATTTAGGAAAGCTAACTTCACTCACATATCTTGATCTATCTGAAACCAATATTATGCAATTGCCAGATTCCATTGGATGTTTAACTAGGTTAAAAAACTTGCGTATGCCACGTTGCAAAAGGTTAAGGAGTACTCCAAGGAGCATTTTCAATCTGAGTTCTCTTGAAACTCTAATTCTCTCTGATTGGTCTGATGACGGAGACAATTTATATGGGATCGAGAGTTTATCATCGTTGAAAATGTTGTGGTTATCTGACGGATACTTTAATAGCCTACCATCCAATCTTAGTCAGTTAGTCAATTTAAAAGAATTGTATGTGTCCGACTGCCCGAGTCTTCAGTCACTACCAGAACTTCCTCCCAATCTAGAACACCTATTTGCATATGGTTGTACATCACTGGATAAATTACCAAATCTGTCAAGGTTGAATAACTTGATAAGGCTTGATTTTACCAAGTGCAGTAGTCTTCAATCACTCCCAAAACTTCCTCTTAATTTATGCCACGTAGACTTGGAAAAATGTTGGAGTCTTCAATTCCTCCCGGAACTTCCTCTTAGTTTAGAAACTTTAGAGTTGAATAACTGCACTAGTCTTCAATCACTACCAAAATTTCCTCCTAATTGTGTATACTATGGGTCTCCTACACCATTCTCAGAACCCCACACCTTCAACTTAGTAAATTATAGCAGTCTTCGATCAATACAAGAACTTTCTTTTAATATAGAGAATCTAGACCTGACTAATTGCATCAGCCTTCTGTCACTACCAGAACTTCCTCTTCATTTATGCGTACTAAAGTTGAGCAATTGCACCAGTCTCAAATCACTTCCGGAGCTTCCTACTGATTTAGTCGAACTAGACTTGACCAATTGCACCAGTCTCGAATCACTCCCGGAGCTTCCTCCTAATTTAGGCGTACTAGACTTCACCAACTGCATTAGTCTCAAATCACTCCCAGAGCTTCCTACTGATTTAATCAATTTAGAGTTGAGCAATTGCACCAGTCTTGAATCACTCCCGGAGCTTCCTCTTGATCTACACGAACTGTACTTGAACAATTGCTCTAGTCTTGAATCACTCCCAGAGCTTCCTCCTGATTTACACAAGCTAGACTTGAGTAATTGCAGCAGGCTTTTATCACTGCCAAAACTTAACCCTAATTTAGAAGAACTCAGGTTGATTAACTGCACAAGTCTTCGATCACTTCCAAAACTTCCTTACAAGTTAGAGTACCTAGACTTTACTGGGTGCAGCAATCTCGAATCACTCCCAGAGCTTCCTACTGATTTAGTCGAACTAGACTTGACCTCAGGTTGATTAATTGCACAAGTCTTCGATTACTTCCTTCCAAAACTTCCTTGCAAGTTAAAGTACCTAGACTTGACTGGGTGCAGCAGCCTTGAATCACTCCAAGAACTTCCTTGTCATCTCTATTCTCTAAATGCAAGCGGTTGCAAGTCACTACAAAAATTGCCAGATCTATCAAATTTAACGAACTTGCGCAGATTAATTCTCACAGATTGTAGCAATTTGATATCAAATTTCATAAGGAGTTTCCTCCAAGTAAGGGTTCTCTTTTTTCTTTTTCTTTTTTCCTTTTTTTTGTTGTTGTAATTTTCTTCTTTTTCTTAAATTGTTCTTTGTGTAACAGGATTTCTCTGGACTTGATGGGTGTGATGTTTACATCCCGAGCAGGGTGATTCAAGATAGGTTTCGTCATCAAGGAACAAGATCTTCAATCTCATTTCAGATGCGGGGGGAAGTTAAAAGTACTTTCTTGAGGATGGCTTTCTGGGTTGTTTATGGAGGCAAACTTCTCGGATTGAAGTTGTCATACTAATGAAACAGATGGTACTCAATTCAAGTATCAGGGCTCTGTACAGGCCACTGAAGTTCATGCATGGGTGAGATCTATAGGAAAACCAATCTCAATGAAAAGTGGAGACATAATTGAGGTCTCCTTCAGAGGAACTCAGGATGTGACTGTGGAGATGTGTGAAGTTCATCTTGACTGCAAGAGAGACCGTGATGTCGATGTCGAAGAACTACTCTGCCACTTTAAAAGGTTGAAACACTTGGCATAGGTATGGTTGCCTTTCAAACATGGCATGTTAAAGTTCTATAGTTATTATGTGTTCTACTACTGTTTTCTCTTCTTTTCCCCCCCTTTTTTCTTTTTTTTTTTTTTTTTTAGCCTTGGATAATAAAATATAACATGTTTATTTTATTTCTTAGATCATCTTGAAGTTTTCTTGCTTGATTATAGATTTTAATTATTACTGTTAGCGGGACTTGGATTCTTTATGTTTAAGGTTTTCTAGTTGATTCTTTAATTTACTTTTTAAAAGAATATTATATATTGTTGTTTGTATCACTTGGTTGGTCAAGGTCCTTGAGAACTTTTTGAGGTCTTTTCTTTAGTTATTTAATTGTAAATTTTATTGAAGATTATAAAATAATTTCAATAAATGAAGACTCGAAAATGTTTTATACTTTTTACTTTTATGTAATTTTAGGGAGAATTCGTATATTAGTGATTATATATATATATATATATATATATATATTCATTTTTTTTAGATAGCCAATTAATTCTTTGATCATTTTTTTAAAAATTGTTTATAATTTTTACATACTGCTCACCTTGATTTTTTTTTTGACTTTTTAGGAATATTTCAAAAATTGTTAGGTAGATCTAGGCTGAAGAGGGAAATTCGAGTGCGTAGACCTTAGGTGTCTGGACAGTTTCTAATCAGGTACTAGGCAAGCCCTCTAAGAAGTGTAATTTTTATTTTATTATATTTTTATTAATGAAAGTGAAGGTATAAAATTTAGAACATACCAAATTTGGTATTTCGAGTATCATTATGAAGAAAATTTAGAGTGATTACTTTAGGATAATTAATAAAATAACATGATAACTAATGCTGAGTATTAGTATATTTCTCGAGAAAACCCAAAAGCTTCAATATAGGATAAAGAAGTGATCAAAGTGGCCTAGGCACAACTGTGAAGTAGCCTTAGTCGCTTAGACGGGCGCTTAAAATGCTTTATAGAACATGACCAATTGAGACATGTTATTCTTATTGACACTCTTTATACTTAAAAGGGATCAAAATAGAATTTTTACTTAACTATCTTGAATCAGAGATGTCAATATTTGATTTACTTCTTACTCGCAGGTGCAAGAAAAACTTCAAGACTCGCCAAACTGTTTATGCATGAGATATTATAGGACCCTTGTTTTCTACAATGTTTGCAACTTTTAAGGTTTTCTAGTTGCTACTCTGCAACATGAAGGTAAGAGCATTGTTGTAATTCTTCTCCTTGATGAAGTTTCCTTTAAAATTAGCCTCAATAAAGATGAGTGGTAATAGTAAGAAGAAAGCAAGACTAGCAAGGTCCTTGACCACTAAAACTTTTGACATAGGTAGGGTAGCTAACTATAGCTAAAAGGTTGAAGAAACTTGGCCTAGGCTTGGGATCAAATGCAAAACTTAAGGACATTAACAAGTGAAGAATTTCAAGTGGAAACTAGGAAAAGGAGAGATCAAATTATGACAGCATTTGAAGTAGTTTATACTTTTCCCAAACAAGTGTTGATAATGAAAAGAGCATTGATATTTGTACAAGTAAAATTAATAGTTTCACAAGTTTCATCTCACACGAATAGGGAATTGCTTGGACCGGTTTGCTAGGGTTTTGGAGCTGTCAAATGATCCAGCCCCTGGGTACAACATTGAGCAGGTATGTGACAATAGTGAGTTTTCTTAATTTACATCATCTAATTGTTGTTTAAAATTATCCAGAGAAATATGCATTATTTATATTTGTATCTCATACAAGTTATTGGCTCGTATATGTTTTAAAATATGATATCGTAAAGATTGTATTTTTGCCTATTATCAGAATTCAAGATCATATATATTTTTATTTTTTTTGTGAATAATTAGTATTTGCATTAAAAATTGCCAAAAGGAGTGCACCTTGAATGAACAAAGTATGTACACAATTGGTCTTCTATGCCAAAAGAGAAGCTTTCCAAAAACTGCGTTGTTGATTTGAGTAGCTGTGGATTGTAGTCTACAGTTAGTGCATCGGTTCCCGCTGCTTTCGACTGTTTCTGATGAACTGTGACACTGAAGTAAAGTATTAGAATTCTGATTTTTTAAGTCCTGCATTTCTTTCTGGTTAAGCAAAGTTGACAGAGCTGCATGATAGGTTTCTGGAGTTGTGTAATTACTTTACCATTGTAGATATCTTCACTAATTTATGCAATAATTTTCTTCTTTTATTTTTATATTTACTTAATTTTTAAGAAATAATTTTTTCTTCAACTCCATCCCTTTCTCATTTGTAATAAATTCCTCTTTCTGTTTCTGTTCTCATTATTCATATCAAGTGATGATTTTTCTTCAGGTGATTGATGTTAGGATATTGCATTTCAGTTGTGATATCCAATTGCTTATTGCATCACCCCTATACAAGGGCACTTCAGCTAAAAAGGATAATCTAACAAAGGTCATGTAAAACTTATCCCCCCGAAAAAGGGAGAGAGAAACACCGTGTTCTATAAACCAGTTTAATAATTGGGACAACTTTTTTATTTCCAGATAAAATTTTAAATTCTTGTATTTCTTTGATTGCTGCTCATGGTTTGTTCTTGAGAGTTGAGAATATGCTCTTCTATTTTTAATTGTAATTAGTTGGGACTGATGTTTAATTTTCTTTTGCTTTCCATCAGCTTGCAAAGAAAGGAGAACAGTTTTTATACCTTCCATATGTTGTAAAAGGAATGGATGTTTCTTTCAGTGGAATATTAAGTTACATTGAAACCACTGCTGAAGAAAAGCTCAAAATAATGAGTGCTCCCCTGCAGATTTGTGCTACTCCCTGCAGGTATCAGTTTTATTTTTCTCCATGTTGTGATAAAAGTACTATCTTACTGTTTTTATAGATTATGTGGTTGGTCATACTGTTTTCTACATAACACTTTCCTTTTCCACATCATTTCTTGGTATCAATATTTGACACAATTTCTGCATCTTAATAATTGTTTCAGGAAACTGTGTTTGCTATGCTTGTCGAGATTACAGAACGGGCAATGGCACACTGAAAAGAAAGATGTTCTCATTGTTGGTGGTGTGGGCTGCAATGAACGCTTGCAAGATATGATGAGAACTATGTGCTCCAAGAGGGGCGGAAATTTACTTGCAACTGATGACAGGTACTGTATCGACAACGGGGCTAGGATTGCATATACTGGTCTCCTTGCTTACGCTCATGATACATCTACCCCTATGGAGGAATCAACATTCACCCAACGGTTCAGAACTGATGAACTGCTGGCAATCTGGAGAGAGAAGGAATTATCTCACATGCATGTTGTCACGGAGGAAGTCAGCTAATGTCTTTCTTGAGGTATTTTCTGGTTTTATAGTAGAACTAAAGAACTCAGATATTCTGTTTTCAATATAAACGAGGATTTCTGCACAGTGCTAAAGCCAGCCTGCTGATCATTGTCCAATTTTTTTCTAAACTTCCTGTAGTGGTGATATCCAATTTGGCATCAGTTCATGTTATTCTTTGATATAATAGAGGCTGTAATTCTGTAAACGATCCAAGGGGACAAAGTTTTTATCGAGCCTGAATTATGTTATTCAAACTTGGACTCATTTTATAAACGAGTTGAGCTTAAACTTGAGCCGAGCTTAAGTGAGACGGATACGGTATTTGTTGCAACCACGTTGTTTGCTGATTATTGCTAACAGAACAACACTTTTGGACACAAAGATTCTCCATTTATAAGACGATATCGATCATTGTTGATATTATCGTCTTGATTAGTGAAACAAATATCGTTACATATGCATTTTGATATTACAAAGAATGCTCTGGATCAATCAGGTAAAGCTAAAATACTTGCTAATAACCATAGTTTTCAGGCTCCATTTCTGAGGGTTCAAATTCTTTAAGATTGTTGACTACAAGTTGAAGCTTCTTTGACAACTGGTCACTATGTTCTTCAACCTCTTTCACAAACGCAAATAACTGATCTTGATATACTGCACATAACCTTCTCTTATTTCGTAGCTCTGCAGTTAACTCCTGAATTTTCTCATCCTACAAAGATAAATACACAAATTACATTACATTATCAGATCTGTTATTGTTAAGAGAGATGTTTGAATCCTAGTGATCAGAGATGTAGATGTGAGAACAAACATAAACACATACAAGCACCAGCAAACGCAAGTGTGCACCACATGCATTCATGCAGGAAATTGAGCATAATGTTGGACTGTTTATGTCCTCTTTATTGGTATGCCCGTGTCTGTGTGTAGTGTTGTGTTCATTACAGTTTAAGAATTAGTCTCATCAGCGAGATGAATTGGTATTAGCATCTCAAGGCTAACAGGTTGAGACGCAACAAATCCTGCTAACAGAACATAATGATATTTAGAAATATCATAAAGAAATTTACAAGCAATGAGGCATAATGTGACAGAATATAAATGGGGACTGCAAATTGGATTTGAATGCTTTAATATTTTATGTATTGTTTTTTTTTTTTTTTTCTTTTTTTGGTTTCAGATTTAAGAATATACTTCTATGTGGATCTCTACTGGGATTTAATTGGTCACGTACATAAATTAATCTACTATTACCTTCATGATAATAATGCTTGCTAGTGTTGCACATCTTCAGGAGAGAATAAGGGGCTGTTTGTTTACCTCTTCTTAGCTCTTAATAGACTGTCTCTTATTCGGTAAAAGACAGATAATTTTTTTTTTTTTACCTCTTAATGCCTCTAATCAGTTAAGATACAAAATCAAGTCTAAATAATTAAGAGACAAACCTAAATAAACATTGCTATTTTTTGGACAAAAATATCCTCCTTAATATTATTATTTTCCTATCCTATACCCCACACCACACCACCACCAGATCTGCCACCACCACACCACATCACACCATCACCAGATATGCCACCACACCACCATACCACCACGACGCCACCACCACACCATGATAACACCACACCACCACCACGCCAGATCTGGGGAGGGGAAAAGGGGGGCGCTGGGGAGGTGGGGCGTTGGCTAGGAAGGGGGAGGAGGAGGGTGGGGGTGGGGCGGGGGATGACGGGGTTGGTGGGGATGGGGGTGGGGGTGGGGCGGGAATGGGAAGGGAGGAGGGGACGACGGGGATGGGGGAGGAGGACGGCGGGAATGGGGACGACGAGGCTGGTGTGGTGGGTGGGGTGGGGTGGGGCAGGGGGGAGCGGGAGGGAGAAGAGACTGCTGCTGCTTTAACCTTCTTCTTTTTTTTTGCGTAGGGGTAAAATAGTAAAATATTTTTATTCAGATATTTTGAAAAAAATAATTATCAAACAATATTTTTTCATTCAGACATAATTTTATTCAGACATTTTATATTATTCAGATGTCTAAACTGTTCAGATCTTGATAACTAATTTTATCAAACACAATCTAAGTTCCAATATTGTCTCCCAAAGAGAAGTCAAGCTAATGATAATAATGGCTTGAAACATTCTCTAATGTCTTGCCATATTAAATTATATACTGGGCCTTTTTTAAAAGCAGTATTCAAAATCATATTTCCTTTTATAAGCATTCAGTACATATAGTAATAAAAAAGGTTCCTGAGAGACAGCCTAAAAGAGTCGTCACATTGCCAAGGGTTTAATTGTCAACCTGAAGTACGTAGAGAGGAAATCAATTAAAGTGTTTAGAATCTAATACCCATTCCTGAAAACTCACTGATTACGCACTTCAATTATGTGGTTTAATTTGATACAAGACATAGGTTAGTTATGTAACGCCCTGAAAATCCCTATATTTATTATAGACGACTTTGTGCGTTAATGTACAACATTTTCTTTTCACAATATTATATAATAATATGTTGCCAAAAACTCAATAAATTAAAAAAAACAAACTTTTCTTTATTTTCCCGAATCGAAATCTTTACATAAATTATACAACTTAGACCATATATATATATATATATATATATATATATATATATATATGTATGTATGTAGGTACATAACTGTGTACGTACACGGTAGGCTTTTGACGACGGTTTTAATTACTATAGCGATAGTTTTCTTAATAGTACTTGTCGCCATAGCCATTCAAACCATCGCTAAATACCTACCGTGTAGATACACAGTTGTGTACCTACATTTTTACCATATATATATATATATATATATATATATATAGTATGATTCATTTTAACAGATTAAATTTGAGTATATCAAACTCAAACTTCCATACATGACTTATTCTTTTATTTGATATTTCTGAGTTTAATACAACTTCATTCATATTCAATACAATATATATGGATAAACATAATTCATAATCTAACTTAAAACATCCCTTGAATTCATCCGATCAGGACTTATCACATACCGATCATTTAATATACATATTTCATATAGTATCCCAACTGTATCATATTACCTTACAAGTTAGATATATACAGTTTATATCTCAACTTTACAATAATTAATGTAAAGTATACAACTCAAATGAATACTTTTTATTTGAATTTCAAAGTTTAATACAATTTAATTGATTTTCACTACAAGAAATCATTACGACTAAAACTCAATTAACTAAAAAAAACTATTAACGTATGTTTCCTAGGCGAACTTCAGTTCTTTTCTGCGACATTCATCGGATAACTCTCTGGCTTATTTATATGTAAATGAATCAGAACATCACTTTAGTACACAATAGTTTTAAATGTTAACCTAACATTTCATTTCAGTTTATTCCTTTCGGTAACACTATTTACCCCAAAAAGGGTTTTTATTAAATTATACTATAATTATGACATCAAGGTCTTGTTCAGACTTAGCTTCAAAGCTTCAAATCTGACAAGATCGGTATGCAATTCTTGTTCTTTGTTCTTGACTGGAACCCTTGAATATCACGTACTTAACTGAAAGAGTTTATTTATAGCAAGAGTGAGATCGACGACTCAACAAATTTAACAGTTCATCGCATAACACATAGTTCATGCATCATGCATGCTTAACAATATGTCCATGTATAACATTTTATATATGTGGATGTATTAAAACATAATTCACGATTCATATTATCATGCTTGTCACTTCACAAATTATACAGTTCAAAAAGTACAGTTAACTTATTAGTTGAACAACAACAGTTCATCACATTATTGCATAAGATCACGTTAGCACATATCACACATAATAACAATTAATATTCAGGAGTAAGTTCTAAAAAACTTATCTTTTTCCACATTTACCATTTACGCAAATAGTTGCTTCATTTGTACAACCTACACAGTATGGGAGATTGACAATACAATATTAGTCCAAGTCTGACTCAATGCTTAAGCTTATTTTAAATCCTAACTTTACTCCCTCGCTTTACGTATTTAATAAGGTCAATCCACCCATTTTGTCCTTCTTGGACTCTATCCATTAATTTTATTTTATTTTATAACCTTTTTATGCATAGCTTTATGCTTTTAACATTTCATTCACACTTTATACATCTTATGTTGTGCACTTTATATATATGACATGCATTTCACACTGTGCAGTTTATACATGCTTCTTAGTTTACATAAGTAGCATTTAATTACTTCATAGTTAAAACATATTTCACATGTTATCATATTCGTCAAGTACACACAGAACAACAAGTTGCATTAACTACTGCACATTAACAGTTTGATATAACATTGTAGCACATTTCATAATGACAAGCTCGCATATTACTAAAAGAACTTGCCTCCTTTTGCGTTTATCGCTTTACACGTACCAAACATCCAATTTATAACTTCAATCGTTGGCTAACATAATTCATACATTTATTCGCCGCATAACCTATACATACACCATCAAGTTATAATTTATTCATTAATCTTGCTCGAGATTTTAATTCATTGGGATTAGATTCCTAATCTTAACTCATGCAACACTCTATGTATTCTATACCTTGTATAGGTTAGTGAATACATCTCAATACATTTGAAATTGTATTACACAATCTAAATGCTCAACACTTTTAATTTTTTTTTTCTGTATCTCAGAACTCAGCGCTGGCAACTCTAGATTTGTACTGATTTCAGTGCTGACAGCTCAGAATGGTTCAGGGCAGCTCTGAATCTCAGAATTTTCAAAAACTCCAGGTTTTCAGTTTTTATCCAACACACCTTATTCCAACTTGTATATCTGGCATACCACAAGTCCAAATGACTTGAAACTTAAACCAATAGCTAGACCATACTACAATTGAACATATTACATCAAAGTTTGGTCTTTAAAATCATCATTAAGACATGAATTCTTAGCTTCAAAAATCTGTACTTAGCATGATTTTCTATTTCATGCTAACTTATTGGAAATTCTTAAAAAAACCATTTTGGACAAGTTTTGAATCATCCATACAACTAGAGTTAACCTATAATTCATGTATGTTCAACATTTAACAAAGAAAACCAACAAATTTTCATTTTCTAGCAAAATAACCTCATTGAGGCATTTTTACAAACACTAGGTATGCATGCTTTCAAAACTCAATGTTTTCATGAATTTGAAACAAGAACCCACAACTCCAGTCATAAAATCCTCCTTATATCACCGGGTCCTTCATGACTCCATTTACACAACAACACAAAAATTTCCAACCAATCACAATCATGACAAAATGAATTACTAACCATCAAATTCGATAGCTTAAATTAAAATGCTTCTATGGAGTTTAAGAGTTGAAAGTGTTTTATACCTTCACTACGCAAATATGTGATGAAGATAATCTCTTGGTTGGTTAGAAAGGAGTATACCAGCTGCTAAATTCTTTTCCACCTTTCCCTTAATCTGTCGGGCCCTCTCTTCTCTCTCTAAGTGCAAAGTGGTAACAACGTTGGTGAAGGAGAAGCAGAGTGTTATAAGGTGCTTCCCCTCCTCTCTATAGCTGCAAAGACCGATCAGTTTGAACCCTACTACACCCCCTACTACCCACTACTTAACCCCTAAGCCATCCCTTCCTACTGCTACAAAAGTGGCAGCTGAAAGGGGCTTCAAGTGCCACTTTTGGCAGTCCACAAATCATCACTTCACCCTGCACCTATCAATTCCTTGTCCCCCGCTCTTGTCCCAAAATGAGTGTCACATGTGACCCTAATTAAGCCACATGAAACCAAGACCAGAGCTGCTAAAAAATTTTGGACTTGTTTCAGCCCAAAGTGGTTACCGAACATGGCTGGAAATAACTAAGGTTGCTTGGGTTAGGCTTGATTCAATATTTAAGTTGGGCTTGCTTAGTAAAATGTCACACCAGACATAGCCTTTAGCTTAATTAACATCATTATTATCATAAGTTGTAACCCAATTCTAGTCAATGAATTGGGTCTTAGATTAATTGTAGAGTATTCACACAATAAATTAGTTAAAGTTAAATATTTAATTGATTACATTTACCTCGCATTTAAAGGTTCATATTTAAGTTATTAATTCAAATAACTTAAAATTAACCAACCCCAACCTCTTGGATACCAAGAGAAGGGAGTGACCACTAGGCCATTACCATGTAGTCCAAGGTCATCTCTTTTGTTCCCCACTTAAATCATGATTTTGAATTAATCAGGTCACACCTCACAAATTTTCATTATCCCTCACAGAGTAATTTAATTGAAGCCATGTTGGCTTTTCTTTTAATTTTAATTTTAATTTTAATATTATACTTATATATCTTCACATCATCTTAGCCTTGAATAACAATTCCACTAAATTTCAAAAATTACACATAACCATTTCTTCTTAGAGCATTTGTATAATAAAAGTCTCTCTTTACAATTTTGTAATAAACACTATAAGTTCTTTATGACACAAAAGTTAATTAAATAAGAAAATGTGATCATATCAACACATTTCTTATTCCATCCTATGTTAAATCTCTAACCTTATTTATTTATTTAATATTTTCATTAAAAGAAATATTGTAAGTATTCAAGTTATCACAAGTTAGATAGTTTTATTTAACTTTTAAGGCTGTTTAGGATTCAAGTGATGTCGACATTTATTTTACTCATCTTCTTCCTTTCCTTGTTTTAGTACTTCCTATCAATGGATCAGATCTGTACATGTATACCTGATTTTCTAAATGTACTTTCCTTTTTGCCAATATCTTATCCCTCTATCCAACACGCTTTAAGATTAGGAAACTAGGATATACAATCATGATAAGAATCTTGATATATAAACATATATTGGCCACTACATATGGAAACCAATAATCATGTCGACTTCATGCAGCTGTTTCCTACTAAATAGTAATTAATAGTGTGGTAGAAACATCTTTGAAAGAAATGAAAAAAAGGTAAAGGAACACTATTTGTACTACAGACTGAACACATGTGAAATGAAAGGCATTTCTGAATTCAAAGTATTCTGCATAAACTGTATCAACTATTCACTAAGTCAACATAGAAAAATTAACTTTAAGACCAAATTTTGGCAAGGATATAATATGTTTTTTAGGATCATTGAAGAGGTACATAATAAATGAGCATCGAAAAGTAGTATAAGCAGATAAAACTCATACGAGCGATGGAATCACATTTCTGAGCAAAAATATAGGCACAATTTTTGCGGTAAATGGACAAGTAAAATGTTTCCACAGGATTTTCTGATTTATTACAACTAACCAAGATAGTAACAAATTGAAAGATGGAAAAGATGCTCCTATTAATAGTCGATGAAGTGAAGAAAACTTACCATAGCATAGTGAACTTCTCTGGAAGAAACTACGAGTGGATGGTTATGGTCCTTTATGAACTTTATGACAACCCACTTTCCTGATTTTTCAGACAGAATCATTGCTTTACAGCCTTCCCTTATGCTCGGACGTGGCTTTCTAAGAGGCCCAAATTTACCTCGTATACTACCATAATAACCTTCCTTATTGCATCCAAGTCTACAAGCAAGGATCCTCCCATCAACCTCTGATAGACGGCATGACATCACACGCATACAAATCCTACTCGCCTAACATAATCATCATAAATACCTTGGTAGCATCTTCAG
This sequence comes from Hedera helix, assembly GCA_947179155.2. Taxonomy (NCBI): domain Eukaryota; kingdom Viridiplantae; phylum Streptophyta; class Magnoliopsida; order Apiales; family Araliaceae; genus Hedera; species Hedera helix. Next base: position 27,077,505 of record OX359282.1, on the reverse strand, counting down.
ACTCAAATTCCAAGCCCACAAGTGGTTCATGAATTGAGCCATTTCCATAGCCAATCAACTACCTTCCAGAACTCTCTACTACAACAACTCCCTCATCCAATTCCATTGCAAAATAAAGTGTTGTTTAATGTCTCAAACACATCAAAGGTTGCTCTTTATATAGCAACTGAACTAAATTACTTGAGAAAAATATATATACGCACACTATTTTAGATCTCTTGAAGGTAGAAAATTCCAGCCAATTTACCAAACAACTACTTACTATAAGCAGTGTTACACCTGCAGATCGGGGGGGGGGGGGGGGAAGAAGAAAAAAAAGCAGTGTTACAACCTTAATCTGTTGGAGCAATAGTGACAATAACAAATAGAATAAATGTAAATAAAACACCAAGAAAAAATCAAGCCTAAATTTGTATTCAACACAAGGTTCTAAAAAGCGCTAGGCGGGAGGCGAGCGGCCGCCGGGGGGGGGGGGGATAGTGCCTAGGCGGAATTTTTTATTTTAAGCTAATTGTAATATTTTATCTTACATTTATCCAAACAAAATAATAATATAAAGGAAAACAATCTATAATAAAGATAATAAAGACCTTTGCTTAAAGTTCAAACACATCCATATTGCTAATGTCAAAGTTCAAACAGAAACATGCAATTTTTTAAAGTTCAAACACAAACAAATAATAAAAAATACAAACTACTAGTCTTCATCTCCATATCCCTCTATATCTCTTTTTAACTCTTCTTCTCCATATCCCTCCAAGATAATGTCCCCATCAGGCTCACAATCATACTCCTTATCTCCCTCTTCTTCCATGTCATCATCAAACAAAAAAATTTCTTCATGGAGTTCTCTTACTCTAACATTTATACTATATCTCCTAGGCTCTAGTACGCTATTCGCTTCGGATGCTTCACCAACCGCTTCCCAAGTAAGACCCTAACAGCTCTCAACTTCTTCATATATTCCTACGACGTCATTTTGTAACTTAGTTATTAAAATTAAAAAAAATAATTGCAGCCCTAAATTTTTCACTTAGGCCTCGCCTAATTTTTCCATTTTTCCCACCCAGTCCCGTACAATTTTCTGGAGGAATTTTTTTTCCTCCTTGGGCATAGGCGGGACACTAGGCGGCCTAGGCGTGGCGCTAGGGGGGGGGGGGGGGGGGGCTAGCGCCTAGGCGGGGATTAATCGGACCTAGGTGGAAATTTTTAGAACATTGATTCAACATGAAGCAAAACTTTTGTGCTTTTGTTGATTGATAGTGCTTTCGATGTTTTTGCTCCTATTCTAGTGCATAGATCTAACGACTGACCAACCTCCAAGAACAGCCACAAAGTGCTAGTGTGCACCTACCAAACATTCAATATGATAAAAAGTATCTCTCTGTTTTACAAAATCAGTACAATCATAAGAGTTAAATTTAAGTTTTTCTAGTGATTTTCAAAAAAGTACTAGAGCCTTATTTTGTAAAATAGAGTACTTCTTTATCATAGTGAGTGTTTGATAGGTTCACACCATGACTTTGTTGTTGTTCGTAGAGGTAGTTCTGCCATTAGATTCATATTCCACACATCGGAATAGGACCGAATAATGGCTTAAGATTAACAAAAGGACAACTGCTTTGCCTCACATTAACTATTGTTCCTACTACTCCAACAAAATAAAATCAGCATTTCCCCTCAAATATACCTAACAAAAAATTAACCAATATATCAAAATCTATATATTATCGATAAACCCAAATAATTAAACAAATATGTAGCATATACAACATATGTGAAGCAATTACCACTAAAACCTAGTAAGATTTGACAATCAACAAGCAACTACCAACTAATAACCAAAACCTAAAGAATCAACCCCATTACAATTAAAGTTCTGATTTTTTTCTTTTATTCCCAACTTTACAGTCTCTCTATGGTACATATAATCATAATTATATCCAATTAACTGCAAATTCAGAAAATTACATGATGGGTACAGCAAAATAATCAAGAATTAGAGGGTAGAGGTAACTTACTCAAGCTGAAGAATAACAAAATCACCGAGTATGCCGTAAAGGGCAAGGAGCAGAAATGGTAGAAAAATCAGAAGTTTTGAAATGGAAAGAAGAGGAGGTTGGGTTTGTGGATGAATGACTGAAACCCAAATATGAATCAGTTATGAGCAGAAAAAGGGAAAAGGCAAGAAAAAAAAAAAACAACAATAGGAATTTGGTGAATATTGCTTAGCCAACTCTCGTTTCATTGAATTTCCATTATATACACCCTTGTTCCATATAAATTACTCCCCCGTCCCTAAAAGGCCGAAGGAAAGGATGAGATAAAGTATATAAAGTGAAAGACAAATATGTCATTTAATGAGATTTATTAATATAAAAAATTAAAACTACTCATCACTTTATATAATTTTGTGCACAAAAAATAAATAATTTTTTTTTTACTCTCTTCCTCCTATCTTTTGAGGACAAAGGGAGTATGAGATTAGGGGGATATCATTTGTTAAAAAAAATATGAATAGTAATATAAATGACACAATGTTATTATTAAGAGTAAAATACACCGACACCCCATGTAGATAATCATAATAATATTAACCACCCCTCTAGTTTTTCAAGTAATCTAGTCTATAATATGTTATATTCACTGCCACTAGTGTGGTTGACCAACTAATATCCAATTTTTTTTTTTAACATAATGTCCAATACACTTTTTAAATTATAGTGTTTAATATATCCACTAAATATAAATTTGTATATTATAATTTTTACTCAACTTGATCTAATTAATTAAATTATGAACATGTGCAATAAATAACATAAATATCAAAAAATAACAAATATTCATTTTATAATAAAAGTCATAGACATTTTGCTAATTAAATTCCTCAAAGATTAAGATTTACGTAATATACATTCAAATATATATATTTTTTTGTAATTAAAAAGTAAAAATTTAATACCCATAAAAAGTACAAATTAACGCAAAAAAAAATGATAATTATTTTTCTCAAAAATTAAAATTTACGTAAAACAAACTTATTATTACAGAACGAATCTTATTATTCATATAAAAAAGTATTAAAAAAATGTTAATTATTTTTCTCAAATGTTAAAATTAAACATAAGTCACACTTAAACATAATTATTTACAATAAAAATGACAAATGTTGTTACTCAAAAAAAGAAAAAATATATTAAAAGAAAAATCTTTTTACAAGATAGAAGTATTAATAAATATTATTATATTTTCTTTTTCAACATTACACAAAAATAACATCAACTATGTACTAAAAAATGTAATTAAAATCATAAACATCCCAAATTTTGACATATACTCAAGAAAATTTAACATATAAAAATCATAATATGAAACTAAGAATTCAAATAATAATTTTTGCCATTAAACACCAAAAACTAAACTATCAACATACTCAATCACTCTAATTAGAACAACTCCATTAATAATTTAATTAAAAATTCTTAATATTTGTGCCACTTATTAAAAAATATGTGTTAATTAAACTAAATTAATTTTTTTTTATATATATAAGTTACCAACAATTTGAATGAGATAATCTTAATTACAAATAAACTATAATTAAAATATATTGTTTTAAAAAAGGATAATTAAAAAATCATGAATTAAAATTTGATAACATACAAGGATAAATATGTAACTTTATCTATTTAGTCAACCCTTAAAACTTGAAAGGGTGATAACTGTTACTTAAAAATTTAGAGGGGAGGTGAGTGTTATTATAGTTATTTAGAGGGAGTGTCAGTGTAATTTACTCTATTATTAATATAAAGGTCGAGAGTTCAATTCTTATTGAGCTGTGAAGATAGGTTCAGAAGGCAGCTGCAACGAACGATGAAGATTGAAAATAGTAGGGTATCCCTTCCCATCTATGTTAGGATAAATTGTAAGGTCCTAGAATTTCCACATCTTTATTAATTAAATTATTAATTTAATTTCCAACGAGTTAATTTTACGAGATTATTTAAATCTTTTTATGTGATTAATTAATTATGTGATTAAATAATTATGTAATTAATTACTAAAATTAATTAAAGGAGGTCACTAATATGTTATTAAATTAGTGAACAAACCCTAAAGTTTTAATATCAAAATAATTGATAAGTTTCCTATTAATTAAATATTCAATTAAATTGAATATAATGAGTTAATTAAATATAATAAATTAATTAATATGATTATTAATTAATGTAAATAATGTGAAATATTAATAATAATATTTATTAGTCCATTTAGTAATTTAATACTTATGGGTTAGAATATTTAATTATTTATTCAATCTAATTATTTATTTAACCATGGATTGAATAATTAATGTGTAAATTATTAAATTAGCCCAACATGGGTCAATTAGTAGCCCAAGTGGGGAATAATAAAATTTGACAATTTAGTAGCCCAAACAATTTAATAGAAGCCCAATTGGTATTTTAAATTAAAGCCCAATGATTGGCCCACTTGAAAAATACTTAAATTAACTTATTAATTATTAAAAAGTGAAAAAGTGACAATAAAATTGGGACAAAAACCAAGCTATCAGCCGACCATCATGCTAGGAAGGAGAGAGAAAAGTGAGGTTTTGTATTATTTGATTTTTATTTAATTAAAAGGATTGCTTGTTTTATTTTTAAAAGTACATGAAACCATGTTTCTTTTCACCAACTTAGTACTTAGCTAGAATTCTTGCACAAGTCTCCAACCACCCTCATTATGGAAATTTGATAGATATAGATTCTATATCTATTCAAATTGTAAGTATACTTACAAGTTAGTAGTTTTTGTAAATCATTTCTCATCTTTTATTTCCAAGTCCAAAAGAGAGAGCTAGAGAGCATTTGAGAGTGAGAAAATAGTGAGAGCAAAATACTAAGAGAGGAGAAGGAGTTCTTGGTGCATGTCATCTTCTTTCACCACCTATTTTGGAAGAAAAAGAAGAATAGCCATTAAATCAAGGTAATAGTTATTTTAAATAAAGTGTTGTATTTAAATTTAATAAATCATCATGTTAGTATAAACATGTTAATATAGTTATGAATGTGTAGTTGTAATATTTATGTCATGCTTGAGTTTAAAATATTTGGTTTGTATTTTGGTATATTTTGTATGCTAAAATATGTGTTTAATAGTGTATAATCAAGTCTTGAAATTTATGACCAAAAATATTTTTTATAAAACTTAGGTTTGATGTTCTAATATTATAGAACATTAAATCATGAGAAAAACAAAGTTTGAATCACTCAAAATGGAGTTTTATACAAAAAGTTATGATTTATGGTAGTTTATGTGATGTAAAAATTTTTATAAAAAAATAATGATATTAAATCATGAAAAATTATTTTTTCATGTTATAAATTAATATAAGGTGATTGGTAAATTTTTTGGATTTTTATTGAAGAGTTAAAGATTTATTGAAGGTATATTTTTATTTAAAATGTGTATAGCCGGAACACTGTTCACAATCTGCGAAGAAAAAAAAAATTAAATTTTCGCGCAATGCGCGCCACGTATTGTTCACCGAGGACGCGGAGCCAAACGACGTCGTTTGGCGTCCGTAGAAAATTCACTCCGCGCGTACGCGCGGAAGCCATTTCCGGCCTTTCAAAAACGGCGTCGTTTTGACCCGTAAAAACTAAAACGCGCGCAATGCGCGGTAAGAAATTTTTCGGTGGAATTACGATTCTGCCCCTCCGTGTTTTTCTTGGCAGAATTACCATTCTGCCCTCGGTTCAGTTTTCGAATTATTTACGAAATTGCCATCGGTCCGGTTTTTCAACTTAATTACGAAAATGTCATTCGGGTAAATTTTAATTAATTTAAATATTTGAAAATTAATTTAAAATTATAACAAAAATAATAATAATGCAAAAATAATATTGGGGAGAATATTTTTCAATAAGTTTAATATTTAAATATTTTAAATATTAATCTAGTTAGCTAAACCATGGTTAAGTTAAATAAATTTATTATTTATTTATTATTTTAAATGTTAATAATAAATAAAGATGATAAATTAGCAATTATTATTTAATGCCTATTAAATAATATTTAAAGAGAGATAAAATTTATAAATTAATTATTTATTATTTAAATATTATTAAATAATAAATAAGGATAATTAAGTAATTAATTATTATTTAATTAGCATTAAATAACGATTAATGAAAATTAAGTTATTAGAGTAATAATTTATTATTTAATTTAAATAATAAATAAGAATGATTTGATTATTATTTAACCTTAAATAATAATTAAAATTAATTAAATAATTAATTATTATTTAATTGACATTAAATAATAATTAAAGAGGATTAAGATTAGTAAACTATTATTTAATTTCCTTAATTAAATAATAAGTAAGGTTAATTACTTAGTTAATTATTGGTTGATTAACATTAAATTAAAGAAGGTTAAAACTAAGTTAACAATTATTTATTATTTAATTATAATTAAATAATAGGTAAGTACAATTAGTTATTATTTATTTTAAATAATAACTAGAGTTAATTAATAAATTTCTATTTAATCAATATTAAATAGTAATTAAAAAGAGATTGAGTTAATAAAATAAATTGAATTTAATTAAACAATTATAATAAGTTGTTTAAAGGTTTAATAAGTGTCCAACACTTAAGAAAAATATTTTATAACTTATTAAATTATTAACCTAATATGATTGAGGGTCTATAAGGTTAATAATATTGTTTTGACTAATGTAATTTATGTGTTAGTACTTATGTGGTAAATAAGTTCGTTATTAAGCGTATAGTTATGCAAATACGTCGTACTAATTATTAGACCGACTTTATTAATGTTAGGTCTTTCAAAGCAAGTTAGTTAAAGCTAGACAATTTTTGTAGCTGAGCAAACAGGCAAGTTCTCTAACCCTACTCATTTATTGTTGAACAAGTTTCTATACTTGTATTTATTGTCAAAGCTTGAAGTGGTTTAATTATTAAAAATTATTCCACATCCATATTGTTTATAAAATCGCACTTAGTGCACTTGAAGCTTATTAGTTCTTGATTCATGAACTGTACTAAAAATGTCAAAAGCTAATAGTTCAGCTAGACATTACGTTTATAAATTCAATACTTGAATACTTTTAAAAAAACCATTGTTGGGTTCGGATTTCTTGTAAGACCCCGAATTTTATGAAATATAAAATTTAATTTTTCTTCATATATATTTTTCATGAAACAGTAAGTGGTTAAATTGACAAAATTGAAAGTTAAGGATGCTATGTGCAAATTTTATTTTGACGGACAATATTCGTTTTGTCGGGGAATATTCGTTTTGTCGGGGAATATTCGTGCCGTACGACGGCGCCGAAATAACAAATTATTTGTGGACCCCACAACGGAATATTTGTCGGATATAGAAAACGACAGAAGTAACCTTTTTAAATAAAAATAGTCAACGGTGTTAACTGTTAAAATACCGGTGATAAAATAATAGTAGCATACGGTAATTTATGGTATTTTCTGTAGCACACGGTACTCTACAGTAGCACACGGTATTGCACAGTGTCTCATATTATTGGTCTGATAATTGACACCATAACTGTTGCGCATCATTTCATCAATAATTGTCACTGCATAATATTTTATATTATCAATTCAATTATTGTTGCTACACAGTATTTTGCATTATTGATTCAATAATTGTCATTACACTGTATTTCATATCATCGAGTCAATAATTGTTGGTGCACTGTAGTTTAAAATTATTGAATCTAATAATTGTCACAGTAGCAAATACACTATAAATTATATTATTAAATTAATAAAAATATGTAACGTGTTTCTTACATTGTTGTGGTAACATTATTTTATATGTTGGACTCACAGGAAGAATAAATAAATAAATAAATAAAAAAAAAATTAATTTTACTATTTGAAATAGTAACGTGAATAGTGACGTGAATAGTAACGTGAATAGTGACGTGAATAGTAACGTGAATAGTAAGTGAATAGTAAGAAACATGTGGGACCCATTGTGGGGCCCACATGAAATGTGAGAAATGTGAGAATTGCTGAAGAGTTGGTGGAGGCTGCTGCGCAGCCTCTGCTGAAATTTTTTTATTTCACCTACCGTGCATAGTAACTTCTTTTCTCCTATAAATAGCTTGTTCAGCTGAATAGAAAAATCACACCTAAAACATAAAATTTTTCTATAAGAATTTATGAGTTTTCTCTGAGAATAGTAAGGTTATTTTGAGAGTTTGAAAGCCAAAAGGAGTGCAGGAATTTTTCAAGTTGATCAACCTCATTTAAATCAATATCCAGTCACGTGTTAAGGAGATGAGAACGTAACGGGGTCTAGCCGGGGAATGAAGTGAGAGTGCGGGGATAACTATCATAGTTTTCACGTGTTATAAAATAGTGTGGCAATAATAATGAAGACTTAGTTGTGTTGTATTATCCACTGTATTGTTGTACGTTGTATTTCATTGTAATAATTTTGTTGTAGTCTTTTGACGACTCAAGTTTGGGCTGTGTGGGCTCAGATTTGGGGGCGTCACAGTTGGTATCAGAGCTTAGGGATATGGTCTTTAATGGAGATCTGGGGTTAGAATTAGGAGGGGAGAGACGAATAGAATCGGTCACTAGTGTGTCCCACCTAAATTAGATTTTATTATCTAATGAGTTGATTTGAATATAGGGACATGAAGTGATGAGTCAGTTTATTTGAACTAACATTTATTTTGTGACCACAGTTAAGTATGGCATCTGGAAATCAGGAGGTTAACTATGAAATGACCGAAACAAATGTAGCTGCAAAACAAGAGGCGGCGAATAATCTTCTTACAAACTCAGAGTTGAATCATTTGCCTAAGGCAAAAATTATGCGTGTTCTATCCAGTAAGGATGAAGGTGAAAGTTCTGCTACAGTCGTTCTAGATCCATTTTTAGAAGCAATTAAAGGAAGTAATGAACTTGCAGAAATTATTGCCTTTAATTTACTCACTAATTGGGAGAGTCATATCACCTGGTTATGCTCTATAACAAAGGATCAGAATATATGGACTTTTCATATTAGTCTTTGGGATTTATGGTGTTCCAGCTATGAGTTTCAAGATTATTTAAAAATGATGTTTCTATACTTTTGGGCGTTACAATTTAAAGGAATTCAGGTTAAGTTAGTCACTATCATGGAAACTGCAGTCTATCGAAAATACTATTCTTATAGAAATCATTGGTACGTTACTACTGATGAAGTTGAGGAATCCGAGAAACAGTTCGTTAGAGAATTATTTAGTGGTATTCCCATGGTTGAAATACGTGAAGATCCGAATGAAGTACTCGGGATTCGATTTGACGATAACAGTTAAGAAACCGAAGGAGGTGATAACTGGTAAGTTATTAATAAATTCTCGTGAATTCTACGCTATGTTAGATACTGGCTCTATCCACTCTTTTATCTCACCTATATGTACTCAACGTTTAAATTTGACTATTGAAAACTTAAATCTTGTCTTATCAGTTGAAACTTCATTGGGAGAAATACCTATTACATTTACTATCTATAAATCTTGCCTAGTTCAAATCAACAACCTCACATTCCCTGTTGACCTTATTTCTTTGGAGATGCATGAATTTGATGTGATTTTAGGAATTAATTGGTTGACTACCCATCATACTAAAATTGATTGTTTTCATATTCCTAATCAACCTGTCATGCAAATTCAAACAACTAAACCATTGAAATCTATAAATATTATTTCTAGCCATAAAGTCATTCGTTTATTGAAAAACGGATGTCAAGCCTTTTTAGCCCATGTCATTGATTTGAACAAAAACACGTCAAACTTGAATGATATTCCTATTGTTAATGAGTTCCTGACGTTTTTCCTGAGGAACTTCCTGGCTTATCCCCAAACCGAGAAATTGAATTCTGTATCGATCTTGAACCCGATACTAAACCCTTTTCCAAAGCTCAATACCAAATGGCTCTCATAGAACGCCAAGAGATGAAAGTTTGATTATTAGATATCGGTATCATTCGAGCGAGGAATACGAGAAGAGTTTTCAAGAACTCAAGAGGAGACTTGTTTCAGCTCCTGTTCTGACCATTCCATCAGGATCAGGAAAATTCGTCATATATAGCGATGCTTCAGGCAAAGGTCTAGGTTGTGTCCTTATGCTACATGGAAATGTTATAGCTTATGCCTCTCGACAACTCAAAGATTATGAGAAAAATTATCCTACTCATGATCTAGAGTTGGCAGCAGTCGTTTTCGCGTTGAAGATCTGGAGACACTACTTGTACGGAGAAAAAGTGGATATCTATACGGATCATAAAAGTCTCAAGTATTTCTTCACCCAGAAGGAACTCAACATGCGACAACGACGTTGGCTTGAGCTGTTGAAGGATTACGACCACACAATCCAGTATCACCCGGGAAAGGCGAACGTTGTAGCTGACACTTTGAGCAGAAAATCTTATGCGAGTACAAGTGCACTGCTGACAACACAAAAACGTATTTTGTACGACTTGCAAAAGATGGAGATAGAGCTAAAGATACTAGGGACCCACTCGAAGATTGCTCACGTGCGAGTAGAACCGGCTTTAATCGATAAAATTAAAGTTGTTCAAGCTACCGATCCGGAACTAATGAACATGATGAAGAAAGTATAAGAAGGTGTCATTCCCGGAGCAAGAATCGACGAGAAAGGAATACTTCGAGTCAACTCTCGACTCTGTGTTCCTAACGATCCTGATTTGAAGCATAAAATCATGATAGAGGCACACAACACGCCATTTGCAATCCACCCAGGAGGTACCAAGATGTATCGAGATCTTCGACATACATTTTGGTGGAACAATATGAAAAGGGAGATTGCAGAGTTTATCTCAAGGTGTCTAACTTGTCAACGTGTTAAGGCAGAACATCAAGTACCTAAGGGTCCATTACAACCACTTGAGGTTCCCGAATGGAAGTGGGAACACATCAATATGGATTTCATGACGGGTCTTCCCAAAGTTTCTCAAGGCTTAGATGCAATTTGGGTCATCGTAGATAGATTGACCAAATCCGCTCATTTCTTGCCTATACGAGAAAACTTTTCACTTGAACGTCTTGCCGGTATGTACATAAATGAGATCGTGAGATTGCATGGCATGCCAGTTTCCATAGTTTCTGATCGAGATCCTAGATTCACTTCACGCTTTTGGATCAGTCTACAAAAAGCTATGGGCACTGAACTACGTTTTAGTTCTGCATACCATCCTCAAACGGACGGACAATCGGAAAGGACGATCAAGACCCTCAAAGATCTTTTGAGACTTTGTGTATTAGACTTCAAAGGAAGTTGGGATAAGTACTTGCCATTGGTGGAATTTTCTTACAACAACAGTTACCAAGCAAGCATAGGCATGGCTCCATTCGAGGCTTTGTATGGAAGGAAGTGTTGCTCTCCAATATGTTGGAATGAGGTAGGAGAAGCAAAATTGTTGGGACCCGAGTTGGTACGCTTGACGACCGAAAAGATCCAAATGATCCGACAACGAATACAGACAGCGCAAGAACGACAAAAGAGTTGTGCTGATCTTCATCGGAGAGACGAAAGTTTCAACGTCGGAGATCATGTATTCTTACGTGTTTCTCCATGGAAAGGAGTTACGAGATTCGGAAAGAGAGGAAAACTCAACCCTCGATTTATTGGCCCATTTGAAATCCTCGATCGGGTGGGAACTGTAGCTTACAGACTAGCCTTACCACCAAGTATGTCTCGCATCCATAACGTTTTTCACATATCTATGTTACGTAAATATGTGAAGGACCCAAACCACGTTATTGAGTTAGAACCAGACGTTATAGCAGAAGATTTAACGTATGAGGAGGTACATGTTAAGATCCTAGATAAGAAGGAGCAGATTCTATGCTCAAAGGTTATACCTCAAGTTAAGGTTTTATGGAGGAACCAAGATATTGAGGAAATGACCTGGGAGCTAGAATCCGAGATGAAATCTAAATATCCTTACCTCTTCGAAATGCCAGGTACGTCAATTTCGGGGACGAAATTTCATAAGGAGGGGAGGTTGTAAGACCCCGAATTTTATGAAATATAAAATTTAATTTTTCTTCATATATATTTTTCATGAAACAGTAAGTGGTTAAATTGACGAAATTGAAAGTTAAGGATGCTATGTGCAAATTTTATTTTGACGGACAATATTCGTTTTGTCGGGGAATATTCGTTTTGTCGGGGAATATTCGTGCCGTACGACGGCGCCGAAATAACAAATTATTTGTGGACCCCACAACGGAATATTTGTCGAATATAGAAAACGACAGAAGTAACCTTTTTAAATAAAAATAGTCAACGGTGTTAACTGTTAAAATACCGGTGATAAAATAATAGTAGCATACGGTAATTTATGGTATTTTCTGTAGCACACGGTACTCTACAGTAGCACACGGTATTGCACAGTGTCTCATATTATTGGTTTGATAATTGACACCATAACTGTTGCGCATCATTTCATCAATAATTGTCACTGCATAATATTTTATATTATCAATTCAATTATTGTTGCTACACAGTATTTTGCATTATTGATTCAATAATTGTCATTACACTGTATTTCATATCATCGAGTCAATAATTGTTGGTGCACTGTAGTTTAAAATTATTGAATCTAATAATTGTCACAGTAGTAAATACACTATAAATTATATTATTAAATTAATAAAAATATGTAACGTGTTTCTTACATTGTTGTGGTAACATTATTTTATATGTTGGACTCACAGGAAGAATAAATAAATAAATAAATAAATAAAAAATTAATTTTACTATTTGAAATAGTAACGTGAATAGTGACGTGAATAGTAACGTGAATAGTGGCGTGAATAGTAACGTGAATAGTAAGTGAATAGTAAGAAACATGTGGGACCCATTGTGGGGCCCACATGAAATGTGAGAAATGTGAGAATTGCTGAAGAGTTGGTGGAGGCTGCTGCGCAGCCTCAGCTGAAATTTTTTTATTTCACCTACCGTGCATAGTAACTTCTTTTCTCCTATAAATAGCTTGTTCAGCTGAATAGAAAAATCACACCTAAAACATAAAATTTTTCTATAAGAATTTATGAGTTTTCTCTGAGAATAGTAAGGTTATTTTGAGAGTTTGAAAGCCAAAAGGAGTGCAGGAATTTTTCAAGTTGATCAACCTCATTTAAATCAATATCCAGTCACGTGTTAAGGAGATGAGAACGTAACAGGGTCTAGCGGGGGAATGGAGTGAGAGTGCGGGGATAACTATCATAGTCTTCACGTGTTATAAAATAGTGTGGCAATAATAATGAAGACTTAGTTGTGTTGTATTATCCACTGTATTGTTGTACGTTGTATTTCATTGTAATAATTTTGTTGTAGTCTTTTGACGACTCAAGTTTGGGCTGTGTGGGCTCAGATTTGGGGGCGTCACATTTCTTATATTAAGTCTGAGAATTGAACAACCCTAAATTAGGGGATTTTGTGTCGGGAAACCGACTTTGGGCGCCAGTGACTAAATGTAATGCATATACAGCGGGTTGAATAGGCTGATCCCCTTGAAAACCAAACAACTAAAAGGGTCAGAGGAAACTCTATTATACCCTCGTTAGTTCAGGGTCCTTAGTGACCACTCAGCATTTTAAGATTCAAATATTCTGTTTATTAAAATTTGAATCCTGTTTCATTCACAATTGTTATATCTATTGTTGAACCATTGATGACATTTCCCATTCATTCATGATATATTAAATCTATATGATTGTTCTAAACTTGCTGAGCAAACTAGTTGCTCATTCTTGCTATATCATGAACCATTTTTCAGATAATCCTGATTGCTCAAAGAAGGATAAGGGAAAAGGAAAAGCCAGAGCTTAAGTTAGCTTATGCATGCTAATTAGATCTTTAATTATGTATTTACGGTTGTTAAACCTTTTGTAATTCCTTGTGATAGGAACTGTTATTATGTTAAGGTTGATAGACCCTGGTATTGTAACCTTTTGAAGGGAACCAATATGTATTATTCCGCGATATTTAAATGCAATGTATGTATTTAATTGTTAGTAATGTGTTGAATAGTGAGAACCAAACTCGAGGTTATGGAACCCGGATTTGGGGTCGTCACAGGTTGGTATCAGAGCTGTAGGTTAGAAACGTTAGGATTTACGAAACCTAAGTTATAACCTTAGTATTAAACTCATATCGAGTGCGTTAGGAGATGAATCGAGGAGATTCATCATGTTGTGTATTTTTGGAGATGGATTGAGAAAATCCATCGAGCCGAGATGTACATGATAAAATATCATTTCATTTCATCAATGAATATATTTTATTGCTGTACTAACGTGTGTTATTGTTTTATGATATAGGATGGCAGAGATCGGACAGTTGAGTCGCACTGCTGAGGAGGACTATATTGATATCCATATGGATACTGCACAGCCGTTGGTGGCTGCACCCGTAGAGGAGCCAGAGTCAGATCCTGAGGAGGGGGATCATGTGGAGCCCGTCTGGGGCGGAGTCATGAGGCCTTACAGTGAGGATGAGGCAGAGTCTGAGGAGTCTGAGGAGGAGGAGTCAGCTGATGGCATGGGCACCACTGCCGCTGACATCATAGAGGGACTGACCGATAGGAACGAGGGGCTGGAGGCAAGGGTCCAGCATCTAGAGGAGCAGAATCTGACCCACCAGCACATGGAGGATCAGTATAGGGATGCGGCTTATCAGTTCTCTGGCGAGAACACAGAGCTGAAGGAGAGGATTGTAGGACTTGAGGATCAGATACAGGAGTACGAGGATTCGGTGGAGCACTTTGCAGTGCTGACACATCAGCTGGTAGATCAGGATGTGGAGCTGCAGGCTAAGTTAGCAGTAGCTGAGACTAGGTTAGCCGAGGCTGAGCTGAAGGTTCAGCAGGTTCAGGCAGAGAAGGCCGCCATCCGTGCACACTGGCAGGAGGCGATAGAGGACCGTATAGAGATGGAGAGACAGCGGGATGCCGCTTATGGTCAGATGATTGAGCTAGAGGAGGAGGTCCGCGAGAAGCGGGTGAGGACGGATAGACTTAGCTACGTCTACCGATCTTCATATGGTAGGCTTCAGAGCAGGGTGCACTACTACCCAGCTGAGGAGGGCCAGTCTATGCATACCATCAGCAGGAGTGTGGTGATGGCCATCGGGGATGAGGAGTATGACGACGCGATCCGTAGGGGGATGCGCAGTCAGTAGTAGTAGTAGTTGTTTTCTAATTTCGTATGTAAATAGATGCAGTAGAACCCAACTTTTGTTTTATTATAGGGTTAATATGTCACTAAATCCCAACTCTAGGAAGTTGTAGGATATGTCAGATCCCATCTTTTGTAGCTTCTCAGGGATAGAAGCATTTATAGCAGTATGCTGTCGATGTAAAGTGCTATGCACTACTTTTTTAGCATATGAATATAAATGCAGTCAAATTTATGTTTATATGTGTGTTGAAATAATTATTTGTATTTTAGCTAAATATTGTCTAAGATACAAAATAATGAAATGAAAAAGATGAAACCAGTATAATAATGTAAATTTTTGTTTATAATAGAAAATGCCGCCACGTAGACAACCACCAAGGAACCAGGGGGTAGAAGAGTCAGTTAACAACGACGCGGGGGGACACAACGTAGACCCTATGCAAAACTTCGTCGACATGCTAGCTGAGGCAATGCAACACAGACATCCTGTTGTAGCAAATCCACCACCACCACCACCAACTCAGTTGGCAAATTTCAAAGATTTTAAAGCGGTGGGACCGCCAGAGTTTAGGGGAACGTCGGACCCGATAGAGGCCCAGTCTTGGATAAAGGAGATAGAGAAGGCGTTCGTTATTGCAAGAGTAGCTGAGGAGCAAATGACAGTTTTTGCTGCCTACATGATGAAGGGCGAAGCCAATTTCTGGTGGGAAGCCAATCAGAATAGGGCTGGGGATGGTGTGGTGCCCTGGACAAAATTTAAGGAAATATTCGACGAGAATTATTTCCCGAAAAGTATGAAGAGTAGGATGGAGGTAAGGTTTCTAGAACTGAAACAGGAGAACATGTCGGTACCGGAGTACGCGGCAAAATTTAATGAGCTGGCCAGGTTCGCTCCACATCAGGTAGACACGGAGGAACGCAAGGCCAGGAGGTTTGAGAATGGATTGAGACCTTGGATATTCAACAAGGTAGCAGCACTGCAGATTGACTCGTTCGCAACTTTGCTAGAGAAGTTAATCATTGCTGAAGGAGGAAGCGACGCATTAACCAAGTACAACCAGGAGAGAAACAAGAAGAAAAATGAAGGGGGAAGCAAGAATAGCAACAGTGGAGGCAATAATAACAATAACAACAATAAGCGCAAATGGGACAACAGTAATGACAAGAGCTCGGGGAATCAACAAGGAAGTGTTCAGAAAAAGCCAGCATGCAATATTTGTGGAAAGAATCATTTCGGGGAGTGCAGGAAAGGCAAGAACACGTGCTACAATTGTGGTCAGGTGGGACATATTTCTCCAAATTGTCCCCTCCCAAAGAAAGTGAGATGCTTTTCTTGCGGAGCATCTGACCACCTGATAAAGGATTGCCCTAAGAAGAAGAATGACGGGGGTAGCGGCTACAAGGGCAATAACAGCAAACTGGCTATCGGGGGACCGGTACCACAGAACAAGCCGACAGCCCGGACTTTCAATATGACAGTACAAGATGCCGTGGGGTCAAAAGACGTGGTGTCAGGTATTATTCCGATCAATAATATAAATGCATATGTATTGTTTGATTCGGGTGCTACCTGTTCATTTGTGTCTGATGATTTCACTAGAAGGTTAGAATTGCCTAGAGACAAACTAGAAAACTCAATGAACATAGAAGTTGCTAATAAGGAAGTGATTCCGGTAGAGTACATACATAGAAATTGTTGTGCTGAAATCAGGGGTCAGAAGTTAAATGTAAATCTAATTCCAATACGTTTGGGGGAATTTGATGTAATACTTGAGATGGATTGGTTGTTTAACCACGGGGCGATAATTGATTGTCAGAAGAAGTGCATACACCTTAAGACACCAAATAAGTCTAAGGTTGTATTTTATGGCAGCAAGTCGTCAAGACAGTCTTCTTGTTTGACGATGATGCAAGCCAAGAAATTATTGAAGAAAGGTTGTGTAGGGTATTTGGCTCATGTGGTTGACACACAAGTGGTGAGTCCCGAGATGGAGCAAATACCAGTAGTTAGGGAGTTTACGGATGTTTTTCCAGATGTACTGCCGGGTTTACCGCCGGACAGGGAGATAGAATTTGTGATTGATTTAGTACCGGGGACAACACCGATATCGAAAGCACCATATAGGATGGCTCCGGTAGAACTGAAGGAATTGATGGTGCAATTGTAGGAGTTGTTAGATAATAAGTACATTCAGCCAAGTGTTTCTCCATGGGGAGCACCGGTGCTGTTTGTAAAGAAGAAGGATGGATCGATGAGATTGTGTATGGATTATAGAGAGCTGAATAAGGTGACAATTAAGAACAAGTACCCGTTACCACGAATTGACGATCTTTTCGATCAATTGAAAGGGGCGAAGTACTTTTCAAAGATTGACTTAAGGACTGGTTATCATCAGTTGAAAGTCAGGAAGGAGGATGTACCCAAGACGGCATTCAGAACTCGATATGGGCATTATGAGTTTCTGGTGATGTCGTTTGGACTAACAAATGTGCCAGCCGCATTTATGGACATGATGAACAGAATATTCAAGCAATACTTGGATAAATTTGTAGTCGTGTTCATTGACGATATTCTGGTGTATTCCAAAACGGAGGAGGAGCATGCTGAACACCTAAGATTGGTGTTGGAGATTTTACGGAAGGAGCGGTTGTACGCTAAGTTTTCAAAGTGTGAATTCTGGTTGGAAAGAGTTCAATTTCTAGGTCATGTTATTGACAAAGAGGGAGTTTCGGTTGATCCGGCGAAGGTTGAATCGGTAATGAATTGGGAATAACCAAGGACGCCGACAGAAGTAAGAAGTTTCTTAGGGTTAGCGGGTTACTATCGGAGGTTCATACAAGACTTCTCAAAGATAGCAACACCGTTGACCAACTTAACAAGAAAGACGGTAAAATACGTGTGGACGGAGAAGTGTGAGGAATGTGACGCCCCCAAATTTGGGCCCACACAGCCCAAACTTGAGTCGTCAAAAGACTACAACAAAATTATTACAACAAAGCACAACGTACAACAATACAGTGTATAATAATACACAACTAAGTCTTCACTATTATTGCCACACTATTTTACAAAACGTGAAAAACTATGATAACTATTCCTCGGACCCTCACTCCATTCCCCGACTAGACCCTGTTATGTTTTCATCTCCTGTTGAAAAACAATGGAACAAAAGAAAGGGTGAGCTCAAATAGCCCAGTAAGAAATATCATGACTAAGATAATGACGAATAAATTATCATTAGCCTTCAACAGTTGAGTTCTTGATAGAATACAATAGAATACAAGGTTTATATCAAAAACTGCAGTTAAATTCTTAAACAATGTTCAGATCAATAATAGCAGCGGAATGAGCAATCTATTAGAAGAATAATGCAGACTATAATGTCCACTCGCTTCTCTTTTTCGTAAAAACATCATCAACTTTTATCATCTGAAATACCATTAGTCATGATAATATAAATTCACAGTTCCTGATCATAATCATGCACATCAACAGTTCATCTTTGCACTACGGGCCAAAGATATTCAATATAGCACCAACGATCATGATTATACCAGATTCAGCCTTTGGTCATAATCATACCAATCAACAGTTCATCTTTGCACTACGGGCCAAAGAGAACATTCACCACGTGCCATAAAAGACACCGAACAGATGTATCGCCTTTAACCTATTATATCGCCTTTAACCTATCATCTGTTCAACAAATATATCACATCTGTGCCCCCGGCCACAGATGTTCACAACAGCTTGATTCTTGAAGATTAGTTCAAATGATAGTGAGACAATTGATGAACAGAAGAAATAGGATGAACAATAAATTTCGAAAGTTTACTTTGTGCAGATTCAAATAATATCCAAATTGTCAACATGATGTGGAGTAAAATTTAAAAATGATATTCAAGATCCACAGTTCAGAATAACGGATACAGTTCAATAGAAAGGTTCAGAAAATAGGAAGGTTCAGTTGAAATAATGAAGTTCAACTATTATGGAACATATAATATTTTCAGGAATTATAGAAGCAATAGTTCCATAATAAATTTCGATTTAGGAGTATGAAAGAAAATAATATCCCTTACCGTAGCAGGTTTGATTAACAAAAGGTGAAGGAAATTAATACAAAGGGTTATTCACCAACAGGCGGCAATCCGCTCCGTAAAGTTATTCCCACAATTTAATAGAATTTGAGTACAAAGAGTTATTCACCAAACAGGCGGCAATCCGCTCCGTAAGGTTATTCTCAGAGATTAATAATGAATGAATACGAAAGGTTATTCACCAACAGGCGGCAATCCGCTCCGTAAGGTTATTCCCACAATTTAATACATGGAAATAAAATGCACGTCTTATGAGTAAGGAAGAAACAATATTATTATCGAGAATCAAATAATGATAATCCCTTACCATAGTACGTTTGAATAATGGAAGATGAAAAAGATGGTATCCCTTACCATAGTACGTTTAAATAATAGAATATGAAAGAAGATGATATTCCTTACGAGTAGTAAATTTAAGAGTATGAAAGAAAATGACATCCCTTACTGTAGCAAGTTTGAATAATAGAATATGAAAGAATATGATATTCCTTACCGTAGTAAGTTTGAATAATGGAAGATGAAAAAGATGGTATCCCTGACCGTAGTAAATTTAAGAGTGTGAAAAGAATGATATTCCTTACCTTGATATTGTGAAACAAGTTTATAGCCGAACAAATCCTTCCTTGTTTGTAGCAGTAAAGAATCTGACTTTTGAGTCTTCTAGAGTTTTTTAAAATCTCTTTATGTTTTTAAAATAATGTTACTCTCGAAAAGATAGACGACATAGACTCAATAATCACTCAATTCGGAGTTAATATGAATGAGTTATGAATTTTCAAAGCTAAGACTGAAAATAGTGACGAAAATCAGAATAGGTTACGGTTTTTAGTATTTTAAGGCATGAAGATGATTTCAGATGACTTTTCTTCCTTCTTCAAAGTTGTAGATGACGAAAAACTGAAGAGACAGGCTTTTAATTCATTAAATTCTGACAAATAATGAATTTACTACGATTTTTCGAAAGAGTTACTGTACATAAGAAAATTCTACTCGGGAATTCAAAGAAGAATGCAAAAGATTTCAAAACTAGGAATGACTTAAGAACACTTAGAGAGAACTTACACAAAAAGTATTTAGAGAGAGAAAGAAAGAACAAGTAAGGAAGTTTATGAAAAATCCTTAAGTTAAGGCTTCTATTTATAGCCAAAAATCTTATCATTCCTTTAATCTAAACCATTCATTTAAAGATCATCTTTTAATCTACACCATCCATTTCAAATATTATATTATCTTTAATCTACACCATTCATTTCATATCACCTAATAATCACCTAACTTTATATTATAAACAAATCAATTTAATTATTCAACAATAATTCATACTTTAATCTACACCATTCATTTCATATCACCTAATAATCACCTAACTTTATATTATAAACAAATCAATTCAATTATTCAACAATAATTCACACTTTAATCTACACCATTCATTTCATATCACCTAACTTTATATTATAAACAAATCAATTCAATTATTCAACAATATTTCACACTTTAATCTACACCATTCATTTCATATCACCTAATAATCACCTAACTTTATATTATAAACAAATAACTTTATCAATTCAATTATTATGACTAATTGTTATAAATACAGTATAGTTAGCTCTTAGATATCAAGTCAATAAATTAATGAAATACAACTGTTTAAATAACATCATAATAGAGATAACAATAATGTAAAATAAAGCATACGTTACTGTGTAATGACAATTATTGATTCAATAATGTGAATTACTGTGCATATGTTACTGTGACAATTATCGATGAAATGATGCGTAACAGTTACGGTGTCAATTATCAGACCAAAAATATGAGACACTATGCAATACCGTGTGTTACTGTAGAGTACCGAGTGCTACAGAAAATACCAATAACTACCGTATGCTACTATTCTTTTATCACCGGTATTTTAACAGTTCCGTTGACTATTTTTATTTAAAAAGGTTATTTATGTCGTTTTCTATATCCGACAAATATTCCTTTGTGGGGTCCACAAATAATTTGTTATTTCGGCGCCGTCGTACGACACGAATATTCCCCGACCAAACGAATATTCCCCGACAAAACGAATATTGTCCGACAAAATATAATTTACACATAACATCCTTAACTTTTAACTTTATCAATTTAACAATTTACTGTTTCATGAAAAAAAAATATATATATGAAGAAAAATTAAATTTTATATTTCATAAAATTCGGGGTCTTACAAGGAAAGTTTTCAGGAGTTAAAGAAAAGACTTAGTGAAGCACCTGTATTGACCTTACCAGACGATACAGGAGGTTTTACGGTCTACAGTGATGCATCGCACAAGGGGCTTGGCTGTGTGCTTATGCAAAACGGCAAAGTCGTTGCGTATGCGTCCAGACAATTAAAAGATTATGAGAAGGGATATCCTACCCACGACTTGGAATTGGCAGCGGTAGTGTTTGCCCTTAAAATTTGGAGGCATTATTTGTATGGAGAGAAATGTGAGATATTCACAGACCATAAGAGTCTAAAATATATCTTCACACAGAAGGAGTTGAATATGAGGCAACGGAGATGGTTGGAATTGATCAAAGATTATGATTGTGAAATTCTATATCATCCCGGCAAGGCCAACGTAGTAGCGGATGCTCTGAGTAGAAAGAGCAGGGAGAAATTGTTCATATTGACAGATCAAGAACAATTGGTTCAAGAGATGGCTCGAATGGAGTTGGAAGTGAGAAGTCCAAACGAGTCATTAGAAGTCGAGGTGAGCCCAACCTTGTTAGATAGGGTGAAAGAGGCTCAAGACAAAGATGAGGAGTGTGACTGAATCCGGAAGAGGATGACCGATGGAGAAGAGGTCAAGTTTAAAATTGATAGCATGGGATTGCTGAGATTTGAGAATCGTGTTTGGGTACCGCTAGTGCCTGAATTACGAGAGGAAATTTTGCAAGAGGCCCACAGTACGAGATACTCGATACATCCGGGGAGTACGAAGATGTATCAAGATCTACGTCAGCATTTTTGGTGGCCGAATTTAAAAAGGGAGGTTGCAGAATGTGTCAGCCGATGCCTAACTTGTCAAAGGGTAAAGGCCGAACATCAGAGACCAAGTGGATTGTTACAGCCGTTAGAAATTCCTGAGTGGAAATGGGAGCATATCACAATGGATTTTGTGGTAGGACTTCCAGCAACACAGAAGGGATATGACGCAATTTGGGTGATTGTGGATCGACTAATAAAGTCAGCGCACTTTTTGCCGATCAAGATTAGGTTCAGTTTGGATCAGTTGTCCAAATTGTACATCAAAGAGATAGTTTCAAGACATGGGGTGCCGGTATCGATTGTGTCAGACAGAGATCCGCGCTTCACGTCAAAATTTTGGAGAAGTCTTCAGGAGAGATTGGGGACACAGTTGAGAATGAGTACAGCGTATCATCCGCAGACTGATGGGCAAAGTGAGAGAACAATTCAGACATTGGAAGATATGCTCAGGGCCTGCGTGATGGATTTCAAGGGCAGTTGGGAAATCCATCTACCACTTGTTGAGTTTGCATATAACAACAGTTATCATGCGAGCATAGGTATGCCGCCTTACGAAGCTTTATATGGCAGAAAATGCAGAACACCTCTATGTTGGGATGAGGTAGGAGAACGCCGACTGTTGGGGCCAGAATTGGTTCAACAAACGGTAGAAATTATCAAGGTAATAAGAGTTCGGCTAGTAGCAGCTCAAGACCGTCAAAAGAAATACGCTGATTTACATCGACAGAAACGAGACTTCGAAGTGGGGAGTTTTGTGTTCATTAAGGTATCTCCCTGGAAAGGGAAGATCAGGTTTGGAAAGAAGGGAAAACTGAGTCCAAGGTTCATAGGACCGTTCAAAATATTGAGGAGAGTGGGTGAAGTAGCATACGAGGTAGCTTTACCTCTTGAATTGGAACATATTCACAATGTGTTTTACGTGTCAGTATTGCGGCCATACAAACCAGACTACAAGCATGTTATATCCTATGAACCAATTCAAGTCGGGAAGGACTTATCATATGAAGAAGTTCCTGTTCAGATACTCGATAGGAAGGAACAGAAACTGAGAAATAAGATAATTCATTCTGTCAAAGTACTTTGGAGGAATCACGCCATTGAAGAAGCTACGTGGGAATTAGAGGAGGAAATGAGGGCAAATTACCCGTTTTTATTTGAGTAACCTTATTTTTACAATTCCGATGACGGAATTTTTATAAGGAGGGGAGAATGTAAGGTCCTAGAATTTCCACATCTTTATTAATTAAATTATTAATTTAATTTCCAACGAGTTAATTTTACGAGATTATTTAAATCTTTTTATGTGATTAATTAATTATGTGATTAAATAATTATGTAATTAATTACTAAAATTAATTAAAGGAGGTCACTAATATGTTATTAAATTAGTGAACAAACCCTAAAGTTTTAATATCAAAATAATTGATAAGTTTCCTATTAATTAAATATTCAATTAAATTGAATATAATGAGTTAATTAAATATAATAAATTAATTAATATGATTATTAATTAATGTAAATAATGTGAAATATTAATAATAATATTTATTAGTCCATTTAGTAATTTAATACTTATGGGTTAGAATATTTAATTATTTATTCAATCTAATTATTTATTTAACCATGGATTGAATAATTAATGTGTAAATTATTAAATTAGCCCAACATGGGTCAATTAGTAGCCCAAGTGGGGAATAATAAAATTTGACAATTTAGTAGCCCAAACAATTTAATAGAAGCCCAATTGGTATTTTAAATTAAAGCCCAATGATTGGCCCACTTGAAAAATACTTAAATTAACTTATTAATTATTAAAAAGTGAAAAAGTGACAATAAAATTGGGACAAAAACCAAGCTATCAGCCGACCATCATGCTAGGAAGGAGAGAGAAAAGTGAGGTTTTGTATTATTTGATTTTTATTTAATTAAAAGGATTGCTTGTTTTATTTTTAAAAGTACATGAAACCATATTTCTTTTCACCAACTTAGTACTTAGCTAGAATTCTTGCACAAGTCTCCAACCACCCTCATTATGGAAATTTGATAGATATAGATTTTATATCTATTCAAATTGTAAGTATACTTACAAGTTAGTAGTTTTTGTAAATCATTTCTCATCTTTTATTTCCAAGTCCAAAAGAGAGAGCTAGAGAGCATTTGAGAGTGAGAAAATAGTGAGAGCAAAATACTAAGAGAGGAGAAGGAGTTCTTGGTGCATGTCATCTTCTTTCACCACCTATTTTGGAATAAAAAGAAGAATAACCATTAAATCAAGGTAATAGTTATTTTAAATAAAGTGTTGTATTTAAATTTAATAAATCATCATGTTAGTATAAACATGTTAATATAGTTATGAATGTGTAGTTGTAATATTTATGTCATGCTTGAGTTTAAAATGTTTGGTTTGTATTTTGGTATATTTTGTATGCTAAAATATGTGTTTAATAGTGTATAATCAAGTCTTGAAATTTATGACCAAAAATATTTTTTATAAAACTTAGGTTTGACGTTCTAATATTATAGAACATTAAATCATGAGAAAAATAAAGTTTGAATCACTCAAAATGGAGTTTTATACAAAAAGTTATGATTTATGGTAGTTTATGTGATGTAAAATTTTTTATAAAAAAATAATGATATTAAATCATGAAAAATTATTTTTTCATGTTATAAATTAATATAAGGTGATTGGTAAATTTTTTGGATTTTTATTGAAGAGTTAAAGATTTATTGAAGGTATATTTTTATTTAAAATGTGTATAGCCGGAACACTGTTCACAATCTGCGAAGAAAAAAAAAATTAAATTTTCGCGCAATGCGCGCCAGGTACTGTTCACCGAGGACGCGGAGCCAAACGACGTCGTTTGGCGTCCGTAGAAAATTCACTCCGCGCGTACGCGCGGAAGCCATTTCCGGCCTTTCAAAAACGGCGTCGTTTTGACCCGTAAAAACTAAAACGCGCGCAATGCGCGGTAAGAAATTTTTCGGCGGAATTACGATTCTGTCCCTCCGTGTTTTTCTTGGCAGAATTATCATTCTGCCCTCGGTTCAGTTTTCGAATTATTTACGAAATTGCCATCGGTCCGGTTTTTCAACTTAATTACGAAAATGCCATTCGGGTAAATTTTAATTAATTTAAATATTTGAAAATTAATTTAAAATTATAACAAAAATAATAATAATGCAAAAATAATATTGGGGAGAATATTTTTCAATAAGTTTGATATTTAAATATTTTAAATATTAATCTAGTTAGCTAAACCATGGTTAAGTTAAATAAATTTATTATTTATTTATTATTTTAAATGTTAATAATAAATAAAGATGATAAATTAGCAATTATTATTTAATGCCTATTAAATAATATTTAAAGAGAGATAAAATTTATAAATTAATTATTTATTATTTAAATATTATTAAATAATAAATAAGGATAATTAAGTAATTAATTATTATTTAATTAGCATTAAATAACGATTAATGAAAATTAAGTTATTAGAGTAATAATTTATTATTTAATTTAAATAATAAATAAGAATGATTTGATTATTATTTAACCTTAAATAATAATTAAAATTAATTAAATAATTAATTATTATTTAATTGACATTAAATAATAATTAAAGAGGATTAAAATTAGTAAACTATTATTTAATTTCCTTAATTTAATAATAAGTAAGGTTAATTACTTAGTTAATTATTGGTTGATTAACATTAAATTAAAGAAGGTTAAAACTAAGTTAACAATTATTTATTATTTAATTATAATTAAATAATAGGTAAGTACAATTAGTTATTGTTTATTTTAAATAAAAACTAGAGTTAATTAATAAATTTCTATTTAATCAATATTAAATAGTAATTAAAAAGAGATTGAGTTAATAAAATAAATTGAATTTAATTAAACAATTATAATAAGTTGTTTAAAGGTTTAATAAGTGTCCAACACTTAAGAAAAATATTTTCTAACTTATTAAATTATTAACCTAATATGATTGAGGGTCTATAAGGTTAATAACATTGTTTTGACTAATGTAATTTATGTGTTAGTACTTATGTGGTAAATAAGTTCGTTATTAAGCGTATAGTTATGCAAATACGTCGTACTAATTATTAGACCGACTTTATTAATGTTAGGTCTTTCAAAGCAAGTTAGTTAAAGCTAGACAATTTTTGTAGCTGAGCAAACAGGCAAGTTCTCTAACCCTACTCATTTATTGTTGAACAAGTTTCTATACTTGTATTTATTGTCAAAGCTTGAAGTGGTTTAATTATTAAAAATTATTCCACATCCATATTGTTTATAAAATCGCACTTAGTGCACTTGAAGCTTATTAGTTCTTGATTCATGAACTGTACTAAAAATGTCAAAAGCTAATAGTTCAGCTAGACATTACGTTTATAAATTCAATACTTGAATACTTTTAAAAAAACCATTGTTGGGTTCGGATTTCTTATATTAAGTCTGAGAATTGAACAACCCTAAATTAGGGGATTTTGTGTCGGGAAACCGACTTTGGGCGCCAGTGACTAAATGTAATGCATATACAGCGGGTTGAATAGGCTGATCCCCTTGAAAACCAAACAACTAAAAGGGTCAGAGGAAACTCTATTATACCCTCGTTAGTTCAGGGTCCTTAGTGACCACTCAGCATTTTAAGATTCAAATATTTTGTTTATTAAAATTTGAATCCTGTTTCATTCACAATTGTTATATCTATTGTTGAACCATTGATGACATTTCCCATTCATTCATGATATATTAAATCTATATGATTGTTCTAAACTTGCTGAGCAAACTAGTTGCTCATTCTTGCTATATCATGAACCATTTTTCAGATAATCCTGATTGCTCAAAGAAGGATAAGGGAAAAGGAAAAGCCAGAGCTTAAGTTAGCTTATGCATGCTAATTAGATCTTTAATTATGTATTTACGGTTGTTAAACCTTTTGTAATTCCTTGTGATAGGAACTGTTATTATGTTAAGGTTGATAGACCCTGGTATTGTAACCTTTTGAAGGGAACCAATATGTATTATTCCGCGATATTTAAATGCAATGTATGTATTTAATTGTTAGTAATGTGTTGAATAGTGAGAACCAAACTCGAGGTTATGGAACCCGGATTTGGGGTCGTCACATAAATTATTGTAATAAATTAGGATATTAAAAAAAATGACAAAATGTTACAAAATGCGCATGTCAAAAATGACATAAACTAGAAAACTATAAATTAATAACTATTTTTATAAAATGAAACAGAGATAATTAGAAATTAGTACTTATTTTAGGCAATTATAAATTAATAATAATATTATCACAACAAGTATATATAATTACAATTTGACAAAAATCTTTGTAAATAAAAAAGACAATTACCATAAAATTTAATAAATATCTTTATTAAGTAAACAAAATATTCTCATAAAATAAGCATATGTCTACCTACACCATTTTATTAAAAATGCATTCAAAAATCCTTTAGGAACTTTGACAATGAATCAGAAAGCTCAAAAACTCCATAAAATTATTGAGTTTAAAGATTCAAACTTTAATACTTTGAAAATTTAAACCTTCAAAGACTTTTAATCATCAACTAAAATTAAATTTTAAATTCAAAACAAAGATCTTATTTTGAAGTCTGAAATCAAGTTCATAGATCAATATAGTAAAAGAATCACATATTATTCTATTTATCGTAAAAGATTTTCAGGAGGTTTCTTGTACCTGCATTCCAATAATACATATTGACATTAAAATTTTGCCAATTTTTTATAAAATTTATGTTCACAATAATGTTATCAATATTAAATTAATAATGTATTAAATATGAAACAAAATACATTTTGAATATTAAAACTTTAGTGGACGAATGTAATATTATTTATCTTAAAAAAATTGTTTTACTATGTATTGCGATAAATTTGCGTCTAATTATAATTGTAATAACAATTGGTTGCTATATATATATATATATATATATCATTTTTATTAAAAAATTAGTATAAGATTTTAATTGGGTCGGGCTAAGATTATATCGATTCGGCGCAGTTTTTAACTATCTGTGTCAGCTAACACCGGTAAGCTTTCTGGTGACACCCATAAATGAAACTACATATAATTATATATATATATATCTATACAGATTGCGTCTTCTTTTGTTAATTATATATATCTATACAGATTGCGTCTTCTTTTATGTCATCCACCTGTTTGATAATTGCCCCAACTAGATTTCATGAATTCTCCTTGTTTTTGATTACATGTTTGTAAAATCTCTCTGCAATGTTACGAAGTATAGTTGTTTCAGCTATTAGGCCAACAACATACCCTTGTGCTTTTATAAGTCATAAGTTCTTCAGAAGTGTCATTTCACCAGAATCAATATCTCATTTTCCAAGATATTTGCTCTCACAATATACATTTTGTAATAATAATTATTATTATCATCATGGTTGTCATTGTGATGGTAATCTAGTTTCATCACCATTTAAATTTACCCCTTTTCGTGGGTATTTAAGTTTGCCCATGTCGCAATTTTCGACCTTAGCCAGCCTGCAATTAGCTTCTTGCAGAAGTTCAAATGTGGTTTGTAAATTGATGCTTCCAGTAGTTTCACCTATTGCAGGTCTGTTGAATTTGTTGTATTGTACTGAATTTGTTGCATTGAGCCCAACACCTAATTCCAGTTGTAGTACAAATGATGCTGATACGCTGTGAAAAACAGTTGTTGATAGCTCTAATCCAGAGTGTAGCAAGGAAAATATCTTGACCTAGTTGGCATGAATCTGACCACGCCATTAGTGGTTGAGGTGCTCCAAAGGCTTCATTTTGAGGAGAAGTTAGCTTTTAGATTCTTTACGTGGGCTGGGCATCAAGAATACTATACTCATGAAACTCAGGCCTACAATGAGATGATTGACATATTATCTAGTACAAAATACAAGGTTAAGCAGTTTCGGTGATATTCTGGATTACATGAATTGGAACAACAAACAGTATGTTCCGGTTGAAGTTTTGTTAAAGATTTTGAGACAGTACACTGAGAAGCATCTGACCCAACTTCAGAAATTTGCCAAGAAAAAGAAGATAAGAGTGAAAACGTAGCCAGAGATTAATGCATTTAATTTGCTGTTGGATTCCCTTTGCAAGTGTAGTCTTGTTGAAGATGCTTAGGTCATGTTTAGGAGGATACAGAGCAAGGTCAAACCCAATGCTAACACATACAATATTTTGTTCTTTGGGCGGTGTAGAGTAAGGAACCCGACAAGAAGTATGAACATACTAGATGATATGATCAAAATGGGTCATACACCTGGTAATTTCACTTATAATACTGCAATAGATACCTTTTGTAAAGTAGGGATGGTGACAGAGGCTGGTGGACTTTTGGAATTTATGAGAACGAGAGGTTCAACAATGTCTTCTCCCAGTGCAAGAACATATGCAATTATGATTGTGGCATTTGTCCAGTGTAATAGAATGTAAGAAGGTTTTAAACTTCTTGGTGATATGATAAGCAGCGAATCCCTCCCTGATGTATCCACATACAAGGAACTGATTGAAGGCATGTGTTTAGCTGGAAAGACGGAGGCAGCTTATAAATTTCTGAAAGAGATGAGAAACAAGGGTTATCGTACTGATATATTTACTTACAACTGCTTCCTTAAAGCACTTTGTCACAATAAAAACAGTGTTGAAGCGCTTATACTGTGAGACGTGGGGCCTTTGAGACGTGGCGTGAGATGGATAAGAGCGGTTGTGTATGCGATACTGATTCTTACTGTGTGATGATTGAAGGGCTTTTTGGTTGTAATAACATTGATGACGCCTCTATTCTCTTGGAAGAAGTTGTAAACCAAGGAATGAAATTGCCATATAGGAAGTTTGATTCCTTCCTGATGAAACTTTCTGGTATTGGTGATCTGCGTGCTATCCATAGATTATCAGATCATATGAGGAAATTTTACAACCCTACTATGGCACGGCGTTTTTCATTGAATCAGAAATGGAAGAGCATGAGCTTAAGAGGAAAATAAACATTTTATAAACTCATTGTCCTTTGTTAGAATTTGGGGAGCTGAAGTAGAAATTGGATATAGCTCATCGCTGCAATAAAAATGTAGCTTCATTTCTGTAAAAGCCAGATCAATATCTTGAAACAAATGCGCCATAAAATTGTAGTTCCAACTGTTGGGATAGAGCTCACTGATGCATTACTCAGTGTCAACTATCTTTAGATAGCCAGGAAAGAGCTTTCGCTTTGGAACCTCTATCAGCACCTTGGCTGTGAACCTCTGTTTTTAGAAATCTTTTATCAAGAACAATATATATATATATATATATATATAGAGGGAGTGATCTGGGTCCAAATTTAGATTCGAGTATCTATCCATCTAATTCAATTTTGTCTGTCCATTGCGAGATCAAAATGCTTAGAAATAAGGCTACCGCATATCAATTATTAGGAGTCTAACAAATTGTTATGCGTTACATGACCCCATAACAAATGGCTAGTTTGTCATCGCCAGAGTCCGTGAGTATTAAGATAAGATCAAAGTGGAGTTTTAGTCAATTACACTAGACAATTAATTCAGGGAATAGAAGAATAAGAGCATCCTCAGAGCATCCTCAACAAAAAAAAAATACTGGTACTAACAGCATCTTGAAGATGATGGCTTCATGTTACCGACAAATGGTGTAACCTTTTGCATTGAATTATAAACACCTTTTAAACACACTCTCATCATTGCAAGCATAAAAAATATAAAAAAAAGAAAAATATTTGAAACCCACTTTATTTATTTGGATCCCATTCAAAAATTCCTATTGAAATCTAAAACTTACACCAGTGAAAGGTGAAAAGGAACCTAAAAGGTCTTTTTTGTCTATTAGCCATTAAGAAGTGCTTGGACATCGGACTCTGTAGGCAGAGCAGGGATTGCCCCTTTCTTGGTGGTGGTTATGGCTCCACATGCACATGCATATCTAATGACTTCCTTCAACTTTGCTTCATCCTGCGATTTAACCAACCACCAAACATAAGATATTGCGTAATTTTTATTTAAATTTTTTTTTGCTAGAATGAAATAATAGAAAGAAATAAACGATGAAATATTTATAAC
Organism: Hedera helix; assembly: GCA_947179155.2. Classification (NCBI taxonomy): domain Eukaryota; kingdom Viridiplantae; phylum Streptophyta; class Magnoliopsida; order Apiales; family Araliaceae; genus Hedera; species Hedera helix. Next base: position 27,045,996 of record OX359282.1, on the reverse strand, counting down.
AACTATAGTAGTAGTTACCTCGATAATGGATTGGTCCTTGACCATCTTAAATAGAAGGGCACCAACGAAAGAGTCTCCAGCACCAGTTGTATCCACTGTATTGACGTGAAACGCAGGGACGGAACCGTAGAAATTCTAGCATTGCCAAAACAGGGTACAACCATTAGGAAGGAAAGTTCAAATTTCCAAAGATAAAGAGAGCTTAATACCCAAAAACTCCTAGCTTTTTCTAAGTTGTTTCTTACCCACCAAATTATACAAATTTGAATTGTTGGGGTTGGTATACAAATTAATCTACTAATGTTTCTATAATAAAAACTTAAAAACCTTCTTCTAAAATGCTCTCTCTCCCCACTCCCGCTAATAGGATAACCAAGATGATGTAATTTTCACAAAGAAATGTACTCTCTTCTTTCCACTGGGTTTCTTCGGACAAGGTTGTGAAACTCCATGTGAAAGAGAACCTCATAGCTCCTTTCAAAATTAGAGATGACGACTTTTAAGAAAAAAATTATTTTTCTAAATAAAACCCCAACGTTATAATACTCAATCAACAACAACAAAAATGAAAGTTTATGTCCATTTTAAAGTATGAAATTAGAAATATATCTCTTCTTTTGGAAAATAGGAGTATATTTTTGTGAAAATAATAATAATCCCTTGATTAATGAGATCTGGGATCACCACATGCATGATGCATCACTATTACTACTTTTGGAAGCAGTTTCCAACTCTATTGGACACTATAATATTCCAACTCTCCAATAGGGCTATTAGGTCCCTATAATAACTCTCCAAGAGGGTTATTGGGACCCTATAATATATGCCAACTCTACAGTAGGGTTATTGAGACACTATAATAAATATGCCAACTCTCCAATAGGGTTATTGGGACACTATAATAAATATGCCAACTCTCCAATAGGTTATTGGGACCCTAACTCTCCAAGTGGGTTATTGGGACCCTATAATATGCAACTCAACCCTAAAATATGTCAACTCGCCAAGAGGGTTATTGGGACCCTATAATATGATTTAGCAAGGTATGTATACATACAAATAGTAGAAACAATAAGAAACATAGCATGTCCATTTGAAATGACCATCTTTTTTCACTGCCTTATAGGAACTCTAAAAAATCACATGTCATCTTGGTCTATATAGTTGAGATTCCAGTGTGCAACTACTAAAAGACCTTGAAAATAAAACCAAGCTAAATGAGAGTATAAGTTCAGTGCCTTTTAGTTTGCATAACTAATTCAACTATCAAGAAAAGTATGTGAAAAAAGTGCCAGAATAATAATAATAATAATATTACCTTAGTGTAGTAATTGCAGCCTTTGTCTCCAAGGGTGACCAGAAGAAGCTTCAAGTTAGGGTGCCACAAGGACAAGGCGGACTCATCGCTAACTTCCTTACCAGTGAGGAATTCCAGCTCATTGTCGGATACCTTGATGACATCAGCCTTGTCCCAAATGCTCATGATCTTCTCGCGTGCCTCTTCAGCCGATGACCACAGTGGTAGCCGGAGGTTGGGGTCGTAGGAGAGCAGTGCACCAGCCTCTTTTGCTACCACCATCGCCTTTAGATGTGCTGATCTGCATGGCTCTACAATCAAACTAATTGATCCGTAATGGAAAACTTTGGCCTGCAATTAATCAACAATATATAGAGACCAAATCCACCAATAATAAAAAAATTAGAGTAAATTAAAATCTCCCTTGATGTTATAAAAAATAAAAAGAAATCAGAAAAAAAACTGTCTCCTCCCCATGTTGTCTATCGGTGATGGTTTGAATCGCAATATAAATGCTAATATTTTAATTTTTATAATGTCATAATCAATATTTTAATTTTTTGTTACATTATCCCGTGTGCATATCAATTTATATATTAAAATACATTGGTCGTCAGCACAATATATATACAAACAGCTACTTTGCCCTTGATTGACTAATTTTATCAAGAGATAACATTATAAAAAAAAATTGAAAGTCTTGTCCTATGAGACAATGTAATATGTCAACAAAATACTACAATTATAACATTAACGTCTATATCATAAGTCTATACTACTATAATTGTCACATTAATATCTATATTACAAGTTACAAATTTTGCCAACAATACAATTGTTATATGCAAAAAAAATAAAATTGAACATATTAACAAAGAATATATATATGTCAATTTTTGTTGTTAATATGTTCAATTATCCATGTTGCACATTGTATGGGACTGGTAAATAAATGGCGCGTGAAATTAAGTGGATATAGAGAGATTTGATGAGCACGTACAGATTTAATAAGTTCCAGATTCAACTCATCGGGGGTCAGCAACATATCAGCGCTGGGGTTCCTGTAAAACATAAACTCTCGCTCCCCGTCGTCGCGTAACGTCACGAACGCCAAGGCGGTGCGGGCGCCCTTATCAAAATTGATCCCGTCGCCGGATACGCCATTCTCTTTGAGAATTCCGGCGAGCATGTACCCGAACTCGTCCTCTCCTAGCTTCCCAATGAACGCGGCGTTCCCGCCGAGCCTCGCGATTGCGATCGCCACGTTCGCCGGCGCGCCGCCGGGTGCCTTGATGAACCCTGGCGCCTCGGCCAGTGCCAAGCCTGAGACCGTCGGGACGAAGTCGATCAACATCTCGCCGAAACTCACGATCAAATCATCACCAGCAGGTGAAGCTGCATTACTAGCCATGCTGATGCTAGTAGTTTTAGAGAGAGAAAATATATACGTATAGTAAATCTATAAATATAGAGACAGTGAGAAGATTAGGGGATGTTGAGGGGTTTATATAGGTAAAGTTGGAGAGACAAAATAGGATTAGGAACAAATCCCAATAAATTATCTGAAACTAATCCAATTATCTTGTCCTTTATCCATTAGAAAATATATACGTATAGTAAATCTATATTTGCTATTAGTTTGGACAATTCTTTTATATAATATGCCGGATTATCTTTTGGGCCGTAAATGGTAACCGAAAAATTCATATTCGTCCGCATTCGTATTCGAAAAAAAACGGATATTATTCGCATTCGGAAAAAAACGGATATATCCGTATTCGGTTTAAAGATATCCGTATTCGGTTTAAAGGTATTCGCAAATAAACGGATACGAATACGGATATAGGCGTATTCGTATTCGTTTAACATTCGTCCGTAAATATATCCGGCGGATAGCGGATATCAGGAATCCGATATCCGAATTCGGATCCGTATCCGGAATTCGTATCCGAATAACTTATATATATATATAAAATAAGAAAAATAATTTCTTTTAAGTTTTAAATGGTCTTCCTAATATAATAATTAGTTTTCACTATCATACGAAAATTATTTTTAAAATATATCATTTCACTTCTAAAAAGTAGAAAATAATACTTTTATTGTAATATTAATAAATTGATTTAAGTATAGTTAATGAATTTTTACTATTATAAAGTTAAAATATCTCAAATGTATCATTTAACAAGTGTTATAAATATCATTTAATAAGTGTTACAATATAACTTTTGGATCATTTAACAATTGTTATAAATATAATTTAAATATTATAATTATAGATTATAAATATTTATACACATTACAGTATTGCTCTAAACATATAAAACGGACATCAACTTATTAATGGACATCAAACTTTAATAAGTAGAACATTCATTTTAAAATTTAGGATTTTAAAAATAATAAAAATTTATTTGAATTGTAATTTAAATAATTGATTATTGTAATGTCCTAGAATTTCCACGTCTTTATTAATTAAATTATTAATTTAATTTCCAACGAGTTAGTTTTACGAGATTATTTAAATCTTTTTATGTGATTAATTAATTATGTGATTAAATAATTATGTAATTAATTACTAAAATTAATTAAAGGGGGTCACTAATATGTTATTAAATTAGTGAACAAACCCTAAAGTTTTAATATCAAAATAATTGATAAGTTTCCTATTAATTAAATATTCAATTAAATTGAATATAATGAGTGAATTAAATATAATAAATTAATTAATATGATTATTAATTAATGTAAATAATGTGAAATATTAATAAAAAAAATTATTAGTCCATTTAGTAATTTAATACTAATGGGTTAAAATATTTAATTATTTATTCAATATAATTATTTATTTAATCATGGATTGAATAATTAATGTGTAAATTATTAAATTAGCCCAACATGGGTCAATTAGTAGCCCAAGTGGAGAATAATAAAATTTGACAATTTAGTAGCCCAAACAATTTAATAGAAGCCCAATTGGTATTTTAATTTAGAGCCCAATGATTGGCCCACTTGGAAAATACTTAATTTAACTATTATTATTTAAAAAATGGGAAATGACAATCAAATTGGGACAAAGAATGAGAGATCAGCCGAGAGCATGCATGAGAGAGAGAAAATGAGTTTTTGTTTTGTTTTATTTTTTATTTATTTAATCAAAGGTTGCTTGTTTTGATTTTTGGGAAAGTCTTTTCCCACAAAATCCTCACCAACTTAGTATGGGCTAGCTTTCTTGTGTAAGTATCATTGTTATCTCATGATGACAATTTTCATAGATATAGATTTTATATCTCTCCAAATTGTAAGTATACTTACAATTTAGGAGCATTGTGTTAGTCATTTTTCTTCTCCCATTTTCCAAGCTAGAGAGAGTTTGAGAGCAAAATATTTTGAGAGAGAGCAAGAGAAGGAGAATGAGTGCTAAGCTAGTTTATGTCTTCAAGATTCACAACATACTTTGGGAGAAAAAGAAGAATAGCCATTAAATCAAGGTAATAGTTATTTTAAATAAAGTGTTGTTTTTAAATTAAATAAATCATCATGTTAGTATAAACATGTTAATATGATTATTAATGTGTAGTGGTAATATTTATGCCATGCTTGAGTTTAATATGTTTGGTTTGTATTTTGGTATATTTTATATGCTAAAATATGTATTTATTAGTGTGTAAACAAGTTTTGGAAATCATGTCCAAAAATATTTTTATAAAACTAAGGTTTGATGTTCTAATATTATAGAACATTAAATCATGAGAAAAACAAAGTTTGAATCACTTAAAATGGAGTTATACACAAAAAGTTATGATTTATGGTAGTTTATGTGATGTATAAATTTTTATAAAAAAATAATGAAATTAAATCATGAAAAATTATTTTTTTCATGTTATAAATTAATATAAGCTGATTGGTAATTTTTTTGGATTTTTATTGAAGAGTTAAAACTTATTTGATGGTATAGTTTTTATTAAAGTGTGTATTTCTGGTCACTATTCACTCTCTGCTGGGAGAAAAAAAAAATAAAAACTCTGGCCGCGCAATGCGCGCCACTGTTCACTGCCTGACCGCGACCCAAACGACGTCGTTTGGCATAAGAAGTAAATTACTCCGCGCATTCGCGCGGAAGCCAGCAGACGGACTTCAAAACGGCACCGTTTTGGGCCGTAAAAATCAGAAACGCGCGCCATGCGCGGTAAGAAATTTTCTGCGAAATTACGAAATTGCCCCTCCGCGTTTTTCTTGGCAGAATTACCATTCTGCCCTCGGTTCAGATTTCGACTTATTTACGGAAATGCCATTCGGGTTAAATTTAATTAATTTAAATATTTAAAAACTAAATTAAAATTATAACAAAAATAATTATAATACAAAAATAATATTGGGGAGGATATTTTTCATTAAGTTTAATATTTAAATATTTTAAATATTAATCTAGTTAGCTAAACCATGGTTAAGTTAAATAAATTTATTATTTATTTATTATTTTAAATGTTAATAATAAATAAAGATGATAAATTAGCATTTATTATTTAATGCCTATTAAATAATACTTAAAGAGAGATAAAATTTATAAATTTATTATTTATTATTTAAATATTATTAAATAATAAATAAGGATAATTAGGTAATTAATTATTATTTAATTAGCATTAAATAACGATTAAGTTATTAGAGTAATAATTTATTATTTAATTTAAATAATAAATAAGAATGATTTGATTATTATTTAACCTTAAATAATAATTAAAATTAATTAAATAATTAATTATTATTTAATTGACATTAAATAATAATTAAAGAGGATTAAGATTAGTAAACTATTATTTAATTTCCTTAATTAAATAATAAGTAAGGTTAAGTACTTGGTTAATTATTGGTTGATTAACATTAAATTAAAGAAGGTTAAAACTAAGTTAATAATTATTTATTATTTAATAAGTAAGTACAATTAGTTATTAATTATTTTAAATAATAACTAGAGATAATTAATTAATTTCTATTTAATCAATATTAAATAGTAATTAAAAAGAGATTGAGTTAATAAAATAAATTGAATTTAATTAAACAATTATAATAAGTTGTTTAAAGGTTTAATAAGTGTCCAACACTTAAGAAAAATATTTTCTAACTTATTAAATTATTAACCTAATATGATTAAGGGTTTATAAAGTTAATAATATTGTTTTGACTGATGTAAATTATGTGTTAGTACTTATGTGTGGTAAATAAGTTCATTGTCAAGCGTACAGTTATGCAAATACGCCGTGCTAATTATTAGACCGACTTTATTAATGTTAGGTCTTTCAAAGCAAGTAGTTAAAGCTAGACATTTATTGTAGCTGTGCAGACAGACAAGTTTTCTACCCTTAAACTTGTATTTATTGTTGCAGATATTCTTCAACTGTATTTACATTTCAATTATTGTTGAGCAAGTATTCTACACCCGTAGTTACTTGACAGACCTTTGAGTGAATTAATTATCAAAAATTACTTCACATCATTATTGATTATTGTATTCGCACATAGTGCTTTTGCAAACTGTTTAAGAACGTCTAAGCTAATTGTTTCGGCTAGACAAATGCATGTTAAATTTATTAAATTGAATATTATAAAAGCTTATCCAAACCATTGGCTGGTGCGGATTCTTACAGTAAGACTGAGATAGAACAACCCTAGTTAAAGGGGATTTTTATTTGTCGGAGACCCGACAGCGCGCAAGAAAACTAAATGTGATGCATATACATAGGACATGAGAGGACTGATCCCCTCAAGTGTCCCGTTATTTTAACAAGGAGTCAGACATTGTATGTCTGTTCTACCTTAGTAGCAGTTCATGGTCATTAAAGACCACTCAGCAGTAAAGAGTCAATTCTTTCTTTTATTGAACATTGATTCTTGTTATCTTTCACAATTGCTATTGTTGAAACCTTGAAGTTATTTCCCTTCATCATGATATATCGTATGATTGTTGTTTATAAACTTGCTGAGCCATTTAGTTGCTCATTCTTGCTATATCATGACAATATTTCAGCCAATCCCGAAAGCTCTAAATCGAACAAAGGCAAGGGGAAAGCGAATGCTTAGTTTTAGTAATTGCATGCTAGTTTAAATTACTGTTATGTAATTACTGTTGTAAATCTTTTGTATTTCCCTTAAGATATGTAATGTTACAATTTAAGGTTCATAGACCTTGGGAAGTGTAGCCTTTATATAAGGAACCTTTTGTATTATTCCGCATAGTTTGAATACAATATATGTATTTCATTGTTGTTAAGTATTGTACAGTGAGAACCAAACCCGAGGTTAAAGAACCCGGATTTGGGGTCGTCACAATTATTATATTTATTAAAAATAAATAAATTAACATTCATTCATTAATGAACTATACTTTAAAACTTATTATTTTTTCCTTTATTCTAGTTATATATAGTGTTACAATATATCTAAAATACATCATTTAACAAGTGTTATAAATATCATTTAAATGTTATAATTATATATTATAAATATATGACAACTGCAATATTACTCCAAATTAATACATAAAATGAGCATTTACTTATTAATGGATATCAAAACATTAATAAGTAGAGCATTTATTTTTGAATTTAGGATTTAAAAAATAATGAAAATTTATTTGAATTATAATTTAGAGTATTGATTATTGTATTTATTAAAAATAAATAAATTAATATTTATTCATTAATGAATTATACTTTAAAACTCATTATTTTTTCCTCTTATTCTAGTTATATATAGTGTTACAATATATCTAAAATATAACATTTAAATGTTATAATTATAGATTATAAATAATTATACACACTACAGTATTACTTCAAATTAACACATAAAATAAACATCTACTTATTAATGAGCATCTAAATATTAATAAGTACAGCATTCATTTTGAATTTAAGATTTCAAAAATAATGAAAACTTATTTAAATTATAATTTAGAGCATTGATTATTATATTTATTAAAAATAAATAAATTTTTAAACATAACAATTATCATAATTCACCACACCGCTATAATAATTAATTTTCTTTTAAAAATAGAAATTCAGAAAAATTTAAACATGTCTACAAAATTTACAATTATCAATAACAATTATCATAATTCACCATACCACAACAACAACAACAAAAACAATAATAACAATAATAATAATTATTGTGATAATAATAATAATAATTATTATTATTATGATAGTAGTAGTAGTAGTAGTAGCAGTAGTAGTAGTAATAATAATAATAATAATAATAATATATTATTATTATTATTATTATTATTACTACTACTACTGCTACTACTACTACTACTACTATCATAATAATAATAATAATAATAATAATTATTATCACAATAATAATTATTATTGTTGTTATTGTTGTTGTTGTTGTTGTTGTTGTTATTCTTATTATAATAATAATAATTATTATAATTATTGTTATTATTATTGTTTTTATTATTCTTATTGTTGTTGTTGTTGTTATTATTATTACTATTGTTATTATTATTATAATAATAATTATTATTGTTATAATTATTATTAATATTATAATTATTATCATTATTATTATTATTATCGTTATTATTATTAACATAATTATTATAATAATAATTATTATTGTTATTACCATTATTATAAGTATTATTATTATCAATATTATTATTATTATTATTATTATTATTATTATTATTATTATTATTATTATTATTATTATTATTATTATTATTATTATTGTCATAATTATTGTTGTTGTTATTATTATTATTATTATTATTATTGTTGTTGTTGTTGTTGTTGTTATTGTCATAATTATTGTTATTATTGTTATTATTATTATTATTATTATTATTATTGTTCTTCTTCTTCTTCTTCTTCTTCTTCTTCTTATTATTATTATTATTATTATTATTATTATTATTATTATTATTATTATTATTATTATTATTATTATTATTATTGTTATTGTTGTTATTATTATTATAATTGTTATAATTGTTATTGTTATTATTATTGTTATTGTTATTGTTATTGTGACGACCCCAAATCCAGGTTCTTTAACCTCGGGTTTGGTTCTCACTGTACAATACATAACAACAATGAAATACATATATTATATTCAAACTTCGCGGAATAATACAAAATGTTCCTTAATCAAAAGGCTACACTTCCCAAGGTCTATTACCTTAATCTTAACATTACATATCTTAAGGGAAATACAAAAGATTTACAACAGTAATTACATAACAGTAATATAAACTAACATGCAATTACTAAAACTAAACATTCGTTTTCCCCTTGCCTTTGTCCGATTTAGAGCTTTCGGGAATGGCTGAAATATAGTCATGATATAGCAAGAATGAGCAACTAAATGGCTCAGCAAGTTTATAAACAACAATCATACGATATATCATGATGAAGGGAAATAACTTCAAGGTTTCAACAATAGCAATTGTGAAGGATAACAAGAATCAATGTTCAATAAAAGAAGGAATTGACTCTTTACTGCTGAGTGGTCCTTAATGACCATGAACTGCTACTAAGGTAAAACAGACATACAATGTCTGACTCCTTGTTAAAAATAACGGGACACTTGAGGGGATCAGTCCTCTCATGTCCTATATATATGCATCACATTTAGTTTTCTTGCGCGCTGTCGGGTCTCCGACAAATAAAAATCCCCTTTAACTAGGGTTGTTCTATCTCAGTCTTACTGTAAGAATCCGCAGCAGCCAATGGTTTGGATAAGCTTTTATAATATTCAACTAAATGAATTTAACATGCATTTGTCTAGCCGAAACAATTAGCTTAGACGTTCTTAAACAGTTTGCAAAAGCACTATGTGCGAATACAATAATAAATAACGATGTGAAGTAATTTTCGATAATTAATTCACTTAAAGGTCTGTCAAATATCTACGAGTGTAGATATTTGCTCAACAATAATTGAATTGCTCAAAGTAATTAAAGTTGAATAATAATTGCAACAATAAGTACAAGTTAAGGGTAGAAGACTTGCCTCGTGCGTCGTTTACTGCTAACCAACTTAATTTAACAATCCTTGAACGGACCTAATAATTAAATCAGTTTGATCTTAAATTAGTGTCATATACTTGTAAGTATAATGATCTTTATAAACCTTACGAACCACATAATTATATAATTATGGGTATATAAACACATAGGAAACATTATCATTAATTACTTGATAATATTTCAAACACAAAGAACCTATATTAATTATTTAATATAGTTCATACACTTATATAATATTATTAACAATTTAATAATATTTTATTAGTCTTGTAGTACTATTAATCGTTTAATAATACATTATTAGCCTTCTAATATTATTAACCTTTTAATAATATTCTATCAATCACTTAACATTTTTAATCCATTAATAACATTTTATTGTCCTTATAATATTATTAATTATTTAATAATATTTTATCATCCTTATAATATTATTAATCATTTAATAATATTTTATTCACCTCATAATATTATTAATCCTTTAATAATATTTTATTTATTATTTAATATTATTAACTATTTAATAACATTTTAAATCATTATCTAATATTATTAATTATTTAATAATATTTTATTAATTATCTAATATTATTAATCATTTAATAATATTTTATTACCTCATTAATATTATTAACCATTTAATAATATTTTAAACATTATCTAATATTATTAATTATTTAATAATATTTTATTTAATATCCAATATTATTAATCATTTAATAATATTTTATTATCTTATTAATATTATTAATCATCTAATAATATTTTAAATCATTATCTAATATTATTAATCATTTAGTAATATTTTATTTATTATATAATATTATTAATCATTTAATAATATTTTATTCATTATCTAATATTATTAATCATTAAATAATATTTTATTCATTTACTAATATTATTATTTATTTAATAATATTTTATTGACTTATTAATATTATTACTCATTTAATAATATTTTAATCTCTTACTAATATTATCAATCATTTCATAATATTTGATTACTTATTAATATTATTAACCATGTAGTAATATTTTAATACTCTTTAAATAATACCAAAAGTTAACTTTTAAATTGGGTTAACCTTAGTATTTAATTTAAACATTTAGATAGCATTGGTTTACAAATAGACTCCATATAAATTTGTTTAATACCCAAATATATTCATTTTACACCTATTTCAACTTAATTTTTCAAAGAAAACTCGACCCGGATCGACCCGACCCGACCCGGACCGACCCGACCCGGAGCACCAAAAATCTGCTTAGCAGATTGTTCTGACGCAGCTGCGTCACTCCTGACGCGGCTGCGTCAGCCGTTTTATCCGAAAGTCAACTGTTTGACTGTTCGACCCTCCGACGCTCCGACAGCCATAACTTCTTCATACGAAAACATTTTGGGGTGATTCTTGAGTCCATTCTCATCAGAATTTCCCCCTCTACAATTTCTCTTTAGACCACAAATCCAAATTCCAAACGTAACTAGACTCAAAATGGCTCACAATGCAACATAGGGTTTTAAAATCAACATCCTTTGCGGTAAAAGTCATAACTTCTTTGTTATTCATTATTTTTGAAAAGTTCAAAAAGGTTTTATCTTTAAAACTCATAGATCTAGCTTTCTAGCCATAAAAATTCACTTTCCAATTTGTACATTTCAAAATACAACCATAAACCTAGCATGCATAGTTAGGGTTTACCGGTAAAATTGTGTTATGAACTTTTCTACCATTTTTATGTATTTCTAACATACCAAAACATTTTATAAACACATAGATCTATGAATATACATATATTACATAGTTAAATACTTCTAGATCATCAAAACGAGTTTTGATCGGTTAAAATTAATTTTAACCGATCAAAAGCTTTCTAGACTACAAAAATGAAATAAGATGAAGTTGAGAGCACTTTTAAACCTTGAGGTCTTGGATGCTCTTCTTCTCCTTCTACCAAAGTAAGTTGTGTAGCTTGAGGACATCCACCAAGACCTTCCTTAGCTTTTTCTCTCAACACTTAGGTGTTTTGCTCTCAAATGCTCTCAAATGCTCTCTCTTTTTTTCTTTCTAGCAACTTCAAATGAACTAACAAACATTGAACAAGTGTGGAGTGTTTCTTTTATAGCCAACCACTAACACACCATTAACTCACTAATTCACCCATGTTGGTCAATTTAATTGCTAATCATGCTTACTATTTGATTGAATGACCATTTGATTGACTCATGGAATGACTAGGGTTGTTCAACCACTATATGACATGGATGGATTTCCAAGCAATCTAAGAAGTCAAGTTATCCATGTGGGGCCCCCAAGAATTCAGCAAATTGGATTATCCAAGCCATTTTTCCTTTATTTTTAATGCAAAAATGTGCATATATACATCTATATATATATATATACATATATATATATATATTGACCAAAGTTTGACCCTTAATGGACTTCACATTGGGCTTGGGAATAACTTCTATTGGGATCATTTAATTAAATTGTTTGGGCTCAATTTAAATACCACATTGGGCTAGCATTTAAATAACTATGCTACATTTAATTAAATCAAGCATTGGGCTTGTTTAATTAATTACATGGGCTAGTAATTAAATTAATTACATGGGCTACTAGGTTAATATCTTTAACCTAGTTTATCAACTCATTTGGATTTAAAATATAATCCAATTAGATTTGCTTTAATTAATTATACACTTTGCTTTAATTCTTTAAATAAATATACAAGCACATAAGTACATTTATTTAATTATCTAATGCACAATTAATTAATGAGAAAAATTTAAATTCATTGCTAAATATTTATTAAGTATATTTACAATGACTAATGAAATTCGTGGTCAATACATTCTCCCCCCCTTATAAGAATTCCGTCCCCGGAATTACAAATTTAAACTACTCAAAACAGATGCGGATAGTTAGCCCTCATCTTTTCTTCAAGCTCCCACGTAGCTTCCTCAGCGTTGTGGTTCCTTCAAAGGACTTTGACAGAATGTATAATCTTATTCCGTAATTTCTGCACTTTCCTATCCAGTATCTGGACAGGAATTTCCTCGTACGATAAGTCTTTCTCGACTTGTATTGGCTCATAGGATATGACATGTTTGTGGTCTGGCTTGTATGGTCGCAACACTGACACATGAAACACATTGTGAATATGCTCCAGTTCAGGAGGTAAAGCTACCTCGTACGCCACTTCACCCACTCTCTTCAATATCTCGAACGGTCCTATGAACCTCGGACTCAGCTTCCCTTTCTTCCCAAATCGGATCTTCCCTTTCCAGGGAGATACCTTCATGAATACAAAACTCCCAACTTCGAAGTCTCGCTTCTGTCGATGTAAGTCGGCATATTTCTTCTGACGGTCCTGAGCTGCTACTAGCCGAGCTCTTATTACTTTGATAATTTCTACCGTCTGTTGAACCAATTCTGGTCCCAACAGTCGACGTTCACCTACCTCATCCCAACATAGAGGTGTTCTGCACTTTCTTCCGTATAATGCTTCGTAAGGCGGCATGCCTATGCTTGCATGATAACTATTGTTGTATGCAAACTCAACTAATGGTAGATGGTTCTCCCAACTGCCCTTGAAATCCATCACACAGGCCCTGAGCATATCTTCCAATGTCTGTATTGTTCTTTCACTTTGCCCATCGGTCTGTGGATGATATGCTGTACTCATTCTCAACTGTGTCCCCAATCTCTCCTGAAGACTTCTCCAAAATTTTGACGTGAAGCGCGGATCTCTGTCTGACACAATCGATACCGGCACCCCATGTCTCGAAACTATCTCCTTAATGTAAAATTTGGCCAACTGATCCAAACTGAACTTAATCTTGATCGGCAAAAAGTGCGCTGACTTTGTTAGTCGATCCACAATCATCCATATTGCGTCAAATCCCTTCTGTGTTGCTAGAAGTCCTACCACAAAATCCATTGTGATATGCTCCCATTTCCACTCAGGAATCTCTAACGGCTGTAGTAATCCACTTGGTCTCTGATGTTCAGCCTTTACCCTTTGACAAGTTAGACATCGGCTGACACATTCTGCGACCTCCCTTTTTAAATTCGGCCACCAAAAGTGCTGACGCAGATCTTGATACATCTTCGTACTTCCCGGATGTATCGAGTATCTTGTACTGTGGGCCTCTTGCAAGATCTCTTCTCGTAGTTCGGGCACTAGCGGCACCCAAACACGATTTTCAAATCTTAGCAATCCCATGCTATCTTCCTTGAACTTGACCTCTTCCCCTTCGGTCATTCTCATCCTTATTCTGACACATTCTTCATCTTTGTCTTGAGCCTCTTTTACCCGATCTAACAGGGTTGGGCTCGCTTCCACTTCCATTGACTCATTTGGATTTCTTACCTCCAACTCCATTCGAGCCATCTCTTGAACCAATTGTTCCTGATCTGTCAAGATGAACAATGTCTCCCTGCTCTTTCTGCTTAGAGCATCTGCTACTACGTTGGCCTTGCCGGGATGATATAGAATTTCACAATCATAGTCTTTGATCAATTCTAACCATCTCCGTTGCCTCATATTTAACTCCTTCTGTGTGAAGATATACTTCAGACTCTTGTGGTCCGTGAATATCTCACATTTCTCTCCATATAAATAATGTCTCCAGATTTTAAGGGCAAACACTACCGCAGCCAGCTCCAAGTCGTGGGTAGGGTATCCCTTCTCGTAATCCTTCAACTGTCTGGACGCATACGCAACGACCTTGCCGTTTTGCATAAGCACACAGCCAAGTCCCTTGTGCGATGCATCACTGTAGACCGTAAAACCTCCCGTATCGTCCGGTAAAGTCAATACAGGTGCTTCACTAAGTCTCTTCTTTAGCTCCTGAAAACTCTCCTCACACTTCTCCGTCCATACGTATTTCACCGTCTTCCTCGTTAAATTTGTCAGCGGTGTTGCTATTTTTGAAAAATCTTGAATGAATCTCCGATAGTAACCCGCTAATCCCAAGAAACTTCTTACCTCCGTCGGCGTCCTTGGTTGTTCCCAATTCATCACCGCTTCCACCTTTGCTGGATCTACTGAAACTCCCTCCTTGTCAATGACATGACCCAAAAATTGAACTCTCTCCAACCAGAATTCACACTTCGAAAATTTAGCATACAACTGCTCCCTCTGTAAAATCTCCAATACCACTCTTAGGTGTTCATCATGCTCCTCCTTCGTCTTGGAATAAACCAAAATATCGTCAATGAACACAACAACAAATTTATCCAAGTACTGCTTGAATATTCTGTTCATCATGTCCATAAATGCGGCTGGCGCATTCGTCAGTCCAAACGACATCACCAGAAACTCATAATGCCCATATCGAGTTCTGAATGCCGTCTTGGGTACATCCTCCTTCCTGACTTTCAACTGATGATAACCAGTCCTCAAGTCAATCTTTGAAAAGTACTTCGCCCCTTTCAATTGATCGAAAAGATCGTCAATTCGTGGCAACGGGTACTTGTTCTTAATTGTCACCTTATTCAGCTCTCTATAATCCATACACAACCTCATTGATTCATCCTTCTTCTTTACAAACAACACAGGTGCTCCCCATGGAGAAACACTTGGCTGAATGTACTTATTATCCAACAACTCTTGTAGTTGGATCATTAACTCCTTCATTTCTACCGGAGCCATCCTATATGGTGCCTTTGATATTGGTGCTGTCCCCGGTACCAAATCAATTACAAACTCTATCTCCCTATCTGGCGGTAAACCTGGCAGTACATCTGGAAACACGTCCATGAACTCCCTCACTACTGGTATTTGCTCCATCTCGGGATTCACCATCTGTGTGTCCACTATGTGAGCCAAATACCCTACACAACCTTTCCTTAACAGTTTCTTGGCCTGCATCATCGTCAGACATGCTGATTGTCTAGACGACTTGCTGCCATAAAATACAACCTTAGACCTATTTGGTGTCTTAAGGTGTATACACTTCTTTTGACAATCAATTATAGCTCCATGGTTAAACAACCAATCCATTCCAAGTATAACGTCAAACTCCCCCAAACATATTGGAATTAAATCTACACTAAACTTCTGACCCCTGATTTCAGCACAACAGTTTCTATGTACATACTCTACATGAATCACTTCTTTATTTGCAACTTCTATGTTCATTGGGTTCTCTAGTTTTTGTCTAGGCAATTCTAACCGTTTAGCGAATTCATCAGACACAAATGAACAGGTAGCGCCCGAATCAAATAATACATAAGCATTTATATCATTGATCGGAATAATACCTGACACCACGTCTTTTGATTCGACGGCGTCCTGCACCGTCATGTTGAAAGTCCGTGCCGTTGGTTTGTTCTGTGGCACCGGCCCTCCAATGGCCAGTTTGGCGTTGTTGTTGTTGTTGCTGTTGCTTCCCCTATAGCCCGAACTCCCTCCGGTGTTCTTCTTCTTCGGACAATCTTTAAATTGATGGTCCATGGCCCCGCAGGCGAAACAACCTCCCTTCCTTTTTGGTGTGGGACAATTAGGAGCGATGTGCCCCTCTTGCCCACAGTTATAGCAGACATTTCTTCCTTTCATGCACTCCCCGGTGTGGTTCTTTCCGCACTGACTGCATTTATTAGCTTTCTTCGATTCACTGCCCTGGGGTGTCCCCGAACTGCTGTTGTTATTCCATTTGCGTTTGTTCGAGTTGCTGCCCCCACTGCTGCCCTCTCGGTTTCCTCCATCACCTTTCTTCTTGTTCCGCTCCTGGTTGTGCTTATTCAAAGCTTTATTTCCACCCTCAGCTATGATAGCTTTCTCCAGTAACGTTGCAAAGTTTGTAATCTGGAGAACAGCTACCCGACTGTAAACCCACGGTTTCAGCCCCTGTTCGAATCTTCTGGCGCGCCTCGCCTCAGTATCCACCTGGTGTGTGGCAAATCTCGCCAATTCATTAAACTTGGCGGCGTATTCCGATACCGACATGTTACCTTGCTTCAGCTTTAGGAATTTAATTTCCATCCTAGCCTTTGTACTCTCTGGAAAGTAGTTTTCCAAGAATACCTCTTTGAATCGCGCCCACGCGATCGTTCCCTCCCCGGCTCTACTCTTATTAGCCTTCCACTAGTGGCTGGCCTCTCCTTTCATCATGAAGGTAGCAAATGAGGTCATTTGCTCCTCCCTAACTCGTGCGACCTCGAAGACTTTTTCCATCTCCTCTATCCAGGTCTGTGCTTCTATAGGATCCGTGGTTCCTTTGAACTCGGGTGGTCCTATCAATTTGAAATCCTTAAAGGTTGCTAGTGGAGCGGCAGGGTTTGTTGCTCCAGTAGCCTCTGCGTTGCGTCCGCGAAATGCTCCCATTAACATTTCTACGAACTCTTGGACAGGGTTGGGTGGTACCCCTCCGGCGTTAACTGACTCTTCGACTGGTGGTGGGGGTAGTCGTTGATTTTTTCTCTGTGGCGGCATTTTCTGTATAAAGAAAATTTAATTAATTAAAGTTGTTTCAATCTTTTTACTTTCATTTTGTAGCTTAAGTATTTTAAACTAAAGCACAAATAATCATCTTGACACATATAAACATAAACGAAAATGCATTTATATTCATATGCTAAAACACAGTGCGTAGCACTTTTACATCATAAGCATACTGCTATAAACGCTGCTAACCCCGATAGTTAAAACAAAAGACGGGATCTAACATATCCCATAACTTCATAGAGTTGGGATTTACAACATACTAACCCTCTATCAAAACAAAAGTTGGGTTTCTACTGCATCTATGTACGTACAACATAATAAAAGAAATAATACAACTAACGGCGCATCCCTCGACGAACCGCATCGTAGTACTCCTCATCTCCAATAGCCCTGACCACATCCCTACTGATGGTGTGCAAGGTCTGGCCCTCCTCGGCAGGGTAATAGTGCACCCTACGCTGAATCCTACCAACTGATGAGCGATAGACGTAACTGAGTCTATCTATCCTCACCTTCTTCTCCCTAACCTCCTCCTCCAGCTCCATCATCTGACCGTGAGCTGCATCACGCTGTACCTCCATATCTAGTCTATCCTCGACTGCCTGCTGCATCTGGCCCCTCATGGCCTCCCTCTCTGCCTCTGTCTGCTGAATCTTCAACTCAGCGGCTACCAACCTGGCCTCCATCTCGGCCATCCTCGCCTTCAGCTCTATGTTCTCGCCAGAGAACTGATAAGCTGTATCTCTGTACTGATCCTCTGTCTGCTGGTGGATCTGGTTCTGCTCCTCAAGGTGCTGAACCCTCTCCTCTAGCTCCTCGTTAGCTGTAGTGAGAGTATCGATGATGTCACTGGCGACAGTGCCCATGCCATCAATATACTCCGCTGGCTCCTCATCCTCATCATCATCAGTATCAGCCTCCTCCTCACTGTACTGCCCCATAACTCCGCCCCAGACAGCGTCCTCTCTATTTCCCTCCTCGGGATCTGACTTTGGCTCCTTGACCGGTGCAGCCACCCGTGGCTGTACTGTATCCATGTGGATATCAGTAAAAATCACCTCCTCTACAGCAGTGCTCGTCTGTCCTATCTCTGCCATCTTACAATAACATAAATAACACATGTTAGTACAGCAATAAAATATATTCATTGATGAAATGAAATGATATTTTATCATGTACATCTCGGCTCGATAGATTTTCTCAATCCATCTCCAAAAATACACATCATGATGAATCTCCCCGATTCATCTCCTAACGCACTCGATGAGAGTTTAATACTAAGGTTATAACCTAGGTTTCGCAAATCCTAGCGTTTCTAACCTACAGCTCTGATACCAACCTGTGACGACCCCAAATCCAGGTTCTTTAACCTCGGGTTTGGTTCTCACTGTACAATACATAACAACAATGAAATACATATATTGTATTCAAACTTCGCGGAATAATACAAAAGGTTCCTTAATCAAAAGGCTACACTTCCCAAGGTCTATTACCTTAATCTTAACATTACATATCTTAAGGGAAATACAAAAGATTTACAACAGTAATTACATAACAGTAATATAAACTAACATGCAATTACTAAAACTAAACATTCGCTTTCCCCTTGCCTTTGTCCGATTTAGAGCTTTCGGAAATGGCTGAAATATAGTCATGATATAGCAAGAATGAGCAACTAAATGACTCAGCAAGTTTATAAACAACAATCATACGATATATCATGATGAAGGGAAATAACTTCAAGGTTTCAACAATAGCAATTGTGAAGGATAACAAGAATCAATGTTCAATAAAAGAAGGAATTGACTCTTTACTGCTGAGTGGTCCTTAATGACCATGAACTGCTACTAAGGTAAAACAGACATACAATGTCTGACTCCTTGTTAAAAATAACGGGACACTTGAGGGGATCAATCCTCTCATGTCCTATGTATATGCATCACATTTAGTTTTCTTGCGCGCTGTCGGGTCTCCGACAAATAAAAATCCCCTTTAACTAGGGTTGTTCTATCTCAGTCTTACTGTAAGAATCCGCAGCAGCCAATGGTTTGGATAAGCTTTTATAATATTCAACTAAATGAATTTAACATGCATTTGTCTAGCCGAAACAATTAGCTTAGACGTTCTTAAACAGTTTGCAAAAGCACTATGTGCGAATACAATAATAAATAACGATGTGAAGTAATTTTCGATAATTAATTCACTTAAAGGTCTGTCAAATATCTACGAGTGTAGATATTTGCTCAACAATAATTGAATTGCTCAAAGTAATTAAAGTTGAATAATAATTGCAACAATAAGTACAAGTTAAGGGTAGAAGACTTGCCTCGTGCGTCGTTTACTGCTAACCAACTTAATTTAACAATCCTTGAACGGACCTAATAATTAAATCAGTTTGATCTTAAATTAGTATCATATACTTGTAAGTATAATGATCTTTATAAACCTTACGAACCACATAATTATATAATTATG